>OZ023288.1:6494980-7744980 GCA_964007245.1 Hypomecis atomaria
AGCTGGCCCGCCCCGGCTTCGCCGGTACGATTGGTTAAAGAAGACAGATTTTATGAGTATTGTGCCTATTTACCTACCACGTAATGTAGATATGTCACTCACATGAACACAGTTATTTTAGCGCGTTTTCATATTACAGTATCATATAAGCAATATTTTTTCCATAGAACACCCACTGCTTAACATAGAGCTCCCTTATTAGATACAGGTAGTTTTCGCAGCGCACACGATGTAAATAATGTTTAAGGTAATTTTTGTACACCTTGGGTTACATTATGTGGGAGTTTTAGATTATTAAAAAAAAAATATAGCTTATGGGATCCAGGGATAACAAAGCTTTCCAACAGTGAAATAATTTTTCAAATCTGTTCAGTAGTTTCGGAGCCTATTCGATGCAAAATTAAGCAACGTTCCGCACGGTTAGTAATTGGATGGGTGATCGAGGGCGGCATTTTCCAACTGAGCGCTACCGTGGCTCGGATGACACGTTAAATTGTGGGTCCCGGTTGTTTTAACCGTTTAGCCAAGTCAGGGGCCTTCAGGTGGTATAAAAGCTCTGACACCAGGCCTATACGAACTTACTTTATACTTATAACGGGAATACTTACTAGTTTTGATCGCATTCAGCGGTCTTTCTGAAGCTACTTGAGTAGATAAATGCTTATTACGTAAAAATTATTACGTATAATATTTTTTACGTAATAAGCATTTATCTACTCAAGTATTTTTACGAAAATACTAGAGTAGATAAATGCTTAATAATAGGCATGATGACTGGGTAACACAATCATTATTATAATTAGTCCGTGAGCTAGATTATCAAACAATATTGGACACGTGTTTTTTCTTTTGTCAATCAAACTACAAATGACAAAGATGAAACCTGGTCAAAGTTTGGGAGTGGGGGTCGTGACGTCATTTCTCTCATAGAAGTCTATACATTTGTATGGCACTTGTGACGTCACACGGAACTTGAACGGGCTATGTCTTCATAATTTTTTGTTAAATGACGAAAGAAAAAATACGTGTCAAATATTTTTTGATAGTCTATCTGACGGACTAATTATATTTTTTTTGTCATCATGTCTATTCATACCAGATGTACTTATAAAACAAATAAAAAACTTAAAAACTTGTAGAAGGCGATAAAAAACTTTAAAATCTAGTAGGTACAATAGCAGTCGGCCGTAGCACTATAGCGATTTCATCTAATTTATTCTATGTTCTTGAATATTAATCGTGAGAAGATCAGGTTCTGAACCATATTTATAAAAATCAAAATCATTTATTCAAGTCGATCCTTAAGGATATAAGGATTCGTAGCTTTAAAGCTGCGAATTCCAAGAAATTGTCTTTGCTCCAAATTATCCCCGCAGAGTAATTTTTTTTTTAAACATATATGGACTTTTTACACACGGCCTCTGACCCTAAACCGAGCAAAGTTTGTGATATTGCTGCCAGAGACTGATAAACTACTCATACATATTTTTAAATACGGACTTAGATAGTAAGCCCGATTACAGAGGCGCCAGCGTAATTAGCAACGTAAAAAGCGTTATCTCCATCGAATGCCTAAAGTGAAAAAGAAACAGAACTATGCTATTTAGCTAATATAATTACGATGGCACCTCTGTAATCGGGCTTAATAACGAAATAACACCCAGACACAGAGCAAACACCTATGTCACATACTCGTAAATACTTGCTCTGGATCAAACCCACACCTCTTTGACCCATCTAACTAACTATTGAGCCACCGAGGCATTTATGCCGCCTTTCTGATTTTGATTGATTAGATTGATCAGCGGCAGAAACTTAGAGCTTCACGTCAAGTTAAATTTCTTGGCGGTTATGAAGTTAGCCACAAGCTGCGCGGAATCCGTAAGCTTCAGTCAGGATTGGGTTTGGCGTAGGTACATTGTTGCTAACTCCAGCCGCCAAAAAAATTTGATTCGGCCTATAGGTACTCAACCAATGGGTGTTAACTGGTGTTAGAGACAGTCCCCTATGCAGAGGATGCATGGAGAAAGAAGAAACAGCTGCGCACCTGCTGCTAGAGTGTAGCAGCGTGGCAGAACAACGAACGAAGATCCTCGGGTCGCCGAGGACGTTCCCGGGAAGCCTGCCCCGGCTTGAGCGAGCTCTGGACTTCCTGGAGAGCACCGGGTGGCTGAACTAGCCACGGCCAGCAATTAAGGGAAGAGGCCCGTCTCGCGGAAAACGCCCGCTCATCAAGTATCAAATAAGTATCAGACTATGGGTGAATCCGCTACTGCAGCCCGGGTAGCACGGCAAAGGGAGAAAACCATTTTTTTCCACTTTAAATGTCAGTTGTCATTGTCAATCCATACTTTATTTCCTCTTCAAGGGGACATAATGCTGGAAAGACAATTTGTCCCTTCTCCATGCTTCCCGTCAGTCCTTTTAGGGGGATACATAAGCTTTATTGTAACACTTCGGCTTCAACGTTTTCTCTCATTGGTACGGATTTTCACGGAGGAGGATTGTAACGGAGTCATAGGTTTTAACATCAGACACATAATAATTTAGAAATGTTTTTAAAATTTTAACTGTAGGTTAAAACATAATTGTAGAATAAATAATTTTACGAATGGCGACAGTTGACGCGATGTCATGGCTTTTTTGACTCTAAGACTCTTGATCCTGCTTGATCCGAATAATCTATGGGTATGATTTAAAGGATCAGCAATATATATTTTTTTAATAAGTACTCAGACGCAAAGAAAAAGAATAATTTTATCACCAAATTGTGGCCAGCCAGAAAAAAAGCCAGTCCCTCCGCGCGGAAGAAGTGGTTGAATCAATTGATTAAAAAAGTGGAATAATTTAAATATTGTAAAAATTAACGTAAAGTAAAAATTGTAGCAATACCTATCTTTCGAATAACTAGGAATAATTCAAATAATAATATAGGTAATTAATCTAGCTTAGAGGTCTTAGAACTCTAGCGAGTAGAATTACGAGTATGTACTTATATGCATTGCTCTAGCTAAGAAGACTTACTGCTGATCATTTATATAGTTGATTTGTACAAAAAAAAACAGGTTTTTGTGTAATGCATTCTATTATGTAGGTAGGTACTTGCTTAGAGTATTGCTTAACATCAGACGAAAACAACAGGTAAGTAATAAGTTAGCTCGTATGGGCCTGGTTGACTAGCCCTGCGGGCTTAGCATACGGACCATAAAATTATACTATCGACGTGTCAGAACGTGACAGAGTTATGATGAAGCATATTTCTGTCACCCTTGCACACGTCGATAAACTCTTGTCGTGGTCTTGTATGCTAAGCACACAGGTGTTATTTATATACTGCTTGACGCTCGCAGAGGCGATGATGATGATGATGATGAAAAAGTCTAAATAAAGCCGAGAAGTGATTGGAATATAACCATCTGCCCATTTATAATTGAAACTATATAGTTAACTACCGACTCTCCCCGGCTTTGCAGAGGTGCATTGCATAGAATGCATATAAACCTTCCTCTTGAATCACTCTTACTACCTATTAAAAAAAACTGCATCAAAATCCGTTGCGTAGTTTTAAAGATATAAGCATACATAGGGACAGACAGACAGCGGGAAGTGACTTTGTTGTATACTATGTAGTGATTAATTAATTATCTAGATATTTTATACCTATTAAAATTAGGTAGGTATTGAGCATTCGCGATTGTGATAAAAATCAGTCAATGAGTTTTATAGAGGTCACGATTCTGCGCCAATACCTAATCGGCAAATAAGGTATCTGTAGGTAGGTAGGAGTCGCTATTAGCGGTCATCATTGGTAAATGTCAACAGTTCAATACCCTGCCAGGGCGCCCGATTTTATCGGTACCTACATAACTCTAATAATTTTTATTTGTTAAGTTTTTTTTTAGTAACATGTACGGATAGTAAAAGTAGCGGCACGTAAGTCTAGCGCTGAGGGTACTGTGGTGGGGATGGCTGCGCATGTTGACCGCCTCACTAAACTCATGCGCAGCCACCCCTCCACACTTCGCTCAGCGCCAGACTTATATACCGCGACCTGTACATATTAAATAAATAATCGGCCAAGTACGAGTCGGACTCGCGCACGGAGGGTTCCGTACTGTATGGGAGCCCCCCTTAAATATTTATTTTATTTCAATTTTATTATTTATTATTGAAGTTAATATGAAACTAAATACTCTGTGAAAATTTCAAGCATCAACGCTGTTACCATTATTAATACTTATAGAGCGAAAAACGTCTAAAAATTCAGGTTTGTTGTATTTAAGGGTAAATATTTATTTTATTTTCTTTTTAGTATTTGTTGTTATAACGGCAAAAGAAATACATCATCTGTGAAAATTTCAGCTGCCTAGCTATCATGGTTCATGAGATACAGCCCGGTGACAGACAAACAGACAGACGGACATCGAAGTCTTCGTAATAGGGTCCCGTTTTTCCCTTTGGGTACGGAACCCTAAAAACTGCTGCTTCAATCAATGAATTATAAGTTATTCTAATTACGTGCCACGTTGTCTAGTGGAGTGGAAGTAATACTCGCCTAGTCGCCTACAATGGCTCAGTCGGTCGTAGATTCAGACACGGTAATAATTACCGTGATTCAGATCCCGGTCCTGTCTACCACAGAGTTCTATGGAATTTAGGTAAATGTATACGGACTTTCACGCCACTGGCTTTTCGGTGAAAGAAAACATCGCGAGGCAACATGTAGGTACATACCTACCTACGTCTCTAGATATAATAATTATATTTCACAAAAAATGGCCCGCCTGCCATCGTGTACAAAATTCGAAGATTTCGCTCTAATTGTGTACATTATTGTTGATTTTTCAAAAAGGACTCAGTCTCATTTAAATTTTACAGAAATCGATACCCCTTTCGAACTAAAAAAGAATTTTTCGACTCGCTTCACAATTGGCAAAATTATCGAAAACATACTAAAAAAAACCTACACACGAACATAGAACC
Organism: Hypomecis atomaria; assembly: GCA_964007245.1. NCBI lineage: Eukaryota > Metazoa > Arthropoda > Insecta > Lepidoptera > Geometridae > Hypomecis > Hypomecis atomaria. The sequence continues at coordinate 6,499,964 of OZ023288.1, forward strand.
TCCTCTTTTTTGGAAGTCGGTTAAAAAATGGGAATCGATGGCATAGGTGAATCAACCTACCCGCAACAGGCCGGCGAGAGTAAAAGAAGGATAGAAGGGAGGCTTTTCTTTTAAATAAAACAGTAAAAATTCTCATTGAAGTATAAATACTCATCTCTTTTTAGGGTTCCGTAAGGTAACTGTTCTGTTGACGCTATAACAACAAATAATAATTTAGGTAAGATTGTCTGTCTGTTTTTTGTGTATATTTAGGTAGGATTTTTATTTAGTGTAGTATTTAGTATAGAATGACAACTCAGTGTTTTATAAGTTATGAAACTATATTTGATTTTGTTAGGAAAAATAAAAATACCTATTTAAGGGGGCTCACGTACAACAAACCTGAATTTTCAGCCGTTTTTCGCTCGATTTTAATAACTATATAATAAGTAATAATAATAAGTCCGCGCTTGACCACCAACTCGCCTGATGGTAAGCGACGCACGCAGACCTAGATGATACCTATTCACTACGACCTTGAAAAGCTTTAGATTATATCTCTTAGGAAACAGGAAAGCAGGAAGAATGTTCCATTCCCGGGCGACACGAATCAGAAATGTTGAGTCAAACCGCTTCGTACATATCGAAGGAAAATCGACAGAGTAGGGGTGGTAATGTGCCACCTTCCTATTTGTCCTGTAGTAAAAAGGGCATGGTAGGATAAGGTCGTGCAGCTCAGATGTATCAAGCTTAAAGCGTTATACCTAGCTCATAAAAATACACTACATAAATGGTTTCTCAGATAGCGGATAATATGGCGTGTAGAATCAAACTCAATACACTACGGAAGAAGTGGATTTGCGCAGCTTGTAGCTACATAACTTTATAAGCTCCATTTTCGCTCGGTGAATAGGTACCATATTATTAAAATGTATACCCCATGCTTGCTCTGAAAGTTTTGCCTAATTGTGCCCTGGCGGTCAGCTATCTATAAATGGTCGGTAGTTAGGTAGTTACTCTAATCTGTATCGCTATCGTTCTACTTCCACTATGGGTCAGCGCTCACAGCTGCGAGTTTAATTGGTGTCACAAAAACAGTACTTAATCGCTTTACTGATGACTAGTGATGACACACACACAACAAACCGATCATCTGCGAGCATTGCGTGAATTTTGTCTGTAACACTATATGGTTACACTGAATCGATCAGGCCCCTATATAGGGGTTCGTTTAATCGCACCAATTTAGAAACAATGAAGCACCATGTTAACCGTCGACATGTTGTTTTATGGTGTAAACTTAGGTAGATGTCAACTTCGAGCTGTAAACCGGTGAACACCACTGCGGTGTCCGTTTTTTCCTACTCAAACCTCTACAAATATAATCGAATCATTAACCCGAAAAGAAGAAAAAGCTCGAAAAAGAAGAAATGTATGATTAAAATATTCGTTCGTATCTTTTTTTTTATCGGGCAAAAGTGCCTTTATTAACTACAATAAAACTACACTACTATTACATAAAAAGCATTGGATCATCCTCAGACCTTTGAAGGTCTAAAAATAATCCAAATGCTCAAGCCCACTGCCAGTTGGCAGCGTGCCCAGCATGCTGGCTGCATTGTCACGCTGAATGGCAATGCTTATGCGTTGAGCCAAATAAACACCGGTATTTTGGTCACACGTCGCGTCCACCAGGCGCTCAGAAAGACTTTTGAAAATTATATGAGCTATGTTCGTATCTTGTTGGCTAATTTACACATGTGCTAATTAACACATACCTACCTACCTACCAACTACTCAGTAACTCTACTCAGTAACTGTGCAAGTGTGCAGATGTTCTCATTTGAGTAACAAAGTAAATAATAGCTAATTAGTTTACATACCTATTTAGATAACTGCTTCACACAAATCATAATTATCGGTAGACAATTTTATGCACTTCAAATAGAATTTGGCCTAAATAACCAATTAGCATAATTATCGTAAAATTTAGCTTCTCTAGTATAAAGTATAATTACCTATAATTTATTAGGCTTCCTTTCACCTGATCTCATTTTACCTAACTGTAGATATTCTTGTGTAGACATGTGTGTTGCGATTGCTCCGGCGATTTTGAACTGATTAGATGCATTTTTGTTTTGTTGGCATGTTTGCTTTGCAAGAGAAAGCTCTTGAGTCGGTCGGTCTCACAGAAAATCCAACTGCGCGTAACTGTTTGACCAAGTCTACATGAAGTATGTGTCTCCAGTACCAACACATGAATAACTTTGTTCAGGCATATAAATGCATCTATATCTATAAAAACCAAAGTCCTGACTCACTGACTGACAGACAACGCAGAGCCTAAACCGCTGGTATAATTTAACACCGTACTATTCCGACTGTCTCACGGTTTATTTAGGGTTGAGGCCACGAGTTAGACGTGCTACATCCTACAAAGTATCTGCGCATGACCATGCTAGATGTGGTGAAACCATCTTTGATCACCCGAAACGATTATACCTAAATACCTATCCCAATTTGTACTCGGGACATTTTGAGCTCGAAGTTTGTCTTATCAATTTTGCCATCCTGACCTGCACAATCCTACTAATACGAGTATTATAAACATGAAAGTTTGTAAGGATGGATGAATGTTTGTTACTCTTTCACGCAAAAACTACTGGAAGGAATGAGATAAAACTTTGCAATTATATAGCTTAAATATCAGAATAACACATAGGCTATAAATTTTCTATATTATAACAATAAGTGTTAACTTAAGTAGGAAAAATTCTGCCGTCTGCGAGCTATTCTAGAGTGCGCTCCAAGAAATGTCAAAAAAGAAATGTCGAATCGAACAAAAATGTCAAATCGATTTTTTTTGTTTTTTATTTTCCACCTCCTTTATGTGGTAAGGTAGGGCCTCGAAATATCATGCGGGCGAAGCCGCGGTCAAAAGCTAGATTATTATAATAAGACTACAGTACTATATCTAATGACTAGCCAAGAAAGTGGGTACCTACCTACTTAGATAATGCTCGGTTTTACGCGAAACCAGGGTTGATCTAAAACAAAACAATCATAGTAATAGTTGTACTTATTTTGATGAGTGTTATTGGTAAGGTTAGGCTTGAGTCTTAGATGGCTATATCAGCCATATTATAATGCAATAGTCCGAATAAAAGTTAATAGCGCATTGAAATTAGTTATTAGCTACAAGCTGCGCAATTGCCCACTCTAATCTCCGCTGACATATGAAGCTGCTACTGTGAAAGCAACAACAGCTCGTGTTCACAGACACCATTAGTTTCATTAGGCCTATACCTACTCACTTTTAATCACGGCTACAACCGTATAGGTAGGTGTATCTCTTTAGTCTGTGGTGCAAGATAACATAGGTACTTGACAAAGCTTGTTAGTCATACCAAAACTATAGTCAAACCGCTAAACTCAGACTTCGCCTGCGCGGGTACGGGGGCGCGGGGGTAGACGACAAAGAGGACTGAGACAGGTGCGGGCGCCGGGGACCCGCTGCCCGCGCCTGTCTCAGTCCCCTGTGTCGTCTCCCCCGGCGCCCCTGTACCGCGCAGGCGAAGTCTGAGTTTAGCGGTTTGACTATAAATAGGTACTCCATGTCCGCTAGGATAAGCTGTTGCGTCTTAATATTGTTGTAACATGTACTTGTACACAGTTCAGAGCAATATCTTTATCTTTAACCACTTTCAAACTGCTCGGGCTTCTCGGTGAAGGATAATTATTTTTCGCAAAAAATGGCATGACCGACTTCTACCGTGCACAGAATTCGCGAATATTTCGCACGGATCGATGTAGCATTTTTCCCATTATTCTTGATTTATCAAAAATGGCTCAGTCGACTCCAACAAAATTTAAACAACCAATTTCGAAGTGTACTCTTTCCAATAAAAAAAGAAATATGGATATCGAACCGCTACATAAAAAGTTATGCGTGGTTATACTTACAAAAAAAAAAATACACGCGTCGAATTGAGAACCTCCTCCGTTTCGTCGGTCAAAAATATCGTGAGTAAACCTGCATAGGTCCGAAGCAGAAAATATACCTATGTGAATTCACCAATGCACGCTGGTCCAGTGTGGTGGTACCTATGTGCCAATCGCCCTTCAAGGGTAGGCTTAATTATGGTCAAAGGTTGGCAAAGGTAAAATGGTTGACTTCATTCTCACATCAACACAAAACCTCCATGTAGATGTCTAGTAGGACCGGTTAGGCAACTTTAATGTAATTAAATGAAAACTGCGTCATTAGTGACCTATCAAATTAGACTATGTTATCAATGAATGTAAATAATCGGCCAAGTGCGAGTCGGACTCACGCACAAAGGGTTCCGTAGCGTATGGGAGCCCCATTCCTCTTGCCGTTATTAATAGCGAGTAAAAAAAGTTTTTTAAGTATTTGTTGTTATAGCGGCAACAGAAATACATCATCTGTGAAAATTTCAGCTGCCTAGCTATCATGGTTCATGAGATAAATCATGAGTTTAATCATAGTAATAGTAAGTTAAACACTGTATTGCATGTCTGTAAAGACAAAACTGTATTAAAGTACTTGGTGTTAAAAAATTGTGAAGATCTTACTGTAGGTACACAGTTTTAAGCAATAAATTATTTCATTTTCATTTCATATAGCCCGGTGACAGACAGACAGATAGACGGACAGCGGAGTTTTAGTAATAAGGTCCCGTTTTTACCCTTTGGGTACGGAACCCTAAAAACATACGTAGGTACCTATAAGTCTAACAAATACGTACCTAAGCTCGAATAGGCTAGGTGGCTAGCCCAGCCCTGGTGTCAGTTTTTAAGCCGCCTCTGGCTTGGCTAAACTGTTAGGTAAAAAAGCCCAAAGTCACAATTTAACGTGATTATCCAAGCCACTGAAGCGCTCAGTTGTAAACGTCTCCTGCGGTCACCCATCCGGAGACTGATGCCGAATGTTGCTTAACGTCGGTGATCACTAAGCTAACCAACTAGTAAAACTACGCTATAATTGCTCCTAGTTGAGCAAATGGCTATCATAAGATTTAGAACCATTAGATTGACAGTTATGACCTGTATTTTGCTAATGGCTTTAGAATCAGAATATGGTTTATTGCTTATAGGTTGTTAAAAAAATTAAAGATAAGTATCATAGTTTTACCCTTTTCGAGCGTGCAATATTTTACACAATAGGTGCCTATGTATTTTTTTGTAGATATCTTAATTATTAGTATAATCATAGACAGACATCACTACATAGTGTAAAACAAAGTCGCTTCCCGCTGTCTGTCCCTGTGTATGCTTATCCCAAGTAACATTTAAGCGGAAAAATATTATATTTACCAGCGCATTACCAGCTATAAGCTTAAAAAATGTTGTACAAGAGTGTAAAAATATGTTTAGGACTGGACTAAAGTATAACTGTACAACTGTATACAGTATAGCTGATTAACGGCTGTATAGAGCCTAAATTTTTACCTTTAGCTTTTAAATAGCATTGGAAAACGCTAAAATACAGACCGCGGCGTAAAAAACTGCGTTCAGCAACTTTATACGACAATAACTGTATATTGCTCTCAAATTATACTTTTGTATAACCTACTTCTGTACAAGAGCATTAAATATTGTTATAGCCTGAATATTGGTGTAAAATTACTCTGTTGTTCAGCCTTCAAGTTAAGCTTGATAATAGCTGTACAACGGAAATCTAGGATACTCTTACCAAGCAATTCCCTTTATAATAGTGTAATACAATTCTATCTCATGTAGAAGAGTTTAGATTTACTCCTTTTTAAAGCCAAATGCGATTGGCGTACATTTTTCCCTTTTTACAGTTTTTCGTGTTTTAGAAGATTAAAGTTATTATTATAGTGTTGGCATACACAATTATCCAGCTTATAGATTATTTTGAAACTAATATAGCCTTAAAATCAGTCTATTTATTGGATACAACTAATAACAAAACGGAGTCATAATTTTGATCATTTGCCAATTTGTTAAGTGAACAAGAGTTAAGATGGATATAAAACCATGGAAAAAACAAAAAAGAACCGGCGGAATAAAAAGAAAATTAAAAAAAGCTTATTCCCAACGTGAACTAACGGAACAAAATATAATTTTACAAGGGCACGGACAGCCAAATTCCAAGTTGGTATCACCATCATGCAATGAGTGTTCCGTAGAATCAAAATTGTTGGATCATGATGAAATAGCAAATATCTGTGCTGAAGATATGAATGTTGGGTTGGTAACATGCGGTGAGGGTTCTGTACAGGCAGAATCAGGTATAATGGAGCAAAGTATGGACAATTATAGCGAATTTGTTGAGTCTGAAAGTTCATCAGATGAAGACGAAGCAAATCTAAATTTATTGTTTCGCAATAATATAAAAAAATGGGCCATTGAAGATAATATTCGTCAAAGTTCATTAAAAAAATTAATCCAAATATTAAACGGAAGATTTCCAGACTTATTGCCTCAGGATCCAAGAACAATACTCCGTACAACGACTGAGGTAAACATAAAATCAATTGAAATAGACTGTGAATATTGGCACAATGGACTCCTTCATCAGCTCATTACTCTTTTCGATAATATGTTGGACATACCGGATATATTGAGCTTAATTATAAATTTTGACGGCCTTCCTATATACAAGAGTTCCAAAAAAGAGTTTTGGCCAATTTTATGTGCCATTTATGAATATCCAGACTTACATCCATTTGTCATTGGTATATATTACGGAAGTGGAAAACCTAAAAATCTTGATAAATATTTGGAAGATTTCGTTATAGAAATGCGAACGCTATTGGAAGATGGTATTCAACATGGTCTTAAGAAAATACGTATCAAAAATAAAATTTTTTGTCTGTGACTCTCCAGCACGGGCATTTATTAAAGGTAAATATTATTACTTATTATGTCATAACAGATTTCTGTGGTTGCTTTTTTTTTCAGTAGTACCTATGCTAATAAATAATGTATTTTTAGGTGTATGCAATTTCAATGGCAAACATGGGTGCCTTAAATGCACTACTGTAGGGGATTACTCACATACATCACATACAGTAGTGTTTCCAGAAACAAGATGTCCTTTGCGCACAGACGATGGTTTCCGTAAAAAACTCTATGGAAATCACCACAAGGCTGATTCACCATTGCTCCAGCTACCAAATATTGATATGGTTAATGATTTTCCAGTAGCAGATTCGTTACATTTAATAGACCTGGGAATCATGAAGAGGTTACTTATCGGTTGGCGAGACGGTAATTTCGGCAAATACGTTACCAAATGGTGTTCAAAACATATAGATATAGTACAGATGTTTTTGAAAAAATGTAAGCTGCCTTTTGAGATACATAGGTCAGTTAGAGGAATTGACTCTCTAGCGCATTGGAAAGCATCAGAGTATAGAACTTTTTTCTTTTACTTGAGTATTGTAATTCTACCAGACGTTCTACCAAAAGAAGCCTTTGTACATTTTTTATTTTTGTATTGCGCTGTAATAATATGTTCGAGCTCTAACTACATTAATATGTTACCTCTATCAGAAAATCTTCTCCAATACTTTGTAGAGCATTTCAAGGATTTTTACGGGCCAGATTATGTTACAAGTAACGTCCATAATTTAATTCATTTAACTGATGAAGTTCAAAGATTTGGACCACTTCACACGTTCAGCGCTTATCCATTTGAAAATAAATTGTTTTTAATTAAACGAATGTTGCGGACTGGACATAAACCTCTTTCGCAAGTGGCAAAAATACTTAGTGAAGCTGCTCAAGACGACACTATTCACTTTGCTTCTAAAAAATCTACTAATGATGATTTGCCACGTATATCCAAAAACAGTAAAAAACGTATAAAGATACACTTTAAAGACTTTTTGCTTTCTACACAACATGAAAACAAATTTTTCATGACCAAAGACGATAAAATAGTCAAAATAAAGTCTATCAGTGAAGATGGTGACATAATTTGTAATATTATCACAAGACTATCTGTTGTTTTTGAATTACCTGTGAAGTCATCGTTTTTTAATATATTCAAAACGAAATTAAATAACAGTCAGTGCAGTGATATAGTTTTACGTGCTTGTGATGTTAAATTTAAATTTATTTGTATTGAACATGGTGAGGAATCATATTTCATACCACTTTTACACACTTTGTGAGAAATAAAATTTCGTTGATTTAATTGATAATTTGTTTTTATTTTTTCTCTTAATTGAGGTTGGTACAATAAGATTCTAAAGTTCTTTTCATACATATTTAGCCACAAGGTTTTGTTTGTTCTTTAAACTGCAATATCACAATCAAACACAAGATTTTGTTTGTTCTTAAAACTAAATGACACTATCAGTGACAAGAATTGGTTTGTTCTTAAAACTAAAATATCACAATCAAACACAAGATTTTGTTTGTTCTTAAAACTAAATGACACTATCAGTGACAAGAATTGGTTTGTTCTTAAAACTACAATATCACAATCAAACACAAGATTTTGTTTGTTCTTATAACTAAATGACACTATCAGTGACAAGAATTGGTTTGTTCTTAAAACTGCAATATTATAATCAAACACAAGATTTTGTTTGTTCTTAAAACTAAATGACACTATCAGTGACAAGAATTGGTTTGTTCTTAAAACTAAAATATCACAATCAAACACAAGATTTTGTTTGTTCTTAAAACTAAAATATCACAATCAAACACAAGATTTTGTTTGTTCTTAAAACTAAATGACACTATCAGTGACAAGAATTGGTTTGTTCTTAAAACTACAATATCACAATCAAACACAAGATTTTGTTTGTTCTTATAACTAAATGACACTATCAGTGACAAGAATTGGTTTGTTCTTAAAACTGCAATATTATAATCAAACACAAGGTTTTGTTTGTTCTTAAAACTAAATGACACTATCAGTGACAAGAATTGGTTTGTTCTTAAAACCACAATATCACAATCAAACAAAACATTAATTTGTTTGTACTTAAGGCGAGTAGTGCCGCCAACGACCTCGACGCTAGCGCGACTTCATGAAAAAAAATGTTATCTCTTCATGCAAACAATAGATCAGAATTTCAAAAACCCACATTTTTGGTATCATATTAAATTTAAATTAGAATCATATTAAATTTAAGTTTGCAACTCGATTAAATATTCGCTGTAATTAAAGTTATGGGTAAAAGTGCTCAAAATGGCCACTTTTGGTATTAATTGCCATAACTTTAGTTACAGCGAATATTTAATCTAATTTAGATTTAATATAATACAATAGATTATAAACAATAGATCAGAATTTTTGAAATTCTGATCTATTGTTTGCATGAAGAGATAACATTTTTCTGATGAAGTAGCGCTAGCGTCGAGGTCGTTGGCGGCACTACTCGCCTTAAAAACGTCCAGCTCGCTATGAGGCGCTTTCATTATAATTTTTTTTACTTGTAAAATCAATAAAATCCGCTTAGTTAAGAATCACACATATACCTATTACTTATTTACACACACACAGATACTATCATTTTTGTAAACTCTTAGTACTGTGTAGTTTTGCGCTTCTAAATTGAGATTTTTTTTTTGCTTTTGTCCATTATGCTGCCCATAAATATCTAACTATATTTTTTGAAAAATATAGTGATAGTGTTTGTGTGTTTGTTAGTATTGTGTCTTAGATTAGAGCCTATGCAGACGGCGCGTTGCGTCAGCGTTGCGTTGACGGAGTGTTCTTGCAAGTTTGAACACTACGGCATGACATAATGAGTTCAATTTTGAAAAACGTCACTGAATGACTGGCGTTGACTTGTCATTCGGTGACGTTTTTGCAATAGAATCTTATATCTCATGCCGTAGCGTTCAATTTTTTAAGAATGATTCGTAGACGTAATGCTGCTGACTCAACGCGCCACTGTGTGAATACTGAATAGGATCTTACTTATTTGGGTAATCATCATTTTTCGTGTTATTTGTACTTTCAGTTTCTTTGCCGGTTACTACGGGATTTATTGCTATGTCTTTTTTGAGTAAATCATGACTTTCACCTTTTTCTACTATGACGCATCCTTCATCATTAAATATTTGCAAATCTTCATGTGAATTCTTAGCCGTATTTTGATTATCTTTTTCGTTTGGTTCTTTAGGGTCATCTACAGCTTTATTTGCGTTATCATTTACGAAAATATTTTGATTATTTTCTTCGTTTGGTTCTTTAGGGTTCTCTACAGCTTTATTTGCGTCATCATTTCCGAAAGTATTTTGATTATTTTCTTCGTTTGGTTCTTTAGGGTTCTCTACAGCTTTATTTGCGTTATCATTCCCGATAGTTTCTGTTGCAGTCTTCGATTTTTTATTGTGAACTATCCCTTTTTTTTCACGTTTGCGTTTTGTTGCAGCTCTGAGATTTTTATTTTCCAGTCGCTTTACCGAGTTTTTCAGAACGGTTTTGAAAAAATCTTCCACTGCGTCTTCGGTGAAAAGAGGATCCCAATGGTTTATCATTTCGGAAAAAAATAATATAATCCTTTTGTATCCCTTTAGAGCAATTTTGACAACATCAGTTTTTCTGCTGCCCCCTGACCACGAGAACTGGCATAGAAACTTCTTGTCAAAGATAATATCAAGTAACTTGTATGCACATTTAGTACCACTTCCTTCATGTTTAGAGCAAAGAAGTGAGAACTGCTTTTTAATTCAATTTTCGTTTGTTACAAGTTTATTTATGGGATATTTTTTAGGAGGCCATCTTAATAATCCCTTCTTTTCCCAGCAACTTGGCACGATGGATAGCTGAGGTTTCCCTCTTTTGATTGTCTCTACAATCTTGAATGGCATGTTGATCCTGAAAAAAGCAATATAGTAAAAACCTTGAATGCAGTTTTCTTTCCTTTTAAAAATAAACTAAAGTTGCCCATTGCCTTCGACTACAAAATTTCTATAAATTACCTAGATAGGTACTCTGCATCCAAGCAGGAATAAAATAATCACAAGTCCCAACGTAATCCTATATCCAACCCCTTTATTATTGTTCATATAAGTACTAAGGTATCTAAATTAAACCGATTAACGATTACCCACCTGTTATATAGAGGCAACACAGAACACAGATTTCACTGTCACTGTTTGTATTTATACTTTTTATTGAATAAAATTAACTATTAAAACTGGTGGGTAAATTGTTCAAACTCTTCAGCAATTATTAAAATATCACACGACAAAATCTTTGTGTGTCATGTCACATCACAATAACATCGAAGAATAATCTACTTGTTGTTATTATTATTATGTTGCCGTCTTGGCCGGTGAGCTGTATTTGTAAGAGCGAGAGCGAGAGAGTCCCCTTTCCCTTGGAGGAGCGAGCGCGGCGATGATAGCGCAAGTGTACTACAGAGTAAACTGTGTTTGTGTGCCCATCTATCTACTCACACGTTCCCACTTAACATAAACATACCTACATAGTTTGTAAATCAACAATGTGCTTATGAGGCTTCATAAATTTAGCATTTAGATTCAAGCATAAAAATATACTTAGAGTATTTAGAGCGTCGTCGCTTGCTTAGATAAATTATTATCAAAGCAAGCAACGACGGTCTAAAGAGTTAAGAGTTAAAAATTATCTATTTGTTTTACCCATATTACAGTAGGTACTTATCATATAAAAACAATCTTGTCGAACATACTCTATTATACTCATATACGCTTTGTTTTAAAAATAGACTTATTTTTAGTATTTCTACTTTTTTAGAGCCTATAGTTATATATTCAAAAAATTTATTAAAAACTAGAAAAAAGATAAAAATGCCATGCCAAGGAATCGGATTGTTTTATCGAAACATTTTCAACTGAACCCTAATCAGCTAGGCCGTACTTTGTGGAACTTGGGATATTGACGCTCCCGAGCTTATACTTATTTATCAAGTTGCCATATACACTAAACAGAATATAGACTGTTACTCGAGGCGAAGCGATAATAAAGTACATGGTTTGCGAAACGCTCAGAAATTGTGTTTAGTTACGCATAAGCTTGAAAAGGCAAAGCGCACTATCCATGCGATGGGTCCACCGGTATATAACAATCTACCCGGGAATATCCAGGACGCCCCGAGCTTAACCACCTTTAAGTCTAGGTTAAAAACTTGGCTAGTAGAAAAGGCATTTAACAGCTTTAACGAATTTATAAATTTAAAATAGGAATGTATGGACTTACAATGATTTTCAATAGCAATTATTTTTTAAATTTTGTAATGTAATTATTTATTTTTATTTTATTATAATAATTAATGTTTTTATGTTGAAATTGTGACGTGTAAATTATTTTATTAATAAAGATATGATATGATATGATATGAAAATATTTAAAACACTTTCGATAAAACAATCCGATTCCTTGCTCACCGCCTTACGGGCCTTGGTTTTTGGTCATAATGAGGTTTTCTATATTTGCAACTGAACCCTAATTAACTGTATAAATGAATATGAATAAGACTTTAAGACAGCTTCTACAGTACTTAAATAGTAATGTACAGACAATTTTACTCTTTAGGCTGAGATGCGTTCTTAAATAACGACTCTGTTATGCAAAAAGCTGCATTAAAAGGTACTAGAAGAGCAAGAGCTGTATAAACTAAGGACGCCATTTTATCATAACCTATAAATTGCTTTCCAATTTTACGAGATATTTTTTTGTTTGTTTTTGAAATTTCAGTACAAATTTACAAAGGATTTTAACTGTATAGTACACACAATTACGTTTACTATCAATAGAACAGTCCGGGTTACTCTTAAAACTGCTTTCAGATTTGATCACATATTTGTTGTTACAGAAAAAATGTATGTATATCCTTTATTTCGAAGGGGCGTGAGTTTTGAGCTTTAACTAGTATACATATTCACATAAAAATATCAGTCGCAAGCATAATAACAACGATAAACAGGAAAGAGTACTTACCACTTAGTTATCAAATATTTTTTTCACTTATACTTCACATATGGTCTCTGCCTTGGCACATAGTAAATTAAGAAATAAAATGGAGAATGGAAATGGAGAAACGAACACAATTATAATATATTTATTCTTCTATTAAGATTTTCACAAGCCTGATTCTGTATAAAGAATAAAAAGGAAAATTAGAGAATGGAAGCTGTATAAAAGTATCTAAATAGTATCTTAGCCAGCCAAATAGTACAGCTATTATGCAGCTGTTATACAGCAAAATCTACACTTAAAGCTGTATAATTTTGGGGCCCATTTCAGAGTTATAAGGGCTGTATAGCTTGCTATACAGTCTTTATACAGCAACGTTTAACAGCCTGTAGAAAACAAATAGTCTATAATACAGCTTTTATACAGTTCAAAATGTTACTTGGGATATCTTTAAAACTACGCAACTGATTTTGATGTGGTCTTTTAAACAGATAGAGTGATTCAAGAGGATGGTTTATATGTATAATACACCTATGCGAAGCCGGGGCGGGTCGCTAGTAATATTTAAAGTAACATAACCAGTTAAACCAGCGTTATGGTGTGGAAGACAACTATTACTACAACACAACCGTAATTCCTTAACATGGCAAGTCTCGCAACACAGAAACCTTATCTTTATACCTAAGTAGGTGCTTGCTACAATGTAGACAAGAACCTAGCCAGCGGAACAAAGGAATTTACTAATCAATCGGTTAACAGCTTAATCAGGAACAGATCGTTCTTATCCTGTTTCCAATGAATCATTTCTTCGTCAGTTCGCTTGCACCGATATCAGGACCAACATTACTTTGACATCTTCGTTTCGTTTAGGACGGTCATGCTGGACATATACCCCCCCTATAGAGCTCCAATAAGACCGGTTGGACGGTACCGTTTAACTTTAAAAGTCCTACCGTACCACCTGTGGTACGAGTACTAAAGAGCATTCAGCGCGACCTTGCGGTCTTTTTGCTGATAAACCATTTATCGTTGTACAATAACATATTTATTGGTCACGCGAGACAAATAAAAGAAAGTGTAGGTAACGTAACAAATTAGTTTCAATTTGGTAGTGTATAAAATCCACCATTTTGGGTTTAAATAGACCTAGGTCTCTAAGGACTTGGGTTTTTGAGACGAATCTTACGATAAGTACATACATTAATTGTCGAAATCCATCCAGCCTTGTGGAAGATAGGTACCTACGTGGGAATAAAGAAAACAAACATATACGCGCGAAAAACAATACCCTTCTTAGACAGTCGGGTAAAAAAATCACTGGTTTATGAAATTTAGGTATCCTTCAAGGATAAACGGAGCCCTTACAGGTAGCGGCACGTAAGTTTAGCGCTGAAGGTAGTGTGGAGGGGATGGCTGCGCACGGTGACCGGTATTACTAAACTAAACCCATGCGCCGCCTTCCCCTCCACGCTTCGCTCAGCGCTAAACTTATGTGCCGCGACCTGTACACGAATAAATGAAAAAAACACTGGTTTATCTACAAACGGGGAACGACACAAAACAAACAGCGTAACTAAAGGTCCCCACTGACTTTTTTTTGTTTTGTGTCGTTCACCGTCTGTAGATAAACTACTTAGTGTTATTTTCTTGACTTTCCATTTATCACTTGACAGACGAACACTATGTTATGGAGACATCCGCGTTTCCAGCCTTCCGTCTGACTACAGTGAATTGCAATTCACCCTAAATGTTTTATTTCGATGCTAAAATCCCATTACTAAATCCTTGTGGGCGAAGTACGCCCACATCTACTCGTAATTCAAAACGTCGGCGCGGCGGCGTCGTCAGTTTCATTGATACCTAAAACTACACTATATTCAGCACTAAGTCATAATATTACATTAAGCAACGTACGGAGCGCTTATAGTATAGTTTGACTATGTGGTTGTCAGCAATCACCGAAGTTTCATCACGGTCAATCTTCGGATGGGTGACCGCGGGTGGCATTTATTTTACAACTTAGCGGTACCGTGGTTCAGATGATACGTTAAAATGTAAGCCCTGGTTATTGCTATGTCAGTGGCCTTTAGGGGCTTAAACACTTGACACCAGGGCTAGCCACGGTCTAGACGGAACGTTTGTAATGCAGCCGCTGCGTGGATCGCATCCATTTGGAAATCGACTCTACCCCGGACTTGGTATACTCCCAACGGCCGCCACTAAAACGTCCCCCAGTGGTGGTCGTTTATTCAGTGCCAATATCCGCCAGTGGCGGTCGTTCAGACAAGTTCGGACATTTAAATATTATTTTATTTTCAATTGTTTGTTATTATAACCTAACTATATATCAAATATACATTTGCAATAGTAAGGTTATATTATAATTTAAACCTTAATAATAAGGCCATTAGTTTTGTCTAATATCATATTATACATATTTATTTTGCAAAAAATTACTGCAATAACCCGGTATCAGATGTTTTTTGTAATCAATAAATCAGGTGCTTTTCTTAGAAATATATCGGCTCTTTGATTTAACATTTAGTTAGAATTAGAACTTAGAGACACTTATTATTAAACATTTATTAATTTTACCGAAGCATAAAGTGAGACAGAGATAAAGTAATGTTATTGCGGTTTAATTACCTAGCTACTATTCTATTAGTGGAATCTCAGCTATCAGCCATGTCGTATTTTGCTGATAATATACTGGTATTTTAAACTACCTAGGTATTTTATAAAAATCCCACCAACCATCGAACTCCAGAGCCCTGACTGTGATTCAGTAGTAAGTCGAGGCGGTTGGCAAAATGTAATACTCAGTGCTAACGACCACCACTGGTGGCAGTTTTAATGGCCCAACGACCGCCACTGGCGGACGTTGGCACTAAAAATTTTAACTGGTGCTAACGACCACCACTGGGGGACGTTTTAGTGGCGGCCGTTGGGAGTATACCCCGGACTTCTGCCGTAAATCCTACACCCCAGGACATAATCATTTTCGTGCTATTTCAGATGTCATTGGGTACTAAGTGTATATTATTATCTGTAGTCGATCGCATGGTGCAAGCATTCAGTAGGTAATTTTTATTACGAAATAAGTAATGTGATGTATGAGACGTCGTCGTCATTATAACCGAGATGCAATTTGTTAGGTGTTTCTGTAGACGACGACGCGCGACGGAAATATTCTACATTTTGTCGCGCGGGTGAATGATATTTTTCTATGGAACAACCTTTTTTTTTAGTTTTGACTAAAGTTGTCAGTTATGATGTACAGAATAAGCCACTAAAAGGATGCTAATTGATTAGGAATAACTCTGTGTAGGTAGCTCGTCTTCGTCTCGTCACTCAAACAAAATAATTATTTTTCAGATTCAGATTCAGATAAACTTTATTGTTAACTGTGTTACATAAAAGATCTTAATAAGAAGAATATAAAAACGTCTCAACAGCTAAGTCCTTGATAAACATACTCGTACAACTTATCCTTCCTTACATAGTATAAAATAAAGTCGCTATTTTCGTTTGTTTGTTTGTTGTTTGTCTGTATGCTTAAATCTTTAAAACTACGCAACGGATTTTGATGCGGTTTTTTTAATGGATAGAGTGATTCAAGAGGAAGGTTTATATGTATAATACACCTGTGCGAAGCCGGGGCGGGTCGTCTAGTATGGCATAAATTCAACCGTTGCAATCTACGTAGGTACAAATTACAATAGTTCGCCTGAATCGATATAATTTTGACTTTTCAAAAACGACTTAGGCGATTTTCCCACCGATAAAAAAAATCAAAGTCGGTTCATAACTGGCGAAGTAATCGCGTACATAAATACATACATAGTAATCGGCCAAATGCGAGTCGGACTCGCGCACGAACAGTTCCATATCGCATGGAAGCCCCCCGTAACATAGAATAATAACATTCTATGCCCCGTAATTTATTTTGTCTTAATATATCTATTTATTTTTGACTGGAATATGCAACTTAATATTCTGTGAACATTTCAAGCATCTTCCTGTTGCCGTTATTAATATCGAGCAAAAAATCACGTTTCTTGTATGGGAGCACCCCTTAAATATTTATTTTATTTTAAACATTTACTTTTGAAGTGAATATTTAACTAATTATTCTGTGAATATATAAAGCATCCACCTGTTAACGTTATTAATAGTGAGCGAAAACGGTAAAAAAACAAGTTTGTTGTATGGGAGCCCCACTTAAATATTTATTTGTTTCTGTTTTTAATATTTGTTGTAATAGCGGCAACAGAAATACGTCTTCTGTGAAAATCTCAACGTTCTAGCTATCACCGTTCATGAGATACAACAGTCTGGTGACAGACAGACGGACGGCGGAGTCTTAGTAATAGCACGGTAATGATATCATTACCGTGGTAATAGGGTCCCGTTTTTACTCTTTGGGTACGGAATCCTAAAAATGACGTACAGTCGAATTGAGAACCTCCTTTTTTTGAAACGGATTGAAACAGCGCACATAGAGTCGTATTGAGAGCTTCTTTTTTAGGGTTCGTCTGTCTGTCACCGGGCTGTATCTCATGAACCATGATAGCTAGGCAGCTGAATTTTTTTACAGATGATGTATTTCTGTTGCCGCCATAACAACAAATACTAAAAACAAAATAAAATAAAAATTTAAGGGGGGCTCCCATACAATACAACAAACCTGAATTTTTAGACGTTTTTCGCTCTATATTAATACTGGTAACAGGTAGATGCCTGAAATTTTCACAGAATATTTAGTTATATCAACGACCATGTTATATATTCACTTCCATATTAATTAATAAAATTAAAATAAATATTTAAGGGGGGTTCCCATACAGTACGGATTCCTCCGTGCACGAGTCCGACTCGTACTTGGCCGATTATTTTAAGTCAGTTAGAAAAAGATACACCTAACAACATTTCAATACAGTTTGATGATAGAGATGTTGCTTTCACAGCCGCTAACCTGAAGTGGCAGTGGGCCGGGCACGTCAGCCGCATGCTAGAAGATCTCTGGGCTAAAATTACCACCAAATGGAGCCCAACTCAGCGCTTCGTGGCAGCCCCCAACTAGATGACGAGACGAACTGAACACATTTGATCCAAATGGAGCCCAACTCAGCGGCTTCGTGGCAGCCCCCAACCAGATGACGAGACGAACTGCATACCTTTGATCCAAATTAGCAGAAATCAGAACAAGACCGACAAAACTGGAAATCTCGAGACCTTTGCCCAACAATGGCACAATAAAGGCTCATAAACAAACTAACAAACAACATCCAGTTTACAAAGCAAAACCATTCTAGCCATCTATGGGGTTACCGGGGCTAGCCTAAAAAGCCGCAGACACACAATAAAATACTCAGCACAGTATACCTACGAGTAAGGCTCGGTTGCACCATATTGGTAGTTATAGTTAAGATTATTGTCAAATTTAACAATAACAATAACGCTGACTTAAACAGTGACTGCGAAATGTGTTGCACCAGCGTATTCCTTGGAATAGTTAAAGTTATCAGGACTATACAATTCTGACAGACAATTAACGTTAACAATAACATTAACCAGTGAATCGTGGGCGGTTACGGTTACAGTTAAAGTTATGACGTCATCTTACAAATTGTCAAATGGTGCAACACATTATTTTCTCTAACCATTACTTTAACATGTTTGTCATTGCTAAAGTAACATGGTGCAACCAAGCCTAAGTAATGTACCGTCTTACCACAAAAGTTTTACGCACACTTTAAACAATGTTTAACAGTACAAATTGCACGGTTAAACAGTGTTAAAGCGTGTTCAAATCTTTTGTGGTAAGGCGGGCAGTGTTTACATGAGATATTTTGTAAACCCACCTACCTAATCTGCGGATTAATTGTATGTAACGACTTGTGTTGATAGCTTATCGCCTGCTGGTAGTTTGTTACGATTAATTTATTATTTAATAACGCTGTCTGAGATTTGAATCGTGCAAGTGCAACACTTGCAAGTGCAAGACTTGTACCTATCATTTAACACATAAGTACCTATTTCAAAAGAAAATAATTTCAGCAAACTGATACAATTCAAGTAAATTGTGATAATACACAGACAGACGAGTGAACCAATCTAATCTTTAGAATAATAGGTATTATTATTATTTGTTTGAGCAACGTTTTGCTATTACGTCTTTTAACTTCTTGTAGATATATCAGTTTACACAAAGACAACCTAATAGGTGCAACACAGTTTAAGTGGAGGTAGGTACCTAATTGTAGGGGAACGGAGTGTTGTACCGTACAGCGGCAATTTCCGTACACTTCAAAATAATAAGAAGAAACCGAGAAACATACGTTTGTCTCTGTTGCACGTATTCCTTGTATCTTGTTTCGCCTTGTCGCACTCTATGGAATCAGGCCCGGACTGACGCCGATGAAATAGGTGGGCACGTGATTGCATCCTGATTTTTATAGTATTGTGACATCGGAAAATAAGACGTAACTGGGTTTGGTGTTTTTTGTAATGACGGCTATTTATTTCATTTGCAGATGAATTTAGCGAAGATTTATGTTGTTACTAATACTGTATCGAGTAAATTACAGCTAATTTAGACGGTTAAAGGTAGAAAATTAATTTCGGGAAATTCCGTACATTGTAAAATGAACGGAATAATACACCTGCTACAAATTATTTATTGATGTTTTGTTGTTTGTGTAATTTTTAAATAGTTATTTATTATTTGTCAGCTAACCAAAACAAAAAACGAGTTCGAGTTATATATAAACCTTTAATAACCTATAACAAATGTACTAATTTTTTGATGGCTGTATTTTGCGAATAAGAATTAGAATTAGAATCGTTTATTGATGTATTGAGCTTAATACTAAAATTATATATACAACAGTTTGTACAATAATATAAAGTACCGCAAAATATATCTCGTCATTTCACAATACATAATACGTAGCAACGAATTTAAACAATGATTAAAATAATAGCTATCTACTTTACAATTGAATACAAAATTAAAAAATGTCAGAAAGAATAAATGAAAATGTCATGGTTTTTTTTTGTTCAATACATAATTACAAATTTAAATTTAAAAAATGATTAAGTACAGTAAATATTAAAATATAAATAACTACCTACTTCAATAATATGAATTAAACGCTGTAAAGGGGCGTTAAATATAAAATTATATAATGTCAAAGTAATATGAAATGTCAATGCACATTGTAAATTTCTTAGACAGAAGTAGGTCAATTTAAAAAGTCATGGATTTTCGTCAAATTGTATAAATCCGGTTCTGGGGCTATAGTCGTTAGATAAATATTCTGGAATACTGTATATCCTTCCTTCCTCCTTTCAGCCATAGGACGTCCACTGCTGAACATAGGCCTCCCCTAAAGATCTCCAATAAGACCGGGTGGTAGCGGCTTGCATCCAGCGCGAACCTGCGGTCTTAATGAGTACTGTATATAGTTTTCTCTAATAGAAGTTCTTTGACTTTATTCAAAAACACTGAATCGCTAGTTGTAGTTTTGACACACTCTGGCAATTTGTTATATAGCACACGTCCCATTTGAATTGGAAGTAGCTTGGCCATTGCTAGCCTAAAGTCAATATGATGTAGGAGTGTCTTGTTCTGGCCAGATTTTCTGTCTTTAATAACATTGACAGAGTATTTTTCAAAATTAAATCTCACATATTTTAGAATTTGGTAAATGTAGTATGCAACCGATGTCATAATCCTTAACTCTTTGAAGTGTTCTCTGCAACTCTCTTTATACTTAGCATTGACTAGTACTCTCACAGCTCGTTTTTGGATCTTTAGTACTCGTTGAAAATCTGTGGAAGCTCCCCAAAAAATGATTCCATATGACATCAACGAGTGGACGTAGGAGTAGTATACTTCTTTTAGGTTTTCTGGTGTCGTGAGTTGTTTTAGTTGTTTTAGTGCATATATGCCCTTTGACATCTTTTTACAAGTCGTATCTATATGTGATTTCCAAGTAAGTGCAGAATCCACCTCAAAGCCTAGTACCCTAACTATATTTGAGCTCTCGATTTCAGTGCCATCCAGGAATCTGACCCGGATAGTTGGTTGTTTTGGGGATTTTGGATTAAAATACACGACCTTAGTTTTGTCACTATTCAATCTAAGACCATTGACGTTGAACCAGTAGTTTATTTTACTCATAATGTCTCTTACTTTATTAGTAAGGTGATCTATGGAATCTGCTGTAATTACTACTGTAGTGTCGTCTGCGTATTGAATGATTTTACCATCAAATTCAAGCATTGATAAATCATTTACAAGAATGACAAAAAGTATATTGCCCAGGGAGGAGCCTTAAGTAATTCTGATAACTATTTGTGTGCACTTTTCTAATAAATACTGACTTGAAATAAAAATGAAACCTTTTATTATCGACAATATGCTCATAAACCGAATTTAAAGAGGCTTTTAAACTTGTACGATATTGAACGAACCGTGTACGGAATTACACTCAAGCGTCGGGTAATTCCGTAAATGCCTCACATTCAAATTATTTAATTTTTCCAATATTACATATTTATTAATTTGCTCTTCTATTTACTAACACGTTTTATAATATATTTTACATTATCTGGAACGTGACACTGGGCCTTAAGCTGAACTAATTTATAGAAAAAATAATTTAAAGTTAAGTGTACGGCAATACCCTCCCCTCCCCACGTAGTCGTAGGTAATATAATAATTTAAACTGTACTGTACCAGCGTTTTAATAGTCCACTGCAGGACGTAGGCCTACCCACGAAGGGTGATTGGGCCATATCCACAAAGCTAGCCCAGTGCGGGTTGGTGGATTCACACACGCCATCGAATTTCTTCTACGGACGTATGCAGGTTGCCTCACGATGTTTTCCTTCACCGAAAAGCCAGTGGTGTGAAATTCCATGCATAAGTTCCAAAGAAACTCATTGGATTGGTACGGGACCGGGATTGAACCCACGACCTCAAGAATGACAGGTCAGTGTTACAAGCCATACTAATAAGTATATACAATTTAAGTACATACTAAAAATACTACTGGGGAAAAAGCGGTCAATTTTTACCAACATTTTGTAAAAAGTGCCATGAAGCTTACTTTAATTATAAATACAAAAAACCTTTATTGACTACAAAATTATAAGTTTACTAGCTGTGCCCCGCGGCGTTACCCGCGTAAGCTCGAGATAAAAAGTTTGTGTAGCCTGTGTGTTAATCCAAGGTCTAAGCTACCTCCACACCAAATTTCATCTAAATCAGTTCCGCCGTTTGTTCGTGAATCAGCAACGAACATCCATACATATTATTATAATTTATAATTTATAATTTTATAATTTTATAATTTTTAATATTTATAATTTTATAATTTATAATTTATAATTTTATAATTTATAATTTATAATTTTATAATTTATAATTTTATAATTTTATAATTTATAATTTATAATTTTTATAATTTTTATAATTTTATAATTTTATAATTTATAATTTTATAATTTATAATTTATAATTTTATAATTTATAATTTATAATTTTATAATATTATAATTTATAATTTTATAATTTTATAATTTTTATAATATTATATATATTATATATTATATATTTATATATTATATATATTATATATATAATATATTTAATATATATATATATTATATATTTATATATATATATTTATATATTTTATATATATATATATATATATATATTATATATTATATATTAATATATTATATATTAATATTATAAATGCGAAAGTAACTCTGTCTGTCTGTCTGTCTGTCGCGCTTTCACGCTAAAACTACTCAACCGATTTGAATGAAATTTGGTACACAGATAGTCTAGAGCCTGAGAAAGGACATAGGCTACTTTTTGATTCGAAAAAATAGTTTTAAAGGGTTGAAAAGGGGGGATGAAAACGCATTGGCTAGAATCTTAGAAGAAAAAACTGATATTCTACCATGACAAATGGTAATTTGCATCTTGACTTTTCAAATTACATTCTCTATGCCCAATGCCCATTCAAGGCTGCTCAAGTTGCAAATGTCAAAGTCATTCAACCTTTTCCTGTAAACTTTAGAGAAGGTTACATGTATTTTTTCAGTTTAATTACGTAGTTTTCATTCTAATCGGTATGCCTACAAAACGCAAATCGAATCTAGCGCGTAGTTCTAGAAGAGCTCGCGTAAAGAAAATTGCTAGAAGCCAAGAGTCTGAAGAGCACACTTTAACGCGTTTGACATTAGATGCCGAGCGCCACGCATCTCAAAGAGCTGCTGAGACTCAAGAGCAAAACCAAGAGTGTCGAATTTTAGATGCTGAGCGTCACGCAGCTCAGAGAGCTGCTGAGACTGAAGTTGAAAGTCAAGCGCGGCGACTTTTAGATGCTGAGCATCACGCAGCGCAAAGAACTGCTGAGACTCAAGAGCAAAAAACCAAGCGCGTCGAATTTTAGATGCTGAGCGTCACGCAGCTCAGAGAGATGCTGAGACTTAAAGAGAAAGTCAAGCGCGGCGACTTTTAGATGCCGAGCATCACGCAGCGCAAAGAACTGCTGAGACTCAAGAGCAAAACCTAGCGCGTCGAATTTTAGATACGAAGCGTTAGACGTTAAGCAAAAAATTGCATGGTTCCTGTAGGACAGGACAAAAACTCTCGAAAGCAAAACTATCACCACTATCACAAAGACGCTAAGTGATTAATTCCTCTATGACCCTAATATGGATTAATGAAACGTCACAGCGAAACGTAATTAGATGACAGGTGACATTGTCTGCAGACTTTTATAAATCACAGGTAGCATGGCAAGGGGACAAATTGTTTTTCCACCATTATATCCCCTTGAAGAGGAAATAAAGTATGGATTGAAAATGACAACTGACATTAAAATTAGATAAAATGTTTTTTTCCCTCTGCATGCCACATGTTACTATGACGTTTAATACCAGGCCGTCATTTTGTCTGACATTAAAAATATTTTTAAATCTACTATCATTAGAGGTTTAACATGTTTCTTTATTCTACTTTACTTTATGGTACAGAATCATCATACCTACTTTAATATTATCAATCCGAAAAGTTTGTTGGTTTGTTCCTCTTTGACGCGGCAACGGAGCAAAAGATTGACTTGATTTTTGGTATGGATACCTATGGTTTAAAAGACAGAAAGTGATAATAGGATACTTTTTTATCCCGAGAAAATTCGTGATTCCCATGGGATAGGACAATAACTGTTTCTCAGCAATGGAGCAATGGATTGACTTGATTTTTGGGGTGGGCATAGTTTGGAAGACGGAAAGTGACATAGGATACTTTTCATTCCGAAAAAATTGCGGTTCCCGTAGGATAAGACAATAACTTTTTCTCAGCAACGGATTGCCTTGGCTTATTGCATGAATATAGTTTGAAAGACGAAAAGTGACATAGGCCACTTTTTATCCCAAAAACTTTAAGAATCCCCGTAGGATAGGATAAAAACTAAGCGAGCGGGCCGCGGTAGCAGCCGTCTAAGCGCCAGAAATAACCTGTCATTTCAAGTTTAGGACGTTCCTACATTTTTCGCACTCCTTCGCGGCACTCAACAGCGCTAGCCCAGCACCTGCCTTTTCAACTGCAGAGGGCAGTGAGAACGGCCATCGCGATACCGACACTTCTCTTCCCCTGCAGCCCCACTGCGTCTGCCAACAGGTTGACGGCCTAGCGGAAGGTAGGGTAGGTGGCGGCACACAACAACCAGTTCCATCCCACCGCAGCCCCTAATCCTCGGCTGCAGCGTCGCAAGAGCGGCACTGCAGCCCGCCTCAGAAGCAACACTCTTCATAAGGCAGGCAACCTACCGGCCATCCTCTCAGCTGCTTTAGTTAAAAGCGGCTGAACAACGAGTGCCGGCCTCTAAGCTGCCTTGGGGGAAAGACCCAAAGAAGAGGGAGACTTCGAGCGCCGCCTTTTCAGCTGCCTTAGACCTCCCCCGCCACGACAAGGCGGGAATACACAGGGGGGTTATATATACACTCCAACCGTTACTTAACCAACAAAAGCATACTTCTAAGGTATTCTGATGTTTGTCGCTTAGGTTAGGTTTCGCAGCCGACATAAACATTAGCCAAAATCAAAATATAACGCGGGCGAAGCCGCGGGTAAAAGCTAGTATTATTATAATTTATAAATTGCCTTCTGTGACAGCCTACTAAAAACTGTTGATCAGTTTTTTTTGTTTCTCTCAACATGTTATTTTTTGCACATAGGTAAGAGATTTTAAATTTGCAGTGACGGTTTACATTATTGTTTTTTTTTTAAACAAAACAAGATCAGCCGATTTTGATAAAATTTAAATAGGACCACGTCTAATGAATTATTTGCCAAACAAAAAAAGCATCAAAATCGGAGGCATCGCATAATTCTTAAAAAAAATATTTGATAATGAATATTAATTTTATCTAAGATACGTTAGTGTCCAATTTGATTAACGAGAATTTATTACGAATAATTATAAACATAAGCATGTTTCAGGTCAAGCTTGTTGACCCAAGCAAGATAGAAAAATATTTTCAATGACATATTAGATATTGTTTTGTTTTCGATAATGATGTGGACTGTGGTTAGGGTTTCTCATTTCCCGACTTCTTTTTGTTACCGGATACCGAGACTTCTCGAGCACCATTTCCCGGGAATTCCCGAGAAGTCGGGAATTTCATTAACCACAATAAAAGTATACGATAAATGTTTTAAAATAATAATAATATCTACATACTCAGTTTCGTAATCAACAATATGTTCACCTTAATCATTCCTCGTCAATTAACTAAAAAAATATTATGCCTTCTTAATGTCCTTTATAATCACAGAGTTTTAAAACGAGAATAAGATATAAGTAAAATCTTTAAAATTAACAAAATGTCAATGACATACCATACATTTATTTATTTTTTTAATTAGTAATTACTGAAAAATATGATCACTTTCATAAATAGCCAATGTAAAAGTCAAAATGTTTCATTTAAAACAAATAATGATGTTAATAAAATATACCAATTTAAAACTTTTGTAAAAATAACCAACAACATTTAAAATCTTTTGATAATAATCATATCCGTTACATTACATTACATAATATTAAAAAATTAGAGCAACAATAGCAGAGCAGCTCTGACAAATCCGCTAGCAGGTTCTATTAAAATATTTCAAAAATACCAAAGCATTAATTGAATTGTCTCCTAGACGGTACAGTCCTAATCTTTGTAACGATGTAACTAGATAAAGAGATTACTCGTTCATTTTAATTTAATGTAGGCATTATATAAATTTTCTAGATTTTCATTGGTTTTCCGGTAAATTGATATGAATAAAATCCTGTTTTATCAGGCTTTTGGTTACCTGGGCTTCAATAGTATTTGTACCCGTAGACGCGGTTTCAATAGCCATTCTTAATTACATCACAAAATGGATAGGAGAGTCACCTTCAGTTTCTTGGACTTCTTGGACATTCTCGTCATAGTCAGGGTTAGAAATGAAACAGTCGGTTATAGAGTTCTTCTGTGAATTCTTCTGCCTTATTGGGTATAGTAAAAGATGTAAAAGGGGAGAGGAGATAAGGATATTTTTTTGTGTAGTACGTAACACAGGAATTAACGTCAAATTGCTATTTTTTTACCTTTTTTTTTATATCTCGACTTCCCGGGTACTCGACACTTTTTTTCCGTTTCGACTAAGGCCAATTTTCCCGGGAATTCCCGCTTCGAGACTTCTCGACGAGAAACCCTAACTGTGGTACAGATTTACAAACAGTACAAACAATTTACGTTTACAAATATAACAGTTTTTAATCGAAACAACCGTTTTTAATTTTTTATTTGTTGTTAACAAATTCGACAGTCTAAAAAATGAGAGAAAAGGTTTCATTAGTTCGACGGTCGGACTACTGAGAAGAAAAACTCCCACTAGTTCGACGATCAGACTAATCAAACGGACTATAGTGGGAACAAACCAGTGGCGTAGCATGCCTTGGCGGGGCCCCGTATCAAAAATTGTTTGGGGCCCTTATGAAAGGTAAAGATTTCTCATAAAAGAAAAAAATGTTTGCATATAGTGAAAAGAAATATTAACTAATCCTAATTATCTGCCTATCACATTAAAAAAATACTACAATTCAAATTAAATATACACTTTCCTTGCCTTTTTTTTTGGCAATCTGATATAATAAATGTTTTTCTCTTTCAATCTTTATTAAATCTTTACGCAAGAAAAAAGCTTTAAATTTGACTTTATCATTTTTGAAATAAATAAAAAATGGGAAGTTTTTTTATTAATTATTGCTTACGCACGTCTCGGGGGCCCCCGTAGCCTGGGGCCCCGTATAACTGATACGGCAGATACGGCAGTAGCTACGCCCCTGGCCCCTTTCTTCAGCAGTAAAGAAAATATCAGGACGTATCATAAAATAGCAAAAAATGGTAACCCTACTAAAAATCTTCATTAATCCGTAGTGACGTATGGATATACTGTGATTAGGTCAGTTGATAACAGAGACTTGTGATAAAATTGATGACCATGAACATCATATATGCCTACCTATTATCATAATAAGTAAGCAGATAGATAAGTATTGTTTGCAACTATTATAGTTTACACATTGAGTCTATTACCTTGATATCGTTTCAGAATTCCGTATCAAAATGTAAAAGTTCCAAAACACCTAGTAACACTACTCTGCATTTGACGGAAATGCAGGTCGTGCGGTGCACACAGATGCGCAGCATTGTTTACAATATCTTGGTATTAAATCTCTAAATATGAGTCATTACTATTATTATAAATCCGAAAGAAAGAATTTTGGTTGATTTGTCACTCTTTCATACGTACTAACGGAGCAACATTTCGTTTCGACTTAATTTTTTGCATGGATAATTTTTATTATTTAGTTTAAAAGCGGAGAGGGTCATAGACTACTAATATCACGCGGTTAAAGCCAGGGGGGTTAAAGCTAGTTAGTGTTTAGGGTTCCGTACCCAAAGGGTAAAAACGGGACCCTATTACTAAGACTTCGCTGTCCGTCTGTCTGTCTGTCACCAGGCTGTATTTCATGAACCGTAATAGCTAGAACGTTGAAATTGATGTACCGATGATGTATTTCTGTTGCCGCTATAACAACAAAATTAAATACTAAAAATAGAAAAAAAATATTCAAGGGGGGCTCCCATACAACTAACCTGAATTTTTAGACATTTTGTTCCTCGATATTAATAACGGTGACAGGTAGATGCATGAAATATTCACAGAACATTTGGTTAAATATGCGCTTTAAAAATAAATAAATTAAATAAAATATTTAAGGGTAGTAAGTAACGTGACTTTTATGCTCGATATTAATAATAGCATCAGGAAGATGATAGAAATATTAAGTGGTATATTTCTTTCAAAATAATTGATAAATTTAAATAAAATATATTAAGGGGGCTTCCATACGGTGCGGAACCCTTAGCAAAGAATATATAATAATACTCCCTTTGTGCGCGAGTCCGAATCGCACTGGCTAATTATTTTTAAAAAGATTGAAGACGGTGTGGTCTGGAGGTCTTTCAGATTAGTAGGTATCTGACCGCTGCGCAGCCCTAAAAGTAAGAGCCTATAATTATATACCTATATAAATCTAGACTTAAGTACCTATACATATAAAAACCAGAAGCATCGAAACCATAGTAAAACTAATTATAGGCTTTAAAAAATATTGTAAAATGTTAGCTGGAAACTATTAATATTATCATATGTATTCAGAAAAACCCTTGAACCGTGTGTTACGATTTAACATTGACGATTTGAACATGTGTTATCAATAAATAGGAAGAGTTTAAAATTGTTTTACATTAAATAAATATTTGGTAAAAACACTTCGGAAACTAATTGCTTATCGAACGATCTGTTACATGACAAAACAAAACTCAACACTTCCGTAAGCATATTTACTTGCCTACTTAGTTGTTTGTCCATTGTACGATAAGTGTTCAAATATAACTAGTAGTTCTCCGAACAGTAGACCTCGCGGCACATTTCTTTCACCGAATCTTCATAAGCCTATTTCTCGACTCGTTTTTGACCGATTTGGTTCATACTCGCAAATCTAAAACCGCGTGCCACAACCCTAACGGCACTCGGTCGGCCAAATGCGAGTCGGACTCGCACACGAAGGGTTCCGTACCGCTTAGAAGCGCCCTTTATTTTATTTATTTATTTTCAAGCATCTCTCTGCTGTTGTTATTAATATCGAGCAAAAAAATCACGCTTCTTGTATGCCCCCCTTAAATATTTATTTTAAATTATTTATTCTTGAAGTTAATATTTTGTAAACATTTCAAGCATCTAGCAACACCGTTATTGAAAGCGAGCAAAAAACGGCAAAAGTACAGGTTTATTGTATAGGAGACCCCCTTAATTTTTTTTTACCGTTTTTAGTACTTGTTGTCATAGTGGCAACAGAAAAACGTCATCTGTGAATTTCAACGTTCTATCACGGTCATGAACCGTGATAGAACGTTGAAATACAGTCTGGTGACAGACAGACAGACGGACGGACAGTAAAAATAGGGTCCTATTTCTACCCTTTTGGGTTTACGGAAACCTAAACAAGAAAATTACAATTCAAGTATCTACACAAAAATATCCAATCAGTTAAATCCGGTAAAAAGGTCATATGTATTACGATAGCAATTTCTTTAATTCGGTTGGGGGATTTCTAGAAATCTAACTAGAACAAGGACTTTACAAAATATGTCGAGATGGCTGACGGCAATCGATCAACAACATGAATATCAGCCATAGGACGTCTACGAGTACTTACCCTGATTACGGGATCAAAGAGGCGTGGGTTCGATTGCAACCCAGGGCAATAATTTATGTGGTGAACATAGAGATTTGCTCTGTGTATGGGTGTTATTCAGGTAAATTATCTGCAGGGTTATTTCTAATTAATTAGCATCCTTTTAGGGGCTTTTCTGTACATCGAAACTAACAACTTTTGTTCTACTTTTATTAATTCTCAAAAAAGTTGTCGTTCCATAGAAAAATATCGTTCACCCTCCACAAAATGTATGAAACAGCTGGTTTTTTTTTTTGAGTTTTGATAAAAGTAGCAGAACAAAAGTTGTTAGTTTTGATGTAAAAAGTAAGCCCCTAAAAGGATGCTAATTGATAAGAAATAACCGTGTATCTATATAAGTATGTATTTAAAAATAAATAAGTATGTGTAGTATATCAGCCTCTGGCAGCCATATCACAAGCTTTGCTTAGTTAGGGGTCAGAGACCGTGTGTAAGATGAATCTAATATTATTTATATATTTATTATTACTGCTAGGCCTGTCCCTTCCTGTGGATTCTCAATAGGACTGGGAGGAAGCGGTTTGTATCCAACGTGTTCTTGAGGTCTTGATTAGATAGTCCGTCCACCTTGTTGGTGGACGTTCCATGCTGCGACAGCAATAATTACGGATCTGCAAATACATCCTGTGTTCCGTCCCTGGTGGCACAGAGAGGAGAGATAAATCTAATAAAAAAGGCGCAAAACACTTGTTCCAAAACATTTGCTTAGGCTTTAAATATTGATAAGGGGTTATCTGAACGGATAGTACTCTAATACGTATTATGAATATAAACAAAACGTATTTATACCACCATTGTAAACAACATTTACTACGGGGTCAGTCGGGGTAGATAGGTACCTACCTACTTACACTGTTATAGGCTTAGCTATGTCACGGTTGGGCCTTGCCAGTCCTAGAAACTTATTTGCCCAATCAAAACTTAAAAGTCGATACATTCATATTCTGGGCCGGGCGACGTAGATACCGATGAAGCCTTTTCCCTTTTTAGGGTCCCGTACCCAAAGGATAAAAACGTGACCCTATTACTGACTCCACTGTCCGTCCGTCTGTCTCTCTGTCACCAGGCTGTATCTCATGAACCGTGATATCTAGACAGTTGAATTTTCACAGATGATGTATTTCTGTTGCCGCTATAGCATCAAATACTAAAAACAAAATAAAATAAATAAGTATTTAAGGGGGACTCCCATACAACAAAGCTGAATTTTTAGTAATTTTTGATATTAATAACGGTAACAGGTAGGAGCTTGAAACATTCACAGAATATTTAATTGTATGTTTACTTCAATAATTAATTACCAAATTAAAATAAAATAGATAGTTAAGGGGGGCTCCCATATAGTACGGAACCCTTCGTGCGCGAGTTCGACTCGCACTTGGCCGATTATTCGCCGATCACCAGTCTTGCGCCAGTTTCATACAGTTGTTGGCGATGTTTTTGAATATCGTAGGTACTATGTTCATTGTCCATTGTTCTTCAGGGGGTTACGTTTACCATCGCGTGGAAGCCACTCTGTCAGAGCTCTCTTCCATCTACCACATCCAAGTACCTAGGTAGGTATTTATGCATAGATTTGAAGTATCTACGAGTTTAGTGCCTACATGTAGGTATGTAACACACTGTCCGTCCGTCTGTCTGTGCTTTCTCACAATATGGCTGCATAATAATTATTTTTTGCAAAAAATAACATGACCGACTTAACCCGTGTACAGAATTCACGAATATTTCGCACGGATCGATGTAGCATTTTTCACATAATTGTTGATTTATCACAAATGGCTCAGCCGATTTAATGGGGACCAATTTCGAAGTATACTCTTTCCAATAAAAAAAAGAATTACTGAAACCGGAAAACTATGAAAAAAGTTATGCGTGGTTATACTTAAAAAAAATTACGCGTCGAATTGAGTACCTCCTCCGGTGCGGTTCGTCGGTCAAAAAGAAGTGTTATAGGTACTTACAATATGGAAATAGTTTTCGGGTTTGATTGAGAAAATGAACGCTTTAACTAACTTTTTTAAAGATTTTTAAAGTACAATGCTGAATGAAATTGATAGCCATTGTCCTCCTGCTAGGAAACTATACAGGGTGACTGGTAATAATTAGCATCCTTTTAGGAGCTTATTCTGTACATCAAAACCAACAACTTTTGTTCTGCGACTTTTGTCAAACTCAAAAAAAACTGCTGTTCCATACATTTTGTCGCTGGTGAACGATATTTTTACGTAACAAAAGTTTTTTTTTTTAATTTTGACAAAAGTCGCAGAACAAAAGTTGTTAATTTTGATGTACAGAATAAGCCCCTAAAAGGATGCTAATTATTTACCAGTCACCCGGTATAACATGAAGAAAGCGTGCAACATGCGTGCCAATAAAACGGTTGCTTCAGCATATTAGGTACTTTTCCTCATTGAACTAAGTGGACACCGAGATATTATCAGTTTACCACACACTGGTCTAATCTCGGACGGTGACTACCAACATTCTGTAATTCATATTTAGCTCAAGCTACCGCAATTACGACAAAAATGTACTGGACGTGGTCAAAACCGGTTTAATAAATCAAACTAAATAATTATGTTAGGTAGGTAAGTATAATAAGCCGTATTGACGACACATCGTCAATACGGCTTATTATACAAGGTGTTGATTATTAAGCCTACAGAATGTCATGTAAATTCATCGCCGCGAACAACTTTTACTATGGGACAAACCCCGAAATCTCGGAAAAACATCAGCTGTTCCATATATTTCATTCCATCCAAAGGTTCCCTGGAAGAAATTGCTTTCAACGATAAACGGGATTGTAATGTAACACTTATTCATAAGCTTTAATTTGTAAGTACCTTTAGGTACAGTCTTTTAAGGAATAGATTTTTTTTTGAAGTCGTTTAGGTATATGTATAACATAGGTACAATATATGCATATAATTTGTAATATTCGCATTTCCTGCTTCATTAAAGGGTAACCTTGCTACGTTTTTATTTTAACAAATCATGTTTTTCAAGGCTTTACTTAAATTTAATTATATAACCTTATTCTACACCGCTCGCTTCGCTTTATCGTAGTCATTGGACATGAATATTAAATAAAATTATTTCATACTAGCGACCCGATTCCCTAGTTTTGATGGTGTTAGGTACCAGTTTTAATTTTCGCGCTGTGAAAAAGAGCTGTACAATTATGAAGAAATACAAAAATAGGTACCTAACCAAATTGAAGCCAAATTGACAGCGGAATGGTGGTGGTTTGACTGATATGTAGATATGAATTGGCCTTTAATCTATAACCACCAAGTTAGGTTCAGTTTATGGCTGACTGAAGGTTAGGTACAGTAGGTGCCACCAAAGATGAGACTTGAGAAACCACTTTGGTTTGTAATAAATATACAAATTCTGGATAATAGATATACAAACGTTAATAGATTTACTAATTCGGGATAATTAAGTTTGTACACGACTGTACCTGCGCAAGATCCCCCACCACTGACGCTCGTAAAGTCTCATCTTAGGTGGCACGTACTATAAACTAGTATATTTTCTGCTAAACCAGTATCTTTGATCTGGATACTCTGCAATATTGTTGCTTTTAAGTCAAGGCAGCTAAGTTACGAGTATGGTAAAATTAGACTTTGTTGTGATAATTAAGAACACACTTACCAGAATTAAAATGCCTTATGGGCCCTACTGTCTTACTTGGGTCCTTCCGGATGGACAAACTTGATAGTTTACCATACTTGTACTCGTATGGCTGTAACTTAGCTTGAGGGACTAACATACACGTAGTTCTGTAAACTACGTGCATGCTAAATTTCATGGAGTTCAGCTGAGCGGTACTAGAAAACAAGCTACAGCTCTTGATTTTTTAAAATTCCCGCCTTTTTTCTTGGACAGCTTTTCGGGTGGTAAGGTAACTCTAGATTTTGAAAAAATAAATCGTTGTCTAAAACACGCACTAAATACCAAACCAAAACCAAGAAAGTTGAAAAGATGCTAAAAATCCTTCACACCTATTAACTTCCTCTGTTGGATCAAAATGTCGGCGGGTGAGATATTTCTAGTCTTGCGTAGTTATATACATCATATTTTGATGTTTTGACTTATTATTTTTTACTTAACATTAGTTGTAATGAATATTCATTATACAGTCTGTAGCTATTGTTCATAATTTTATCAGTTATGTAAACTGTAGGTACGAGTATGTTGGCCTCATTGACTCATCAGAGGCCAGCTGCCACTGTCTTTGTTATTCTGTGTATAAATATGTGTCATTATTACAAAATGTGTAGGTACTTTTAACCTTTTCACATGGACTTGGCCTCTAATATCTTCTCTGCATAATATAAACAACGTGGCTCCATCCATCTGTCTGCTAGGATCATTTAAACTTTGCCCTGAACTTTGCCACTAGAATACGGCATCGGTATCCCCTGCCTGTTGTAAGAGCCTACTAAAAGGGGACCCCTGGGCTCGTGAGTGGTCAGAGTTGGGGCTCTGGCCCGACGAGGACAACAGCGTGTGTGGCAACGCTGTCGCAGGGGACCGCACAAGCCTGGTCCTACTACCAGTAGAGTAGACACACAAATTACTGGGAACACCGGTGCGTTCCTTTTGGAGATCTCGGAGGTCCCAAGCAGGCACAAAGGCTGGCCACCGAGAGGGTTTTATTGGATACAATCCCACATAACCCGACTGCACCCAAAGCAGTCGGGCATCTTTGGAAGATTCCCCATCGCAAAAAAAGGATCATTTTAATGCGGTTTCACCATCAGTTTTGATATTTTTTTCAAGAAAGGGTAATATTAGGTACTTAGGTATACAGGGATTTTCAAAAAGGACGTACTTTGGTAAAAAAAACTTGATACAAGTTAACATTATTTTTTTACCTACATTAATATCCAACTCGAATTTCTAGAAAAAATGAACTGTTTTATGCGTCTTATCTATTCCAAATTTTGTACGGGACCGGTCACTTTTTCTCGAGGACCTCCATAGCTCCACAGCATAGTGGCTCTATATGAAAAGAGGTTCATAATGAAGGCTTGAATTACCCCCTTCTGACTGAGTACATCTTTCTGAATAGCCTTGTATTCCAGTGTATTAGTATAGTTCAAGTCTATATCTGTATCTAATATCTGGAACAAGTAACTTTCGAATAGGTGCTATGGTTGCAGACTTGCAGAATGCAGAGTTTAGCAATAGCGGCGTTCAGTAGCTCTACCATGAGTATTTATCAGGCATAGTTACTCGATAGCGACTCGGCACAGATATACCAGAGGGATAATGTGGTCGATCGAGAACATAAAGAAAGAGATGCAATGATTTAAGATGGCATGAGTTAGAAAGAGACATGAAAAATATCTCGATTGAGTGGCTGTTGCCGTGTTTTTCTCTCAGTAGTGTCAAATTTCAGTACATATTTGACAGTTTTGACAGCTCTGAGCCAGATTTTCCATACATTTTTGTGGATAAGAATTGCCTCAAGCGACAACAGCGCTATCTCTCTACTGTGCCGACTCGGTAAATGATTTGTATGTGCATATTTCACACCGCCTCTACTGGTACGTATAGAATACGTATATATATCTACGTATAGAACTAAAATCGGTATCAATTCATGAGTCAATGACGTCAAATACCTATCGAATTGAACTCGAGAGCATTTTTGGTTTTCGATAGTTGTTTAGATTTCTTTAGAATATTAGTACCTATAGGTACCTAGATAGAGTAAGTAGGCAGTAATCACTTCACGATTATTGTAGTATTTACCATTTGAATAAATGAAAATAATTTATGAATTCATCGAAAATGCCGATAAGAAGTTCAATACGTTATCTGTATTTTGAAAATATCACCACAGCTACTCAATTACAATTTTAATTACTGTTATTTACACATCGCCCGAGGATATGTTCATTATTTTAATTGACACATGATACATTTTACATAATTATCTAATTTAAAAAATATTTTTATATTTATTGCTCCCGACTATTACCACATAATTATTACTACTGTGGTTTTTGATGTTTTTAGGGTTCCGTAGTAAAACGAGGAACCCTAAAAACTTAATTCGCACGTTTACTAGTCAACATCTACACGTTCGTTCGTCAGTACTACTGATTAGCATACCGAACTCTGAGGCGCGTAGGTATGATTTTATCAAAAACATAAATGTGAAATGGGAGCCAAAGTGTCGCCACCAAAAGAATTGAGATCTACACGGGGGCCAAGTGTTCTGTAGAAAATCTTAAAATAACAGCTACAAGAACATACCTACAACATTCTAAAGGGATTTACTTATGTAATTCAAGCTCGTGATTTGACTTGGTTAGTTTAAGAATAAGTACAGTGCTAATAAGCATTTGTCTGTATATACTCGTACATGAAAACTAGCCAAATCAAATCTTGAGCTTGAATTACATAAGTAAATTTCTTTAGAATGTTGTAGGTATATTCTTGTAGCTTAAATTTTAGGATTTTCTACAGAACACTCGGCCTCGTGTCGATCTCAATTCTTTTGGTGGCGGCACTTTGGCTCCCATTTCACATTTATGTTTTTGATGAGATATCATAACTTTTTGTTCAGAAATAATATTAGTTACATCATGATTATCATAGTACACTTATCTCTGATAAATTTATCTAGTATTAATTATACGAGTATAATGTAATTATTATGCAATTAATTATCACAAATGGCATGGTTCATCTATCGAAAATCTCAGTGCCTCACGACGCGACGCTACCGCCATTTATTGGAGTATTGGTTAGATAAATTGTACAATTAGGTACTTATCAATAATTTTCAGTTTTTAGATTTTTTCCTTTGTATATGCTCGATAGTCTACCTTGGTGCCAAACATCAAGATTCTAGGTCATCTGGAAGTGTGTTAGGTTTTTCATCTATAAGTCAGTCAGTGAGGGAATCAGTCAATGAAACACGAGTTTTTAAACGTTAATATATCATTAACTAATTGAGCAAAGTTTATGTAATTTTGGATTCTTGATAAGCTTTTAAAAAGACTTTAGTAAATGTGCCAAATTTCATGTATGTAGGCTAAACAGTTTTCGAGTTGTGAGGGGGTCAAAAGTAGCTCCAAATGGTTCGTGTAATATTACACACGGCCGCTGCGTCGCCAGTTTTCCTTGAACACTTTGGCTGGACACGCTGCCGCGTCTAGATTCGCGTTCCGAGTTCCGACCGTTTGTATGAAGACGGAATTCTGAGATATCATTACCGTGTCTTTACTATCCAAAAAAGAGTGTAATGTTTTCCAATATAGGTAGGTACAAGGTACAATCAATTTATTATTAAAACTGCTCTCAGTTTTAATAATAAAGCCACGGCATGACACTTTAAATTGTGGTTCGAGAATGGTTCGAGAACCACAATTTAACCGGTATTTTAACCGTTTAGCCATAATGAAGACCCTCAGGCAGCTTCAAAACTCTGACACCAGGGCTAACCACGCTGAAGATTCTATACGAACTTGTTTACTTTTAAGTTATTGTTCAAATATATATTTCCCCTTACTTATACTCGTATTTTCCCTTACTTGGAAGTACCAAGTTCGTATAGGCCGGGTGGCTAGCCCTGGTGTTAGTTTTTAAGGCCTCTGTCATGGCGAAACGGTTAAAACTTGTACTGTAACTTAACGTTGCTTAGATTGCAATCTGGATTCGTCAATTTATAGTCCGTATAAGGCCACTTGGCCTACAGGCGGCAGGTTTCAAAGGGAAAGGACAGGTTACATGAGTAAGTATCCATTCTCTTTAGTGAGGAAACTATTAAGGGTAGGTGGGTCATTCTTTTGGTCACAGTTTTCAAGCGGCTTTACTTAAAAATAATAGAAATTTTAAAGTCAGCGAGCCAGTTTTTTTTTCGCGCAAAGCTTAAAACCTCTCTAAACTGGGATACTGATTATTATTCAATTATATTTAAAAATAAATATGAAAAAAAAATTAAATACCCCCATTCTTTGATTTTCGTGGAGTGTCCCAAGCCCCGATCTGATCACTTAGTGAATTTTATATTTTAAACTAAACGCTACATCGTTACCAAAAAAATAACACTAAGTCCTAAAAAGTTTAAAATACTATAAAAAATTAGACCATAGTTCTGAAAGAACTACATTGCCTGAAAAAAAAATTAAATGTAACTGTCCCAAGGTAGTTCCTGATTTGCGTGGATTATTATAATTTCACTAGCACATCTCTAAATTCGCGACCTGATGTTTCGTAATCCTACTTCAAGTTAACAACTAATTGCGCTCCGACTGCCGGGCAGACTGATTGTGGGATGGTGCATCGAGTTTAAAAAAAATAGAGGTAAGAACATTGTTGCGTGGGTTTGGTTTCTCAAAACTTTGATTTGCGTGGTTTAATTATCTCCAGTGTCTGTGAATTTATTTATTTAGTAAAATATTGTAGCGAACAAGTAAAAAGTAACGTAACTTATAATCAAAACACAGTTTATTTGGGTTTTTATATATTTTTAGCATAAAGTATTTATTTTGATTTACGTGGTCGTGATTTGCGTGGTTTACGTGGTAGTTTTGACCCACGCAAGTCAATTTTTGCCCATTCAAATAAAACCACTTTGAGTTTTGTATTAGTTATGAATGATAATATGTTATATAACTTAAGTTAAATGTAACTTAGTTCAAATCAAACTTATAATGTCACGTTCTGTGGGTTTCTCACTTAACTGGCAGAGAATTCCATGCACCATTAAGTTCGCGTTGTCACATTAATCGTGCAATTATAAATAAATAAAACAATTGAAAATAGCTTTAGATTAGATACCTATATTCAAGTTTAGTAAAATTATAATGGATTATCAACATTTTAGACCACAAATGCCATTAACAAGATAAGAAAAAATAGAAAGAAAAAATTTATCCGAGAGAAGAAGAGATAGGCTTATTAATATAGAACATAATGAAGAGTTCAAAGCAAAAAAACCGAACGAGATATTATGAAACGAAAACCGAAGAAAAAATACTTATATTCATGACTTAAACCGCCACGAGCAAAAAGCAAAACGAAAGAAAAGTAGAATAAGTTCCCGAAAATATAACCTCAAGAAAAAAAATCAAGCTAAACGTTGCCTTGTTGAGGAACTCATACAAGTAGGTACCAGAAACTCATTACAAAGAAAACCGTGATCCATTGGAAGAAACTCTTACTCCATTGCTATTGCCACGTGCTGATTCACCAGTACCATCAGCTTCTGACCGCAGAGTTCGTTTAGCAGCGGGTCAGCTAGTAATAAATAATGTTGGACTGATACCACTAAAAACGTTTTTGTTTTAGTAACCTACCTAGTTTTACCTTATCATAACATAATAACTTATTTTCAATATGAAGTAACAGTAAGTAACTCATCTGAGAAAGTCAATTTAAAATTATCATTTTCGTGGGGTGTTTTATGATTTGCGTGGCCTCCATTTTTTTAACCTCGATTATCTCTGTAAGTATATCGCTCTATGAGGTGCCTCTTCTATATAACATATATTTTAAGATTCTGACAAGGATTTGAAAAAAAAATTGAATTCGAAAATTGAAATTAAATAACAATAGAGAAACCGAGCCGAAACAATGGCTAACCACTGACACGAAAAATCTACTTGAACAAAGAAATCATTTAATCAATGAGAAAGATACAAAAGACAGAAGAAAACAGTTAACAGAAATCAGTAAAAAAATAAAAGAAAGCATAAGATCAGATAAGAGAAGAAGTAGATTAGAAACTACCGAAAAGCATATAATCAAAACCGGAAGTGTCAAAAAAGCTTACAAGGAGTTGGAGATCTCAAAAGACTGGATCGTAAAAATGAAAAACAGTAGTGGGAAATGCATTAATCACAGAAAAAACATATTAGAAATTGCTACATCTTACTACAAACGTCTTTATGAGTACCATTCTATACGAAATGAAGTTGATTTGACGGATGCCACAAATGTCCCTAGCATTCTTCACTGCGAAGTTGAATATGCCATAAATACCCAAAAAAAGGAAAAGGCACCAGGGCCCGACGGAATCAACAATGAAATCTTAAGGCAAAGTAAAGAAGTTTTGACTCCAATTCTTACAGAAATGTTCAATGACATTTTGAGTACAGAAACAATTCCACAACAATGGACAGAGTCTAACATCATACTTTTGTATAAGAAAGGAGACAAACATGAAATTGGAAATTATCGCCCGATCAGCCTCATGTCGAACATATATAAAATATTCGCTAAAATACTACTGAAACGAATTGAAGGAACACTAGACGAGCAACAACCTATTGAGCAAGCTGGTTTCCGTAAGGATTACTCAGTAATTGACCACATCCAAGTAGTACGGCAAGTTTTAGACAAGTCCAGCGAATACCAAAGAATATACTACATTGCATTCGTAGACTACAGCAAGGCATTTGACTCTTTGTTTCATGAAAGGATATGGGAGGCTTTAAGAGACCAAGGAGTTGAACACAAATATATACGACTAATAAAAAATGTATACATTCACAGTACTGCAAGAATTCAACTAGAAAAGAAAGGAGAACCGTTCAAAGTTGGAAGAGGGGTCAGACAAGGAGATCCTCTTTCTCCAAAAATATTCTCGGCAGTATTGGAATCAATTTTCAGATGTCTGAACTGGGAAAAGCTCGGGATTAATGTGGATGGTGTCTCATTAACGCATCTGAGATTCGCAGACGACATTGTTTTATTTGCTGAAACACCCGAGGACATTAAGCGGATGATTAATGAACTGGCTATTGAAAGCGAGAAGATGGGGCTAAAACTGAATCCAGAAAAAACAAAAGTAATGACAAATGGAAAGAAAGTCACAATAAATCTAGGAAAAGATCAAATCAAATACTCAGATGAATACATCTATCTAGGACAGGTCATAGCACAAAACGATTCTGTGTCCAAGGAAGTTGAAAGAAGAATCACCAGCGGCTGGAGGCGATACTGGGGTCTGAAAGAGGCTATGAAAGATAAAGAGCTTCATATAAATGCAAAAAGTAAGCTCTTCAATACTTGCATATTACCAGTCCTTATGTATGGTAGTCAGACGTGGGGTCTAACACAAAGTATGACGAACAAATTGGCAATTTGTCAACATGCAATGGAAAGGAGTATGCTCAATATAAAGAAGTCAGATAGAATGAGAAACCGAGTCATTAGGAATAAAACAAAGGTTATGGATATAACATCTAAAATTAGAAGACTCAAATGGCAATGGGCGGGGCACATGATTAGAGGACAAGACAAATGGAGTAAAAAAGTCACGCAATGGTACCCTAGAGAGGGAAAAAGGAAGAGAGGTAAACCTCAGAAAA
This sequence comes from Hypomecis atomaria, assembly GCA_964007245.1. Taxonomy (NCBI): domain Eukaryota; kingdom Metazoa; phylum Arthropoda; class Insecta; order Lepidoptera; family Geometridae; genus Hypomecis; species Hypomecis atomaria. The sequence continues at coordinate 6,541,096 of OZ023288.1, forward strand.
GGTGGGATGATGACATTAGACAAGTAGCAGGAATCACGTGGAACCGAGTGGCAGAAAATAGACACGAATGGAAAAGGTTGGAGGAGGCCTTTGCCAACAGGCAAACAGATTTACAAAAACTAACTAAGAAACGAATGTTAGATTATTAAGATTTAAATTTGTATAAAGATAAAATTTGAGTTATTGTATATTATTATGTAATTTTGTAAATCTGAATAAAGGGCTTATATTATTATACATAGTAGGTAAGGTAAGGTACCTACAGTCACTAAATCTCTGGAAGTCTCTACACTTCGAAGGTAGCACTCCGCATACATAGGAGTTTTTATCCAAACTATAAATATCCTTGTTCAGTAATCGAGTACCTAAATATTTATCCCACTAAAATAGAAATAAAATAATTTATTGCTTAAAATTTTGTACAATGAGATCTTCACACATAGAGTAAATATAGATTTAAAATTAATAGTAGTTTATGCAACTGTCATATAATGAAAACTCGTTACTATTATGAAACTCGCTGCGCTCGTTTCATAAACTCACACTCGTGTTTTAATACCCGTGTTATATGGCAGTTGCATACACTACTTTATCTTCACTAATAATAAAAAAAAAAAACATATTGCGAAACATTAAATTCACGCGTACGTGTATTGTCACAGTGAACTTGGCGCCATTAAAATCTAACCAATGAGAGCGCAGCTGCGCGCGCAGGGCCAATCAGGAGCGAGCGCGCGATGTTATAATGAGATTTTACGATATCGATGTGGATATTATAACATCATGTGACATTGACTTTGACTGACTATAATATTATCTTCATCAATTTTTGTTTAATTGAAATAAGAAAAAAATACGTGTCTAATATTTTTTGATAGTCTTCACCATGCTTTTTAAGACCGCAAGAACTCGCTGGATCATGCCGCTTCTAACAAGTCTTATTGGAAATCTATAGAGGAGGCCCATGTCCAGTAGTGGATGTCCTGTGGCGGCTGTGGCTGATATGATGATGATATATTAAAAACCCGTCTCAGGGAAAGTAAGTATAAACCCGGCGTTGGTAGGTACTTGAGTTTATGAATTACCTAATCCAGATTTTTACGACGTGAGATAGGATAATTACGGCTATGTCCTTCAAGCTGGCAGAGTTGCGGGTTGGTAGACAACAAATTACCTATCAGGACGTCGGTACCTCTACCTACGCAGCTACGTACGTATCTAATACCTTTAGTACTCCTATAGATAGGTATTATAAATTAGCTATTTTTTTTAGGATTCATTTCGGAGAGTGTGCAACTGAGCTACACTACCTTATCCTACCATCCCCCTGTTTACTACAGGACAAGTAGGAGGACGCCACAATACCACCCCTACATTGTCGATTTTCCTTCGATACGTACGAAGCGGTTTGACTCAACATTTCTGATTCGTACCGCCAGGGAATGGAACAGTCTACCTGCTTTCCTGTTTCCTAAGAGATGTAATCTAAAGCTTTTCAAAGTCAGAGTGAATAGGTATCTTCTAGGTCTGCGTGCTTTATCTTCGACCACAACGTCGCTTACCATCAGGCGAGTTGGTGGTAAACGCGGACTTTATTGCGTTAAAAAAAAGCTAGTGATTAAATTAATCGACTTGACATTGGATTGGATCTTACAACTTTTTACGGTATAGCAATACGATGCGAGATCAGTGATTTTTAGGGTTCCGTACCTCAAAAGGAAAAAACGGAACCCTTATAGGATCACTTTGTTGTCCGTCTGTCCGTCCGTCCGTCTGTCAAGACCCTTTTTCTCAGGAACGCGTGGAGGTATGAAGCTGAAATTTATATCAATTACTCAGGTCTACTGTCCCTTGAAGCTGTGAAAAAATCAAACTTCTAAGCCAACGCAATCAAAAGATACAGCCGTTTATGCCGCAAATTTTCGACACTTGCTAGGGAATCAAAACCTACAGGGTGCTTCCCGTGAACTCAGAATCTTGAAATTTGGTACGAAGCAACGTCTTATAGCATAGATAAAGGAAAAATTACGAAAACCATAAATTTTTAGTTACATCACATAATATATATTTTTTAATAAATATAAACTTATTACTTTTTTTGAAGAACTTTGAACTTAGAACTTTGTAAACCTTGCAGGTTTGTACGGAACCCTCGGTGCGCGAGTCCGACTCGCACTTGGCCGGTTTTTTACTTGTTGTTTGATAAAAATCTATAAGCTTCTTTAGGCATCTCATTGACTTTTTTTACTGTCCTAAAAAAGAAGTCAATGATCTTAATATTATGCTTTATATTAATAACTATACACCTAATACCACGTATACTGACGTAAACTTGCCTATTTTGATTGCATTATCGGTTTTTGCGTGTAGGTATATTATTCGTCCTTATTGAGATAAATGGTTGTGAAGTTTCAGTTTTAACTAAACTTTCTGAACTGGGGGAACTCTAGTCATACCCAAAATAATTCTAAAAATGTTTAATCTACCAATAAGACAATTTTAGATTAATATTGCCCGAAAATATTTTCATAAGAATCTGTTTTGCCTATAGCCTTTAGAAATAGCCCAGTATAAATTGGGCATTCGTGGATTTAGGTCTTGTGATACCATTTGGGCTTAATAAAAATTGGGCATCCTACGCCTAAACCCTACAAACACCAAAAATAAAAACCTTTTTATCAAAATGTACTCAGTTTAATTTTTTTACTTACTCTACCACAGATTCACGTTATTTGTGTCCATCACAAATTGAAAAACAATACAATAATACTTATTTCTAACACGACTCTTACTCTGTTAGACTTAGATTTAAAATAAAGTCTAGTCTAGTCGTTTATCATGAAAGCAACAATACAATTAATTTATGTACAAGTATAAAAGGGCAGCTAGAGCTACTTATATCTACGGTATTATTGCTTTAGAAAATAATATCACATAATCACATCCCAATTTAAAATATCAATTCTAAGTCAGCCGCCGTTAGTGAGTTTTTCGGTTAAATTATTTTCGGCCATATGATGTTTACCATTCAGCTCCACAGCTTCCATTTCAATTTCTTTCTTTTCTTCTTTCGGTTTATAAGCGTCAGGACCAATAAGCGATAACACAACCGGCAAAAATAGTAAACCATTGAACAAACCGATTAATATCACTAAGAGGAATATTTTGAAGAATGACTGGAAAGTGTAAGCTTTCGACATGCTGAGTAGGGATAGCGAGAGTAATGTAGAGCCGCCCCCCAGCAGCACGGCCATGCCGATAGACGTGACAGTTTTGAAAGCCCTTTCACTACGAGATCCTTCAGATACAGTCAAGAAAGTGTGCCCGACATGGGCCGCGTAATCCACGCAAAGACCAATCGCGAGCTCGAGACCGATGCAGCAAACTATATCCACAGTCATACCCCATCTCTGCATACATCCCAACACATTCACAATCGTCAACAACACGCATATAAATATCCAAAAACACATCTGAAGATTAGTGATCAAAATGACGGTGCATATCATGACGCAGAGCAGTGCCAGCTCTATATTCCTCTCGACTTCGATGGCAATTACTTCGTCGGTGACCCAATTGCCGAAGACTTTGGACCAAACGTTGCGATACCCGTCCCCGGAAGTGACGTTTGCGTTTTTAACAATCTTCTTCACGTAATTCATCGCCGGAAGATATTGCCCCGGTCCGTGGAACTGTGGGAACTGGAAGGACATAGTGGTCGCCTTTATTTCCTTCGCTACAGCTCCACAACGAAGCTCTTCAGAGAATTTGAAACTGTGCTGAAACCTGCCACCTATAGAGCTGAACAGAAACCGCGATAGATAACGATTGAAATCGCTTTCCGACAGTACTGTTTTCGTTATATCTTTATCGAAGTTTGCTAAAACGTAGCGGTGAAAGTATTCCACCCAAGAGATTACATTGTCGACATACGACTCATTCTTCAACTCCTGCATCATTGCATAGAGCTTCGGGAACTCTTCATTGTAATTCATTTCACCTAAGAATACCATAGCCATATGTCCCTCGTTGGGGTAATAATGCGCGTAAGCATCGAGATAATGTTTATAATAAGTGTCCTCAGGAATAAACCATTTTGGGTCAAATCTCTGTTCCAGACGGAGCATTCCTTGAATGCTGAAGCCAGTGCCTACCAATACGAACAAGATTACGATGACCTTACCGGGTATGGTGAATACCGTATTTCTATAAAAACTTTCGAATACTTTTTGTAATACTGTTTTGTCCGTCGACACGCGCACGGGCTTTTTGTGTTGGTAGCAAAAAAGAATACCGTTTCTGTTAGATTCCATTCTCCTAATATCTAACGTCATCACGGCAACGTAGAATGTAACCGAATAACAGAATATGAAGAAGACTCCAAGAGCCGCGTAAATGCAGAAAGATTTAAGCGACGGCAGTATGGTTATCGCGCCGATGAGTAAAGCGACGATGTCTGTGAACGAGGTTATGACAATAGAGACCCCGGCGTGCTTCAGCATCAAGCCGACTTTTACAGGAAGGCTCTTTTTACATTCGTCAGGCGATAGGTTGTGCCAGCAGGCGTTCATAACGAACATGTCGTCGATGCCGAGACCCATGAGAAGGAATGGCAGGGAGGAGTGCACAGGACCGAAAGAGACACCCATGATGGAACACCAGCTCACCGCCGAAATATACGCCAAACCGACACACAATAAACCAACGCTGCCAAGTGTTAATTTCACCTCCAACCAGTTACAACGCGACAACCCAAACTGAACATAAAAGAACATGAGAAAAATGCCTATAAATAATTTGTCCATTTCGTGAAACATAGCTTCACCACTGACGTCGGCGAAACTCCGCCCAGCCTCATAGAAGTATTTAATATTAGTAGCATTGGCTGACAGAAACGTCATGTATTCAAGGAATTTACTTTCCCACAGAGATAGAGGAATAGATACCCAATCTTCAGTTCCAACTAAGTTACCGACTTCATCTAAATCTACTTCAGACATATTCACTTGAGTATACCAAGTTAAAATTACTGACTTAGCAGTCACAATATCTCCACTATCATCTAGCTCTGTGCCTCCTAGTAGCTTAGTAAAGTCTAAGGGGTGACCTGTGGTAGGATTCACTTTAACTTTATTTAATTTACTAACTATGTCATGTTTTGTAAGATTGTTCAACATTTCAAGATCATTATTCCATAAGTCTAATATATTGTTCTGAAGACACACCATTTGGAAATCTTCTAAGAAGTCACAGTAGAAGTCCTCACTAGCCCACAGGGTTGGATCTGAGAAATCACTGATATCACTTTCACTTATAGCTTTTGTCCGGCTACTGTCATCAACAGATCTTCTTGTTTTTTTCTTGTAAAAATTAACAACTGGAACTTTGAAGCACAAATCTTCAATGGACATTAACTCATCTTTATAGTTGATTTGAAATGAGTTTATTTCATTAGTCACTTGATGGAGAGTTTTCAGGACCTGTGGTTGTAGTATGTCATCTGCTGAAACGATTATTCTTTGCAGCCGCATTCCCGTGCCGAATGTGTCTATGTACCAGTTGGTGTCATGGTAGAAGTCAGAGTCTGGCGGGACCCATAATTTAAGAGGGTTTTTTTCTAAGTGAAACTTTAGGAGTCCTGCTCCGCTCAACAGCACAAAAGCCAGAGTAGCCAGTATGGTCTTCCATGGATTTCTCGCAACCGTCACTCCTAGGTTGAAAAATATGTTCTCCACAAAGTGAACCAGAGTCGATGCTCCAGACTCCCATAACTGCTGCGGGGTTCTGAAGCTCCTCTTCCTAGGCATGGTGAGTTCTCAGGGCAACGAAAAATATATGTAAAGCATGAGAGTCATATAAATATGATAACATAACTATCACAGTGCTCTTTAAGCGGTTTTTGCAGGTTACCATAGAGTAACAGATTTATTTTCTGACAGAAATGGGTCAAGCACTTCACTTTATAAATAGATTTTCGGGAGCAAGTCACTGCGGCCGATCCCGCCGCACGCTCACGAGCTGTGATTAAACTAGCCACTGCCAGTCGCCGTCCACCGGCCGCGCGCTACCAAACTGTAAACTGATAAGATCGCCCGCGCGCCGCGCGCCTTGCCCGCATAGCACTGTTTATCCACGACTGAGCCGACTCATTATCCAATTCTACGACACGATCAACTTCACCCATGTCTACCTGCCTCGATTAGATTAATAAATCGTCGCATCTTGGACATAAACCATTTGGTGTGATCCGTGGGATGTTGGATACATACCTAGATAAAAATGTTGCTCGATGAAGTTGTAATGCGCTCTTCATGTCCTCAATAAATCCGTTCTACATTTTTACATATTTTCAGAGAAGTAGGAACAGCGTAAAAAACGATTGAATTTAATTTAATTTATTTCAAAACAAAGCAAAATAAAAATAAAATAAACAATTCCTTTGTAACGACATGCATGACATTGACACATTATACAAAGCATGGCAGTGCAGTGACGTTGACACTGTCTCCATTAACTGACAATGTTTGAATGATTCCCTTGAATACGAGGACAATTTTATTGCGGCCTAGACCTTTACCATTCATAATGCCAAGAGAAGTTAAAATAATATCTGTAACTGGTTACTGACCAGACCACGGCTACAGATCACAGGTTTCTTGTTTAATTTTGAGTCATATTATAAGAACGAAAAAAAAATTACGGTTATCTACGGTAATCGAGAACACAAAAGGGTCAAAATATTACTATCAAATATACCTAAAATCGGAGCGTAGATCATTATTTCACTTAAATGCATGCAGTATTTCCAAAGTTATAACGACAAGAAGTTTAAGCCTTTCTTGAATTTCTGAGATTTCGCGCCATTGAACTAATGCACGCGCGCTGAGGCTATTACGTCTCACGCCCGTTCGGCCCGCGATCACGACACGGAGTAGCGCGGCGCTCAGTCATTATCATCATCTTCATCATCATTTTTCCTGAATCGCACTCTACAGTATTTTTTTATGTTTACCACAGTGAACTTTATAATTTTGTTTTTTTACTTTAAACCCCTTCTACACGGTCGGAATGAACCGCCGACCGTCCACTCAACGGTCGGATGGACCAATTTTTGTATTCGTTCTACACGGTCGGTGGTTGACTCAACTTGTTGACGGCTTCGGTGGCTCAGTGGTTACTTTAATCAAAGTGACGTGGGTTCGATTCCCACCTAGGGCAAGCATTTTTTATTGATAACCATAGATGTTTGCTGTGCATCCAGACACAGCAAACTTAGGTACTATCTATATAAGTAGGTAAGTATTTAAAGTATGTATTTGTATTATATCAGTTTCTGGCAGCCATAATCATTAGCTTTGCTTAGTTTGGGGTCGGAGACCGTGTGTAAGATATCCCCTAATATTTATTATATTTGTGAGTTTTTCTCTGTGAAAGCAATGGCTCCTTGCGTTTAAATGCAATATAGGATCAGTTAAGCCATAACTTTTTAAAGCTTTAGTGAAGAAAAATAATCGGCTAAGTACGAGTCGGACTCGCGTACGAAGGGTTGTACCGTATGGAAGCCCCCCTTAAAATAATATTTTTGTGTTAATTTAATTATTTATTTTGAAGGTAATATGCAACTTAATATTCTGTGAATATTTAAAGCATCTTCCTGTTGCCGTTATTAATATCGAACAAAAAAATCCCGTTTCTTGTATGGGAGCCCCCTTAAATAATTATTTTATCTTGTAAGTTGAACTACATATTGTGTGAATTTTTAAAGCATCTACCTGTCACCGTTATTAATATCGAGCGAAAAATGGCTAAAAATGTAGGCTAGTTGTATGGAAGCCCCTCTCAAATATTTATTTTTCTATTTTTAGTATTTATTGTTATAGCGACAACAGAATTACGTAAAAGTTTCAACGTTCTAGCTATCACCATTCATGAGATATAGCCTCTTAGTCTCTAGCGGAACAGCGGTCTTAGTAATCGTTGTTACCCTTTGGGTACGGAACCCTAAAAACAAAGTAAAAAAGAAAATGTATGAAACACGATGCTTGAGTTTTTTGGTTCTTATACTTTGTAAACATTGGATTCAATGTCTCAAAGACATTTATATTGAATATTTTTATAGATATAAATTCGGTCAAAACCGCTCATTCGCGGCGTTTGTTTTCCGCCCATGCGATAACGTCCGGTCCGCCCGTGACGACTGAGAGGCGCACACTGACGCGCTCGCGTCGTCCGACAGCGTTCCACACGGTTGGAACCGACCACGGACGCAGCCCGTCGGAAGGGATGCGCTTCCGACCAAGGCCGTTGGCATCAACCATCATATTGGTCGGATAGACCGGCTTCTACACGGTCCATTTTTACACCAACCCGACCAAGGACGCGGTGGTTGGCGGTTGGATCCGACCGTGTAGAAGGCCTATTACAGTGCCGAGCGAACGAGAGCGCAACTGTTGAATGACACGGGCTGTGACGTCGCTAGTGAGCGCCGGTTCGCGTTTTTAAAAAACCTTCGGCCGCAATTTGATTGTTAATATCTCAGCCATTTTATAAGATATGAAAATAGTAAAAACACAGTGTTTCTTGTAATTTTTGTAGATTTATTTAGCATGTAAAGTAAAAAACGTTTTTCAGACCCATTACGAAAGAGTGCTAAATTGAAGAATGGATTTGGGGTTATTTGGGGAAAGCAAAATTATTTGTATAACAACACTGTCTGTGCTGTTTATGTTTTCATCCGTTTAATGGTTTTCCTTTTTCTATATTTTGTGAAATATTGTGAGATAATAGCTCTGTGTGTGTTCTGATACAATAAAATAATAGCTTTATAAAGAAATAAAGCGGTCTATAATGTGGACTACAAAAACATTTCTCACTAAAACTAAACGCGGCAACATATTGAAAGTGAGGTTATGTTTTCACATGAATTTTTAGTTCTGTTTTGCAATGTATTTATAATAAACGTGATTTATTACAGATTGTGAGAGAACATTACTTACGTGATGACTTACTATGTGGATCTGCCGCGTGTAACGTGTGTCCACACAAAAATGACGAGTTGGTCTTGGAGGCAAATCCTGAATCTATATGCGCCCTCTTTGACTATCCTCACTACGTAGTGCTGGACACGAACGTTGTCCTGCATCAGATAGACGTTTTAGAAGAAGACGCATTGAAGAATGTGATAATTCTTCAGACCGTTTTGGAGGAAGTAAAGCATCAAAATACTGCTATATTCCAACGACTCTTGGAAATTGTTGGTAATAACAAAAGAAGGTTCTATTCTTTTGTCAATGAGCATCATCAGTAAGTTGACTCAGTTATTGCAAACTGTTAACATAATTACCTACCTATCTTTGTGAATCTAAGTTTAGCATTGGATGTCAACTCTGTTTTCATTGACACTGTTTCTCAAATATCGCCATGTAGTGAAACTTATATAATTCCAGTTCTCTTATAATGATATAACACTTTACACTCACAGTTTAACTACGATTCCCTGTGCCAAGACACACAGACAAAAAGTACTATTAGATTACTAACTTTTGCCTGCGGCTCCGCCCACCGCCAAACATAATATTTTGATTTTTGTTCTATACCCAGGAGACCTTTTATTTTTCTGAGATAAAAAGTAGCCTATGTCACTCTCCGTCTTTCAAACTACATATGTCAATGCCAAAAATCAAGTCAATTCATTGCTCTGTTGCTGCATGAAAGAGGAAAAAATCAACAAATATACTTTCGGATGTTTTTTTTTTTTTTTTTTTTATATTCTGAATAGGTTTGCGTTTGACCACATACTGCCTGATGTTAAGCAGATATGCGGTCTAGGTTGTAGCACGCTTACCTAGAAGATACCTATTTACTCGGGATTTGAAGACGCCCACATTGTACTTTAGCGGGAAGACAGACCCAGGCAAAGCGTTCCACATTCTGGCTGTTCGTATGAGGAATGATGATTCGAAACGCTTGGTTCTAATGCGCGGTATGTCCACCATAAAAGGGTGGCGCTTTGGTCGCGTCTGTCTAGCCGTACGATAGAAGAAAGGGGCAGGTGGGACCAGATTGTGCAACTCCTGGGCGCACTCTCCGAAGTGGATCCGGTAAAAGGCCGATAAACACGCTACCTTACGTCGATGCTCGAGACTTTGCAGCTGCGACATAGTCAGAGTGTCGTTGTCGATCAGCCTCTTGGCTCGCCTCTCAATCGACTCCAGAGCCTCCAGTTGATATTTGGCGGAGCCATCCCAAAGGTGAGAGCAGTATTCCATGCACGATCTGACTTGAGCTTTATACAGACTAAGCAGTTGCTCAGGTGTGAAATACCGTCTCACCTTAGAGAGAACACCAAGTTTTTTGGAAGCTAATTGGGCCTTTGACTCTATGTAAGAGCCAAAGTTAAGAGTCGATGAGAGTGAAACGCCTAATAGTTCCAAGCTGTCAGTTACCGGAACGGAGACACCACGGAAAGCGGGAGACAATTGGAAGGGTCTCTTTTTGTTTTTGTTTTTGTTATGTTAAATATTAGTAAAGATTCATTATAACATTTCTATTATTAAATCTTTCAGAGACACATACATTGAACGTCAAGCTGGTGAAAAGCAAAATGACAGAAATGACCGTGCAATTCGCAAAGCAGCTGCCTGGTACGAGGCTCACTTGAGTATCAATGGAGCGGGCAAGATACCCCGCATAGTGCTACTTACTGATGATGAGAAGAATAGGAAGCTGGCGCAAGAAGAAAATATTGTCTGCTGCACTGGTAAGTAAAGGGTTTGGACACCAGAAATATAAATAATTATTTAATCCGTTTAAAATATAAATCATTTATTGATTAATATTTGGTAACAAAGCTCTATAAGAATAGTGGTAAAGAATTCAAAATAACCAGACTATACATTAAAGCTGTAGAACAAAGGGGTATTTTACTATAATGTAAATGTTGTGAAGGAAAGGGAAACACAAGTATTACATGTTAGAGTGAGATAGATTAGTTTTTGTATCATATTCCAATAGTACTAGCTTTCCTTTTGTAGGATTGCTGTACTACTTTTCTGTGTATATTGAAAGTCAATTTTTAAACTGGGTATCTTACGCCAACCCTCAATTTTTTTAAGATTTGGTTTCACTGGTTTAAACACACATGTTTTTCTTGGCAGAGGTGCACCAAAAACATTGACAATTCAATTCACCCGCTGTTAAAATATCTACAAACATGTTTCCAATAAAATGTCTAGCCATCCATCAGCCACAGGACTTCCACTGCTGGACATAGGCCTCCCCTATAGATCTTCAATAAGACCGGTTGGTCTTTGCATCCAGCGCGATCCTGCGGTCTTATTGAGGTCATCCATCCTCCTTGTGGGACGTCTTCACTCGAGAACTTTTCGACCCCATCAGTCATCAGTCCTCCGCGCTATGTGCCCTGCTCATTGCCACTTCGACTTGCCAATCCGCTGGGCTATGTCGGTAACTTTGGTTCTTCTACTTATCTCCTCATTCCTGATTCGATCTCGCAGAGAGTTTCCAACATTTTGTGGAAAATATGTTTTTCACTGGAAACACACTTTCTCTATACACCTAAGTTAAAGTATAGGCCGAACCAAATTTAACGGCATCCAAACACTATGTTAGTGGTTGCACAGTAGCAATTTGTTCATGTGTCAGCGGCGCAAGCAGTGTGAATTTGGGCAGCTTGTTGCTAACTTCACAGATGCCATTAAGTTTAATCCAATATATATGTACCATGAGTCCAATATATATGTACCATGAGTCCATGACCTTCGAGCAAATATCTATCTATAGAGTCACAGTCCTGCAAAAAAGTGTCTTAGCCAAAACTCTCCCCAAGCTACGTAGTGGGCAGGCTTTTAGTTAGTCGTAAGGCGATTTGCATGACTACAACGCCGTGTGATGCCAAAGTGCTCGGTTTCAAGCACTAATTAGGTTGAGATTCGAGAAAACGGGTTGTTGTGAATTATTTAATGTAAATATAAAAAAAATGTTTCAATATTTATACTTACTATAATACAGTGTAGTAGTCTCTACAGTGTAGTACAGTTTTGTATACATTTCTATTATTGGGGTTTTCAGTATTGAAATTGTCTCAATTATAAGTCGGTATGTATGACGGTGCTCGGACATTTTTTACACTTTCACTTAGGGACTGTGGCTCTGTAAATATTTGCTCGAAAACCATGACATGGATTACCCGCATTTATATTGTTTTGTTATTTCCAGTCAAGGACTATGTCGAGAATGTCACCAACTGCATTGGCCTCGTAGACAAGTTGTCAAAGAATGTGATGCCAGAGAGCTGTTCCAAGGATGCTCTGTATCCAGCCCACTTGACCCCCGTTCAGATCCACGAAGGCATCCGAGGTGGCAAACTGCATCAAGGAACCTTTCATGCTTCCAGGGACAACTTTCTCGAAGGCAATGCTACTGTTTCTGGATTCGAAAAGCAGGTATACTTCATCATCATCATCATCCGCAGCCTTCTCTATCTCACTGCTGGGTATAGGCCTCTCTCTTACGGTGCCATTTGTCTCGGTCCTGTGCTAATAGTGTCCAAGTTTGACCCATGATTTTTACAATATCCTCGACCCATTTTGCAGCCGGACGACCAATGCATCTGCTTAAGGTATACTTAGATTCAATATTATTATGATCCATCAGCTATAGGACGTCTACTACTGGACATAGGCCACCTTTATAAATTTCCATTATGCTTGATTGGAAGCAGCTTGCTATGACTACCTCTTGTTACTTTTCTTCTAGCGCTCATCAAGCGATCACCGAACTTAAGCAACATCCCACACGGTCAGTCTTTGGATCGGAGACCGCGAGTGGCATTTTCCAACTGAGGACTACCGTGGCTCGGATGACATGTTAAATTGTAGGCCCTATTTGTTTTAACCGTTTAGCTATGTCAGAGGCTTTCAGGCGGCTCAAAAACACTGACATCAGGGCTAGCCACCCGGTCCATACAAACTTACTTTACTTTTCTTGACAAAGGAAAATGAATTACCTATTCAAATACATATTTGTTGTAAACATTTACGGCTTTACCACAAAAGTTTTAAGCACGCTTTAACACTGTTTAACAGAATGAATTGCACGGTTTATCAGTGTTTAAAGCGTGTTTGAAAATCTTTAGAGGTAAGGCGGTTTGACGAGTAGAATACAAAAAGAGAGACCTGCTCAACAGTACTACTTTGAATACGAGTAATTAAATTACTATCTAGGTATTAGTTGTTATCTACCTCAGTTTGTTTCAAATTACAGTAACTTGATTAGTCCGAATAGAGATTATAGCCTAGATTAAAAGATAGCACGATAAGCTTTCGCTAGCACATAAAGTAAGACAAGAAAAAAATTAAAAATTTTATAATAAGTATTGGTCTAAAACTAATTTAATACTAAACAGTAGGTATACCTAGTCGATAATTTGTACAAACAAACCCAAAAATATGATCGATGTTTTTTGGCAGTCGAGTTAAAATGGAAATGGTAACTAGAAATGAATAATAATAATAAATATAAATCTTACACACGGTCTCTGACCCCAAACTAAGCATAGCTTGTGATATGGCTGCCAGAGACTGATATCCTTACTACATATCCATCCATCCATCTGCATCATACTTGTATACTCGTAGATAGTACCTAAATAACACCCAGAAACAGAACATACACCTATGTTCATCACAAAAATGTTTGCCCTGGGTGGGGATCGAACCCACGCTTCTTTGACCCAGAAGTCAGGGTCACTAACCACTGAGCCACCGAGGCAGTCATGTGATGAATGGGAGTGCCACTCTCAGTTTGCCAGTGTCACACACACATCTCAGTTTCTAATAGTGTTAGCTATTATCCTACATTGTAACAGGGCCATTAAACTTTCGTAACCCCAATGTTCATAATGGCAGATAATATCATAGAAACATTTGTTTGCAACTACCTATCTCTACAATTTAACGGTAGTTATCATATAAAAATGTATTCTCTACAGGAGTATACCTCATGTCATCCACCTCGCAAATCTCTGATGGAATAGCTTTGAACAACCATTCAATAATAAATAAGTGGATGATAGAGTTCAGGCGGCTTAAAAACTCTGACACAAGGGCTAGCCACCCGACCTATATCAACTTACTTTATTGGACGATTATTGAGAATAAAATTATAACGCCTTAAAGCCACATTTCGTTACATTAAGCTGAACACACACCAGTTCGTGCTGTTCTAGCTATACGCGTCGCAGTCGTCAATATTTGTGTGAATTAGTATGCAATGTCGCGCACTTGTCCGCGCTGCACAACCCGGATTTCAATCAAATGTGCGCAGCGGACTGGTAAGCATTCAGCCTAAAAGAAAAAAACATGATTATCACTATCACAACATAGTAAAAAACAAAGTCGCTTACCGCTGTCTGTCCCCATGTATGCTTATATCTTTAAAACTACCCAACGGATAATGATGCGTTTTTTTTAATAGATAGAACGATTCAAGACAAAGGTTTATATGGATAATACACCTGTGCGAAGCCGGGACGGGTCGCTAGTTTACATTAAATTGGAAAACATGAGCAGCCGGGATAGTTGGCCGCCGTTGTGACAGGTGCAATTTTATTGCAGATGCAAATGCAATAAATACAATTTTATACATTTCTTGTCTTGTCTTCGAGAAAGAAGTAAATAGGCCTCGTAGAAAGGTACCACAGCACTTCTAGCATGGCCCTCGGAGTTAGAACAAAGTATGAACTGACATTGACAAGTGACATTAAAAGTGGATAAAATAGTTTTATCCCTTTACCATGCTCAATTTCTGTCTGACCTGACCTGAGGGAGTAGAGACTCCCTCAGGTCTAGCCTAGTAGAGTACGGCAAAGAAATGGCAGTGACATTGGGCTTCTATGACTTGTAGTCACAGATATCTATGTATTTGAAACAGATCGATAATTATGTTGTCAATGTTTGCAGTTTTGTGGTCAAGAATTGCCTCAAACACAAAATGCATGGAAAATCTTTCCAAGCTGCTGTCATATTGTATTGAGATTTGACATACATATGTTTAACGATTTAATTTAATGATTTGACGTACATATGACGTACGATGTTTAAAAAAAAGCGGAAAAATCCACCGAATCTAGATATTTTTCATCTCTTTCTAACTCGTGCCATATTGAATCGATACATCTCTTTCAGATTTTCTCGATCGACCACATTATTCCTCTGGTTTCTCTGTTTGTTTCGTATGGTGCAGCACTGCCTGCGAGCAAAGGAAAACGTATTTGTTACAAAGTTGTGAACGCTAATCATAGCTTGATTACACATCGTGTATATTATCACGTATCTGTAAAGTGCTAGATATACATTCCTAGATAATGGTCAATGTACTTACTGTTGGAATAGGTTATGATAATTTATCACAGATCTCGCGAGACGGGACATGTTTCAATCTATTGAGGACCTAATTAAGCAAAAAAGAGTTTCGTCCGAGTTTTGAAGCTTATAAATATCACAATAGAGATGTTTACTGGATAAAAAAATCATTATTATAATTAGTCCGTCAGTTAGATTATTAAAAAATATTGGACACATATTTTATCTTTTGTCAATCAAACAATCAGTGACAAAGATAAACCTTGTCAAAGTTTGAGAGTGGGGGCTCGTGACGGTCTAGCCGGTACATTTGATAGCGGTTAGTGACGTCACGCGGAACTTTAACGGGCTATATCTTCATCAATTTTTGTTAAATTGACAACAGAAAAAATACGTGTCTAATATTTTTTGCCAATAAATTTGACGGACTAATAAAATTTTTTTAGTTAACAAGCCTATTACGCGTAACGTCAATCAATTACAGAGTTATTGTTCACAGAGTACAATAAATTATTTATTCATATGCGTTCATACAAGACTCATTTTGCTGTCTGCAATGTATGTTCTGTAAACATACATATTTCGGTGTATAATTGTTTTCTATATGCCCAGCGTCAGGGTCACCAGCGAGGCAAATAAAAGGCCAATCTTTAGATATCTATGGGTTTCATCGATTGAATTGGAACATTGATCCTATAATCTTTCTGCTGTCGCTCGTATGCTCGTATATCATGATTCGATAATTAAACATTATTGATCGCGGTGTTAACTATTAATCCAGAAACGGTAATCTGATGGATCTAGATATTTCCGTGATAATTTCGTATAAATTTTAATAGTATTATTAGAAAGTAGGTTTCAATGTCGTCCTAGTACTATTTACGTAAAAAATAGGCCAAGTGCGAGTCGGGCACGCGCGCCAAGTGTTCCGTGCTGTATGGCAGCACCCCTTAATATATTTTATTTAAAAGAGGTAATGCAAAAATATATCGAACTTAGGGGATATTACCTTATACAGTATTTAACTATTTGCGTTATATGTTTTAGATAATGATTTACCTATTATATTCTTTCATAACAATCTTCATTGAAAGGAATTTCATATTTTCGGATCTTATTATCTTTTGACATTGCTTGTAAAATATATTATAAATTTCCCTCGATATAAATAACTTATTAATAAAAACGGGTAAAAATTTTGATTTGTTGTATGGGAGCCCCACTGAAATATTTATTTATTTATGTTTTTAGTATTTGTTGTTATATTCTTCACTAGTAGTTGATTTTTCAAAGCCATTTTTCTCGTAACGCTGGGAGAATAGATAATTTAGCACTTTATCTTTTTTAGGTTCTCGCCTACAAAAAATATAAATTTAACATTTTTGACCAAATATTCGAAAATACTAGAAATCTTTACTCTTCGTTTGGGCCCCCGAACTAATTTTGATACGGGGCCCCTCCAAGGCACGCTACACGGGACTAGTAGGTACTCAGAAGAATTACAAGTAATACAAATATTTCTAAATTTTACTCAAATAAAAACTACGGTACAGCTGTCTTATTCATATCTGGTTATACAGCATACGCGAGAGTGAGTGGAACAAAAAAACGCAACGTCTGTCGCATACGGCAAAATCACCAGTTGGAAAGTCCAAATGGTTAAAAATTTGGTTAAACTTGGTCATTGTCATTTTCGGAAATTGGAACCCTCAAGTTGCAGGAAGAAGGTTCAAATCTCCAATCATTTTACCTTCCTACTTTTTACCTTTTTGAATTTGGACAGCCGAGATAGCGCAATGCTATTTTGTGAAACCCTTCGAAATTACGTAAGTTCTGGTGTTTGTGCATCTTTTTCTAACACCTTTCAAATTTCATATTTAAAATGGGACAAAGTGATGTACCTATATCTCTTGCTAGTTTAGTACGGTTTCTATAACTGTTCTTATTCTATGAGTAGGTACCTACACGCGCAATTTAAACCGCATGCTTTCATTCATGAAGGGAATGCAGTCACCTACGACACAAGTATTACTTAGTGTAGGTGCTGCAGAACATGTACATGTAATTTAATTTATTGGAAACTAGCGACCCGCCCCGGCCTCGTACAGGTGCATTATACATATAAACCTTCCTCTTGAATTACTCTATCTATTAAAAAAACTGCATCTAAATCTGTTGCGTAGTTTTAAAGATATAAGCATACATAGGGACAGACAGACAGGGAAGCGAAATGTTTTATACTATGTAGTGATAAATATTTTTGATTATTATTGGTTATCGGCCTTACATCGTTCAATCAATAATATACTATCGCGAGTTGTCGTAAATCTTTAGCGCATTTGTGGCAACAGTGTTAGAAAGTTGGAGTTACCAGTTTTATGGCCCATACAATTTTAGTTTTACCAAGTGGGCACTATAATTTCTTGTGCTTTTACTGCCTTTCGAAAGCAACTGCTAGATCTTAGGTGATTATTATCATGGGTGTAAATAATGTTAATGATGTCGCAGGCGGTCGACTTTTGCTATAAGATTCTTATTTCGTATCTCTGTTGATATACAGGGTTATTTCTAATCAATTAGCATCCTTTAAGGGGCTTTTTCTGTACATCAAAACTAACAACTTTTGTTCTGCGACACTTGCCAGAACTAAAAAAAAAATCAGGTGCTAAAAATCATTTTGTCGCGGGTGAACGATATTTTTCTATGGAACAACAAATATATTTTTTTGAGTTTTGACAAAAGCCGCAGAACAAAAGTTGTTAGTTTTGATGTACAGAATAAGCCCCGAAAACAATGCTAATTGATTGAAATACCCTGTATATGTAGGTATAGTAAAGTAAGCTTATACAGGTTGGTAGGCAAAGTTGCCTCAATGTTTCTTATTATATGGTGGTTATAATTTTTTCGTATAGGTAATCACAAAAACTAAAGTACTAAAGACTTCAGAACGTCCTTATTTGAAAGTCGTTTGTAAATAAAACTATTTTTTTAGAGCAAATAAACGATGAAAGCTGCACCAATCAACCCTACCCCCCTAATAATCGTACAAAATAAAACCGCATGTTTAAAGTTTTCTCTGTAGTTATACATATACCGTCACACCATCATACCACAGAAAAAACTTTAAAACCGCGGTTTTATTTTGTACGTCGCACATACGGGTATTTGATACAAAAAACTGGCCAAAAGTCATTTTTACAATAGTAACCGCGCAGCTATCCTTTGTTATGTTTTAACAATGGGACACTCTATTCATTAAGAAACCGGTACCCAGAAGGGGCTAGAGCGCTCCATGCGCCCTCAACGTCAGTCGGAACTCATCTGTTGTGCTAGTGACACGTTTGTTTTCTCGGCGCTCGCAAATTTCAATTGCTGTTTAAGACTAATCATACTGTTGTGTTTAGTGCAAACCCCAAAAACCACCATGGAATCTTCAGGCACAGGTATGTACTTTATTTTGAATCTATTGTGCTACTGTTAGGATCACTTTTTCATTCTTTAATTGTACCATAAAGTCATGAGTATTTTTATGCAAAAAAAAACACGTAAAATAGGTTTCCTTAGTCAAATTAAGTATCAGATAAACATAGTTAAGCTAAAGTTTATACATAATCGTGTTCTTTGAACCTTCTAGATTTCATATCAAGAGAAAAACCTTCCGCCTCTTTCCGCCCCTATGAATTATAGCCTCTGAACAAAAATAGGTTTTTTTCGAAAAAAAAACAACACTTTGTGTTTCTTTGATTTTAACATAGATTTTTTCTTGTTGGCAGGTCCTTATGATGAGTCATCGATGACAATAACAAGAGAGGATATGTTTAACGTAATAAAACAGTGCGACTACAAAAATTTAGATAAAAAACTGGACTTTCTTGAGCATAAACTAATTGAAATGACCAAATGCCCCGAGGACAAAACTAAAGTACTCCGCCATTGCTTAAAATCATTTAAACATCATTACAAGCTAAAATGGACCTCAGCAAGCTACAAAGAATGTCGTTTCCGAAAAACGAATGAACAATGGCTTAAAGAAAAAATTTCTCTACCTGTTTGGCGACACAATAAACCCGGCCGACCTCTTAAGGAATTCCAAGAATGTAGTGAAAGAAGCAAAAGGCGCAAAACAGAGAAAGTGAGATCAGAAATATCGCATGAAGAGTTGACGTATGCTGCCGTGATGAGTGAACGAGCCGCAGGCAACAATGATTTGTCTCAAATAATAAAACAGGCTTCAGCGACTCCGAGACGAGCCACTAGATTCCGCAAAATCATAAGTTCAGCCGACAAAAGTTCAAAAAGCGGCAAGTTAACGATAACACAAGCACTGATTAAATACGTGGAAGCCGACCTAACGCGCAAACAATATAATGTGATAAGAGATGGGCAGGAGGATATATACCCCTGTTATTCTCTCCTACAGAGAGCGAAAACGGAGTGCTATCCTAAATCTATTGTCTCCGAATCGATAGCAGAAATTACTTTACAAGATCTTCTTGACCACACCACTCAACGCCTTTGCCTGTACCTCCAGAAAGTGTTAATGACAGCAACAGAAATTGAAGGGCAGAATATGGAACTCATTTGCAAATGGGGATGTGATGGCTCGAAAGCACAAGAATTTAAACAAAAATTCCAAGATGAGTCAGGCTCCGATGCCCATGTTTTTATAAGCTCATTAGTACCCCTACGACTGACAAGTAATGTGAATGGCCAACTGAAGATTTGGTGGCAGAATCCAGCTCCTTCATCTTGCCGATTTTGCCGTCCTATAAGGATTCAGTTTGTGCATGAAAATAATGAAGTGACTCGATCCGAAATAGCACACATTGAAAACCAGGCACAAAACATAAACCCCACTGAAGTTGAGGCTGACAATAAAGTCATAAAGGTGTCGCACACACTTGTGCTTACAATGGTAGATGGTAAAGTGTGCAATGCCGCAACTAATACCACGTCAACAATGAAGTGCTACATATGCAAGCAGACCAGCAAAGATTTCAACAATCTTAAAACCGACGAAAGTTTGATAGATTCGAACTCGCTCAAATTTGGACTATCAATATTGCACGCTCGGATTAGATTTCTCGAAACATGTCTCCATATAGCCTACAAACTACCTATCAAAAAATGGAGGCTTAACAAGGAGGAAAAGCAGCTTTCGGCAGATAAAAAGAAAGAGATTCAAGAGGCCTTTCGAGAGCAAATGGGCTTGCTTGTAGACGTGCCGAAAGCTGGCTTTGGAAATACTAACGATGGAAATACTTCTAGGAGATTCTTTGCCGATCCTGTAACAACTGCCTCAATAACAGGGATTGATATAAACTTCCTTAAGAACCTCAAGTTGATTCTAGAAGTTATTTCGAGTGGGTTCTCTATTGACACGGAAAAATGTTCGGTGTTTCTGAAGTCAACAGCCGAACTATATGTGCAGTTATACAACTGGCACCCCATGACGCCAACTTTGCATAAAGTTTTGTGTCATGGGGCTTTGGTAATCAAACATGCTCTTTTGCCGATTGGACAATTATCAGAGGAGGCAGCTGAGTCGCGGAATAAACATTTCCGCCTATACAGGCAAAACTTTGCAAGAAAGTTTTCGCGAAAGAATTGCCTCCAAGATGTCATGAACCGCCTTCTTCTGACCTCTGATGTCTTTCTTAGTAGCAGCAGCAGAATGCAATTCAAAAGGAACAGGAAACCACTATCGCAAGAAATTCTACAATTTCTTAAAGTTGAATACGAGTGTCCCGCGGACACTGACACTGATAATGCTGACCCGGGCACTAGTACTGATCAAGCAGATAGCGATAGCGAGTCTGACGAATATTAGCTGTATAAGTTTCTCTGTAAATATTACAAGAAAATGTATATTTAACTTTTATTTCGATGTAAATTACAGTTTGTACATAGCTTTTCATTTATGTATTTTGTAAGGTTATGTAAAAAGTAAGCGTTATTTTTAAATCATTGTGTATTTTTAAATGCTTTTTTTATTAATTATTGTACAAATAAATCACCATAATGCTTGAAATAGAAAATAATGTTTTATTTTATTTCGATTTTATTTCACACGTAAGTCCCTTTGGAGAAAAGGGTATAGAAATGATTGGGTTATACTAAAATTAATATGAAAAATAATTAGGAGGCACAATTGACCCAAAATTACCAAAAAAAGGTTTTGGCCAGTTTTTTGTATCAAATACCCGTATGGTCGATCAGGGGCTTACGAGTTCATAATATTATTACAACCCAAGTGTTTATTAACGATTAGTATTATCTATCTACTTTTTAGGGTTCCGTACCCAGCGGGAAAAAACGGGACCCTATTACTAAGACTTCGCTGTCCGTCTGTCCGTCTGTCTCCAGGCTGTGTCTCATGAACCGCTATAGCTAGAAAGCTGAAATTTTCACAGATGATGTATTTTTGTTGCCGCTATAACAACAAACAAAAAATTAAAAATACAACAAAAATAATATTTAAGGAGGGCTCCCATACAACAAATCTAAAATTTTAGCCGTTTTTCGCTCGATATGGTATGGTAACAGGTAGATGCTTGAAATATTCACAGAATATTTAACTGCATGCTTACTTTAATAATAAATAATTAAACTAATATAAATATTTAAGGGGGGCTCCCATACAGTACGGAACCCTTCGTGCGCGTGTCCTACTCGTACTTGGCCGATTATTTTAATCGACGTGTCCAAGTGTTCTCGTATTATGTTCCTATGGAAATAAATGCTTATGACAATGATCACCGCGCTGTGGTTTGGATGACACGGTAAATTGTAGCCCCCGGTTACGTTAACCGTTAAGCCGCATCAGAGGCCTTAAAGCGGCTTAAAAAATCTGACATCAGGGCTTATACGTACTTCTTACTACATAATAGGCTTGTTTACCAAAAAAAAAAAAATTGATCCGTCAAATGGATTATCAAAAAATATTAGACATGTATTTTTTTCTTTCGGTAATTTAACAAAAATAGATATATCCCGTTACGTGACGTCACTAACCTACTACAAATGTACCGGCTAGTGACGTCACGAGCCCCCACTCTCAAACTTTGACAAGTTTTATCTTTGTCTTTAGGTAATTGTTTGATTGACAAAAGAAAAAACTCTCCCCGCCGCGGGGGGAGTGGTACCCACCTACCCGGTAACATCTCCCCCCGCTCCCCTTTTACCGCGCAGGCGATACGCGTGTTAAGCGGTCGGCCTATAATTATAATAATGATTTTTAAACCCAGTATTGCCATAACATGCCTATTGTTTTTAAAATATCGTCAGATATTGCTGCAAGGTCACATCGGCATCAACCGCGCGGTGGACGGCGATGTGGTGGCCATCGAGATACTGCCCGAGGAGGAGTGGCGCAGGCCGAGCGATATCGTCTTAGAAGACAAGGCCGAGGACGACCCTGGAGACGTCCTACAGGTGAGGATGACTAGGTTTTATAGCGAATAACTACACGTAAAGGTCACATCGACGGGTGGACGGCGATGTGGTGGCCATCGAGATACTGCCCGAGGAGGAGTGGCGCAGGCCGAGCGATATCGTCTTAGAAGACAAGGCCGAGGACGACCCTGGAGACGTCCTACAGGTGAGGATGACTAGGTTTTATAGCGAATAACTACACGTAAAGGTCACATCGACGGGTGGACGGCGATGTGGTGGCCATCGAGATACTGCCCGAGGACGAGTGGCGCAGGCCGAGCGATATCGTCTTAGAAGACAAGGCCGAGGACGACCCTGGAGACGTCCTACAGGTGAGGATGACTAGGTTTTATAGCGAATAACTACACGTAAAGGTCACATCGACGGGTGGACGGCGATGTGGTGGCCATCGAGATACTGCCCGAGGAGGAGTGGCGCAGGCCGAGCGATATCGTCTTAGAAGACAAGGCCGAGGACGACCCTGGAGACGTCCTACAGGTGAGGATGACTAGGTTTTATAGCGAATAACTACACGTAAAGGTCACATCGACGGGTGGACGGCGATGTGGTGGCCATCGAGATACTGCCCGAGGACGAGTGGCGCAGGCCGAGCGATATCGTCTTAGAAGAGAAGGCCGAGGACGACCCTGGAGACGTCCTACAGGTGAGGATGACTAGGTTTTATAGCGAATAACTACACGTAAAGGTCATATCGACGGGTGGACGGCGATGTGGTGGCCATCGAGATACTGCCCGAGGACGAGTGGCGCAGGCCGAGCTATATGGTCTTGAAGACAAGGCCGAGGACGACCCTGGAGACGTCCTACAGGTGAGGATGACTAGGTTTTTTAGCGAATAACGTAAAGGTCACATTGGTAACAACCAAGCGGTGGACGGCGATGTGGTGGCCATCGAGATACTGCCCGAGGAGAAGTGGCGCAGGCCGAGCGATATCATCTTATAAGGCCGAGGACGACCCTGGAGACGTCTTATAGGTCAGAGCAACTAGGTTTTATAGTGAATAACGTAAAGGTCACATTGGTGCAAAACTACGGTAAACAACTACGTTCGTTTTACGCTTTTAGATTTTACTTTCATGCTAAAATAGATGTTAATTTTCTGCTTAAATCTATGTGTATCGCGTGGTAATCGCAGGGAATTAGAGGCCACGAGGGTTGGGTGTTTTATACAGGGTTACTTCAGTCAAAATAAAACAACCAGGCCAGTGTGGTAGATAATAATGTCATCCAATCACCAAAAAGGTCGAAGATAAAGCACACTGATTTAGAAAATATGACGGCTGATGTTTTTGGTGTGATTTGACAGGAAGAAGCAGTACTACTGAGTGCAGTGAAGCCGGTGGACCCGAGTGCAGACGAGGTGACGCCCACCGGCCGAGTTGTTGGCATCATTCGCAGAAAATGGCGCCAGTACTGCGGGATCCTCATGCCGAGCAAGTTCCCCGGTATGCCACCATCTTTATCATTCCATTCCAATTTGAAACACATAAGGGATATTTTCTTACCGCTACATCGCACTCGAGCCCCAAGATACAAGCCTCGTGCTTAGTTTGGGGCTCACTGCACCACGCTATATGTCTTACCATGAAATCACTCCCTCAGCTAAACTCAGCTTACACACATAATTTTATTATTTAACAAATACTGTAACTTGATTGTATTTCATTGTAAGTTTTTAGTAAATAAATTTTCTTTCTTTCTTTCCATGCTATGCCCATTGTTGATCACAGATCTCTTCTAGAAAGATCCAGAAAGACGGAAGAAAGTTTATATTTAGTTCTATAGGTAAAACTAACTATCTGGCATATAATAATAATTTATTATTATTTTGGCACAGATCCTGGACTCGGCAAACTTGCACAAGCCTTTAAAACTTATGGAAGTCTTCGCGTGCAAATTCATTTCTCAATCCGGCCTAATTTTTAAACATAATGAAAATTATAAAACAAACTAACATAACATCAATGGGTGACAGGGTCCAGAAGGTCATAGTTCGATATGTAAAACAGATAGTTTTACTAAATAATAAAAGAACTAAATCAAGCAGAACCTCCCTCCTGATGCACCTTTGAGAGAGTGAGAAATTAGTATTAGGTTGGGGAAAAAGTCTTTTCGCATTATAGTACGTATGAACCTATAATAAAATCTCTTTGGCCATACTATTTGTATCTGGCTGGTTTTGGTATCATTGAAAGTTTAAATTTTAAAGAACTAATTCCAAATTCAAATTAAGAAAATGTGTGATTTTCATTTGTTTTTCGTACTGTCAAGATGAGTGAATCTAATGAAGAAATTCGATACATTTTAAAATTTTACTACAAAAAAGGTAAAAATGCAACGCAAGCCGCGAAAAAAATTTACGATGTTTATGGACCTAGTGCAGTCTATGAGAGTAGCACAAAGGTTTAAGCGTTTTCAATCCGGAAATTTTGATGTCAAAGACGCACGTCGCTCTGGTTGCCCCATTACGGATAAATGGATGCCATTTTTTAAAAAGTGGAGCACGATGGGTATATCAGTAGTTACGACGTAGCTGAAGAACTGGGAATTGACCAAAAAACAGTTTTGGCGCATTTGAAAAAATCTGGGTACACAAAAAAGCTCGCTATTTGGGTACCTCACGACCTCACTGTAAGAAACCTATTGAACCGTGTACTCAATAGTAGACCTCACACATCTTTAGCCACTCAGCAAAAATTAAGAGAGTTTGGCTGGGAGGTGTTAATGCATCCGCTGTATAGTCCTGACCTTGCACCTTCAGATTTCCACCTGTTTCGGTCTCTTCAGAATTATTTAGGTAGTGTCAGGTTAACATCACGAGAGGACTGCCAAAACCACCTGTCGCGGTATTTTGATTAGAAGTCCCAAAATTTCTATAGCAATGGGATCATATCCCTACCTACAAGATGGCAAAAGGTTATCGAACAAAATGGTACCTTCATATTTTAGTTAAATGTAAATAAACTTTATTAAAAAGTGTTTTGAATTTTCTTAAAAAATACGAAAAGACTTTTTCCCCGACCTATTATACATATGCGTTGTATGCTCAATAGGCACGATGACTAAAAAATATATAATTAGTCCGTCAGATAGACTATCAAAAAATATTAGACGCGTATTTTTTCTTTTGTCAATTAAATATAAATTGATGAATATATAGGCCGTCAAAGTTACGCGTGACGTCACAAGTACCATACAAATGTATCTAATAGACTTCTGAAAGAGAGGTGATGTCACGACTCCCACTCCCAAACTTTGACAAGGTTTATCTTTGTCATTTGTAGCGTGATTGACAAAAGAAAAAAAATATGTGTCCAATATTTTTGATAATCTAACTCACGGACTAATTATAATATAATCATGATTTTCTTACCCAGTCATCATGCCTGTTACCACATGTGTAAAGCCAATTAATATTTCTAGGCGCGACCCGGCACCTGTTCACGCCGGCAGAGAAGCGTATACCGCGCGTGCGCATCGAAACGCGTCAGAGTGACGTGCTCGCCGCTCAAAGGATCGTCGTCGCCTTGGACTCTTGGCCCAGGAACAGCCGTTATCCACTCGGACACTTCGTCAGAGCCTTGGGACCTATCGGTATGTATTATTTCTTGTAGATGCGACACGGCATCTGTTCACGGCAGCAGAGAAGCGTATCGCGCGCGTGCGCGTCGAAACGCGTCAGAGCGACTTGCTCGCGGCTTAATTAAAGAATCGTCGTCGCCTTGGACTCTTGGCCCAGGAATAGCCAGTCGGACACTTCGACAGGGCTCTAGGACCTATCGGTATGTATTATTTATTGTAGATGCGACACGGTATCTGTTCACGCCGGCAGAGAAGAGTATACCGCGCGTGCGCATCGAAAAGCGTCAGAGCGACGTTTAGGCCACTATTACGCTATGACGTTTTACCGTTTAGAGCAGATTCCAATACAAAGATCAAAATGGAAAAAAAAAAACAAAAAAATGCAGTTAGGCCTCTTTGGCTCTCATGGCCTCGTATTATATCCTGTAGATGCGATTCATCATCTGTTCACGACAAGCATATGCGTATTGATGCGTCAAAGTGACGTGCTTGTCGCTCAAAGAATCGTCGTCGCCTTGAACTCTTGGCCTGGAAACCTCCTTTCCACAACAAGACAAGCCGGAAATCTCTCAAATACCATCCCTACATCGACATGCCACCTGCCCGTACTAAGCGATTCGTTTCTTCCTTCATAATGTCACTGGCTTTTCGGTGAAAGAAAACACCGTGAGGCAACCTGCATAATGTAGATGAAATCACCAACCCGCATTTGGCTAGAGTTGTGGATATGGCCCAATCGCCCTTCGTGAGTATGCATATGAACAAACAAAAAACAACGGGTTGCACTCCGGGAGTGCCGGCAGAAGTGAAAACTTGAACTTATTATAAAGTACTATCATAACAACAATACAATACAAACACGCATATTCGCGCAAGCGCCCTGCGCCGTCTTACGAATTGTCGATCCAGTCACGTGTCCTGACGCGAGTTTAACATTTTTTAACCATCCCAAAAAGTGCATATCACCGCTAAAGAAGTTTTCACTTCAAAAAAATACAAAAAGGTTTATTTACACGACAAAAACATAATTACAATTACCAGGCGGCCTCAAACTCGGCTAGGCCTGTATCTTGAGGTCCGATATTGAATTTATGGAAACATACCTTGTTGCGCGCGCTTATCAAGAAATATTGCAAATTGTATTAGTAGGACAAAATATACAAATTAACAAATACAAGTGCGGTCCTAAGTTCATTTGATTTTATTACATAATTACAGATTAGATGTTATTTACACAGATAGGTAGGTACAGATCAAAACTTTGCAATGTATGCCTACTATATAACTCGCAAAGAGGTAAATTGTACCTCGGGCTATACCTATCTAATGTAACCTCGAAATGGGCTTCCACAGACTATAACAAACGTAAGAAAAATCAAAGTACTCTGTGACTATAATTGAATGTTGACTTAATTACGTACTTAGATCGCCGATATTAAGCAACGTTTCGCACGGTCAGTATTTGGGTGGGTGACCGCGGGTGGCATTTTCCAACTGAGCGCTACCGTCGCTCGGATGACACGCACGTTAAGCCATGTTCAGGCGGCCTAAAAACTCTGACACCAGGGCTATCCACCCGGCCTATACGAACTTACTTCTATCGTGTACTTTTTGTTATACTCGTATGTGCTGCGAAAACAAGTCAAGTCTTTTGTCAAACTTATTGTCTTTGTGCTAAAGTTGTATCAGCAAATAATGACTTGCCGATAACGGTATAAGTACCTTCTTTGTTGTAAACAAAAATTATATCGGATATGAACAATAAAAAGTTTATGTACCTATATATCTACTCTCATTCATGACCATGAACTTATAACTGATAGTAATTGATCGAGGATGTGGCACTCTTTATCACAGCCTATTTCCTGACAGTTGTAATGAAATTAATAATTTTATTATCTTTCGTGGCGATAGGAGAGCGACGTGTTTTATCTAAGTCGTATCGCAATTACCCTGAATTTACTGAAATTTGAAACGCTATTCTGATAGAAATATCTGTTACCTGTCAAATGTACCTAATATCTTTGATTATGTATTTATCTTTCATAGAGACCAAGTGGCCTACTTTATCTATTTTATGTCATTGCGCGATAACAGGGATGTCTACTGGGTATAAAAATCATTATTATAATTAGTCCGTCAGTTAGATTATTGAAAAATATTGGACACGTATTTTTTCTTTTGTCAATCAAACAATTAGTGACAAAGATAAACCTTGTCAAAGTTTGAGAGTGGGGGCTCGTGACGGCGCTAGCCAGTACATTTGATAGCGGTTAGTGACGTCACGCGGAACTTTAGCGGGCTATATCTTCATCAATTTTTGTTAAATTGACAAAACAAAAAATACGTGTCTAAAATTTTTTGACAATCTATTTGACGGACTAATTATATTTTTTTTTAGTAAACCTATTGCCTATTGAACTAGATGCTCTAAAATTGAAAAATGCTAGTTTTTAGCGTACAAAAGGGAAATCGAATTTTCAATAAACATGTTAGAAAGCGATCTGGTGGTGGTGTATAACGCCAACCGTATTTAGGAAACGCGGTAGACTATGGCTTAACCCTACGCTATCATAATGAGATTAAACTCGCCTTGTGTACTTTTTGATAAGATCCCAATCGATAATTATGTAACGTATACACCGACTGCCTCAGTGGCCTAGTGGTTAGTAACTGATTAGCAAGCATTTATGTGATGAGCATAGGTGTTTGCTATGTGTCGGGATGTTATCTATATACCTAAATTCTATAAATACTGATATGAGGTAAAGTTTGTGATATGTGAGTTTGTAGGGGATAATCTATGGGTCTATAGAACCGATTTTGAAATCTTTTTTATCAAGTGAAAGTTTGTGAGTGTCAAGGCTTTCAAAGTAAGCGCGGGCGAAGCCGCTTGCAAAGGCTAGTTTTCTACGTAAATATTTATTTAAAAATATATTTATGTAGTAAATGTCTCTGGCAGCCATAGACTAGCTTCGCTTAGTTTGTGTTCAGAGACCGCGTGTAACATGTTTCCTAATATTTGTTTGCAGGCGACAAAGACGCGGAGAACGAGGTGATATTACTGGAGCACGACGTGCCGCACGCGAGGTTCAGCGAGGCGGTGCTCGCCTGCCTGCCGCCTGCGGACTGGACCATTCCTAAAGAGGTCGGTGTTTATACAGCAAGCGACAAAGACGCGGAGAACGAGGTGATATTACTGGAGCACGACGTGCCGCACGCGAGGTTCAGCGAGGCGGTGCTCGCCTGCCTGCCGCCTGCGGACTGGACCATTCCTAAAGAGGTCGGTGTTTATACAACAAGCGACAAAGACGCGGAGAACGAGGTGATATTACTGGAGCACGACGTGCCGCACGCGAGGTTCAGCGAGGCGGTGCTCGCCTGCCTGCCGCCTGCGGACTGGACCATTCCTAAAGAGGTCGGTGTTTATACAGCAAGCGACAAAGACGCGGAGAACGAGGTGATATTACTGGAGCACGACGTGCCGCACGCGAGGTTCAGCGAGGCGGTGCTCGCCTGCCTGCCGCCTGCGGACTGGACCATTCCTAAAGAGGTCGGTGTTTATACAGCAAGCGACAAAGACGCGGAGAACGAGGTGATATTACTGGAGCACGACGTGCCGCACGCGAGGTTCAGCGAGGCGGTGCTCGCCTGCCTGCCGCCTGCGGACTGGACCATTCCTAAAGAGGTCGGTGTTTATACAGCAAGCGACAAAGACGCGGAGAACGAGGTGATATTACTGGAGCACGACGTGCCGCACGCGAGGTTCAGCGAGGCGGTGCTCGCCTGCCTGCCGCCTGCGGACTGGACCATTCCTAAAGAAGTCGGTGTTTATACAGCAAGCGACAAAGACGCGGAGAACGAGGTGATATTACTGGAGCATGACGTGCCGCACGCGAGGTTCAGCGAGGCGGTGCTCGCCTGCCTGCCGCCTGCGGACTGGACCATTCCTAAAGAGGTCGGTGTTTATACAGCAAGCGACAAAGACGCGGAGAACGAGGTGATATTACTGGAGCACGACGTGCCGCACGCGAGGTTCAGCGAGGCGGTGCTCGCCTGCCTGCCGCCTGCGGACTGGACCATTCCTAAAGAGGTCGGTGTTTATACAGCAAGCGACAAAGACGCGGAGAACGAGGTGATATTACTGGAGCACGACGTGCCGCACGCGAGGTTCAGCGAGGCGGTGCTCGCCTGCCTGCCGCCTGCGGACTGGACCATTCCTAAAGAGGTCGGTGTTTATACAGCAAGCGACAAAGACGCGGAGAACGAGGTGATATTACTGGAGCACGACGTGCCGCACGCGAGGTTCAGCGAGGCCGTGCTCGCCTGCCTGCCGCCTGCAGACTGGACCATTCCTAAAGAGGTCGGTGTTTATATACAGCAAGCGACAAAGACGCGGAGAACGAGGTGATATTACTGGAGCACGACGTGCCGCACGCGAGGTTCAGCGAGGCGGTGCTCGCCTGCGGACTGGACCATTCCTAAAGAGGTCGGTGTTTATACAGCAAGCGACAAAGACGCGGAGAACGAGGTGATATCACTGGAGCACGACGTGCCGCACGCGAGGTTCAGCGAGGCCGTGCTCGCCTGCCTGCCGCCTGCAGACTGGACCATTCCTAAAGAGGTCGGTGTTTATATACAGCAAGCGACAAAGACGCGGAGAACGAGGTGATATTACTGGAGCACGACGTGCCGCACGCGAGGTTCAGCGAGGCTGTGCTCGCCTGCCTGCCGCCTGCGGACTGGACCATTCCTAAAGAGGTCGGTGTTTATGTACAGCAAGCGACAAAGACGCGGAGAACGAGGTGATATTACTGGAGCACGATAAAAAAATACCATTCCTAAAGAGGTCACAGTTATTGTTTTTAGCTCGTGTTGTGGTGTCACACAGTACTCGGAATAGGCTAGGCCCTAATAGGGAGAATAGGCGTGGGTCATTGGTATCGTAACGTTTATTACGCCGCCCACATGCATGGAAAGGCGCTTTTGTATTTACGAGATTGGAGACAAGATTGAAGAGTACGAGTGCATGCCTGCATAAGCGCGTGTGTAAGTGTGTGCATGTGTGTGTAAGTGAATATGTGCATGCGTAAAAGCGTGCGTGCGTGCGTGTGTGTGATCATAAGTGCGTGCGTGTCAACGGCAGTGGGGCTTGGGCACTGTTGTTCGCAGTTAGATTATAATTGTTTAATCATTATTGTTGGCCAAATATTACTATATTAAGCTACCTACTTACTAGTGTTTTTTTAATTATAAACAAGTAACAAACTAGTTGGTTTTCAACTATTCATATCGTTTACAGGAGCGTGCGAAACGCGTCGATCTCCGAGGCATAACTATCTGCTCGGTCGACCCTCCCGGCTGTACCGATATCGATGATGCTCTACACGCGCGCCCGATAGAGGGCCTCACTCCACAAGGCCTCAAGAAGTTCGAAGTCGGAGTCCATATTGCTGACGTCACGTACTTCGTGAGGCCTAACACGGCTCTCGATAAAGAGGCCGCTTCCAGATCGACTACTGTTTATCTCGTGGATAGAAGAATCGACATGGTTCCTGGTAAGTAACCATCATTGCAGCCATAAGATGTCCACCACTTGTCAATACAGCGTTATCCAGAACTGGTGTATTAAAAACTGCGGTAAAAGGACGTGAAACAAAATATCATTATGAACAACTTTTACTATGGGGAAGTTTTGTATGGGACAGCTGATATTACTATCTCGATTTCTCGATTTCTAGGTTGGTCACATAGTAAAGTCGTTCATAATAATTATTTTTCGCAACAAGTTAAGCAAAATTTAACATTTTTAAAAAACCCACGACGGTAAAAATCGCGTCGAAAAAGAATAAAAGACGTAATTTTTATTATTTGGGAACATGCATTAAGCTACCACGTACACATTGCTGAAAACAGAATTGTAATCGGACATTTCGTTTTGATTATATTGCAACATTGTTTTGCACTAATATTGTGGCGCCCCCTAGTGAGTTACAGCCATGACACCTGTCTAAGAACATGAACTCATCAAACACAAACCCGTTATTGAAAACCGCATCAAAATCGGATCATTAGTTTAGAAGATAGGTGGGAACATTACTTTGCACAAACGCACACACATCTCTCACCCTAAACGCTGCTCCGTTCCGTCGTGGGTAAAAAATAGCATGACCGACTTTACCCGTGTACAGAATTCGCGAATATTTCGCACGAATCGATGTTACATTTTTCACATTATTGTTGATTTATCAAAAATGGCTCAGCCTATTTCAATAAAATTTTAATGGGACCAATTTCGAAGTATACTCTTTCCAATAAAAAAAATAATTAGGTATTGAAATCGGACTACTATGAAAAAAGTTATGCGGGGTTACACATTAAAAAAAATATATACGCGTAGAACTGAGTACCTCCTCCGGTTTGGTTCGTCGGTCAAAAATGGTCTATATCACCCCCTTCCGGCGTAGTACAAGGCAAGCAGATAACCTTGTGGATGATGTAGATAGTCTTACACGCGCGCTCGATAAAAGGCTTCACGCCACAAGGCCTCAAGAAGTTCGAGGTTGGTATCCATATTGCTGAAGTCACGTACTTCGTGAGGCCTAATACGATAAAGAGGCCGCTTCCAGTGTCCTTAGCATACAAGACCACGACAAGAGTTTATCGATGTGTGTAAAGGTGACAGATATATGCTTCATCATAACTCTGTCACGTTCTGACACGTCGATAGTATAATTTTATGGTCCGTATGCTAAGCCCGCAGATCGACTACTGTTTATCTCGTGGATAGAAGAATCGACATGGTTCCTGGTAAGTTATCATCATTGCAGCTATAAGAAGTCCACCGCTTGTCAATACAGCGTTATCCAGAACTGGTGTTTTGAGCCGAAAAGGCGTGATTCATAATATCATTATGAACAACTTTTACTATGGGGCAATTTTGTATGGGGCGGATGATATTTCTATCTCGATTTCTAGGTTGGCCACATAGTAAAGATGTTCATAATAATTATTTTCACCAGAAATGGCAAAACCGCCTTCCATCGTGTACAAAATTCGAATATTTCGCTCGAATTGTTTACATTATTGTTGATTTATCAAAAACGGCTCAGCCGATTTCTGTAAAATTTAAATGGGACCATCTCGGGAGTATACCCTTTCGAACTAAAAAATAATTTTTCGATTCGGTTCACAATTGGCGAAATTATCGATGTTCATCGTGTACAAAATTCTCTCTCGAATTGCTTACATTATTGTTGGTTTTTTTTAAAACGGCCCTGTCGATTTCTGTAAAATTTAAATGGGACCACCTCGGGAGTATACTCTTTCGAACTAAAAAAAATTTTTTCGATTCGGTTCACAATTGGCGAAATTATCGAAAAACATACACAAAATAAAATACATACACACGAACATAGAACCTCCTCCTTTTTGGAAGTCGGTTAAAAAATGGTCTAAATCACCCGTTTTCGGCGTAGTACAAGGTAGGCAGATAACCTTGTGGATGATGTAGATAGTCTTACACGCGCGCTCGATAAAAGGCTTCACGCCACAAGGCCTCAAGAAGTTCGAGGTTGGCGTCCATATTGCTGACGTCACGATCTCGTCTCGTGGATAAAAGAATCGATATGGTTCCTGGTAAGTTATCATCATTTCAGCTGAAACTATAGATTTCCAATAGGAAACAGCTTAGGTACATCCAGCGCGATCTTGGTCTTAATAAGCTAGCCTAGCATTTTCACCACGACATATTTTTGTCAACGTATGAAAAAGTAACACAAACATACTTCAACATAACTCAGTCTCGTTCTGACATATCGATAAAATTATATCGTATTGTCTATGGTAGCTAGGCTGGTCATTTATCTTCCTTGATAGTGGCCGTATTACGCTGTGTTTGCCGGTATGTGATCTTCATTCGAGATCCACCTCGTTAGTTCTGTATGCCATGTGCCCTGCTCACGGCCACTTAAACTTGCTAATCCACTGGGCTATACTATTTTACTTGTTTAGTTCTTACATATATCACTTCACAAAAAGTAAAAGTGTACCGTTAATGATTTTACAGGCATGCCTCACTTAGTACATCTCAAAAGTGTATGATAAAAATTAATAAATTATCATAAAAATAATAAATAACTTTTTAAAAATACAAGCTTCTGAGATCCTGTATATCATGTAGTAGCAGATTGCTAGCCAAGACAAGTGAAACGAGCCCAAACACGATGGGTATATCTTGTTTAGTACAGGAGTTCCTATGGCCACCTTCACACTCCATAATCAGATCAGCTCCATGGTACCATACTATCGCATTGTCACGCAATATACATAATACGTGCAAAATTTCAGCGGGAAGTTAGTCAAATTTACCTTGCAAGATTCCACCCTAACTTCCATACAACTAAAATAAATGCTTGTAAAAAAATCTTATTCTTAAGATTTGTTGTACCTGCAAATGTATAGGTGGACGGATTATCACCTAGGACGGACCTCATCAAGGCCGCAGGATCGCGCTGGATGCAATCGGTCTTATTGGAGATCTATAGGGGAGGCCTATGTCCAGCAGTGGACGTCCTATGGCTGATAGATGGATGATGACAAGTCTATTGAATTATTTTAAAATAAAAATAAATAAATAAATTTGAGGACATCAAACACACGGTCTCTGACCCCAAATACCCCCTCCCATACAACAAACTTGAATTTTTAGACGTTTTTCGCTCTATATTAATAATGGTAACTGGCAGATGCTTGAAATTTTCACAGAATATTTAGTTTTATATTCACTTCAATAGTAAATAACAAAATTAAAATAAAATAATATTTAATCGGGGCTCCCATACAGTACGGAACCCTCCGTGCGCGAGTCCGACTCATACTTGGCCGATTATTATCTGAATGTTATCTGTGTTTCAGATCTTTTGAGTTCGAACTTGTGTTCTCTGCGCGGCGGGGAAGAAAGACTGGCGTTTTCCTGCGTGTGGGAAATAGATGAGAACGCTAACATTATCTCTACGAAATTCCACAAAAGCGTTATAAAAGTGAGTGCAGACCTTACATTTTACGATTGAAAATATTGATTTAAACATTTTGTTTCTTTTTTAGGGTTCCGTACCCAAAGGGTAAAAACGGGACCCTATTACTAAGACTCCGCTGTCCGTGTGTCCGTCTCCAGGCTGTATCTCATGAACCGTTATAGCTAGAAAGCTGAAATTTTCACAGATGATGTATTTCTGTTGCCGATATAACAACAAATACTAAAAACAGAATGAAATTAATAATTAAGGGGTGTTCCCATACAACAAACCTGTTTTTTTGCCGTTTTTCGCTCTATATTAATAATGGTAACAGTTAGATGCTTGAAGTATTCACAGAATATTTAGTTGTATATTCACTTTAATAACAAATAATAAAATAAAACAAATATTTCCTATACAGTACGGAACCCTCCGTGCGCGAGTCGGACTCGTACTTGGCCGATTTTTCATTTTCTATGTATTTGTTTAAATGTAACTTATAAAAAAAAAACTTGTGTAAATTCATGTAAAAATTGGTTGGTAAAAAGCGCCCATTATATCGCCCAACATAATGTAAAATTTATACATTTTAATTTAAAAAAAAATACAACATGTACTTATGCGTGTAACACGTGGATAATTGACGTCACGCGGAAGCTTAACGGGCTATATTTTCATCAATTTTTGTTTAATTTACAAAAGAAAAAATACGTTTCCAATATTTTTTGATAGTCTATCTGACGGACTTATTATATATTTTTAGAAATCATGCCTATTCAAAGACCTTGCGCCTTAGTAACTAGACCGTGCACTAACATTTTTTGTACAGCTAAAATGAGATCTAATGACATAGTTTTAAGGTAACTATTTCCATAACAAGTTGTAGTTAGGGTAACCGGTCGGAGCGAGAGTAATCCCAGCAGTTAATGTGTCCTTGTCTGACGTCTTGCCAGCTCATCATCAATTTTATCAATCATTCGGGTTGGTAGAAATAGTAGAAAATTCCATATTTTTCTTTTTTATGATTTACCACAACTAAAGATTCGTAAGCTATCAAACGTTTTTGAATGTTTCTACAGTTCTTGTAGATAATATTTAATTCGTCGTATTTTAAAAATAATCTATGATTACTGAGTAAGAGCAGTACCTTAATGTTTAGGCCTGGTAACAAAGAATGTAAGATGGTAGTTTTATGGACGTCGTTGATTGGTTGATTCACGGCTTGAACAGGCTTGAAAGAGACACATCTACTTCTGGAACCCGCTCGCTCGGACCGTTTTACGGTTATTCCTGCGCAGTCTAGTTAGTAAGGTGTAAGGTCTTAGTGCCTATTACATTGTTTCAGTCAGCGGCAGCCATGACATACGAGGAGGCCCAGATAGCGATCGACGACTCCAGTAGAGACGACACCATCGCCCAGTCGCTCCGGACTCTCAACTCTCTCGCCAAGAAGCTCAAGCGTCGTCGAATGGACAACGGCGCTCTTTTGCTCGCCTCGCCTGAAATACGATTCCAGGTAAAGGCTCATCTATCTAGACACGCGGAAGCGTGTCCAGCCAAGACTAAGAAAAAGGCGACGCAGCAACCGTGTGTAATATTACACAAACCATTTCGAGCCACTTTTGACTCCATTATAACTCGAAAACTATTTAACCTATATACATATATGAAATTTAGCATATTTGTTAAAGTCCTTTAGCTTGTCTAGAATACAAAATATGATCAATTTAGCTCTAATAGTTAATGAAATATTAACGTTTAAAAATCGGGGTTTCATTGACTGATTCACTGACTTATAGATCAAAAACCTAACCCACTTCCCGATGACCTAGAAACTTGATATTTGGCATCAAGGTAGACTATCAGGCATATACAAAGGAAAAAATCTAAAACTTTGAACTTTTACCCCCCAACCCTATTTAATAGGGGACGAAAGCTTGTGAGACTGAGACTTCCACAAATTTTAATCCTATAAGTCTAAAAATTAATGTAAATACTCTCCCTGTTAGAAATAATCAAACACGTATTTCAGGATTTTTAATGAATCAGCCCCCAACCCCTAAAATTGGGGGATGAAAATTTGTATGAACTTTCGAAAATTTTGATGCCAGAAATCAGAAAATGGATGTAAGAACTCGTTGTAATAGATAATAAAACACGATTTCAGGATTCTTAATAAACCACCCCCCAAACCCTAAAACTAGAGGATGAAAGTTTGTATTACACTTTTGCAAAGTTTGATGCTAGATGTCCAAGATTTTTAGTAAATCTCCCCCTAACCTTTAAAACTGGGGGTTAAAAATTGGTATGAGACTTCGTCAAGTTTTGAAGCTAGAGATGTGAAAATCGACTGATGAAAAAAGTCAAATCCAACAAAAACATTTTCATGTGAAAATGTAGCCAAGACTAAATCACAGTTCACACTATCAAAAAGTTGTCAGATCTCACTCTAAGTTGTAGAGTTTATGAAGTAAGGACCTGAAGAGTAAGGCGTGTAGAGTTAGAAGCTTGGCATTACGTGAGATCTGACAACTTTTTGATAGTGTGAACTGTGATTTAATCTTGGCTACATTTCACATGATAATGTTTTTTTTGGATAGCATGGTTACGTTATCAGCAATAGCAGGTTAGTTAAAATAATATTTTTTGTCAGGTGGACTCAGAAAC
This sequence comes from Hypomecis atomaria, assembly GCA_964007245.1. Taxonomy (NCBI): domain Eukaryota; kingdom Metazoa; phylum Arthropoda; class Insecta; order Lepidoptera; family Geometridae; genus Hypomecis; species Hypomecis atomaria. The sequence continues at coordinate 6,579,199 of OZ023288.1, forward strand.
TCACGACCCAATAGAAGTGCAAGCGAAAAAGATCGTCGATACCAACTCGATGGTGGAAGAGTTCATGTTGCTGGCCAACATCAGTGTGGCGGAGAAGCTGGCTGCGGAGTTCCCTCAGTGCGCGATGTTGAGGCGGCACCCGGCGCCCCCTGCTAACTTCTTTACGGACTTCTTGAAGGCGGCTAAACAACAGGTAATACTTTCTATAACAACGTGGGTGTCTTCAACTCTCGAGTAAATAGGTATCTTCTAAGTAAGCATGCGGCACCCTAGGCTGTCTATCTGCTTAACATCAGGCAGTATATGGTCAAACGCAAACCTATACGGAATAAAAAAAAATCACTAAACCAGTCGAAAAAAAATCAAAATTGTATGTTTGTATTTTGTGTAACTGATTTTTTCGTTTGTATTTAATTTTTAATTTAATATTTTACCATTTAATGTAGTACTGTAACGTACCAGCCTTTTAAAAGTCACAAAAGGTGATTGGGCCATAGCCACCACGCTGGCCCAGTGCGGGTTGGTGGATTCACATATGCCATCAATTATATGCAGGGTTTCTCACATGCATGTTTTCCTTCCCAGAAAAGCCAGTTTAATGTAGTAATTATTTTATATTGTAAATCTGTGCAATTCAACGATTTGAAGCGCATTTGAATGTCTATGGAATAAATGGCAGCTATTACCAGTAAAATTTTGATCCTTGCAGAACTAATTATTGCTTATGAATTAGTTTTGTAACCTAAATTATAGGGGAAGCCTATGTACAGTAGTGGACATACTACGGCTGATAATGATCCAAGTTCCCACTAGTTAATCACATCAAACAAATGTCGTCACTGTAAAAATCATAGTTCTACTAATAAATTAGAATTTGTCTGTTGCCAGGGTTTCGAGCTGGACGTATCAACAAACAAAGCGTTCTCCAAGTCCCTGGACCAAGCTGTGATTCCATCTCGTCCGTACTTCAACACGTTACTGCGTATCATGGCGACGCGTTGTATGCAGCAAGCGGTCTACTTCTCTAGCGGGACTCGCGCGAGAGACGATTTCTACCACTATGGGCTGGCTTGTCCCATTTATACGCACTTCACTTCTCCTATCAGAAGGTACGATATTATATCTCACATCTCGTCGACGTTGTCTGTTAAATATGCCGACGTGATAGTCCACCGGCTGCTAGCGGCATGTATCGGCTGCGACGTGACGCAACCGACGGTATTCGGCACTAAATTAATGCTAATATTGTCTATTGTTCGTTAGATATGCCGACGTGATAGTCCACCGGCTGCTGGCGGCGTGTATCGGCTGCGACGTGACGCAACCGACGGTATTCGGCACTAAATTAATGCTAATATTGTCTATTGTTCGTTAGATATGCCGACGTGATAGTCCACCGGCTGCTGGCGGCATGTATCGGCTGCGACGTGACGCACCCGACGGTATTCGGCACCTAATTCAATGCTAATATTGTCTATTGTCCGTTAGATATGCCGACGTGATAGTCCACCGGCTGCTGGCGGCATGTATCGGCTGCGACGTGACGCAACCGACGGTATTCGGCACCTAATTTAATGCTAATATTGTCTATTGTCCGTTAGATATGCCGACGTGATAGTCCACCGGCTGCTAGCGGCATGTATCGGCTGCGACGTGACGCACCCGACGCTACTGGACACCAAATTCGCCGACTCACTGTGCGACAACCTTAACTACCGGCACAGGCAAGCGCAGCATGCGGGCCGCGCTTCCGTCGCACTTAACACTCATGTAAGTATTCATGAATTTAAAAAACAAGAAAGAATGTATTCTTAGTTTTCCTGAAGCAAAATTTGCATGTGAATATTTGCATATTGCAAAAGCATATGCAACAGGCAAAAGATATTGTTTTGCATAATAAAAATACTTTCTGAAGGTACCTCATTGTGAATAACTTTTACCTAAATCGCGAAACAAAATGAGCTGTTCTCACGTGAGTAATGGTGTTGAAAAATAATCACACTCATAGCTTGTAGGCGACTGTCTTATCTAGGGAACTCTAACTATACGTGTTCCCAGGGTTTCGTCTTTTTTGTGATGTGTTATTTCTACGTTCGGAATGCGATCTAGCTAATGGTGTCCGCGCTGTCCGCAAAATGGACAATGTTGTAGAGCTAATACTAGCTTAATGATCATATGAACGGAACGCAAAATATTTTTATACCTAAACATAGGTCGTTTTAAAGAATTAAGTTGAATGAATTCATAAACTATACAAGGTCATGGCCTAAGCACCATACATTTTTGCAGATGTACTAGACCCGCCCTTTAAAGGTTTTGCGTTAAATACCTATGACCCTGTATGTATGTATAATAAGCAACACTATATGTAAAATTGTACATTACATGTAATGTGTCATGTACAATGCATATTTTACGCTCTATACAGGGTTATCCAGAACTGGGTGTACTGAGCCGAAAGGGGGTAATTGGGTCCATCATTACGAAAAACTTTTACTATGGGGCCAGTACAATAATCGAGTTATAAAATCAGTGTTTCATACATTTTGTCTATTCCGAGTTGCAGTTTTGTATGGAACAGCTGATTTTTTCTCTCGAATTTTGAGTTGGTGCCATAGTAAAAGTTGTTCGTAATTGTGGTCTTAATCAACCCTTTGAGTTTAGTACAGGGAAAGCAGATAACCCTGTATAGAATCAACATCTTTTCATCACATGTTTAAATATCACAGATACTATTCAAGAATCGCGTGGAGGTGGAAGCGGCCGTAGTGCTGGCAGTGAAGAGGAACGCGGTACAAGTGCTCATACCCAAGTACGGCCTGGAGGGGCCCATATACTTGCCGTCTGACATGTTCACTTACAACGAGGAGGTATGTGTCTCTTAGGCTATGATATTGTAGTTTGACTACTTATAATGTTTCTTTATCAATTAAAATTGTATTTATTTTTACCTTTATTAACTATCACTAAATACAAGACTTACAAAATCTAAAACTACATAACAAGCAATTGGATCATCCACAGACCCTTGAAAATCTAAAGATAATCCAAATGCTCAAGCCTACTGCCAGTTGGCAGCATCCCCAGCATGCTGGCAGCATTGCCACGCTAAATAGCAATGCTTATACGTTGAGGCAAATAAACACCAGCATTTTAGTCACGCATCGCATGCCATTTGCATTTATTTACACACAAACTTAGCCTAATATTCATAGTGCTCTGGATCCCACACTAGGACGATTCAGGCCTCAGGATTCAGACTCTTCCTAAAGGAAGGAGGCAATATTTAGTGTTACAATTTTTATTACAAGGCTTTATTTCAATTAACATTTTGTACGATTAATACATTTGTAAATAAATATAACTAAAGTAATGTTGGAATTTTAATGGTAATTGTAATAATTGTATGTAGTTGAAATAAGGGCTTTTTAACTCATACTTTTTACTTTTACGATAAGTACAGTTAGGCAGGTACTTGAATAACTAAAATCGGAAGCTAAAAACCCTGATACTCTTTCGATCATCGAAGTTTAACAACGTTCGGCACGTTCGTTCAGTCATCGGATGGGTAACCGCGGGTGGCATTTACGATTGAGCGCTCCAGTGCTTGTGATGTCACCTTAAATGTGGATCCCGGTTGTTTCATTATTTTTATATTTTCCAACTTATACGGGGTTATTTCTAATCAATTAGCATCCTTTTAGGGGTTTATTCTGTTCATCAAAACTAACAACTTTTTTTCTGCGACTTTCGTCAAAACTAAAAAAAACAGCTGTTTCAAACATTTTGTCGAGCGTGAACGATATTTTTCTATGGAACAAATTTTTTTTTGCGAATTAATAAAAGTAGTCAAACAAAAGTTGTTAGTTTTGATGTACAGAATAAGCCCCTAAAAGGATGTTAATTGATTAAAAATAACCCCGTATAACACTTACACTCTCATAACACTTAACCTATTTCGCCTCGTACCTTCTTTTGCCCACTGTTGGGTATAGGCTTGTCTCTTAGAGTGCCATCTGCCTCAGTCTTTTGCAAATCGTGTTCAGACATTTCGTCTACAAACAAAAATATATACTTACAGGAACACGTACAAAAATGCGGCGACAAAACGTTAAAGACATTCGACGAACTCACAGTTCGTCTAAGCCTTGACAGCACCAACCTACAGCACAGAAAGCTGGTCTTCCAACTCATTGAGCCTCACATCCCTGGCTTCAGCTACGTGCCAGAAGAAAACATGGAAACTGACCAAGTAGACCAAAAGACTACAGTCACCCAAAAGACCGAAGAACCTAAAACTCAGAAGAGAAAGGAAACAGTGCCGACGAGAAAGGACAGTAAAAAGAAAAATAAGAAAAAGTGATGTACGTATGAATAAATAGTTTTTATTCTATAAAATCTTATTTTATTCTACAGTCATTATCACGTAAATTCGTTTAGAAAATGTGGAAAATATAATTACTGCCTTTCAGATTTAGGCATTTCTCAATTATTCCTAAAAGTTCTTATACTTATATATTAATTATGCTAACAAAGTTTCAATGTCAGTTCGTTAAAATATCAACTATTTGTAAAATAAAAGATATATTCGTATATATCACAAAAATATCACTTTATCACCTTTTACAAGCATAAATCTAAATCTCAAAACTAATGATATCCATATATAACTAGACTGTAACAAGAACTTACGTATACGTTCGTTTCGTATATTAAATCCTATTCTTTAGGTCCAATTTATTCTAATTTCAACCAAGACTTAACTTGACGTTACGAAAGCTATACAGTGCTATCTTGCCCTGTACTTAACTGAAATGAGGCCATTTAGGCCATAATTACGAAGAATTTTTACTATTAGGAAGCCAACTCGGAATCCAAGAAAAAAATTCAGATGTTCCATACAAAATTGCAACTCTGAATCAGCAAATTGTATGAAACATCCAATTTTTATTCACATTTCGGCTTAGTACACCAGTTCTGGATAATCCTGTATTTAAACGCCTGGCTTGTCAACCGGTTTATCGTTCGGGCAAATTCGAGCCTAATGGACGCGGCCATAAATGATATATTCACTTCGGATCCCTAATCTGTTATTGCTCCAAGTATGTAAATATTTTGAAGATAAAGCTTGTCAAGTTTTGGTGACTAGTGATGAGTTATACGCCTTCTCATAGGCGGGGGACTGACGATCGCAGGCTGCGGCGGTCGGAGCGCGCCCGTTGATTCGCTACTTTCAATAGTATCGGGACTGGGTTCGCGTGTGGTCACAATCGCGGGGATACTGGCCGACTGTGCAGCTATTCTAGCTATCTCCTGGTCCACTTTGGCGATCAGTTGGTCGACTGCGACGGACCAGCGCGCGGCTGGGATGGTGTGCGATGGGGTCAGGCGTGCGTCGCTCATTACGGACAGACGGACTGTGTCGCCGTACTGGATCACTGTTAGTGACATACCTGGAAATAATGTAGTGCTTTAGAGGGTGGTAAATATAGATTTAGTTAGTTGGGCATTCTAGGGTGGTAGACTACCACTGGTAGTATATATCATTTTAGTAGTTGACTAGGTATTATGCAGTATTAGTATACGTATAGTACAATAGTCTGTGTCGTGTATTTCAAGTTAACTTCCAGGCATAGGATAAAGAGATTGCTCAATGGGTTTTAACGATAAAATGTAGATATTTCTCTGGGAAATGACCATAATATCGAGGGGTGAAGCTAAGGCGCGGGTGAAGGCTGCTTGTCATGAAAAGGGAGGAGACAAAACTGGCAAACTTACTAATATTAGTCTGCGGTGGTTGACAGTACACAACAGCATCGATAATTTGCCCCCACACCGTAGTCCGTTGTCGCGAGTCGGCTTACGCATCGATCTTTGCATATGATACTGCATATCTCCTCGAAAGGACGTTTAGTGTTAGTCTGGCCAGGGGTGAGGGCTGCTTTTCATTCTGTTGCATAAAGAAGGAGGCAACAAAACAAGAAAACTTACTAATATTAGCCTGAGGCGGCCGCCAGTACACTACAGCATCGATCGTCTGCCCCCACACTGTAGTTCTTTCCCGCGAGTCAGCTGGAGCGTCGATCTCCGCATACGAGACAGCATATCTCCTCGAGAGTACGTTTAGTGTAAGTCTGGCGAGAGGTGAAGGCAGGGCGCGGGTGAGGGCTCCGCAGCGGGCCTGGGCCGCCCAGGCGCCTGCGAGCGCGCCTTGTCGTTGGCACGCGGATTCTACCACGGATGCAATACGCCGAGGTGTCGCGCCTACTGGCAGTGATAGGCAAACCATACCTGAAAAAAAATTATAGTGAACTTTAGTATCGTATCTTTTCTGACTGTTCAAAGTATTAAAATAATAGATTTGAAATTATTTATTGAGGTAACAGTTGGGCAGCTCTTTTATTAGCCTATTTGTTAATAATATTAACTTTTTCCAGTAACTTACAAGTAAATGTATGTGTTGGTGGTATAAAACTGCGATAATTCCCCATTAGGGTGTCGTGTGTTCACATATATAATTATGTTCAGTGGCATCCCTAACATGGTGAAACTTGAAAATTAAAATAGATATTAAGATTCATTTTTAAAATATTTGCCCGACCGGGAATTGAAACCTGGACCCCCAGCTTCAAAGGCAGACTTACAACAGGGCTAGGAAGGTCATTGTGGTCATCAATGAATCGTATAAATGTAACTCACCGCCCGTTTGCGATTTCTTATACGACTTCCCGTGTCCTTCCGCGAAGGCGAACAGGAAGTCTTCCGAAGCTGCCCTGGCGGTAGTCAGTATGACGTCAGGCGTCTCCGTGTGTGCATTTTCAAGGAAAGCTCGTAGAGCCTCGGTAGCTGCGTATAACGTCACGTCTGTGCTTGACACGCCGAGTGCCCGCGCTGCACGCTCTATGCCCGCGCGGGACACGGGCCGTGACCACGCCGTCACCTGAAAATTATATGAAAAAATTGGTTGTCTGTAAAGTCATGGAATAAACTAATGGAAATTGTAGATTATTTTGCGTTTGGTCCAAACTTGCTGTGCGTTTCCTTGCAAGTAACTAATTACTTGAAATCACAAGGTAGTTTGAAAAACTTCACCACAGTGGCAAGACTGGCAATACGGCATTTCAATATAACGAGTATTACCGTTTATTATTACCGTTATTTACAATCACGATTACCACAGTCACCTCATATGAAGAACTAGCTATTGTTCGCGGCCTCGCCCGCGTATTATTTTAATTTTTGTTCTATCCCATGGGAACATTTAATTTTTCTGGAATGAAAAGTAGCCTATGTTACTTTCTTACTCTTACTCTCTTTCAAGCTAAGCCCACGCCAAAAACCAAGTCAATCCGTTGCTCTGTTTCTGCGTGAAAGAGGAACAAACCAACAAACACTCCTTCGGATAGATGCCAAATCAATATGTTGTCATTGTACAACAGTAATGATAATAGTCGGCTTACCTTCCTGCCACACAATGACACCGTTTGCAGCAAGTGCCTTTGCCCATCATCCACTCCAATAGTATCGGTCCACAGCTGCCCCGGCGCTCTATACGCTTGCACCACGCCTCTCCACGCCTCCCCCGACGCTCGCACGCATAGCTGAGCCAACTCTGCGTACTTCCACGTCAGTGTATGCGACAGCTTCACATGTCCCGTGTTTTTCAGTTCAAACAGAGCTCGGATCTCGTCGATGATCTGGAGGGGCATTTTGAAAAACATGCGTGTGGAAGATAGGGCTGCCCCGAATGTACGCCTTGGCCATTTCCGTGGGTCCACTGTTACGAGCGGGGATAGGATTATCTGAAAAGCATTATAGGTATATTTTAAGACGCTTTGTCAGTAGGTTCATATCTATAAAACAGAGCAGTCAGTTCACTCTGGGGAGACATTTTAAACGCGATTGATATTGCAAGCTATTTGTAGGCATCTTCTATTGTTCGGATGTCTGAATTCTGTATTTCTAATAAAATGTTCGTTATTTGGTGGCTACGTAGTTAATAACTAATGACGTGCACTAGCACGTCATTAGTTTAAATCGTTCCATCACCATTTTGATAGGTATTCTTTGTCATAATTAATTCTTACCTTTGGGATCGTCAAATTCCTACGTTTACATTCCCTCTGCACAGCAGCTAGCAGCGTAGTCGCAGTCATAGGAGCATCCGAACCATTCCGCCCATTGGACTTCTTAGTGAGCTCTCTCAAAGCACTGACTCCAGATATTAACACCAGTCCAGCGACGTGGAACGCTCCTGGCAAGGTCTTCAGCGCTCTAGGGCTTTCTATCGGGTCGTATTCGGATACAAATTCATTCCAAGCATTCGACAAATTCTCATTCAGTTTCCCCCATAGCTCGGGTATGGCGGACGGAGTGGGGAAAAGTTTTGTCAAAGGACTCTGTTGTGTGAAGTCTTGGGTCGAAATGCGTTCGTTTGAAGTTAGTTGCTCGACCAATAAAAAGTCGCCGATGTTTAGTGACTTCTCGCCGGTTAGTAGGAGGTGGTGAACTCGCACTAGGATGTAGTACTTGGGTTCTGCGGACGCGCAGGGTATGATGATGTACTGCCACGGGGGCTGGTCGTTGGGGAAGTATTTTGATATGATTTCGCTCACGTATTCCTGGAACGAAAGTAAGCATGTGTCACTTACTGTATGTCTAATGTTAACTCAAATATAACTCATTAAGTACCTAATCAATTAAGTGAAACTACTTGGAATGTTGGTAAAATAGAGGTTATTCTTTGAAATATTTTTTTGTTAATTCTTTTTGCTATTTGATATCGTTATTTACTTTTATTGTATTCTGATGACATTCAAACTTAATGATAATGATAATAAATTACCTAATATTCTAATTAATTAGTTAGGTTTGTTTTGATTTGCAGATCACTTTGTTTTTCGTTTTGCTCGTGACATTCAATGACCTAACGAACGGTTCATTATAGTATAGGTTCTGCATCATCATCATCAGCCACAGCCTTCTTTAACTCACTGCTGAGTTTAGGGATCTTACGGTACCTTCTACTTACCTCGGCCCTGTAAACTCCTGTACTATACCACCCGACTCCCTGTACTGTGTCGACCCATCTTGTTGTCGGACGACCAACGCTTCGCGTACCTACTTTACTTGACACACCGCTCTGTCACTGCCCTACTCCAAGATCCATCTGTCATCATTTTGTCAGGCCACGTGTCTTGCCCGTTGTTTCGTTTGTGCTTACCTGTATGTTATTTTCTGAGACTGATCGTCCCTTATAGACAGCGTTGGCGACAATGACGTGGTTCTCCAACCGAAAGGCGACGTTGACGTCCCAGGCGTAGTTTCCCCAACGGGACACCAGCAGTTGACGTAGCCGGGGGAAGGTGAAGTCGCCATTACGATCTCTTTTGTCTATCACGTGTTGAGTGAGCTCATTCCTGATTCTCTCTGCGTCTAGGGTGCCTGAAAATTGACATTTATTATGAAAGTGCACTATCTTTGTGACTTAATTTATTTTCTAAATTAATCGACCATACCACGTAAGCACTTTTCAGCCGTTTTTGAAAAAAAAAAAGGGTTCTCTATTCGCCTGTATTTTGTTTTGTTCCGATGTTATCTTTTGTCCGCTATTTGTGGACCGATTACAGTAATTCTCTTTTTTCTTTCCTCTGGAATTTTGTGAGATGTTCGCGTGTATCCAACTGTTTGTTTATTTTAGTTCAGGAAATACTCGTAGTGTTGAAGCAGCTCCAAATGTTTTTGAATGATGAACATTATAGGCGAGCGGCAAAAAAATCAAATAGTAATACCAATAAAGCGCTTAATACGAGTATTACGGTTTAACTCTTATTATTACGATGGTTTGGAGTTAAATGTTAAGTTTTTGTAAAAATTGTTCGTTTGTTTTTTCCACGGTCTTCCGAATGTAATGGTTTCCATTGGTTAATCCCAATTGTTTGCTGTGTAAGTCAGAAGACAATGTTGGTCATGAGGAAAATATGACAATCATCATCCGCAGCCTTCTCTATCCCACTGCTAGGTATAGGCTTCTCTCTTACAGTGCCATTTATCTCGGTCCTGTGCTGATCGTGTTTAGGTTCAACCTGCGATTTTTACTATACCTATACGTCGAAACATGTGACTATAAAAATGACAATATCATACCTTTAACAGAGAGTAGTACATTGATGATGCCCTGGTTCCGGTGCGTGTCGAGCAGAGACCGGACCGTGTCCGTCCGGATGAACTCCAGGTCCGGGTAGCGGCTGGACAGCAACCTCAGCCATAGGTGCTTGCTGATTCTCACCACTGGAATGGACAATTTTCATAATATTTATATGCTACTTCTCTTTTTGTAGCAAAATTGCGATTGTTTACCTGCACTAGCCTTTATTAAATAGTCCAGTGCAGGAGGTAGGCCTAACGACAAATTCCTATGATCTAGTGTGTTTACGTGTTTTGTAGGTGGACATTGCAGATACATTATATTGTGGTAGGGCACTCTTGTATTTCGTATTTCGTAGTTATATTGTAGTGTCCATTGTAACTAGTGTTGTTGCGTGTATTGTAGTTCTTCACTGATTCAATACCACTATCACTACACAGCATAAAACAAAGTCGCTTCCCGCTCTGTCTGGCCCTATGTATGCTTATATCTTTAAAACTACGCAACGCATTATGATGCGGGTTTTTAAATAGATGGAGTGATTCAAGAAGAAGGTTTATTATGTAATACACCTGTGCGAAGCCGGGGGCGGGTCGCTAATGTTAAGTAAACTTTAAGATAATTACGGGATGGGGCGGCATTCTTGATAATTAATAGGTATGTTGAGATATTTTGATAACATAATCAGTAACTTGAATTTCTAAGTAGGTTATAAAACACATTTAATGCTTAAAATTGAATGCTCACTCGGATAAACAGTTGATACTAAGTAAATCGTGCCATCAACACCAATCTACATAGTTTGTGCAATAAACTTTAAATTTTTCGTGTTTGTGAACCTTCTGTTTTCATAATTGTTATGAAACTTTGCGTACTAAAACGATACCCCAATTCTGGGGGCGTAGTGACAATCGAATTGTACCTACCTAGGTAGGTACCTACTTCATTCATAACACGAAACCTTAAATTAGAAACACGACGCCTTTCAAAAACTTGCTGTTTCTTTGAAAGGCAATCTGAGCAGGTACTTGAATGCAGAGTGTCCAACAATAGAAATGTCGCACTCATTATGTAGGTAATTACCTAGATATATAAGTAATTTTCTTGTTATTTCTCTGCCAAAGGCCCCTCGTTCTTGCGTTCCCAACAGATTTTTGGTTTTAGGACAAATTCGTCGAAGTCAAAATTGAAAAGGAGGATAACGTTTTGAGTTTGTTTCAATCTCGTTTATAGTAAACTAACGACCCACCCCGGCTTCGCACAGGGGCATTAAACATATAGACTTCCCTCTTGAATCACTCTGTCTATTAAAAAAACCTGCATCATTTATGGTAAATATTTAGCTCAGACAATTTTGATGTACAACACTCAAGACGTTAGGTTTCTTTTTATAAATGAAGTGATCAGTAACATTTTTTAACGGTTTGACTCAACATTTCTGATTCTTACTTCCGGGGAATGGAACAGTCAGCCAGCTTTCATGTTTCCTAACAGATGTAATCTAAAGCTTTACAAGGTCAGAGTGAATATAATCTTCTAAGTACTAAGTAATGCTTCATCTTCGACCACAACGTCGCCGCGTCGCTTCGTCAGGCGAGTTTGCGGTCAAGGGCAGACTTATTCGCGATAAAAATAAAATTTTGGAGTCAAGATTTTTTATTTTAGTTTTTATAACACTCATTAGTCTTCGTCCTTGAAGAAATTACGTCTAAACGCTTATGGCACGGTAAGATATCATTACCGTGCTTATGGCCTGTCTCTAGCTTTGTATTGTTTGCGGCCATTGAGTCATGAAACTAAAACAATAGCAGTTGTCTTAAAACATCTTATCATAAAATCTGCTCAATGTGAAAAGGTACTTAATGCATTGAGTAGGTACATCTATACTGAATATGATTAATAAAATAAACATCTTGAACAATTTCGAAGTTCTTTTTGCAGCTATATATACGAGTTTATTTTCCCTGAAAATTTCAAACTGTTTTGCCTTAGCCTGTTTAGCCTTGATAGAAAAAGTAGCTCATTATGATGGTCTGGATTATCCTCTTTCGGATTAGCACATCCTGAATAACCCTGAATACTTTTAAAAATAGTTTTTTTGCTGCATTATTCTTTTTTGTAACGATCTTAATTATTCGTCCATTATAATTTGGTAAATAAGTCAACATGCTTATTGATGGCTTATTGTCAATCTTTAATTAATAACGTACGAATAACATAAGGTATACACAGTAATAGTACCAAAGAAAAACGTATCTAGTTATAGGCAGAATGATACAAGTCGGCTAAAGTTAGCACAACCTGCTTGAAATCCAATCAACGCGCACGTTTATGTGAGCTTCAGTAAGGATTGGATATTGCGCAGCTTTTAGCTAATTTCATATCAACCGACTTGTGTGGTCCAGCCTATACCTACTTACCTACTCGCAGTAGGTTATTAAACTCTGCATACTAAAACGACATCTCAATTCAAATCGGTCAAGCCGGCGGCGGGAAAAGTTTAGAAAGTTATAAAACTTTATAGTAAACAAGCCACTCAAATTAATTTTCTTCTTAATTTTTTCGTGTAATTTTTTAAATATTAGTTATGCTCGCTCCACTCCGAAGAAAACATTGAAAACGTAAACATTAGGTACCATGTTTACGTTTTCAATGTTTTCTTCGAGTCCATAAAATATCGCTCCATGATTCTTGACTTCTAAGTAGTGTACATAACATTATACTTAACTGTTTTATACTGTCGTTGTATGTTAAAGGGACACTCCAGTAGCCGAAACAGGATTATTGTAGGTACTTATCATTGTGAATAACTTACTAATGGGCCAGTCCTGAAATCGCGAAATAAATTCAGCTATTCTATACCTACATTTTGTCGAGACTTGAATTTGCTGTGTGGAAAATTTGTTGTTTTCGCAAATCCGAAAGTGGTTGTTGTTTTTTTACTCTTTCAAGCAGCAACAGAGATTCTTGAGTCTTGATTTTTGGCATTGACATAGTTTGAGAGATGGAAAATGACGAAGGCTATTTTTTATCCCAGAAAAATAAAAATATTCTCATGGCACACAAATTAAAATACCTACCACGCGGGCAATAGCTAGTGATGAGTTCCTATATTTCTCTTTCGGCTTTAGGAACATGCATCTTACACTCAGTACTATACCTATAGATACAGACTGAATCAAGCTTCTTGGCGGCTGTGATGTTAGCCACAAGCTGCGCAAAACCCAATCCTGACCGTTTGGGTTTCGCGCAGCTTGTAGCTAACTTCAAGCAGCCAAAAAGTTTGATTAGGACAATAATTTGTTTCATATTGAAATGAAATTAAATGAAATGAGAAAAGTTTATTCGACATTACAGATAAAAATAGAACGAAGAATAGTAAACAGAAATGTCGAAAAGGGCTCACCTCAGCATTAATGCTGAGTGCTGTTAGATACACCGAGCATTAAATAAGTATTGCATATTGAATGTGGATAAAGATAAACTCACCGACATAAGATATGGCCAGCGCGGGCAGCGCCGACACCGCGATCCAGAAGGCGCAGTAGGTGTAGAGCTCCTCGGCCAGCCGCGAGCGGCCTTTCCCCCGCGGAGTCACCATCGCGACTGCACGCAGCACCGCTTTCTCAACCTGACGCTTACGCCCTTTACGCCTCTGCGGATAACCAAAACACTTTACCACTCGTACAATAGGCGACTTAGTTCGACCTCGGTAAAGATTAGCCGTCTTAAAGATTTGAACACGCTTTAGACACTTTTTAATAGAGTAATTTTCTGCTAAACTGTGTCTTGAGCGTGCTTAAATCTGTTATGGTAAGACGGTGAATGTCTTTAGCGAGGTTTGACACTGCCGTAGTTACTAAGCCAAGTGCAGTAATTAGGTACTCGTACCTAAACATTTGATTGCGATCACTATCTAAATAGGTATTCGTCTTAAGTAGATATGTTTATAGAGAAAGTAGAATAAAGCACTATTAGAAAACCATTTGATAAAAAAATACAGTAACGAAGACTTGAAGAGATCTGTAGACCAAAAGTACTGATACAGCCCAATGGATTAGCTAGTTTAAACGGCAGTGGGGAGGGCATAATATGCCCTCCCACACTAGATTTATCTCAAAGAGTTACTTTTTATGATAAACATTTCAAAAATTCGTCGCGGATGCAGGATTCGAACCTTGTGTCTTCGGATCACTACCCCGACGCTCTGACCACTGAGCTAACCCGCTGTACTGATTCCGCGCCGAATTTTGTGAAGTGTTTAACATTTTAACCAACTTATAGCGTTGGCGTCGCCACCTGTGATACCCGTATTAGACAGATTATATCACTCAATTGAAGTTTTAAGAACTTCTGAATATTGACGAGAGATGGCGCACTGCTAAATCCATGAAATGATTTTAATTTTATAGTGCATCCCACACTAGGTTTATCTCAAAGAGTTACTTTTTTTTGTTTACGCAAGGTTCAAATCCTGCATCCGCGACAAATTTTTGAAATGTTTATCATAAAAAGTAACTCTTTGATATGAAATTCCGTTGTATCCAAAAAGCTTTGGTCTGTCTGCCTTATAAATCTCACTAGGTACTTACTAGGCTCAATGTAGATACAGCTATTACCTAAATCTTTCGCAGTGGATTTAACGATCTTTTCAGGGTTCCGTACCCAAAGGGTAAAAACGAGACCCTATTACTAAGACTCCGATGTCCGTCTGTCACCAGGTTGTATCTCATGAATCGTGATAGCTATAGAGAGCTGAAATTTTCACAGATGATATATTTCTGTTGCCGCTATAACAACAAATACTAAAAACAGAATAAAATAAATATTTAAGGCCCCCATGCAACAAACGTGATTTTTAGGAGTTTTTTGCACCTTGTTAATAATGGCAAGAGGAAAGGGGGCTCCAACACGGTACGGAACCCTTTATGTGCGAGTCCCATTCGCACTTGGCCGATTTTTATGTGTATTCTATCTACCTATTCATATGCCTGACCCTATCAGAATCAGACGACTGATTAAGATCAGTAAGACTCGCTAAGGCAAGTTTGCAAGAATTTCTTTTGTCGTTCCATTTCATAACCAAATTGCGATTGCTGTAGACACTCTAGAAGTCATCAACTCATCATTCATTCCTTATGCGTCAGTACAGCACAGACTTAAATACAGAAGTCTGTGCAGTACAGTGCAGTCGTCGCCATTTTGGTAGAATTTTTAATACCTATTTTGAATGCCTCCGTGTACGAACAGCCAAGCATGTAAAAGTAATAATTTCGGGGTCAATGTAACTTCAATTTATAAACAGAATTAAGTTATATCAGACTGATAATAATAGGCTCGCTTGTTTTGTTCTTATCACCAACCGGAATTTCGGAGTTATCAGACAATAGTGGCGCCCCGTGGGTTTACCCGCGAATAAATAGGAAATATTTACTTTCGAATATGATAAGAATTTAAATGTTGTACACACTCAAAAAAAAATCGGTCGTCTAAGGTGCTAAATTCCTTTGTCGTTTTTTTTTTGTGCTCCTGACGTAGCTTTTGAACGGTACGTTCTAATAAACCTAAACGCCGCATCAGAATCTTTTTTGTCGAACGGTTTTTTGTCACTACGACTAGGTTCCCGAGCACGTGGCGTCTATGATTGTTTTTATTTTGTCGCTACGACAAAGTAGTTTGTCACTACGCTATAGGAGGTAGTTACTATGACAGAGTTGCTTAACGGTAAAATGTAAGCTTGAACGCTGGTTCACAAGCAGCTTTGACACAGTGACAGAGTCTTTTTTTACAAAGCTATTTTCATATTTGACATGTTCGTGGCGTCAAGTTTTATTTCGTTTTAGATGATATGACAAACCAGGTTAGTTGTCATGACAAAATTCGCTAACGGTAAAATGTGAGCTTGAACACTGGATTCACTAGCAACTTTGACAAAATCACAGAATATTTTTTTCAACAATATTGTCATTTCTTAATTTGTACGTAGCGTCAAATTTTATTTTAGCTTATTTCCTACGACATAGGAAGGTAGTTACGATGACATAATTCGGTAACGGTAGAATATGAGCTTATACGCTTAGACTAACGCTTATACGCTAACTGAGGATTCTGTTTGGAGCACCTACAAAGTATTCGTTATTCTGTGATTCAACAGAAGCCTTTCAAAAATAAGTCGGTATGGTCATACGATAGCTTAAATGTACCTGTAGAAACTTGAAAAAGCTCTAGAAGCATAAGCAACGCTTAAATACCTATAGATAATTAGAAAATATTTTCACTAAGGCCTTTGTGCTTCTGTCAACGCTCCGAAGTAAATACGTCCTTGGCCCTTAACAAATGCCGTCTCCAGAGGCCGCCTGTAATTTGCAATGTTGCCATTATGGCCAACTTCCTCTCTTTCTAAGGAGAAATGACCACTTGATTAAACAAATCGATCGGATCCTAAATTAATACTATGATACTTGTTAACTTAAAATTACACGATCATTAGTAAACAATTTTTTGCAGTAAAATGATTGTAAATAAAAGTAAATTTATTGCTTTTTTGTAATGTATTTTACTAGTTGTTCGCCACGAATCTGACATAAATAAAGTTTTGAATGTGTTTTTCCTTGTATACTTTAGTATACTATTGCAATTACATATCTTACTTAAATTTTTCATCGTAAGCTTTGGCATTAAAAGGAGACAGGACGTTACCTTTTTTGCAGTTTGTTGCATTTCTAACTAAGAAAAGTATCCATTTAAACAAAATAAAAATACTATTATTTTTTATAATCATAGGTATTTCATGGTCATATTAATTTGTTTTTAACCAAAAATTTGACGTAACCCTAAACCCTTAACCCCAATCTACTGCCTTAGCAAAATCTACGGCAATTTGCAAAGATCGCATTTTGCAAAGTGCGAAAGCCAAAAATTTTAAAAATAAAATGTCAAGTTATTTGTACTGAATTTCGAAAGTTCCTTCTCGCTCCTGTTAATAAATAATACTAATAACATAGACTTTTAACTATTGTTGTTCCAGCCGAAGAAATGTTCGCTAAAATAAAAGATAACAAAAATACTAACTGAATAAAAATTAAAAAATGATTATGGATGTGGAGTGTATCAGAAATGTATTCGGGTAAATAAGGTTAATTATTTTTTGTTGATTTTTGTGATTTTTTTTAGTAAATTATAATGATAATAAAAATTAAAAAGAAACATGTTTTATTTTATTTATTTTCGACGGCAGCTGAATATAGCTTTTCTTTACAAACACGTCAATTTCCCTTAACAAACACGGCAGTCAAAAATTAGTCGTTGGCAACACTGGCTCTGCCAATCAATCTGCCATTTTTCTCCGGTCCGGCCGCGGCGCAAACGCAACTGTGTTGTAAGGCGATTTCGACAGTTTTTGTTTGTGCTAGATAAATTCAGTGTGTCTCTGTGTGTGTGTGTGTCTATCTGTTTTGATATCTAATTAATCGTTAAAATAAGACCAAGGATCTTATAATGGGAGGATAGACAATAGCTATACAATAGAGCGTGTATCGTAATGGACTAGCATAAACTTACATTTTCGGCAAAAAAAAATGCTATGCACAGCGCCAGATGCACACTTTTGTATGGCCACTGTCAATCCTCTCTTCATATGATCCTTGATAAGACTAAGGGGCTCGAAGATTTTTCTATGGAAGCTGGCATATCCGCCCGCCATTTTTTTAAGTTTTCGCGCACGATGAAAATGGTGTACTACTTTCAACATGTAATTTTTAAAAGTTGTTTATAATGATTAGTACTTTGAGCCCCTTTCAGCTTAGCATAGCCTTTACGTACACGTACAACCATGTATAAGTAAGACCAATTACTCTATATTTCGTTAATTTGTATTTGTAATAAAACTATCTTAATCGATTTGCTGATTTTAATTTCTTTTCTAGTTTTGACATTCCACAAAGTAACCATGACGATGGCATCCTGGGATTTTCAGATTCGAAGCCACATACTCCTCTATGAAGCTGTCCAAATCCAAGTCGAGAGGGTTATCGTAGGTGCCATCGTCTAAGGAGACTGGGTGTTGCTGCCTCTACGTACACTGGGTGTTGTCACTGCGGCAGTGTAAGTTGTTCCAACGTCTATAGTGTGCCGTTACTGTGACAGTGTTTTGCTTTAAATTAAATTTAAAAAAAAAAAAAAAAATTGCATAGGGACAGCAAAACACTGTCACAGGAACAATACACCGTAGACGTAGGGACAGCATACATTGTCACAGCGACAACGCCCAGTAGGCATAGGGACAGCAAAACACTGTCACAGGGACAATACACCGTAGACGTAGGGACAGCATACATTGTCACAGCGACAACACCCAGTAGGCATAGGGACAGTAAAACACTGTTACAGGGACAACACACCGTAGACGTAGGGATAGCATACATTGTCACAGCGTCAACATCCAGTGGACGTAAGGACAGTTAAACACTGTCACAGTGCCAACACGTCGTAGACGTTAGAACAGCATACACTGTCGCAGTGACAATACCCAGAAGATGAAGGTACAACATACAGTAGACAAACGAACAATATTCTTTAAATATGGGGACAAAGTTGTATTGTCAAAATGACACCGCCTTGGCGTGAGACAGCATACTCTGTCACAGTGACAACGCAACGTTGACAAATAAACAATATACCATTGAACATGGTGACATTTTATATTATAAAAGTAACAATGCCTTAACGTGGGGTCAAAGCAAAGTGGTCAAAATGACAAAATGCCAAAAACGTAGTGTGAAAGTACCTTTGTAATAGCGACTTATCATAGGGACAGTTAGCGTTGTCATATCTACAATGTTTGTGATAGTTTCAAACCTCAAAGGGGGCTAATACGGGGCAACAAAAAATGTGTATAAGTTCCTTTGTCATTGATATTTTC
The DNA here is from genome assembly GCA_964007245.1 of Hypomecis atomaria. Classification (NCBI taxonomy): domain Eukaryota; kingdom Metazoa; phylum Arthropoda; class Insecta; order Lepidoptera; family Geometridae; genus Hypomecis; species Hypomecis atomaria. The sequence goes on from OZ023288.1 coordinate 6,598,266, forward strand.
AAGCGTCTAAATTTGTGCAGTCGCTGTGTTCAGTTTCCTTAGTAATCTCCCATTTGATAAGGGATTTTTGTCGCCGCGTCTAGAAATTTTTTAGAGTGCAGTCTACATATCAACGAATGTATATACAATACCTATTATACCATCCATGAGATGAAACACAAACCTTTCATTTGGATTTTATGGAGGTGAGTGAGATGCAACAGGAACGCGCTGGATGCAAGCCACTTCCAACACGTTCCTAGACAAAGGCCTCTCCTATAGATTCCCAATAAGAGAATCTGTAGGAGAGGCCTTTGTCTAGCGGTGGATGTCCTACGGCTGATGAATGAGACCAACACAGTACCTACTTCAATATACACACACACTGCCGCTTCCACCTTACATAAGTAGATTTATATTCTCTTGCAATTTGTAGAATTTATAATAACACCTATTGTAGGTATACTCGTAAATCTATCAACAATATCGTGTAATACTAATTAGGTACATTCAACACAAGTCACACTCGCCTACCTACATATATATTTTTGAATTAAATCACAAAGAATTCTTGAAATCAGAGACATCGCGTTTGGATGGTTATGTTTTTTATTCCGTGGTTGTGCTGTGGTGAATTGGTGATAATGGCGTTTTCGTAGACACCCGATCTGCATCACAAGCAAAAGATTACATCGAACTTAATTTAAAAGTAATATAGAAGTTCTTCTGTCTTCACACACCACATTCAATTTAAGGTAGGTACTACGTTGGAACCACGACACAACTTCAAATTACCTATATTATTTTACTGATATTACCTACATTTATTTTACCACTGCTAAAGTAACTTATACGTAGTTGAAATCAACTAGGCAACGGTTTTTCTGTGTAAATTCGTGCGATATGCGTCTGTTGCATAATTCGGATTTACTGGCCTCAATTACCTATTTGCGAAATAAACAGCAATTTACGAGTGTTGGCACGGGTATAGTGAACAGTAAAGTTATGATTTAGAATAAACTAAGTATGTACAATTACTATGGCACAGAAACGTGGTCTCTCACTATGGGCTTTATTAGTAAGCTCAAGTAGTCCAACGAGCTATGGAGAGGGCTATGTTCGGAGTCTCTCTACGGGATCGAATCAGAAGAACCAAAGTTACCGACATAGCCCATCACATTAGCAAGTTGAAATGGCAGAGGGCAGGGCACATAGCACGGAGGACTAGTGACCGATGGGGTTGAAACGTTCTCGAGTGGAGACCACGTACCAGCAAGCGTAGCGTAGGACGTCCATCCATAAGATGGTCAGACCTCATCAAGACTTCAAGACCGCTGAATGCAAGCCGCTCCCAATCGGTCTTATGCCAATCAATGTGCGGTTTTATGTGAGCTAACTTCACATCCGCCAACTTTTGTGGCGCGGCCTATACCTACTGGAGATCTGTAGATGAGGCTTATGTTATGTTTAGCAGTTTAAACGTACCAAACTACGGACGTTTTTGAACTTGAGTGACTTTGCTGCTGCACCACGCCGCGTAGCTAGCGGATGTAAAGAAAATTAAGTTTACTGGTTCGATCAAGAATATACCCTAAATTATTCACAAATAAGTTTTATAAGCTTAATTTAAGTTTTAACGGGAATTAAAATACCAAACTACAAAACAAAAGTATTGCCCGACACTCCAGAAAAAAGGATCTCTTCTTATTAGGCTCTATGCGGACCCTATGATATATACCTAACTAGCTTTTACCCGCGGCTTCGCCCGCGTTATATTTTGATTTTGGCTTATGTTTATGTCGGCTGCGAAACCTAACCTAACCGACAAATATCAAAATACCTTAGAGGAATGCTTTTGATGGTTAAGTTACGGTTGGAGTGTATATACAACCCCCTGTGTATTCCCGCCTTGTCGTGGGGGAGGTCTGAGGCAGCTGAAAAGGCGGCGCTCGAAGTTTCCCTCTTCTTTGGGTCTTTTCCCCCAAGGAAGCTTAGAGGCTGGCACTCGAGGTTCAGCCGCTTTTCACTAAAGCAGCTGAGAGGATGGCCGGTAGGTTGCATGCCTTATGAGGAGTGTCGCAACTTAGGCGGGCTGCAGTGCCGCTCTTGCGACGCTGCATCCGAGGATTTTTTTTTATTATATCGCGAAATATCCCTGATATGATCAGGGGTCTTAATTACAAATGAATAAAAACTATACCTATATGTCAATGTTTTTGGCTGTTTGCAGTTATAATAAACATTACAATGGTACAGCCAAGTTTATACCTACTTGTTCCTAATTATTGCTTTTTTTAAAATATTTGTGCATAATTCGATAAAATTGTTTCTAAGGTTTTTACGTGTTAGATTAATTCGAATTTTTTGTTCTAAATTAAATATCTGCTTTCCATAAACTGGGCATTCCAAGATTATGTGCAGTGGAGTCTTCTCTTTTGTGGGTTCACAGATGCACGATGGGCTTTCCCTCAACTTCAATCGATGTAAGTATTGGGAAAACCCACCATGCCCCGTCAGCACTTGAGTTATGATTCCCACTGGTGCTATTTCTCTTACGATCCTGTATGCCGCCCTTGCATCCGGAAAATATGTTTTGGTTACCGCCGCTGTGTGTCCATCCTGATACCGCCGGTTCCACTCGTCAAGAGATTCCTTTCGGATTTCTCGCTTGACGAATGAAACGGGGCAGTTATAGTAAATAGGTCTGCACTTCGAGTGCAGTGCTGCTTCCTTTGCTAGCTGGTCCGCTCTCTCATTTCCCTCCATCCCCGCGTGCGCTTTAATCCAATAAAGTTTCACTATTTTATTTTGTGCGTGTAATAACTTTATGTTAGCTTTGAATTTACTGCTAAGGGATGGAGGGAAGATACGCCAACTACCGTTTCCAGTGCAGACCTGGAGTCACAAAAGATTTTTGCTTTTTCGGTAGCCTCAAGAAGTGCCAATAACTCGGCCTGGTACACGGAGCACCAATCGGCCATTTCAGCTTGCGGGTACTGATCTCAGCGGCATCATCCCAAATGGATAATGCCGCCCCAACTTTTCCTCTAATTTTGCTGCCGTCTGTAAATATGTTAATTTCTCGGTTAAGATTTTGCTCTAGTGCTGCTCCGTCTGCCAGGCATATGAACTCCAGCTCCTCCTGCTGCGCTGGGTGTGGCTTCTTTTCTGTCTCTCTATCTCCAGTTACTTGCTGGGAATAACCTTTCTTAGTTTCATAAAGCAAGGCTGCTTCATGGACTCTGATATGACAGCCGAGGATTAGGGGCCGCGGTGGGATATATGGAACTGGTGGTGTAGGTGCCGCCACCTACCCTACCTTCCGCTAGGCCGTCAACGTGTTGGTAGACGCAGTGCGGCTGCAGGGGAAGATAGGTGTCGGTATCGCGATGGCCGTTCTCACTGCCCTCTGCAGTTGAAGAGGCAGGCGCTGGGCTAATATGACTGACCCGCTGCACTGGGACCAGGGCGTTGGAATGCTGTCTGACGTTCAGTACTGGTTAGTCCCGAGTGGTGGATGACGATGTGTCTTGTGCTCCGAAACACTCCGTCATTATGGCGAGAGCGCAAGTTCCGTTGTGGAGCCCGAGTCTGGGCTAGCGCTGTTGAGTGCCGCGAAGGAGTGCGAAAAATGTAGGAACGTCCTAAACTTGTCAGGACAGGCTATTTCTGGCGCTTATGTGAGTTGCAGACCAAGAGCTAAGCTAAGTTAGTCCGGGGCTAGCTCGCATAGCTGAAACAGTTTTTCATAGATCTAGGCTGTGCGAGCTATGCACGACATAGGAAAAATTGCGTCAGCTGTGCTAAATTAACTTAGCTTAGCTCTTGGTCTGCAACCGGCATTAGACGGCTGCTACCGCAGCCCGCTCACTTAGTTTTTATCCTATCCTACGGGAACTGTACAAGTTTTTGCGATAAAAAGTGGCCTATGTCACTTTTCGTCTTTCAAACTATATTCATGCAATAAACCAAGGCAAGTTGCTCCGTTGCTGAGAAAAAATTATTGTTTAGTCCTACGGGAACCACAATTTTTTCAGGATGGAAAGTATCCTATGTTACTTTCCGTCTTCCAAACTATGCCCACCCCAAATATCAAGTCAATCCGTTCTCCATTGCTGAGAAACAGTTATTGTCCTATCCCATGGGAATCACGAATTTTCTCGAGATAAAAAAGTATCCTATTATCACTTTCTGTCTTTTAAACCATAGGTATCCATACCAAAAATCAGGTCAATCTTTTGCTCCGTTGCTTCGTCAAACAGGAACAAACCAACAAACTTTTCGGATTGATAATATGATTCTGTACCATAAAGGTAGAATAAAGAAACATGTTAAACCTCTAATGATAGAAGATTTAAAAATATTTTTAATGTCAGACAAAATGACGGCCTGGTATTAAACGTCATAGTAACATGTAGCATGCAGAGGGAAAATAACATTTTATCCAATTTTAATGTCAGTTGTCATTTTCAATCCATACTTTATTTCCTCTTCAAGGGGATATAATGGTGGAAAAACAATTTGTCCCCTTGCCATGCTACTTGTGATTAAAAGTCTGCAGACAATGTCACCTGTCATCTAATACGTTTGGCTGTGACGTTTCGTTAGTCCATATTAGCGTCATAGAGGAATTAATCCCTTAGCGTCTTTGTGATAGTGGCGACAGTTTCGCTTTCGACGGTTTTTGTCCTGTCCTACAGGAACTATGCAATTTTTCGGGATAGTAAGTATCCTAAAGCTCCTTCCGCCTTTTAAACTATGTCCATGCCAAAAATCAAGTCAATCCGTTGCTTCGTTGGTGCGTGAAAGAGTAACAAACCAACAAACCAACAAACTTTTCGGATTTATAATATTAGTAAGGATAACAGAAAACAGCGCAGCAGTAATTTGTATTTAGAATTTTTATTTCCTTTTTTTTCTCCAGTGGTTATAACTCTTTTGTTACTGTGCGTAATATAATGTAATCATTATACTCGTACTTATTATGTAACTGTTTTTTCCGTAATAACTTAAACTTGTTTTATGTCATTAAAAAGGCACTTCATTTTTGCATACTAAAATATATCAAATTAGATTTCAGCTTGTATAAAAACAGATAAGTACCTAATTAGTTGTTGTTCTTTATATTTCAAATAATGTATTCACTTAACGATATTTTATACAAAGTATTTCATTAGATAGGTACCTACCTAATTAATTTAAATATAATAAAGGTGTTCACATACTTAGTGTGTGAAAACCGCGAAAATATAATAAATCTGCATATTAAAATATATATATACCTACGTATTTTACAATATTTGGGAAGTTTTTAAAATATATAAGTACTTAAGTAAAATAATAATTCGCTGTGTCAGCATTCTGTCACAGCGGACAGGCAAATAGGTACCTTAGTAGGTACTTACCCTACTTAGTAAAAATACTAACATTAGAACAACTTTTTTCGGTAAAAGAATAAGATCAAGATTTCTTGCATTTTCATGTTATGTTTTTGATGGGACTATCATTGCAAACAACACGAATATACCTCCGACAATGAATGCAATATTTATCCTTTCACGTGCAACTTATTAACTTGATTAATCGCATGAATATAATTTAAAAATCATTAAATATGTATCTTATGCTCCTAATACCTAATATGCGAGTGAAGCCGTAGCTTAAAGCTAATAAGTATATAAAATACTAGTTAAAAATAATCTATGTCATCCTGTAACACTTAGCTAGAGATAATGGATGAAATCATCAAAAGAAGCAGCGGAGGATTGCAATCCGCTTTGTTATCGGCGCGACTTGACTCCGGTTATCAGTCGCGACCCGGACCACGTCACGACTGCATCCCACGCGACTGACGCGATGCAACGCCTCCCTTTGACCTGGAGCTCAATTTTTGAACCCATAGAAACGAATCGCATACATTACCATACTTCGCTATCCCACAGATCTTCAACTGTTTGCTCTTACTCGGTCGCGTCAATCGTGAGTAGGTAAGTACCTACCTACGCAAAATAAAACCCGTACCGCGTTACCACAAAAGATTTAAACACGCTTTAAACACTGTTTAACCGTGCAATTTGTACTGTTAAACATTGTCAAAAGCGTGCGTAAAACTTTTGTGGTAAGACGGATAGAGTTCAATTTTGCAACAATTGCAACTTAGTGATTGAAAATGATTACGCCTGACTGTCCTGCCCTGCAGTCCTTAAAACGCAGTATCTGACTTTTTGACGTATTTGAGTTAAATATTGATCCGTAATGGGCACGCCATAAGGAATCAAATGATGTAATCGGTTTTTGATTATCGCAACTACAAGATAGTAAAAAACAACTACCTCAACGCAGTAACTAGGAATGTTTTATGCAAACTGTTACGATAAACTATCTAAAATACAGTAAGAGCAATTACTGTATTTTAATAGCTTTGTTTTCCCAGATAAAATGCAGTAAATGTCGTCACTGCTACAAAAAAACGGTTAACATAACATTAAAAATATGGTGAACACATAAACTAAAATGCAGTAAATAGATAATGTACTGAAAATATGAATACTGCAAAGTTTATTTTTATTACTTTTCAAAATGATTACAGACTAGTATGCAGTAAGTTACTAAGACGCGGTGTTTAAGATAGCATCACCTATTTTTTCCATACGGTCAAAACAAAGTAAAATGCAGTGAAGTTAATTGAACTGTCTTTTATTTATATCATAGGTTACTTTTTGTTGTCAATGTTACTAATTAAATTGCAGTATTTTGGTTATTTACTGCAGTATAATCGATAATATCTATCACTTAAATAATTACATTTTACAGCCTAAATTGCAGTATAAGTCGTAATTACTGCATTTTAATTGGTAATTCGAATCAAGTCATTGCATTCCACTGTTTTCGTGGAGTTTCCTACTGCATTTTAGCTAGTATTTGTCGCTCAATCAGTCGCGTGCCGAACGCCGCGCCGTGGAAGGAGGACGTCGACAGCGCGTGGCTACTTGTTTTGAGTGGTAATTTCGATGTTTTTAAGGTTTCTAAATAAATTGTGATAACACATTTACATTTATCCAAATCTATCACCTATTTCTAAGACCTAATTTTTACATAATACTTGTTACATTGACATGAATGTACAATGATAGATCACGTAATTCTATTTTATGGAATATTGGTTACAAGTATAATCCTACCTCTCAACTCAGTACTGAGACAGGACTTAACTCAGGACTGAAACAAGTGTGGGCGGCGGGCCGCTACAGCCCATCATCATCATCCGGGTTCTTCCCCTCCGTCTTTGGCGAAGGTTAGGATGCCAACTCGAGCTTGCGCTCCCTTCGGCGGCTGGACGCTTCAGCTAGCTATCGAGCTGAGGGGCAATGTTGGGAGGATGCGAGTACCTTTTCCGTCTGCTAAGACGGGCAGCTTTTCTCAGCACCCTCGCTAGCCACTTGTATGGCCATCGCTGGCCACATCTTGGCTTGGTTGTACTGGGGTGGCCATTCTTTGGCTTGGTGGTACTCTCTTCTTAGTTTAGGCCTCATCTCTATTTTGGATGCCGCTTGGTCCCTCAGAGTCCTGCTCCGTGTCCGAGCCAGCCAAGAGGAGATCTTTAGGGAGGGCACGCCATGTACGTTCGGCAGGGAGGCGTGCGCGAAGCGGCGCAATGTTGTTCAGGTGGTGTTATGGCCCATTGTCCGCGCGGTCAAACATGCCACGCGACAGACGAGCCATGAACTCCCCCACGGTTTCGATTCGCACGTCCCGGGCGATAACGTCGTTGCGAAAGTACCGGCCGGCTCCCGAGATCATCCTCAGAGCGACGTTTTGCACCAATTGCATCATTTTCTTCTGGCTGGCTGAGCAGAGCGCGTACCAAACGGGCGTTGCGTAAGTAAACCAGGAACGAATGTAGGTCTTGTAAATCCCTACTTTGGTCTTCAGTGGCAGCTTAGAGCTCAGCACGGGCCGCAGCAAGGCTCGAAGAGCCTTCGCCTGGTGAACGGCGTGCAAGATCTGCTAGCTCATGCGAAGGGCCCGGTCGATGTAGACACCCAGGTACTTGCAGGTGCTTTCCCACGCAATGTCTTGTCCTCTAAGCTGCAGTGGCTTCATCAATGGTGGTAGTCTTGGTGATCTCCCGGTCAGCAGCGCTGCCGTCTTTCCCACCTTGATGGCAATCCGTCATTTATCGAGCCATTCTGGCAGGATGTCTAAGACTAGTGGATCCAGCCAGCGGCTATTCTCTTGTTCCTGGACGACGCAATGTTAGCGCTACCGTCCGCGAAGAGGGCGAGGACGACTCCCCGTTCTCCTGGTCTGAGGTCTTCCAGGATCAGTATGTCGTCCGTGTAAATGGCATAATAGAATGGTGATGTGCAACTCCCCTGAGAAACTCCCGCAGCCATTCTTCTGTGTCCGGAGCTGACTTCTCGACGGACACGTAGAACTTGCGGCCTTCAAGGGATGACGCCGCGACTCGAACTAGCGCGGGCGGCGCCGTGGTGCGTCCGTACTACGTCCGTAGTTAAAACATACGGAAGGAGAGCATTTGTTTTGTTATATATACTTAGAAGAATACCTATGATTATTGTTCCTAGATAGTTATTTAAGTGTTTAAGTATGTCTGAGCAGTTCTATTGAAAGATCTCATTAGTTTTTATTGCATATTTCAGTTTTCTCGTAAGTATTATTGGCAGGGCCAGATTTAGGGGAGGGTAACCGGGGCTTCAGCCCTGGGCCTCCACAAAAGAGGAGTCCCTACAAACAGAGACTTCGGGAAAAAACCTTTCAATATCCGACTTATCTGACTAGTAAACAACTCTCACTTCGATATTTTTTTCACTGTTTTACTTTTACCTAAAGTACTTTATACAAACATGATTGTAATGTTCTTAAATATAAACAGAAATCATAGATCTATATTTGTTCACTTCAATCAGGCAATCGATAAAATATCAAATGTCAAATGACCCTAATAAGTATTTGCAATTTACTACCCATCTTCAGGAAGTATTAACTCTCTAGACCGATAAATATTATTTATTTTATTTGGAAAATAATTTTGAGCCAGGTTGCCTCCACTCTTTTGTTGCCCCGAGGCCTCTAGAACACTAAATCCAGCCCTGATTATTGGCAGTGTTAATCATAAATGTTATAAGTAATTTAAGTTTTAATTACCACCTCTATACTGTGAGTGTGACTAACCCAAATTGCTATGATATCACAAAAGTCTGAGCCATAATAGTCTAAATAATAATAAAAAGTGATTGTGTTGATTTTTGTTGATGTTGAAGTGCAGTTTTGATTTTTTACTATATCTTTAATAAAAAATATTTTGATCGAAATACTCTTTCTTACTCCATAAAATAAGTAGCTTACGTAATTTAGTCAATAATTATTTACATACTGCACCTACATTTTATTCAAGTGACACATTAAAATGCAGTAAAATAAATCTGATACTGCATTTTAAACGGCAAAGTAGTACATGTCCCGCATATTTTTGCAGTACTAACTCAAATTACTGCATTTTAATCTGATTATGCGAACTTTTTCACTAAATTTTCTGTGTCGTAACTGCTCTATTTTGGGATCTTTTTTTTCAAAATCGTTTTTATTTATCATATAATAATCTAAGTGCGTATTTTCTTTCGTGAAGTATTTCTTCGAATTCAGATGCGCCCAATGGCATTCAAAACATACGTCATAAAACCTTGTAACATAGAAAAAAAACAAATCAAAAAGTTTTTCGCGTTTTTCTCGAAACCGCGTTTTTGCTCATACTGCATTTTAAAGGCTGCACGGCAGTGTCTGTCGCACTGTTGTCTGATGCTACATCATAACAACAAATCGCAGATAGGTACCTAAATTGCGTCAGTTATACCTAATTATTATTATACCCATAGTAAGAACATCTAAAACTTTTGAGAATCAAATCTATGATAATATTATATTCATAGTATTCGTGCAAAAAAAAGTTTATTGAAGCCGCGAGAAACAGCAGAACTTTACGTGACGATATTTTCAAACCAAATGCCGTTTGCCTCATAAAAAATCTGGATAGCTCACAATTTACTTACCTACTTATGAATACATTCTAACAGTAAAAGAAACTTAAGTAAAATTGATAATATTGGATATCATCCAATAATTGACGAAATTAGAATCTCTACGAATCTACCCTTTTTTGCCGTTGTGGGTAAGGTAAATGTTACATCAGTTAGCTAGATGATGCCTATGCGGATATATTCTTTGTTGTAGCCTGATATTATATAGATACCTACCTAGGTTTAGGAATTTCAGGCCACTTAGAAAAATTGCATCTAACAAGGCCTAGAGATAAAAATATCGTCGAAGCCGAGGTACCTAGCGCGAATGGATCCGAACGAATGATCCGAAGATCGCTTAGTCTGAGTTCATCAACATTTTCGAGGAACACCTAATCGATTTTAACTGAGGGCTCAACAGATAATCTAAAAAAAGTAATTTTAGTTCAGATTTATGCAAACACCATTTTCTTATGAACCAAAAGTCCATCTCCATGCTGAATCGACTTATTCGCTTCCAGATTCCGGCGTGTATGAATTTTACCTTTTGCAACTGGGTTTGGTTTTATGTTTCATATTGAGGCGACATATTGTAAAGTTTACATTGACTAATCTTATTTTTTCTTTTATTCCTATAGGAAACCTGGCACAAGATTTTACACTAAACGATGTTTCTTATTGTTGGAATTACTTAGAATATCATCACAAGCACAATACCATGATATATAATACACTAGAGTAGGTACATAAACAAATCATATTTATTGAAAACTAAAAAAAAACAAGCACTCCACCCACCTTCAAACCTCACGGCGATGCACATGCACTAACGTATAAAAACACTAATTACAGCGACTGCTTTAATTGGGTACAAGATAGAATAGCAATCATGTATAAACGCATGATCCCTCACAGAGGCACGGACAGAGTGCCGGCCACGACACTCCACCCTTATCGACTGGCCAAGGTCCAACTCTATTATAAACTTATAACTAGTCTGTTATAGTTTAGATTATTATGTAAGGAGCAAGCTGATATGAAATACTTATATGTGCTGGTTGCTCTCTAGGTATGTTTTGACGTTTAAGTTATCGTCTTTATCATGTGTCACTGCTTCAAAGTTGTTGATCTCGAACAATGGTGCTAGACTAGACTGCCAGTTGAATTGGGAAGGATACAAAGATCTCGAACATAATTTATTAATTTATTTTAACATAATCAAGGAGATATTCCTAGTGAAAGATACCTTATTCCTTTTTTTCGCCTAGATAACTTGTTAGTTTGCCTAGGAGTTTTCCTGCTCCATGTTATCCTCCTAGCTAATTATTATATATGGATTTGCTTTTCACATTTCTATGTTCATTAGTATGCTTTTGTTTGTCATTAGAAGATCGGCGTAGGTACCTAATTTTATCTTATTGGAGCATCCAAGATTTTTTCAACGTTCCCATCTCAAATTGCTGATGTAGATTGTTTTGACTTTCTTTTGATTTTGATACAATGTATGCAATATTTATATTTCACAACTACGGTAATTGTGTCTTTGCGTAATCTATTTTCAACGATTACTCACTCCTTACTCTCAATAACCTTATCTTTGTTTACAGTTTACCAATTAACGGTCTGGGTGAAAACTGATATAAGAAAATTAGACCAATCAAAATTAAAATTATTTATTGAAACAACTTCAATGTTTAAATTAAATATAACTTTATCTAAAGCTAGTGGGCTCCGACTTATAACTAACATAGGAAAGCGCAATATAATGAATAAAGATAAAGTAGCCATAAGTTAAGGTACACATAAAATTACCATTTTAGGTATCAATAGGACACTTGAAACATTAGGCTCTGTATTATATAATTTTCTATTTATATTAACACTAAATTACGTTACAACGACAAAATGCTTTAAAAATGACGTCTGGATTAGTCGAAATGCCTTACAAGCGAGTGAATCTTTGTACCTATTTGATACCTACCAACATCAGATTCTAAACAACTTTAACAAGCAAATAATTTACCAAAAGATTTTTGTAATGTTTGATTATGTTTATATGATAATAATGTTTAAAATACATAATTTCGATTACAATTAGATGATTACAATAACAATAGGGAAGATACAAGATTAAATTAAAATACAGATAAGTTCTTACAGCCACTCTTATCACATATTACAGCTTTATCTACTAGTTTGTCTACCATAGAAAATCTAAGATAATATTTTATCGCCTGTATATATAAATTTGTAAATCAAATCTACAAAGTCGGCTCCTATCCAGGTAAATCTACAACTGTTGTTAACTCATTACACATGAGGTCAAATTCGTTAAAATAAAACAACGAAATGCACTAAGCGATCAATTAGAAACATTACGATTTCATGTCAAATGAAAACCACTAAGTATGTAGAGATCAACAGACGGAAACTTTAAAATTAAAGATTCAATTCAAAATTTACAGTCATCACATAATTCTCGCCAATAGGCCAAAAGAATAGGGCAGATGAACACAAGATTTATATCATGTACCTGTAGGTATACACAACTTAATGATGTTTCAAATACTTAATTATTATACATAGAATTCGGGGGTTGTTTTTCGAAACTAGAAATCTTGGTATTTTTTTTACCTATTTTTTAAAATTGCATCTCATTTTAAAGTTTCGCAATCCGATGTTGCTCAGCCTCAGACAAGGCAATAAGAAATATAACCGATTTTCGCAAAACACAGATAAAAGTCCCGTGTGAAGTTCATCTTCAGAAGTTTAAGAGTCGTTGCATTGCCTAATTTCCTTGTCCAATGATGAGCTTAGAGTATTTTACACATACAATTACGTTATCGAATGAAATTATCCATTATAATTTGGCATCGATTAACTAAACGTAGCTTAATTAATTGATTAGCCTCAAGTCGCGGCGTCCAGGAGCTCTATTTTTGACTTTCGAACTGCTAGGAACGTACCTATAAGGAACTTTGACAGATTGTAAATTTGACAGTTCGATAACCATTCGCTATATTTGTTTTGGTAGCTTTTTTTAATGAACGTTTCATTTCACGATTTCTCCTTTTGAAGTTCACCGTTTTTTTAAAATAACCTTTTCCAATACTAAAGGGCTGCGTGAAATGAATGATCTTAAATAAATTTCGTAAAAAAATAAAGTCGCCCGTAAAGTTCCGTAAAGGTTCCTAGCCGTTCGAAAGTTAAAAATAGAGCCCCTGAAATTATATAAATGCGAACAAGCGATGCTGTAGCGACTCGAACACTGTGGCAACACCGAACGCACAAAATAAAGAATAAATTGAAGTTACACTCTTAGTAATCGACCAACCTTTAGGTCAGATTTAGAAGCCATCGACAAGAAATTGTAAGTCTTACATACGGAGTAAACCTTGCCCAAAGTAAGCTAAAGATCCCTTATCGGGAAACCGCTAAATTAAGTTGGACGTTCTTTATTTGTGTTGGAATGGCACAGATACACAAACATTCGGTTGATACTTGATTTGCTTACAAGTTTTGCACAACCTAAGCTGAATGAAATCATTTGGAAAGAGAAAGAAACTCGGGGATATGCTACTAATATATCTGAACCACACGTATGTCTGTAAATTCTCGAAGCAGTGTCTTTTGTCAAACTAAATAAAGTTGGTTACATAGAATTTGTTGGCAAATGAATTCCAAGGTCATGTAAAACTTGCCAGCTTCAAATAAAACAACAAAACTCATTCGAAATTATCACAAATTTGCTCACATGGTGCATGTTGGGTTCACAATTTATTCAAACGGCGCTCGCTTTGACGTGTTTTGTGGATATGAATTTATGTTCGATGGACCTTCTAGGGATTCCACTCACCTTTTTCGGGGAGCTGATGTTTGTGTTGCAGTTTATAGAAGATGGTAGAGACTTGTAGCCTCCATCGGAGCTGTAGTCGGTGTCTGTCGATTGCCCATTTAAACTTGGACTATGTCTGTTCCCATTGACGCTTTCTTTGCTACTGATCCGGCCGTTGTAAAGATCCCCGTACGACGTGTGATGGTGTCTAATCACAGGAGTTTCTTCTATCAGGACGCTTTTGGCGAGCGGAGGTTCCGTCAAATAAGTCTGGTGTTGAAAGTTCTCTATAGACTTCGACCTCGCTGAGTACATCATTTTCCGGTCAGTTTTCTCCCCGACTGAAGAGTCCCTTTTGATATATCGTCTGTTGTCTGTATTTCCCGCGACGGCTTGCAGGTATTTGGAGCCGACGCGGCTGCTCGTTCGTAGTTGCACGTCCGTTCGCTTGTCTGTCTGTTCGTTTGTCAGTCCGTTTAGTTTCCTAGCACCGCACTGGCACGTTTTGGTCACGGCACCGTTGGTAACAGGTCTCTTAGTCTTTTGTGCTTCACTGTATGACGGCAGCTTCCTCGCGCTCGCTTGCTCATTCCAACTGCGGAACAATTTTTACTGAGTCAGTCAGATGGAAAGATTTATTTGTTTGCAATATTTACTAACCTTTTGACCACATTTTTTTTTTACTTCATAATATGGGCCCCGGTTTTTCGTCGATGGTAGACATGATTTGCACCCGGAAGTGTTGGTCGAGTATAGATAGGCGACTTTAGTGGTGAAAAGGTTAAAATTTTAGAAATGTTGATTTTTGTACCGATATTATTTACAATCTTTTTTAAATTAATGCTTATAGACAGTGTATTCTCAAACTGAAAAAATATTGATGTTCTTAATATAAATGTGTAAATGTTAGTGCTAAGTCACCCTCACCTTTACGTTCTGATGAGGCAGCGTGTAACAGACAAGCGTTTCATAATCAAAGTATTTTACAATTTACAGTAATTCAACTTTCCAACCAAACAGAACACACACACCTGCACGCAACCAACTCTACTTTCGTCTAAAGCCAATTGTTTATCGCGAATCTATCGTGCCAGTGCAAATTCGGGAATCATTACCCGATAACTGTTATAGACATTTTTAAATCTTCGATCAAATCTTATACCCAATTTCATATATTTTTTTTACTCAATATCACGAAATTGTTTGAAAATGTCTATAACTGTCGACGTAACAGTATTTTCATTACAATAAATTGCCTTTGGCAAATACTAGCACCTTAGACCCTGTACGGGTAACAAAATCTACAGGCACTTTGTACAGTGTGCAAAAAATTGGTTTTGTATATTCAACTCACTGAAAACCTTAGTTTGTAAGGTGTATTATTTTATATTACTTAGGTCGAGCAAGTAAAATTTGAGTAGCATCGGTAGTGCTAAAATGACTAGAGTTCACACATTATTCTATTGTGTAGGTAAATGTAATAATATTTCTAAATGCAGAATTAACTTCGAAATCTTACGATGTTTCAGCTGCACACAGTATTTGGTACAAACCGTCCGATATCATGACGAATATTTTACTGGAATATAGAAGAAATCTTTGTCACGCAAAAAAACAGGTTTTTACGTGAAAAATCTGATATAAAATATACCTAATTAAAAAAATCTAATTTTAAAAAGTCCGAATAAAACTTACTCGTTTTTTTTTTTAATCAAGCACCATATCGGACGGCCGTAAAATAACTGACGTTAGTGAATTTAGTATCAAACAGAGAGACGTGACATGCACTGGGAAACTTAAACGATCACTTGCGTGGAGCGCAGTAGTCGTCGACGACATCGGAGAGAGGTCCGCGGTACAAGAGATGCAGTAAGCACAACACATTGACGGAACACAAGAGGCAAACAGCGAGCAAGCAATCCAGCCACGCTACCTGATCCGACGGACGAACACGAGAGCCCAAGTGGAAACTGCACCGTCCCAAATCCAAATACCAACGATCGATTATAAAGCAGCATGTGAGGAAGTAACAATCGAATGAACATCATTGACGGGAAATGACAAGGGTATAATGGACTGTGACACCTATGATACCGATGATCATGATAAATGCAATGGTATTATCAAATGTACAGATAAAAACGCTGGTGCATTTAGAATACGTGCAACTGAGTTAGTGCAGAGTTGAGGTAGCTAAAATGTAATTACATATCACGTATGTGTTAACTGCGAAATAATAACTGCCTAATTTAGCAATCAATCTAAATCGTAAATTAAAATCGTTGATCAGCAAGATGATTACTGAATTGAGCACTTTCGCAGCGTCTCACAACATCGATAACTAAATGAAAATGCCAGTGAAATAAGGAGATATTGAAAGTGTGATTCTACACATAGATGTTGGAGCAAAAGTCATTTTTTTGTTCATGTACTCCCTAAAAACTATGATCCAATGAGGAGTGGTGAAGTTAGACACAATACGATTACAGTGTTCTTTGCATTGTGAAAAATAATGAGATGGATATATTGGTGTAATGTAGAACAATGATATGGATGTGTGCACTGATTCAATTATTGTCTCTAACGATGCGTAGATAAACCTAAAACAATAAATCATAATAATGAATAAATACTTATAGAAAAATATAAAATGTAAAAAGCAAAGTATAAAAGTGTCTGTAAAAGCAAATGGTCGTAATAAAAATGAAATGAAAGTAATGACAATGACTAAGATGTAGAAAGTATGAGATAATAACATGTGTACAGTTGTTAATAAAAGTGAATATAAGTGTGTAATTAAGGCTAATAAGTATTAAGACGCGCCGTGGCGGAAGAAGCAACAGTTTCACAGGAGTTGGTTACCTCACTAATCCTGAATTGTCAGAACTCGTTAGCGACGTGGTCATTGGCGGCCGCAACTGAAATGTTACATATAAAAATAATGAGAAACATTATAACTTGAGTATTAAAAAAATACAACGCAACTACAACAGCAAAACTTTGAAATAAATAGCAATAGGTATTTTATAAAATCCAGACAACGACCCTAAGCCATATGTCTGTCCAAATAAATTTAAATTCATGATCCTAGATAACAATAGAACATATAAATAAGCTTCTCAAATTTACTGTTGTCGCAGTTCAGTTTTGCTGAAACAAAATAAGCATTTGGAGTTGTTTAGATCGTTATCGTAATAAACGAATGACACGTGTAATCCGTCACGGGCTATAAATTTTAGAGATTTAAAGTTACACATTACTCGTGGTATATACGGAAATAAATTAGCTGCGAAAATTCTTAGATCTGCTTTAAAATTCTAAGATGACTAACCCTCCAGTCAGGTAAGAGGTAAAAACTACAAAGATTTTACTACAACTCTTCGAGCAACAATTTATTAACTACAATTGTAGAGCAGATCAGTCATGTCAACCTCCATGACGACTTGAGTATCGGGAGGATTGGTATCACATAAGCTCCGACTCGGGACACTTTAGTAGACTTCGCAAAGTGCTGTTACAACCAACATCTCTACATTTGTATTTCCAGTCTGCGCAACTATTACTGAATTACTACCATCATCAACATCATCATCACAGTTTCTAATCCAATCACTGCGCGGTGACGTTGCTATTGTCGTCGTGGGTCTCCTCAATCTGACCCTGCCATGCAATGCAGCAGCTAAGATTAGTAGTAGACAAGGACTGACCCTGTCAGTCTGCGTGGCGACGTTGCAGGTGTCGTCGTGCCGCGGCTCGTGGCTCTCCGCCATGCGCAGCATCTGCTGCTGCAGCACGCGCACCACGCGGTCGCGCTCCTCTAGCTGGCCCTGCAATGTACATCAAACTCATCAGTTCTTTCCAAAGAAAAGTTCTCTTCTCAAAGTTCTTTCTGCAAGACTACTGTAGTGTGTTGAACTGTTAACTGTTTAGGACTAAACTCTGAGTCTGGAAGAATATTGAACCCCATTATATTTCTATTTCACGAGCTTTTTTGATGCTACCCTTGTTCTTAATCACTCTATCGCTCAATATTACGATTAGGATCATTCATCGATTCATCCAACTTCAGTTTTTCATAGTTTTTTTCTTGTCTCGTTTGGTTTTGGCTATTGGGGTTCTAATCAGATCGCCTTCTCAGAAAAGTTCCAAGGCTTTCTGAGTGCTGTTTTATGATTTTGGTTTATTAGTTTATTCTGGGTAAGTGAAACGAAGGAAGTATGAACTGACATAGTGCATGTCCTAACACAAACACACCATCTCTTCTGCTGCTGGTGTCTTAGCTTATAGAACTTTATTCGGCATAACCGAAGCGATGGAATATGACGTTACATGGAGCCAAAGGCCTTATTGTGTAAGCGCTCTGACGTTCGGCTTCGCTTTTTCTCCTGCTCGCGCCAATTACTAACGCCATGAGAGCGAGTGGAAGGAAAAGCGATACCGAACGTCACAGCGCTTACACAATAAGGCTTCTGGTTAGGAGAGTACCTACAGAATATGAAATTTTATAGGTTAGTTATGTGGTTAGAGTGGTTATGAGAGTACCTGCAGGTAGAGGATCTGTCGGCGCATCTCCGCGCAGGCGTCGGGGTGCAGCGGCGAGGCGGGGGGGCGGCGCCCGTTGCCGCGCGCGGGGCTCTCCGCGCACGCCGCCAACAACGGGTCGAGAGTCTCGCTCTGCAAACCAACTACCCTCAGTACGAGTATCCAAGGCCAAAGCGCATGCTCGTGGCAAGGGCGTCGCCAGCAGAAGAAGAGTAACGCGTACTGACTACTTGGAATGGAATAAATGAATTCGTTCCTATTTTGACGAGTGAAACTTGCTTGATCGGTCAATAAAGTCAAGTGACTTGACTTATTGCTAATTTCATCAATCTCTACGTGGCCCTCCCTGCCTCCTGTGGCGACGCCCTAGCACTTTTAGGTAGTCATTCTTCAATAATTAATTATTGGCTAGCCCAGGTGTAATTGTTAAGACCGCCTTAAGATTGATTGATTGAAAATAATGGTTATACCACAACAACTTGTACCACCATCACCAACTGACTACTCTGCTAAGGTAGTCATGATTATTATTAATAGACACCTTCTATAAGTTCCAACTGGCTGTGCTACTAAACCACCGCTTTTGTGTAAAGTATATCGCATATTTCTGAATCAATAAACTACCTACTGAATAGAATTTGGCATCGTTAGTCGTATTCGCAATATACACCATCATAAATACCACCATAACTTTGTATTTATTTATCCATCACAAGCAATAATACAATCTTATTTTTTATTTAGAGACCTACTATTCAACCAATTGGATTGTCGTGGCATGCATTTACACTCACCCCTACACCATTACGAGTATAACTAAGAAATCAACAAACTGATCTATCAAGCACACGGGGCGTTAGGTAGAGTATCGCGAGGCCATAATTCGTCAAAGACGAGACGTCTTTTATTCAACAGAATCCATAATAACCTTCGAGAACCGTTGTTGAGCAAAAGCTTCCGTTTGTGTTCATTATTAATTTGCAGCTTTACGTTGCTTGCTTGCTTTTACGCTAGCTTAAAAAAGCTTGTTTATCCCAGAATTCTTACGACAAAAATTAAAAAGAAAACTACCATTGAAATAACACATTCACTCGGTTAATTAAATATACATAACAAGTACTGTTTAGCGTTCGGCGATTTTATATTCGATATTATAAGTATTACGAGGAAGATACCAATACGATAAAATCTTACGATCCAAGTTAATTAATTTAAAGTTAAATTTGTGATAATATCACCTAAGAAATACTAAATAATAAGAGACCAGTTTTAAAGTTCAAGACCAAAACCACTAGATGTAGAAGTAAACAAGACACTGAATCACGGACACTTCGAGGAAAAATGTCTAGAAAGGACGACGGAATATAATAAAAGTTTTTTATAGGCAGCACCTAAAAGGAAATTGTATGATTTGATATATCCTATGTCGTATATACCCTATAACTTTTATCTACGATTGCCTTTTTTAACCCCCGACGAAAAAGAGGGGTGTTATGAGTTTGACGTGTCTGTTTGTCTGTCTGTGTGTCTGTGTGTCTGTGTCTGTGGCATCATAGCGCCCGAACCACTGATTTCAGTTTAGTTTTTTTTGGATGAAAGGAGACTTAATCGAGAGTGTTCTTAGCTATGTTTTATAAAAATCGACTGAGCCGTTTAAGAGTTATGGTGGGTTAAAGTGGGGATGGAAGAACCAAAATTCTACAAATGTGCCCAAAATGGTTGTCAATTGAAAGTTTGTTGTCAAATATTTTTGTGTCGGGGGTTTTTTAATTAGGTATATTATTGTAAGTAGTTTTGGACAAAAGGGCGCAAAAAAAGTGTAATTAGGGCTATTTGTAAGTTAAAAACAAAGGGACACTTGCAAGCCTCACTTTCAACGTCTCAAAATTTAAACCCCTATTTGAATGTATAATGTTTGTACGGAACAATTTACATCTATATAGCAATTTACAGTCACAATGTCATAAACAAATATTGACAATTCCTTCAAATCAAACAGCATTACTAAACAATAGTGTTACATGTATGCTTCCTCTAATTTATAATCATCTACCCAGAACTTTAATTGAGATAAAATCGACTCATGTTTTCAAATATAAACTTAAATGTTTTCTACAAGAGAAAGCTTATTATGATGTTGACGAATACTTGAATGACAAATTTTAATTTTTAATTATATTAGTTTTTTACGAAAATCCCAACTTGACATTATATTATTTTATTTCTAACATTATGAATGAGAATGTTATCTTTGACATGCTTTAGGCTAAAATTATAGGTAATTATAATCAAATAAGTTACAAGATAACTAATAAATCCACTGGATGTGAACTAATTTCACATATGTAATTTTCAGCCAGTGGCTTTTCTCAAGCTTTAACAATGTAAGAATGTGTAAATTAAATTCATGATTTCTTATAGAATTTTACTATGGAAACTAACAGTTTTTTTTTTAATACACATTTTAATTCTTTGTATAACGGGTGTCTACTCATGTATTAAATTAAAAAGAAAATTATTAAACTTTAAGAAATATAATTGGTTAAATATAATTCATAGAACCAATTGATAAAATATTTGATATCATGTATTGTAAAAGAAAAAAGAAAGAACTTGGTAAATCCGTAATTTCGTCAAAATATTAGTAATTAGTGCCTGAAATTAGTAATTCATTCCTGTCATAGCCTTGCTTTTCAGAAATAGAACAATGTAAAACGGTTTACAGGGCTGATCGCCAAAGTAGAACTAAAGTTATTGTATAAGTGTGGACCTGAAATAAGTTCACTTTCAGAGTTTTGTTTTTCTGTTTACCTAATTGAAGTTATTTTTATTGACATTACTTACATTTGCTTCTTTACATTCAAATCGCTCTTTCTTATAACTTCGCACAATTTTAAGCAATATTTATTGAATGACAACGACAAAGATCCCTTATTGCCTTTATTATCTCTTATTATAACGTTAAAGTTGGCATTTGAGTTAGACCTGCTTTAGACTTCGCTATGGTTAATATGAGACACTGATTCCAAAATTGGAAAGTTAAGGACACCAAATCGGAATTTCTATCAATATTTGTATTCGCTCGCCTCATCCAATAAATCCACCTTATTTTTATGTCATCACTTACTGAATTTTATAAATTTTGACTTAATTCCGAAGTTCATTTGTTGGCAATCTGTCACCTTCCTGTAAAGGCGACATATTAATTTTGTTTCTGTTATTGTTTTTATTATTATTATTTTGATGCGTTGTAGTTCTGTAGATACGCCGTTCTAAAATAATTGCTTTTGAATGTACTTAATAACCATTTCTTGACTGTCATTTGTGTCGGGTTATTGTTAATCTACAGATAAGTATAAAAGTACCTATAGAAAGTCATTGGAAGTTTTGAATAAGAATGATTTAAGTATTGGCTTTATAACATAACTAAACAATAGAAATAAAAATTACAAAATAAAAATTTGCAGAAGCATTCATTGATAATGATTTTAAAATAGACTTCATAGCGGATCAGGGATGGTCGAGCAGTTTTACATTCTGATTGTTTTAGTGCCTTGGTTGGATTAATATGAAATATTTGATGTCGCTTATTTTTTTTTTTTTTTTTTATTTGTAACCAAGTCAGTTATACTAAATTAAAATGCAGAAATAGTCTGTTTAGTACAGATATTCGATTCTTAGATAAGATGATGTTTCATTTCAGTAATGCAAATAATGTGAATGTAACTTTACTTTTCCTGTAAGTTAATGCGTCAAGTGTTATTTTTGCCTATTGATATTGCCATTATTTTGATGTTATGGTATATGGAATCTAGTAAGTAAAAATTCCAGGTAAACCTTGATTTTTATGTGAACAGTATATACAGTGGAAACTCCATTATCCGGATTTTTGAATATCCGAATGCTCAACGACACTAGTTAATCCGGTTAATCGAGTCTCCACGTAGATTGTTTTTGAAACTGATGTCTTTTTTGCAACCATGGTTGAGCTAAGCATATAGATCATTTATTGATTATTATTTATTGATCATTTATTGTTATAATCTTTATTATTTCGAGAACAGCCGGCTGAATAAGATAGACATGCCATATCTGTTGTCTTTCCGGTAAGATTTAACGTATTTTCGCAATGCTTGCACTGATATATGTATGGTTTTTACGTGATTCTACTATTTCCATATCCTTGTCCTCTTTCCTTCTTCCTTCCTACTGATTCGCCAAAGTGAGATATCGGAATGGTTGAGCTTTGGCCTTCCTGGGCAATATGTCATGTGATTGTGATGAGCCTGGGGTCAGTAGGTAATACCTTTTCCTTCATCCTCTTTACTGATTTGATGAGCGAGACACCGGAATGGTGTAAGCTTGGAGTGGTGGTTGACTTGATCGGTGGTACCTTTCCCTTCATCCTCTCTACTGATTTGATGAGCGAGACACCGGAATGGTGTAAGCTTGGAGTGATGTTTGACTTGGTTGGTGGTACCTTTTTCTTCATCCTCTCTACAGATTTGATGAGCGAGAAACCGGAATGGTGTAAGCTTGAAGTGGTGGTTCACTTCCTATATTCTTTCTGATTTAAAAATATATCTATCCGCGTTGTTGCATGCCGTGTTTTACCTTTACTTTTTTTTACTTAAACTTACGTCAAGACAACGGAACTGGCAGTGTTACTTCTGTTTGTTGTACCGTACATTGTTTGACTTTCTATTACATCTCCATGCATCTTAAATTCCTAATTTAAATATTCTCTTCATAACAAAACAAACCTATTAATCTATTGTTTGCACTGTGAAGTTAACATTGCATTATCTACTTTTATTACACTCAATCAAAATGTTTCACAGTGAAAATAATAACTGTGATTTTAAAATGTTTATAAATATAATTTTACGTCATGGCACCCACTAAGCATGAAACTTGCAATAAGTTGTAGTAAGTTTGTAAATGTCACATTTGTAAATTTTAGACATGTTGCAGGAACATGTCAGTTACATAAATCTTATTGTTATGTTGAAACTTATTATAAGTTATTTTATTATGTTACTGTTATATTTCGCATGAAACTTTATATTTCAACTTTGCAGGGATATAGCCTCCCAAAAATACCTAAATTTGAGTAATTAACATTGTTGCAACATTGCGATTGGAACGTTACAAATAAAACTTTGGAGCAATAAAATTTTACTAACTTCACTATCTGGTATTGCCTGTACTTTTGCGACAACTAAATAAATGCAAGCCACATGCAAGTTTCATTTGTAACCTTTTAGCAAGATAGATGAGACAAGTTACTGTTATCTTTCAAATTTAAAGTTGTAGAAATGTTAAACGTTATACTTGCCGAAAGTTAACTTTACAACTTTCAGATATATTTCATGTGTAATGTTACTGCAACTTCACGTTTTAAAGTTATGCAAAGTTTTGGAAATCAGCTCTGGGCAAGTTACATGGTTTATCTACAGCGTGGCCGTTAGGGCTTCGTTTCAAGCTCGCTTTAGATTGCATGAACTTTGCGGCCTTGTGTTTGTGAGTTACAAGCTCGTTGATGTTACTTTCAGTAATGTTATTGCAACTTTTGCTTGCTTAGCGGGTAGTGATTATTTACTGACAATGTTATTACTATTACCCCATTTGTGAATAGAAGTAATCTTATTAATCAATATAATTAGGGCGCAATCTTATTAATTAATAACCTTTAGGGCTGTTATATTGTGATTTTGACACATTTCCTGATGTTTGTGTTTTTCTTAAATTATTCAATTAAGTTAAACCGTAATAATTTTGTTGCATACACTTAAAAAAAAAAAAAAGTATTAATTGGTTAAGACAGTACTGCTACATTATTTCCTACATTGTTTATTGAACAACAAATTTAGATTCAAATGACCATGTGGTCGTAAAATATTAAAATAAAAATAAATGTTATTCAGAATCTCTTCCAAAATATACTGTCTTTTAAATTAAAGTGTCTCGCACAATGCAATTTTGGCGTAACGTTTAATTTACGAATAAATTCCGTAGGTACCGAACATGACATGTAAATATTATAAATTATAAAGAGGATAAAAATATCTAAGATATTGTTAAGTTATTAATTAATTAAAAATTATGAAAAACAAATAGAACAATCATGGAAAATTCCATTATTTATATCCATATTGTAGAACTTTCCAGTACTGTCTATGTTTGTAACATTGTAAGGTGTAATAATTTTACGCCCTTTCTTTGTTTAGACTTAATTTATTTGTTTTATAATTGTTAGTTAAGGTGATGATGATCCTTGTCGATGCATTTGACATGTTATTTTCACGTATCCTGTAAAGTTATAATCGCAGGGTCGCGATTGAGCAGAATGGCCGTGTGGTCGTTTGAAATTTAGCGCCAAATATTGCAATTATAAACTAATTCAAAGTTTAGCCGTGGCGCTAGTGATACTTGCTATGTCGTTTCTGTCGACGTGCAATCATAAAACAATTTAAAGTACTCATATAAAAATAAATTAAACTTTGACAACTTCGCAGTTGTAAATAACTTATATTTCAATAAAAAGTTTCTAGCTAATTTATTTTAGCTAAAACTTATGTGTGAAAATAATAATTATATGAGCTGATGACAAGACAAGGGCTTCATTATCGCCAAAATATTGCGTAAGTAGAAACGTGAGCTGATTGTGAAGAAAATTAAAAAAAAAAAAGATGTCAGATTATTGTCTTTGTTGAACTTGAAAAATAATCTCTAATTTTGGTTGTAATCGTTCCATTTTTAGTATTTAATCAATAAATTGTGAATTAATGGTTTCTATTTGTATTATTTAGGTTCCTGTCTCTCAAATATACGTAGTTATGATGATAAGTTCTGAGAGAGATGTAGTGTTATAAATTAATACTCAAATGTTTTAGTAAATTAAATGTTTGTCTCTAAAATATTATTATTCTGTAACACGTGCTGAATACCAAAATATTTAATGATGTAATATTTCCAACACGTCTAGTCGTCTAGACTAGACTAACTATAGTAGGTCATCATCTGAGTATAATGATTAACCTTCTCATAATATTATGTTACTTCATTATTTTTTATCTTGAGATCACCTATTATATCGTCTATTCACGAATGCTATTTTTTAGTAAACTTAAAAGCATTCGAATTTGCTTGATATTCATGTTTGTTTCCTGCTTTTCAACATTATTCATAAAATTCATTACATAAAGTCGCACCTGTTTTATTATTATTACGTAAGGTAATACAACCAAGTTTACTAAACAACCTCATTTTCTATAGGCGCTATTGTAGAAGCAATCCTTACAGAAATGTTACTGTCCATTTCAATCTTGGGCGACACTGAAGCATTCTAGGTACTTATTGTTGTATTCCTACAGGTTTATCTTAATTCCTTCTACATTTACGTTTTCTTTTCATGATTTTGAGTAAAATATACCTATTTCATATATCTTTTAGTAAGTATATCATTCAAAAGTTACGACGGTCTGGTTAACATTGAAAGTCATGTGGCTAGTCATTGAGACCAACAAAAAATCTCAAATCTTTCACGTAAGTGCATAGTACAAGTGAACACTTTTGTATAACCTCACTGCAAGCAGCAGCAACAAAGTTTTCATTTATGTTAATTTGTTCTAATTGCACATACACGCAGTGCCTGCAACGGAGTTGTTTGCGTCGGTATCGACTTGTTTCGCCGTATGCTGCGAGTGTGACTGTTAGCATGGCCATAATAATATGCCATTTATGGGTTCTCAAGTACCGTTCTCGTATCATCAGTCTATTTACAACGTACCTAGGCATTAAGATTTCTAAATATAGGACGATAAACTGAATAGGAAAGAAGATAAGTCTCTTATTTCTCGAAAGTGTTTGTCCGTCTATTAGGCAGAAAAAAATTCATAAATAGGTACCCAACAGGACAAAAGCTGATTTCAAAACTTCATAGTAAATCAAAATAAGTGTGTAATATTGAGAAACTATGTAAATTATTTAGAAATTAGCATTGCGTGCATGCCCTGAGCATTCATTCTCGCCATCGAAGGCTCCTTCTTGCGGCGGCGTCGTGTGTCGGGTCGTTCTCCTCCCTCAAATATGGTCGAGGAGAGCGATGGCTGGCACATGCGTCACACTCGTGATCGGGTGCTGCATGCGGGTCGCCGGTTTGCTCGCGGCATTTACGCAATGCACTGAAACTACTAACTTAGACTTCAACTAACCCATCTCTATTGTACAGTCGCATTCTATAAATTGTAACTTAGTTAACAAAGGGCACAGACCCTGGAGTCTGTGGATCATTATTTTAAATTAAAAAAAAAAAAAAAAAACTTCATAGTAGCCGTACTGTACTGTACCAGCCTTTTAATAGTCCACTGCAGGACATAGGCCTACCCACGAAGGGTGATTGGGTCATATCCACCACTCTGGCCCAGTGCGGGTTGGTAGATTCACATACGCCATCGAATTTATTCTACGGACGTATGCAGG
Organism: Hypomecis atomaria; assembly: GCA_964007245.1. Taxonomy (NCBI): domain Eukaryota; kingdom Metazoa; phylum Arthropoda; class Insecta; order Lepidoptera; family Geometridae; genus Hypomecis; species Hypomecis atomaria. The sequence goes on from OZ023288.1 coordinate 6,625,143, forward strand.
TTGCCTCACGACGTTTTCCTTCACCGAAAAGCCATTGGTGTCAAATTCCGTACATAAATTAAAAAGGAATTAATTGGTACGGGACCGGGATTTGAACCCACAACCTCACGATTGTAAGGCGAGTGTCATTACCACTAGACCTCCACGGCTCACCAAGTAGCCGTAAGTGGGTAAATGTATTTATCTACACTAATGTTGTAACATTCTACTTATGTTTCCAATACTTGACTTATAATGACTAATGTTATAGTGCAGACAACAAAACACTCAATTTAAGCAATTTCACATGATGTTATAATATCCACATCGATATCGTAAAATCTCATTATAACATCGCGCGCTCGCTCCTGATTGGCCCTGCGCGCGCAGCTGCGCTCTCATTGGTTAGATTTTAATGACGCCAAGTTCACTGTGACAATACACGTACGCGTGAATTTAATGTTTCGCAATATGTTTTATTTTTATTTGTGAAGATAAAGTAGTGTATGCAACTGCATATAACACGGGTATTAAAACACGAGTGTGAGTTTATAAAACGAGCGCAGCGAGTTTCATAATAGTAACGAGTGTAACATAACTTCATTATATGACAGTTGCATAAACTACTATTAAGGAACTATAAAGTTAAATCTTAATTAATTCTTCCACCTGTTCCACCCCAACAAGATTTCAACGAGCGTGGCAATGCAGCCAGCATGCTGGGCACGCTGCCAACTGGCAGTGGGCTTGAGCATTTGGATTATCTTTAGACCTTCATAGGTCTGAGGATGATCCAATGCTTTTTGTGTAATAGTAGTGTAGTTTTGTTGTAGTTAATAAAGGCAGTTTTGCCAAATTAAAAAAAAAGATTTCAATCATTTGCGTATATCACATGCAATGTATAACAGCTTGTTGAAATATGTAATGTGTTTGTGCAAATAAGCGTAAAACAGGCGATGGTGCATAATCGCACAATATAGTTGTAGACCAGTAAATAACCACAGATCATTTTGTAAACGTCAATAAAGGTTTAGATAATTAGAAAGCTATACTCAATCTGTCAAATAATACCAGATATTTTCAAGCTAGCAATGGTAAAAAGAGATCAGATGAAACAAGATGAACAGAGATTTTTTACTGGTCCATAAGCATCGATAACGGAAGAAACAAGAAAGACTCGAGATGCATTTGAAAGAATTACGTTTTGTTCTAAATTGACACCGGCTAAACACTTGATTCCGCTTTAAGGGACAGAGAGAACCAAATCGAATGCAGTTCAAACTATCTACACTCAAAATATATTCAAAGTTGTTTTAGATCTTTGCGCGCGAGTCTTTCTAGTCTTTTCCGTATATAAAGTCTGCAAATAAAACTGCTAGGCGTTACTTACACTCATCGAATGTCGCTCCTCCCCGGGCTGCGTGCGGCAAACAAGGCGATGCAACCAAATAAACATACACGTTACAACACGCGAACAAAACCCTAGGTGCTAGTACAAGCGACATACTCGGTTACGTGGTAGTGTAAGACGACATGGAATAAGGATAATGACTGCTTTAATCTGGAATCATTGATTCATAATTGAGGTGATTGCTATTGTTAATCATCCATCCAAAAATATAAGGACTTAGCTTTAGATTTAACTTCAACCTCACAAACTTGGATTTAACTTTACACTATCCCCTATTTGATATCTAAATAAATAAACTGCGTCCTCTGACAAATGCCATTCTAAATGTAGCTTTTCAATGGACTAAGAATATTGAGATGAATTTCATTGTCGCTAAGTATATTAAATCCAAATCAATTTACAGTAATAGGAGATAATTAGTGTTGATTATATCTAAATCAGAAATTTATTTATTCAGAAAATAAGAAGTTAATTAGGTATAGTAAATAGACTACGAATAAAGTCTACATGACTTGAGACTACTTCAACGCCAAGTTGTTCTATAAGTACGTAACTAACTCGAACATAATTAAATTGCTCTAGATAGTATAGATTCCATATCAGAAAAATGAGTCTAATAATCGCAATGAATTAAAATGGTCATGGGAATGGTAACTAGGACATCAGATAAAATGCTCGACAGCTAAGTGCGTGAAGACAGGCGCATGCCACGTTCACACAAACTATAACAACAAAGGAGAAACTGCTATATCTTCTTTCACTAATTAGTAATTACTACACAACAATAAACAAGTCGTACATGCTCGTTCGTTATGCACACTAAACAATATTATAGGAAGAAAATGTAAATTGACGCATTATTATTTACAATTACGAGGAAGTTGATGATTCTATTGAAACTAGTGAAGCTAATAGTTCTAATCTAAATAAAATCAGTGATGGTAATACTAACAAATAAAAACATATGATATAGCAAAATAAAATCATTCACTATTTTAATACAGACATAAAAGTGATTCTATTTAGCGAATCTGTTTGTAGCTCCGAATTTTACATTTACGTTTTCAACAAGCAAAATATTTATTTATTTAATAAGTGTAACTGAGCACAACACAGATTCGATAGATCAAACCACAAACACGACAATATCGATGCAAATTTTCTCTAAGTGGACGAGATAGGTCGCGAGAAGAAAGTGTCGAGTTGCATTGATCCTGTTTCTAACTGACCTCTTGTAAGACCCGCTTGAGCTGCAGCAGCAGTGTCTTGATATCAACCACATCTTGGAGCAAGGTAGCGGGTGCGGGCGCCGGGGACCCGGTGCCGTCACTCGCCGCTTCTGAAGGTGTTTGCGTACGCGACCGCTGGAGCAGTCGCGCGGTGCGCACCGGCAGACTGGCCCTGCAAACAATAACACACGTGTTCATGCGGCTGCCACCTGAATGTCATCGGGAAGACCGGATCCAGTCTTGACGACACATGTATCCTGTTCCCTGATTCTTGTAACGAGTGTTCCGAAATTTTGATTCGGGTGATATTTTGTCATACTTCAGAACTAAAACGATGTCTGACGAAGTTTTAAACCATTGAATACTTAAAATCTGATTAAGATCACAAACTACAAATTGATAGCGACACTTACTTAAACATTGGTAGAGATGTTGACAACAATTATTTTATGGTTACCCTTTCTGTAGGTATAATAGGTGTGTACATACTCGTATGCACTACAAACAAGTTACGCTTAAATGGTATTACAAATTTTATTGTGTTACTCGGAATATAAATTAAAGTATAAAACCTACCCACTTGAATGAAGTCATTGCGGCATTGTGACTAATTGAAATGACCAGAATAAGGGTTCAAGGTGTAATTAATGAATGCTATGATAGGACGGTGGAACCAATATACAAAGACTACAGATACAGATAGATGAAAGAAACGGGAATCAAAACACTCCCCCAAATTGAGTTAGATTACTGTTAACTTTCGTCGTTTTGCAGATTTATTTGCTGTCTAAATCAACTGTAATCCTCTGGCCTAATAGCATTACACTAGGCGTTGATGCCATTTATGTAAGAATAGACAGTCGACAGGGCGTGCGAATGACTCACCAGACAAATTAATTAGCGAAATAGAAACAGGGCATTATGTTACCGGGGTGTGATGACTCTGGGACAAAGTATACGAGTTTAATTACACAATTCTAGCGACTGTTGTAACAATGAGTTTTATGCTTTACTTACTCATAATGTAGCTTCTTTTTCTTTCATTGTTTTTTGCACGCTTTCTGAAACCTACTCGTGAGTGAATGGCCGATATCCTTGATGTGAGTCGAGAGGCAATACAAATCTAAATAAGCATGCAACGTAATACATACACGGTAGATTAGAGTTGTACCTATAGCCACGAGTATGAGTAATAATTTGCTATATGTTTTTTCTTGAATTAGGTATGCCTATCAAGCATCGCTAGTAATTGCATCTAGTCCATTGATGTAAATAAAAATTACATCAATGATCTAGTCTCTAAAATTACATTACTATGGACATTTTCAGAATACGTCTTTGATCAATAGAATACTTAATTAATTACCTAAATGTTGAATTCAATCCGAGTCCAGATCTCTAGAACAAAGGTTCACCACGAAGACGAAATTACAGCAATGCATTCTAAATCAAGCGCAACAGCGAAATTGTCGGTTACTTCGCAAGAAACTTCCATAAAGTAACCACGACCCTCGTCGAAAATAAAACAATGATGTCCGGTTACGAAATCATCAAGCTAATAGAGCGTGCAAGAAAGGTATAAAACGGCGCCTGCTGGTAAACAATAATGCGAATTTACTTAGTACTAAGCATTGTGGGAATCAGTCTTGCTTCAATATCGTTTTCCTGTACATACGAAGTCAGCAATCATATTGTACGGAAACGCATGTAGGTAACCTTGATATGTTTTTGTTTGTTGCTCATTTTTGTAAGATTGACTTCGGTGGTAGCCTAGATCAGGCGCAGCCGCCTCTCGCAAGGCCTCGCGTTTTGTTGTTTGGCCAACTTGGTCATTCGGCCTTTCTTCGACAACGAGTCATAATGTTGGTCATGTTACCGTTAGTATGAAAAATTGGTAGCAACTTCATGATTTTGCTTTAATATTAATCAACTGTACGACTATAGGCAGGCACCGTGGAAATGGTCCATTCGATCATCCTGAAGGGAAATTAACTAGCTTCCAACGCAGTTCCTGTTGTGGAGTGTTCCTGTTAATCTGCTATTTGGTAAGATAATTATAATTATAAAGTATATGAAGCTTTGTTTCAAAATTTTACCATATGGATTTAGTAAAATAATTCGTTGCCAATATTATGACGCAAGTAAACAACATTAATAATGCGATATATAAGTACCTACCGACCCGATATAAAACACTTGATACATTTAGATAACGCACGCATATCCCAATTGATATGAAATGATAATATGACAGGTACCAGCGACATATAGATTTCGTTTTCTTGAAAATATATGAAAAAGTTACGTAGCTAAATAACGTGATGATGAACAGTTTTTAGAAAGTGAATACATATCTGTGTGAATGAATATGTCGGGATCACGCAACAGCATCAGATGATCGTGGTAATGTGGCACCTGTATTGCTTGGCGCGCTGGCTGCGCAGGCTGGGCGCGGGGCTGGCGGAGCGCGCGGGCTCCACGGCCACGTGCAGGTCCGTCTTCTGGCGGCGCGCGCCCAGCGCCAGGTGCGCGGGCCCGGCGGCCGAGCCGCTCGCCGCAGACCGCATGCCACAGACAATAGCGCGGCGCGCACGCACACGCCCAACTGAAGCGACCGAGCGCCCGCTATCGGCGCCTCCACCGCCGCCGCTGACGCCGGAAAACTCGGATCTCGCGCCGCCGCCGACCCCGGCCATTCAAGCCGAACGGATCACCGTCGCACAGTTTTCTTTTCGCACTCTATTTAGAACCGCTATAAACTTACGGACCGTGAGGACGACACGGTTCCGATTCCACTTGCAGCGACACTCCGGCAGATGCGAGGGTGCGCGTCGAGGCGACACACGTCAGAGGCCGCTGACATCTCGTTCGGCAACAGGGCATGGCGAACGGCGCAACGAGCTGAATCGGAAATGGAGAAGCTGAACGGTTCTAATGTCCACGTCGCAGTCACGGTTGGCGTCACGGTCGGTCACCGCGCGCTGTCATTACGACCACTTTCTTTTGCACGTGATTTTGTTTGTTTTGGGTTGGTCTTCAGAGCGTCGCGTCAGTCGGTAGGTTTTGTAAGTTTTATAACACTTCAAAAAATAACTTTATCTTGAACACTGGTAGGATTGGGATGGATTAATGAAAGCTCCGTGCCAAACGTGCACGCGTCTAGACGGTTGTTTATTTTGTACAGGAAGGTATATAGCCCTGTGGCATCTGCGAGAGTACAAAACGCATGCGCGAGCCCGCTCGATATTCACCCCTCGCCCAGCTGATTTTATTTGAAGACCAAGCATGATTACTCACGCATTATTGTGTCTTACTGAAAATATCACCTGGCTGAGGAGCCTTTGTTCAATGATCAAAGGATTTCTAACTCATCAACACAGCTTAACAAAAGTTTCGTCAAAAAGTATTGCGTTATAAATAATAAAGTTTATACTAGGTATGTATAAACACTCATTGAAAAGTTTTTTTAAGCAAATTGGTTTCGTACGAGTATAACTAATCAAGTAGGAAAGGTATAACGGAAAAGTACAAAATTTTAACCTGCATAACACAGGGATGCAACCACCTAAATTCCGTCTGGTTGCTTTTCCAATATTATGTTAGGTCTAGGTTGTCTGAAAACTGAGTTTTTATACAGGAATATGTATTCAGAAAGGCTGTACTAAGCCGAAAAAAGACTACTGGGACCATTATCTATGAGGCCAACCCGGAATTCAAGAAAAATGCAGCTGTTTAATCCATTTTGTTGATACCTAGTTGCGTATGAGACAGCTGATTTTTATTCTCAAACTAGCTGACCCGGTGAACTTCATCTCACCATCTGTCAACTGTCAATGACAACTTTAACATGCAGGAACATTTTGTATGGGGAAAATGAAATTCATATTCATATTATTTTTCTCGCAATTTTTGTAAAGTTTCTCACCGTTTAAACCTTCGCCTTTCACAAATATTTCAAGATCAAAATTGGCCAAATCGGTTTAGCTGCTCTCGAGTTTTAGCGAGACTAACAACCACGATTCATTTCATATATTTATATATTTCATCTAGGCCCCATAGTTAAAGTTGTTAGTTGACTAAGTAGGTACATTCATCTTTTCTGAGTAGGTAACCCTTTACGTTAACACCCTCTGATAACATTTATAATGCTACCAAAGCTTTATTCTTATACTTTTATCCAAAAGTTTTAGTTTACTAAACTGAGTAGTGAGTAGGTAAGTTTAGAAGAATATTTGCCAGATGTAGCCAGTACCGACGGTCACGGTGCGCGACTGATGTGTCGGATGGCCGACCGGAGCGCAATTACTCCGAGCCAGGTAAGTCACAATTTCATAGATTCGCTGGAAGTGAGCTCACAAATTACGGCAATTCCTTGCTAAATTGCGTATTACGGCTGCTTTTTCTTCCGCTCGATATTAGCCGTGAAAGTTAAGTTCAGTGACTACAGTGTCAGTTAACATAAGTTTCTAACGGGTCAGTTTAGAGGCACTCTTTGAATCATAAAATTTCAAAAATTGAAAACTAATTCATCGTTACGGTTACGCAGCCAATATGTGTCATTTAGTGGAGGTGATTACACGACAATAACATGTATTATTTCGCCACCAGGATACATGAAAATATTTTATTCTTTATGCCTACCTACTGCAGCCTGCTGCATACTTTTAATACAATAATCTTCTCTAATTATTATGGTATAATGAAAGATGCGTATTTTCGTTTGATGGTTATACTTTTTGACTTGTTAGGGATAAATGGTGAAATAAAAAAAAAAAAAACCTAACCCTTCTTCCTGGAAGTGGCACATAAACTTAGTGTAGCCTAATTTTGGGTCACCTAATACCTTGTACTTTGAACTGCGTTGTTGTGCGACCATGCTTTGTTTTCCTCTTTTATGATAAGTGCATACTTTCCTTTAGCAGTTTTAAAAGCACCAGTAGCCGTTTTAAGTTTCATAATTAATGTTTTTAACGTAGGGCCTCTAAGAGCCAGCGCACGTGTCCTTTTAACAAGTTAGCTAAGGGGACTAAGTGGATGAGGGAACGCCCGTATAAACATGTTTATATTCATTAACCCGTATGAGTAAGTTATATTTACACTTTTTTCTCTGATCTCAACGTTATATCAACTATACTTGTAGGAAAACATAAGCTTTTATAATTAGAACAACATCTATTCTAGTCAGCCTAGCTAGTTTCATTATTCTTTACCTACTCAATATCGTATCGCTGTAAGAGATAATTTATCCAAATACACTAAAAAATACATGCAATTCAAGAAGGTCAAGTCGAGATCGTTAAAATCGTGTGAATTTTGACAAATCTAGTCACGAATGAAGAATGTCTAAATGTTGAAGAAATTACTGAACGTAATAATCAAGAAGTAGGCAGAATGTAGTCAAACGCAAACCTATATTGAATAAAAATAAGTCACCAAAACAGAAGTATTACGTATCATGGTAAACAGCCAAAATGAGAACGTTCCCCTTTTTGTAATTCTGTAGAAAAATAAGTAAGCTTTGATGTGTGCTGATATAGAAAGTGGAATTCCAGTATAAAATACATTATCGGTTGACTACAAAGGCATTTTGCAAGGCGTCCCTGTAATAATTCGCCAACCATTTCATTATAAGAAATCAAAGTAAGGACGACCTTCGAACCGTAAGTTATCCGACCGCAATTCCATTCAAAGTGGCCGTGGATCCGTTCAAAGAGAAACACGATATTTTTAGGGCATATTCTGACCCAAAAATCAAGTTACCGTGGCTTACTTTGCTAATTGATACTCACATTGTTTGCGGTATCATAGTAATACGGAATACCTACTTCCATTGTCTTTGTCATGGTATTGAATTCTTGGTTTGGGTTTTTTATTGCATCCCAATGTTAAATGTTATGTAAGTATTGATTGTTCAGCTTTGAGGATTGTTTAGAGATTTATTGTTTCTATATCCTAGCAATCCACGTGGATTTTGTCCTGGTTGAATAATATCATTTTGTTGATTTGCCTAGACATACAACGCAATGAGATAGTAAAATAATTGAAGGAGTAGCTAATAAATTAAAGCTCGACTTGTTGGGGTGCACTGACTAAGAAATAAATAAAAGAGAAAATATAAAGAAACAAAAAAAAGACGTGTGGCACTCGGGGACTGCCGCGGTCGCCGCGGTAAAGCTATTGCATAGCATATTTCGGAGCAGCTCGTCTCGATTCGTGCGAGTTTCGTAGAGTCGTACAATACGTCTAATCGCACACAACGCCGTGTCGAAGACTGCCGAACTGAAACGACGTTAGACGATGCACGGCCTTCAAGCCACACCTCCTTGCCCGTCGGAGTGGGGAGCGTGAGGTTTTTTCGTTACGGAATTTCTGGATTCGGTCCCCGCGCTCAAGGCCCGCGATAGAAGCTATGCAATAGCTTAAAAACCCAAGAAGACAAAGAGCACTTTTTGATAAAAAGTATAATTAATGCTGCACAGTGAGAGAAAAACCAATTAGCTAAAGATTCATGCCTGGTAAATATTTATATGAGTTGTAAGAATTGATTTGCTGATTGACAACTCAAATCATTGTATGCCATCAGAGATAAGTCTTAAGTGCTACCATTAGAAGTAAACTATTAGCGAGTAAATGCATCTCGTAACGATTGGTACTTATGTGTGCCTTACATTAGGTTGGCAAATAAAGTACGAAGTAGGCGTCAGCGTTTGGACTGATCCATAATACAAACCCACTAAAAGCCTTGACTTCATTTGAAATGTCAAAACCTTAAATGGAATTACTCAATGTTTTAGATAAGAGACATTAATATCTTGCCCATCTCTCTCGATTGAAGTGGGACATCGAGATACATCCTTACATAGTTTAAAATAAAGTCGCTATTTTCGTTTGTTTGTCTGTATGCTTAAATCTTTAAAACTACGCAACGGATTTTGATGCGTTTTTTTTTAATGGATAGAGTGATTCAAGAGGAAGGTTTATATGTATAAAAATTCCCGAAATTTCCACGGGAACGGGCACAACGCGGGTAAAACCGCGGGGCGCTGCTAGTATTAAACTAAATGAGTAGGTAAATGCGGTGATGTCATTGACAAATTTGAAAGTAGCATTGCTGCTTGTCGACACAAATAAAATTGTTACGTGAATTATTAGATACTGTATCTGTTTTGATAAAACAAATAATGAATACGACACAGATTTTGTTTAAATAATATACCTAATTCATCTTCTTGCATCATGAGAGGAGCTTGAAGCATTGAATACATACCTAATATTATAATTCGAGTAACGATATTTTAGTCAACTTCTAAATTAAATAGTTACTGTCATACTGTTACTTTATTTGAATCATAATTAATTTTGGCGTAGCTGATAAATATTTTTAACCGACTTCCAAAAAGGAGGATGTTCTATGTTCGTCTGTATGTATTTTTTTTCTGTATGTTCATTGATAATTTCACCAATTGTGAACCGAATCGATTTTTTTATATAGTTCGAAAGAATATACTCCAGAGGTTGGCCCATATAATTTTTACAGAAATTGGCTGAGCTGTATTTGATAAATCAACAATATTGTAAACAATTCTAGCGAAATATTTGAATTTTGTACACGATGGAAGGCGGTTTTGCAATTTTTTGCGAAAATTAATTACCTATTTATTTATAGACACATACATTCTTCTGACATTCTATACTAAACCTAACTATCTCCTTCCTTACGTATCAACATAATTTAAACTTCAAAAGATGTCTAATGGAAATGAAATGAAAGTTCAGTGAAATGTTATGTGGAATAGAAATTATTAAAACTTGAGTTATAACCAAAAATGACTTAGGTATTAGGAAGAGATTCGTAAAATAATGTCTTGAGAGAGGCTAGAATATTACTGAATTACTCGTATAGAACATATGATATCTACCTATAATAATAATCATATAAAATGCATCGACACATTTTATAAAATAAAATATATGCGGAAATTCAAAATATGTACTGAATTTTCGCCTAAAACAATAAAAAAGACAAGGCGATATCAATAAAATTAAGTGTTTTATTGTTTTACAATCATGCCAAGCGCAATAAGTATTGCAAAATTATTTCAAATGAATTTACTTGCTTGGTCATAATTTTTTGGTTGACTGATATAAAACAATCAATTTTTGGAACATTATTTAGATTACGTAACGTTGCAACATTGTTTTGTTTCTAACGTTGCAGCCTGCCTTATTAGTTTTCTTCTTTGACTACAAAAATATTTACAATGCTCAAACATTTTTACCTAAATTCTCGATCAATTTGTGCTTTACGAATCACGAATTTGCTGAGTAAAATATAGCTTCCGTGCTATTAATAAACTTTTACGATTTCTCTATCAAAATAAATAGGTCTGTACTGCTATTTTGGTTCCCAAACGAAACACGTGATAGAACTTCTAAAATTATTATTATCTGCTATAAATCTTGTGTTTATGATATTTGCCACGGTATAATAAGCTCTTATAGTTTATGTTTACGAGAGATTATAGCAAAATGAGGCATTACATAAGACTTGGAAACTGAATATCTTTGCGGCTGTAATCCACATACAATGGCACATCTGCTGGATTGTGCAGTAAACAAGGCCAAATTTCGGTGAAACTCGATGTAAAATAAGCTTATATTTATAAACACTATACCTATAGGCATTATTTGGATTCGAAACATCGATACAAAAAGAAGAAGAGTATGTTTACATACCTTTGTGCCTGGCCATTAAGCATTGTGACCACCTGGGCTACGATGCCCTTCACCGGCGCCTCCTTGTCCGGCATTATCGGCTTCTCCATCGTCATCACTACACTCTTCGTATTCACAAGCATTTAGTAAAACAAAACTTTAGCTTTCAGCTCATAGTCTCACTGCCATCTATTTCACTTCACTGTAATGTTGTGTTCGTTTGGGTTTCAATTATTCAGTCACGAATTAGCAATGCGCTTTGCGCTTGGTTGCCACTATAGCTTGGCATATCTATTTCAAGCTCCTGCAAATCTTTTTATTACTAATATTATATTATTATTATTATTAATATTCACTTTATAAAATTTCCAATCATTGTTGCTTAACTTTCACGGAATAATGTCACCTAATTAAAATCTTGTTTCATGCAACTAATGGAAATATTTACCGTATATCCGGTTAAAGTCCTAGAAGTAAGGCAATTAGTGCCATATAAGTAATCTAGATTCTTGGCGTTAGATACTACGGGATTTCGAAACAGGTTTCATAAGACTATGACGTTACACACAAATCTTCTCATAATAAAATGACCGTTTTGAGCAAGTGTGCCAAATTATTAAAGCCCCGTTTGCTCTCTAATTAAGTACAGCTATGTAATAACTAATATCATGTCACTCAAACACGTTTGAATGTTGCTTGTTACTTGGTACCAAGCTGTAAGAAAGGTATTTCAATCATTGACAGTTACGCAAATGTTTTGTTGGTAAAGTATCCGGAAAACGTATCTACTGGAGAGCACTCGATGAGTCAGAAATAATCATCACATAATATCTTAATGTTCGTTTTGTTAACGATCACCTACTGTATACAGGGTCAAAGGTGTTAAACGCAAAACCTTTTAAGGGCGGGTCTAGTACATCTAGACAAAAATTTTTGTTCTAGGACTTTTGGAAAATCACGAAGAAAAAATCATCTTTTTATACAAAAAGTTCGTCAACGCGCGGAAAAATGTATGGAGAAGCATTTTTTTGCGAATTTTCAAAACTCTTAGTACAAAAGTTGTTTGTCTAGATGTACTAGACCCGCCTTTAAAATGTTTTGCGTTTAATACCTATGACCCTGTATATCTAGAGATATAGGTATTCTGGTATCTAAATACATTCCGATAACAGTTTACTACAACATCCTAACGGCGCTTCTTTTCAGAACTTGCATTGTTTTGGAATTCTAGTCTATTTCACTCGTATCTACTAGTCAATATTTTACGCTTTCCAAGGATGTTAGTGAAATTTCTTACGGCCCACAATAACAATTTTTTGTCACTTATTTAACCATTACCTACGTAGAAAGTTTAAGTTTGAGGCACACACGCCTAATGGGCTGGTCTTGCGGTGAGGTCATATTTAGTAAATGCATCTTTACCTACTTGCTGAGTCTGAATAGTATGGTTATATCATTAAAAGAGGGCAATACCGTTAATACCACATAAACATTATTTTTAAAATGAAAACATTTTCAAACCGATGGAAAGCCTGCAAATTACACTAACCTAAAAGTTCTGCAACAGGCGAAATGATTTATTTTCTCTTTAATGAAATGTGCAACGATTCAAATGATATCTACTTGATATGTGACGATCAAAAAATAGCAACTACTTGTAAGCGCAATTATAACCTACCAAATTAAATGCCAAGTCGATGATTACCTACTTACAAAGCCTTTTAACAACTATGATTAGCATTTGTGTGCGGCCGGCTCTATAAAACATATGCTGGTGTGGTTTTGATTAAAAAACTAATTATCACTTTACGATATCACAGATTTCACCGAATAATTACACTCACGATTCTTGGATTTCACACACATCTTCTATAGAGTCCGACATTTATTATTTTAACGTGTTAGCCAAAAGCTTTGCCCGTCCATTCTGTGGGCGGGTAAAGAAGTCTGTCTGCAAAGCTATTCAATGTTTCTATGGTAACCAATTTGGACAACAATATCCCATATTGGGTGGTTACATTAGATCAATGAACCATAGCTGGGACATGAACATTATGATTCAAACTAAAAAATTGATGCTTTGATTTAGTGGGTATATTTATATACCTATACCCATAGAATAATAACGGCGTTATTATTCTATGCCTATACCTACTCATTGATAAGATGAGTAAGTTTATAGGCATGTACTAGAAGGAGTCGAACTTGATATTATTATCATAGCTGTTAGTGATTAGATAAGAACAGAACTGAAGTTAAAAGTAAATATTTTTGCAAAAAATAGCGCTTCAAGAATCAAATGTCCACTAAATCATAATAATATTCTGCATCAATTTTAGAAAGCATTACATTAACAAAACAATTGTTTTAAATTATATGTCCAATAAATAGAAACATGAATTTGAAATTATCGGTGAAGTGCGAGTTGAACTCGCGCACGAAGGGTTCCGTACCGTATGGAAGCCCCCTTAATTTATTTTATTTCAATTGAATGATTTATTTTTGAATGGAATATAAAGTTAATATTGTGTGAATATTTTAAGCATCTTCCTCTTGCCGTGCAAAAAAAAAACACGTTCCTTGTATGGGATATTCATTTATTTCTGTTTTTAGTATTTGTTGTCTGGCAACAGAAATACGTCATTTGTGAAAATTTCAACGTTCTAGATATCACGGTTCATGAGATACAGGCTGGTGACAGACAGACGGACAGCGGAGTCTTAGTAATAGGGTTCCGTTTTTATCCTTTGGGTACTATAACCCTAAAAAGACGACTGAGTTGGTTAAATCATAGTATCAAGTAACGTCAAAGTGTTAAAAAATTTCGTCAACAGTAAAAGAAATCGGCAATATTTATCTTTTTGCGTGTCGTATCTACCCGCTTTCGTTTATTATTTACACAAACGGTATATAAATGGAAGTACCAAGTAGTTTTTATCAATGCATATCAGCGTTATCACATATTGCTGTGAAACAAAGGATATGCATCAATATACCAGATACAGGACTGCTGATGATAAATTAATTTATGCCAACAACACTGCACCAACTCAAATTCAAATTGTTCAACACTGATGTGACCAAAGCGAAGTTAAATTGAAATTAACTAGTTGTACTCAAAGTTAATAAACACATCTTCTTTTGATTTCAATGCATCGTCGAATCTTGAATCAAACAATCCATAGATGTCGGTGATATTTACCTACATAGGTTCTACTTCCCTATATACCTTTACCACTAATTGAATTGTCCGCATCAGGTTTCTACTCAAGTGACATGTAACCGATATCCAGTAAAGCACACAATGACTTCCGTATGATACTCTAAGTACTTAAATTTGCACAAACACTAATTGCTTCTAAACTGCAGATACTAAAACTTCGGAGCTTTCGGAAGCTCGGAATTCGTTCGGTTCGATTTGAGCGTTCAGTGACCCGCGCTATTGATGTATCGAGTGATCGCGATCTGGATGGTTGTCGGGATCATGCGGATGCGAGGTCACAGTTGACCACGACACGTGCTTGGGTCGGATTCCAAGCGGGATGCGTACGTCCCGGCGCGCGACGAGCCACAGACTAACCTCGAGCGCGAGCCGCCGCACTGGCACCGGCCCCGGCGCAACACGCCGAGATGCTCAGAGTTCAGACCCACCGAAGCCCGAAGCCCAGCTGCGCTCGCTTTATCTGATTACTTCACGGAGCAAGGACCTTTCGACACAAAGCTCGCCGTAAAATCCACCATGAAAAACCGTATCTATACCACGAAATTTCGCTTACGAAATTCACTCGTTAATTCACCGTTTGATTCGGTTTTGTAATTCCTTGATTAGTTCGTTTTTAAGACAACGTTTAATCGTGTTGTGAAATTTGTAATTCGCGTTTTAAAGCGCTCTGATGAGCAGCCACAAGCTTAGAGAATTTATAAATTAAAAAAATGAAATGAACAAATGTGGACTGGAATAATTTAATATTGGGCCGGATGAGAAAAAAGAGCCTGCTGCGACGACGAGTCACGAGCACGAAGATCGTGAAGCTACAAAAAACTATTCAAAGGAGCCGATACTAACCGAGCACATATTAAAATTTGCAATAGATCCACGACACAGTCCCAAGACGCTACGAAGTGGTTCTCATTGTTGAATATATCTATTGTCGTATCATAGTACATTTATACGCGTAGAGGTCGCTGATGTACATAAACATCTGTTAACTATACACCGTATATACGACTCGAGTATATTTAGCTACTATACAATGAACCTCATCTTTGGCAGAGATTTACCACCAAGCGATTGTAACATGCAACGCAACGGAATAAAGTTTTAAGAATAATAAGATATTATTCAGCAAATCTTCCCAGCTAGACTACCCACACTATCAGATGAATTTGGGATAGAAACGGTACTTTAGCTTTGTTTAGTATCTAAACGGAAACCATTGTGCAAAAATATGCAAGAGCGTTTAACATCACGTACCAAACGAATAAACTAACTGTTAAGCAACTTGTAATACAATATATTATAGGACATCAAATTGCACTGAATGAAATTCTGAAATATTTACAAAGTGAATTATAGAGTTGGAACTGTTGGAAGTAACAGGTAGTAAACAAAGCTTACGAAAGTAGTCATGCGTAAGACCTTGATATAGATCGTAATAATAGGAATGTAAAGTGCGTTTGACCCGGCCTTACTCTTTAAAGGTACTGTACTGTACCAGCCTTTTTAATAGTCCACTGCAAGACGTAGGCCTACCCACGAAGGGTGATTGGGCCATATCCACCACGCTGGCCCAGTGCGGGTTAGTTACTCTTTAAAGGTGAACGGTAGCAAACCATTGAGCCCAGACACCACTTAAGTTAATTAGGGCACTTGAGATAATGGATACGTCCAAAAATATTATTTTCGGAACAGTCAAAATTGATCTGGAATCTGTACCATTAATTTTGGGAGAGCAACAAATAAATAAGCAAGAAGAAACATTTAAAATAGCAGATTGTAAAATTACCTTTATACAGTAAGTGGGTAACATAAAATTTTGGGATCGTAGTAGGCCAGTAAGTATGTTATCGAACGCGCTGGATGCAGGCCGCTTCCAACCGGTCTCATCGGAAAATGATAGGAGAGGCTTATGGTGGCTGATGGATGGGTGGATGTGCCAATAAATAACATAAAAAAATCTTGTTTACCAATATTATAAATTGTAGCAAGACTGGATAAAGTCTACGTAAGATACTCGCCTATCTCTGATGTATCTCAATGAAGTTAGAATAATTTTTAAACTACGGCCCTATGTAATGATGGACACAGCTATATCCTAGAATACGATTTATTTTCGTCGTTTATAGAAACGCCCAGTATTGTACTCTCGAAGTTCTGCACCAGCCTTTTTGCCCTGGAAGTAACCCTATATAATAACAATTTATTTATCTTCGAATAAAAATTCAGAATTCAGTGTTTAGGTACTGATATTGTTCTTCACCAGTGGTTTCATATAGAAAACAATGCTGTGTTTAAATAGGTAGATAAACTAGATAACAATACCATAATGGGATATACCTACGCTAGTATATTTAAAGTCTATATTAGGTAGGCGGAGATCATCAAAATGAGAGTAGATTGCCTTGAAAATCATAACATCGCGGCATGTATTCCTAGGCATTCGAGTGTTGACTATTGTCACGATTCGCGGCATTCCCTTTGTCTGTTTACCGTTATTGTCAACAGTCGCTTTTGTTCGATTGTTTTGAGTTCAGAAGAATTTACTGTAATTCTTCTGAGGTTTTGAGTTTCCATAACCTTTCACAACGTCAGGATGTCTGATTACAGACTGAGCATGTGCATTGTGCATTATCTGCAACTTCAATTCTCTACTAGTAGCTGTAGTAGAACCATAATTATATGCATCTGTTTTCTTAATGAAATCAATATACGAGTACCTACTTATAATATTTTCAGGATTTTATATTATTGTGTAAGTCACGTAAGTGGTCTGGCTTTAGAGTTAAGTTTATTGGGGTGGAAAAAATAGCGGTGAACAGAGTATGTAAGACGGTTTCAGATTTTGTTACTACCAGTGAATTGAGTGTGCTCTGGCCCATAGCAACCAATTGTTGGTTGAGGAAGTTGGTCTGTTCGAGAAACTCCACTTCTACTGTTTTACCTATCTTGGACGGACAAAGTTCCTGATGTAATCAGCATAGTAAAACACATATCCAATGCTGCCTAAACTATTGCTGCTGGCACTAAAGGATTCAGCGTTCTCAAAATACCCAAAATATGCCATAACAGCTAATTGTTGGTTAGGAAAGATGGGCTGTTCCAGTAACTGGCTCCAGTTGTGCATCACTGTCTTGGACAATAAAAGTCCCGTTTAAAAAAATGTTTTATTCATTATAATTAAGTGCGAATCACTCACCTAATGCTGGTAAGACTGTTGTTGCTGGCAGTAAGCGAGTCGCTTTGCCCTGCGCCATAGCAGCTAATGATTGATCTAGAAAGCTGTTCTTTGGTTCTGTTCTAATAACCTCACTGACGTATTGCTAGCTATGTTGAAAAAAAAACCTTAAATACAATTAGAGTAGAAAAACACTCACCCAATGCTGGCGGTAAGCGAGTCGGCTTTGCCCTGCGCCATGGCAGCTAATGGTTGATCTAGAAAGCTGTTCATTTGTTCTGTTCCAATAACCTCACTGACATATAGCTAGGTATATTGGACAAAAAGTTTCTAATATAGTGAGAATAGCAAATCACTCACCCAATGCTGGCAAGACTGTTGTTGCTGGCAGTAAGCGAGTCGGCTTTGCCCTGCGCCATGGCAGCCAGTTGTCGGTCGAGGAAGTTGTTTTGTTCCAGTAACTGGCTCCACTGGCGGATTGCCGTTTTAGACGAGGACAGCTCCTGGTGCAGTTGCCTTTCGTCAAGTGAGTTCAGCCCGCTTCGGAGCGAACTGTCCAACCTACAGGAAAAAATGATATTTTCAGTCACTTATTTTGAAGCAATTACTCGTAGGTTTATTTGCTTAAGCTTCACTAAACCCATTCTTATTTGACATGATAAAAATAAAAATATCTAAGTCTCTTTTCTTCTTAACATTTTATATGTGAAGAGGAAAACATCATTGGTTGTTCATGTTGTCAAACTTAGTTTTGTTTCAAAAACTAGTTTAAAATACCGATCTTTCTGTACCACGCTCCGTCTAGTCGTCGTAGAAGTAAGCTGTCCGTGCTATCAAAAATTGAAGCAGTTGGCACAAAATCGTGCGAGAGAAGATGATGCCCAAATGGGTCACGCGTACATGCAACCCCCAGCCCACTCCTTATGTTGGAGGATCGGCATACGATGGACTATTTAATCCAATATATGTAAGGGCTTGCTTGCTTCGTGGTGGTCTTGTGGTAGTGACACCCGCCTTACAATCGTAAGGTCGTGGGTTCAAATCCCGGTCCCGTAACCATGAGTTCTTTGGAATTTATGTGCGGAATTTCACACCACTGGCTTTTCGTTGAATCGTGAAGAAACCTGCATTTGTCCGTAAAAGAAATTGGAAAGCGTATGTGAATCCAGCATCCCGCACTAGGCCAGCGTGGTGGATATGGCCTACGTCCTGCAGTGGACTATTAAAAAGGCTGGTACAGGTACATCGCCAGTTAGACTGACCAGGGCATCATAAAATAATCGTAGTTTACCTCTCGATGTAATCGTCGACGCTCTGCAGGCTGGTGACGGAGCGCGCCAGGTCGTTGTCCATCATCAGGTCGTCGGACGCGAGGCTCGACAGCGTGTCCAGCGACGGCGTCCTCTCGCCCGCCGTACGCACTGATACAAACATTACCGTTTACCACAGAGTCAAAATAATCGGCCAAGTACGAGTCGGACTCGCGCACGGAGGGTTCCGTACTGTATGGGAGCCCTTGAATATTGACGTTCCTACAAGGTGCAAAATCACGCACCGAATCAACATTATCTTTCATGTCTTTCTAACTCGTGACGTATTAAATCAATGCATCTCTGTCTAATTATCTCGATCAACAACAATATCCCTCTGAGATCTCTGTACTGTGCTGTTTAGTAATTCTTGAGTACCTAATTTACATTTAACGCTATGTTTGACAATGCCATTGCTCTAATCATCAAATTTTAGAATATAATTGTACTTGCTCATCATTATGACCAACTTGTTTAATAAATGTACGACAAATTTTTTTATAGGCCGAATCATACAAGTCGGCGGATGTGAAGTTAGATACAAGTTGCGCAATATCCAATCCTGATTGAAGCTCACATAAAGCTGCCCGTTCATTGGGTTTCGCGCAGCTTGTGGCTAACTTCATATTTCACAGCCGCCGACTTGTATGATTCGGCCTATCTATACCCACTAAACTTGACTTAGTAATTAATGATTTACTTGGCTTTTATTTTTTTATTGATTTTATATTGATTGTAGTCATGCTTTCTTGAGTTTACAATGATTTTGACAACTTGGCGAATGTGATGTTAGCTACAAGCTGCGGATAGTCCAATCCGGATTGAAGCTCAATACATAGGTATAAGTAATTAACAGCTGCGCAAAAACTGATTTATCCGCAGCATTTATTTTCGTCAATGTTTTCTATGTTTTAATAGTTATTAATTTTTTTGCTATTCAGAGCGAAGAGAAATACAACCTAGCAAAGATCATAAGTAATTTTATAAGCCATAACAGTACCGTTTAGCCGTAAGTATGAACACCATACAGCACAATAAAAGACACCACACCACATTGTATCACTTACCCATAATCAAAAACGTATTTAATTTGTAAATATTAAATAATAAAGCACCTACCGTAGTTATTTATAACTCAAAAACCGCAAGTTTTGTAAAATAAATTAATTTGCGGTTATTCTTCCGCGTATCCACGTTCCCGCCAAAACATTTTTTGGTTTCTTTGTCACATCTCCGAAAAGAGATTTTAGTAGGTAGCAAGTATAACTAAAGAGTTTGTATCTTTTTTGGAAACATTTCATTCTAGATTATGAACACACTTGACATAGTAAGATGACTTTGTAATTAGTGTTAATGGCGTAGGTATGCCGTTCTAATGAATAAACAAACAAACAAATAGTAAAAGAGTATTTAGGTAGATGAAATTTTGGCGGGAAACACTTTGGTCCTATTAGGTATAGTAATTTTCGTGAAAAATAATTATTTTGTTTCCATCAGTGATTAAACTGAAATTTCGTGTTGTTCGTGTTGTTACTGAAATTCTATTGACTCATCTAAATCTCCACTGCTTTACGACGACTTACGACTTTGATGTGACCGTGGCTTTGCTTGGACTTTGATTTGGCTACGACTGTGATTATTTTGATAAAACATCCTAAATCTGGAAAATGGAAACTGGAAAATGCATAAACATGAGACGCCAAACTTATAAGTAGGTATTTATTCCACATTTCACAAGTTCGAATCAAAATTAATGGAAAACACGTGGCGAGTGGCTGCGCAACTGTGAACAAATACTTATGTCAACTGGGGTGAGGAGTAAGGTTTTATGCAGGCTAACTTCACAGACACCATTAAGTTTGAATCGATCTATATAGAATGAAATAGAAAATAACCAACATTTCCGATTCCTCTGAGCCAGCGGGCTGCAAGTGATGCGCTCTCTGGACTTCCGCAACTGCCGGCTCGCTTCCGACTCGATGGTCTTTGTCGACGGGCTGCCGTCGGCGTTTTCTGGTGAAACGAATGAACATTATTTGAAATTCCTGTTCTTTTTCAACAATGATGATGATGATGAAAACTCTTGGTTATTTACGTTCTCCGAAAATTAACTTACTTAGGTAAGTAAATAAGTATTTCATTTTGCTTACGCAGTGTGCGTGGGGTGGGCGTACCGGGAGACTCGGAGCTCACGTTTATAAAAAGGTACTGTTCTCGCCGCTTTTACTTTCCTAACACTTTTCTTGTGAAATTTATAGGTATACTAGCTGACCCGGCGAACTTCGTTTCACGCGATATCTTTATAAATTATAGCCTATGTGTTATTCTGATTTATAAGCATAATTATTGCAAAGTTTCATCTCAACCCGTTCAGTTGTTTTTGCGTGAAAGAGAACAAATATCCATACATTGGTTTCACGTTTATAATATTAGTAAGATATAGATCTGGTGTACCAAGCCGAAAGGACTTACTTACTTGCTTACTAACCATCATAATAAACAACTTCAATGGGGCCAAGCCGGGATTCGAGAAATAAATCAGCTGTTTCATACCTTTTGTCGATTCCCAGTTGCGATTTCGTATGGAACTGCAATTTTTTTCTCGAATTCGGCTTAGCCCCATATTAAAAGTTGTTCATAATAATGGTCTTAATCATCTAATTTCGGCTTAGTAGGTACCTATAGGGCAAATTCTGACAACAGTAGAAAATAGAAAGGGAATGATTTGGCCACCTTGCACGACATGACAATCTAATAAAAATCAAAATAGAAGGAAAAGTAGAAGGAAAGAAAAGAAGGGGAAGACCACTGAGATCATTTTTAGACCAGATCAAAGAAAAGGTAGATGTCATGTCGAACAGGGAGGTGAAGATATTGGCGGAAGACCGCGACACGTAAAAGTTCCGCGTTCTTAAGTCCTGAATGACCTACAGGGCAAGCAGATAACCCTGTATATTTGTAAGGGAAAGGTAAAGCTTACTCCTGAATAGTAAGGCGGGTTGGTCCGCGATCTCGTCGTCAAAGAAGTCCCGGCCGTCAGACAGTGAAAGCGAGCCAGACGCGTGCGTGGGCGTGCCGGGAGACTCGGGAGTCACGTTTTTACTGTTCTCGCCGCTTTCCACCCGCACAGGGTCACTGGTGGACAAATGAAAATGGTTAGTAAAAGTAGGTGAGTTTTTTAAGCCGTCTGAAGGCTTCTGACATGGCTATTCAGTTGAAACCACCGCCAATCACTGGCAGTCAGAAAAAAAGGGACGTTGAAGTCGGCTCCTCCTTGCACCAGACCTCAATTCTGAACCACGGGATCGAGACATATCAAGTCTAACTATTTTTGTAAATTGTAGATTGAGATTTAATTTTACTGATATTTTACAACGTAGGAGAAATGGAGAACGATAATATAATAGATGACGATTTCTATTGAATTTTAGACCATTTATTTTAGGGACTGTTTTTTGTTTTTTATTTTTTTTATTCTTAAAAAATATACAGCAATACATTTCAAACAACGCATTTACCTAAGTTCCTTGACAGGCTGCAAAACCTCTCCATCCACGGCATCCTCTTCCAACCGGAACCGCGACAGGGGTTCAGGTGACTTGGTCTTCGTGTTTGCGGTCTGATACGCCGATGATATTGAAGGAGCATCCCTTGAAAATAACATAATATATATAAATATAATAGGCCTCTAAGGGCTATAACAATTGATATTCGCTTAGAATACTTCTTTTTTTCCTTTCGGCCGCGTTCGTAATCCAATTTTGTCGAATGTTAAAATGTCCCTTAATCTCGAAATATAGACAACAATCCAGAATAAAAGAAGTTTACAAAACTGTCACTAGCATGCTGGTAGGTTAGATAGGAATCACTTCATAGTTAATTTATGCCGACAACAATCGAAAGTAAAATGAATCAAGGAATGGTTTTGGTAAAAATATTTGATAACATTGATATTTTCGTTCGATGTGGGGCATTGACGTCCCATGAAGAATGTTTTGTGCATTCTCCTCACCCACGGTATATCAGAGTCATTCCAATATCTTGAAATAATAGAGTGTGACTCTGTGCAACTGATACATAAATAAATCTTTGTTGCTGTATTTCCTGTGTTTTGTTTTCGTCAATAAAATAATGTCTATTGTCTATTAATCTATATACAGTACTCCAAAGATTTTTCTAACGACCGAAAAAGAGGGTAGACACCACTCTTTCCACACGCGGCTTGTTGTTAGAATCGCTAGTGCTGGCAGAAGAGATGAGGCTGTCAGCTGGCAAAGTCGCGTCATCCAGGCCATAGTATGGTAACCCATAGTGCAGAAATTCGAGGAGATATGTACTGACCTTTCCGCATGTAGCTCGTTGTAAGAATTACTAGTACTGGTGAGTCTATCAGCTGGCGAGGTCTCGTCATCCATCAGGCTTTGTGTGGAGGCTTCGAGTGCCGCCATGTCGAGGAGATAGGTACTCACCTTTCCATATGTACCTAGCTTGTTGTTAGAATCACTAGTGCTGGTAGAAGAGATGAGGCTGTCAGCCGGCGAGGTATCGTCATCCAGCCTTTGAGCGGTACCCTATAGTGCAGAAATTCGAGGAGATAGGTACTGACCTTTCCACATGCAGCTCGTTGTTAGAATCGCTATTGCTAGTAGAAGAGATGAGGCTATCAGCTGGTGAGGTCTCATCATCCAGCAGGCTTTGCGTGGAGGCCTCGAGTGCCGACATGTCGAACTTGGACTCCTCCAGCGTGAGCGTCAAGTTGTGGTGATCGCCGCTCTGGTTGGTGCACGTGCTGGTCGTGCTGTAGTTCGAACTTGTCATGGAACCTGGTAAATTATATGACCAGCTTAAGTAATGACTGATTTTCTTCTGACTTGTAGATGTACAGCACATCGATTAAATTCAGTCGTTAGAGCTTACTAATTTAGATAAAAATGGGCAAAAGAAAATGGAACATGCGGCCAAAATTATTCCGAAATAGAGAATAATTGCTTTCGAAAGAGGAGGTACATGATAGAATAAATAATTTCGGAAATCAGTAATATTTTTTTCTGATGGTGTGCGTCTACATTAAGGTAAGATTTCACAGGGACAAAATGTTGTTAGGAAAGTAGTTTCAAAGTGGCAAGTCTGGTGCTTACTGCTTGCGAGCTATAAATATATGGTATTTGCCAGACTTGGGCCATCAAAATAGGAATAAGATGTACATCACCAACTACTAAGTACTCAATTGTTTTCAAAAGGAACTACCTAGATAAAAATACTACTCTTCTGCTGAGTAAATTAAGCGTATAATAATTGTCCATATATTTGATTCACTTACCCATCATTGGACCTCGTAGCGAGTCATGTTGGCTCAGCGTCAGCGACTTCATCAGCAGCGGATGCGGCGGTGGGGGCTCGTCTACTATTAGGATAGTTTTCTTTGGAATCTCTACTTCAACCTTCTCAACTTCCTTATTTTCAAACTTGGATTTGTCGTCTTCACAACTAGACACGCTGAGCGCAATGGATACGTCGTCTTGTGATCTGCAAACAAAGTCTGCGTCTTAGATAAGTAAGTGGTAGGTATTCAAAACTCTGAAAAGTATTTTGTTAGCACACTACATCCTAAGCTCCTAGGTGAAACGTCTCCCGTCCACTGTTAGGCATGTACCTACACCTTAATTTTCCAATAAGCCCGTTAGCAGTGTCGACCATCAGTTCTTTTCAGTGTGTCTATATCCATATCCTCGGCTCACAACCATTTTTACTTAACAATTTCATCCTGGGTAACTTTGATTTGGTTTGCCGTACCTGGTAGCCATAGCTTCTCCCGCCGCGTGGCTCTGCCAGGCGCCGCTGTTCCCGAAGTGGCTCTCCTCGCTCTTGCACGATGGACTCGACTCTTTGCTCGAGCTCAATGTCTGTGGCGACACCACGCCGCTCGACGACTTTATGAACGAATTCTGAAAACAATGACCATTGCTGCTTATAAACGAGTACGAGACTTCTATATAAGTATGGTTAGTTTATTTTAAGCTAAGAACTAGGAACTTAGAGCGGTGGAGTGATTTCTCAATTTTCCACTAACTTTACCCTGAAACTTTTTTCGTAAAATCAATGTATAATCTTACTTTGTATAGATTTCATGTTTGTTATTTTAACAACTTAATATCATCAATCCAATATCAACCGACGAGTTTCTCTCCCATTAAATACGTCAAAAATTGTGTCAATGAAATTTCCTCAAAAACTTTGCTCATTACATTAGCTACTTTAATCTGCCTATATAACCGGCTTTCTTATAGCCTTAGAGAGCGTTTTCACGGCAATTTGTTTGTGAACAAGTGCTCTTAATGTTCCATCTTTCTTAATTGTGTGCGTTGTATGAGTAATTATAAATAGCAAATTGTTTGTTGCTATTCCAAATTTTCGGTTGCATATACTAACCTGTTTATTCAGCTTCTCAGGCTGCGCCCGATCGAGCACAAACTTCTCCTCCTCCGTACTGGTCTGAATCCTCGTGGGTCTGCTCCTGTTCCTATACCGATCCAGGGTAGACATGGGGGACCTCTGCACAGGCTCTACAGGGGAGGGCTTGGGCAGGATGGGGGAAGGGGGGCGGTAGGTGGGGGTGGGGGACACGTCGTAGTCAGGAGACGCCGCGTCGTCAAAGGACGAAGGTAGCTTTGGTAAGGGGATGACGGTGTGCCCGGTTACGACTGCTTCGTCTGGAAAAGGATGTTATGTTTAAAGCTTCTCACTCTCGTATAAGAATTCTCAGACTTTCCCACATGTATCTTTTAATGTCTGGAGATTTCGGCGATTACAATACCTACGCTAAGTGAAGTGGAAGCCTGTGAACGTCTTACAGACACATTTTGAAACAAACAATTTCATCATCATCATTTTAGCCGTAAGACGTTCGTAATCACAGGCCTCTACAACACTAATCCACTATAGATTTCCAAGAAGTCTTGATATCGTAAATCACTTGTATTTAGAGTGATTTTGCTTCGACAGACAGGCAAGACGGGACATCTAATTACCTTATGGGTGAACATCCTACGTGCTTGCCAGTACGTGATTTTCATTGAACTTAGCAACTTAGTCCGTTTTTGTCCTGCATGCTACTCGTACATGCCTTGCCTACTGCCAATTTTTATGAACAGGATACATAAGTCTTCCTACCCATGACATCAAGGTCGTTGTCTCGCAGCTCTCGCAGGTGGAAGTTGTGGGAGCCTCGCATAACCATCTCAAGGTTACGAGACCGATTTTGTAAAGAAACAAGCACCAAGCGTCATGCAGTAGCTGCGTTTCGACCAATCACAAAGGCGAAAATGGTTTGATATGATGTCAAGGTCGTCGTCATAGAAGTTGTGAGAGCCTCGCATCACCATCTCGAGATTACAGGAGCAACGTTGCGAGCGAGCAAGCACTATGGCTCTCGCAGGCAGCTGCCTAGTGTTAGGACCAATCACAGAGGCCGAAATGGTTGATTGGTTGAGAATTGGGCTGCAACTATCTGCAGGACGCATGAGTCCTCTTACCCATGATATCAAAGTCGTCGTCCTGCAGCTCCCGCAGGTGGAAATTGTGTGAGCCTCGCATCACCATCTCCAGGTTGCGTGGGCGCCGCCGCGAGCGCGGGGACAGCTCGCCGCCCGCGCCGCCTTCGCCGCCCGTCCACACCCCCGAGTCTGACGATACTGCTGACCCTGCTCCTGCAACAATAAGTACAAAATGATCTGATAATTTATGTGTTTGCTATGCTGTGTTGTTCTGCAATGCCCGAGCATTGCAGAACAGAGAGACTCCGAAGTCTCTCTGCGATATCGAATCAGGAATGAGGAGGTCCGGAGAAAAACCAAAGTTACTGACTTAGCCCAGCGGATTTGCTGGTTGAAGTGGCAGTGGGTAGGGCTCTCAGCTCGAATAACTAATGACCGATGTGGTCGATAAGTTCTCGAGTGGAGACCACGTACCAGCAAGCGCAGCGTAGGATGTCTACCCACAAGGTGGACGGATAACCTCATTAAGACCGCAGGTTCGCGCAAGTGGCGATAATATCGATAAACATACACAAAAAATACGTAAATAAATAATTTATTCGTAACTAGGTAAGTACCTAATAACAATATTATGTTGAACATAGTATTTTAGTCTAAATAAAAGTGACATCAAAAAAATATTATAGATTGATTAATATTGAACTTGATTTTATAATTTAGATAGGTACTCTAGACTAGTCATCGCTGTAAGATTCCCTGTGTCTAGCGATGACTAGTCTCTGCCAGGGGATAAAGAAACAATGGTTTAGTTAGAAAATAAGTATTTATTCTTACAGACGAACATAGAACCTCCTCTTTTTTCGAGTCGATTAAAAGTGCGCGAAGGCGAAAAGTTAATTGGCATGTATTTAAACTGAATATTAATTTCCAGATTTAATAAACATTAGGTACCCATTAATCGTATTTTTTTTTTTAAATGGTTAAGAAAATATGGGTTAATTTAATTACTTGCTGGATAAATATTTTAAAAAACAAAATCATGAACATACCTTCCCTCCACCCATCCGACGTGCTCGCCTTCCGGGTATTATTGACAGCCTGAAATCAATAAACACTAATTAATGACACTAATCACTACACTATCACTGCACTAGTTACGTAAAAATAATGACCAATTTGACCATGTTGTCCAAAGAAAGTACGTCTACTCAAAGTGCATAGCTCTATATCTGTGAATGGAGCAAGGAACGAACCCTACGCGAAACAGCCTATGTCGAAATGTCTCGTAGTTAAAGCGTTAGTTAACTACTACAAAAATAAACAACACATCCTACACGGAGACTCTCCGCTTGAGATATGTCGCAAGATAAATCTGCACTCACTTTCAGTAAACGCGTTCAACACAGACAAAATTACAAAATAAACAATAAATACACGACGAAATTAGACTTGGTAATCTTGGTTTTTAAATTACAAAAGAAATAAAGAAGTTTAAGCGATTTTTATAAACACACGTCATGTTACGGTCTAAGACGATGAGAAAATGCTGGTGTAATTAGTTTGGTCTAATTAGACGGCGCATTGCAAAACAGTTGGACATGTGTGAGTGCATTTTGCCTGGTTGTAAACGAAAGTCTTCACACCTCGTGCTTTTATGTCCGTGAATTGTAGGTGCCGAGTTGTGGATATTAGTTTATGTGATAAAATATATTCATTAGCACAGCAATATGCTTTTTAGTCATTGCCTCGAATTACTAGATGCAAGTAAACAAACCTAATAGGTCCCTGTAATTGTTAAAACTTGGAGTAACCTCCTTTGTAAGAATGACATAAAGATCCAAAAAAGTGCGGTTCTTAATAAAGATAAAAAAATATTTTATATAGAGCTGAGAATAGACGGATAAAATAGCTCTTTAGATAAAAAGTTTAGTAAGCCTCTAGCTTACCTAAGCTAAGCCACTAGTTTAGCACCTAAAAACTACTACATTTAACACAGTCAAATTTCATCCTAAAAGATTCGAAAGAAAAGTATCTACTTAATACAATTTTAGAAATTTAGGCTTACTAAACTTTGTGGCATATCTAATTGAGAATTTAATACAGATATAATTGAATTTAAAAAAATCTCTTAGAGAATTTAAAAAAACTTAATCCCAGATTTATCCTGGAATCGTTAGCATGTTATAACATCGTGTGATACCCACTACGCCAAGTCGAGTAGATGCATTCTGCACTGGGGATATTTCGGGCACACATCGACCGGCTTCTGAAGAGTCGATACTGAAATAGACGCAGTGTGACCTACATCACAATACAAACAAGAACTATTCTTATTCCCAGCCATTACAGTCGACTTTTCAATGACAAATAGTTCCAAAATATTGTGTAATTCACATTTTTCAGCTATTAAAATGAAGGAGAGGATAAACGTGTCATTAGAAAGGGTTTGGGACAGATTATGTAATTTTACACCGTTAATTAGAATCCAGAGTTTGATGTCCAAATATTTTTGTGGGGTTATTACGGTTCGGATTTATTTGATTACCTAAGGTTTATTATTATCTATTTTATAAGATAGAATAATACGACATTTTGCATATTCTGTATATACTTACGTAGTGGGCTAGTAACTCCATAATAGGGAAACAAAAATAAACAAACCATAAATCTATCAATCCAATCCAGGCTTTCGAGGTCTTGAAATCAAACTCAGAAGTAAACGAATCGTTTCCTATATGTCAGAACCTCGCGGGCGTAGAGGGAGTATTGTATGTAGAGGTGTATCATGCTCCCACTCCATACTAAAATATGCGTGTTGCACCTAGGCCTAGACTATGGAGTCGTCTGCAATCGGTCATCAAAAAGATTGTGACCCCGATTAAAAGTGACTATTTAAAAATTCAGTTTCGCATTTTGAACCGAACCGCAGCAAGGATTCGAGTTGCAAACTCTAACTCCAAGCCTCCAACTCTAAGGCTCATACAGTCGACACAGACCTAATAGGCTTAGGAGCAGTCATTGGCGCTCGAATTCTGCCTGTACCATGCCTGTACTGATAGGTTTATTTCTCACTTGTTTCGCCATCTTAGAGTCGATGTTCTTGACAGCGGGGTACTGCGGCCGCGGCAGCTGGTTGGTCTGGAAGGTGTACTTCCCCGGCGGCCGGTCGCTGACTGTCTGGACGCGGGTGACGGACCCTCCTCGGTTGGCGGGCTCGACCCGCGCCGCAATCTTACGTCCATCCTGCTGAAATGGTCAAAATTATCAGTATTTAAGCCAAATCAAACTTCTAGGCGACTCTGATGTTAGCTACAAGCTTCGGATAATCCAATCCTGACTGAAGTTCACTTGATAGCTGTGTGAGGGTTGGGTTATCCCGCATCTTGTATAGATGACATCATAGCTGCTAAGAAGTTTAATTTGGCGTATAACTGGGACATACTCTGGACTTTTTACTACCAATACTATATCGGCCTCTTCCAAACAATAGCCTACTCAAGAAGAACTATTAGGCCATATCTACCACGCCACACCGGGTTGCTACGCTAATTACTTCTAAAGGGAGGCAGAATTACTCAAGATATTTTGAGTAGGTAGGTACTATCTATATTTCGAGTAAAAACCGTTAATTAACTATCTTCTATATGGTCGGTATTTTCTGTTTTTGTGGACCTGGACCTAAATACTGTTGCGGTTGGTCGGTGAATATGACGGTCTGCTTGTTTTTTACGCTGGTGGAAGACATCTCGGTCGTTGGTACATTCTGTGTCAGATAGATGATGATGTGATATGGTATACTTGTAAATACTGCTGTGGCTGCTAGATGACATGACTGACGTGACATGAAGTCTGTTTGGTGACGGGTTTGGGTTTGGACACACCGCCAGCGCCCACGATGGTGGTCACGACGAGACCTGCGTCGTTTGTATGAGATAGGTAAAGATGTGTGATGGTATACCTGTGAATACTGCTGCGGCTGGTAAGTCAGTATGACGGTCTGTTTGGTGACGGGTTTGGGCACACCGCCCGCGCTCACGATGGTGGTCACGCCGGTGGACGAGACCTGCGTCGCCACCAGCCCCAGCTGGTTGCTGTAGGCTGGATTTGTACTTTTCTTATCTGGAAAATTAAAGCCATTCTTCATACTTTTATGTCTGTTGCCGAGATAAAAATAGATATAGACAAAAAATAAAGCTTATGCAGGTTATTGCAGATGGAGCCGTTTGGACTCCCCCTAATAGGTACCTATATATTTTTTTGAAATCATATAATACCACCATATATTATTTTTAGTTTACTCTAAAACTTTCACTTTTAGGGGTTGGGGTTGGGGTTCAACCTCCAAAACCCTGGCCACGCCCTTGAAATTAGTTGTGGAACTATCACTTTATCAATCTGGTGTCTTGCGGATTACTAAGTTGCCTATACTTAAATAGTACGTACATTAAATGGTGGTCGATGGGACTGTAAAATTTTTGAATGAAGACCACGTACCAGCAAGTAGTATAAGACGTCTACCAACACAAAGCTACCCAATCTGATTAAGAACCAGGTAGGTACCAACTAAATAAAGCTTAAAGCTCTCTCATTGAGAGACTCTCGATCGGTCTCACTGGAGTTCTACAGGGTTATCTGCTTGCCCTATACCTAATAAGCCGAAAGGGGGTGATTACGACCAACATCATCAAGAACTATTTTTAACATGGGGCCAACCTGGTATTCGAGAAAAAATCAGCTGTTCCATACAAAATTGCAACTCGGTATCGACAAATGTACAAAGCAGCTAATTTTTAGGGTTTCGTATCCAAAGGGTAAAAACGGGACCCTATTACTAAGACTTCGCTGTCCGTCCGTCTGTCTGTCTGTCTGTCTGTCTGTCTGTCTGTCACCAGACTTGTATCTCATGAACCGTGATAATTTAGAAGACTTAACGTTGAAATTTTCAGAGATGACGTATTTTTAGTTGCCGATATAACAACAAATACCTACTAAAAACATTATTTTATTATTTTTCTTGAATTCCAGGTTGGCGCCATGGTTAAAAGTTTTTGATAATGATAGTCTAAATGACCTCATTTCTGCTTAGTACCTATCTACACCAATTCTGGAAAACCCTGTAAGTAGGTACTTATAAAGTACTGTAAGTAAACTACAGTAAAAATTATCGGTCAAGTCCGAGTTGGACTCACGCGGTTCCGTACCGTATGGAAGCCCCCCTTAAAATATTATATTTTAATTTAATTATTTATTTTTGAAATAAATTGAATTAAATACGAGTACTTATTAACTTTCGTTAAGCTATAGCTTTATAAGTACAGTAGTTACAGCTGCTGAACTTCCACCACAGTACCTACGTCCCAGGGCTGATAGGATCATGAGGGTAACTCACCAAGTGCGTTATTGTTGATATGCGTGTCCTTGTCCTTGTGGGCCCCGAAGGCGTGTTCAGCCGCGATGCTCACGTCCGCCACCCGCGCCGTCTTCGCGTGCGGCTGCCTGAAACCGAACCTGGACATGCCGACAACTTCTGTAACTGTCCTTGGCTGGGACGAAGCTAGGAGCGTTACAGCAATTATGGATGATGACTCTTCTACTTAATTCCTCTACTTGAATAACCTAGCTACGAGAAAATACATATAAGTAAGCGCAGGCAGCGCTTTAGCGGTTATACGCTTTTAGTGTCTGCAAACGACCCTAGAGATGTCGACAAATTCTTTAGACTATCAAGTTTGACCATCTCGAAGAACCGCTTCTGTAACAGCTGTCCTTGACTGAGACAAGCTAGGAGCGTTACAGCAAATAATTATGGATTATGACTCTTCTACTTAGTTAAATATATGTATACTTGTCTGGGCGGTTTTTATCTGTTATGCTAAATAAGTACACAAGATCTAACGTGCACGTATTTACGAGTGGCTGCCTGAAACCGAACCTGCACATGGCCGACAACTTCTGTAACTGTCCTTGGCTGGGAGAAGCTAGGAGCGTTACAGCAATTATGGATGATGACTCTTCTACAACATACCTACCTAGGTAAGCAGCGCCTGTATGCCAGCGGGTGACTTTACTATTTTACGGTAGGTAAATAAATAAATAAATATTAGGAGACATCTTACGAGTACACACGTATCTGACCTCAAACTAAGCAAAGCTTGTGATATGGCTACCAGAGACTGATATACTACATATACATATTTTAAATATGTATATACTTATATAGATAATACCTAAATAACACCCAGACAAAGAGCAAACACCTATGTTCATCACATAAATATTTGCCCTGGGTGGGAATCAAACCCTTTTTGACCCAGGAGTCAGGGTCACTTACCACTAAGCCACCGAGGCAGTCAAATAAGTATCTACAAGATCTAGCGCTGAAACCGTATCTACGGGTGCTACTCGTAATAAGAAAAGTTTTCAATCAGATATAGTAGACAGACTACATATAAGTAGACATCTCCGGAACTGCGTGGTTTTACTAGGTACTACTAGCGTGATCATTTCTTACCCCAATAACGCATTATCTCCTTGACTGTCTTGGTGGCTCAGTGGTTAGTGATCCTGACTACTGGGTCAAAGAGGCGTGGGTTCGATCCCCACCCAGGGCAAACATTTGTGTGATAAACATAGGTGTTTGCTCTGTGTCTGGGTGTTATTTAGGTACTATCTATATAAGTATGTATTTAAAATATACACATTGTAGTATATCAGTCTCTGGCAGCCATATCACAAGCTATGCTTAGTTTGGGGTCAGAGACCGTGTTTAAGATGTCCCCTAATATTTAAAAAAAAAAATATCTCCGGTTCTACGCGATATCTGTTTTTACCGCAGATCATAAAAAGGCGTATTAAAAAAATTGGATGTGTGTCCGTAGATTATGACTGTGACCTATGGATTAAGCCCTTACCTAATCGATTGGACTCGGATCCTTTTTTACAACCCGCATAGGCCGAATCACACAACTTGGCGATTTTGGTGTTATATATGTATACTTAATTGTATTTATTAGCTTCCACAATGTTAGAAAAAGATGGTAAAAATTTAAAATATGTACAAAAGTGGGCCCCGTCGGACACTGCTAAAATGTATTCAGGCGTGAATATGTCTATGTATAATTGTATATACAAGCTGCGGATAACCCAATCCTCGCGTAGCTGATAAGTGAAAATTGGGCACATCACAGCCGCCTAGTTGTATGCTTCGTCCAATAACTAACAATAAAACTACCGCGTGCAATAAAACAGTTTTTACATGGAACTTGGAAATACTTCAATGATTAAAAAGTTAAAATGTTACCTGTTAAAAACGCCTGAGAAATAAATACCTCTAATGCATTTGCCAGCCTTTGCTCTTAGAATATTAGTAGGAGACAAGTTCGAACGAAACACTGCACGAAAAAGAAATCATTTTTAGCAATTATACCTACATTTTAGTATGTGCATACCAATACCATTACATCGATTACAATATACATCGATTTATTAATAAACTAGCTGACCCGGCAAACGATTTGCCATAAGTATAAATTAATTCTAGGTTAAAAAAAAATGAGAAGGGTGAACAACCCTTATCACTTAGGGGTATAAATAGATAGCAGCCGATTCTCAGACCTACTGAATATGCATTTAAAATTTGGTAAAAATCAGTAAAGCCGTTTCGGAGGAGTAAGGTATCTAACATTGTGACACGAGAATTATACTTATATAAGAGAAAGAAAAGAAATATGTAATTAATTCACAATAATGCTATCAAACGAATATAAAATTGATCCAAAACCAAAAACCACCATGTATCGAGTCATTGCTAAATGATGTTTTTTTATAAGTTTTATACATAAACCATACAAAAGTTTTACGTTCGCTTTACACAATATTTACCAGTACAAATTGCACGGCTAAACAGTGTTTAAAGCGTGTTTAAATCTTTTTTGGTAAGGCGGAAATTGTTTACGAGATATGTAATAAAATATCCTGAATTTTTAATGAGATACATTTTTATAATATTAAAAAAACTATATTTATCTATCCATGAGTGGCGATTTACTTAACCTCTATTTACGAGTACTACCACCAACTACAATGTGTCTGAAATAGCATCTGCTGCAACTAAACAAACCGCTGTTACCTATTTGTCCGAAGTGGCTGGCCCGGAGTCTCCTTGCGAGGGCGGGCGAGGGGCGTTGACCGTCCCGAGAGCACCTCCTCTGGGCGGAGGTCCTCTGTCGAACCTGAAATGAAGCATTGATAAGATTTCTGCTTCTGGTGTACGATAAGCTATTGCAACGCGCGAAGCGTTTACCACGGCAATCTCCAGCGCACTGGAGGTAGGTAATTGACATGCTGTTCAGTGTTCACCCTCGCAGGTAGTTGGGCCCTCAGAACAATAATAACTTTGTTATTATTCTGATGTTTGGCCATTTGTACTTCCCAAATTTCCTGAGGGTAGTCTTTCAGCGCCCTAAGGATGAGACGGAGATTTCTAACTTCCACGATACTAAGAGAAAGAAGGTCTCGTAACAATGGGAATCTTCTGAAGGTCTATAAGTACTTATTGCAAAAAAAAAATACAAACTCCCAATCCCAATAGATCCCAATCTATAAAAAATCTAACAGCGCCAATGGGATCTGGGTTGACTGAAAAAATAAGACTATCACTCGTACAGTGCCACCAACTTAGCTGTTCAGGTAGGCAAGTTTGGAACTACATAATTACTACGTTATTACGTTACTAGCGACGCCGTGAACTGAACAGCTAAGTTGGTGGCACTTTAGCATGGTACAGCATGGCTTGACTACGTAGGCTACGTCCACATTTAGTTGACATCAGATTTCAGACTGAAGCTCTGAAGAGACAGGTGCACTGCACTGGAGAAGTTTTTACAAAAATTAAAAATGTTAATACTAAAGATTTTTTAACCGAGTTCAAAAAAAGAAGGTTATCAATTTGGCTGTATGTTTGTTACGCGATTATTCCGCCAATCATAAACCACTTTTTTTATTTGGTAGATCATACTTCAGAGGTATTGTATTGGATTGTACCTTTTTAAAAATCAACAATACTACTACGTCGATGATACATCGATCCATCAGAACTATTCGTACCTACACGGTTGAAGACGGTTATGACATTTTTGGCAAAAATAAGTATGAATACAAGATGTCCCATCCTATAAAAATATCTCTAACCCTAAGATTTAGAACAGATACTTGCCTCCATTTCCATTGGTATCGTGTGCCTTCTGCTTGCGGCGCGCGTTGTCGTCGGCGCGCGAGGTGCTGGCCGGCCGCCGTCGGAACCCGAACGACGTCGCGATCCCACGGCTGGGCTTGCCGTTCCCGTTCCCACTCGCACTCTTGTCCCGCTTTTTGGCACCTTTCGACTCAGAGTGGCCCTGGAAACAACGAAATAAATCGTTTAGGAATTTCAGGAATTTACATGTACGAGCCAGACGCGGATCCAACCCTCAAAAAAGGTCATGAGCACAACCCTGGATCTCTGATCTGTGGGCACGACCACCTAAAATACGGCCAAGTGCGAGTCAAACTGAAACGTATAGCAAGATATCGTGCTTAGAGAGGGATACTACATATTATTGCGTTAAACGTTTAACGCTACCATGAAGGGGGTATGAAAGCACTGTTGCGTCGAAGATTCACTTCTTCCGCGCGGAGGGACTCCACTTTACGGTTTTTGTCAATACCTACTGTTCCGAATAGATCATTATGATGGAGAATATAACGAAATTAAGCACCATCAATTTTTTTTTTCAAATTCTAAGTTATATTTTTTGCCCATAATTGGTACGAACAAAACGATCGTGAAAATGGCGACGATCAAGACCAATGGACCGACGGCAAGAAGGCGAATTTGTAGCTCAAACAATCTTAGAAAGAGATGCAATCTGAACATTTGCATCCTGCAGTTCCCAAAGTCCAGATAAGCTCTCCTAAAAGATGACGCCTCAAGAAGAACAATGATGATAATGAAATTTCAGACGACCTGATTGGGACTGCAGAAACAGGGGCCTCACTTTTAGCAGTGGATGTTCTACAACTGAGTCATAGGTAGATACCTTTTTTTTTGACATCGGGCAAAAGAGCCTTTTTTAACTACATCAAAACTACACTACTACATAAAAAGCCTACCTTTCATAATTAAGCTAAGACCTAAGCTTGATTTACTATACTATAAAGAAATTCGACCGCAATAAAATCCTATTACTTTGCAAGTAGAAAGGAACATTGCGAACCTGCCCTGAACTTGGCCTTTGGGAAAATGACTTTTTGTAAGAAAGGCAATTTGGTTCCCTTTTTCTGGTACACCTTACAATAAAGTTAATGGAGTGTCTCGTATAAAATAAGAAGGCAGACCTGTTCTTGGCAAATAAATGGACCAAAAGAATTCGATGATCGACAGCTTTTCTTATGTTTTCAGCAGCACGTATTTTTCGTTAAACCTGTTTCCTAAAGTCTTAACCTAACATCTCAACTTAAAATATGAATCTGTCTAAAATAAGCCAGGTATTATCTTAGTATAAAAACAATCCTTTGTTATTATATTTCTTTTGTTGAGATGATTCGAATGTTTCAGGAAATAATTAGAAAAATCTTAAGGCCATCTCTGTTTTTCTGAATTAACTGAAGCATTGGACGCAGATTCACTAATTAATTGCGTGTCTATTAAATTTAATCTTATTTAAGCTACGTACATTTATTTTAATTGAGGCAACTCAAGAATAAAACACAATTTTAATTGCATATTGTATTTGTCTTTGAATCACACCTACGTCAAATTTTCAACCGTAATAAATGAAACTGTATGGAGAGTTATCATTATCAATGGTTGTTAACTTGTTACTCGTGAAAAGTGGTTTATCCATTCTTGAATGTGGTTCTCTATAGAAACCCGTAGGTACAGTACTAAAACTAGTTTGAATTCAATAACGACTCTATAGATAGATCCGACATCTCGCTGCGCCGGCGCTGAATGCATCTACTTATTACATCAGGTGGAACAATGACGGATGTTCAGGTCCTAATTTCAAAGCTTACAAATCTTACAAGTAATCACAACTTGTGAATTACCTCTACATCTACACATACGCTTGGTCAAACTTTGTTAAAATTTCACACTTCTATCAGTTTGTAGTTTAATTAATAAGTGAAAATTAAAATATACCTACTGTTCTACTAGCTTTTCAGTTAGTTGCACTATTTAAGTAAGTACTTAAACCATTTTAGATTCGGTTCTGGAGCTCACGTTCTTGTAAGCCTCTCCGTAAATCCAACGATACATTTTAAAGATTACTACTTAGTAACTTAATCAACTCTTTTCAATGTTACCCAGCCTTTTTCGCCTCTACCCTAGTGCCTGGTACCCTGGACTCTTATTTTCCGGACTTCTGCCCTTGAGGATCAACGGGGTCCTTGAATCCTCTCTATCTTATTAGCTCTCTAGCTTGAACTTTTGGAACTTGCTAGTCACTTAATAAGAGATTATCTGGGGTTGACAATTGTAAACTTATGTCAATTGAAATCTTGATTGCATTAACAGCTGTGCCCAAATCGGATACCGTTAGCTGAACAATGATCACACCGATATGTTCTACCTGTGATGCAAGTTGGCGGATGTAACTAAACAATGGCTTTGTCTACTATCTACTTGTAACTTGTCGTAAATGACGACATCACGACGAATTCGACCACAAAGTTTCCTTCTTAAGGCTTCAAGAGCTGTTTGTTCAGACCTTGGCTAAAAACGCTCAGATTGAAGATAAGCTTCCAAGATCACGAATTTATTGCTATAGGTAAAAGTTGACCAATTTGTAGTAGAACTACTTAGATGCACACGTTCTCCATAATATTGGAATTAGAATGTTTTATTTCGCTTTACATTTGCATAACCTTTCTCTTCGGAACAACAGTTATGCCTAGTTTGTTTATAAGATCGATACAGTTGAATGCAAGAAATATAGCAAATATCAAGTTTTAAAATATCGCGATAAATGAAGTAAGTAACTACCTATAGTGTGTCCTAAAGATAAACATACATATACCTATATTATGTGGTGTAAAAGCTTAGACTGAATGGAACAATGAATATATTTTATCCGATTTGGTATCATTTTATCTCACGGAAATTGAAAATTTAATCACAACCGCATGTGCTACTGTGTCAGTTTTTGAAGACATTAAGAGTGCTTGAGCTTCCTGCGTTTACTCAGGTGGTACAGTTGTAGAGGTACTTAGAATGTGCAGCATGATTGCATGTCGTTGTTTGATGACACATCGAGATTTCTGAGAAACCACACTGATCTCAGAGCACCACGACTAGGACGGATTGCTATGAGAAGGGTTTATGATTCTAAGGTGGTCAGACATCAAAAAGTCCTAGTAAATGAATGGCAAATGGGCAAAACGAGATTGTAGTGAACAGAATAACTAAAAGAGGACATAAATATGCTGGACAGCAATGGATAGTTTAACCCTAGAAGCCCAATCATATTTTTATACCCATAAAGCCCAATCATACGTCAAATTGACGTGTACTATTAAAACCGGTATAACTGTTTGTTTTACATTGTATATACCAAATTTCTAAATTATTTGGGTTAAATATAGTTCAATAAAATATAAAAACGTAAATTTAAATCTAATAGTTATTTATTGATACTTTTATAATCATATATTCGGAACTATAGTAAATTTACACCAAAATTGTGTTTGTCTTAGTTATTTTTTGATACAAATAAAATTATTACAAAAATCAACTTTATTTAAACAATTTTTAATAAACAAATTAACTCTCTTCAATATAAAAATAGGTACAAACAATTATTCAGTAATTATATACAGTTTTGAGATGTGTCAATATTGTGTTTTCCGCACATTGCTTTTTTTACATTTGAAGCACAGTGCTTTTGTCATCCACCTTTTTTACAGGTTCAACACCCACAGTAGCGTCGTTTTTTGTTCTGGATCATCAAATGTAACTGCTGCTGATGTTTCTGGTCCGGTTTTCAACACATATGCTATGTTTTAACGTAAAGTCTTGTCAAAGTTAGTATTTCCAGACGTTTTTGCATCCATGGTGGTCAATTCTGTGCTCTATTTTTGCATTAACTCCCTACGGCTTAATGTTTTTTTTTATTCGTCAGCTTGTTGTGGCAGTGACTTATGAAGTCACAAAAGCCATGTTTAACATCTCATAAAAAACTGTTTAATCGAACAGAAGCCTGATTCAACGTGATGATTCTGTGAAGTGAAGTTGAAAGTATTTTTTCTAGATTTGCTGACTCTGGAGACGGGACAGGGCTCAAGTTCCTCGTTTCCGAACTTGAATTTCCAATAAAGTCCACCATCTCTTCTTCAATATCACTCCTGATATCATCTTGAGGAACAAATCTTAAGAGTCACTCTCAGCGGGAGAAAAAACATCTTTCTGTTCCAAGAACGCAATTTAGTCTGGATTTAGGTATCTAGAAGACGCCATTGTATTTTATTTCCTAAAAATAACATATTTAGTAAAACCATCAAACAAAACAAAACGACAAGCAAAAACAAACATCAATACCGCAAACTTATAATAATTGCAAAACTTACACAAAGCCCAATCATACGTCAAATTGACGTGCATCATTGTGATTACAATTAA
This sequence comes from Hypomecis atomaria, assembly GCA_964007245.1. NCBI lineage: Eukaryota > Metazoa > Arthropoda > Insecta > Lepidoptera > Geometridae > Hypomecis > Hypomecis atomaria. The sequence continues at coordinate 6,665,332 of OZ023288.1, forward strand.
ATGGAGGCACTTACCGAAGCGACACAGCCTTCTCCTGTTAGGTCTCGACGGGCACTAAGTTAGTTTGGAAGATCGTGACGATTCAAAAATGTGTGCAAAAGATATAGCGATTTTTTTTCGGCGTGTACGTCAAAACGACGTACATTGGGCTTCTAGGGTTAATGGAATATTAAAAATAATAATGTACTGTGATTATTGAACCTACCTGCATATTCGTAATGTTAAAGAAGAAAAGTTTAGAGTGAACATATAGGTAGTAAGAATAATCTAGAGTAAAGGCCGAATAATACCAGTCTGTAGATGTGAAGTTACAAGCTGCGCAATATCAAATCAACGTGCGGCTTTAAGTGAGCTTCAGTTGCGATTGCATAATGTGCAGCTTGTAGCTAACTTCACATCCGCCGACTTGTGTGATTCGGCCGGTCGACAGAGCATAATTTTAGCATATTTTTTTTAAGCTGTTCTAATTCTTGTTACCTATTTAGATTACCGTTGATTATTTAAATTTCTATTATACTCTGTTCTCGTCAGATTATATTTATATCTTTTCCCAAATTCATTTAAGATTGTTTTTTTTTTATTTTCAAGCAGGTTTTCATTGTTATTAACCTGCATATTTTTCGTTCTGAACATCTCAGATAAAGATCTATAAATTCAAAAGACTGACGAAATCGACACAGTAATGTACCACACCCATTTAAATCTAAATCTATGCATCTACAATCACGTGTATATATACCTACCTATTATATGTGTAGTATATATTATTACCTACGAGTGTGTTCAATGAATACGTTTTAATTATATCGTTTGGTAGCGGCTTGCATCCAGCGCGATCCCGCGGTCTTAATGAGGTCGCCCGTCCACCTTGTGGGTGGGTGAACGTCCTACGCTGCGCTTGCCGGTACGTGGTCTCCAGTCGAGAACTTTTCGACCCCATCGGTCATCAGTCCTTCGAGCTATGTGCCCTGCCCATTGCCATTTCAACTTGCCAATCCGCTGGGCTATGTCGGGAACTTTGGTTCTTCTACGGATCTCCTTATTCCTAATTCGATCCCGCAGAGAGACTCCGAGCATATAGCCCTCTCCAAAGCTTGTTGGGCTACTTGGAGATTATTAATAAGGCCCATAGCGAAAGACCACAAAGTTTAATTAATGCTGTAAGATTATGGATGTGTTGATTCAATGCTAATTTTACATCCCGGTGACAGTTCCATATAAGACCCACGTTACCACTCAATATTTTGTTATTCGACATTTATTTCGAGTTAGTTAGACCATACTTTATAAGTACTACTTTAGAACAACTTTGTATCATCAAACCAGTCTACTCTTAGGTGCATGGTAATAGCCTAGTAACAAGGGACATAAAAAGCTTAGCGGAGTGACTTCAGGTTTCCAGTATATAGACAAGTTTTTATAAACTCTATGAACTCGTTGCTCTCTCCTCCGACGTTGTCTTCAATTGTTAGTTTTTCAACATAATAAATAATGGATGAATGGCCCCCGAACTAAAAATCACAAGTTAGGAAATAGTCAAAGAGCGATATTGTGAATTTCGACAGCCTCAAGTTTTGACATAACTCGGGGTACGACATTTTTAGGGTTCCGTACCGTAAGGGCACGAAGGGTTCCGTACAGCATGGAAGCCGCCCTTAATATATTATTGAAATTTTATTATTTGTTTTTGAAGTGAATATTCAACTAAATATTCTGTGAATATATCAAGCATCTACCTGTCACCGTTATTAATATCGAGCGAAAAACGGCTAAAAATTAAGATTTGTTGTATGGGAGCCCCCTTGAAATATATATTTTTCCTATGTTAGCAGGTATTTGTTGTTATAGCGGCAACAGAAATACATCATCTGTGAAAATTTCAACGTTCTAGCTATCACCGTTCATGAGTACAGCCTGGTGACAGACAGACGGACAGCGGAGTCTTAGTAATAGGGTCCCGTTTTTACCCTATTACTAAGACTCCGCTGTCCGTAGAAGAAACGTGGCTAGAACGTTGAAATTTTCACAGATGATGTAACTCTGTTGCCGCTATAACAACAAATACCTGCTAACATAGGAAAAATATATACTTATTTCAAGAGGGCTCCCATACAACAAATCTTAATTTTTAGCCGTTTTTCGCTCGATATTAATAACGGTGACAGGTAGATGCTTGATATATTCACAGAATATTTAGTTGAATATTCACTTCAAAAATAAATAATAAAATTTCAATAATATATTAAGGGTGGCTTCCATGCTGTACGGAACCCTTCGTGCGCGAGTCCGACTCGTACCCACTTGGCCGATTATTTTAATATTATGAAACCTGCTATATGGCCATAATAGGCTCTTTCAGTTCGTTCATTCTTTTGAAATTTCATTTATAAACTTAGAATATATATTATGTACAAAAATATGTTTATGGAAATAGTTTTAACAGGAAAAACAACGAGACACTACTAGTATGGAAATCAAATAGTATTTTTCTAACATAATAAGCCCGATTACAGAGGCACCATCATAATTATATTTGATTAATTAGCGTATGTAGTTCGGTTTCTTTTTAACTTCAGGATAGAGAGAACGTTTTTACGTTGCTATTAAATTTACGCTGGCGCCTCTGTAATCGGGCTTAATTTGGCTTTAATGTACAATTACTCTGATAATGGCATTTATTCAGTTTTGTCGTTAGCATCAGCAAAAATATAGTAATCAGAGACGAAAGCTATTTAAACAATAGAATATGAGGTTTCAATCGCTGCGGTGCTGGGAACCAGTCAACACTCAGTGAGATCGTATGAATCTATTGAAAATAATACTTTTTTGGTACTCACGCTTCGACGCTCTATCTACGAGTACACAATAGAAAACGTGTCATGAATTGGTTAAGTAAAAGTTTTAGTGTGAGAGTCTACCAAAGTCTACCAAACTCAGAAAGCCTTGGGAGCTGACTAATTAATTAACTTCAAAGGGCGTAAATAATAGAAGATAATCTGCTAAGTACGAGTCGGACTCGCGCTTGAAGGGTTCCGTACTGTATGGCAGCCCCGCTTAAAAAAATACTTTATTTTTATTTGATTATTTATTATTAAAGTAGGCATGCAGCTAAATATTTTGTGACTATTTCAAGCATCTACCTGTTACCATTATTGATATCGAGCGAAAAACGGCTAAAACTTTAGACTTTTTGTATGGGAAAACCTTAAATATTATTTTTATTATATTTTTAGTATTTGTTGTTATAGCGGCAACAGAAATACATCATCTGTGAAAATTTCAACTGTCCAGCTATCACGGTTCATGAGATACAACCTGGTGACAGACAGACAGACGGACGGACAGTGGAGTCTCAGTAATAGGGTCCCGTTTTTACCCGTTGTTAGGAAAACCTTAAATATTATTTTTATTCTATTTTTAGTATTTGTTGTTATAGCGGCAACAGAAATACATCATCTGTGAAAATTTAAACTGTCCAGCTATCACGGTTCATGAGATACAGCCTGGTGACAGACAGACAGACGGACGGACAGTGGAGTCTTAGTAATAGGGTCCCGTTTTTACCCTTTGGGTACGGAACCCTAAAAATGAAGGTTGATTGGAAGGTTGCCAATTTTTGCACTATTTTCTTTTTGTTTTATTTCTTCTGCATGTCTCTTTTTTACTATTGTATTCGTGTGAACATTTAAAAATTCATCATATTATACCTATGAGTACCTATTAATATCTTGAACTAAACAATAAAGTCTTTCACAATTTATTAAATAAAGTTTTATAGACACTTTATGTATGTACAGTACCTACACATTCACAAAATTTTCAAGCAATTTTCAAAAACATTAGACACCTCGATTGCGCGAAGACATATTTTTAAAGGAGAGGAGGTACTATGTTCGCCTGTACATACTCGTATATTATGTATTTTTTTTGTATGTTCATAGACATTTTCGCCAATAATTTTGAACCTATATAAAAAATCTTTTTTATTTCGAAAATCAGCTGAGCCGTTTTTGATAAATCAACGATAATGTACATGGATATCAACATCGATTCGTACAGACTATACGGATTCTGTACACGGTGGAAGTCGGTGGTTTGTTTTTTTGCGAAAAATAAGTATTGGATTTAGTTTACCTGAATTGATTAATTATAGGTAGTTCCCACTAAGTTTTTTTTCTTCTAAAGTTAATAACTAAGTAGGTCATTCTAAATCAATGCTAGCTCTCTGACTATTGACCCAGACTGATCGGGTCTATTGTATGTCAAAACACGATCGAGTCTTGCGTCTAAATTAGATAACTCTGGCTGGGCCGAAACAGATCGCTATCGCAACTGGTGCCAGACCCTTCAGTAACGCAGAGAAAGCTGGGAGGTGGGTGTCATACAAAAACTGATAAAATCTAATATATCATATAAGATTATGTTATCCTACACTACAGGTGCAAAAAGCCGATACAGACTTTGTACCTACTGTATTGTACCGGCTTTTAATAGTCTACTAATGAACATAGGCCTACCGACGAAAGATAATTGAACCATATCCTCCACTAAGGTCCAGTATACCGTCGATCGATCACTGGATTCACGTATATACTTCTAAGTACCTACCATCGAATTTATTCTACGGATGCATCGAGGTTCCCTCACGATGTTTTTCTTTTACGAATAGCCAGAATAAATCCATATGAATACAAACTTAAAAATTATTGAGAATTAAAACAGTACCTACTACATATCAATGTGGGTACTTAAGTATCCTTACATAGTATAAAATAAAGTCGCTATTTTCGTTTGTTTGTCTGTATGCTTAAATTTTTAAAACTACGCAACGGATTTTGATGCGGTTTTTTTTAATGGATAGAGTGATTCAAGAGGAAGGTTTATATGTATAAAAATTCCCGAAATTCCCACGGGAACGGGCACAACGCGGGTAAAACCGCGGGGCGCTGCTAGTATAATATAAACACTTAGCGTAGGGCCGCTCATCATGACCTCAAATTCAATTTCACATTTCTAAAATAGAAAGCATGGCTCGAACCTGGACACGATTGGCACAGGACCGACGCAGATGGCACAGTAAGAGAGGCCTATACCCAGCTGTGGGATAAACAAGGCTGTGGATGATGATGATGAAAATACAAATACCTTCATTTATAACAGGACTAGTTGAAAGCGGCTAGCATCAATTATGCGCGGTTCGCTGTTTTTATAAATGAAAATGCATATCTTACTGAGAATATGATACGTGGTGCGAATACGCAAATGACAAAATCCCGCTGTACGATGACGTAAATTACCAATCCATCTCTCATTTTATTTCGAGACAGGAAAGGCATGCAGGCTTATTGTATTATCGTAGAGGTGCGAGATTGTAATGGTGGAACCACAGAGATCTAGAGAGAGTTTTCTCTTTGCACGCCGCGATACACTTATATGTAGCAAATAATCTTAAACCCACCAACTGCAAAATAAATATTAACGAAACATACTTAGATTTCAAAATGAAGTGATTGTGTGAGCGCATATGAATACTTAAATAATTTGTTGTGCGCTGTGAGTAATAATATAGTAGTTGTGATTTTATGCACAGAATTTTCAAAATAAAATAATTCGTTTTTTGGATCTACTCTGTCGAATTAAGATATGTAAAAACAAGTAATTGGCCAAGTGCAAGTTAGCCTCTCGCACGAAGGGTTCCGTACCCTATAGGAACCACCTTAGCCCCATTTCAAGCGTCTATATACCTGTTGCCGCTATTAGTATGGAGCAAATAACAACAAATACTAAAAACATCGTCTGTGAAAATTTCAGCTGCCTAGCTATCATGGTTCATGAGATAAAGCCTGGTGACAGACAGACGGACGGAAAGCGGAGTCTTAGTAATAGGGTCCCGTTTTTACCCTTTGGGTACGGAACCCTAAAAACTGTCCAAAACGTGTGGAACTTTATCGAAAAACAAATGATTTAAAATACACCTTTTGGAAATTCATTTGTATATTAGTGATGCGAGCTCTACCTTATTTGGCGTATCAAAATCCCCGAGACTACCTACACGTCCCGTCTCGCGAGATCATTGGATGGCACATTATGTTGTCAGCCGCAAAGCCGCAAACAAATGAGACGACACCAGCTACCTGTGTATTCACACCGTTACAGACCGGTCGGTAGCCTGTCCAGTTTATATATTGGCTGTATTGAGTCTCGGTAGCTGGATAGTGCTTATTTATAGATATGTCACTCCATCTAGATCTATGAACAACACAACATGTTTAATGTACTTGTACTGTATTCTTAGTCACTAACCTACAAGATGTTATTTTACAAACTGCATGTACTTTCAAGGGCTTGTTCTCGTCATTACTAGCCCCTTTTACTATGAAACCTCTACCTACCTCTGAAAGTACACACTGTTTCACAAACTATACGTTAAATTCGACGCAAAGTTAGGACTGCGAATTAGTCAAGTTGGGAGAGCGTCGGGCTAGTAATCCGAAGACGCAGGTTCGAGTCCTGCGTTCACGACGACTTTTTGAAATGTTTATCACAAAAATAACTCTTTGAGATAAACCTAGTGTGGGATGCACTATAAAATTAAAATCATTTCAACTATACGTTGCGCAAAAAAGAGGTTATTGGATATTTTTTCAATAAAATCTATGGGCTGGTAAGTACCTACTTAGGTACCCTAAGTCCGTATATTGTATGGGTCTGGTGGCTTGCCCTAGTGTCAGTTGTTTAATCCGCCACATGGCTAAATGAATAAAATATTCGGGACCTGTCTATATAATTTAACATGCTATCTGAGCCACGGCAGTGCTCAGTTGTACATACTAAGTATATAGATACCTGAGGTTTACACATCCGAAAACTGATATCAATATTTGGCTGGTTACTTTAAAAATATCTTTGTAGAATTATTTCGCCAATCAGAACATGAATATTTTATACCCACATACATTACATACAGTCATTCATTCTTCACCGTCACCAATTAAAAGAAGTCTCACGAAAATTCAATACCCAAAAGCGATGAAAGGAAAACGCTCATAAAGGTACCTATATTCTCGGCCAATGTATGCTATCAAACGTTCTTTCATAAACTTTAGACGTGCTTCAACGAAATGCACCAATAAATTTGTTTAAACATTGGCAATAAAAGCGCACCCTGCTCGTAAAATGAACAGTAAGCTTGCGCCGGTAGAGAAAGGTAGCATTCCTAGCCCAGACTAAATCGATAGTGCATTTACCTTCACGGCCAAGGTTTACGCTTATACTTAGTTCGCTTAGCAAAGGCCTTGAATTACCTAAGCACAATACCGAATTTATTTTGTATAGTAAGTGTAGCTCACTATTTCTCTGTTTAATCTAAGCCTTACCTACTAAGTATAGGCCGAATCAAACAACTTGGCGGTTGTGATGTTAGCTACAAGCTGCGGATAACCCAATCCTCGCGCAATTGTTAAAGAGCTTCAGTCTGGATTGAGTTATTTGCAGCTTGTAGCTAACATCACAACTGCAAAGTTGTTTGATCGCTCCATACTCTGTCGCTATACGTATGAAGAAAAGCCGTTACTACAATATTTGTGCAATAAAATTATTTTAGGTATAAAAACATGAAACCCGACTAAAAAAACAGTCTACTACTAAGCAAGGACACCAATTTTTTTTATAAAATATATTTTTTAATTTAATCATGATTTTTTTAAGTAATGAAATGAAAGATTTGAAAAGTAATAATTTTTTTACTGGCCATTGCATTTTGTTATTATCTTCTGTAGGCATAATAAGAAACACGTAGGTACTTAAACTCTTACGCCTAACAATCGTGAGGTCATGGGTTCAAACCCGGTCCCGTACCAATGAATTCCTTGGAATTTATGTAAGGAATTTCACACCACTGGCTTTTCGGTGAAGGAAAACATCGTGAGACAACCTGCATAATATATGTCCATCAGGGAAGAAATTCCATGGCGTATGTGAATCCACCAACGCGCACTGGGCCAGCGTGGTGGATATGGCCTAATCACCATTCGTGGGTAGGCCTACGTCCTGCAGTGGACTGTTAAAAAGCTGGTACAGTACAGTACTTAAATCTGCTGATATATTACATAGTAATGCATAGTACCTTCCATTAGTATCTACCTACCTACATAAATAAGTACTTAGATGGTAAGTACTTAGATATATAAAAAACCTTCAATCGAATAAGAAAATTTCTCTTTGAACTTGGCAGGAATTAAAGGAATTTATCACCATTATTAATTAATTATGATGTCAAAGCATCGATATCTGAAAAAAAAACCTTGTAGGTATCATAAATGGTTCCCGATTGCTTTACGATTTGTCCTAAGTACTAATATTACTAACGGAGTCATTCCTATTAATAACGGCATTTGCTTGGTATCTAATTAGTATTAAACTCCGCTAAATTCCTTTGCATTTGTCATCTGGAATAATATCAGATGAAATATGAGTGTTCTTGGCATTCCGAGGCTATATTCTAGGGTCATGTCGTGACCTGGCAAACTATTGCAGTTTTAACATTTGACTCAGTGCCAACACGAACATCTGAAATGCAGTGCTGCAAGTCTGAAATACAAATGGCAATCGATATTTTGGCTTATGTAATGACCATAACAAGGTCTTCTTTCAAGTGCAAACAACAAGCGAATGCTGCCCCATGTCCTTGTCTGATAAATGTTCAGATCGCGATTTTTGTAATTCTGAGCCGTAATCAAACTCCTATAAAATATGGCTAAACATTGTTCCTAATTATAGCCTATACCTACTTACGTCTCTAAGTACTATTGTTTTAAACAACTTCAAAAAAAGAGATTCTTAATTCGACTGTATGTTTTTTTTTTGTATGTATGTTACGCGATTGCTCCGCCAATCATGAACCGATTTTGATGTTTTTTTTGGTAGATAAAATGCTTCAGAGATGTTCAATTTGAATTTTATCGACATCAGCTGAATGTTTTTGGAAAAATCGACAATTATGTGAAAATGACTACGTCATCGATGAAACATTGATCAATGCGAAGGTTTATTACCAGTGTTACTACCAATCTTACTACCAGTAGTAAGAACGGTAAATGAATTACCGTTGTTACTACTGCAGTTGAAAGTTGTTACAGCAGTAAAAATAAATTACCCGTGTTACTACCGTCATAAAATAATTATCTTATCTAAACTTCCAAACAATCCCACAAAGTATTTTATTCGTGGCATGTGACAAAATTGGAAAAATCGCTGTTTCTTTTCTACTTCAAATAAATTCTCAAGCAATATTTGAAAGGCCCTGTCCGCTCCGTTCCCACCAAGGCCCTTCATCAGCGCCCTGCGAGCGCTAACGGTAAATCTTCATTCTTAGCTGTAATAAATTGATGCTCTGAACTGGCCCACAAATTGTTCTCGGTAAACATTATCTACTGCACATTATGGCTATTGCCTATGATGAGTGGTGGATTTACGTACGCATTGGCTGAAGTCTAGAGCGGTAGATTTTCGGGGGCGGCAAATTTGTGACCAAAATTAGCTCAGGCATATGGCCGAAATCAATTTCTTGTACTTGTAAATCTTGTAATCTTTAAATATAGTACAGGTCACGGCATATAGGTCTAGCACTGAGCGAAGTGTGGAGGGGTTGGCTGAGCATAAGTTTAGTATGGCGGTCAACATGCGCAGCCATCCCCTCCACAGTACCCTCAGCGCTAGGCTAACTTGCCGCTACTTGTAAGTTCTTACAGGTCAGGTGGCTAGCCCTGGTGTCAGTTTTTAGGCCGCCTGAAGGCCTAACATGGCTAAACGGTTAAAACAACCGGGACCAACAATTTAACATGTCATCCGAGCCACGGTAGCGCTCAGTTGGAAAATGCCACCTGCGGTCACCCATCCAAATAGGTACAGACCGTGCAGAACGTTGCTAGATCGTAGATACGGATGTAAAAATCATCTAGAAACTGACATATTGTGAAAAGTTCTGATAGTTAAAAAGTTACGAAATGAGAACTCTAAATTATTGAAAAGAAAATGTAGTGTACGTATACATTTTCATCCACCGCGCACCGTCTCGTATTGTAGGATGATAGGGCGGCAAAATTAGCCTACAGGCGGCAAATGTGCAAATCAGCTACTGGCTATTATGTGCGGTTTGACTGGCTAGAGCCTCGTATAAACTTGTATAAAGCGATATCTATGGGATCGTTTTTAACAAATTCATTCCATCTCCACTTGTAAAAGCGAAATAACCACTGCAATTTACACTTCGGATCGGTTTTAAGAAATGTATCTATCGCCAGTTTCTGTGAAACGTGGAGGTTTTCAGGGCGTATTTATAAATGATTACTTCATTTATTCCTCAGAAATCGTTCTCAGATAAACATCATCTACTGCACATTATGGTTATTGGCTATAATGTGCGGTTTGACTGGCCAGACGCTTGTATAAAGCGAAATAACTACTGCAATTTACACTTGGGATCGGTTTCAAGTTTACTTTAACGCCATTTTCCATGAAATGTTCAGGTTTTAAAGGTTTTCAGAAAATATCATGTGCTGCACATTATGGCTATTGGCCACTGATGTGCAGCTTGTCTGCCTAGAGGCTAGTTATATGAAGCAGCTTGTTAACAACTGCAGTTTGCACTTACCCATGTTTGCTCGGAGATCAGTTTCAAGAAATCCATTTTATCTTTACTTTCAAGACGCTTGAGGTGTAAGGTTCCTAGGGCGTAGTTATAAATGATTGCTTAGAGATTGTTGGATGGACTGCATGGCTATCAATGACTTGGGTCTCACACAAGGAACGAACAAATATTGGCTATTATTAGAAAAGCTGATAGTATTATTTTTCTAAACGTTATTTTTTACATTATTGTATATGTGCAATATCTTTTTATTTCGTGGAAACCCTAGACTCTACGCAACGTTTAACGCAGAATTACATTTCAGAAGGTTTTTAATCAATTTAGCAGCTAGCAAACGTGTAAAAGAACAATAGCAAAAAAAGTATAATCCAGAAAAAGCATTTCATAAATTTCCCGAAGGTTGGCACTTCAGCTCCAGACACGGCACTTAGCTGCCTCCACTTTTATGCTCTTTCTTCAGCGTTTTCTCAAGTTATTTCCCTCTTATAAATATGTATGAGGCCTTGATGACTTAGGTCGGGTCTGAATTTGGTTAGGCCTTTTCAGAAGGACAAAACCTACACTGTGTGTGACGGGGTACGGTTTATAGCGATGAGAAACGCCCCAATGTCACTTTTTTGTGATTGGGCACGATTGTTGTTGCTTTAGGTTGGTTTTAGTACAAATTCTGCCAAAAATAGATACCAACATGTTACGAAGACAGAATTAGCTATTGTTGTACTGTAGAAATTATGTTGAGTGAAAAAACAGTAAAGCACTAGTGAAACTTGGATAAGAAAGAGAATTCCGTATCTAAATGGATTGTTTTTTTTTTTTTTTCATTCGGGAGGTTGGTTCAATTTCATTTTATTTCATGTAAGAGAAAATAAATATATAGTCCTGAGTCTGATCTAGGTAATAATGACAATTGATCAGGTTATTTTTATTTCATTTAATTTATTCATGCTTCCATACAATACAAGATGTTAATGACATACGTACCTACAAAGAACAGTATGGACCCTGTCGGGCACTGCAATTTTAAACTACGTTTCTATTAAAATTGCGTGTTCAGCTGCGAAGTGCTCATATACCATTTCCACGCTTACGCAGTCTTTAGATAATCCATCTGCTTTCTCAGAAAAACCATAAACGCAGCAATCAAAGAAACGAGTCCGTCAATCCCAATTGTCTACAAGTAGGTACCATAATGATAGTGCATGTGCGGCTTGCACATGCACTATCATTATGGTCGTGCACTATCAGCCGGTCGTGCACCCCATCCGCTCACCATCGGATATCTTGCATCACAATGCAGAACATCTGTGTACTTGTTGGCTGAGGATAGTGGAGCCCTATTTGTATGAAACTACGATCTATGGTGCCAGTTTCTAGCTGTTAGGGTTGACTCTAATAAGTGTTATTATGTTATTTGTACAGCTGTCCTTATTACCTACTATCATCGTCTTGTTTTTTTTTAAGGATATTCTAGACGTTCAGAAGGTTAAAATGAAATGATTTTAATTTTCTAGTGCATCCCACATTAGGTTTATCTCAAAGAGTTATTTTTGTGATAAACATTTCAAAAATTCGCTCAATTTTGCATTCGCGACGAATTTTTGAAATATTTATCGCAAAAATAACTCTTTGTTCAGAAGGTTCTTCGCAGTGATCTTAGAAAATTTGATTTCAAAGGTTTTAGTTTCATTTTGTGCTTATTCTATGATAATAAATCAGGTATAATTCGTATATAACAAATTTAACAATTGCCTCTACCTCGATTTTACAATTTGAATTTTTCAATGGCCTACATTTATCTGTAGCATGACCTGCTTAATTAAAGTTAACCTTTCAAAATAAATTTCATTTTAACATACAAGTGAATGCCAAAGTTCATATTAAAGTATTACTCGTATTGGGAATTAATAACAGATTTTATTTAAATAGAAGCCCTAAAAGAATTACCTACGAGCTCTACTTAACTATGCTCCATTGCTACGAGCGGCTACCTATTTGAGATGCCATCTGTCCCAATAGAACATTCCTTTTCAAACAATACACTATACTAATATATAGTCCATATAGCTGACTACATACTTGCCTACAACTTAGATGCACAATGCTTGATTTTGAAATAGGCAAAACATCAACATACCTATATATCTAGATTTTTTGAACGTACAGACAATCCCGATGCATTGTTTGCTTCAAAATGTTGGCAATCAATCAGAATCTTCCTATTAAACACGTTTGTGTTCAATAAATTAATAGATAGTATCATAGTATGGCACTATGCATGTGAGAACACCATGCAGTAACCTACTCATTAGCCACAACACAATTTCTAAAATGTAAACATTTCATTATTATTTATTTTACAGCTTCTGCTTCTACACCCCTCTCCCTTTCGTTTCTTCCTTATCTCTTCTAGAAAAGAAAATCACTTACAGAAAGGACTGATAATTTTGAAAATATGTAATTAGATATACTTGATCAGGGTAAGTATTTAAAAATCGGGTAAGTATACTAGGCATATCAGATTGTTCTAGTAAACCTATACCTACAGCTAAATGGAATCTGTGTCTTAAAAAGGCTTTTATTATGAAGCTTAGTGACGAAACAATCTGATGGCGGCACGCAATCTAAAATCAACACGAATCGAGCAAACCTTGAAAAGTTGAAACATTACTCAAACTCGTAAATTAGATTATTTTTAAAACTATAAAATTACCGATCCGCAGAGATATAGATATACATAATAATAGAGTAACTGTAGACAACAATAAAACTGCGGTTTCATCACTCGAGACGATCGCCGTTATATATTGAAGATTGCTATAAAACTTTATTGATTGTACTGAATCAAGTTTTTTTGTGGGAACTGTAATCGAATGCATTGATCAGTGACTCTCAGTTGCTTTATCCCAAGCTCTTTTGAATAGGGCTCTTTTCTAACAATTTCACAATGTGGTTCTTTTGTGGCAATTCATTAACGTTAATAGGTCTTTATTATTTACGTAAAATTTCTTTAACTTGTGAAATATAACCTCATAAAAGTGGCTTTTCACGTAATTAGGGAATGTTTTCTTGACATCCATGATACTAACGTATTATTTATATAATAAATCTCGAGTTCTCAGAGGTCTCACGCACAAGAATGTGGACCCATGATTGTTGATTGTTCATTAATTACATGAGCCCGTGGGTGTGTCGTAAACTCTTGACATGATGATGATGTATTTCCACCTTGCATTTTGTCTACTTTCTCTTGACGAGCGAAACAATCAGCCAGAAATGTTCATTGATTAATTTTAATTGTTTTTGTCTTGCCGTTACACTCATGAAGTGAATGATTTGTGGTATGATTTCTAAACTGGTCGCTGTTAGTCATCGGTATATCCCTTGTTTCATTTAGGAATAGTAAGATCTATTACAGATAGGCTCTTTGGCCATAATTATCTTTCCTAATCACTTACCTTATATCCGTTTCATCAGTAACACATAACAGTAACATGTAACATAAATAAAATTGACGTTGTGTTTTCATTCTGTTACCAGTATAAAATCTACGCAGCACAATTAATTCTTGATTACAAAATAAGTAATCATGAAAAGTGAACGCATCGTGAATGTAACATGTTACTTATGTGCTAGACAACAGTATTAATTAACGGAGTAATTTGGAAGCAAGTGCTCAATTAACAGCCTGCTTCCCACAGACATTCTTGAAAGTATCGCTGTATCTTTTGGCTAATGCCTAACGTACATGATTTTGCTTTTATGGTACGACATCGCCTTAACGGTAATGTACTAGTGAATTGTTTAAATTGCTAACCTTTTGTTTCACTGTTATTGTAAAAGTCGGTTTTGGACTGTGTGTGATCACGTACACTATCATTAACGTGTTTAACAATATCAACAACCGCTGTAATATTCTGCTGTTCTGTGGTAATATTGCACTCAGTAATCAAATCACTTTTCTTCGGCTTACAATGCAATGCCGCGTTCGCGTTGTAATCATACCTACTGTGCTATACGAGTATGGCTCCGTACTTTATTCCGTCTTTGCCATTGTGTAGGCTCTGCAAGGCCGAGAACTGCAAACTGTCGAGGTAATTTTTGAAATCTTTAAATCAATTGAATATGTTGTTCCGCTTTCATCAACAAAAGTGACAAAGGCCACACGGAACAATGGCAAAATTGATCGGCCATGGGTACCATATTGAACAAGTTGCATCACATGCGAATTTCGTCCATTTTGTGCAAACATTCCGCAGCGTTTCCGCATTACATAACTCTAGTTACCATACCTGACGCGTAGACTGTCTTTACGACGTCTAAGCATCACTAACGCAAATCCATTACTAATCATTGTTCCGTGCTAATCGCATCAGTTTATAGGCAAGGTTTATGTCAAGGTCAAGAGCACGTACCATATCGCAGTGAGCTTCGACGTCGTCGTCATAGAAGATAGTGTCGCAATCGTCCATGCTGGGGCTGGTCTCCTACTGGTGAGCGGGCCCGGCGGCCCCGGCATGAAGCGCGCGCGGCACCACCACCGGCATCCGAGCCGCCACTGTTACACTCTCCGACACAACACCGTCTTCCGACACACTATCGTAACTAATCGAACGATCCAATTCTCCGGGATAATCCGATGAGTCACGCGACACGCAGCCGACTTGGTGCAAGACTGCTCGGTGCTCGGCTGCTCGACACCGACGGAAGGTGTGGGTGTCCTCAACGAGCCGAATCAAACGTAACCTCGCGTCGGAAGCGATTCGTTTGATTTTTGTGGGTCAATTAGCAAGGATTTGATTGTAATGTTTTTTATCGTTTTAGAATTCGGATCGAGCGAGGTGTCGCTGGTGTTTTTGTGGCGAACTGCGTAGAAGGCCGCGGCTGGGCGAGGGTGGCGCGCGCACCCCTGCGAGGTGCATTGATCGGATCCCCATTGCGCATGTGCCCTCTTGAGGAATTCTCGACTGTTGTGACATTTGCTTAGGGATACTTTATTGAGATACCGCCTCCGCTACCTACGTCTGCGATAGAACTATACAAACTATGCGCAATATTCGCATCTACGTTCTTTCATATTCTTCACTTGGGGCAATTGAATTTTTATGAACCACTTGACTTTTTCTTTTACAAGCTCATTTTGCACGTCTGGTCTGTTTATCTTTTGCTGTCAAGTAGGTATAAAGAAACAATGAACAATGATAAAATTAAGCATGGTAAAAAGACATTAGTTACATTCTCACAATTAATCATTAGTTTAACAGTCTTTTCTTCACTTTTGGTTAATGAACTTTGTTTTACCACACTCATTGAGTATTTTTTAACAGCCACCTACTTTATGTTAATCTCACAGATACTTGTTTTAATATGAGTAATTTCAGTTAATATTAACATCGGCTCAACCGCACGATTTCCTTAGTAACAGACTTGCAAATTATTTTCACAAGCAATCATATATTAACTTTCTCCTAACAAATTATTTCTCTGAGCGCACCTGCCTACTAAATCCAATCTAGAAGCTATTGGAATGATTTACAGCCCTCCTCTCTATCCCTTTAACTTCGACAATTAAAATTTATCTCGGTACGAGCCTTTCCCATTAATGGAATTAAAGTTGTGGGAAGATAACATTTTCCGAGTGGTTACAAAACGTTTAAACCATTAAAATTATTTTTCTTTTATTGTGCTGTATGCTTCTCCACACAACAGGTATATTCTAGTACATTATTGTATGCATCATTATGACAAATAAATATTTCATTTCCCATACATTTTCTCTAAAGCATAAAAGAGAAAAGCAGAACCAACCAAACCAGACTAGAAAAAGAATAACCTGAGAATCATGATAATGATGACGTTTAGTAAGGAACAGCTGATTTATTTTCTCAATTCAAGATTTCATAGAAAAATTAATCGTAATTATGAGTAGGTTACTTATTATAATGTCATTCTTAATCGTGTCCGTCGTTTGCAGAAACATTACATATTATTATTATATTCTGCAACAGTACGGCGGGTACTGTGCTAATACATAACAATAACAGCTAATATCATACCCTTTTGTCGGGACAAAAGGGTATGATATTAACATTACTAACAGTATTTTTAAAAAATATTTATTCGTACAAGTCGCAGGTGTATCATAACTTGAGCTCTTTAACCCCAAGTAGGTGGTACCCAGTATAAACAATAGTATGTATGCATCGGAAGTGTGTCAAGGCGCTCGGGACGCGGGCATTCACTAGGTCCAGTTAGGGCACTAAAGTTGCCAGTGTATAGAGCAGTCAGGGTGTCAGCGAACTAGGGCATGACAGGTGCTGACATCCTCCGGCTAAACAAACATGTGAAGGAAACTGTAAACTAGTGTTCAGTATCAATCCTTAGTTTGCAATCATTCGTAATCGAAAACTTTGATACAATAGTTGCCGAGTGGTGCCGTTTTTTTTTAAACCTGGGGGAAACAGTCGGTATAGGATATAACTTACAAAATTGTACGGTTCTATACGAAAACGGTAGTAGTTTTGGTTTACTATGCAGATTCATATACTAAGGCACAACCTGAAAGTTTTCATTATTTCTAGACCTTGATCAAAGTGTAGGCGATGTGATTGCTTTTATGCAATTGACGCAATAGTTAACATAGATCAGGTTAACATAGGTCAGGTAGTTAACATAGGTAGTTGGATCGTAAGTTCTAGGTAATAATATACCTTATGTAGTTTAGCAAAAAAGTAAGGAAATACTGATACATATTGGTAACCCATCCTTCTTAGAGACCTAGAATAATAAAATTATAAACAATTATTTTTCGAAAAAATGGCATGACCGACTTCAACCGTGTACAGAATTCGCGAAGAGTTCGCACGGATCGATGTAGCAATTTTCAATTATTGTTGATTTATCAAAAATGGCTCAGCCGATTTCCATTAAATGGGACCAAAATATACCTTTCCAATAAAAAAATATTATCGAAATCGAACCACTTCGTGAAAAATCGTGCGTGGTTAGGTATACTTTAGAAATAATTATTTATACCTATACAGGTAATTTCTAATCAATTAATGTATAATTATATATACCTATACAGGTAATTTCTAATCAATTAGCTTCCTTTTAGGGGCTTATCCTGTACATCAAAACTAACAACTTTTCGTTCGTTCTGCGACTTTTGTCAAAAGTCAAAAAAATCAGCTGTTTCCATACTAATTAAGTATGTGTTATTATGTTCCATACATTATGCCGCGGGTGAACGATATTTTTCTAAAGAACAACAATTTTTTTTTTTGAGATTTGGTAAAAGTCGCAGAACAAAAGTTGTTAGTATTGATGCACAGAATAAGCCCCTAAAAATAATAAGCTAATTGATTAGAAATAACCCTGTAACTCGTAGGTATACGAGTCAACCTGAGTACCTTCTCCGTTTTTTCGTCGGTCAAAAAATATGCCTACATCGTAAATTTTTTATCTCTCGACAACAGCGATACCTAGTAAAAGTAAAACTCAAATAAAAATCTGCCATGTACGAGTCGGATTCGCGCACAAACGGTTCTGTACTGTATATGAGGCCCCCTTAAATATTTATTTTATTTTAATTTAATTGTTTATTATTAAAGTAAGCATGCAGCTTAATATTTTGTGAATATTTTAAGTTTCTACCTGTTACCATTATTGATATCGAGCGAAAAACGGCTAAAAATTTCGATTTGTTGTATGGGAGCCCCCTTTAATAGCTGTACTATTATTTTTATTCTATTTTTAGTATTTGTTGTTATAGCGGTAACAGAAATATATCAACTGTAAAAATTTAAGCTTTCTAGCTGTAGGTAGCGGTTCTCGAGATACAGCCTGGAGACAGACAGACAGACAGCCAGCGGAGTCTTAGTAAATTAGTAATAATAGGGTCCCGTTCTTACCCTTTGGGTACGGAACCCTGAAAAGTAATTTGTCGGTTCAAACACTTACTTAGTAATTCTGTTACTGTGTATTTTCTATCTATTCATACCCACTAGTGATCTAGTCTCGTTGATTGCACAAAGATTCAATTTAGAAACGAAATCCACAGTTAAGACGAAGTTAGATAAAATACAAACAAATATTGATTGCCGATAGCGATCTCGGATAGATCTTGTAGAGCAGTCGTGAGCTCGTGAGTCAATTGGTAAATGTCAAGGGGATTTCAGTTTATTGTTTGATTCTGATCCATGGCTTCGCACCGGTGCGCGGTGCTTCGTGCGAATCCATTTTAATAGATTGATTAAGTAAACGTTTCTAAATTTTGTTGATTGGCTCGATCGAAGTCGTCGCAATAAATGTCCATGTTTCTTTATTTACTCAGGAGAAACTGCTCTACACCTAAAAAACCGTTTCTTCTGAGGTACCTATAGAGGTAGCAACCTGCTTAAGTCCGCACTATGGTTTTGCCTACCAGATTTCTGTTTCTGGATAACTTGTACCTAACCATAAGTACTTAGGTATATACATTTAAGATTTTAGCAGAAAGTAAATTGAATTTCAACAGAAAACTAATTAATATGAATACTAGTAGTTACTTTGAAGTAATTTTAAAAACATTTTTATTACTTTCACGCACATGAAATTTTATCGCTGATTCTTTTCAGGCATAGTCTAAAACTAAATAGTCTACTACATATGAGCAATTGGATCATCCAAAGACCATTGAAGGTCTAAAGATGTTCCAGATGATAATCCAAATGCTCAAGCCCACTGCCAGTTGGCAGCGTGCCCAGCATGCTAGCAGCATTGCCACGCTGAATAGCAATGCTTAGGTATACGTTGAGCCAAATACCTAAACACCACATTAAAATCTACTACTCAACATACCAAATTAATTAACTACTCAAAACATAAATTTCAGTTACCTACTATTTACAGCAAACTTGTTACATCAATGCCACTCAATCACTATCACACAATAGCAATCTCATTGGTCCAAGGCGAAATGTGTTGTTTTATTTCTTTTATTTCACTTTTGATACAATAGCCTCATTAGCTTGACAATAACATTGATTTATCAAATCGACAGGCAACCCATCGATTTTAATCAGTTGATTGAACTTGTTTGTAAGTTTTGTAAGTAACCATTCTGCCAAACAATTTGTTTGTAATGGCAACAATAACAAACGCGAAAGTAGAGAGCCTAAACGATAATAAATTGTGAAGGAACATTTTTTGAAGTGGCCCGGTTAGAGTTGTTCGATTTAAACCTACTATAAGTTTTAAGATAGACATTTGATCATGAAAATGGTGTGTATGGTGTTGATATTTGATTTTGTGTAGGTTTGGGGTATGGGAGCTTCCATTTTTTTAAGTGGCTTAGTAATTTCGGGGTAAAGTTGTACGAACAAAAGAATACTCTTCTAAAATCTATTTTATTCCAAATATTATTTATATCCTTAAACATATACCTACTGGATGAGCCGGAGCCGCGGCGGAAGCCGCAGAAGACGCTAAGCGGCGCATATACTTACGCATCACTCGCAAGTGAATATGTATTTTCGCCGCTTAGCGTCGAAACTTTAAAAACTAAGAAAAACCTTTAAGACAGTTTCGCCAAAACTATTATTGTTCATAGACATTGAGGAGCTTACAAAATGATGCATACATACACTACATTTCTATAAAGTTACTAGATTTAGTATTTTCTCAAATGTATTATCTGACGAGTACATTATAGTAATCGTTATTATATGTATTTAATTATGTAATAAGAGATTTACTTGATGACAATAAAAATTATCTTATCTCTAAAAACACTCCTAAAAAGTCAGAAAAATTAAGGACAAAATAAAAGAAATGAAACAGAAGCAAGATACCCTAGTTGCATCACAAATAGAAAAATCCTAAAGATTTCTTTGTTTTCTATTCCAAAAGTGTTACGGCGGCAGTTAGCACTGCAATTCATTTTAATTATCACATAATCTCGGCGTACAATTTCCTGTCGTGTGTCATATTATTGTCTACAAACAATGCCAGTTACATAAAAGACAACCTGAATTACTTGGACCGTGTAAATCGTACACTAACCAGGTTTCACCATCACCTGATTTTAATTAAACAGGTATATTGAAAGATTGGGGCAATGATAAAATTTATCATCATTCTATAAAAATAGCTAGCAGGGTTTGTCTATGAGGTCGGATCTGAAATGAGATAATTTGAGATACCTACGTACCTAAGAACGCGATTCCATAATGCTAATGGCAGTAAGTCGTTGAAAATTAAAGCATTTAACTACTTGTGTTCATTAGGTATGTATGTATTTAAAAATATATACATGTAGTACATCAGTATTTGGCAGCCATATCACAAGCTTTGCTTAGTTTGAGTACGGAGACCGTGTGTAAGATGTTCTCATGTTCCCAAATATATATTATTTATTTCAAAGGAGATACCCTTAGTAACTTTTAGGAAATTACTTAACTGATAGTTAGCATTTATCAGGAGAAAGATGCAGCGGACCCAAAACTTCAGAATTACCCATTCATTTGTGTTTGTTGCTGTGATTATGAAAGTTATAACTTTAGTGCTTAGTTTCACTTTTACTAGTGCAAATGAAGTTAATTAGCATAAATTGTGCTATGCTGTTTACGAGAGCTATTTTGTTTTGCTAAACAGCTATCTAGATTTCGATCTAATTTCTAAAATTGCTATAAAAAGCTAGGTAAGTGCCTCAGATGCCTATGCTCTTTAAAAAAATTCATTAAGCCAGTGTTACGTCCAGTAGTTTTACTGGTTTTTACAGTTAAGTTTTTTATAATCCGTTTTGTCTCCATCGAAATATTAGTACATGCCAGACTTATTTTGTAGAGAAAATAGTATGACTTGTAGGTATAACCTCCATGCTTTCACATCTTTTTAGTGGACTCTTATTTTTAAATCATAATTATCTCAACCTGAGGATGTCCACATAAAGTTATCTTAAAATTCCTATAGGTCCTGTTAGAAATGACTTAGGTAGAGTATGTGCAATAAGAGAACCGTCGTGGCGTTAAGGTGAACTAACAATAAGATTTTAATAAGCAGCCAAGTTACCGACCACATATACCTACTTGGTAGACGCGAGTACTGATCAAAACCGAATTGGTGTCTATTAAGTAAGTATCAAACACTTTCAGTTGTACCACCGTTGTACTAGCAATGACAGAGCAGTGTTGTCAACGTAACAATATTAGTAAAATAGCACACTGGCGACCTCACCTACGACGCTTTTCTTTTTGCACAAACTCTACCTACAATACCAATGTACCCTTGTACAAACAAATTTATACGCAAAGGCATGAACGTTAGTTTATCCAGCTCGGGTAGCACGGCAAAAGGAGAAAACCATTTTATCCACTTTTAATGTCAGTTGTCATTGTCAATCCATATATAGGTAATGGTGGAAAGACAATTTGTCCCTTTGCCTTGCTTCCCGTGCTGTGTGGGGTTTTTATTCCATTCGAGAATTCAGAAACATTTCGTGCAATACAACACAACAGATCTAGGTATTTCTATATGTACTTACTACGTACGTAGTAGCACTCTATGTATTACTAGTAGTAGCAAATGAGTAAAAATAAATTTTCATTACTCCGCCTAGGGACACCTTGAAATGTGAAATGTAAATTGTTGGTAGTTATTGTAAGCTGATGGTAATAAAGATTGCAGCGTACAAGTACGAGGTCTTATTCCCCGCGGCGCGACATCCACGGCTCCTCACGCAACCAATCCTAGAGTAACAAGGCCTATTCTGTATGACCTAGCCTCGCCCTTTAGCAATCTATAGGTTTTTTTTTTCAAAGTCAAAGTCAAAGAGCTGCACGACCTTATCCTACCATCCCCTTTTTACTACAGGACAAGTACGAAGACGCCAGATTACCACAGCTACACTGTCGATTTTCCTTCGATACGTACGAAGCGGTTTGACACAACATTTCTGATTCGTACCGCTGGGGAATGGAACAGTCTTCCTGATTTCCTGTTTCCTAAGAGATATAATCTAAAGCTTTTCAAGGTCAGAGTGAATAGGTATCTTCTAGGTCTGCGTGCTTCATCTTCGACCACAATGTCGCTTACCATCAGGCGAGTTGGTAGTCAAGCGCGGACTTATTGGCGATAAAAAAAAATCTACTCGTCAGTTTTGTGATGTACCCTTTCGTCGTCGTTTCAGCCATAGAACGTCCATTACTGAGCATAGGTCTCCACTAAAGATCTCCAATAAGACCGCTTGGAAGCGGCTTGCATCCAACGCGATGACGTAACAGCTTATCATCCATCCATCAGCCATAGGACGTCCACTGCTGGACATTGGCCTCCCCTATAAATCTCCAATAACACCGGTTCGTATAGCGGCTTGCATCCAGCGCGATCCTGTGGTCTTAATAAGGTCATCCGTCCACCTTGTGGGTGGACGTCATACGCTGCGCTTGTCCGTACGTGGTCTCCACTCGAGAACTTTTCGACCCCATCCGTCATCAGTCCTCCGCGCTATGTGCCCTGCCCACTGCCACTTCAACTTGCCAATCCGTTGGGCTATGTCGGTAACTTTGGTTCCTTTCATTCATTCCTGATTCGATCTCGCAGAGAGACTCCGAGCATAGCCCTCTCCATAGCTCGTTGTGCTACTTGGAGCTTGCTTACATAACGAGGAATCACTATCACTACATACCTACCTAGTATAAAACAAAGTCGCTTCCCGCTGTCTGTCCCCATGTATGCTTATATCTTTAAAACCACGCAACGGATTATGATACGGTTTTTAATAGATAAAATGATTCAAGAGGAAGGTTTATATGTATAATACACCTGTGGGAAGCCGGGGCGGGTCGCTAGTAATAATTATAATAGTTACTAGAAGAAACGTCGATTGTAGAGGCAGACTGAGTCCTCCCGTCACACAGTGGCACTGGTAGTTAATCTGCGGCAAGGTCCCCCAGGAATG
The DNA here is from genome assembly GCA_964007245.1 of Hypomecis atomaria. Lineage (NCBI taxonomy): Eukaryota > Metazoa > Arthropoda > Insecta > Lepidoptera > Geometridae > Hypomecis > Hypomecis atomaria. The sequence goes on from OZ023288.1 coordinate 6,688,917, forward strand.
CAGCCGCGCAGGAAGCGGCCAATGACCGCTCTCGTCTCGACCCTCATGTAAATTGCATTGCTGCATCATTATTGATGTAAAAACATCAAATTCTCTTTCGTACGCGCAACTTAATTAACACTGTGATTGAGTATTTCCATCACTATCACTACAAAGTCCTTACATAGTATAAAATAAAGTCGCTATTTTTGTCTGTTTGTCTGTATGCTTAAATCTTTAAAACTACGCAACGGATTTTGATGCGGTTTTTTTTAATGGATAGAGTGATTCAAGAGGAAGGTTTATAAGTATAATACACCTGTGCGAAGCCGGGGCGGGTCGTCTAGTATAAAATGAAAGTCGCTTCCCTCTGTCCGTCCCCATGTATGCTTATATAAATCTTTATAACTAAGCAACGGATTTTGATGCGGTTTTTTTAATAGATAGGGTGATCCAAGAGGAAGGTTTATATGTATATAAATACACCTGTGCAAAGCCCGGGCGGGTCGCTAGTAAAATATATTTAGCGCTCGTGGCGTAGTTTGATTAGGTGTTTGTCAGGGATCACCGAATAGGTTTTTTCTATATGTGCCAAGCAACGTACCGCACGGTCAGTATTTGGATGGGTGACCGCGGGTGACATTTTTCAACTGAGCGCTACCGTGGCTCGGATAACACGTTAAAATTGTAAGTCCCGGTTGTTTTAACCGTTTAGCCAAGTCAGAGGCCTTCTGTTCAGGCGGCCTAAAAACTCTGACACCAGGGCTAGCCACCCGGCCTATACGAACTTACTTTATAAAAGGTATTTGTAGGACGAGTCCACTTACAATGTGGATCAATGACTTAATTATAACAGTTGGATTTCGCGGGACGCAAACCGCTTCAGACTAGTCTTATTGAAAATCCATGGGGGAGGCCTATGTTCAGCAGTATGGTTCTGTGATTACCGGTATCAGCTGGTCATGTGATGATATTGATTGATCTATAAAAACAAAATGTAAAACAGTTTGAAGCTGTGCAATCGAGGCAAGGCTATTTACACACATAGGTAGGTAATAGTTTACATGGTACAAAACAATATGCTACTTACAGAGAGAAACCATTTCTCACGCCAATAGAAACGGTGCTCATATCAGAGACTCGATCAACAAAAAAGTTTTATAACGGTTTTATAGGTTCATTCAAAAAGCAAGAGGCCGTATATAGTGACCCAGAGGGAGAACGCTCGCCTTACAAGCATGGGACGTGGGTTCAAATTCGTTCCCGTACCTACCAATGAGTAAATTCCGGCAGCTTGGTGGACATGACCGTTATGGCCCAATCACCGGTATGGGGTATAATTATGTTGTCACCCGTCAAACCTTTACTGCTGGACATAGGCCTTTTCTGTGGATTTTCCATATATTTTTCATTTCATAGCTATTTTTCAGCTCGGCTGGAAGCGGCTTGCATCCAACACGTTTCGGCGATCTTAACGCTCTCTTGTCGTCCCAAGCTGCGCTTGCGGATGCGTCATCTCTGTTATGTTATGTTAACCTATGTTCAGCAGTGCACAGTATTAAAGTACGCAGTACAGTACGGTATCCAAAAACCTACAAACGATGCTGGCTGAACTGCCAAAAACTATCTACTTATTCCTCTGCCTCTGGCCTTATTGTGTAATTCTAAAGCTCAGTCGTCCGGTTTCCCGAGCCCAAGCTTCGGCTTCAGTTGCCCGATTGTTGATCTTCTACTGGTCCAAAAATTCTAAAACCACTTTCCATTCTCAAAAATCAATCAAAATGCCTAGTCTCCGTGGGATTGCTAGTGCGTTTACGAATCTATTGAATATTTTAATCAGTTTGCTTTCGCCCGCACAAAAAACTTAATCTCCGAATATTTCGGCGTGTTCAACCATAAAGCAAATATCACGCCTGCATTGAATTTGATTTGATGCCACATTATCGCCTCCGTGCGATCGCGACGCAATGTTTACTTGCCATCTTACTAGTGCAATGGAAATGGTCAGCTGCATGACTAAGCTATGTTCCAATAAGAAATATTTCGTAGTTTTGGTCAGCAAATAGCTTTAAAGCCAGGACCATGCAGTCAGCTAAGTCCAAAATAATGGTCAGAAAAAAAAAGTGCATCAATTTGGTCATACAATATCACATAAATTTACAAAAAAGGCTATGCTTGAAACTTACGAACATAACCTATCACTACATAATATTTTAAAACAAGCGGCGCAATAGTATGCCTTGTTAGAGGCAAGTTATTTTGTCGTGCCCATTGCCTTCGAGACAATGGGCTGTAAGGAGGCCAAATGTTTGGTCACTAAGATAGGACTTAGGGAGAAGGCTGGTGACTCAAGCTCTGGCTTGTACCTGGTGCAAAAGATAGCCACCGCCATCCAACGCGATAATGCGGCAGATGCGGCTAGCGTTTTGGGCTCCATTGTTTGCACCGAGTACAGTCGGGAATGAGTTATAATGTGTAATTTTAAGCTTGACTCTAACGTGTAATTATTATTTTTCAACTGGGTTTTTGTGAAATACCTTATTGTAATTTATTGAATTTTTTATTTTTTATTTTGAGCAACGTCGCATTGTTGATTCTCTTATTCTGTGTATCTTCTCAACTAAACAACAACAAATAGTCATATAGTCATTTATTCATAAAACCATTTGTTACAAGTCAAAAAGTAAACATTACATTAGGGCACTATACAATATAGCACGAAATAAAAATAGATAATACTTCACAATTTCCAAATTAGTCACTAAATCTTAATACAATTCAGGTAATTTTAAAAAGTCATTTACGTCATAAAATAGTTGCTCATGTAGCCAACATTTTAATTTATTCCTAAACGACCCAGCGGAAGGTGCATCCCGAACTTCTACGGGTATTCGGTTGTATATAGCGGGCCCACCAATATATACAGACCTCTCCGATTTCGCCCACTAGTAGCAATACGGTTTTCAATGTCTTCTAGAATATTGCTTCCGCAAGGTTTATAGCTATATAAATCATTCGAAGCCAGGCTAAGCAGAGATGTACTAAAACTATTTGCAGACCAGTGAAGATTTACAGCTAACCATTACATTAGTTCCATATTTTATTTATTCGCGATCTTATCCGTCCAATCTTCAACTTGCGCACGGTTGATATTTGGTAATGTTTGCGTCACTGGTTTCAATGTTAGCCACAAATAGAGACCACTCTATAGATGTATATACAATACCTACAATTTGGGACAACTGTGATCAAAGATAACACTTAGATATTATGTCATGCTTATAATTGATGGTGAGTAGCTCTCCATCATATAAATGACCTGAATTAAATTGTATTGTACTTAGGTACATTTGCTACATCCCGAGATTATCTAATAGGTATTATTGTAAGATTATAGTATTATTTTGCCCGCTGCCGCTGTAATATTTCATTTTTGTAGGTACTATCCTATAAAAAAACTATTACTTTTCCAGGACAAAATTAATTATCCTATGTCATTCTCCAACATTTGAACCATACTTATATTCATGTCAAAAATCAAGTCTACTCGTCGTCGCTCTGTTACTTCGTTAAAGAGTGAATTATCAAACAAACCAACTGATTTATTTTCGGATGCATATTAATATAAGTAAAGAAGAAAATAGTGATGAAGAGGAAAATCTAAATCAGTTTTGTTGTAAGTAGGTAGTAGCAAAGACGAATATATACAGTACTTATTTATTATGTGCGTCTATGGTAGTGGTACGTATAGCACCCATAGTCATCCCTCGAGACCTTCTCCTAGAGGAAGGCGAAGAGAAAGTAGGCGATCCTGAATGAGGCCCTCATAAGAAGACACAGACCACCACGCCATGACGGCCCTCAAAGCCGTGACGGCCATCAGGCTGAGAGGGGCTTGAGGTACCAATCACCCTCGCGGGCGTGTCGGACGCTCGCCTCTCCCATAAAGCCAGCCTACCCTCCCCCCCGTTCCCCAGTTAGTCCCCCCCTTCCTCCCCCCTCCCCCACTCCTGCTAACCGTTGTTACAGGCTCAACAAGCCAGGAAGGTCACCAGCCAACCGGCTGAGATGGTGTTGGAGATACCACTCGCCCTCGCGGGCGGGTCGGATGCTCGCACCATCAGAAAAAATTCGCTGCGGGCAGAGTTCCCGCAGCGTCCAGCCGCAGTAATGAGGGTATCCTCGGGGCTGCAACCTCGCTCCCCCCTCAAGGAGCAAGATGAAACCAGATGATGATGACCCATAGTCATGTTAACAAGAACTTTCTCTCAGATTTATGTTTAAAAAGACAGCCGTTATCATGGAGATACATAAAAATAAGGAATGTAAGTAAGTATGTAAAAATAAATATAGTAGTACCTGTTTTTCCACGTACGTACAAACGCAGCATAGGACAATGTGTGGTTCGATGAATGATGACAGAAATTTATAGAGGAGACCTATGTCCAGCAGTAGACGTCCTATGGCTGATAATAATGATAGATGAAGTAACTAGCAGGTAAGGTAAGAAAGAACATGGCGTCAGCTTAACGGTAACCACAGATGTTACAAAACAGACATGTGGGTCTTTAATTTATTTAATTAGGCGCCTTGTACACTGAGACGTAAACACTTGCACAACGATATATCAAAGTTATTAAATGAACAACCAGAACGAAAACTGTGAAACACCTTTACTCATGACATGACACAAGTACTGTGAAACTCTTCATGTTTTAGTTAGGATAATATGCTAAAGAGGTGTAGAGCCTGGGAAGCCATGTCATTTAAGTATGTTTGTACAACCTAACGAATTATTTCTGTACCAAGTCGTACATAATAATGGAACTTACAAGACAAGTATTTATGAAATTATTATTTAGTTTAAATTACTAGTGTTGGCATAAATGACGACTGCCTCGGTGGCTCAGTGGTTAGTGACCCTAACTTCTAGGTCAAAGGGGCGTGGGTTCGATCCCCACCCAGGGCAAGTATTTATGTGATGAACATAGGTGTTTGCTCTGTATCTGGGTGTTATTTAATTACTATCTATATAAGTATGTATTTAAAAATATGTATAAGTAGTATATCAGTCTCTGGCAGCCATATCACAAGCTTTGCTTAGTTTGGGGTCAGAGGCCGTGTGTAAGATGTTCTCAAATATTTATTTATTTATAAATGTTTTCTTATTTTAAGGATGCATAAAATTCGTAAAATTGGAGTGCATTGTAGTTGCAGCAATTCGATGTTGACTATTATTATTACGAAAGTGTTTTTTTAAGTTAAAAAATTAGGTATATAATTAGGAAAAATAATCACACCATCCTACTTTTCACACCTTCGTTAAAATCTTTAAAGTTATGTAAACTTGAGAAATGTGTGTAACCACAAGTAAAAACTAGCTTGCTATCTTACACCTTCTGTTTTCAATACAAGGCAAAAGGGCTTTCACAATCCTTCCAATTACATCTAAGCTATTATTATACTGATGCAAAAGTACAATAATTATAAGCTATGATGAATCAAGTTATTGTTAAGTTGTAAGATTTTTTGAAGGACGGGTTTATTAGTCACGCTACACGACTCCGGGTGGATTCCGGCGTCTTGTATTGAGAAATGGTTGAATTTTTTGTATCTTCTCACGTTTACTATACGAAATTATGTAGCGTGGAGCCTCACAGGTATGTAGTTACTATATACGTAATCGCTTGTTCAAGTTATGCAAAGGAAAAGATACCATCACGAGTTCCATTCCACTTCTTTTGGAAACCTTTGGATGACTTCCATTTTTGGGCTAAAGATTAAAATCTTAATAAGGCATAAGATTAACTAAGCTATAACTTGATTGGCTGAAATGAGGAGATCCGAATTTGAACGAAAATTGCCAGAAGGTGAGCAATAAGGAAGCGATAGTTTCGTAAATCGAATCTAAACCACTTGACAACGGCCATGATTTATGATATCCATGTCTTAGAAAAACCAACTAATGAAGGCTACCGGACCACCATGGACAAAAGAAGCTTCAAACCCGTTTTATCGAATCGGATGAACATAGACATGAAATGAAATAGACGTTCCTAGTTAAAAATCGCCTTACGATCAATTTTTTGTCCTCGCGTGTTTGTCCTTTGAATGAAACGACGATGAAGACCGCTATTGCGACCAATGAAACCCATACAATATTAGACATAGCATGTTTCATCAACAAAACATTCCGTCCTATCATATATCATGTCTGCTAGACGTAGGTCTCCCCAATGAATCTCTAATAAGACCTGTTGGAATCGATTTGCATCCGGCGCGATCGAAATGAAGTCGTCTTACGCTAAGCTTGCCGGCACGTGGCCTCCACTCGAGAACTTTTCGACCCTATCGATCATCAGTTCTCCGCGCTATATGCTCTGCCCAACCATTTCAATCATTTTCTTTTATCCTATATGCGTCTGATGAACGCGACGCCTGACCAAAATGCTTGTGTTCATTTGGCTCAACGCATAAGCATTGCCATTCAGCGTGGCAATGCAGCCAGCATGCTGGGCACGCTGCCAACTGGCAGTGGGCTTGAGCATTTGGATTATCTTTAAACCTCCAAGGGTCTGTGGAAGATCCAATTTCTTAATATGTAGTAGTAGTGTATGTAGTTTTAGCATATACCTAAAGTAGTATTGTACTTTGTTATATTAAAGTTAATTTACACGTTTACCTGCATGAACTGCTGTCTGTGGAGGCGTGTTCATTGCAGAAAGAGATCTGCACCGACAATCTGCTTTCGACACTAACTGTTCCGAGTGCTGATCAAGGGATAGGGCAGTGAAAGGGTCTCGAAAGTTCTCGGTGAAACCTGAACTGCGCCCCGCGATGTCGCAATAAATTAATTGAAGTGTCCATCTGTCTGTATGTGTAGTTGTGTCGGTAGGTATTACTCTACCTTCTATATCGATCGACATAATAATCTTTTAAGACATTTCCGTTACCATAAGAACTTTACAGAACTACGGGATGCTTCTGTGTTTTTCATCTCATTTACTTATGTATAAGCATCACATAAAATTTTTTATGCATTTTTTTTGCTATCTTAGTACTTAGTACTCGTACTTATATCACAGAAGAAATAATAGGAAGGTATACTAAGGCGATTGTGAACCGCAAATTTGGCCAAACCAAAACAATAAGCAGTTATTTACTTCTAAATGTTATCCGATTTGAGTAATTTTTTTTTCATGTAATCAGCACTTTAATCGCTAGGGTTAGACGTCTTAGTTTTTACAGTTTTTTAAATGACTTTAAAGTTATAAGCCTCTAAAAACGCAAAAACTTGTCTGAAAAGTATACAGAAATTAAAAACTTTTCTGAAAGAAATAAGACGTAGATTGAGCGTGCAATATTTTTTCTTACTCAAGGGATTGACACTAAAAACAACATTTCGTTATAATTTGAGGGGTGAAAAGAGTTTTCTCCCGGAACGTAAATTATATCAAAAATGTACCTCAAATTCTCTCGAAGTTCTACAGAAAACACGAAAAAGTGGTCTAGTCATATAGTCCTCTATACCTACCTACAAGCGTCTACACTACTAAATAATGAAAGAGTTCAAACCAGTTGGCTTTTAATTTCCTTATCCAATACATGATCTTAGTAATAAAATGGCATCGGATGTCGTCAATAGCGACACTTTCAGTACTAGTTCCTCCATGTTGTTATTTATGGCGAAGAACGTGCGGAAGAGGCCAATTAAGATGAGAATACGGGAAACGGTAATTGGATTCACTTTTGATTTCAATATTTTTCGTATTAAATATCACAGTGGTAGTAATACTGCCTCGGTGGCTCAATGGTTAGTGACCCTAGCTTCTGGGTCAAAGAGGCGTGGATTCGATCCCCACCCAGGGCAAATATTTATGTAATGAACATAATTGTTTGCTCTGTGTCTGCGTGTTATTTATAGTTACTATCTATATATGTTTTTAAAAAGAAGTATATGTAGTATATCAGTCTCTGGCAGCCATATCACAAGCTTTGCTTATTTTGGGGTCAGAGACCGTGTGTAAGATGTCCCCTAATATTTATTTATTTATTTAATAATAGTGCGAAAAGGAGAGTTGAAATTATGATACTGCCAATAAGAAAAAACCTATTTAGGTATAATATCTACGGCTACTCATCTCGGTTTTGTAAGACCCTGTCAGTATTATTATATATTCTTTGACCCTGTAGAAGAAGATTGTGGTTGTTTCGATAAACCTTCGATTTATAAAATTCAATTAATCCATTACGAGCTGGTGAATGCCCTAAAATTTGATGCCACGAACTTTATTTACATTTTTATTCCGATACAATTACTCGTTATCCTTTCACGCGGATCAATTAAAATAATAATGGATGACTTTTTATTGTAGCGAGAACGAATCCCAATTTATCGATATCGACAGTAAATTACGGTTATTTCAAGAAACAAAAAATACAATACACAGGCAAGCAACAGCCGACCGAATTTACTGTTTAATTTTATATCTTCGCAAGCATGAATGTCTAATTAGCAGTGGATTACATCACCGTATGCATATTTGATGACTAACTACGAGTATCATGGAAACAATATTCATATTGGAGAGACAGGTAGACGTGAGCGTGACTCATTCATATGGGCTTTAGGTATTTTGTATTCGTATAATCTTTTTGTTGCCTTTTGATCAATTAATTTGCTTAGTTGAGTGCATTTTTGACCGACTTCAAAAAAGGAGGCGGTTTTATGTTCGTCTGTATACGACAATGGACCTCAGTCATAAAACTATCCTCAGTCCAAAGAAAATATCCTCAGTCTGTTACGGTATCTACAATACCTATACAATAGGTTCATTCCATGCAACGTCTATTTTTATCCCGTTTTTATATCTACTACGTTTTTTTTTTATATTCTTGAAAGCAAACAAATTGCTTAATACTATTTAAAACATAAAAAGTAAGCACAGTAAAAGTTATGTTTTGCTACGGGTATATTCTTGAAAGCAAACAAATTGCTAAATAATGTTTAAAACATTCAAAGTAAACACAGTAAAAATTATGTTTCGTAACAGGTGTTCATCGGATGACCCAAAACTAACGCTCTATTAGGGTATCGAAAGAAACCAGCGAACGTGGCGAATCTAGCAAATACACAGCTCCTATCCACTCCTTTGAGCAAAACCCCTTAAATTTAACAACTGAGCAGATTAGATTAGCATGTAATTTACTTTCACTTCCGTATGTAATCCGCGAAGATCAAATCGGCAGCTCTATATGAAAATCCCGTTTGGACGTGCCTACGCTGCCTACCGATTATGGGCAAGCACAAGATGTTTCAAACCTGATAATCCATCAGGCAACACTGATTTATGGTGGCAAAAAGTAGGGAAAGTGTAAAGGTGGTCAATAAGTAGTAGTGGTAGTGTTAAGTGGTGGGTTTGCAATCGGTAACGAGTAAAACATGTTTGCAATAACTTCGTCTTTGGACTCTGATCCATAAATGTATGTGTCTCTATCTTATTTACAAAGAATAATAATCGGCCAAGTACGTGTCGGACTCGCGCACGAAGGGTTCCGTACTGTATGGGAGCCCCCCTTAAATAATTATTTTATTTTATTATTAAAGTGAATATACTACTAAATATTCTGTCAAAATTTCAAGCATCTACCTGTTACCATTATTAATATACAGCGAAAAACGGCTAAAAATCAGGTTTTTGTATGGGAGCCCCCTTAATTATTTATTTTATACTGTTTTTAGAATTTTTGTTATAGCGGCAACAGAAATACATCATCTGTGAAAATTGCAGTTTTCTAGCTATAACGGTTCATGAGAGCCTGGAGACAGACAGACAGACGGACAGCGGAGTCTTAGTAATAGGGTCCTGTTTTTACCCTTTGGGTACGGAACCCTAAAAACTGCGAGTAAAGACTTATTAAAACGTTTTGAAGATTTTAAAGCACTTAATCTTTCCCGGTCAGAAGACTTCGTTTTTAACCAGACCTCCTTTAAATATTTCGCTCTTTAGAGAGCTATCGAGAGACTATGCAGCACTTATCCGACAGATTTTCAATCGCCTGTGCTTTGGCCGGTAAATAGCTCGCAACATGCTTTGATTTTACGTCGATGTTTCCCTTCTCCAGATCATTGTTAGGCATTAGAAATTTAGAACCTACGCTCTCTACCGTGCTATGAAACACACAAACCAAATTATAAAATAGTTTCTTAAGAAGCCACTAAGTTGGAAGTACTTTATAGTCTTGAAAAAAAAGTTAAGAAGTTCATCATAATCTGAGACATTTACTGCAGGCTTACCAACACAGGCATCGACATGATTACTAGTACTTCTTCTATTTTCCATATTGATGACGATCAGACATGGAAAGAACTATGCTTTGAATTTCTAAGAGGAAATGGCTAGGTAGCCATTCCTGTAGTGTCGATAAGATCAATCTTATCGATCAATAAATTAAGAAAAAAAAACGTGTTAAAAATTACAAAACTTTTGAGATCCTAGAAAATCTGGACATAATGTAGCAGCAGAGTGCTAGCCAAAACAAGTAAAATGAGTTCAAACACGACAGGTCTATCTTGTTTAGTACAGGAGTTCCTATAGCCACCTTCCGACTCCATCATCAAATCAGCTCCATGGCACCATATTATTGCATTGTCACGCGATATACATATGCGTGCAAATTTCAGCTCAATAGAAAACAGGACGTTGGTCAAATTTAACTTGCAAGATTCCACCCGAACTTACTTACATACATAGGTAAAAACATTCATTGAAAGTTAAATAAAAGCTTGTAAAAACAATACAACTTCATAAGGTCATTACCGGTCAGTGAAGATTGATACCGAATGAAATCATTACTGCAACTTGCACACGCACTTCCTAGGTCTCAGAGTGGCGATAGAATGCCATTCCCTTGGCCATTTCTCCGGGAACAATCGTGGCAAGTCCGCAACTAGGAAGCATCGTTCCCTGCAATTCTACTTTTTCTCGTAACAATGCGACGTATCGAGAACAATGCACCATTGTAAACACACCTGCCTTGATTATAGAGAAAGTTCTAGCAACTGTTTATTGAAGTTGATATCTATCTAAACGTCTGAGATTTATCGTAATGTCTTGTTGTTTTTCACAAAACAACACTCTTATTGCATTTGTGTACAGTGAGAGCTTTTATGAGTGGTTTCAGCTTGGAACAAAATTTAAGTACTTAACAGGAAACTGTTCGTCGTCATCATTTCAGCCGTTGGTCGTCCATAGCTAGGTGAATTCCCCACATATATTTTCAATAGGTCCGACAGTAACGGACATCCTGCGCTCTACTTCCATATTATGACTAGATGATGGACGCCCTTAGACGACGTTTACCAGTTTACGGGTTATATGTTCGCTATTTGACCTCATAGACCACCAGTTTGGTGTGCTATATGACCTGCCCACTGTTTCTACAAATTGCTATATCACCTTTTTAACCGACTTCAAAAAGAAGGTTCTCATTTCGACTAAATGTTTTTTTTTTGTATGTAACGCGATTATTCTACCAATTATAAACCTATTTTGATGTTTTTTTTTATTTGATAGATGATACTTTAAAAATGGTGTCAGTTAAATTTTATCGAAATCGGTTAAGCTCTTTTTGAAAAATCAATAATAATTTTAAAAATGGTACGATTCGAGTGAACTATTCGAATTATGTACACGATTGGAGTCGGGAAAAATTCTTATTCCTAACTAAAATATAGGTTCTACAGTAGGTAGAGCCGAGTACTAAGGTGGGCTTTCTTTCAGTGCCTGGTATTGACCTGGAAAGCTGTAACCAGATCAGTCTGATCGTCGCCTGACCGGATTATGGTTTCTCGGTTAGCGGAGCACCCAGCATTGTCGCTCCACCTGTTGCATTTCTAGCTTATGACACTTATCAAGTACATAATTACCTATCTACACCAAGATTTAGGTAGGTGCCTTCTAGATATCTATCTAGATTATGGCAGCTACTTATAAATACTTAGTATAATTATCAAGTCAAACCATTTCATTTAACCCCGGCCCAATAATTAAGTATTAAATTAACGTCAGTCTTTATATCTGCACAATTAATAAGATATCTTTGCGACTGTACATGGCATCATAGCTCCCTTAAATTAATTTTTATTTTAAAGAAGTTTTCAGTGTTAAAAATATAATAATATGTAACACAGGTTTAGACAAATAGTTTCTTAACTAGCTTAAAACCCGCGGCTTCGCCCGCGTTTTCTTAGTAGACAGGTACTGGCTTATGAAAATAGCCCGTGGTTTGACCCGCGTTTGTCTTATTACTTGCTTAAAATTATAAAAGGCTGCCGGTTGGCTTGCGTTGTTTTGGCACTTCCTTAAAATAATAATAGGTCGTGGTTTAGCAAAGCATTATCGTATAACGTATTACTTGCAAAGATAATGCCTATGGTTTGGCCTGAATTGTCTTAGTATTTGGCTAAAATGATAATAGGTCGCGTTTTGGCCTGCGTATTCTTAGTACTCGCTTAAGATGGTAATTTATAGCACGCAGCTTAGCCTGCGTTGTCTTAATACTTCCTCAAAATTGTAATAGCCTACCGTTTGGCACGCGTTGCCGTACTCGTATTACTTGCAATGATAATAGCCCACGGTCTGGCCGCTTTGTTCGAGTAACTGCTTAAAATGAAAATAGGCCACAGTTTGACCCGCGTTGTCTTGGCACTTGCTTAAAATAATAATACTTCGTGGTTTCGCCTGCATTGTCGTATAACGTATTACTTGAAAATATAATGCTTAGTAGGCATTATCTTTTCAAGTAATAGGCATTGCCTACGGTTTGGCCTTGATTGTCCCAGTGTTAAGCTAGAATGATAATAGGTCGCGGTTTGGCCTGCGCATTCTTAGTACTTGCTTAATATGGTAATTTATAGTACGTAGCTTGGCTCGCATTGTCTAAGTACTTGCTTAAAATTACAATAGCCTGCCGTATGGCTTGCGTTGTCGCATTGCTTGCAATGATAATAGCCCATGGTCTGGCTCGCGTCGTTATAGTATTTGCTTAAAATGATAATGGCGCGCGGTTTGGTCCGCATTTTCTTAGTACTTACTTTAAATGGTAATTTCCCACAGTTTGGCCCGCGTTGTCTTAGTACTTTTTTTGCTTAAAATAATAGCTCTTGGTTTAGCCCACGTTGTCGTATTACTTGCAAGGATAATAATTAGCCCACGGATTGGCCTGCTTTGTATTTGCTTAAATTTACTTGTATCTAAAGCTTATTATGGAGTACGACAATTTTTAGATGATAAATTGCAAAATATTCAAATTTAATTTAATAATGATGATTGTATAATTTTTTCACGTTCTAATGGCCATATTGGACTTAACTGATAATTCAATATTTTTGTGATTAGTAGTAAGATCTCAATGTAACACAGTTCAACAATAAATGTTCTTTGACTTTAATAGCCCCCGTGGGCTATTAAAGTTTGGACCGCGTTATTTTATAACTTGTCACAAAATAAATACTTAATAAAGTTATATTTTAATATACCTACTGATTTTTTTTATGGCTAGAAAATAATATTTTTCGATTTATGATGAGATATATGACGATCATGAGTTGAGCCATGTAGTTTCCCACTCGTATACCAAATTTTATCCAACTCCATTCGCACGTCATGGTCGGCCAAGTGCGAGTCGGACTCGCGCACGCAGGGTTCCGTACCGTATGGGAGCCCATTCCTCTTGCCGTTATTAATAGCGAGCAAAAAACTCCTAAAAATCACGTTTGTTGTATGTCCCTTATATATTTACTAGCTTTTACCCGCGGCTTCGCCCGCGTTATATTTTGATTTTGGCTTATGTTTATGTCGGCTGCGAAACCTAACCTAACCGACAAATATCAAAATACCTTAGAGGAATGCCTTTGTTGGTTAAGTTACGGTTGGAGTGTATATACAACCCCCCCGTGTATTCCCGCCTTGTCGTGGGGGAGGTCTGAGGCAGCTGAAAAGGCGCGGGCGCTCGAAATCTCCCTCTTCTTTGTGTCTTTTCCCCCAAGGAAGCTTAGAGGCTGGCACTCGAGGTTCAGCCGCTTTTAACTAAAGAAGCTGAGAGGATGGCCGGTAGGTTGCATGCCTTATGAGGAGTGTCGCAACTTAGGCGGGCTGCAGTGCTGCTCTTGCGACGCTGCATCCGAGGTTTTATTTTATTTTATCGCGAAATATCCCTGACATGATCCCCCTGATCTTAATTACAAATTAATAAAAACTATACCTATATTTCAATGTTTTTGGCTGTTTGCAGTTATAATAAACATTACAATGGTACAGCAAAGTTTATACCTACTTGTTCCTAATTATTGCTTTTTTACAAATATTTGTGCAAATATTCGATAAAATTGTTTCTAAGGTTTTTACGTGTTAGATTAATTTCAATTTTTTGTTCTAAATCAAATCTCTGCTTTCCATAAACTGGGCATTCCAAGATTATGTGCAGTGGAGTCTCCTCTTTTGTGGGTTCACAGATGCACGATGGGCTTTCCCTCAACTTAAATCGATGCAAGTATTGGGAAAACCCACCATGCCCCGTCAGTCCTTGAGTTATGATTCCCACTGGTGCTATTTCTCTTACGATCCTGTATGCCGCCCTTGTATCCGGAAAATATGTTTTGGTTACCGCCGCTGTGTGTCCATCCTGATACCGCCGGTTCCACTCGTTAAGATAGTCCTTTCGGATTTCTCGCTTGACGAATGAAACGGGGCAGTTATCGTAAATAGGTCTGCACTTCGAGTGCAGTGCTGCTTCCTTTGCTAGCTGGTCCGCTCTCTCATTTCCCTCCATCCCCGCGTGCGCTTTAATCCAATAAAGTTTCACTATTTTATTTTGTGCGTGTAGTAACTTTATGCTAACTTTGAATTTACTGCTAAGGTATGTAGGGAAGATACGCCAACTACCGTTTCCAGTGCAGACCTGGAGTCACAAAAGATTTTTGCTTTTTCGGTAGCCTCAAGAAGTGCCAGTAACTCGGCCTGGTACACAGAGCACCAATCGGCCAATTTCAGCTTGCGGGTACTGATCTCAGCGGCATCATCCCAAATGGATAATGCCGCCCCAACTTTCCCTTTAATTTTGCTGCCGTCTGTAAATATGTTAATTTCTCGGTTAAGATTTTGCTCTAGTGCTGCTCCGTCTGCCAGGCATAAGAACTCCAGCTCCTCCTGCTGCGCTGGGTGTGGCTTCTTTTCTGTCTCTCTATCTCCAGTTACTTGCTGGGAATAACCTTTCTTAGTTTCATAAAGCAAGGCTGCTTCCTGGACTCTGATATGACAGCCGAGGATTAGGGGCCGCGGTGGGATATATGGAACTGGTGGTGTGGGTGCCGCCACCTACCCTTTCTTCCGCTAGGCCGTCAACGTGTTGGCAGACGTAGTGGGGCTGCAGCGGAAGAGAGGTGTCGGTATCGCGATGGCCGTTCTCACTGCCCTCTGCAGTTGAAGAGGCAGGCGCTGGGCTACTATGACTGACCCGCTGCACTGGGACCAGGGCGTTGGAATTTTATCTGACGTTCAGTACTGGTTAGTCCCGAGTGGTGGATGACGATGTGTCTTGTGCTCCGAAACACTCCGTCATTATGGCGAGAGCGGAAGCTCCGTTATGGAGCCCGAGTCTGGGCTAGCGCTGTTGAGTGCCGCGAAGGAGTGCGAAAAATGTAGGAACGTCCTAAACTTGCCATGACAGGTTATTTCTAGCGCTTAGACGGCTGCTACCGCAGCCTGCTCACTTAGTTTTTATCCTATCCTACGGGAACTGTTAAAGTTTTTGCGATAAAAAGTGGCCTATGTTCGTCTTTCAAACTATATTCATGCAATAAGCCAAGGCAAGTTGCTCCGTTGCTAAGAAAAAATTATTGTTAAGTCCTACGGGAACCACAATTTTTTCGGGATGAAAAGTATCCTATGTCACTTTCCGTCTTCCAAACCATGCCCACCCCAAATATCAAGTCAATTCGTTGCTCCATTGCTGCGAAACAGTTATTGTCCTATCCCATGGGAATCACGAATTTTCTCGAGATTAAAAAGTATCCTATAATCACTTTCTGTCTTTAAACCATAGGTATCCATACCAAAAATCAGGTCAATCTTTTGCTCCGTTGCTGCGTCAAAGAGGAACAAACTAACAATCCTTTCGGATTGATAATATTAAAGTATGATGATTCTGTACCATAAAGGTAGAATAAAGAAACATGTTAAACCTCTAATGATAAAAGATTTAAAAATATTTTTAATGTCAGACAAAATGACGGCCTGGTATTAAACGTCATAGTAACATGTAGCATGCAGAGTGAAAAAAAATGTTTATCCAATTTTAATGTCAGTTGTCATTTTCAATCCATACTTTATTTCCTCTTCAAGGGGATATAATGGTGGAAAAACAATTTGTCCCCTTGCCATGCTACTTGTGATTTATAAAAGTCTGCAGACAATGTCACCTGTCATCTAATTACGTTTGGCTGTGACGTTTCGTTAGTCCATATTAGCGTCATAGAGGAATTAAATCACTTAGCGTCTTTGTGATAGTGGCGACAGTTTCGCTTTCGATGGTTTTTGTCCTGTCCTACAGGAACTATGCAATTTTTCGGGATAAAAAGTATCCTAAAGCTCCTTCCGCCTTTTGAACTATGTCCATGCCAAAAATCAAGTCAATCCGTTGCTCCGTTGGTGCGTGAAAGAGTAACAAACCAACAAACCAACAAACTTTTCCGATTTATAATATTAGTAAGGATTTTATTCTATTTTTAGTATTTTTTGTTATAGCGACAACAGAAATACATCATTTGTGAATATTTCAGCTGCCCAACTATTACGGTACCTACGGTGACAGACAGACAGACGGACATCGAAGTCTTAGTAATAGGGTCCCGTTTTTACCCTTTGGGTACGGAACCCTAAAAAAGGCCAGTACAGGTATTCATCATGTTGCATTAAGTCATTAGAAATTTAATTTCGATTATTCTGAACCCAATGACAATCTCGCCCATAACCGTTTACGCGGTCAAAAGTGATCGAGACACTTGTAGGACTTTCAGACATTCTCTGACTAAGTACAGACGAAAAAGTAGCACACAAGAAGGTACAATTTATTTGAAAAATACATAGCGCACCTACATCTAGACGACAGGCATGTTCTAGGATTCCATTATACTCATCATTTGACTAACTTTTACTATGGTACCAACCCAGAAATCACGTAAATAAAATTAGCTGTTCAACACAAAAAATTCATCGACCCGCGACAAAATGTAAAGAATAGGTAATTTTCGCTTTATCGGGGTAGTTCCCATAGTAAAGTAAGTAGTTATTGATCCGTATGTACCCTAAGTTCAAGTCTATTGGCTCACAAAATAAAATCGTTCATAAACTATTAGGGGCCCATTTTGCCCCCATTGAAGGATATAAATTATCTCAATTGAATTCTAGATATTTCAAGTATTTAAAAAAAAACGCGATCAAGTTATTTTTCACGCTTATATAGGATGTTTGGTCTAGCGTTAGACAAGGAATCCGGGACTTTTCCCAGGACGTTAATAGTCATATATTAGTTAAAAGGGTGAGCTATTTTCAAACAATATTGCATCGGTTTTCGAACAGTCATTTAGTACTTTTTTAGTAAATTGATATCCTGAAGGACCCAGTGAAATTTTCCGGGATAGCAGTACCCATTTGTGTTAATGTCTAGCGTCGTACCAAATTTCGTTAGAATTCATTTACCCCTTTTATCTTAGCTTTACAATTGATTATTTTGGCTATTGCTAAGAAACCCAATAGATTTTCCGGGATAAAATAGTTACTGTATTGAAACATGTTGTGTGCTTTCTACATACCTACCAGATTTCATTTATAACCGTTTAGCTCGTCTGATGTAATTATTGATGTTTTTTTCACCAACTTTGGGAACTTATCAGACCCGTTAGATAAGGAAAATTCGGAAAAACAGGAAGAAACGTAACTTTTATTTTATTTGTAAAGCATATATACAAAGTTTTAAGTCAATCGGTAAAGGTAAAAAAAATTTAATGCAAACAAAAAGGGCCCGTTTTACCCCGTTAGAGGTCGATTTTTTGAAATTTTCGTCCTTTGTGCTTCATTACGTTGTACATTGTACCTATGTTCGAAATTTCAAGTCTCTATCTTTAGTGGATTGGGTTGTAGCCTAAACTGATTAATTTTGGCTATCCCTAAGGATCCCCATAGAATTTCCGGGATAATAATAGTTCATGTGTTGAAACATGTTGTGTGCTTCCTCCATACCAGATTTCATCCATAACCGTTCAGCTCGTTGGATGTAATAGACGCTTTTTTCACCAACTTTGGGACCCAATTTGACCCCTTAGATAAGGAATATTCGGAAAAACAGGAACAAACGTAACTTTTATTTTGTTTGAGTAGCATGTATACAAAGTTTCAAGTCAATCGATAAAGGGAATAAAAAGTTACATACAAACGAAAAGGGTCCGTTTTACCCCTTTAGAGGTCGATTTTTCAAAATTCCGTTCTTAGTGCTCCATTACGTGGTCCAATGTATCTTTGTTCCAAATTTCATGTTCGTATCTTTAGCGGTTTGGGCTGTAGGCTGTCTGTCAGTCAGTCACTCAGCGAAGCCTTTTATATAATAGATAAAGAAGTTACTTACACCGTACCCAAAGGGTAAAAAGGGACCGTATTACTAAGACTCCAATGTCCGTCTGTCTGTCTGTCTGTCACCAGGCTGTATCTCATGAACCATGATAGCTAGACAACTGAAATTTTCACAGATGATGTATTTCTCTTGCCGCTATAACAACAAATACTAAAAGCAGAATAAATATTTAAGGTGGCTCCCATACAACAAACGTGATTTTTAGGAGTTTTTTGCTCGCTATTTTAATGGCACGAAAAATAGGGCTAAAGGTGCTCCAACACGGTACGGAACCATTCGTGCGCGAGTCCGACTCGCACATGGCCGATTTTTCAAATACGGCCATGCCGATTTAAAAAAAAAATTAAATGTGGTCCTACTTTTTTTTGTAATCTCTGAAATTCTATCATATAGTTTTTCATAATGATTGCAAAACTACCTTTTCGGTTTTTGGGCCTTTCTGATTCTATATGATCGAGACAGTTCTTACAAAAATTGGTAGAGCTTGCTTCGACGCAAAAAAGAAAAATACAAAAATAAAGATAAATACTTTACATAACGTGTAAAAAGCCTTTTAAGTACATAATTAAAGATTTTGTATTAATTCAATAATTCCCGTAAGCAATTTTTATGATGATTGTTGGTAATCATATCCGAACGAAAGTGGCTACAGAACGTAAACATTCATAGATTCACAAACCAATTTCTCTAAAGACTGGGAAATCATTACGTCGGCTGTTCACCTGATTCAACTCTACGTGGGACTGTGACCTTTAGACCTTTAATTTGTTTCACTATAAGCCCCAGACTCTACCAAAGCGTAAGAAGCGGAGGAGCGAAGAATAAAACATAGTTATGCAGTGCCCATCTATCTACTCACAATAAAGTTGTGTTTAGTTTCACGCTTCAAATAATTGTGTTCGTTTGATTTAATTCTACGTGGAGATGTATAATTCGTTTCATTATGAACTCCAGTCTTTACCAAAGCGTAGGGGGAACTATATGCGGAGCATGGGTAGAACGTTGCTTGCAGTCCTTGGTCCCACTTGATCATCATCATTTTAGCCATAATACGTACTGCTAGACATAATATAGGCCTCCCATATGTATTCCCAATAAGACTGGTTAGAATCGGCTTGAGTTTACTGCGTAAATGTCATTTTTGCGTTGTCAAGAACAAAACAAACAATCCTGAAAGACGCGGAACAGCAAAACAATTGTTTTGTGCTTCGTTAAACAGATGCCAATTCTGCCCTCCTTACATAAACTCAGTAGGTACGTTCATTGCGACATGATCTGAAAACTCAATCTTCTTCCTGGGGTCCGAAGGCTGCGTTTTCCGATCACGTTGCAATGAACATACTGTATGTGTTTATAGGTATAAGGAGGATGCTCTATGCAAAATTATAGAGTGGACTCATAGAAAGCTACGTTTAGTCCATCTCTGCATAGCTTCGCTCAGCTTGTTGGAGTCTGCTGAGCCTTGCTTCGAACACCTGTAATATTCATAGGAAATTTTCTGACAATAATTCGTGCACTTTATATCTACTTGTCTTGCTGGACGCAGGTTGCTTTAACTTGGTCGTACTAAGGCTGTGGTGTTTTAATATTAATTTGACTTCTGTTTCAGTAAGTAAATTGCAGTTGGTAGAGAGAGCCTGGACCAAGGCACAAGTGAATAAAATGAAGGTCATAGGTTCTCAAACTTTGGGTTTTAAAAACAGGGAATATAAGGTATTTTGTGGGCAAAGAGCTTTGAAACGACAGTGCATAATTTTAATATTCAATATGGTTTCAGTGGCGTGATGATTCTATTTTGTTATTTATCATTGAAAACTGTCTCACTAATTAAAATAGACCAGCGGATTGATAGGTTGTGTAGAAGAAACTAATATTGGAGATATTATTTTGCCACGGTCCATTATTTTCTTTATTTTCTACCTCTATTCCAAGATTCGTGTAATGCCCCCTAAAAGTCTGCAACCACCCATACAGGGTTATTTTACCACGTTATCACCCAATTAGGTACGAGTTACACTACCCACGTTAACACTCAATTTGAGGAAGACTGTTTGAGAACCTATGCTAAGCCTCCTGGGGTTTGTTATTTAAGATTATCGGTGATCAAAGCAATAAGAAGCTAAGCTAAAGAGTAGCTTGTTTACTCGGCTTAACTTTAAGTCTAAGGCCGTTTTCTGACTTGTCGGTGCGGGAGCGGTGCGGATTCGTTTCGCTCGGTATACACGGTACCGAAAGCTTGCCGAGCGCCTATGTTTTAATGCGCGTCTTCTGATTGGCGCGTTGTGTGCGGGAGCGGGGAGGGATCGTTTCGTTTTACCGCGTCTCGGGATGCGTGTCCAGGCGCCGCTCGACATTTACCGCGCGAGGTCGTGCAAACAAGATGGCGGAGCGAGATATTCACGTCGTTTTAGTACTAGAAATTGAAAAGTATCCTGCATTGTATAATTATTATAAATTGGCGGAATATTCGAGAAAGGACGTTACAGAGAGGATTTGGAGTGAGATATCTTGGGAAAGTTCTTTAGCCGCAACAAAAAAATCGGCAATTAATATTATTTTCGATATAAGGATGACTCCAATAACGTTTTCTTTTTTTACGTAGGCGATAAACATAATAACACGCCAAAATATCGTCATCACTAGAAGACGACATCTTCGGTACTGCAGAATTTTATACCGAGAATATACCGATAGGTGAGTAGGTGAAGGCAACGCGGTATCGTTTCGGTACAGACCTTACAGATCCCGCACCGCTCCCACACCGACAAGTCAGAAAACGGCCTAACTTTTACACAACTTATCTCTCTTAAATCTGAGAACTATAAGTACTTAGGTGCTTTAAAAGAGACGCAACGGAAGAGCTTGAGCAAGAGCTTCAGTTTTAAATTGTACCTACATTTTACAAAAAATTAAAAATTTAGCTATTTTTAAACAATTTTAAATTTTCGTTTGGACTAAGGTAGCTACCGTAGCAATTTTTTTATTATTTCTCTATAGTCTAGTATAGCACAGTTGCTATACTGTACCAGCCTTTTCAATAGTCCACTACTACCCAAGGGTGACTGCATGAAGGGTGATTATTTCTCCTAACTGTCCCTAAAGTAAAATCAGTAGTTGACAAAAATCCACTGGAACTAGTGAGAATGATCCAAATCTTTGTCTTTATACGGGTCTTTTAGCACGACTACTATAACTGATTCATAGATCCAAGTTTCCGTATCCGTATAATAAAATGCTATCACATAAGGCAATGAGAGGTGCGTGATCTGAACTCTAATGTAGCAGGAAATTAAGCCCGATTACAGAGGCGCCAGCGTAAATTTAATAGCAACGTAAAAAGCGCTCTCTCTATCGAATGCCTAAAGGGAAAAAGAGACAGAACTATGCTATTTAGCTAATATAATTACGATGGTGCCTCTGTAATCGGGCTTATTATAGGGACTGGCGATCGGACCAGAGGGTATTCAGTGTGCCTCAGGCTACACGATAATTACACATATTTTCATACTTACTGTCTAAACATCTGTTTATAAACAGTATTAAATGCATCATAACATTGCCACCAGACCACCCAGACGGTGGACAGATTTGATTAGGACCACAGGATCGCGCTAGACGCAATTAGGCCGCTTACAAGATCTTATAGGGGAGGCCTATGTCGAAAATTGGATGTCTTATGGCTAATATATGGATGGTGCTGACAATCATCACAACAACTCCTTATTCTGATAGAATTTGGAAAAATTTAGGTTTGTTGTTTGGGAAAAATATTAAATATTTAGTTAAATATTTATTTTATTTTATTTTTTAGTATTTATTGTTATAGCAGCGACAGAAATACATCATCTGTGAAATTTCAGCTTCTAGCTATAACTGTTAATAAGATACAGCCTGGTGACAGACAGACAGACGGACAGTGGAGTCTCAGTAATAGGGTCCCGTGTTTACCCTTTGGGTACGGAACCCTAATAAAGAAGCTATTGAAATGCCTACTCTACTTAAAATAGGTACGCTTAAAACCAAGATAAATGAACATCAGGCCAAATTTGGTCAAATCCGGAAACAATTTTGGATAAAGTAGCTATTAAAATGTCTCGACTAGACTCTACTTAAAACAAGGCGTCATATCATCGGCGCGGCAAGCTACGAGCTCTCTAATAGGTATGTCTAATCAAGAAGTTTCTATGAAATCTGCATGCTGAATGCTTAATTTCTAAGTTACCCATGTTGTCACGAGGTAGAACAGTCGTGCAGACAGTTCACGGAGGAAAGCCGCCTGAATAAAAATAGGTTTACACGTAGCATCGCCTCAATAACTTTATTGTCCGCCATTTGCGCTCGTGACCGAGAGCACTTACAAATAGCTTGGAGGTTCGCTCGTGGAAATATTTGAATGGTCCGCTGTTAATGCAGGTAAGCAAAAAGAATAAATTGTTATGAAAATATTATAACCTTTTAAATACAAGCTTTTGAGATCCTGGATATCATGTAGCAGCAGAGTGCTAGCCAAGACAAGTAAAACGAGCCCAAACACGACGGGTCTATCTTGTTTAGTACAGGAGTTCTTTTGGCCACCTTCCGACTCCATCATAAGATCAGCTCCATGGTACCATATTATTGCATTGTCACGCGATATACATTTACGTGCAAAATTTCAGCTCAATTGGAAACAGGGAAGTTTGTCAAATTTAACTTGCAAGATTCCGCCCGAACTTATAAATATACATAGGTACCTCCATTGCAAGTTAAATAAAAGCTTGTAAAAATAGGTACTAGATCAGTTGGTTATTATCTATATTATTTATTGATGAGCTTGCACGTTCTGCATCAATAATATTTCTTTAAATTTAAAAGACTCCAAATGACAAGTACCCTACGCGCTGGTAGTGCCAGCGTCAGATGCTGAAATAAGATAAAAAGGCGATCTGATTTAAACCTTTATGATACAAAACTTGGGTCTCAAATTCTTAAAAATAAACTTTGGGAAATTTACCATGATCTAAACATGTCACAATTTTTACTCGCCACATTCGCGCTTAGTATAAAGAATCTTCATCGAAAAAACATCGAAAATACTAACGTCTCTCTGAAACTGGAAGCTTAATTTTCTAATTTTATTTTAGCTGACCAAACATTCTTTAACAGCTGATCATTTCAGTCACAGTTGTTCAAATACGCTCGAAACGATCAGAGTCTCGATAAGCTAGCGCCAATTGGACTTTACTAACTTTATGGATCTTTGGAGAGCTTTTCGCTGGTATTTATGAGACTATTAGTAGGTACCGCCTATCTATGTTTTATCGAGTTTCTGTATTTTATAGGTGTACTCGGATAAATAATAATCGGACCTTAGAGACTGGATAATATTTTTCCATCCTATATAACAATCAAAGAAATAAAACTGTACTTAGGTATCTTATACCGTATCTATACGTTATAAAAAAATGTATATTATACGAAAATAGATCTGGTCGTTAGCCGTAATCCAAGGGGCTGTACTGTCTCTAGATTTTTTAAAAAGAAAACTTAAACCTCTCTATGTACCTACTTTATCTAGAGAGTGTTTTATCTTAGGGTTAGAATTAATTTTCCTTGAATATAATATAGTCTACGCCTCTATGGGCACAAACCTAAATAGTAGATAATAGATAATAATTGTGTAGCCGATGTTTTTAGAAAGTTACATATCTAGGTAGGTAATAATCTATAAAATTAGGTACATAAAAATAAATCTTTCCCGTGGACACGCCATCATGCTTCAACGGCTGGACCTATTTAGCTAATTCTTTTTTGTGGCGGTTTATACTGTCAGGAAAAAGATCTTATGAAATAATAAGAAAACCGCGCGGAAAATAACAAAAATATGAAATTAAGTTTCCCATGCTGGCATCTACTTTGGCCAAAAGCTGAGTATTGCCATTCAGCAAGGCAATGCCTCCAGCATTATGGCCACGTCACCCTCAGCGACAGGGCAGTTTTAGTAAGTATAAGTAAGTTTTTTCAATTGTGTAGGTAGCTGTAAATAGTACTTTTTTCAGTTTTTTAAGTTGGTGCAATTAAATTCTTATTTTCCCATACAAAATTGGTGGCGCTAATCGCTATCGAAATTAGAATCGACCGAATTAGTGAGATGAAGGTGATATGAAGTTCACCAGGTCAGCTAGTTAAATAATAAAAAAGCATTCTAAGTGCTGCTACTACACATATGAGAGCTGACATCTTAGTCCACTCACAGATGCATATCGAATTACTAAACAACAATTCTCGGCTCCCATAGCTATCGCTTTCTTGTGTGAAAGTAACAATAAGTTCAGAATAGTCTAATACGATTGTGTCTTACTCGTATTTGAATCCGAGGCATAAATGTAACTCGATATGGCCGAGGAAGTAAACTTTCACATTTATATTTCCATGTTATTAGCTTTGATCTGCTTTAATTATCATTACGTTGATCAAATCATCATTGACGAAAACTTGTTTTGAGAAGCTGAAAACATCAATCGTTTTGATCGAAAAATTATACATAATATGCACATTCATTATTTTGACAATTTATTTAAATTAAATTCAGTATTATTGAGAACGTTTATTAATTGAACTGAGTCATCACCGTGTAAGAAAAAATACTTACGTCGATGAATTGTTTTAGTATTTAGTGATAGTAAAATGTTTTAGAAATGGAAAATACGAGTATTTGTACCCGAGCTGGACTCGTGCCACTGTGGTTTTGCACCAAAAGAAAACTACTTTTACTTCAATAAAACCTTTTACAATTCAAAAAGTCCTTAGTCAAGGTGAATAAAAGAGTAACCAAAAAATAATGAAATATCTCATGAATATTATGTTTTCGAATAGCTTAATTTAGTCACAGCCCGGACACTCCGCGATTTTTCATACAAAATCTGCTGTCTTACGCACACCTACACAGTACTTACTCACAGACAACACACTTACGCACGGTCGCTACACGCGCATTTGTGTGCGGAATGTCTATGGCTGTCAGCGATCACCACAACGTGACGACATGCCGCGTGAGTGAGACAGTTGCGTACTTAATTTGCAAAAATGAATATTAATCTAGTGCTTAAAAAAGTATAACAATTACTTAATTTGGAAGCATTTTAACAAAAAGTAACCGATCTACTTCTTTTGTAAGATAATATCAAGAGGAAGTTACCAAATAATGTAAAATAAGTTCCTATTATTTATCCTTAGGGAAACATTAAAATGTATTGTTTTGTTACGTATCATTGATATTCAACCATACACAGTACAAGTGTTCCCTATTGTCACAGTCTAGGTAGTTTTTATTAGAAAATCCACCGGCCAGTGCAGCCCGCGCGCAGAGTACACGATGCGGTACGTAGCGCGGGGTGGAAGTGAGGAAGACTCAAACGGGTGGGGGGTATCGAGTGGCCGTTCTATACGTAGTATTATTATATATTCTTTGATTTAGTGTAAGTATGAAACATACATATAACCATGATAAACTGAAAAGAATTCCAAGAAGTTCCTTATTCGGTAGAAGCTCACATTTTAAGGAAACATACTTTAAATGTGGCCATATTATTGGAAGCTTACCTTCGAACATATATCTACAGAGCCATTAATCTACTAGGTACCTAAGTGAAAGTAGTAAAACAATGTCCGAGCGCCGTAAAACATACCTACTTCGATATATGTATACATTAAATAATTCACAATGACCCATTTTCTCGAATCTCGACGTTATGTCACCTAATTAGTGCTTGTAACCGAGCACTTCGGCATCACGCGGCGTTTGAATCGGCTTGCAATCACCTTACGACTAACTATAAAGCCTGCCCACTACGTAGCTTGGGCAGGTTTTAGCTCGGACACTTTTGCACGATTGTGACTCTATATACTTGCTCGATGAAGCTTACATAACAGAGAAGTGGCCCTACAAGTCCTACAACGGCTACAACTGGTTGCATCTTTTCGGCTGCGTCCTGCGCCACACCATCAATTACATTAACCACGGCAATACATTACCGATTACGAAATGATTCGAATGGTGCCCTTTTACAATCGGGTCCTTTATGTAATGAAGTGTCACGATTCCACATCAGCCGGTGCAGCCTTTCTTTGTGGCCGAAGCAGTTCGTGCGTGACTTAATGAAATTTTTGACGTAGTTACCTATTTAGCTACAATCGCATTAATCTTGTTGTCAGCGAACGTGGAATGCATTGAAGTCAAAGCTGCTCCATTAAATTGTGATTTATTATTGAAAATGAAAAGTGAAGAAAGTAAGAGGTAAAGCTGTTTTAGGGTTCCGTACCCAAAGGGCAAAAACGGGACCCTATTACTAAAACTCCGATGGCCGTCTGTCCGTATGTCTGCCACCAGGCTGTAGGTATCTGATAACTGATTATCGTGATAGCTAAATCGTTGAAATTTTCACACTTTATGTATTTCGGTTGTCACCAATACTAAAAACAAAAAAATATTATAGGGGGCTCAACAAACCTGAATTTTTAGCCGTTGTCCACTTGATATTGATATAACGGCAATAGGAAAATGCTTGAAATATTCACAGAATATTAAATTGTCTATACCCTTCAAAAATAAATTAAATAAAATGTATGTATTGAAGGGGGTTTCCATACGGTGCGGAAACCTTCGTACGCGAGACCGACTCGCACTTTGCCGATTATTTTTCTCTAGTATGTTCAGGGAACGCGATTTAAGTAGTCGATCATTTGATTCAGCCTGTTTGATTTCCAAACATTGATGTAGTTTGATTGTTTGCCTGCTTATTATGAGTTATGAGAATCTTCTCAGCGGATTTTCATCTGGTAAAAATTAACGTTTCCTGTGAAGTGTAGAATTTTCGATTAATAATACCGTGCTGTAGGTAAGTAGATACTTTTTCGAGACAATAATAAAATATTATTATCTTCCAAGTGATGCTTAACATACCTAAATATTATAGAACTAATATGAATTATAATTCTATTTAAAATTATTTTTTCAAGTTCCCTCTGGTTCGTACCTTTTCTTATCACCATCATGATCATTCTTAATATATGGCCACAGACTCAAGAATATAGTCGAGGATCTCTCTCACTCCCTCTTTCATGTGAATCTTTCTCATGGATGTGTGATCGCAAAATCGGTGAATACATTTTGCTGATCCACTTTCTGATAGGTAGGTACATCTATCAACACGACAAGGGAAGCATTTAACCAAGTTATTGAAGTTGGTCTCTTTCTGAGTATTTCTCAAATATCTACCAGAATGTTGCAAAAGACAGGTATTTTTCTTTCAACTACACCTATGTATAATTGACTCGTACCTGTGTTTGTTATTTTGTAAACTTCTGTGACATTTTAAAGTTTCAACATCGAAAGCACTACACATAAAGGTCAATTCAACGCTAGTGGGGTAAGGTGCAAAATAAAGGAGCGCATTAGTTATAACGCAAAGGTTCAAGGTTTTAAAACGACTTTTACTAAACATTTAACCAAACATTTCTTTGCACGACCAACATTTCTAGTAAAATTGCACAAATTGAAAAACTAAAATTTCGAGTAGGTATCGTTGGGAAGTGCAATAGTGACTCCTCCACTTGTCTGTTAGATTTCATAGATATGTGCCAACACGAAAGTTAAGCGTCCTATATACTTATTACATAGTCAATTAATACAAACCTCCTGTTACAGTGTGCATCGACTCGGAAACTCTCGCTGGCGAATCAAAAGCGATGGGGAAAACGCAATTACCATCTTGAATCTTGGCAGTAGCGTTAGTGGATAATTACAGGGCACCCGGTATCTATAGATAAGGAAAAATACTAAGACGCCGTAAACTTCCCTGAGGTACGCCTGATTTTTTTTAAAGAAGATGTTGGTAATTACAATGCTAGTTTTTTTTAAAGAAGATGTTGGTAATTACAATGCGCGGGGTTCCTGTAGCAAATGAAGCATAATAGACCTAGTGTACATCCCTGGGGAACGCCTGGTTGTTGATAATTACAAGGCGCGGCGTAGGTACCTGTAGCAAAGGAAGCGTGATAGCTAGGCTTTACCCTGGGGTACTACTGATTTCTGATAACTACATTTTTGATGTCTGTAGCTAAGAAAGAACGCTAGATTGCTTTACCTATTATAGGCCGATTCAAAATTCTTGGCGGCTGTGAAGTTAGCTACAAGCTGCGCACATCCCCTCTCTTGCGTCATAAGTTTTATTCGGTCTTTACCTAAGTACTGAACGAACGAACAGTTCCTTGAGGTACGCTTAAATTGGTGCTTCTATGTAAGTACTTACAATTGTACATAGGTACTTAGCTTTTTGTTATCTATACAAATATTATAAAAGAGGAAAGATTTATTTGTTTGTTTGCATCGAATAGGCTCCAAAACTACTACACCGATTCGAAAAATTCTTTCACTGTTGGAAAGCTACACTATCCCCGCTGGACATAGGCTATATTATAATTTAAAAAAAAAAATTACTTACTATTTGTCTTTTTTAGCCAAACGTACCCGGGTGAAGCCGGGACAGGCAGCTACTTCAATTATACAACATTTGACATTCATGGAAGCAGTCGCCCACAAAACAGATTGTCCCTATAGATTAACTAAAGTTAGAATTTATTGTTCAGAAAATATACTAGGTACAGAACTTGTGAAAAACTGATTGCGCAGAGTAATAAATTCCATCTCTCACAGATCATTGGAGCTAAACCGTTCGCATCCTAGGGGAACTCTTTCCGTCGCGCAATTACTTCGGATCCTCGTGTGATCCAGGTTCATTTTCTAGGATTATCCCTCATGGACCGGCCACACATTCGCCCTACGGCGAAGTTATCGTCACTGGGGCTCATTCATCTAATTCAAACGGTAGTAATTGGTTGTTCACGATTTAAATAAATAATAAATATTTTGGGGACATCTTACACACGGCCTCTGACCCCAAACTAAGCAAAGCTTGTGATATGGCTGCCAGAGACTGATATACTACATATACTTATTTTTTAAATACATACTTATATAGATAGTAACTAAATAACACCCAGACACAGAGCAAACACTTATGTTCATCACATAAATATTTGCCCTGGGTGGGGATCGAACCCACGCCTCTTAGATCCAGTAGTTAGGGTCACTAACCACTGAGCCACCGAGGCTGTCCGATTTGAACTACTACCTGAAGCTGGGCACATACGCTACGATGATCGCATCTATTCATCAGATCAGTCCAGCGAGATCATAATATAGTTACATTGCCGGTAGGTAGTTATTGAGGAATCAAAATGACACCCCTATTTTAATCGAAAAACATTGATTTAACAAAAAAACTATTGGCATCAAAGTTGTAGAAAATCAAATTTTAAACAACTTTTGTTCCTATAACTTCTGCTGAAAAATTGAAATAACACAAGTTATTGAAGAAATGAAATGGCACAACCGGCTATTTGAAAAAAATATCGATCCTACAAAAAGTTAATGGGAACTAAAGTTGTAGAAAATCAAATTTTAACCATTTTTTGCTCCCTTAACTTCTGCTGGAAAATTGAAATAACACAAGTTATTGAAGAAATGAAATGGCACAACCGGCTATTTGAAAAAAATATCGATCCTACAAAAAGTTACTGGGAATTAAAGTTGTAGAAAATCAAATTTCAAACAACTTTTGTTCCCATAACTTCTGCTGGAAAATTGAAATAACACAAGTTATTGAAGAAATGAAATGGCACAACCGGCTATTTGAAAAAAATATCGATCCTACAAAAAGTTAATGGGAACGAAAGTTGTAGAAAATCAAATTTCAAACAACTTTTGTTTCGATAACTTCTGCTGAAAAATTGAAATAACACAAGTTATTGAAGAAACAAAATGGTACAACCAACTATTTAAAAAAAAATCGATCCTTCAAAAAGTTGATGGGAATCA
This sequence comes from Hypomecis atomaria, assembly GCA_964007245.1. Classification (NCBI taxonomy): domain Eukaryota; kingdom Metazoa; phylum Arthropoda; class Insecta; order Lepidoptera; family Geometridae; genus Hypomecis; species Hypomecis atomaria. Next base: position 6,719,500 of record OZ023288.1, read on the forward strand.
AAGTTGTAGAAAATCAAATTTTAAACAACTTTTGTTCCCATAACTTCTGCTGTAAAATTGAAATAATACAAGTTATTGAAGAAATGAAATGGTACAACCAACTATTTAAAAAATTATCGATCCTGCAAAAAGTTTATGGGAATCAAAGTTGTAGAAAATCAAATTTTAAACAACTTTTATTCCGATAATTTCTGCTGAAAAATTGAAATAACACAAGTTATTGAAGAAACAAAATGGTACAACTAACTATTTAAAAAAAGATCGACCCTACAAAAAGTTGATGGGAACAAAAGCCTCGGTGGCTCAGTGGTTAGTGACCCTAACTACTGGATCTAAGAGGCGTGGGTTCGATCCCCACCCAGGGCAAATATTTATGTGATGAACACAAGTGTTTGCTCTGTGTCTGGGTGTTATTTAGTTACTATCTATATAAGTATGTATTTAAAAATAAGTATATGTAGTATATCAGTCTCTGGCAGCCATATCACAAGCTTTGCTTAGTTTGGGGTCAGAGGCCGTGTGTAAGATGTCCCCAAAATATATTTTTTTTATTTTTTTTTAGTTGTTTAAAATTTGATTTTCTACAACTTTGATTCCCATCAACTTTTTGTAGGATCGATATTTTTTTAAATAGTTGGTTGTACCATTTCATTTCTTCAATAACTTGTGTTATTTCAATTTTTCAGCAGAAGTTATGGGAACAAAAGTTGTTTAAAATTTGATTTTCTACAACTTTGATGCCAATTTTTTTTTGTTAAATTAATATTTTTCGATTAAAATAGGGGTGTCATTTTGATTCCTCAATAACTACCTACTGGCAATGCAACTATATTAGGACCTCGCTGGACTGATCTGATGAATAGATGCGATCATCGCAGCGTGTGTGCCCAGCTTCAGGTAGTAGTTCAAATCGTGAACAACCAATTACTACCGTTTGAATTAGATGAATGAGCCCCCAGTGACGAAAACTTCGCCTTAGGGCGCAGATGTGGCCATAGCATCAGGGATAGCGGCGAGTGGGCGAGATAAATGAAAAAAAAAGGTATTGAAAATATTTTGCAGGAAATAATACCTACATTTTATCGACAAAATATCATTACACGGTAATAATAGGTATATGTAGGTACACTTGCTATACTAGCTAATAGAAAATCATTATTAGTAAAGGAAATACTAGTATGTAGGAGCTCATCTTGTTTTCAAAAGTCTTTCTGAGCGTCTGGTGGACGCGACGCGTGACCAAAATATTGGTGTTTCCATTCAGCGTGGCAATGCTGCTGCCAGCATGCTGGGCGCGCTGCCAATTGGCAGTGGGCTTGAGCATTTGGATTATCTTTATACCTTCAAGGGTCTGTGGATGATCCAATTGATTTTTATGTAGTAGTAGTTTATGTAGTTGTAGACTTGTATTTAGTGGTAGTTAATAAAGGCGCTTGCCTTATATAAAAACAATATTAAAAAAAAAGAATGTAGGTCTCTCACTTATTTGCGAAATGTATTTTAAGTATCTCTTCCGAGACATGCGGTGTTAAAATTAGAAAGATTTTTTGCATGTGAAAGTTTATAAGGAACCCACTTGTAACAACTCTATCGTACCTACTTACCTATCTACTTTTTCCAAAAAAAAAAAACAGTTAAATTAATAGAATTTTAAGTTATTAGTTTGACCAGGTATAGTAATTCCGTGCTTTTATTATGAAGCTTCTTTGTTACGAGCTTATCTACGACAAGAGAATAAAACAATATTAATTTGTCATGATGTAAAACTTTAGGTCAGTGTCCTCTGTGGTGTCAGATAGGCCACAATGCTACGTGATAAAATTAAGGCGTGTGTGCACTGGCGTGTGTTTTTATCTGTTATGTGTTTTGTTAAGTTACTACCTACCTAGTAGAACTAAGGGAAAAAATCTCGTGCCCGTGGTACTACTAGTAGTACATCTGGTAGGACCACCGGCAATAAATGTAAAGTTCTTGTTCACGTCTTCCTTGCAGTATTCTAGATTTATAGTAGTTAATAGCTTTGCGGAAAAGCCTCTCGTGGAAGAGCATCCTACATCCTGCGTGTGAATACGACGAAAACATACAACCACAATGTATGGATTTAGTCTTTCACGATGGCATCTGATTTAAATAGACTCTAGATTTACAATATTCGTAGGACACAAGTTATTTATAAGTTTGAATTTCAGAAGTACTTATGTCTTTTACTTATCTACGCGTGTAATCACATCAATCTGCCGTGGCAGCAACCAAATGAAACAAGATTCGCAACCACTTAACGATTACAAAGGATTCACCACAACAGGTGCCTGCCTAAAGCATTGCGCCTACAGGTTCTACTGTACCAGCCTTTTATTAATAGTCCACTGCAGAACGTAGGCTTACCCACGAAGGGTGATTGGGCCATATCCACCACGCTGGCCCAGTGCGGGTTGGTGGATTCACATACGTCATCATATTTCTTCTACGGACGTTTACAGGTTGCCTCACGATGTTTTCCTTCGCCGAAAAGCCAGTGATGTGGAAATCCGTTCATAAATTCTAAAGAACTCATTGGTACGGGACCGGGATTTGAACCCACGACCTCATTATTGTAAGGCGAGTGTCAGTACCACTAGAGCACCACGGCTTACTAGACCACCACGGCGGTTGTAATTGCATCTACTTAATCGATGCCTATGAAAACCTCAACTCAATTAAGTATTCAAAGAGGAGGTAAATTAATCACAGATATAAAAAAATATAACTACGTATGTATGTTAATAATAAGCCCGATTACAGAGACGCCAGCGTAATTAGCAACGTAAAAAGCGTTCTCTCTATTGAATGCCTAAAGAGAAAAAGAAACAGAACTATGCTATTTAGCTAATATAATTATGATGGCGCCTCTGTAATCGGGCTTAATGAGCTATAATATTAAGAAGACTATGCTCGGAATCTCCCTGCGAAATCAAATCAGAAATCCACCCACAAGGTGGGCGAACGCAGAATCGCCCTGGATGCAAGCCGCTACCAACCGATCTTACTGGAGATCTTTAGGGGAGGCCATGTCTTGCAGTGGGTGTCTTATGGCTGAAACGACGACGACTAGTTAGACGTTTTTACTTAAAATAATCGATGGTTAAACTATAAGAAACGGCGTTTTAACAACGTTTATCAATTGATCTCATTGCTGTTTCGAAAAGAAAAACTATGTAGATTTTTTTAAAAGTTAATTTGTTAAAATGCTAACTCACCCTCTTGCTCCCTCCAAGACTGCTAGCGAGGCTTTCAGCGTCGTAGTGCCTGGAGAAGGAGTACGGGTCCGGATGACCCCGGGACACGCATTGCCCCATATGCCCAATCCACAGACAAACTCTATTTCACACTCCACTGTTCCTCAACAACAATCGACTATTTCACATCACTAGTGTCACTATTGTGTTCTTAATTCAAATTCACTGCAATGTTTATTTTCTTTTTTTTTTTCGAGTGGAGACTAAAGAATTCTCACGAAAAAGTTCTCCTGCAAAAATAAGAGTGCGTCACTCCCGAGTTGTACCGCCGCCAGTTAGAATTTTAACAACACCCACGCCTTGCATTCTTAATGGATCAAGCCTTTTACGTTAACTACAAGGATGTGATGATTACCTAGTAGCTTTTGCGTGCTCACCAATAAATGCAAGAGATTAGCTTCGGCTTCTATTTTATTTAACTACTGCTTTATAGGTAATTTTGTATTTTTACATAAATTACCAGTTTTACAACTTTCACAGAGGTAGGTCTTAAAATAATTATTTTATATTCTCTAGGAATTTGGAAGTACCTAGGTACCTTATCACATGCTGCGTGAAAAGCTGTCTTGGATGTTGCACTACGCTATCTTGGAGGTAGTTTTGTTTACTACAGCTGTTTACCTCCTTGGTTTACGAAAAAAATCATCCTCTGGTAAAATCAACATTTCTATTAAAATAACTTTAAGAAACATAAAGCTATAACTCTGTCTATTATATTGCACCAAAAAGCTTTCAAAGAATATCTAACTTATACCTAGTCAGTCCTGGTACAAAAACTCTCATCGTTCTGAGTAAGACTAATAGAAGTATTGCAGGGTGTTCTTTCATTCACACAAAAAACTATTTCGATCTGCATTAGGATGGAACTACCCACATAATATGCAATTAATACCTCTAATACGTAAGTATTGTTTTTTGTTTATATATTTTGGCGTCACATCGCGATCGTGTTTGTCTCGGAGGCACTCCGCGTGGCGCGTGGCGCGCGCTGCGCCCGGTGTTCGACTGGCGCGCGCGCAGCCTTCCGCAGCCGTTGACGGATGACTCAACCCGCGTGGACTTCGAGCATGGGTTGAACCACCGCCGACGCCGCATCGCGGACGGTAGAGTAAACACAGCCAGAGAATGGATCATCTCAAAAATATTCTCAGCGCAGAGGCATTACTTTTGACTTTCGAACGCCTCGAACGTATAAGAACCTTTGGCAGATTGTAGGTATGGAGAATCTGTAAAGCTTCATAAACGTCCTAGCCGTCTCCATACAAGTTCCGTATACGTCCGAGCCGTACGGAAGTTAAAAATAATGTCCCAGGGGTGACTTTCTACCAGATATTTGCGATCATACACGTCGGCGGATGTGAGTTAGCTACAAGCTGCGCAATATCCAATACCTACTGACTGAAGCTCACATAGGTAAGAAGGTATGTAGCTTATTTCACATCCGCCGACTTGTATAATTCGGCCTAAGTATCTAAGTATGGGCTTCCCTAAGCTAACAAACGGCTGTTTGTAGAATGACTTTCCCGAAGCCTGAAATCGGCATATGTAACATGTGGACCTGTTGATAGATTATAATTAATTTACCTCGCACCTCGCACTCTCTTGTTTAGGTATCAATTCCGGAGATGTGCATCAGCCTTAGTTCTGGTTCGGGCGCAACGTTAGGCTTACGTGTAACGTGGTTTCATACAAAAGTGCCCCACGCGAGCATAGATAGGTATTGCACGCAAAAACCGCGTAACGCAGCGCGCGCCCTATTCCCGTAGCCGACTACACACAGCACAGCAGCAGCAGACTACAATGTCGTCGCAACACTTACGGTTTCTACTTATTCGGTTGAATTAGGTACATTTTGTAGCAAGCGACGGTAGTCTGCCGCAGTACTTGTCTACGTGTCGCTCGATGACGCTTTAGTCTGCTGCTTGATTGCGTAAATTATTTGTGTTATCCGTAAATATCTAAGTCGATATTTATCGATACTTAAAATCACTACTAGGTAGTAGTGATTTTAAGCAGGTAAATTATATCCTCGCTAGATCAAGACGACATGTCCCGTTACACAAGCTACGCAGCTACCCATCTCCCTCGGATATAAATAGATAAATTATCTAGAACTACAACCATGAGTACCTATCAAAAATCGGCCAGGTGCGAATCAGACTCGCATACGAAGGGTTCCGTACCGTATGGGAGCTCCATTCCTCTTGCCGTTATTAATAGCGAGCTAAAAACTCCTAAAACATCACGTTTGTTGTATGCCCCCCTAAATATTAATTTTATTCTGTTTCTAGGGCTCCGTACCCAAAGGGTAATAACGGGACCCTATTACTAAGACTTCGATGTCCGTCTGTCCGTCTGTCTGTCTGTCTGTCTGTCTGTCACCGGGCTGTATCTCATGAACCGTGATAGCTAGGCAGCTGAAATTTTCACAGATGATGTATTTCTGTTGCCGCTATAACAACAAATACTAAAAACAGAATAAAATAAATATTTGAGGGGGGCTGCCATACAACAAACGTGATTTTTAGAAGTTTTTTTGCTCGCTATTAATAACGGCAAGAGGAATGGGGCTCCCACACGGTACGGAACCCTTCGTGTGCGAGTCCGACTCGCACTTGGCCGATTTTATTAGTATTTGTTGATAAAGCGGCAACAGAAATACATCATCTGTGAAAATTTCAGCTGTCTAGCTACTTACCACGGTTCATGAGATGCAGCCCGGTGACAGACAGACGGACAGACGGACATCGAAGTCTTAGTAATAGGGTCCCGTTTTTACCCTTCGGGTACGGAACCCTAAAAACTAACAATGCGCATTTTTTATTACAAACTTTGATTGAAAGGATTTTATGTCACAGGGACACAGGATTTTCAAATGTTTCCCGCCTTAATTTTCCCGCCTAAACTCGAATACGATGACAGTGCCCATGACATGTGTCAGTATTTTACATCTTTGTCAAAGTCAAGAATGACAGTACAAGAGAAGTTGAAATTTTTTTTATCTGCTTTTAAATGTGCCCATAACAATTATGTACCGCTTAAGCATATTTATCTTATAATGAATTCACATAAAAAATACTGCATGATCTTAGTAAAACTTGTAAGAACTAATTACTATGGAGACAGCCAAGTATTCTTTTGCAAAAGTATTTATTTAAAATCTGTAAAAAAATAAATAAGCTTATGCATCACGTCGCGTCGGTTCAAACCAAGCAATGTATAGCACATTTAACTTTTTTTAAGTGGTCACACTACCGGTTGTTTTTGTTTATTGGACTTTTTGGCGGGAAGTCGAAAGAAGCGGGCGTTTTTAGTATTCAATTATTCATAAATTTTAATTTTGCAATTCTCTGAGATTTGTGTTGGGTGTTGCGGCGCAACAATAACGTCATGAGCGTTGCTAGTGACGGGGAGGACCCCGTCATTACAGCAGAGAGAAAGAAGAGAAAACTTGCAAAATCCTCAACGAACAATGATGGCTACAAAGTATTTCAGAAGCCCCTCTACAAGAGGCTATTCCCCGAAAATCACAGTGGGGACTGCGTGGTTTACGTTGAATCCACAGAAGAAGAAAAGGTTGGTAATAAAAACCCCATAATATTGACAAATCTTTTCATTGAAAATGTTAAAGGCATTGTAGGTGTCCACCGAATAAATGCCTATAAGGTTGGCGTCACTTTCAAAAAGCCAGCTCCAGCTAACAATTTTTTAAAGATGGATAGCTTCCTGAACAGATATAAGCTGAAAGCTTTCATTCCTGCTTACATGACTGAAGTTATAGGAGTCATCAGGCATATTCCGCTGACAATGTCTAATGAAGAAATTTACAAAAATATTACTTGTGATGCTGATGTTGTCTCAATCAAACGCTTTATGCGAAAAGTAGACGGAAATTTGACTCCTCTTGGAACAGTGGCTGTCACTTTTGCAGCCACCACATTACCTCAGTATGTATACATCAAGCTATTCAGATACCAGGTTCATAAATACTTTCCACCACTCATGCAATGCTACCGTTGCCTCCGATTCAACCACTCAGCTAAGAACTGCAGAGCAGAGCAGATGTGTTCATCCTGTGCAGGACGGCATTCCTACAAGGAATGTGATGTGGAAGAAATAATGTGTGTCAATTGTTCTGGCCCTCACCTTGCCGTGTCGAAAGACTGCCCTGTTAAGCAGAAAAAAATAGAAGAGAAGAAAATTAAACAACAACAAAAAATGTCTTATGCCAATGCGGTAAGTCTGCCACAAATCTCTGATAGAACATCCTTCCCAGCTCTAACACCAAAGCCGAGACAAAAAACCTTCCAAGATCTCAATGCCAAAGAAATTGTTGATAACGATGTAATTATAAATGCCCTTGTGAAGTCCATTGTTGCCCTTGCAAATAGCAAAAATGAACCCATTACAAATAAAAGAATTAAAGAAATTTTGTTGTCAAATTTAATTTAATTTAATTATATGGACACATATATTCGTATAGCACAATTCAATATTCAAAGTTTACATAGTAAAAAAACGCTATTGTTAAAGTTTTTAACTGAACAAAATGTAGATATATGTTTACTAAATGAAACGTGGCTTAAGAAAAACAGTAAAATTCCAAATTTTCCATCCTATAATTTGATTCACAAACTGTCTGTAAACGAACATAATGGGGTAGCTATATTAATTAAACAAAATTTTAAATATGAAGTTGTTTTTAATACCTCATATTACGAATCAATTCAGAACATTTGCATTGCACTTGATACATCATTAGGTAAATTACATGTGTTGTGTATTTATTGTCCCCCAAACAGCGAATTTACTAAATTTAATACTAATAAATTAAAAAAAGTATTCACTGAAACTCCTAAGCCATGTCTCATAATGGGAGATTTCAATGCCCATCACATTTTATTTGGTTGTCTAAAAAATAATAGTAGAGGTAATTCTTTGTACAATCTCATAGATGAGTTTGACTTGTGTGTTTTAAATGATGGTAATCATACTACAATTAAATATCCAAACAAGAATTCTTCAGCAATTGATTTAGCCTTAGTTAGTTGCTCGTTGGCTCCTCTCTGTGAATGGCAAGTCCATGATGATGCAATGGGTAGTTATCATTTTCCGACTCTACTGGATGTAAATGTGAAGCCATCGGTGTATGATGTTCGTCCTGTAGAAGAAAAATATTTGTACAACAAATCAGACTGGTCTAAATTTAAAACTTTATCTGAAACCTGCTTTTCGCAATTAGATTTGGAAAATACAGATCTAGATGAATTATACAATAGTTTTATAAATATCTTGTATCAAATCAGAGATGAATGTATTCCTAAGCAGAAATCTAATCACACTCCAAAAATTCTGAGAAAACCAGCTCCATGGTGGAACACACTATGTGAGGATGCAGTTCAAAAGTCGAAAGAAGCTCTTAAGACATATCATCACTCTCCAACAATTTCCAATTTTATTAATTACAAGCGTCTGGATGCTAAAAAGAAAAAGATATTAATTGAGGAACGGGGAAAATCATGGCATGAATTGTGTACTTCTTTCAACAGAATGACACCAGTTACTAGAATATGGAATTATGTTAAAAAATTTAAAAGGATTAACAGTAATTGTAGTAACAAAACTCTAAATGACGAATGGGTACCAAGTTTTCTAGAAAAATTAGCAGATTCAACATCAACCGATTTTACCACTTTAAATATTTTAGACAGGTCTGACAATAGCGTTTCCTTCTTAAATGAGCCTTATACACTGAATGAGCTTCGCATTTCTTTAGATAGTCGTAGAGATACTACACCAGGTATGGATAACATTCCATATAAACTTATTAAAAATTTACATTCAAATGCTCTGAACATTTTATTGGCAATTTATAACAGACTTTGGAATGCATCAGTTATTCCTGAATCTTGGAAGACTCAATGTGTAATACCAATTTTAAAACCTAATAAGCCTGCAAATAATCCGTCATCGTACAGACCCATATCTTTGTCATCCTGTCTGGGTAAACTTTTTGAAAACATGTTAAAATTACGTTTAGATTATTTTGTTGAAACCAACTCTAAAATACCTAACACACAATTTGGATTCAGAAAGGGTAAAAGTTGCTCTGAAAGTTTTGTATCATTAATCTCAACATTAAAAAAAGCAAAGCTCAGCCACTCTAATGTAATCTGCGTCTTTCTTGATGTAAAAGGTGCTTTCGATAATGTCAACATTAAGAGCCTTCTTCTAGTTTTGAATGAGTTAGGTCTGCCAACAAAATTATTGAAATGGATATTTAATTTTCTGAATAACAGAACCTTGTATGTTAAATTTAATAATAAGCTACATGGACCAAAATCCGTCAGTAAAGGAACTATGCAAGGAGCTATCTTATCTTCTCTCTTGTATATTCTATATACATCTCAAATTTTAAAGTATGTTAACACATCACATGTTAAAATTTTACAATTTGCCGATGACTTACTTTTATACTCTGAAAGTCAAAATTTAAATATGGCTGTAAATCACTTGAATTCTGCACTGCTGCAGCTACACCATTATTACAACAATGTATTAAAATTAGATATTAGTTCTGATAAAAGTTCTGTTATTGTTTTTAGTAAAGATCCTTTTGCACAATCTTTTGTTAAAATTAAATACAATAATGAAATCATTCCTGTAAGTAATCAACATAAATTTTTAGGAGTAATAATAGATAACAAGTTAAAATTTGAAGAGCATATTAAGTATATCTGCAGCAATGCAATGAAAAGTATTAATGTTTTAAGATGTTTAGCTGGTACTTTTTGGGGCTCTGATCCTAAAACCTTGATCATGCTGTATAAAAGTATAGTAAGAAGTCATTTTGATTATAGTAGTTTAGCTTATATGAATGCAAGTAGCACCTTATTACGAAAACTCGATGTAATACAAAATATGGCTTTAAGAATTATTAGCGGAGCTATGCGTTCCACTCCTATTAATTCTATGGAAATTGAAAACTGTATACCTCCATTAATCCTGAGACGTTTACTTTTGGCTGATAGATTCTGTTTGAAAGAGTTGACTTCCAATAATGTTATAGTGCTGAATAATGTTTTATGTCATCCACAGATATCACAATCAGTTCAAACATCTAGCTTATCAGCCACATCTCTTGTTTCGGGAGTTTTGCCTGAAATCACAACAATAATGTCATTTTTAAAAAATATCAGTAAAAACATTTGTTCTCATGATATCTGGCCAACATATAAATGTCCATATAATGCCTTGATTAATTGCTTAAGTATAGATTGTCATTTAGATGTAATAAATAACAAATTTGATTTTCTAGAATTTATAGAGAATAAACCAGACTTTTATATTTTATATACAGATGGTTCTAAAAGTGATGAAGGGGTTAAAGCCGCATATTATGATCCACAAATGAATAAAACCCACTGTATAAAGTTAGATAATAATTGCAGTGTGTTTACTGCAGAAGCGTATGCAATTTTAACCGCTTTAACATTTGTAAATAACTCTGTAAAAAATGTAAATATACTAATAGTAAGTGATTCTAAAAGTGTTCTGTCTGTTTTGAACAACAGTAATTTCTCATATAAGTTAAATTATATTATATATAGTATTAGAGAACTTATAGAAATGATTAGTAAATCAAAACATGTAGAATTGGTATGGGTTCCTTCACATTGTGGCATCCATGGCAATGAAACAGTAGATTTGGCTACTCGACAAGAGCATGATCTAGATCACACAGATATATTAAAAGTACCTTTCACAGATTACTATTGTGCAATTAATAAGGATTTACTCAGAATTTGGAAAGAATATTGGCACGTTACAACAGAATATAAGGGAAGGTGGTATGCAGAAATACAGAAAGACTTACCTACTACTCCTTGGTACAACAAATTTGAATATTGTGGCAGAAAGTTTATAACAGTTATAAATCGCCTGAGATTTGGACATTGCTTGGTTCCAGCTCATTTACACAAAATTAATATAGTCCCAGAAGATAACTGTACGTATTGTTCCCGACCGCATGCTGATATAAACCATATAATTTTTCAATGTCCCCAATTCCATTTACAACGATTAATTTTAGCCAGTGACATTAGTGACATAGCAGCTCGTAACTCAATTAGTGTTCCCCGCCGTATTGAGGATTTACTAAAAAGTGAAGTTTTTTACAAACCTATTTATAAGTATATTTTAAATACTGTTGAAAAGATTTAGTTAAGTTTAATTTTTTATTTCTCTTCTATGTTTGTAAATTTTTTATTATTTAAGACTTCGACTGAAGGACTCTGTATCCATGGTCATGAATAAATTATTTAAAAAAAAATTATTTTTGTTTATTTTATTTTTGTTTGTGTCGAAAAAACGATAAAACTGCGTATTTTCTAAAATTCACATTTTTCGCTCATGTCTGGAATGTTAACAAGAGCCGGCTTGCGAGCTTTCTCTACAGCTAATTTAAAAGTTTTCAATAATGTTGCTAAGCAACAGTTCACGATATCAATACATGGCGGTAAGAAAACCATTTCATTTATTACACGGAATTCTCGTGCTAAACAATGATATTGTTTGATATAACACTAGATACATAGTTGCTTTGATTAGGTACATTTATTTGGTGCACGAAGCTTTTTTGTACAGTTCAAAGTCAGCTGTGAAAATACATGGTGGAGTGCCTACTTGGAAATCTGTATACCTACTTAATAAGTTCTGGATAGCTTACATAGAAGTCGTTTCTACTTGCTCTACATACTACAAATGGTTTTACTATTTCAGACGAAGCTATACTAGACTATGATCAGAAGGGAAACCAGATAAAGTTCCTCCATACCAATGTGCCGCCTCAGTTTCAAGGCAAAGGAGCAGGAAAACTACTAGCCGATGTAAGTAATTATCACATTACAATCATTTTCATTGTTATCAGCTCTTTATTAAACTATCCCCTTGCTGATTAAGGTATTTTTAATGTTAAGAGAAGTAAAGCCATTTAGTTCATTAGGGTGTATTACATTAGAGTTAGACAATTCAATAATTGCAATATTAAGTACTAGGTATGAATTTTTCTTACTCACATCTTACTGTCTTCATACTGAGTAGTATAATAGGTCCTATCGCACTGGCTGTACATGAGTTGGCAGATTATACATATCTTTGAAGACAAGAAGAACTCTCAGAACTTTGAGAACTTAATCTAGTTATGGTTACTTACTTCACAAAAACTTATTATCTCTATCATCATTTCCTTTTCAGTTTGCATTCAGCTATGCACAGCAAAAGGACTTGGAAGTGTTGTGCCATTGCCACTTCCTTTGCAGGTTTTATGAACTGAATAAAGATAAATACAATCCTGTAAAAGTTGTCCTAGATCCAAAAGACGTTGATGAAATAAAAAAAGAATAACAAACATGGATAGTCCAGTAGCTTGGTTTAGGTGTAACATTAATTATTTTTTACGAGAGAAATCTTATGGCAATGTGAAGAAAATCATCAAAGATTCTGTACATGGTGATAGTCCTGAGTTTTCGTTTTACTATGGATTGGCTAGCTTGCTTGAGGGTCAAGTCCAAGAAGGTATCACAGAACTCACTCCACTTCAAACTGAAAAAGACATTCACTTGGCTGTTGTCATTGCCCTCATATTTGGCCACAAATTGGCTAACATAGAAAAAGATGCACTGTACAGTCTTGAATCGAAATTGAAAGAGGAAAAGAAACTGGCCACATCTATGTCATTTTATTATGCAGGATTATTCCTATCTCTAGCAGAAAAATATGAAAAAGCTTCAGAATACATTAACAAAGCCTTACGAAAAGATTCTAATAATGTAGATGCCATAATTTTGAAAGGATGGAATGATATGTATCTCAACATGGGTGAAATGCAGGTGTCTATACTGGACTGCTTAGAACTGGCTCTCAGTAAGAGTGACAAAAATATTGATGCATTGCTTGGACTTGCTAAGTTCAAATATTTTGCTAAAGACTATGAAGGTTCTAATTTGACTCTAGATAGACTGATAGTGAACAGTCCTGGGCAAGTAGTCCCACTCATAGAAAAGATGAAAAATGAATTTGCTATGCATAAATGGGATGCCGTATTAGACACTATTGAAAGAATATTTCCTCTTGATCCTAACAACATAGAGGCATTAAAAGTCAGAATATTTCTAGCTCTGTCTCAAAACTCGGACTACATAGAAGCTACAGATCAATTAAACAGCTTTTTTACTGTATTAGAAAATAATGAAACTCATAATGGTTTCCAATTCTATAATACCACACAGATATTTTCAAAAATATGTGGCAGGTCCAGCGCTGTTTTATCACAAGTTTATAGATTTGCCCAGTATGCTTCAGAAATGTATCCTAATAATGTTGAGTACTTAAGTGAGGTGGGACATCAGTGTATTCTTCAAGAAAAGTACAAGGAAGCTCTAAGTTTCTTTAAAGCTGCGAGCAAATTGGACAGCAACTCGATAACGGCCCTCTGTGGCTTAACTCAGTGTCAAATGTACGAAAATGGTCCCACAGACCAAATAGCACAACAAGTCGAGCTTCTCTTTGAAATGCAAGGACCTACCAAACTTGCCATCTTATACCTCTTGTCGGCACAGTTAAATATAAAGAACTCCACTACAGCAGTTTCGTTTCTAAACACTGCTTACGAATCGAAACTATCCATCGCAGAACACAACCCTTTCAGTTTAACATACATCAGAGACATGGACCCAGACTTTATTCTGGAAGTTTACAAAGAGTACAAGAAGCATCTATCCAAAAAGCCTTTCGTTATAGTTGGCTACCTTTTGTACACTAAAGACGAAAATCCTTCCGTGGTGCATTGCTTCAAAATGTTGAACACAGTGTGCGAGAGTTGTCCAGGGTTGATAGCAGCTGTGTATGAGCTAGCAAAGTTGAAGTTTCTGTTTGGTTTTGTAACTGAAGCTCAGAAATTGGTTCAACAAGTGATTGATCTTGACAGCACACATGCAGGAGGCCAAGTACTGTTAGCGCAGATATACATCCAACAGCAGTCATATTCTAAAGCAGCTCAGAGTTTAGAGATGTGCCTGAGTTACAACTTTAAAGTTCGAGACAGTGCAATGTACCATTTCTTGAATGGAGTCATACTGAAAAGTGGCGGTCAGCTGCATGAGGCGTTGGCGAGCTTCTCAACGAGCCTGCAGATAGTGACGAGTAAGAGTAACATAAACAGGCAGCTGGAGTCTGATTTGAACATCATTGATAAGGCTACATTGTTTCTACAAATCATTGAAACGCATTCTGGATTGGGACAATTTGCAGAAGCTGGAAAGGCAATACAGGTGAAAAATATTCCATTTGGCATTTATGAATTATTTAACTATGACTTTTCTATGAAGATGTAGCAATGTAATGTATGTTTGGTGTTTTAGGAGGCGATCCAGGAGTTTTCTTACACTTCAGAAGAAGGCAGACTACTTATTGCTCGGGCTGATCTGGCTCTTGAAAAGGGTGATGTGGACAGTGCTATTGACATCCTGAACGAAATTAAACCAGGTAAATATTGTTATAGGTTGAATCAAACTTTAAGGCGCCATTAAGTTAAACCTTTGTTTCGACTCATACCGACTGGTTCTAGTTTAGGTGTGTCTACTGATTACACATTCTTGAGGTGTAAGTATTTTCGCATTAACTATCATCGGAATCATAAAGTTCTGGACTGTGGGCTGGGGCTTTGAACTTCTAGATGAGTGGTCTATTGACTTATATGAAAATGTAAATCTTGCTTTTTTTCTTGTATCGCAAAAAGCAAAACGACCTTCAGTGAAGATGTAAAGCAAATAATCCCTATGTTTTAGTGTTTCTTTACTATGTTAACATTTTCACAGGTCAACCATACTATTTCCAAGCGCACAGCAAAATGGCGCACGTATATCTGAAGGAGAAGAAAGATCGAGCGATGTTCACGTCGTGCTTCAAAGAGATCGTCAGCAATCACCCCATGGCAGACGCTCATACTATGATGGGAGACGCTTTTATGTCTATCCACGGTAAATACTTTTATACTACACCTGCTCGGAAAGTACCTTGATACTTTATCAAATTTACGGTAGAAAGTACGTCATTGCATATCGAACAAATATGCGGGGAGAAAACGCATCTGAGCGGGAGAGAAAAGTATATGAAAATCCATTTCTTACGTGGTTTTTCTTTTTTAATTTTGGGTAAGACTATGCGCTGGTAACCTAAATATCAAAAGCCAAAAAGTTTTTACAGTGAGTTTTTATCTCCAAGTTCGCAAAATGACACTGGCCACTAGCTGTGTGTTGGATGTTGTCAAACAATTTGAAAAAAGAACATGTGAAAATTGCAGACGCCACCCAAGTAGCATTTTACTCCATTTAAGAGTACACATATAGTTCCCAGGTGTACTTGAAGCATTATTACAGTTCACTCGTGATGTATAAGCTGCATTATTGCGATTAATTACACCTACACCTGTCTAAGGGACTTATAGGAGTGTAGAGTTATACTTTTATATGTTTGTTGGTGTTATAATACTCTAACAATTATCCTTTAGTCAGCCGTCTGACTAAGAGCATTATAGGAGGGTAGAGATACGGCAACCGCTGTTTAACGACCTAATTGTACGATGTTGTAGAGCTAGCATTTTAATAGAACACACGTGGTCATTTATAAAGCCAAAGGCTGTTTTGTTTACTTGTTTTAGACTGTTATACAGCTAATAGCTGTAGTAGGACTTGTTTGTAATCATTAAAATAACCTTTTTTACTATCTGTACAGAAGTATTTAAATGGTTCGCATGTCCACTGTAGGCTGTTAAAAGGACTATATGTGTTGTCCATTAACATCAATAGCAGTTTATTTGTCCACAAGTACTACTTTGAAACAGGGGGGCGATTCTGTTAACCGATCTCGTTGCTGAAGTGATACGTTCTAGAACCTCTCTCGTTCAAAAAAACGATAGAGCTTCGATTGATGACGTAAAAACGTGTGACGTAAGTGTGACGGTACTGAATCGAAACTTTCGTGAACTAATCCGTTGCTCCGACGTTTCAAAGCTGACACGAAACGTCGAAGATAAAATTGATGACGTCAAAATCGTGTGACGTAAAACATAACGATCGATGTCAAAATGAAATGACGTAATTTAAGTGTACGTATTCAGGCAGGGCATTGATGTTGGGCGTCGTCTAATTAGAGTTATCTCAAATAAATCATAATATTTATCAGTATCGTCGAGACAGAAAAACCTTCCAAATTACGCAAGTCCAAACGTAAATCACGAAATCCAAATCCTCGCCTCGCTAAATTCCATTCGGCACGATCGCTATTTGCCGAACCGAATGATTCATCCACACAGATTGGATTTTACTACAGTGGCGATTGTGCTGAACCAATATGTGTGTAGTAGCAACCCATAGGTTGGACTTGGGTTTCGTTACCTGCTTTGAGGGTAAATGATTTAAACCAACAAAATTAGGCAGTACATTATTATTTTATTTCAAAAAATACGTAATCGTAATATTGATCGTGTGTAATATGTCCCCTATTATTTATTTATTTCTGTAGTGTAGCTACATATCTTCAAACTTTAACGTACGCACTCCGCGAGCTACCCTAACAAAAAAGTCAACGACCATTGCAATAGATCTCATAGCAGGTGGTACAGGTAACTGGCTCGTCGATCACTGGAGAGCCGCCGAAGAATGCCCCGTGGTAGTTGATACCACAAGGAGCTAGGATGGACACTGCAGAAGAATCCAAGTGATAGTAGATGTCACGGAGAGCTGGCCCGTCCATCACAGGAGAGCCGCCGGATTCTGCTCCGTAGAAGTAGATACCACGGGGAACTGGAAAGGTCACTGCAGAGGCCCCAGTAGTTGTTTGAGAGTTGGCCCGTGGACAAGAGGACGTCATCCGTTGATGGTCGCGAAGCTGATTGCACGCAATGCTCAGTTAAAGTGGCCGATATTCAAGCGCAAGTTAGCTAATGGCCATCATTTTTAATAACCTGATGAAATTCGGCTGAAATTGGAGAAAATTTTGATTTTCTGTAAATAACAAAGTACCTACTCTGTGATTTTGATCTTTTGACAAGCTGACAGAATTTTAAATAAGGGTTTTGAAATAAGGTACTATTTATTGCCAGTCAGTTAAGAATGAGTAGGTATTTGATATAGGAAATAATCGGCCAAGTACGAGTCGGACTCGCGCACGGAGGGTTCCGTACTGTATGGGAGCCCCCCTTAAATATTCATTTTATTTTAATTTTATTATTTATTATTGAAGTGAATATAAAACTAAATATCCTGTGAACATTTCAAGCATCTACCTGTTACCATTATTAATATAGAGCGAAAAACATCTAAAAATTCAGGTTTGTTGTATGGGAGCCCCCCTTAAATATTTGTTTAATTCTCTTTTTAGTATTTGTTGTTATAGCGGCAACAGAAATACATCATCTGTGAATTTCAGCTGCATAGCTATCATGGTTCATGAGATACAGCCCGGTGACAGACAGACAGACAGATGGACAGACGGACATCGAAGTCTTAGTAATAGGGTCCCGTTTTTCCCTTTGGGTACGGAACCCTAAAAAGTATAAAATTGTATTGTAATGAATTAGATGAAATTGTATTATTATCGGAATTAAAGGTGTCTCAAACCAAATATCTGTGCAAACCAATCATCAGATTAATCTATCCACAGAAAGCGAGTCAAATATCAATTACTAGATTTAGCCAAAAAACAATCAGGGAATGGAAGTCTTCCTGCTTTCCTATTTCCTAAGAGATATAATGTATGGCTTTTCAAGGTCAGAGTGAATAGGTATCTTCTAGGTCTGCGTGCTTCATCTTCGACCACAACGTCGCTTACCATCAGGCGAGTTGGTGGTCAAACGCGGACTTATTTGGGTTAAAAAAAAAGCAGGTGAGGATAAAAAATACAGTTTAATAATAATTAATAAACTCTTTTTGTGAGCAAAACCTTATTTGTTGCAATCAAACATCAGAAAAAAAGTAATAACGCACACATTGAATAAATATTGGTTTTGACTTAAGTCTGATATGTCAGATTTTTTCTTGCTTTATTATTTTAATCTTATTATTTCATATTTTTACAGATTTGCCACGAAATTATTCAATTCAAAAAAGAAGTCAGATCAAATTATAATTGGATAGATGGTTGGAGTTTAAGAAAACAAAATTGAAAGGCGAGACAATAGAGATAGTCTTCGTTTCCATTTGTTATTCAAAATTGTCAATGACGTAAGCGACATAAGTGTGTATACAATATGTTTGTTTGTGTAGGTGACGTGATACTGTTTCGTTTCTGAAACGTTTCTGCATCGTTGCTGACTCGTTTTGTACAACAGATCATTCAGACTATGCTACAATATTAGACCGTATCCGATAGACGTACTCTACTGGATTTTTTTTGCTTGTGTAAGAGAATATTTCATACATTTGACTGTGGATTAAGATATTTATTGTAAACAAAATTGCTTTAGTATAAATAAATTTACTTGAAAACGGTTTGGTTGTTTCTATTTCAATGTTATACTCGTACCTAATTCACAGGCGTAGATCAATAGATATTGGAGGGAGTTTCAAGCCTTAATGAGCCTACCCTATCAAAGGTAATCTTATAACATTACCTAGAGAAAAATGCCTTGAATTCAAATTGAGTAGCCACGAGATTTCTCCAAAGCGACCGATGCGTTTTTGAGAAAAAAATCGGAAGTAACTTCATCCTCGCGTGTCGTTTTTGAAAACGCAGCCTTAGTGTGATTAAGAATAAGTGTACCCTTTGCCCTATTCATAGTAGCTGACTGCCTGGTTGCTGATTGTTTTTAATATTTAATTATGAATACTATATGCGATATACGGAATACAAGAAATAGAGTTAATAACATCCTCTTTTTTCTAAAATAGGTTAAGAAAGAATGTAGCGTAGTCTGAACGCACCGGACCAACCTTTAAATACTCCAAACATTTAATATGTCATAAAAACACATAAAAATGAATACGAACATTGACATTGACGTTTCCTAAAATAAGCTGAAAATAGAGATAATTAGTAAGGAGTCTTATTGTGATTGTAGGTCTAATTATGATTTACACGTCGTTGTATGTTTTCCCTAGTTAGGACTTAAATGATGAAAATTACGATACTATGTATTACGAGCTCAAGCGGGCCCGAGGAGGACAACAGCGTATCTGGCAACGCTGTCATAAAGGACCGCACAAGCCTGGCCCTACTCAGTAGGGCCAGGCTTGTGCGGTCCTTTATGACTACTGCCACGCGAGTAGGCACACAAAGTGCTGGGAGCACCGGTGCGTTTCTGGCTCCCGCCAGAAACTCTGCAGACGGTCCTGAGTGTTTCTAGCTTCCACTTAAAAACACTCTTGGGTCGTAGCCACAAGATATCCACAAGACCACGTGGGGTCATTTGTGTAGCATGTCATTCACATGGAGAATTATAATATGTATTGTAGCCGAGCCGAGTTGCGATCGTTATTGCACCGGTTTCTATTTCAGTGTTCTTCGACTATACTTCGGTTATACTTCGGCTACTTTTAGTAGTTACTCGTAGTAGATTGTCACATGATTGTCATTCATTACAATTGATTGTCACTTGTGATTGTCACCTGTGGTACAATTCTGCCATTATAAAATCAAGCGTATTAGCTTTTACTATGGGGAGAATTGGATAGTATTGGCACTTGATCATTTTGATGAATTTTCGAAAAAACTATTTTAGTTAGTGGTTTAATAAAATTAACTAAATTTTAAAATATTTGTTATTTTACATAAATATATTAATAGTACAATTATAGTACTACTAAAACCTTTTTAAAATGAAAAATGTGTCAGAAAAACATGTTTCTTGTTAGATTTTCTCCAAAATCGTACATATTATTAGGTATACCTACGGTTTAATGCTTTTGATTTAGCTGATATGAATAAAATGCGAAGATCACATTACACTAAGTATCTAAACTAGATAAGCAGTATTAGAGTGATTTAAAAACAACTGGAAACCAATTTTGGTTTATACCATGCCCGAATCAATGTTGCTGATAAATTGTAATCAAACTAACAAAAATATAACAGGCATCACATTTTATTGCATGCTAAAGTAAAAAAAACATAGATTTCGGCAAATTAAAAGTTGCAATTAAATAAAAAGGATGAGACGATAAGTCTGTGATCAAAGTTTATATTTCAGAACTACGTTTCTTTCAGTAGTTTTTTTAAATAGGTTTGCATTTGACAACATTAAATGTGGTGGTATTGACTTATTTCACTTTCCCCGCTCATTCGTTTGTCAAATGAATCAGAGGTGTAGTGAGGAAGAACTGCAAACGGGCTTTTTTGCTCCGTTGGGGCCTCTAGAAGTAGTCCATTGTTGAACATAGCTTAGTCATGAAGGTCAATTAGGCCCTTAAAAAAATGAAGAAGCAAAGATCGAGGCTGAGGGGGAATAGGAATAGATTAAGACTATAAAATGTGCGATTAGGCCATCACGACTTCACAATACACATCTCCTACCTACTGTTAAACACGGATCGCCTCTGTTGTATGTTTTTCTTCACTGAAAAGCCAGTGGTGTATGGGCAATAAGTAGGCACATTTTAACTCTCTTCAGTCCCCACACGTGTTTGTGTAATATCTGTGCCATGTGGGCCCTGCGCAGTCCTCAAAGGAATAAATAAATGATACGAATATTTTTGTATAAAAGCTTTTAATAGGGTTTAATTAGCTTCAGCAAAATTGAAACAAAAATCCATTACATTTTTGTTAAGTTTTTCAAAATGTTAGTACTTTAATTTTCTTGCGATGTGATTATTACTTACATAATGACATGTAGATTTGATATCGCAAGATAAAAAATTGGTTGCCTGTAAAGTCGGT
This sequence comes from Hypomecis atomaria, assembly GCA_964007245.1. Taxonomy (NCBI): domain Eukaryota; kingdom Metazoa; phylum Arthropoda; class Insecta; order Lepidoptera; family Geometridae; genus Hypomecis; species Hypomecis atomaria. The sequence continues at coordinate 6,740,706 of OZ023288.1, forward strand.
ATACGGGCGAAAGTTTTACGTGACAACGACTTTGAGACGAATGAGACGAATGAGAGCGAGTGAGAGGCACTTACGTGCCTCTCACTCGCTCTCATTGTGTGAAGTGTGAGCGGAGCGTAACGCAGTTTCTTGAAGTGTCACCCGGCAAACCAATTTATAAGACGTTGTCACGTCAAAATGTCTAGATAAACATACCTACCTTTAGTATTTTGATTCTTTGAGCTAATTCTAATTTGACGATGAACCTTCCCCCCCTATCAATGCCCTAAGTACCTACAAAATGTATCACTTAGTGACGTCATTTGCTTTTGACATCAAGGTTCAACATTGCACGCTTTTCACGTCATCAATTGTATCTTTGACGTTTCGCGGCGGCTTTCGAACGGCAGAGCAACGGATGAGTATCACGTTAGTTTTAACTCAGTAAAGTCACACGTTATTACGTCATCGATCGAAGCTCTACAGTTTTTTTGACAATTCCGACTGTCATAAAAACGAGAGAGGTTCAGGAACGTATCACCTCAGCAACGAGATCGGTTAACAGAATCGCCCCCCTGGTACTTTACCGCGTGTTATCATAAATTTTTATCCAAATATCCGCCGGAGTTATAAGTTTTTGGATGGCACACACAAAACCATAAACAATTAAATTGTGAATAAAATTATAAAATGAAGAAATAATTTAGGGCACACGTGAATTTTAGGTAGCACTGGAGTACTTTTGTCAGATTTTTTAACTGTGAAGGCTGTGTATTTAGCCACGTGTTACTCTTTATTACGCTCATGTACATTATATGGATCACACTGCGTCCCATATAGTGCCGCAAGTCAGCCTTAAGTCCGATGTTACTACTTAAACTGCTATTATAATGCTATTATACTGCTAATGTACAGCCATAGTGAACTTACGGCTGTCTAATTTGTGCCCAAACTGGTTCTATAAGAGCGTTATATCCAGCTATACAGCTCTTATACAGCTGACTTACACAGCTTGTGGAGTACATGTGAACGACTAGACATCTTATATAGAACCCCGAATGCTACTTGGGCATTGGCGCCATTTTCAAGTGTTACATTAAGCTTCACTAACTGCAACAATTTCAATATAAATTTCAATTAGTAAAGATTTAGTTTTTTATTTTCCTCGTAGGTGTAGTATAAAGCACTATGTATCACTCGAGAGAAAGTGCGATTCCCGATCTCGGGTGTTTTAAAGCCCTCGCCTACGGCTCGGGCTTCAAACGACACCCTCGACGGTAATCGGTCACTTTCTCCTCTCGGTGAACAATGTACTATTATAAAAATGTAGCGAATAGTATTTCGAAACGACCCAGTAAGAGTGCCAATGTTATTGAGGCTTGAGTGCATAAAAAAATGTAGTAGAGTAATACATAGTTTATTGGAATTCCAGCACTACGTTGTATAAAGCATACCTAAGAACATTTTTAAGTAGCTCTGAATCTTCTTTTAAAAGAAATGAAGGCTGCGTACCTTACTATAATTTAATACTAAGATAAAATGTAAGCACCTTTCTATTATAACTGTAACAACAAGTGAAATGTTATACAACTTTTTCACCAGTTATTTTTTAGAGGACTTATAAGGAGAACCGATCTAGAGATTTTTGGATTCATTTGGACTTTTAACAAAGATCTATAGATCTTTGTTAAAAGTCCAAAAATCTAGGTGAAGAAGTAAAAGGCCATATATGGCCTTTTACTTCTTCACCTTATATTTATAGAACCAATCCAAGCAGCGGAATCTTACGAAGCAGCGCTAAAAGGGAACCCCAAAGATCTCCCCCTGATCAAGAAACTCGGCACGGCGTTAGTCCTCATGCACGAGTACGACAAAGCCACACAACACTACGAAAATGCCATAAAGTTGCTGAACGACCACGATCTCAGATTTGAATATTTGGAACTGCTTCTCAAGGTATGAACTTTACTTTGTGGTGCTGGGAACTTAGTGCAAGACCACTTGACCTTCACCAGCTTACACCTTTACCAGTTGTGTAACTGCAATCCAGTGGTATATCATACTGAATTCAGACTTAATATTTTTACTAATACATACCTGGGCATTGATAGGGCACAAGATTCCACATTTAGCTACGTCAGAAGCCTTCAGGCGGCCTAAAAACTCTGACACCAGGGCTAGCCACCCGGCCTATACGAACTCACTTAGTTCATGTTGCTGCTTTCTTGTCAACAAGCGTAACGTTTGAAATGTGTAAATAGAAGCGTGGGACGTCCACCCACAAGGTGGACGGATTACCTTATTAAGATCGTAGGATTGCACTGTATGCAAACGCGAACCGGTCTTATTGGAGTTCTTTGAGGGAATCCTATGTCCACCAGTGGACATCCTATTGCTGAAACAATGACGAAATCGTAGTTAGCAAACGAGCTATTCCCTCTAGAATGCTCATAAATATAGCACACATAGAAGCACGTTTGTCTTTCACGACTGATATGTGAACAAAGCTTGTTTTAAATGTTTGTTTGCACGATTTTACAAACGTGTTATTTAATCATTTAATATCACTATGTTAATGACATAAATCTCGCTTCCCAGCTCAAGCAATACGAGAAAGTCGACGCGACGATCTCATTCGAACTGAACCAAATGTACAACAAGGAGAAAGATATCGGCACGCTACAGCGACGTGTGCGAATGCTCTTACTGCAGACTAGAGGACGAGAACTAAAAGCTCCAGCAGCCGGCAACGTACACCTTATACTAGCTGAAGCGAGAGATGTACAGAACAATATTGTAAAGAGGATCGAAATTGGTAAGCGTTAATAGTGTTGAATTTTGTTCTCGGCATGTATTAACAGGGTCAGCCAGAACAGAGCCAGCTGGGTAGAGCGTTATGGTCGGTGTTTCGCTATAGAGAGTTATGCCATATTTGCTTAGCTGTGTTTTGCTATTGGCATTAAAGATACCGGCATGCTACAGAGGCGTTGTCGGATGCTCTTACTGCAGACTAGAGGACGAGAGCTTGGCTAAGGCGAGAGATGTTAAAAAAGGAAAAACATATTAAAAAAGGAAAAGAAAAAAGAAATCAAGAAAAAAGAGGAAAAAAAACTTGTTTGCGTCTTTTATTTCATCCCATCCCACGAAAATAGCATACACGTTTATAAAACCATGTGTTGCTCGACTTATACTATATTAAATTTGCATAAATCGCAAGATGATGTAATAGTGTTTGTTGCTAACGTCTCCGACTTGTGTTGGAGGAATAGTCTGACAAACAAAAAAAAATAATGGCTAGAGATGTACTGAACAATACCGTGAAAAGGATTGAGATTGGTAAGCCATGGAACATTTTGTTTTTAACAACTTCGTCAAACTTTGCGAATAAATGATTGTTATCGGCCTTTGGAATGAGTCGAGTTACCATTGGACTATCATAACCACGCCACCGTACAAACTGTTACGGTTCGTGTGACAGATAACCGGTTTATTCCGTTCAACCGATTTGCTAACTTTATTGAACAAACACCCTTAAAATTAACCTCAATTAGAACGAAACCGAAAAATAAAGTTATCAGGTACTTTAGACCTGAACCGGTTCGAAAAATAACCGGGTTTTCGAGCCTTGCCTTGACAACATTATCGTTTAGATTCCAGAGGCGATTCGTCAGAAGAGAAGCAGCAACTGTCCAAGATCCTCTGTTCCCTTGCGCGTGTGAAGTCAGCCAGGGAACCAGCTGTGGCCGTGAATCTCTACTCTGAAGCCTTGGTTCAAGTGCCGAGGGAACCAACCACTCTCTTAGCACTGGCTAAACTCTATGCACAGGTATGGCACTTTTTTTCATACATCATACTAAGGTCTATACTTCAACTCATTCATCCATTTTTAATTCGGTGGAGCTAAGTCCAAAGGATAGAACCAAGATCCAACAGCAACTGTCCAGAATTGTCTATTTTCTTGCGCGAATTAATTTGACTAGGGAGCCCGGTGTAGCCGTGAATCTCTACTCTGAAGCCTTGGTCCAAGTGCCGAAGGAACCAACCACTCTCTTAGCACTGACTAAACTCTATGCACAGGTATGACACATTTTATTGTACCCAAAAAATGCCTTAATTGTTAAAAATGTAGAAAAGCTGAAACAGTCCAAGATTATTTGATCCCTAGTGCTAGTTAAGTCGGCCAAGGAACCAGCTGTAGCCGTGAATCTTTACTCTGAAGCGTCGGTTCACGTGCCGGAACTAACTATTCTGTTAGCACTGGCTAAACTTTATGCACAGGTAGGTACATAAGCATGGTTATAGCATATTAGGAATTGGACCAGCGCTGAAGTGCAGAGTTAGTCAGCATTGTAGTTCATTATGGCTTGTTTACTAAAAAAATTACAATTAAATCAGTCAAGTAGATTATATTATTAAAAGATATTAGACACGTATTCTTTTTCTTTTGTTAATTTAACAAATATGGATAAAGATATAGCCCGTTAAAGTTCTGCGTGACGTCACTAGCCTACTACAAATGTACCGGTACCGGCTAGTAACGTCACGAGCCCCCACTCTCAAAATTGACTAGGTTTATCTTTGTCATTAATTGTTTGATTGACGAAAGAAAAAATATGTGTCAAATATTTTTTAATTATAATCAACGGACTAATTATAATTATGTTCATACCCAGTAATAATGCCTATTATTTGATTTGACGGAGTCTGCATCTGGCGCTGGCTAAACTTTATGCACATGTACGATTGCGTACGTCTTGGGGAGCCGTATCCAAAACATGCTTTGGATTCCAAAACTACGCACTTCTAGACTAGCGACATATACTAAGATATCATTTTACTCATATTTATGATTGAAAGTGTTTTTAAAATCCACAGATGAACAATTCAGAGAAATGCGAGCAAACTTGCGCCATATTGTTGAACACGGACCCGAATAACGAATCGGCTGCAGTCATGATGGCCGATCTGGCATTTAGAAAGGTAACATATTTTTAGTATTTATTTTCCTTTAGGTACATAATTATTTTACCAGGTGTTGTTTTTCTGTTGTTTTTATTGAAAGAAAAGAAAGAAAGAAATATTTTATTTCGTAGCAAACAAACAAGTACAGGGCAAATTACAAATTATTACATATCTAATTATATACAAATAGGCGTCAACTAAAACTGAATTGTAAATTGAGAGGTGTATATGCTCGTCATTGTTTAGAAATTTTAGTATGGAACCTACTGCAAAATAAAAATTATCTGCTTTAAACATTATGTTGAGAATCAGGGACGTTTTATAATCCGGACCAGAGACGCACTACGATTCGCATTCTGTCAGCTATACGTGAGGCGCGGAGGAGGAAGTGTTCACTGAAGTTTCGACCTAATACATATGGGGATAAAGTCAAAATGTTAACGAGTAACGGGTTTATGGAGCGGAGCGAGCGAGAACAATGCTGCCCAGTTAATGATAGTCCATTTTCACCTTAATTGCTTAGATCTTTAAGTATAAAATTGTGCAATGAAATGTCTGGTGTCTCGTTTACATGTACATACAATTTTTCTTCTACCATCACAGAGGGGTACGCGCGCTTAATTTTTCTTCAGTAGCTAAATCCTTCAAGTTGAGAATAAATGAACTTTTTGCTTGAAATACGTAATTATGTTATGCACCTCTAAAAGTCCTCGCACTTTGCAAAGCAGCAACCTACATTGTGTTAATGTTGACTAAAAATACTATAGGGGGAGTTGACTGGTATTTTGTCAATATTATTCGAGTTCGGAGATGTAAGCTTGTAATAAAGATTTTGGTAGGGATAGAGAGGGGATGTCTTATCCCTTTCCCACAAAGCATAAAATTGTTTGGCGAATGTATAACACTTACAGGTAGTGACCTCATAGTATGCTATAGTGCGCTCTTTGTTTAACAAGATAATAAATATGCTTGGAACTTATTTATTTTTGAAGTTGATTTTATTTTTGTTTTCGTAAATCGGTCCTATTTATACTAGCCTCTCGTTATTATTCTTTCTGTCACCTTGACTCGTTGTGTGTAGGTTGATTTCGAGTCTGCGCAACGGCATTTGGTTCAGACTCTGTCAGTAAAGCCAACCAGCTGGGAAGCGCTCGCGCAGCTTATTGAAGTTCAGTGGCGACGCGGGATACTCAGCGAAGCGGAGCAAGCGCTTGAAGCGGCTAAACTGGCGCTTGGAGATAAAGATGATATTGGTATGTTTGCTTTGGACCTACACTAGGTGAACAGATGACTTGAGTAGGACCGCAACGCCGCACTGGATGCAAGCCGTATCGGTTCAGGGAAGGAGTGTTTTTAGGGTTCCTTACCCAAAGGGTAAAAACGGGACTCTATTACTAAGACTCCGCTGTCCGTCTGTCTGTCTGTCATCAGGCTGTATCTCATGAATCGTGATAACTAGACAGTTAATTTTTTTACATATGCTGTATTGCTGTTGCCGCTATAACAACAAATACTAAAAACAAAATAAAATAGATATTTAGGGGAGCTCTAAAACACCAAACCTGATTTTTCAGCCGTTTTCGCTCGATATTAATAACGGTAACAAGTAGAAGCTTGAAATATTCACAGAACATTTAATTGTATGTTTACTTCAATAATTTATAAAATAAATATTTAGGGGGCTCCAATACAGTACGGAACACTTCGTGCAAAACACACACAAAAATATCTAATTCTGGGACTGTGAAGCGATGCTTAATTAATGTTTAGAATAGTTAATCAACAGATTAATTACACAATTAGTAAACAGATAGGCCGCGCCACACAAGTTGGCGGATGTGAAGTTAGCTACAAGCTGCGCAATAGCTAATCAACGCACGGCTTTATAGTTGTCGCTACATCAACAGATATTTTCAAACCGTACTGTACGTCATGCCAGTAAATATATCCTCACTGCCGCCACTAAAATTTATCTCTTATATCCTACAGAATACAGCTACTGCGCCGGTCTTTGCTCGATGTACGCGGGGAACAGTACGGCAGCATTACGGCAGCTCAACGTGGCTCGTCGCGCGCCCAAATGGGCTCAAAATGCCGCGCGGTTGATGGTGCTCCTGTGTCTGTCGCAAAATGCTGTCACTACCGCAGATGCTACCACCCCGCGAAATGATGAAACGTGGGTATTTGTACAGTATTTTATATTTAGAATACAACTACTGCGCTGGTTATTACTCAATGTACATGGAGAACAGTACGGCAGCTCAACGTGGCTCGTCGCGCTCTATTGTTAAAAATGGGGTCAAATGCCGATGGTGCTACTGTGTCTGTCGCAAAATGCTGTTACTACCGCAGATGCTACAACTCCTCGAAATGATGAAACGTGGGTATTAGTCCACAATTTAGTGTGATTGAAAATTATTTTCCGAAGTGTCGTAAAATAAGCCTAAAAGCCTGCAATTCTACCGATGTTCTTTACGCCAAAATTATCCATTGATAATACTATCCACGGCGATATGAAAAATACCCCTAAAATAATGATATAACATAACCTGTAAAGATATACTGTTGTAATTGTGGAAATAAATGATATGATAAAATTATAAGTTTTTGTCTCGTTAAAACAAAAGCTCAGCTCTTTTTGACCGACGAACCAACCGGAGGAGGTACTCAATTCGACGCGTATTATTTTTTTTTATGTATAACCACGCATAACTTTTTTCGTAGTAGTCCGATTTCAATAATTATTTTTTTATTGGAAAGAATATACTTCGAAATTGGTCCCATTAAAATTTTATTGAAATCAGCTGAGCCATTTTTGATAAATCAACAATAATGTGACAAATGTAACATCGATTCGTGCGAAATATTCGCGAATTCTGTACACGGGTGAAGTCGGTCATGCTATTTTTTGCGAAAAATAATTATGTAAATGTAGACTACATCACGTATTATGACTAGTGTATGTATGTAAAAACGTAGACTACAATACATGATGGTAACCAATAACTTGGTTAAACATGCATACATCGGATGTAGTACTACTTGCGACGCTTTAAATACTGCAACCTATCAATATTTTTTCAGAGATACCCGTCTTTTAGCGTTACGTACAGCAGAAAAGCTGCTCGTGGAAGTGGCCCCTACGGAGCGGCGCGCGCTCCAAGCATTGCTGCAACTGGCGACGAAACAAAAACCACAAGCCGAGCGAGTGTTGCAGGACTTGCTGCCGCTGGCCACTGAAGACGGATATCAGGATGACCCCTACCTCATTCTGGCTATTGCTGACGCGTGAGTATCTCTAGCAATACCACGGTAATGATATCTAACAATATTCCGTCTTCATACAAACGGTCGGAACGCGAATCATGCCTACGCGATTCGGAGTTCAGTATGCTCTCGGTATGCTAGTCAGAGTGTCAAGTGGGAGTTTTGCAAATCAAATGGAATTACTTTTACGTCACGTTGACCGAGCACGCCGAGCACATTGACACTCACACTTGACTAAGCCAATCACAGACGTTGCCGCGATTGTGTTTGATCGATTATGCGCTCGTTATATTACCACACTGACCAGTGTGAGTTTTATTGAATGCAATTTTCCGTACGCGAAATAAGATGGCGCTGTGCCATTTCCATAGAAATCATGTCAAACGTCAACGCGATCGAGCAAGTTTCGAACATTGTTAAAATCTGTCACTCGACCCTCAGTTGCGGCGCGCCGTAGCGAAGATCGAACATGTATATTTTTAATTAATAAGCGTGCAGCCCTAGCGCGGGAGACGTTCTGCGTGGCCACGTGGTGCTGTAGGTATATATTTCAAGGACAGGGCCGAGTCATAATACTGTTAGATTTCATTACTGTGGCGATACTTACAGCATACATGGTAACAATACAAATTGAACATAAATGTCGTGAGTAAAAGGTGTTGTACATTAATTCGCAACATATGTACATTGTACAACTTACACGAAAAAAATATACAACAAACCTAAGTCTGCAGTACTTTCCATCGTGGTCATTCAGTGATCATGATGTATCATATAGTAATCTAACATCACATAACAGTATCATTCACACACAACGTACGGCAGTAAGAACGTTTAACAGAAACAAAAATATGATGTACTTGTTTTATTTCAGATACAACATAATCAAACAGCCGACCCGAGCAAAGAATATCTTGAAGAGAACTATTTCGTCCATTCCTTGGACCCCTGAAAAGGCCGATGGCTTAGAAAGGTATGTATGTACAAGTTTAACAAATGTTAAATCATTACAACTAGTAGTCCGCCCCGGACTTAGACCTCGCGCTATTCCTATTTTATATCATAAATACTATGATTTCAAAAAATAATAATAATATTGGTATGAAAGTTAGGCGAGTTCTTTTTAGGGTTCCGTACCCAAAGTGTAAAAACGAAGCCCTATTACTAAGACTCTGTTAGCTACTCGTAATCGTTACACACTTACTCACCTATATAATATATATTTTACATATATTTATAATCCATTTATAAAATATAATATTTAAATACATTAATATAAACATTAAATATTATATACATAACACAAGACATTTATTTATATTATATATTATTTACACATACAGACAGACATACTAAAACATTCCAAATTCCTTTTATATATTTATTTACGTAATTTACAATTATTTGTATGGTGTGTTAAGCCTATGCGGAGACAATAAATACGTAATATTCGTATAGTGAGTTGTTCGATTTCGATTCGACGACGCAACCTACCGCCGACGCACCACCACATATCCACAACTCCACCGTCTGTCTGTCACCAAGCTGTATCTCATGAACCGTTATAGCTAGAAAGCTGAAAATTTTTCAAAGAGTTACTGAAATTTTTTATTTAAGGGGGGCTCCCATACAACAAACCTGAATTTTTAGCCGTTTCTCGCTCGATATTAATAATGGTAACTGGTAAATGCTTGAAATGTTCACAGCATATTTAGTTGTATATTCAATTTAACAATAAATAATTAAATTAAAGTAAAGTAAATATTGAGGGGGTTTCGTACAGTACGGAACCGTTCACGCGCGAGTCGTACTCGTACTTGGTCGATTATTTAAACAATTTTGAATGAAATAGATTACATTAGGTGAAATATTTAAAATATAAGTTTCTGCCTAAAATTGCTATTGTTCTGCTACAATGTTTGAATTATGCTACACTGGTCATACTGAATGGAATCTAACACTCGCAGAAGTCGCATAATATAGCATATCGGGCTTCATAGAACAATAATGTTTGCGACAACTCCTACTGTATCTGAACGCTCCTGCACGGGTAGCATGGCAAAGGGACAAATTGTCTTTCCGCCATTATATCCCCTCGAAGCGGAAGTAAAGTATGGATTGACAATGACAACTGACATTAAAAGTGGAAAAAATAGTTTGTTCCCTTTGCCATGCTACCCGTGCTGACGTGAGATGAGAATGAATTAATTCCGAACAGTCGCGGAATCGGTCTAAAGCAAGCTATGAGTTTATTTCATACAAAGTGGCGACACCTGACCTGAGAAAAGAGTTACAAAAATAATCGGCCAAGTACGAGTCGGACTTGCGCACGAAGGGGTTCCGTACTGTATGGGCGCACCCCTTAAATATTTATTTTATTTTAATTTTATTATTTATTATTGAAGTGAATATAAAACTAAGTATTCTGTGAAAATTTCAAGCATCTATCTGTTACTATTATTAATATAGAGCGAAAAACGTCTAAAAATTCAGGTTTGTTGTATGGAAGCCCCCTCAAATATTTATTTAATTCTCTTTTTAGTATTTGTTATGTATTTATTATAGTTATAGCGGCAACAGAAAATACATCATCTGTGAAAATTTCAGCTGCCTAGCTATCATGGTTCATGAGAAAAAGCCCGGTGACAGACAGACAGACGGATAGACGGACATCGAAGTCTTAGTAATAGGGTCCCGTTTTTCCCTTTGGGTACGGAACCCTAACAACCGCTAAGTGAAGTTTACACTTTGATAGCACTAGGTGGCGCTAGGCGTCCAAAATTAGCTTGATATTATATAAATATTATTACAAATTAAATATTATCATGAAATTTGCCTGAACAATTACAAACAAAATATTACTCTAAATTTTGCGTGAAGATGAGCGGTTATTCTTGCAATTTTAAATAAAATAGGTACTCGAGCGTGCAGTAATTGTACTCCGCAACTCCCGCAGAAAGTGGCGCCGTTTTGCCTCTTTTTACCACCGGTAGTGGTATCTTCGACACCACCGAACAGAAGATGCTCATATTCGAACTTAAAAATTCTATATATATAAACTACGTGCATGCTAAATTTCATGGAGATCGGCTGAGCGGTACTTGAGTTATCGTCGAACAAAGAAACATACAAACATACATTTGACAGCTCAAGTGCCGGCTCGTCCCATTAGACTCAGAGACCTCGCTAACGCTCGGTCAAAAATCAATTTCAATTTTACAAAGTGAGGCGATTTTTGTCATATTATATGACATTTAATCTGGAGCCTGGAAGAAAACACTTTCAGTGAAAAGGTTGCTTCACGTGTTTAAGCAACTGGTTTCTCCGTATTCTGTATTATGTAATGTGTGTGAATCGAAAATTAGCTATCTTATCTTCTTTATAATTTATATATACTTCTACTTATAATGTGTGTAATGTGTGTGAATCAATAGTTAGCTATCTTATCTTCTTTATAATTTATATATAACTAGCAGCGCCCCGCGGTTTTACCCGCGTTGTGCCCGTTCCCGTGGGAATTTCGGGAATTTTTATACATATAAACCTTCCTCTTGAATCACTCTATCCATTAAAAAAAACCGCATCAAAATCCGTTGCGTAGTTTTAAAGATTTAAGCATACAGACAAACAAATAAATAAACAAACAAACAAACGAAAATAGCGACTTTATTTTATACTATGTAAGGATTCTACTTATTTATGGTTGGATGAAATGGCGACAGGTTACTGGAACGACTTGCGATCCGCGGATGCCCCTTAAATTAAAAGGGAAAATTTATAAAAGCATCATAAGACCTGTCGTATTTTATGGATCAGAGTGTTGGGCCACCAAAGGGGAAAATAAAAGAAAATTGCATGCAGCGGAGATGCGAATGCTGAGATGGATGTGCGGTGTGACGAGGATGGATAAAATTAGAAATGAATATGTTAGGGGAAGTCTGAAAGTAGCACCAGTGACTGAGAAATTAAAGAGTGGCAAGCTATCTTGGTATGGGCATATAATGAGAAGGGAGGATAGTCATGTCACAAAAAGAACTCTTAATATGATGGTAAATGGCAAAAGCGGGAGGGGAAGACCAAAAAAAGTATGGATGAATTGTGTGAAAGATGACATGCGAGAGAAAGGAGTTGATGATGAGATGACGTATGATAGAGTGAAGTGGCGAAAGGAAACGTGCTGTGCCGACCCCACCTAGTGGGATAAGGGCAAGATGATGATGATGATGATGACTTCTACTTATATATAATTCTACTGTACGTGTGTATGTCACTGAACTCCTAAACGGCTGGGCCAATTTGAATGTTTTTTTTGGATGCGTTTGATTGGCGTCCTGGATGGTTTAGATACAAATTAGCCCGGCAGTTAAACAAATTTCGCCGGGTCAGCTAGTAAATATATATTTATCCAATTTATTCAAAGTATTGTATAAACCTCAACTACACCAAAACGGTCAAAATACCAGTAGAGAATTTGTTCCCTGCCATACAGGCTCCTATGAGACCTAGTGCGTGGTTCAAATATTCTTACGTTATTTTATAAGGCCAGTTGTTTGTTAGAAGTTAATAGTATCATACATTTCATTTGATGTTGGAACACATAATGAAATTTATTCATTTATTCTTATTCAGGTGTTGGTTAGAAGTAGCCGATAGTCAAGTGAGTTCAGGAAGAAACGACGCCGCGAAGGAACTGCTGACCAAAATACTCAACCACAACAACTCCTGCGCAGCTGCGTACCAGTACCTCGGTAAGGAAACGCGATATTCAAATGTAACATAGTATTAACGATGTCACATTCACTTAACTTAGCTATAGGCACACAGAACTAATAACCGATGAGGCGTTATGGTAAACGGGGTGGCGTTTTTTTTATTCCGTATCGGTTTGCGTTTGACTACATACTGCCTTATGATAACAGATAACTTTACGACCCCTGTATACAATGAGATTGTACATCATCCATCCATTAGCCATGATTATAACGTCGATTGGACTGGATATAGGCCTCTCCTATGGATCTCAAATAAAAATGGTTGGAAGAGGTTTGGATCCAGCTTGATCCTGCGGAGATTATCTATCCACCTCGCAGGTCCTAGCGCAGGACGTCGTAAACGTATAGGCACATCGCCATTTATGCCACGTAAATAAAACTGAATAGCTAAGTGTGAGTTTTTCTAAGATAGTGTAACGAGGGAAAGCGATCTAACACAAGAGTAAAAAGTAATTCCATTTGATTTGCAAAACTCCCACTCGGCACTCGAGAAGACCGTCATTGTTACCAAAAAAACTTTCACTGCAAGTGGTGGTCTTCATAAATAAATTCATATCATTATTTCAGGTTTCATAGCCGAAAAGGATCAGAATTACAAAAGCGCCGCGCACAATTACGACAACGCCTGGATGTACGGGGGCAAGACGGACTTTGCCGTCGGCTTCAAGCTGGCCTACGCCTATCTCAAGCTCAAGAAGTACCCAGAATGTATCGTGGTCTGTCGCCATATCTTGAAAATAAACCCCGACTATCCGAAGATCAAAAAGGAAATCTTGGAAAAGGCTAAAACTAATTTGAGGACGTAGATTTTTGATAAGAGCCCATGAATTTATTGTGAGTACAGATACAGTACGATATACTTAACCTTTAAAAGAATACTAATGAATACATTTAAAAGAATACTAATGATTCCAAAAATTTGATTTCATATTTATCGATAACTTCAACCTTTAATCTTTTCTATTTGGCTATTTGCCTATTGTCAAAACAATCCTGTTGATTTTTCTCGGTCTACAAAATATTTTTTATACCAAAAAATGTATGTAAACTGATTAGTCCGTAGTTGGCGGACGACCTAGGGCCTTACTGTGTAAGCGCCCTGACGTTCGGCTTCGCTTTCCCTCCCGCTCGCTCTCATGGCGTGAGTTACTGGCGCGAGCAGGAGAAAAAGCGAAGCCGAACGTCAGAGCGCTTACGCAGTAAGGCCCCAGATCATGATAAACCCGTAATTGTCGTTGAAAAAAATAATTGTGGTAAAATTTTATTGTTGAGACTTAGTTCGGGATGGAAGCTAGTCAACAGTCGTAACTTTCTAAAGTATCAATATAAATTTGATACTAGTTAATTTGTCAATCTCACTGTCTGATATAGGCCGAATAAATCTTAGTGGCGTCTATGAAGTTAGCTGCAAGCTGCGCAAATCCCCACTCCTTCGGCCGGTGGCATATGTATAAATTGCTACTGCGCAATGACTCGTCTAGTGTCCACAGATGCCATTCAATTTGATTCAACCTATAATAACGTTGATTACTATATTGTGAAGATGTGTTTCAACAAGAACGGTTTGGCTTTTGTCTTACTCGCTAAAATAAAAAAAAAAACGGGACAGAAAACAAAAATAAGTCAAGTACACCTACTAATTTTATTTTTGTCTGTATTGTGCAACTGAGCCGTCCTAAAAGTCAATGTGAATATTTTCTTAATGTAAATAGTGATTACGCACAATAAAACCACAAATAAACATGCTATAAATATATTTCAATTCATTTCAATCATTGTGACCTTCAATTCAAAAATATTCAAAAAATACTGCTGTATCTAAACTACTTAACTGGGACGTTATTACGAGCGCATTTTTACATTAAACTAAAAAAAAATGGTCATATGACTTGGTCATATAGATATATTACTCGCCAAGACCTGTTTTATCGACGGAGTATGTTATAACAACCTATAACGATTACAACAGTCGATATATCGCGTTGAATTTTCCACGACACGACCTACAAAGGAATATAATTCTTATGTCAAGGTCGTTAGGTTTGTTTTAAGTAAGCGGCGCTTGTAAGTTTGGTTTTGTTTAATCGTCCTTGTTCTCCTCGTTTTCGAGGATCGTCTTGAAGCAGAACGGCTGGAAGATGTATCCCAGACCCGTGTAGAACTTGCTCATGAACTCCACCCTGGAATAGGAAATGTGATTTAGAAATAAGTAAATATGTAATTCCGAATCTTAGAAGTGAACGAGGACTCGTCGGTATTGAATGTAATATCGTTAAAAATGAGACTACCTGATGATCTAGCAGCATCAAAAGAGTAAATAAAGTTCGATGAAAACAGGATTATTCGCATATAACCGAACCGATCATTCATCTAACCGTTATGATACATATTATATTGGTACTTTTTATTTTGCGTGATAGGTTGCCAACGTCTGCGTTTCGAATTCTTCACAAACGCATATAAAAATGTAGGGACTTTATAATTTTCCACAGAAAAATCTCAAAAAATCTCCAAATGTGGGGTTTAATTCCTAAATTCTAATTTGTGGCGAAATTCCTAAATTTCGCACAATTTGGGAAATTTCCTACAAATTGGCAACCATACATAATACTATTTTGTAATTATGTATCATTTTCGTCATCAGCCTGTGTCGACCCACTACAGGGTATATAATAGGCTTTCCTCTCTCTTGTGCCATTGTTCTCTATCTTGGGCTAATTTCAACCACGCATGACCTACGATTGGTCTGGCGTCGTTGATCCATCAGACTGATGGTCTGCCTTTGAAACGCTTATTTTCTATTGTACATAATAAGTAGTAAAGGATATGGGATAGGTGTCCTCACCAGTGCAGACGCAGCGTGTGCAGGAAGGCCGAGAGCCCCTCCATCATGACGAGGATGGCCAGCGTGAACAGCGCCCAGAAGCAGAACGCCACGTACAACTTGATGGCGCCGATATAGTTGTGGTCCTTCAGACCGAACTGCAGCACCATGTTCCATAGCACCTCCGACAATTCTGGAAAATAAACGATATAAGCCGTGGTGACAAAAGTGGGAGAACGCTCCTTTACAAGCGGGAGGCGTTCTTTCCACGACGATCGCACACCGCCTATTGGTGTGCGATCGTTGTTTGCAAAAAAAAAAATGTTATTAGTCCGTCAAATAGATTTAAAATATTAGACACGTATTTTTTCTTTTATCAATTTAACAAAAAATGAAGATAGGTATAGCCCGTTAAAGTTCCGGGTGACGTCACTAACCTACTACAAATGTACCGATACCGGTGCCGGCTAGTGACGTCACGAGCTCCCACTCTCAAATGTGACGAGATTTATCTTTGTCATTAATTGTTTGATTGACAAAAGAAAAAATACATTTACAATTTTTTTAAATAATCTAACGAAATAATTATGATTTTAATACCCAGTAAAATGCCTATTAGCCGCGTCTAGACTGACCCAATACGGCTCGGGAGCCACGCTCGGTCATTTGCGAAATGTAAAAAGTCTAACAGAATCCGAACAAGTCAACCACCGTTTATTTTGGCCGGACATGCAATCAAAAACCTAACTATGATTGGCTTCCTTATGATCCTATTTCGAATGAAATTACACTTCAACCTTATTTTTCCGAGGCTGCTGAAAAAAGTAAATTTGACCAAAGCACTTGTTGACTGGTCTATAAAATAAGACTTAGAGTATATATTTTAAGATTATGCAAAATCAAACTTCTGACGTTTATTTACCTGCGTGAGCGAGCGGCAGCGCAAAAATGGCCTCGTTGAAAGATCTATTGATTATGTACCCTGTTTGCCTACGTAGCCATAAAATGACGATGTAATATGTACCTGCGTGAGCAAGAGACAGCGCCCACAGCCGGAGGTATGAGGCGGTGTGAGAGATAGTACTGAGTACGTATTCAATAGTGTGGATCGCTTGGTGGATCATGATCTCGCTGAAATACTTATCATCTATCCCTGTGCTACCGCAGCCGTTAAACCTTATCTAAGATAGACTTCAGAGGTATTATGAGTGAGCGACAGCGCAAAAATGATCTCGCTGAAAGACTTAACAAGTTTCCAGTTTGCCTTTGCCTTGCCGGCTATGGAACTAATCAATGGTACTCGTACTACTGACAGAAAATCTGTAAAGGACTATTTAAAAGAAACTTTTCATATTTACCTGCGTGGGCAAGCGACAGCGCCCATAGTCGGAGATAAGAAGCTGTGTGAGAGATGGTACTGAGCACGTATTCGATGGTGTGGATGGCTTGGTGGATCATGATCTCGCTGAAGGGCTCCTCCTCGTGTCCCCCGTGCCCGCCCTTGGCCTCCGCCGGCTTGGGCGCCTGCCCGCCTTCCACGTCGGTCTGCTCTTGCAACTCGATGCCTTGCTGCACGCTGCCGTTGGAATGTTCCGGCTGGTGGGAAAGTAAATTGATTAGTACCATCGATCCATCCATCAGCCATAGGACGTCCACTGCTGGACATAGGCCTCCCCTATAGATCTCCAATAAGACCGGTTGGTAGCGGCTTGCATCCAGCGCGATCCTGCAGTCTTAATGAGGTGGTCTTGTGGGTGGACGTCCTACGCTACGCTTGCCGGTGCGTGGTCTCCACTCAAGAACTTGATTAGGGCGCACATGACACGATGCCGCCTAGTTTAGGTGGTAGAACATTGTTGTAATACTTATCAAACACTAACAACAGCTTGAAGTATTTTGACTAAGACTTGAAACACTAGGGCTCTAGTATTTCAAGTCTTCAATGGAGAAAACCTCAGGATTAAGCACAAAGTTTGTGAAACCCAAGGCTACGAGCTGCAGCTTGCGCTGGCCTTCGAACATGAACTCCTTGCAGCCAGACTGAGTCAATAGCCTAGAACATCATTCTTTCATACCTTAGCATGATCCTTCTTCTTGCTGGCTGATAACAAATACAGCGGTTTTCCAAGCAGCATTACAGGGATACAGCATAGAGCCACGAGCACGAAGATGCGCTGCAGCTTGCCCTGGGCTTCGAACATGTACTCCTTGCAGCCGGGCTCGGGGTCGGTGGATGAGAACAACATCATGTTGATGAAGAGGATCAGCACAGATGGCGCGCAACCTTGCTTGTATGCTTCGTCTGGAAAATAATACACAAGTTTTAAAGACTAACACAACTTCGGAAACAGTCGGAAAAAGGTCATATCATATTCATACCAAATACAGAGGGTTAGTACAGGTTTACACGTAAATTGAAACTAGAGTAGTTTCCGTTTCCGTATGGATCTTTACATTTTTGTACAGCGCCCCTGGCGGAAATGAGGAAGAACGAACAAAAGTGTATGGAGCCCAGATGGAGCCACACGTACACGCGAAAGTTTCAGTAAAATAGTTAATTTTTCGACTAATGTCACTAAATCAAACCTACATAACTATTATTTTACTACCTATTTTATTTCTATACGAGACGCAACGTACCTATTTATCTGTCATAGTTACATTACATACTGCAACGTGATGTGCGCTCACACCCATTCCGTAATATACCTAGGTAACTATAATCGGTACTTTGTTCACCGATTTGGTCTTTTAATTACGCCGTCATTGTTTTACACATATGTTAATGGGTAGGTCTGATCTTTATTGTTACTATCAGAATGTACGCGGGTTACGGACCAAAATTACTGAATTTCGGCGTAACGTGCAACTTAATAGTTACAGTTTAATTGCTGTGACCGAGTCTTGGCTGAATTGTGACTATGGCGATGTCGAGCTTTTTGATGATAGATATTTAGTATGGCGCCGTGACCGCCGATATGACCTGACGGGGGAGAAAAGGGGAGGGGGTGTCTTGTTGGCTACTCACAGGGACCTGCTTGTTCAGCTGCGGCCTGAATGGAACTCATCAGCAGAGGACCTATGGGTGACAATCACCGTAGGTAAATGTAAAATTAATGTGTGCGTTATTTACTTATGCAGGGAGAAAAACGGTCGAAGCTTCTCCGATCAACTATCAAATTTCTTAAATAAACTTCGCGACATCATGTCGTCGTCCAACCCAACTGAA
Organism: Hypomecis atomaria; assembly: GCA_964007245.1. Taxonomy (NCBI): domain Eukaryota; kingdom Metazoa; phylum Arthropoda; class Insecta; order Lepidoptera; family Geometridae; genus Hypomecis; species Hypomecis atomaria. Next base: position 6,759,739 of record OZ023288.1, read on the forward strand.
AGATTTTTGCTTTTAGGAGATTTCAACATGAGTTATATCCAGTGGATTGCAAGCACTGATAGTGAGATTGCACATCTAGAACCGTCTAATGTGGTGGGACCAGACTACTGTAATTTTATAGATGAGTTGAATCTTGCTAATCTTCGACAATATAATCATATTGTAAATAATAATGGTAAAATTCTCGATCTAGTTTTAGCCAACTGCGATGTCGCCGTTGATAATGTATCACACCCTTTAGTCCCTCTAGACGCAGAATACCACAGTGCAATAAGTGTGACTGTACATTATTTAGACCCCAATTACCTGAAGCCCGCGCCACGTAATAAATTTTGTTATAATCGTGCAAACTACGACTTAATCAATGCCGACCTTGCTGCTATTGACTGGGACAGTGAATTATCTAATAATCAACTAGACGCTGCCGTGGACAGTTTTTATAAGACTATTTATAACTTACGCTCAAAATATGTACCATGTAAAAATATTTACAATAAAACCTATCCCCCATGGTACTCAAAGGCGCTAATTAAAGTTCTTAAAGAAAAGTATAAATATTTGCGTAAGTTTAAGCGATACGGTATGATTGCTGATAGGATGTCCGTTGAAGTTTTAAGCAAAAGAGCTAAGTTAATAGAATCGGAATGTCATAAGCAGTATATTTCTTAGGTAGAAAATTCTATCAAAAACAACCCGAAATACTTTTGGTCTTATTTTAAATCTATTTCAAACTCTAACTCTCTTCCAAACGCGATGACATATGAAAACGTTACTGCTAATTCTGGAGATAAAATATGTGATCTTTTTGCGGACTACTTTCATTCGACCTTCTCAACCCCCGACGAGAGCGCAGTTAACAACCATCAGTGTTCTGCATCTCAACCACTTGACGGTGATATCGCATCTGTCCACTTAACTCCCTTGCTAATAAAGTCTAAATTAATCAAGCTCGACATAGCTAAGTCGGCGGGGCCGGACTCGGTTCCTCCAATTTTACTTATAAAATGTGCTGACCAATTAAGTATACCATTATACAAGCTATTTTCCAGGTCTATTAATGAAGGTTATGTACCTGTGATGTGGAAAAAAGCGTTTATAACGCCTATACATAAAAAAGGTTCTAAAACCCAAGTCGTTAATTACAGACCTATCTCAAAACTGTGTATTATCGCAAAAGTATTTGAAAAAATTGTATACGAACAGCTCTATTCTGCTTTATCAGGTTCTCTGCCACCATCCCAACATGGTTTTCTGAAGGGAAGGTCAACAGTTTCTAACTTATCACTTCTCAATGACTTCATATCAGAGATTATGGACAAGGGGGCTCAGGTAGATGTTATATACACGGACTATACTAAATGTTTTGACAAAATTGATCATTCACTTTTAATATTAAAATTAGAAAATGCAGGAATTAGAGGTGACCTTCTGAGATGGTTTGCGTCTTACATTAACAATCGATCTCAGGCGGTAGTACTCGGTAACTATATGTCTAAATGGATGCAGGTACCGAGCGGCGTGCCTCAAGGATCGCTGTTAGGTCCTCTCCTCTTCCTAATTTTTGTGGCTGATATTGATTCATGTCTGAAAAACTCCACTTTATTGAGTTTTGCGGATGACATGAAGATTTTCAAATCAGTGAATAATGTAACCGATGCCTTATTACTTCAACAAGACTTATCTAGACTGGATAATTACTGTATACTAAACAAATTAGATCTAAATGTGTCGAAATGTGCAGTATTAACGTTCTCTAGGAAAATTTCTCCTACAGAATTCAATTACTCACTTAAAAATAAAACTTTATCTCGCGTGCCATTTATGAGAGACTTGGGAGTGATTCATGACCCTAAGTTGATATTTGACGAGCATATATCAGCCATTGTAAAAAAGGCTTGTAAAGCTCTCGGGTTCATTATGAGATCTACTAAAGAATTTAAATCGGCAAAATCTTTTAAAATTTTGTATAGCACTTATGTACGTTGTCATTTGGAGTATGCATCTGAAATTTGGAATCCTAGATACAATGTGTATATTGATCGTATAGAAAATGTTCAAAAGAAATTTATTCGTTTCCTAAACTATAAAACTAAAACAAAGATCAGAAACTACTTACAATCTTGTGCTAAACATCATTTCCTTCCACTATATTATCGTCGAGAAACATCTGATGTTATTTTTCTTAACTAAGTTATCACTTCTAACTTTGATTGTCCCAGCCTACTGAGCAAAGTCCATATATTCACCCCACCCAGAGCATTTCGTCACAGCCCCCTATTCAAACCTCCTGCAGCATCAACCAATTATCGCCAAAACAGTGTTATAAGTCGTGCGTGTGGCACCTACAATAATTTACTACATGACCTGGATATTGATATATTCCATTCTAATGTTCGTTCAATTAGGAAGCAGCTGAGTGATCGCTTTTTTAGTAATGTTTAAACAACTCATTTGAATAAGAATGAAATCTTAATTTATTATGATATACGAGTGTGACATTGAGTTCTATTATCTAAGTTGCAGTTCGATTTGTTAGTTTCAATTCAAATCAAAATTATAAGCGTTTAATATTTTCAAAATATCTCTATCAGTAGAAACTTGTAATTAGCTTTAATATTAGTCTATTTAAGTTTATATGCTGTTATTTATAAGCTGTTAGTTTCTTAGATTTTAAAAATAAAATAAAATAAAATATGCAAAACCTGTACTAAAGGCTCAGATTGATTTTTTTAACGATTGTATGACTTAATTATTCTGGAAAGTCAATTTCATACATTTTGGCCATTCTGAATTACAATTTTGTATGGAACAGCTGATTTAATTCCGGGTTAGCCTCACTGTAAAGGTCATGGTCTGAATCACTCCCATGACCCCATATTTTACAGTTGGTTATATTGAAGATTCCTAAAATATTTTGGTCTTGTAGGAAAACATCGTGTATAGATTGTAGTTACCTTCAGAGGTGGTGCTGTAGGCGACCCATTTGAAGAACATCATGAACACCATGTATAAGAACAGCAGGCACAGGAACACGATTTGCGGCAAGAACTCGAGGAAGATGGAGTAGCGACGCTTGAAGAAACTGGAAACAAAAAAAAATAGTTTTAGAAAAGCCAGATTTACATGTATAAATTATTTATAGCTAAAATCAGATCGCGGCCGATGATAACTCTTAAAATATTAGGCTTATCAATAAAAAAAACGGTTCATTCAATTGGCCATAACTCATAAACGGGAAGTTTTACAAAAAAGTTTACTAGTAACAAAAGATGCGGAATTGTATACAATAATGGTCTCCATGGCTTTTGCACTAAAGTGCATAGTTTCCGAAATATCGGCCAAAAAATGTTTTTTCAAGATGGCGTTTGAAGCTCCACTTGGATCTGTCAGCATTTTGTGATTTTATGCTCAGTAAGTGAACCTAAAGCTTTAAAAAAAATTGAATCGGTTTAGTGCAAAGTTACATTCTATTTTTACTGAGCTCTGAGCTAGTTAACATATTTTATATTACGAGATCCCGCTAAAGCAGACAATGGACCATGTATTATAACTGATTCTTGCAGGAAAATAACATAATGCTCATATAATCTCAGATCGGGTAATGCTCAGATCAAGCATCCGAGAACAGGATTCTCGCCATCTCGAGCTGAAATCATGTGGGTATTTTATCTTCCCTACTTCATGGGACTCTTAACACAAACCATGTAAATTAACTCACTTGTAGTTGACGACACTCATGCAGACACCGAAGATCATGTGGATGACACCGAATATGATGGAGAGCTTCATTTTGTACGAGTTGAGGAAAATGATCTTGTTGTCAGCAGTCTGTAAAAAAACAAAAATTGTATCAGACCAGCTAGTCCAGCATGCGACCACGAAACGCCACGAAAAGAACTCTTTTCGACGTGCGAAAAAGTAACAGATAACTATATACTTTGCCTTAACGCTGTCTCGTTCTGGCATGTCGACAGAAATATTACTTCGTGCGCATCCTAGCCCGGCAAGACAAATATAAGAATCGACAAAATCGAAACTCAAAATCATCAACATCATTATTGTCAGCCGTAGAACGTCCACTGCCGGACGTAGGCCTCCCCTATGAATTTCAATAAGCCCGTTTGGAAGCGACCTGCATCAAGCATGTTCGTGCGGTCTTAATTAAAATTTGGAATACAACTAGTATTAAAATGCCCATGAAGCTAATTCTACCCAAAGAAAATCTTGCAAAGTAGGCTCAAACAGCAGTCCAAAAAAGCTTCAAAATATGGTAAACAAGTCTGAAAAAAACCAACGGTATTTAATGCTTCATTAAAATGAAATTTCATATTTTCTAATTTTGATTTTTGTTCAAGGCTGTCCTCACGCCGCCATATTTTACAAGCAATGTCAAAAGATAATAAAATACAAAAAAATTAAATTCCTTTAAATTGTGATTTTTATTAAAGAAAATAATTGGAGAATCATTTCCCAAAACAAATAAAGCAACTAATTTACTGTATCAGGTAATGGCCGAAGCTCGATATATTTTTGCAATTTGCATTATCTCTTTTATCGTTTGCATACTACAACAGAGTTCATTATTATTTTGTATACAAAAATATTCTTACCTGCCAAATAGGATCAATTCCAATGAAGTAAGGTTCTCCTACATACGCATCTTTCGGGTCCAGAGTGAGCGCCAGACTGTTCTCCATGGTCGCGTTATCATACGGCACGATCCACGACGATCCAAATATGTTCATCGATTTGGAGAAAATGTCGTTATAAACGAGTCCAGTGTACATCGAGAAACAGCCCATGAGGAGGATGATGTAGCGACCGGCGAAGAAGATGTTCCAGATTTCGTTGTTGGATTTCTTTTGCTGGAGGGAAACTTCCTTGATGACCATCCAAGCTCCGAACATCGCCATGATGGCTCCGTGGCCCAAATCGCCGAACATCACAGCGAATAGGAAGGGGAATGTGATGATGGTGTATAGAGCTGGAAAGAAAACATCAGTTAGGAGGAGGAATTGAGGTTAGTTTTAATACAAACGTAGTAAGAAAATAAATCCGATTCCATTGTAATATTGTCTGAAATGCGCATTACACTTTTACTAGGGATCGTAGCCCTTAAGGTCCAATAGATAACTTGAAATTTTCTAGTGCAAAACCAAAATAATGGTCAGTCTAATATAGAAAAGTGAATCAACCAAATGCCAAGATAAAATAAAATGCATTTTCAAAAAATTCAGACTTCACTTTTTTGGTGTATATTCCTCGTCAACACTATAACGTACTCCTAGTCGCAAAATAATAGTTCTGCTGTAAATGGCAAAAATCCAAGAAAAAATCTCATATCTCGCGCTGACCTAATAAACCCACTAATTTTGCGTTTTCCAACAATGACGAACAAAACAAATCCTCTACAATTACTAAGCGCGAGCGTAGCGAGCTAGTAGATTTTATAACGTAAAACGGCAATTTATTTACCATTATCAGTGAATACGTACCAGGGTTGCATTCCCTGTAGGAGGCGACTCCGTACGAGTCGATGAGAGCCTGGAAACCGCGCGTGAAGCGGTTGGTGCGGTTGAACGTCGGAGGCTCCTCGTCAGCCTCGATGCAGTTCAGGAATGATGGGATCGAGCTGCCGCATGCATTCTGAAAAATAACATTTCATCAATTTTGGAATAAGACACCGTCTTCACCGTCGTCACCGTCACGTCTGCCGACCTGAGATATTTATTCAACAAAACTAGCAGGAACAAAAATCTCATTCTAATGCGATATCTTTATCTACCATCTACTTAGTAGGCTTATAGGATTACATTATACTTACAGATCCATTGGCCAAATCCTTCTGCACGTTGGGCAGTTCAGCAGTTAGCACCCAGCACTCGCCGATGGGGCACTTCTTGGTGAGTCAATGTTAAAAAGATCAAAGACAAAATAAGTTGACGTACTCAAAGTAATCTACTCACAGATCCATCAGCGAAAGCTTTCTGCACTTTGGGCAAGTTAGCTGCAGCCACCCAGCACTCGCCGATAAGACACTTCCTGGTGACGATAAGCGATGTGCTCAAGTCAATATACTCACAGATCCGTCAGCCAAAGCTTTCTGCACGTAGGGCACCCAGCACTCCCCGATGAGGCACTTTTTGGTGTAGATGAATGTCACCAAAAAGAGAAGAAGTTGAAGATATTAAAGATAACTTAGGCGATGCACTCACAGATCCGTCAGCCAAAGCCTTCTGCACGTTGGGCAGGTCAGCTGTAGGCACCCAGCACTCCCCGATGAGGCACTTCTTGGTGACGTCCATGTTGAAGAGGTTGAGCGTGTGGTAGATGGCCTTCATCTTGCGCACCATCACCGTCCAGCTCGCCAGCTCCTTGGCCACGCTTTGGAGGACCCGTTGGCGGTGGTCGCGGGTTTGGTTCAACACCTGGGGAGATAGGGTTAGTCTATAATATGTGCGGCGAAAAGAACTCGTCGACTCATACAGACGCTTGCATTGTGTCAAGGAAAATATGTTTAATTTAGGAAAAATGCACGATGAATTTTTAAAATCCCGTTCTTAAAAACTTATTTTTTACAATCATCAAATATCAATAAAATTCAGACTACTTAAGGCGGTTGCCTTTTAGTCAGAGCAAATTCAAATTGTCATGGTTTTTTGCCATTTTCAGATAAGCCACACATTGTCCCCATACATCTAAAAACCAAAGTAGTGGTCAGTCTATGCACAAAAGTGAATGAAATCAGTTGATGCACCGATACATCGACCTGGCCTTTTTAGGGTTCCGTACCCAAAGGATAAAAACGGGAGTAATAGGGTCCCGTTTTTATCATTTGGGTACGGAGCTAGTACAGCGGGGGGTCTTCCCCGCTGTCCGTCTGTCTGTCCGTTTGTCTGTTACCAGGCTGTATCTCATGAACCGTAATAGCTAGAGAGTTGAAATTTTCACAGATGATGTATTTCAATTGCCGCTATAACAACAAATACTAAAAACAGAAAGGGGGGAGCTCCCATACAACGTGATTTTTTTGCCGATGGGCTCCCATACGGTACGGAACCCTTCATACGCGAGTCCAACTCGTACTTGGCCGATTTTTCTTATTTTGTTTTAAATACTGAAATGTTATGGTTATCAAGTCAACCGTTTTTACCAAATGGGTAAAAAGTAAAAAAAATCCAAGTCAGTCTCGATCATCATCATCATCAGCCTGTGTCGACCCACTGCTGGGTATAGGCCTCCTATCCAATGTGTCATTGTTCTCTATCTTGGGCCAATCTCATCCACGCCTGACCAGCGATGGGTCTGATGTCGTCGACCCATCGGACTGGTGGTCTGTCTATCAGTCTTGTTTACGTCCAATCCAATAACATAGACAAAATAGTAAAAAAAATCTTCATACCATGTTCAAGTCCTCAAGCCTGGTGCGGACACCCTTCACCATGTCCTGTCGCTCGGCATTGGAAGGCGGGCACGGGTAGAGGGAGGCGTGGAAGCCGGTGCACACCTTCTTGATGCGCGACTTGAGCTGCTCGCCTTGGAAGAACGCTACGAACACCGTCTTGTAGATCTCGTTACCCTGCGGAAAGAAACTCAATGAGGACTTTTGATGTTTGTTTTTGGAATTACGTGCGTAGTGAAAACAATAGAAGTCGTTTTGCTAAGTGCAAAACGACTAGTGGTGGGTAAAATGAGCCTCTTCACTCAGTAATCTGTTCAAGTATCACTGGTACGAGTAGTATCTGTATATTATTTTATTTTTTGGTCATAGGTCGCTCGTGCCTAGAATATTTTCATTCCAATAATTTCCTCTATAAACACACTATTACGAAATGGCTACACCTCTTCCTTTCCTTTGAATACACTTTATAGTGTGTTCAAAGGGAATTCTGATACCTTGTGTAGTAAAAAAATCCAACAAGGTATCATAATTCCTTTACATACATAACTAAAAATGCATTTTTCTATCTCAATAGTTAATTTATATGCCTTTTGACAGTAATCAAAACTGTTCAGTAGAACATAAGATATTTACGTACAAGTTAATTAATATAGAAGATTTACTATGGATTCAAAAGAAATTGGTCCTTCGAGCCATGCATAGTGGAATTCTAACTTTTGATCTTAAAAATGAGCGCTTTTCTAACATAGATAGTGGCGGAGTCTTCTATCTAGCGGCTTGTCGATTTCAGCTCGTCGCAGAAACAAGTTTCCTGTTGAGATGCGCCACAGCATGCGCTCGAAGGCGGGCACTCGCTCGCAAATTATTATCACTCCGGCGACAAAGCCCAGCCGCTCACGGTATGTAACTCACAGATACCATGAAAATGTGGTCTTTCGAGCCCTCCTTCATTTATTTCCTAACGTAGATACTTACAGTGGCGGGGTCTTCTAGCGGCTTGTCGAGTTCAGCTCGTCGCAGGAACACGTTGCCTCGCGAGATGCGCCACAGCATGCGCTCGAAGGCGGGCACTCGTTCGCGGTTCACCACTCCGGCGACGAAGCCCAGACGCCCGCGGTTCGCGGCTTGCTGGCCTGTTTCGTCGGAGATTAGCGACCTAGGGGAGAAAACACGAAAATATCACTTTGAGATAAAGACCAAAACAAAATTCTTGGCGGCTGTGCGCGAAACTCAATCCTCGCGCAGCTGTTAAGTGTGCTTCAGTCAAGATTGGGTTTAGCGCAGCTTGTAGCTAACATCACAGCATAGAAGATTCTATCTGTAGAAATTTCTACAGCTGAAGGCGTCACCACCGGCCTTTTTCAAACACTTTATATATGCATGGTAGTCGCCGTGACCGCTTCGGATCTTCTTTCTTTAGTCTACGCTAAAGAAACGTTACGCACGTTAAAAATGTCACGATACAATATTGAGATTACCATTGTTGAACATCTACTCTGTTGGAGTAGGGTAGTTGACTGGTATTGAATTAGTTAAAAGTATTAAGATTAGTGAATTCTGCAATTCATTATGATTCATCTGAAAAAATAATTAAAATTGGCTAATCAAGTTCAGAGATATAAGCTTGTAAAGATTTTAGTAGGGATAAAGAGGGGATGCCTTGTCCCTTTCAGACAAAGCATAACATAGTAAGGCGAATGTATGACACTTACGTGTAGTGACGTCATAGCCTGCCATAGTGCGCTCTTTGTCTAGCAAGAAAATAAATATGCTTATAACTTCTTTATTTATTCTTGTTTTCGTTAATCGGATCTGTTTATGGTTACAAGAGGACATCAAAAAAGTGTTGTCAACGAGCCTATTGATTTTGGACAAAATTTGTAATCTGCATAAATGGAAATAGTTTCATAACATAAGACATTATTGACCTAGGTAATGAAAATTTATGTTTCGAAATGTCCATGCTATTAGCACCAATGGTTGGCACCTATAGTTTCTTCGTTGGACAATGAATGTTATTGCCTGTTAGTTACGGTAGAAAGTGACATACTTGGTGAGCGAATCCATGCCGATTTCCTCCTGCGCGCTGAAGAAAGCTTCAGTCTTCTCGAGCACGTGCCTCAGCTCCGTGAGCTCGAGGAAGTTCTGCTTTAAGTTCACGGCGTTGTGGGATAGCTCCAGAATCTCGTTTTCCGTCTTTTCCAAGTGCGCCTAGAAGAAGATAGTGAGACATAGTTACTAATACGTATTATTTTTCGCCAAAAATGGCATAATCGACTTCAGCCGTGATCGAAGTAGTATTTTTTACATTATTATTGATTTTTCGGAATCGAATCGGCCAATTTCGATAAAATTTAAATGGCATGACCAAACAAAAAAAACATCAAAATTGGTTCATAATAGCGTACTTAACCATACCAAAAAAAAAAACTTAGTCGAATTGAGAACCTCCTTTTTGGTTAATAAGTTAGTATAGCAAGGCGGTTAACCTTATAAGAGATATATATAAGAGATTTAAGGTGCCGGAAAGCTTTTGACATGGCTGATATAGTTACTACTAAAAATTAAAATAAATATTCGTTTTTTAAGCACCACGCTTTCTATAGGTAAAGTTTACCCAAACTCTTAAAAGAACCTTCGGAGTGGTCGTAGTCACTGCTATATGATACCTACGTGATACGTACTTATGCGTAGAAATATGGCTCAATATAACACCCTTCAACGCAGAATATTATCTGGTTTCATTTGTGCAGACGCGTAGACGTGACCTGACGTGATAGATATGAAATATCCAAGGGTGATATTGCCACGACCCCTTTGCTATGGAAGCCAGAATAGTTTTATTGCCACCGAATATCCTGCGAAAATGCGGCAGATCCGATGACCGCATTTTTGCTTTATTTCGTTAACGTGATTATAAAAAGGGTGGATATTATTTCAACTCGACCCCTGTACTGAAAGTATTGTGTCTAGGTACATAAATTTAGTTCTCGTAAACTAAACGTATGGTTCTCTTTTCAAAAGAATTTCGGAAACAAATCGATAAGGTTGGCGGCAGGAGACAGGGAAAATTTCCAACAGAGCTTTCTTCCGAAGGTTATGCCTTGTACAGGTCTGAATTGAGCCAATAATGATCATTATAGCTCTTTTCTCTTACTACAGATCAAGAAAATCGTATGGTTCACGTATTTTGTAACTTTTCTGAAATAATGACCGATTTACATTATTCCAGTCCAGCCGAGCTAGTATGCGCGTCACGAATTATTTCGTTCGTAGTGTCAGAACGAGACAGCATTATGGCAAAGTATATATAACTGTCACTTTTTCACACGTCGAAATGAGTTCTTTTCGTCGCTTTTCGTGGTCGCATGCTTTATAGCCTGCAGGGATCGTATCCTTATCGATCGAATAATATATAACGGTCATAATACTTTGTCTTGAAGTGACCCAGGGAGGGATAAAGAGAAGACCTAGCAGTGACCAGGTTATCAAAAAACAGGTTTATTACAGTTATTGCAAGGTCAATTATGATCTTACGTCTTACCTCAAGGTCGATAATTTCCCTCGGGTTGGGCGCTCTGGGGGCCTCCTTGATGGCCGGGATGTGAACCTTGTCCTTGTGCACCTCGGCCTCGATGTAGCGCAGCTTGCGCTCCATCTCATCGCAGCGACGCACCTCGTTGACGAACTTGCGTTGGAACGCATTTACGTCGGGGTTTAACTGGAAATTACACCATTTTATTAGAAATCAATTCAATAAATACATTTCGTAAATATTTCCTCTGGTAGCAACTGCAACTTTTCAGTTGCAATAGTTCAGTTTTAACTAAGCACCGGACTATCGATACCTACGCTCTAGCAACAGTACTTAGTCCGGTTTTGTGTCTATTACAATAAAATCGACTTCGATACACGAGAAGAAGGAGAAATGTCAGTCAGTCTGAGTTCTTTGCGTTTTGAATTAGAATCTAAAGGCTGAATTGACTCAATATTTTTCGTTTTGATAATTAATTCATAAAGGCTATAATATGTATAGTGCCCAGCAGTATGGAACCAAGTGTAGGAGATCTTCTTATGGCAATAAAGAATACCTATGTCTAGGTACAAAGATATACGTCTGTGATAATGGTGATGGCCTGGAAGAAATCGCTTTAAGCGATAAGGCCGCCAATTAGGAACCTATAAATTGTACTGTTTTGTCCTTTTAAACGGTTTTTTATGTAAGTAATGTGGTTGTCTTATAAAGTGTTATTGTACGTTTATTTGATAGAACAATTTTATAAGCACCTAGTCATAAAGATATAATTAGTGTACTAGCTAGCACCTTTCTTTTTACCCAGGAAAATCCTATACAGATACCATCAGGCCTGGAGAGGCCGGTGGTTATGTGGGAGTTCCCACCGCTTGTCGGTGGTATACCCACTAAAAACCTGGGGTGCTTTCGGCTCTGCGCCATGTGTTGGGGCTACGGGAACGCTTCCGCACTTCTCCGCGGCTACTAGCTAGCATCTAGTTGTAAGTATTAGGCGGCATAAAATAATAATTTAGCACGTGAACAGTAGGTATAAATTTAATACATATGTAGGTATCTACTCGTACGTGATTAATAGGTATCGCCACACGCTCTAAAATGGATTAACGCTCAGATGAAGTCATTTTGTAAATTGTGTACTTGCCGGGTTCTACAGTGAATACTCGGAACCTTCAAATATAGGTGCCATTCCATCTGTATTTAGATTTGATACCTACATCATCGCAGCATTGGTATAATCATTACACCTAGCTAGTCGATGATATGTTCCATGCGTAAAAAGTAGATTTCACAGTACCATGAGTATGACCAAGTCATTAACCTGGTGGTACCTGAGTAATTAAAACGCTTCACATACCTACTTGAGATATAAATTATGTATTTTACATTCTGAGAGTTAATTTATGACTTCTTAAAATATCCTAACAATTCCCCCCGTGCCTCATGTGAAGTAAATGAGGAAGTAATGTTAACAATTAGGTACGCGTACGAATTTTGTTGATATTTTTATGATATTAGAGGTACTAAGAGTAAATTTAATATAGGTACCAGCGCCACATTTGGCCAAGAATTGATTACAAAAAAGTTGCTGTTTACATTATTTTTACTCCAGTGATAGCAATATATTTTTGCAATTCGCAATTCTTTGGTCAGTAAATTGTGTTGTAGGTACATATTCGCCGAATTTTAGGTTTTTGAAAGTTACGTTTTCCTATTGTTTGTCTTACAATTTAATTACTTCTTTCGTTCCATGGAATATGTATAATGCATTACTTAAGTATTTATTTATCCAAATGAAATACCTACTATGATTATTTAAAAAGGTCGCGTAAACCATAGCGGGCCTCTAAAAGAGTCAGGTCAAACCTGAGTGTGATTCTGAGGGTCAAAGCGCTATGGCACGGTATGATATTTAATTACCGTGGCCGTACCGTATGAGTAATAGTGAATGAATAATATTTACGATCATCGACTACCTAGTTAAACAAACAATAGCGACCACACATCATATTCCCAGAGCCATAAATAACACGCTACCTGTGCTGCTGTATCATAAAACCACCCAGATACTTAGTTCTATAACAATGAATATTTATTATTTAATCGCAGCAAATTAAATCCTACGGTGAATTCAGGAACCGATAAAATATCCTCTGATACTGAAAAACTGCTTAGCTGCTTGCAGACCAGTAATCAGTAAGAAAACTAATAACCCTCCTTGATAGTTCAAAAGTGTTATGTAGCTTATTAAGTCTCTATAATAGTATAACTGTGATTAGGTCGTCTTTGAAAAAACGAGGACCATGACTGTTTTTCTAACCTAAGACCTTTGAGGAAACATTATATAGCTCGATGCCTAAGACAGAAGTAGCCTAAGGTAGGAAGGACACCTTATACCTTGCAGTGGGCAGTTTTCTGAACTGCGAGTAGTAGGCAGAAAAAAGCTGTCAATAATAGTGACAGTTTTGTTCTCATGTGGACTTTTATGTTATTAATGATCCGAGTCAATGCTAGCTTAATGCATAAAAGACCAGACGGCAGTTAGTACAATAAGGCTTGTCACAATCAACTCTATTACAGATACAAGCTACGCTATATTTCTAGTGAAAAAAAAAAAAATTACGGTTGCCTCATTCAGATCATTTTACAGACTTAACGTTGATTGCTCTTTAGGTACGTGTGAACGCTGCCTGATAACTAAGTACTTAAGAGTACCTTGATTATAATTAGTCAGTCAGGTAAATCTGCGGGTGTATACGGAACACGAATGGAAAATAACGTACGAACCGATAGTCAACACTATTATGCTACATTCCTCGCGTACGCATAAAGCGTTTCGGCTCAATATTAGCTATAATATAACGAACACCCAGAATGAGAAACTACTACCTGATAGGTCATATCTAGTGCAAACAAAATAGGCCAGCTAAATAAACGTGCCTTAGAGTTCATAAGTATCTGTTATTATCAAACAAGATATTATGATTAGAGGTGAACCTATACCGAATACACAAATAGTTGCACCACGTAAGATATCCAATTTAGTTAATTCTCACATTTCCGCCTACCTTTGAAACAGCGTGCATAGATGGCTATTTGCAAATTAGCTAATGACTTTCAGTAGGCACCTAACAGCTATAAATACAAACGAGCAGGGTACATAGATAAACCTTGATAAAGGACAATCAATCGACATCTTGATAAGGAACAATCAATTGAGATCGACGAGCATAAGGCCATAACGAACCGTATCAATCAACTTGTAATAACACATGAACATACAAGTAGAAATAGATTTAGAAAATATAATCAGTTGGCGGTAAGACGCAACCGCAACTTTTTCAAATAAGTACGCCATATCACTATCGGTAGGTAGTTATATCAATTCCAAAGCGGTTTTGATTTCAAATTGAATAACTAGATATAAAATCTTTAAGTACCTAGGTATGCTATTCTGTGGACAATAACAATAGGTAGGTAATGTGTTTGTAAGAATAATACTACGCTAATACGGATATTTATTCATCAACTTGCGATATTAATGGAATAACTGCAGAAGTCACGCGATGTTAGTTTTTGCCTGTGTATCAGCCCATGCACATCCGGCCTCCAGGGTCAACTATCTTGATAATTGAAAACCAATAGAATAATTAAAATTAACTTTGAAATGTGAACAAATGCTCAAATCAACAGTACCTATAGTTCACAAAAAATGCTTAAAATGGAACGTATGGAGGGAGGGTTGAGATTGATCTCCAATCGGTCATCAAACTGGATCAGCGTTTCAAGTTTGTTATTATTGGGACGCAGATTGGAGATCGATCGGTGCATGGAATTGAATCTCAGATTGTCGCGATCTCGAGATTGAAGTTTGAATATTGGAATCGGCCGTAAATCGACTACGAATGAGTGCTATAGTGAACAAGCGTGTGGCAATAGCCACCACTGACATTTTTCCTAAGAATTCACCACAAGTTAGTCGACAATGCAAATTCTTCTAGTGTATGCGCTTTTGGCTGTGGCGACACGGTCGTTTGCAATCAGTCTAAGTCATAAGACCCATCATATATTTACACATTCGGTGGTTAATTTCGAACCTAGTTCGTGGTTGGTTCTACTATGTTACCTGCTATCATGACGTTAAAACATGTGTACAGCAATTATTTTGATCGACCACATAGATATACCTACCAATTCTGCATACTGTTCAGAGTTAACATAACTCTAACACAGCCGACAAAGTAGGATGCTATCTCGCTAATTAAATACATTATCTGCGTAACGTCATGGGGTAATTAATCCGCACAGTTAATTATGTATCAGTATTTTAAGCTCTGTAAATGTGTTTTGCTCGCTTGCGTTTTGTTGATTAAAATGGAGTTCAGAATACATAATTTGAATCATATTAAGTACTTCTTTTTGTCTCTTACAATTATCAGAATTCGTTTTCTTTCGTCTTAAAAACTAAAAATGTATAATTATGTACCTAATACATTTTTTCTATTTACCCACAGCATAAAGTATTAGGGAGATATATCGTGGCGTCATCGTCTTCTTTGTTGTAATTTGCATACTTATTCATTCATTGACTTACGAGTCAAAGATGACCTTAATAGACATAAATCTTTTTACGATATCTAGTTTCGCTTTAGCCGTAGCAATATTATAATTAAAACGAAGTTCCAACGTTACCCTGAACGAACAGTCTGAAACCTTCACGAAATGGAAAGAGAATGTCTTTTTTCTGTCCCCCGTTTGGAGGTAAACCATCGATCTTCCAAGACGAACGATTCCAAAACTGTTCTCCTTGTATAGCCATGAAACTAAGGCCGCACATACGAGGTGGTCATTTAAATAAGTAATTCGCTGTGTCGTTTTTTTGCAGACGCATAAATCAGTCAGATCGCACGAACCGGTCTAGCTGGGTGCAAGGCAATGCCTGAGGGACTTTATGTACTTACAATGTAGAAACGTGGACAGACTAACTTAAGCCAGACAAAATACATGGCGGGTTGAAATAAATTCCATGGATATTTGCCAGTTTTGCTCAAATTCGAGACACACAAGTGTTGTTTACTTTGTACTAGGTACCTACTGATAAATCAATGTAGTTAGAGTTTTGTAACACTAATAACAAAATTTAGAATGATCATATTATTTAGGATTCATAAGAGATGTTATGAAGCGGTAATGAGGAAAATCCTGTCTTAAGATGTAACAGATATAGTTAAGGTCACATTAGCTATAAATTAAAATCAGTTCCTATTACAAATACCCAAGGGAGTACTGATAAAGATTATTACTAACTCTAATAATGTAACCCCAGAAACAAGCAATGAACCTAACAACTGTGAAATACGCGCTTGGTCGGCTTTGCTATCTGTCCGTGCTTGATGGTCATAGAGTAGGAAAGATCTCACAGAGAGTTACATTTACACTTTCCCTTTCAAACAAACTTTGCTTAAGTGCTTTAGAATGGAAGCTTAACATACGCATATGTCTGTGTCCGCCAGAAAGTCTCCGACATGTCGCTTGCACAACTTTAAGCAGCTGTTTATACGCACAATGAGACTGGCCCACCAGTTGATGACACAATAACCAGTCCCGAAGCAGCGAAATGTATCTATTGTTTGACACACATACTTACAAACCTTCCGATAAATTCACTAAGTACAAAACCTACATTTTAAACACTAAGATAATACCTATGTGCACAACAACAATACTTTCAAGGCTGAATAAATTTTATTGACACTCATTGACAATATTCGAGAATATGCGACAATTTTAAATGTGTGCAATGATATGCAGCAGGCCGAAAAGGCAACCTTGAGGTACACCTCTACGGTCCTCCCAATTACTACCTTGATAACCTTTGATTTGGCGTGACTGATCAATCAAGTTCACTTATAACAACTCGCTGCACTGTGAAAATTATTCAGTGTAGTTCTTTGGCGTAATAAACGTATTACGAGTTTTTGAGAGCATCGAAGGCTTCGGAACGATTTGTTTTAAATAGACAGAGTTCTGGAGTATTAACACAATTGCATTGTTACGTAAACTAAACGTGCTATACCACTTACTCTTATTGACATAAGTGTAAACACCTCGTTTAAAAATAAATAAAGTGGTAACGAAATACATATTTGCGTTGTTCATAGGTACATCTGTACTATATCTGTTGCCGTGGAAGTTTTAAATGAAACGTTTTCCCCATAGAGACCTAGTTTTTCCTATTCCATTGTCCGAACAATATGTTAGTTGATAGAATTCATTGAAATGAAAACCTCGTTTATCTATTTTGTTACTAAGCATGAATGACAAGAATTGGTACTATAGAAAATTAATCTGCAAAACGAAGTCGTGCGTGACGTGGACATCATTATGTAATATGGTAATAGTAAACCTAACGCAATGATTACCTACCATTTTGCTCACTGCCTTTATTTAAATACGTATACTATACCTATCAACAAGTTTTGGGAGACAACATGAAATAATCAAGAAGCTCAAATAAATAGATACCTATACTTGGTAAAGCAAAAGTGCAAAGATTAAAGTCTTGAATTATCAGATGAATGACGTCTATTATCTGTACAAGGACGCAATCTTTGCTCCATTGTAAACTTGATGCATCATCGTAGTTTTTGTAAAAGTTCACAACATGTATGATTTCTGGTAATAAAGAAAAGATTTTACATTCTAGGACTCTATGATGTTACAAACCGACAAAGTCTACTTTGTCGGTTTTTCAGGCAAACCTGATTATGATCGCAGGAACATGCACAATGCAAACCGCTTTCAACCGACCATCTATAGCCTCTTAGTATGAGATTAAGTCACACGAAAACTGTTTTCGTGTGGCTTATTTCGCTAAAAAAAAGAAGCCTTTTTGTAAAATATCCTCAGTGAATATGAAACAGCTTAGATCTAACAAAATGTAAGTAGGTAGTCACAGAAAAACGACCAACAAATAATTATTTTTTCGCAAAAAATACCTTTGATCTTGTAAAAACTTCGAATGTTTCGCTCGAATTGTTTACATTATTGTGGATTTTTCAAAAACGGCTCAGCCGATTTTTGTAAAATTTAAATAGGGACCTAACCAAACTAAACCTCGGGAGTATACCCTTACGAACTAAAAAGAATTTTTCGATTCAGTTCACAATTGGCGAAATTATCGATGAACATACAAAAAAAATACATACAGAACATAGAACCTCCTTTTTGGAAGTCGGTTAAAAATATCTACGGCTGAAAATTCAATGTTGTTCCAAGTCAATTTTAGAGTAGCCGTATATCAATATCAAAATAGCTGTATACTAGCAAATTGGGAAAAACTATAGTAGGCCTAGACCTTATTTGTGGTACAAAATATTTTTATGAAAATACGGCTGCATGTTTCTAGAGG
The DNA here is from genome assembly GCA_964007245.1 of Hypomecis atomaria. Classification (NCBI taxonomy): domain Eukaryota; kingdom Metazoa; phylum Arthropoda; class Insecta; order Lepidoptera; family Geometridae; genus Hypomecis; species Hypomecis atomaria. The sequence goes on from OZ023288.1 coordinate 6,778,084, forward strand.
GCTCAAAAGCCGTAAGTATATTACGGGAAACACCGTATAAGGAACAGCACCGGCTGACATGATGATAGATAGATAGATAGATAGATAAACTCTTTATTGATTCACACACACATAAAACAGAAAAATAGAAAAAATTAGATGATACAATATGTGAAGCAACCGGCGGCCTTATCACTGAAAGTGATTTCTTCCAGGCAACCTTAGGATGGAGAGAGATGGTACAAAAGAAAAAACGACGGGGTGTGCTAATTTAGAGGACACTTTAAAAATAAAAAAAGAATTATACAATAGACATATACATACATACAAATATTATAAATACTAATACATAAATAAATGATATAATAAAATAAACTAATAAATACTTTTAACTTCTAACATACACAAATAACCAATGTACTCGTATAAGTAAACAAATACAATAATAAGCAAACTACAGAAATTAATAAAACACCCAAAAACTAAGAACTATTTGAAGATTGCGACAGATATAATTTTTTAACCTCCTCTTTAAAAACAATTACTGACGGGGCCCGTTTAATGGAAATGGGTAGAGGATTCCATAATTGGACTGCTTGGAATGAAAAGGATTTGCCATAAAAAGTAGTTCGAGCAGAAGGAGTCATCAGGATGAGGTTGTCTTTAGACCGAAGAGGGATAGTGTGGGATGTATGCCAATAAGAAAAACGCTCTTTAAGGTAGGTAGGGGTAGAAGGGTTAAATAGAATATTATAAAGGAGGGAGAGGATGTGAGCATTCCGACGAAGGCGAACAGGAAGCCACTTGAGCTTTGCGCGAAATTCAGATATATGATCATATTTACGTAGCCCAAAGATAAATCTTATACAGTAATTTTGGAGGCGCTCTAGCTTGTCAAGTTGGTCTTCCGTAAGATCAATATAGCAGGCGTCAGCGTAATCAAGAATAGGGAGTAGTAGAGACTGCGCAAGTGCAACTTTGGTGGCAGTGGGTAGGAAGTTCCTAAGACGTCTTAGGGATCCCCCAGAAGCAAACAACTTGCAGCTAATCGACCTGAGGTGAGAGTCCCAACTTAAGGTGCGGTCTAGAATCACGCCAAGATTTTTTACCGTTTCACAGTAGGGTACCGTGGTTCCTCCAAAAACGACTTTTGGAATTCCATCCCAGTCAATTTTGGATATCATATATGAGCTACCGATTATTATGGCCTGAGATTTTGTAGGGTTGACTTTAAGACCATAGGAGTTACTCCATTCCTAAATGCGACACAGGTCAGTGTTAATAACTGATATGGCAGAGTCTAGCTCACTGAGCCGGGCTTGTGAATAAATTTGGAGGTCGTCTGCATAAAGATGGTAGGAAGACGAAAGGTGTTGAGAAATAGCGTTTATAAAAATTGCAAACAGTAAGGGAGATAGCACGCCACCTTGAGGAACGCCGGCATCAGCATTACACCAAGAAGAAAAAGATTCTCCGAGGCGAACGCGCTGCCGACGGCCAAACAGATAACTGTGAAACCAGTCGAACACCGGTGGAGATATGTTAATAGAGCGTAGTATAGCCAATAGAATGTCGAAATCGACGGTATTGAACGCATTACTGAAATCTAACAAAGCTAGAACAGTAAGCATACCCGCCATCCATACCCAACCGTATGTCGTCGGTGATCTTGATAAGAGCAGACACAGTGCTATGCCCAGGACGAAATCCGGATTGTAGAGGATTTAGGAGATTTTCTCGGTTAAGGAACTCGGATAGTTGTTTGTGAACAAGACGTTCGAGAACTTTGGAAAGGAAAGGAAGGATAGAAATAGGTCGGTACTCGGAAAAGGATTTAGGACTGGGTTTTTTCGGCAGAGGCAAGATTTGCGCGTCTTTCCAGATGGTAGGGAAAACCCCAGATGAAATGGAGTAGTTGAATATATGGCAGAGGATGGGAAGAATAGCGTCCAGAATGGGCATGAGCATGTTCCGACTTATGCTGTCGCCGCCAACTGCATTGGAGGAAATCGACATTACACTCTTTTTAACATCACATTCAGTGAAACGATTAAAATTAAACGGAGAGAAGTCAGGAGTTGGAATGGCAGAAAGAAAATTGATAGTTTTATTTTTATCAGCATCAGATATAGTAGAAGCAGAAGAAAAGTGTTGGTTGAGAGCGTTAATATCGATATTGCTCGGACTAGATTGGCGAGATGATTTGCCGACTCCCAATGACCTAAGAAACTTCCAGACTTTGGCTGGATTCTCATCATCAACAGAGGCATGAACGTGGCGTCTGAAAGCATCCCTACACATCCTATTGCAGCGATTACGGGCCTGAACATACTTAGCATGATTGGAGTCGTTTGGATGCAACTTGTATTTAGATTTAGCAGCTGCTTTCTTATGCATCAAAGATTTTATTTCATCCGTGAGCCATGGTGCAGGTTGATGCTTAATTTTAATGGTACGTAACGGAGCGTGCACATCATAAAGTTGTGTGATCAAGTTATTAAAAAAAGCGATTTTGTCATCCACTAGCTCAGCTTCTAAAACAGGCTACCAGTCAATATGTAGTGCGTCTGCAAGAAGAGCCTCCCGGTCCATACCACCAAAGTTGCGTTGCAGAAGAATTTGAGATTTTTGTTTGGGAGGACGAATTTTATAGGATAGAAAGACCAAGTCATGATAGGAGAAGTTGTCAGCAGGGTACTGACCGTGCTTAGCTATGTTATTAGGGGAAGACACGAACATTAAATCAAGCAAAGAAGGAGTACAGTTTGGGAAATGATGTGTAGCATTGAGTGAGAGAATTTCCAAGTTGAAAGATTTGGCGATAGATTCCAAAGAAGAAGAGCGATGATCTTGTTTGAGAAGGCAAGTATTGAAATCTCCCATTATTATGGAATGTTTATAGGAAGAATAAATTTGTTTAAAAGAGATTCAAAAGAGGAAAAGTAGCTAATATTTTTGGAAGGGCAGTAATAGACTCCGAGAAGAACTTTAGTATGTGAGAGAAGAATTTCAATAAAAAGATGCTCGCCGCCATTAACAGGGGGTGGCTGTGACGACTTATCTATTACAGTGTATGGAATATTAGCTCTTAAGTAAATAGCCACACCACCACCACTGCGAGAGCTGCGATCATTTCTTATGAGGATAAAGCCAGGGAGAGAGTAAGACGTTGAAGGAAGACAAGAGCGAAGCCAAGTCTCGGAGACTAATATAGCATGAATGTTTTTTTGATCAAGAGACGCCAGCCAGATGATATTGAGGTGCCATTGTATAGGTACTCACGTCTCTGAACTGCACGGAGCCGGCCTCTCCCAGCTCGGAGACGGACGTGTAGGCCGCCTCAGGCTGTATGAAGAGCTGGCACAAGGCCATCTCTTCGCTTCGGAACATCGCCCCCATGTCGGCGCTTATTTATGTCCCTCTGCTTCTGTGGAAGATAAACGTACGTTAGCTTTTGATGAAGTAGGTAGTTTTATTACACAACTTGAAATCTCAAGATTGGTATAGGCCGCGCCACAAAAGTTGCCGGATGTGAAGTTAGCTACAAGCTGCGCAATAGGTATCCTGACTGAAGCTCACAAAAAGCCGCACGTTGATTGGCTATTGCGCAGCTTGTAGCTAACTTCACATCCGCCGACTTGTGTGGCACGGCCTATACATTTAATTTTTTAACATTAGCATTATCGTGTGCCTTTCCTAATTTACAAGTTTGTTCATCTCTAATTCAACCTGCTGTCGAATACTAATAGCTTGGTGATTTGATATATTCTAGATTTTTGGAATGATTTCGGAGATTCGGTTAAGAAATGACAGTTGCTGCTTAAATGCAATATACGAGTATGTAAGGTACCAACTAATCACATCACGTATAGATAAGTAGGTACTACTAACATTCGAAAGACAGGTACATGCTACGTATGCTATTGATATTTAAATAGGTAGTACAACGTATCGCACGTTTTTGTTTTCAATCGCAACCTTAATGAATTCGTTCCAGGCTGCGTGCTTGTATTTATAAAATGCCTTTACACTTGTTACGCATTCTCGTATAGTGTCGACCTTACTATATTCGACACCTGCTGCTGTGCAGATGTCAGCATTTTCGACGTCAACATTTTATAGACATTTGTAGTTCATAGGTGCTCTCTCTGCCTCACCTGTGTGCATTCTTGGTTTGTTAGGAATTTACGACGCATCGGCCTCAGACAAGGAGCATGTACGCTCCTTGGCCTCAGACCAAATTAACAAAATGAAAGTGGAGTCCCTCCGCACGGAAGAAATAAAACTTCGACGCAACAGAGCTTTCATGCCCCCTCCATGGTAGCGTTAAACGTTTAACGCAACCTTTATGGAAATCGCATTAGAAGTTTCACTTAAAAAAATCAACACAGTAGTGAACAGACAAGTGAGGCCGGATTTTTATACATGTGGTGAGTGCGTCGGTGTTGCGCCTTCATAGTTCGACTGACAAACCAAGGCGTAGTTTCGTTGTACGTGTATGTGTGTGTAATTGTGTCAGTACACGGCAGGGCGTAGTTTTGCCGGCCTCACTTGTTTGTTCACAACATTCAGTCTTTATTTTTATTTTTTGGTCTGAGGCGTCGGCGTCTTTTTTAATGCTAGGTATTGGTTTCAGGGATTTTACATTATTTGTCATAGAGTCTAGGTAGGTAAATAGAATAAATAAAATCTAGGTATGTATTGAAAGACTAATATCACGAGTATTGTTGAGTATTAAAACCAGTCCTTAGAGTAGGTACCTACCTACTGAAATGTTTTGTGACTCAATATTTGCATAAAATTCTTTATAACAATTTTATTTTTCCGAAATACATTTTGTAGAACCATTTTTGCTAAAATGTTTCGGTCCGTCTGCTGGAAGTTGGAACACAATACTTAACACAATATTTTGTTTTAAATTAATTTAGTTACATATTGTGCTGTTGTGCTGATGTTCGGGTAAAATAAAACAATGGTTGATAAAAAAAGGGCTTCCGGACCTTTAGTATCTGATTACCGTTTGTTGTTTTTTGTAGTGGTAGCGGTAACATCGAATGGTTTTTTGTAGAGCTCACCCGGGAACGGACACGATTATTAATGGTTATTTAAGTTTTAACAGCCAAATGGTACAATAATATCAAACCAAACCCTATTATGTTTCGGATAGATAAGCAATGTTTCCTCATAAAATAAAGTTCAAAATTCTGGTCAAGCGAAACAACAGGCGCGTGATTTCTTCGTCTCGTTATTCAAATGTGTTAAAAATGTCTGTGATAAATATATGAGTGCAGAAGTAGATACCTACACTTGAGTTCGCGGTCACATCAGATTGAAATGGGAGCAAGTTACAGAGATATCAAGTCATCGCTCAAGGTTGGGACATGAGGCCATGATTGCTTATTGCGGAATGTTATCAATTGACACTTATATGAATGTTGCTCGATATATTTCATTAGCTTTTTTATAGATATCGAATACAGTACGAGTGTAATCAAACTAAGTATTTTAAAAATGTTAAACTTATAAACTAGCTTTTGATTTTTTTATGTAATCAAATGTAGACTACCTACGAATAATATAAAACTATGAGAGACATTATCTCTACGTATGTCATGGCAGCAATGAACTCATAATTATTTCATAAATAATAAGAGAAAAGGATGATAAGGAGTCATAAACAGAGACAATTTCGAAGATTTATTCGTATGTTGGAAACTTTTATTGAAGACATATCTTATACTCGTACATATAATATTTTCTTTCACTGAAGCTTTTTATTATGGAAAATAATAAGTATGGTTAGCACATCTTAACTTTACTGAAAGCCCGATTACAGAGGCGCCAGCGTAATTATATTAGCTAAATAGCATAGTTCTGTTTCTTTTTCACTTTAGGCATTCGCTAGAGAGACCGCTTTTTACGTTGCTATTTAATTACGCTGGCGCCTCTGTAATCGGGCTTTGAAACCCTGTAAAAATCTTCTATTTTTTTTTCTGGGAATCTTTTTATGACATGATTACGTTATTTCCTTAAAAAAAAACGGGTTGCACTCCGGAAGTGCCGGCATAAGTCAATACCGTGAAATCTGTCTGGCAAGTTTGCCACGGGATGTTATCTTTACCACTAGCAGTGTGATCACACAAATCCTCTTATACCCGTGAAATTGGCAAGTTATTTTGGTTGTGGCCATACTTGTCGTAAAATAGGTGAAACAACTGGCAACACTGCATGGAACGAAGCACCTAAGCGTCCATCTTTACCAGTCATTTTAGATCCGAAGTCGCGACAGTAAAGTTCCCTCAAATTCAGTGCTCCGGGACTTTTGAAATTTATGTCACAAATACTGGATCTACGTAAGTAAAACTTATTAAAAAGGTTACTTTAATGATCATTATTAGAATTATTACTTTATTATTAACGTAAGTGTTGAATTTTGTCTCAAAATATCATTGGCAAAGATGACACACCCGTTTGCCGGTAGGTGATGGTAACTTTACCAAGTTTTGGAAGGGCCTAGGGTTGTCACTAGCATGAAGTTATTCAAATATTTTTGTTTTGTTTAAGTAAATGGGTCGGCGTAATCGTCGAGAATTGGGATGCCGACATTACAAAAATTATACTCAGATAAATACCTATGATTAATAAATTATTGAATAAAAATAATGGTCTCGTAATTTTGACAACCCTGACAACATATTCTGACTTTGTATGAAAATAACTTTATTGGGTGAGCAACTTTACCATTTTGTCTGATTTTATACAATTTTGAAATATAAAGTCCTTTAATAAAACGGTTTGGACATCTATCGAATGTAAGCTTGACAGTTACATTTATGTTTTGTGCAAAATAATTCAATTTCATGCAATAGACCTGGTGGTAAAGTTGCCACAAGGTAGAGCCATCTTTGCCATTATTGTTTTTACACTTTTTTGTTTGCTACTTGTAGGCATTCCAGATTTTTTTGACACGAGTATGTTAATCGACAAATAAGTGGTCCATCCCATTGACTGTAAAGGTCTCTGACTAATATTAAAATGCCAAAAAATTATTTTAACTCATCGACTCATGACAAAAGTGGCAAAGTTGCCAGGTTTGACGGTACCCGTCTTACGAATTTTCGATCAGCTGACGATTTTCACGTGCTGACGCGAGTTTAACATTTTTACCCATCCCAAAAAGTGCACAAAGCCGCAGCCGTAATTTATTGAAGTTTTCACTTCAATAAATTACTTATCACAAGTGTTTGTTGGTCTAAGAGGCAGAAAGGTATGGTTACCTATTTATTTTACTAAGTAATGTTATCTGGAGTATGTCTACGTCAAATAGCCTTCTTACAAGCCTATGTGCTCGCTCTGTTTTGTTTTAGAAATAGTAATTTTATTGCAGTAATTACATACCTGAATTGTCATATTTGTTCAGTCCTCTTTGAATAGGCTTCAATTTAGTCTTGAGATTAGGATTCAGAAAGGTCAACGTTAAATTCAAGAGTGGACTCATATTATGTAATAAATGTATCATCCTTTCAATCAAGTTCAAAAACCATTAAAATCACCTTGTAAAGGTACACGACAAAGAAAAAATAATGTCTCTTTGGCAATGATACAAGGCCCAATTTTAGAGGCGCCATCGTAATTATAATAGCAATTTAGAGTAGCCCTGTTTCTTTTTCACTAGTATATACATTTGATAGAGAGAACATTATTTTACGTTGCTATAAAATTTACTACGGCGCCTTTAAAATTGGGCCTACATTCAACATAATTCAGCAATAGTAGAGGACACAGACCACAGATCTCGTGGATGGGAAATAATTATCATATCGATCTAGTAGAAAGCACAAAGCTCTAGTTAAAATCATAAATATTTACGTACCTAAGTGTCTCGCGCGCTGGGTAAGCAGAAAGTATCTCAAGAACACGCTTGTTGACATAAAAAAATATAAATAGTCCGTCAAATAGCTTATTTATCAAAAAATATTAGACACGTATTTTTTCTTCTGTCAATTTAACAAAAAATGATGAAGATATAACCCGTTAAGTTCCGCGTGATGTCACTAGTTTACTACAGATATAACGAACTAGTGACTTCACGAGACCCCACTCCACCCCTACTCCCAAACTTTGACAAGGTTTATCTTTGTCATTTATTGTTTGATTGACCAAAGAAAAAATACATGTACAAGATTTTTTAATTATCTAACTAACGGAGTATTATTATATATTCTTTGCTAACGGATTAATTGTAGGTAATAATTATTTTTATACCCAGTTAACGTGCCTATTGAATATTTTAAGTTCACATTGTTTTTCAATAGTTTTTCAACGCATAAAAGAGTTGTCCCCAAGACCACTAACCATATCGAATGGTTGGTCACGCTCGCCACAACCTAAGTCGTAGTAATTATATCACGTCTATTGAAGCATATGCGGCTTTTTTCGTTCAATGTTTTGTTTTCAATATGCCTATAATCATGTAGTAAGGCCGTTGGGGTGGGGAAGTTTAGTTAAATTTTTAACGGTAACAATGATAATTATCAGGGTAATTTAGGTTCGATATTATTAGAAAATAATCGACCCAGTACGAGTCCGGCTCGCGCACGGAGGTTTCCGTACTGTATAGGAGCCCCCCCCCCCCCTCCCCAAAGATAAATATTAATTTTATTATTAAAGTTAATTTATACTTCTAAGTATTCTGTGAATATTTGAAGCATCTACCTGTTACCATTATTCTATTTTTAGTATTTGTTGTTATAGCGGCAACAGAAATACACCATATGTGAAAATTTCAGCTTTTTCTAGCTATAAAGGTTCATGAGATACAGCCTGGAGACGGACAAACAGACAGACAGACGGATAGACGGACAGCGGAGTTTTAGTAAATAGGGTCCCGTTTTTACCCTTTGGGTATGAACCCTAAAAAATTGATAGCGTATTAGACGTATTAGTAGTAGACGACCTAAACGAGCCTCTGAATAAGAAACAAAACACTGCAAAACAACCAATAATAATAATAAGATAATAATCTCTACACGAAGATACTTCAGAGGTGGTCCCATTTAAATTTTATCGAAATCGTCTAAGTGGATGATACGATAGATACATTGATTCCTGCGAACTATTCGTCTGATTTTGTACACATTTAATTTTGAACTCTGTTGTGCCATTTTTGGCGAAAAATAGATAGTATTATACTTACTCAAACCAGATTTATTTCCATCAGGTATCGACATATTATGCTTTTTATAAAATAAAAATCAAACATCTTTATAGACTATTGTCATCATTTGATCTAAATCTATATGGTATTATAGGCGTATTCAATAGTAAAGATTAGGTATTGCAATGATCAAATTGTAGAATACGACTACATAAAAACGCAATCGTAACAGCGTTCCCACCCAGTGAAGCAGGAATTAAAGTTCTTGGTCATTGTACAAGGCCATTAGTTTTTGCCGGTCGACAATGCCGGCGTTTTTCTGTAAAATCTTGTCTTTCTCTGCGCGAATTGTTTCTATAGAACTCTATTTCCTAAACATATACCGCCTTACCACAAAATATTTAAACACGCTTTTTAACCGTGCAATTTGTAATGTTAAACATTGACTAAAGCGTGCGTAAAACTTTTGTGGTAAGACGGATAATATAGAATAAAAACCGAACGCTGTCAGACGATGTAAAAAGCAAAGATGTACCTACTGCTCGCGCAAATGATGGCAAAGGTTGGATTAGAGGCAGCTGGGAGAGCTTATTACATTTCTATGGTTGGAAGTTTGTCTTACTCTCTTACTTATTGGTGTATTTATTTTATGTAACTCTTTACAATACCTACCTAAAATAAAGATAACCCTTCTCAGATTGAGACGAAGGGCATGCTCAGAAGTGGATCCTATTTAATACAAGGTTGATACATGATAACGAAGTTAAGATACATATAGACTTTGGAATTAGTAGCATTAATATAAAACTATTTATAATGGGTATAGGGTGTGGTATATTTTTTGTTTCATCGAGTTAATTCATGACTCAGTCAAGTTTTTGCAACTTTCTAGTACGATTAATAAGAGTATCCATAAACCGTAAAATTAATTACAAAACATTTGAGAAGCAGCTAAACAAGACACTTAATTGTTATGCTCTTTGATTACCTACCACTTGCGTGAGCGAAATAGCATATTTTATAAGCATATAAAATTAGGAAAAGCATTCTAGTGACTCGTTCCACTAATTCTGTCAATGTTGTCAAGTTAGCCCGGCTGGAATAAATAGAAAAGACTAATGTAGTAGGTACTATTCTACTTCCACGAACAAAACATCAAGGAAATTAGTAACGTTTGGCAGAAAACATACAATAATTCACGGAGCGCTGAATGGATGGTTTTTGTTACCCAAATTGACGGTAGTTTAACGTTCCTGTCTCATCTTTCTTAGCTATTTGTTACATCCGTCATTCAGGTAAACGAGCATAGATAATTTGCTCATTAACATAAAATATAGTCAGCTCAAGTACTTAAATTGAATCGGGGTATGACCACATATTTGTCGAGGCTTGTTTACTTGTTCTCTATTGGACGAGGTATTTATCCAATTCTTCCTTTAGTGCTGTTTATCTCACGGAAATTAACTACAGATTTTTATTTTTATCTCGCGTATCTTTAGTTGGGTTTTGAGGCCGTTCTAGTACCTACAATTAGAATTGTCGCTAGTTAAATTAATATAAAAATTTAAACAGTCGTAGGGACTAAAATGAATTATCTTTTAATCCATGAAACTTGAAAAGAAAAACAAAAATAAAACCTAATTGAAACAAAAAAATATCTGAAATACGTTGAAGATTATTTTGAAACAGAAAAAAAACCCACGGGCTTATTATTAGAGAAATAATAAGCTATGAGCAAATGAACGACGTATCTCAGAATTACCATTAAGTAAACATTACGAATCACAATGAACGTAACGAAGGCTTTAACAGAGGAAAATCGAGCGAACCTCAGCATTCCTATTGCAGACAGGTATGTTTTCCCTGTAACACCTGAGCTGTAGAATAATTCAACAGTACCCTAGTCGTATTCCACGCAATGCTTTAAGGTTAAACAAGTTTGTTTCCTGTCCGCAATATCCGACAAAGCGACCTTACACCACGGAAGGATCTAGATATAGAAACGTATGACCGTTTAATTTATATTAAACTAGCTTAAAACCCGCGGCTTCGCCCGCGTTTTCTTAGTAGACAGGTACTGGCTTATGAAAATAGCCCGTGGTTTGACCCGCGTTTGTCTTACTACTTGCTTAAAATTATAAAAGGCTGCCGGTTGGCTTGCGTTGTCTTGGCACTTCCTTAAAATAATAATAGGTCGTGGTTTAGCAAAGCATTATCGTATAACGTATTACTTGCAAGGATAATGCCTATGGTTTGGCCTGAATTGTCTTAGTATTTGGCTAAAATGATAATAGGTCGCGGTTTGGCCTGCGTATTCTTAGTACTCGCTTAAGATGGTAATTTATAGCACGCAGCTTAGCCTGCGTTGTCTTAATACTTCCTCAAAATTGTAATAGCCTACCGTTTGGCACGCGTTGTCGTATTACTTGCAATGATAATAGCCCACGGTCTAGCCGCTTTGTTCGAGTAACTGCTTAAAATGAAAATAAGCCACAGTATGGCCCGTGTTGTCTTGGCACTTGCTTAAAACAATAATACTTCGTGGTTTCGCCTGCATTGTCGTATAACGAATTACTTGAAAAGATAATGCTTAGTAGGCATTATCTTTTCAAGTAATAGGCATTGCCTACGGTTTGGCCTTAATTGTCCCAGTGTTTAGCTAGAATGATAATAGGTCGCGGTTTGGCCTGCGCATTCTTAGTACTTGCTTAATATGGTAATTTATAGTACGTAGCTTGGCTCGCGTTGTTTAAGTACTTGCTTAAAATTACAATAGCCTGCCGAATGGCTTGCGTTGTCGTATTGCTTGCAATGATAATAGCCCATGGTCTGGCCCGCGTCGTTATGGTATTTGCTTAAAATGATAATGGCGCGCGCTTTGGTCCGCATTTTCTTAGTACTTACTTTAAATGGTAATTTCCCACAGTTTGGCCCGCGTTGTCTTAGTACTTTTTTTGCTTAAAATAATAGCTCTTGGTTTAGCCCACGTTGTCGTATTACTTACAAGGATAATAATTAGCCCACGGATTGGCCTGCTTTGTATTTGCTTAAATTTACTTGTATCTAAAGTTTATTATGGAGTACGACAATTTTTAGATGATAAATTGCAAAATATTCGAATTAAATTTAATAATAATGATTGTATAATTTTTTTTCGTTCTAATGATTATTGTGTGACCATATTGGACTTAACTGATAATTCAATATTTTTGTGATTAGTAGTAAGATCTCAACAGTTCAACAATAAATGTTCTTTGACTTTAATAGCCCACGGTTTGGACCGCGTCATTTTATAACTTGTCACAAAATAAATACTTAATAAAGTTATATTTTAATATACCTACTGATTTTTTTATAGCGAGAAAAGAATATTTTTCGATTTATGATGAGATATATGACGATCATGAGTTGAGCCATGTAGTTTCCCACTCGTATACCAAATTTTATCCAACTCCATTCGCACGTCATGGTCGGCCAAGTGCGAGTCGGACTCGCGCACGCAGGGTTCCGTACCGTATGGGAGCCCATTCCTCTTGCCGTTATTAATAGCGAGCAAAAAACTCCTAAAAATCACGTTTGTTGTATTTCCCTTATATATTTATTTTATTCTATTTTTAGTATTTTTTGTTATAGCGACAACAGAAATACATCATTTGTGAATATTTCAGCTGCCCAACTATTACGGTACCTACGGTGACAGACAGACAGACGGACATCGAAGTCTTAGTAATAGGGTCCCGTTTTTACCCTTTGGGTACGGAACCCTAAAAAAGGCCAGTACAGGTATTCATCATGTTTCATTAAGTCATTAGAAATTTAATTTCGATTATTCTGAACCCAATGACAATCTCGCCCATAACCGTTTACGCGGTCAAAAGTGATCGAGACACTTGTAGGACTTTCAGACATTCTCTGATAAGTACAGACGAAAAAGTAGCACACAAGAAGGTACATTTTATTTGAAAAATACAAAGCGCACCTACATCTAGACGACAGGCATGTTCTAGGATTCCATTATACTCATCATTTGACTAACTTTTACTATGGTACCAACCCAGAAATCACGGAAATAAAATTAGCTGTTCAACACAAAAAATTCATCGACCCGCGACAAAATGTAAATAATAGGTAATTTTCGCTTTATCAGGGTAGTTCCCATAGTAAAGTAAGTAGTTATTGATCCGTATGTACCCTAAGTTCAAGTCTATTGGCTCACAAAATAAAATCGTTTATAAACTATTAGGGGCCCATTTTGCCCCCATTGAAGGATCTAAATTATCTCAATTTAATTCTAGATATTTCACAACGTTTAAAAAAAACGCGATCAAGTTATTTTTCACGCTTATATAGGATGTTTGGTCTAGCGTTAGACAAGGAATCCGTGACTTTTCCCAGGACGGTAATAGTCATATATTAGTTAAAAGGGTGGGCTATTTTCAAACAATATTGCATCGGTTTTCGAACAGTCATTTAGTACTTTTTTAGGAAATTGATATCCTGAAGGACCCACTGAAATTTTCCGTGATAGCAGTACCCCAAGTGGTAATTTGTGTTATTGTCTAGCTTCGTACCAAATTTCGTTAGAATTCATTTACCCCTATTATCTTAGCTTTATAATTGATTATTTTGGCTATTGCTAAGAAACCCTAAAGATTTTCCGGGATAAAAATAGTTACTGTATTGAAACATGTTGTGTGCTTCCTACATGCCTACCAGATTGCATTTAAAACCGTTCAGCTCGTCTGATGTAATTATTGATGCTTTTTTCACCAACTTTGGGAACTTATCTGACCCGTTAGATAAGGAAAATTCGGAAAAACAGGAAGAAACGTAACTTTTATTTTATTAGTAAAGCATAATATACAAAGTTTTAAGTCAATCGGTAAAGGTAATAAAAAATTAAATGCAAACAAAAAGGGCCCGTTTTACCCCGTTAGAGGTCGATTTTTCGAAATTTTCGTCCTTTGTGCTTCTTTACGTTGTACATTGTACCTATGTTCGAAATTTCAAGTCTCTATCTTTAGTGGATTGGGTTGTAGCCTAAACTGATTAATTTTGGCTATCCCTAAGGATCCCCATAGAATTTCCGGGATAATAATAGTTCATGTGTTGAAACATGTTGTGTGCTTCCTCCATACCAGATTTCATCCATAACCGTTCAGCTCCTTGGATGTAATAGACGCTTTTTTCACCAACTTTGGGACCCAATTTGACCCCTTAGATAAGGAATATTCGGAAAAACAGGAACAAACGTAACTTTTATTTTGTTTGAGTAGCATGTATACAAAGTTTCAAGTCAATCGGTAAAGGGAATAAAAAGTTACATACAAACGAAAAGGGCCCGTTTTACCCCTTTAGAGGTTGATTTTTCAAAATTCCGTTCTTAGTGCTCCATTACGTGGTCCAATGTATCTTTGTTCCAAATTTCATGTTCGTATCTTTAGCGGTTTGGGCTGTAGGCTGTCTGTCAGTCAGTCACTCAGCGAAGCCTTTTATATAATAGATGTCACGGCAGACAAGTGTGTGCGTGAAGTATGTGTAAAGTCTCAAGTATTTGTTACATGGACAGTAACGCTGCTAAGTAATATAATATTGCTAGAAATAACACTGTTATAGACAAATACGAAGTAATTGTGTAGGCGTCAGTCATGGCTAAGTAGCTTGGTGTTGATAGCATGTTAATAAAATAAATGAACAGTGAAAAGATAGAGTGAGGTTCCCACAATAGTCGATGATATAATAATTATGAAATGAATAAGTACTTAGTACAAAGCTTGAGCAAGAAAGAATGAACGATAACAGTGCTCGGGCAGATAGGTAAAAAGTTCAAATTAAAACATCGGAATTACTACAACGTAAAATCAACCGTAAAACTAACCAGATTTCCAGGATATTCTATACAACTCGATTATTTCAGCACATACGAATATTTTGTTTCGAAATACCTTTGAAATAGGTAAGGTAAACGTACCAATGTACGGACGTTTTTAAACTTCGCTGACTTTGCAGTAATACTACGCTGATACTAACAGACTTACAACAACAAAGTGAATATGACCATATAGGGCATTTATCTGAGTTTTATAATAATTAAATTTTATCTAATTTGTTTGAGCTGTAATGGGAATTAATACCCAAAATGTAAAAAAAAACCCAAATGTACCAAATCGCGGACGATTTGTCCTAATGCGCGGAATGTCGTCCCAATTCCTGGACGCTATACGAAATTGAACTCTATTTGTTTTACATTAGAGTTTAAATAGCCTTTCTACCGTATTATTATTTGTATGAACTTTAAAATCAACCCAAATCTATTACAAATCGTCCTAATTCACGGACGCTATGCGAATTAGAACTCTATTTGCTTTACATTAGAATTTAAATTGACTTTATATTGTATTATTTCTTACTATTATTGAAGAATATTTTAGTTAAAGCCATTCAAGGTGTCTTAAATCAAAGAAACAATGGTTTACGTGCAATACATTATATTTCAAACAAAACAATAATCACATTATGAAAAAAAAAATGCTGAAACGTTAGGTAGTTAGCACAATAGCATTGGTATAGGAACCGTATTTAGTACATGGCAAGATAATTGTCTTAAATGATCCCCAAGGTAATGTGTTCAGTCTTCCCATGCAAAATAAAATGCGTTCTTTTTATAATTATATCCCACAAGTCCGTATAAGGCACCTTAGGTGACACATTTGTGTAATAATGATTTCACGGTAGTTAAATTGGATACCAGTCTCTAAGGCAACCTCAGTAGTATATTTACCTTTAGAGCACGGCGTACCTGGATATTATAGAAGTGGCGCAACATCTGGCGGTCGAAGAATTAATGCTTTCAGTACAAGAAAAAAACAAGAAACTAAAGTAGGGTGTGACTCAAACGCCCACCGTGTTGTCTGGGAATGTCCCAATACAAATGAGAGGAGAAATGACGTACTTGACTTCATCTTCAGGCATTATTCAAATCTACTAAACCATGGCTCTGAGTTTATTTTCGTAACGTCTTGGGAATCAATTATCGACATCATACTTGCTACGAGCAATATTCAATTCAAAATTCCAAACTCTATCAAATAAACAATGCGATGGAAAAAGAGTCACAGATCATGTTCAGGCAACAACATAGCAGACACGCTTTCCAAAGAGAGAAAATTCAGTTGTAACTTAGAAAATCATATTGTTTTATTATATTGTAATCTTAATCATATAATTTAAATCCCATTTTTTTAGTACTATAGTTGATTATTGTATCGATATAATAATCAACTTTTACAAAAAAAATGGCTCAATCAAGAGACAAATTTTTACTCCGATACTAGGACTAGCCACGCGGCCCATACGAACGTCCTTATTAACTTTTTACCACCTATTTATGACAAATTAAATGTTTATTATTTTCTATGAAACACCAAAAGTTTAGTATTTCATAAAAAATAAAAACATAATATCAAAATCTGAGAACAATAAATCTTACTTGAGATAATCTTTTAAGCACAATGTAATATTGTTTAAAATATATGTTGCAAATCGATCAAAAACAATTGTTTTTGTTATGCACAAAAAACAGTTTAAACAATACTAAAGGAAATTGGACACGACTATTGTTTGAACCAGTCCAAAATAATTCTTAATTCCTTTGAATGAGACGCAACCGAATTATAATAATTGCTTTTTCACGGTTTTGAAAACGAAGTTCTTACATGCAAGGAAAAATGAGACTTATTTCAAGGCAATAAGGTCAAGATCCAACCTTTGGTACAACGGGTTTTTAATAACTGATGTGTGTCCCACTTCTCAGACGAAAAATGTGATTATTGTCCGTGCATTGGGACAAGTACGGGTTTTGTGAGTACCATTAGGCGGATACGCAAATATTATAAATAATCAACAAGATTATGTCTAGATTAGAGGTTATAATATTAGGTAATTTATCTAAGTATCGTAATAAAATAGCACACTTACCGTATCACATTACACAACTAAGAAATTATCTGAAGTTTATGACATGGTAGACACCAAATTCAGCTACTGAATTAACAGATTAACGAAAATTTTACGACACCGCACTTTTGAGATCATTTGGTTTCGACACCATTACACTACGTGTACAGTTTTTCTTGTATAATACTTTGAAATATAACCAAGAATTTATTGTCATTCATAAGATTAAGTTAAACTTTCGTGGAAAATTACAAAAATTAAAAAACCGAGTAACGTCCGCGTTCTGGGACTCGTCCGCAATTACGTGCGTTTACCTTAAGTAGGTACTCTTCTACGAAGAGCAAGTAACTGTATTCCGAGCTCAACAACAATGTACAGTATTTATCAACTGAATGTTATAAATATCGACAAAATATTAGTTCCTTTGTATATTTACGTACGTGCTCGCGGGAATCTTGCAAGATGTTCAGTTCACTTCAAAGTGGGAAGTTACTGATACCAACCGCCAAACAATTGAAGCATTGCCGAAACACATGAGATGAACCACTAAATATAACCCGAAGTGAACCAGAGCACGGATCCATAATCCATATAAATACTGTAAATCTGTATCCACTGTACCCTTGACGTTGTACATGTGAAGTTTTTGTACTGTTATGATTAAAGAAATACATATAAGAGAAAATACTAGTATTTTCTCGTAGTATTTAAGAAATACTTACAGTACAGAAACTTCACATGTACAACGTCAAGGGTACAGTGGACACAGATTTAGTGACGCGTAGCAATATCTTGGTTTGCAGCGTTCTGTTGAAGTTACAAAACAGAAAGATCTGTTTTTCAGATAGAAAACTGTGAATTTCAGCCAGAAAACTAGAAGCTTAGTCCCGGTCATTGTTTTTAGATTGTGGACTTGTAACTTTTATTCAAAGTTTCAAACAGTCTGACATTTAGATAAGGGTACATTTAATTCAATTCAATTTCAAAAAATCTTTATTTAACATGATAAATAACAATAATATGCACAGTTACTAGTGTACATTTAAATCCTAGCAGTATATATTCATTAATTTATATTATGTTTTGGCAGCAACAAGCTCATGCAAAACTTTAAAACATATTCAATTAAAATATGTTACAGAAATTACATTTAAAAAAGACAGTTCATTGAATATTTGCACTATACAAACTTTAGGTAAAGTATTATATTTTTAGAAATGTTGTACATTTAATTAGAAAGACTGTTTTTCTACTCACTCGTTACTGAAACCTCATAAAATATGGTGTTCGTAAACACATATATGTTCATCCGTAAACACAAAGAACTAGGTATCTATATCACGCATGTATCCGTACTCCGTAATAATGATTAGAAAAAAATAGATTCGCAGATTAATATCCCAAAATGAGTAATGAATAAGTATTAGAAGTCGAAGTCAAAACGATAATCTCTTGAAATATAGCGAATGAATGAGCTTTGTAGTTAACATTTTATGTTCAGTAAACATAGAGTGCAGTTCAGAATTCTTGAAACAAAATCACTAAAACAATCATCACTAAAACAATCATTACCAATAAGTTTACGAGAAACGAATCTATTTTAAGTGGCAATTTGCTTCATTTATAGGATTTTAGCTTATTGACTCATCATCGTACAAGCGGGAATAACACAACAAAAAATGATCCATTTGCATTACGAAAATAGGAAGTTTTATTGATTTCTTGAGCGAGATTTCCTCTAGACGTTTATTGCTGAGAATATTCAGACAATAACAGAAAATCTCTGAAAAGTGATCCTTGCGTGGCAAATGCTTTGCGTTGATTTGCTCGTATCCTTACACAGTTCTATAGTAAACAAAGCAGGACGAAAGCAATTAAATCAGTATTAACAATTAGGGTAAAAATATTTTTGGGTACGAAACCTGAAGGCTCAGGATCAATCGAGCTGTAAATAACATTGATAAATATAATCGACCAAAATATACCTATATCAACAGTTAGTTGCAATAGCTTTCGTAGCCAAGTTTTGGATTAGGAGCTTAATAAGTAGGTACCTACATGACTGTGATCCGGGTTCCGACTATCCCGAAAAAAAAAACCGGCCAAGTGCGAGTCGGACTCGCGCACCGAGGGTTCCGTACAAACCTGCAAGGTTTACAAAGTTCGTTCATTACGACAAAAAAAGTAATAAGTTTATATTTATTAAAAAATATATATTTTGTAATGTAACTAAAAATTTAAGGTTTTCGGAATTTTTCCTTTATGTGTGCTATAAAACGTTGCTTCATGCCAAATTTCAAGATTCTAGGTCGACTGGAAGTACCCTTTAGGTTTTGATTCCCTTGCGAGTACTTGCGAGTTTCAAAATATGCAGCTTAAATTGCTGTATCTTTTGATTGCGTTGGCTTAGAAGTTTGATTTTTTCACAGCTTCAAGGGACAGTAGACCTGAGTAATTGATATAAATTTCAGCTTCATACCTCCACGCGTTCCTGAGAAAAAGGGTCTTGACAGACGGACGGACGGACAGACGGACAACAAAGTGATCCTATAAGGGTTCCGTTTTTTCCTTTTGAGGTACGGAACCCTAAAAAGGGCACACCCAAAAAAAAATACAGAAAAAATGGCCAAGTGTGAGTCGGATTTGCGCACGAAGGCTTCCGTACCATTATCTCGCTTTATTTATTTTATTTTAATTATTGAAGTGAATATACAAACTACATATTCTGTGAATATTTTAAAAATAGTTTCAAGCGTTTAACCTACTTGTTGCCGTTATTAATATAGAGCAAAAAACTATAAAGTCATGTTTGTTTATGGGAGCCTCCCTTAAAATTTATTTTGTTCTGTTTTTAGTGTGTATTTGTTGTTATTCTTGCAATTGTCTAGCTATCACGGTTAATGAGATACAGCGTGGTGACAGAAAGACGGACAGGTGGAGTCTTATTAAAAACGTCCCGTATTAAGGAACCCTAAAAAATGTTCCCAATGCATAGGGGGTCCGGGCCACCCCTACAAAGTTCTAGTTATAGGGACAAAAGATTCTAATAGTGACGATGATTACCAGCTTAACTGAAACCGGCGAAGAAAAACACAATACAAGTGCTCTGAAATACCCTGAGTACCTGGCAAATCGATAAGAACCGACGTGTTTAATTAGTAACCTAACAAGATTACCTATTCTCAATGCAGTGAGCTAAATGACGATCGAACAATTCCAATAATATTTTGTTTTCATACGTTATTTGCAAATACATAGTTAGTCTTTCTAGAACAGTCATTCTCAAAGTGTGCTCCGCGGTGCCCTGGTACCGAAAAGGCTCTATGCAAGGGGGCTCCACGATTAATATCAGTATTCTCGTACAACAGAAAACAAAAATAATAATCTTTATGTGAATTAGAAATGGTTCAAGATGACGACAAGCATTGGGCCAATATTCACTTAGTGCGCATTTCTATTGAGACATATTTTCCCGAAGAACGGAATACAAAAATTAAAAGGAAGTAATGGATGAATGAAATTAGAATTAGGCCAAGTACGAGTCGGACTCGCGCACGAATGTTTCCGTACTCTATGGGAGCCAATATTTAAATTAAATATTTATTTTATTTTAATTCAATTATTTATTATTGAAGTGAATATACAACTAAATATTCTGTGAATATTTCAATCTACCTGTTACCATTATTAATATCGAGCAGAAACGGCTAAATATGCAGGTTTGTTGCATGGGAACCCTCCTCAAATATTAATTTCATGCGACAACAGAAATACATCAGCTGTGAACATTTCAGCTTTCTAGCTGTAACCGTTCATGAGATACAGCCTGGTGACAGGCGGACAGACGGACGGACAGCGGAGTCTTTGTAATAGGGCCCCGTTTTTACCCTTTGGGTACAGACAGAACCCTAAAAAAGTTTCATAAACAATTTTTTGTTTATTTTAGGGCTCCGTCAAATATTTCACTTCCCAAACGGGTTTCGTTACCTAAACCGTTTGAGAACCGCTGTTGTAGCGTATTGTACTCATTGCTTCACTTTCAGTCTTTCAATATTTATAAATTATAGCGTAGGTGAGTAGTCAGACCACATTTATTGCTTCACAACTCTCCTACATTTATGTATCAGCTGTAATATAAATATTTGGTTTTATCCATTATTCAATTTTGCAAACAATGAATGCTTTTATGCTAGTCTGCGACTTGCAATTGTATACATACTTGCATAGTATAAGAGTAGTTATTGCTGATTACAAATTTCCATAACAATGCTGGTCTGTATTACGGTGATGCCAGCGTTCCAAACGGATATGGAAAGATTTGAAGGCAGATTTATGGAGATAATAGATACCTATATTTTGTTCCAACCAAAAATATAGTATAGAAGTTACCGATAAACAAAACGACCTACAAAAGGGATTTCTTTCAGGCAACCTCTGAAAAACTAGAAAATAATCTAGGTACCTACGTAATTATAAGAAAAAGATACAAATTAACGAAATGCCTATTTAGAAATACATAATAACAAAATCAAGACACCTTTTAGATGTGAAATATGATTGTCTTTCAAAAATGTACATACTTTTACATAATTAGGTAGGTTACATACATTGATGATTTTATTTCTAGACTAGCTGCGCCCCGCGGTGTTACCCGCGATAGACCGAGATAAAAATATTTTTTCTAAAATAAACGTAGCCTAAGTTACTCCTTGTTACATCAGCTACCTGCGAATAAAAGTCCCGTCAAAAGCCATTTCAGAGATTAGCCGGAACAAACAGACAGACAGACGAAAATTGTAAAAAATGTAATTTTGGTGTATGTGCCGTATATATATTCACATGTAGTAAAAAACGGTTATTTCAATATTACAAACAGACTCCAATTTTATTATATGTATAGATTTGGTATGAAAATATGACGAATATTTTATAGAAAAGTCGAAATATAGACAAGAAACTGGAACGTCACCCAAACAAAGAGACGGCACATTACTCGTAATTGGAAGAAATAACGATTACGAAATATTAAAAAAAAATTATTTACTATTATACCTACCCACTTCGTATCGAAACCTAATATAACATTACCAAGCAAAACTTTTCTTGTTTTGAAATAAGTTTCCTTTAACAGTTCTATCTGTGCGATCAAGTTGTAGATAAGAAGCTTGCGGCAATGTACTTATGAGTAAAAAGCAAACAATCAAACAAAATTAATCACCCGAGTTATCCAAATGGAGGAACTAAAATTTTCCATGGAAAGCCATAACCTTCGGATAGAAAATTCTATAGTGGCTCCGAGAAAGGTTTAAAGATAATACGTAACAAGTGCTTGACTTGAGATGGCACTAGAACCTTATCTGTGTGTTGAAATTCAGTTTCTTTATCAGCACACGTGACTATTTACTTAACCTTTTTAATTACCCAAGAAAACACTACTTTATCGCGAGGAAAATTAAAATTAAGCCGTGAATAATAACGTATTCTGCAAAAATAATCAGATAAATCTATTTCTGACTTCGCGGTTTTGACGTTGTGTACTTGTGTTGTAGTAGGTATATGGATATAATTAGAATTTTGATGGATTAATTGACTTTGTTTGGCTAAAAGATGAACATTGTGATGTTGAGATTGAAAAGACACGGCACAGACTTTTTATGGATTTACAATGCAAATGAGTCTCTAAAAATGAAAGCATATGTATGAAATATAACAAGTTCGAGTAGGTACAACTTCGACATGAATTATTATTATCAATAGACACCAGTAGTTATTAAAGTATTTGAATCATAATATGGTTAAAATTGCGGATGAATGAATGAAGAAGCAGAACTTATGGGACCTTACACAAAAAATGGAATAGAACAAAATAATAGGAATAAAGTATGGCACGCTGCCAAAGAATGGGCTTGAGCTTTTGGAATATCTTTAGACGTTCTAAGGTCTGTGGAAGATCCAATTGCTTTTTTGGTAGTAGTGGTTTAAGTACGTAGTTTTAGCTTGAGTATATTGTATTTTGTTGTAGTTAGTAAAGGCACTTAAATAACAGATAAGTGTTATCCAAACCAGACATGTTTACCCATTTTAAACTATTCAAAACTGTAAAGCCAACAAACCTATTGAGATAGCGTAAGACCAAGTAAGACTTACTAAACCGATAAAAATTGTTTTACTTCATACCACAGAGAGTTACATAAAGAATTTTCACAGATAAAAGTTATCACTAAAATAGAATACATATATCATTGTCAAGTTGCAAGATAAAACTAGCAACGTGAACGAGATGAGAAGAGAATCGTCAACGAACGTAAAACTAATAATGATATCGCTAAAGAGAAGGCTCCAGATGAACAGAAAATACAAAAAAAAACTTGAACTTGTTGAGATTGTTATTCAAATAAACCTGTTGATGTTATCTCATAAGCTGTTCCCATGGAATCATTTTATTCACTTACGATAAATAGTGTAAACATCAATCCTAACTTGGATTAGCTAAGTTACGATTTCATATGAATGAATTCAAAGTTATAAACACTGGAATATATTACGGTTCCGAACACAACACTGAAACTACGAGTAAGCTGGCTAGAATTTCTTCTCATGAATTTTTAACATTTTAAAACGCAGAAAGCATTCGATCAGCTCATCAAGTATTAACTCGTGATGTTTGAGGCAGTTATCGCTGTGCAATTACTGAGGTATTTACTGTTAGTGAATGCGCGGTTTTGATCCTTAGGGGTTAGTATTTAAGGGTGACAGTGAAATATGGAGAACGCACCAGTGATCGTGTTTCGAGCGGCTTGTGAACGGTCGGGGTAACGTGCGGCGCGGCGGACGCGCGGCTTCTAACTGACGAAAATTTTATTGCCATGTTGGTGGTGCCGCCATGTGACCAACTTCGTGATGTGATCGTTATTTCATACGACATAACAATTTTTAGGCAGCAGCGGCAAATTGGGGCTGCGTTGATATGCGTCGGCGCACCCGAGGAATGCTGAGAGGATGTGCATGGATAATACCATGGATACTGTAGAATTTGTATGCTTTTACACATACAATACTCGTGTTACACGGATTTAGTGTTAGGTATACTATGGATAAGTAGACTATTTAAACCTACCACTTCAACGTACATAGTAGTAATTACACTATTTTTGTTCAAGTATAGAAAGTTACAGTCATTTTCATTTGCAAATACGCGCAAAAATGTAAAATTATGCTGCTAAAGTAATTTCTAGACTTTCATGACACATGATAATGATTAGATATAGGTACTCGTAGGTATACTAAGTTGTTAACTACCTGCTATTAATGTCAACCGAATAATTATTTAAAGCCTTATAATATCACACCAAGAGACAATTTGTATAATTATAACAATTACCAACACTATAATCTATGACATTGTATCTTATTTATAGGGTAATAAAAATGTACTTACAAATCTATTTGGGTCCGATCCAAACTAATCAGACGTTTAGACGGACTGGTTCGTGGGTCGGGTATTTTCACCTGGCATCAGCTGATGATAAGGAAGATGAGTGCTATCTCGTGATCTCGCCGTCAGGTTGGCACTACCGCGCCGCACAGCCTCCGCGACCTTGGTTATCGCATACCGGTCACGATACTCTTTTCTATGACAACACAATAAGTGCTATGTAAATTGCAAATGGTAAAATTGTACACTGTTTTTTGTTCGAGCAACGTGTATGAAGGGTTGAATTAAAGCGCCATTGTAATTTTTCAGTTAAAAGTAAGTTTGTATAGGCCGAGAAGCTAGCTCTAGTGTTAAGAGTTTTTAGGCGCTGACATGGCTAAACGGTTAAAACAACCGGGACCTACAATTTAACGTGTCCTCCGAGCCACGGTAGCGCTCAGTTGGAAAAGCCCCTGCGGTCACCCATCCAAATACTGACCGTGCGGAACGTTGCTTAATTTCGGTGATTGCTGACAAACACCTACGGTGTAACCCGCCCTTAAGTACAAATATCTCAAAAAAGTCTCTATACCTACTTACATAAAAGGTACAATTCGATTGTGAAAACACAGATTTGTTTAATCTCTATTTGGTATTTAAGACCAAGTCGTAGAGTCAATTATGCGAATAAAAACATATGGATTTAGGTTAATTGGCAGCTTATATGGTTTTCAGATAATCATGTATGCGTTACACAACTATTGACCATGTTTCTCCTTAAAAGTCTTATTTAAACAGAAATCAAAGAAACGTAGAACTCAATTACATTTTACGTTTATTTTCAACATGAAAAAATATCCACGCTATACAACAACAATAATTTACGTATGTAACCCACCATAACTAAAACCTACTTATTGTTTCGATACAGTCATGCTTTACAATTAATAAAGGAACCACAATGACTAAAAATTATACCTACTTAAATCTTAATTGGTGCCGATTCCGTTTATTTTACCACATGGGTGTTGTTTTGTAAAATACAAGGATTTGCAGAGGGTACCTATATAAACTCGTCGTTATGAATAACTTTTACTATGAGGCCTATCCCAAAATTGCGATAAAAATTGTCTGTTCCTTTCAAAAAGTTCATCGACTCCGGTAAGATAACTTTTTTCCGCGTTTTCAAGTTTGGGTTGGGCCCGTAGTAAAAGTTGTTCATAATGAGTGCATATCTTTGAAAGAACCATTTTTCAAAACAAAACCTTACGTATTCTTAGAGCATTTAGCAGATATAATGGTGATTTATGGTTTGGTGTTATGTTAACTTATGATCCTTATCTTTTTATAAGGTCTTGACTGAAGCTCACTTAACATCTGTGCGAGGTTTGGGCTTCGCGCAGCTTTGTATACTAAGCGCCACACAAGTCGGCGGATGAGAAGTTAGCCGCAGATGACGCTTAGCCGTGATTCGCTAATTATTGCGCAGGTGTGCACAATACCGACGCCGCGTGGCGAAGTGGTGAGCACGGGCGTAGGGAGCGAGCGGAAGGCATGAGGTTGGCGGGCGGGTGTGCCCCGGCGTCTCGTCTCTCTGGCTCTCGCACATACCTATATTTCGGATTTTGCGCAGCGTTCTGCGCATAACTTCCCATCCGCCGACTTGTGTGGCGCTTAGTATAACTAATGTCACAACCGCCAAAAAGTCTGATACGGCCTATACGGGTGTTGTCTAATCACGTTTATATCAAAACTAACAAGGTACTTTTAATTTAATAACCACAACCATAGACAGAACGAAATCGAGAAAACAAAGCTGAGTTCTAATAAAATTAGTAATAGCATAGTTCTGTGATATGCGGCATAACTACTCTATACAGGGTTATTTCTAATCAATTTGCATCCCTTTAGGGCCTTATTCTGTACATCAACACTACAACTTTTGTTCTACGACTTTTGTGAAAACTGAAAAAAAAACGGTCCATAGATTTTGTCGAGAGTGAACGATTTTTTTCTATGGAACAGCATTTTATGGGAACTAATAAAAGTCGTAGAACAAAAGTTATTAGTTTTGATGTACAGAATAAGCCTCTAAAAGGATGCTAATTGATTAGAAATAACCCTGTATAAATGTTACGCCCTCAGAATAAGGAAAAACAGTAGAAGTGACATAAAGTAAAAAAGTTGTGATGCATGATTCCACAAACATGGCGTCGAAAATCTATAGAAACTGCTATGTAATCTAGACACAAATGACACTTGAACTGCTGATCAAATGTCAAATTTGATTTCACAAAGATGGTGGACAAACTTCAAACGTCTCCTAGGTAGGGCTTTTATTTTGAACCTTATAGTCATAGCAATAATGCCACGTCATTTCAAACACCGTCCCAATGGTTACGCCGCAGAACAAGCTTTTGACAGATCATATCGCAAGCTGCAAGACACCTACATAATTTATCATAAGAAGGGCAGTAATGTAGACCCAGCTTATCTATTAGTAAAGGCCGAATTAAACAAGATATTTGATTCTGCCTAAACTCATCATCGTCATTTTAACCATAGAGCATTGCTGAAAAAGGCCTCTTCTATAGAACTCTAATAAGACCAATTGGAAAAGGCTTGTATCCAGCTCCAACTTGCGGGTGGACGTCCTACGCTGCGTACTAGTAGTACTGACAAATATTATTCGAATTGGCATCAATGAGCTAGCAATAACACATATATTACGATAATCGAGGTAGCAAAAGGTAATCTAACATAACAAAATATAACTAACACATCAAACAACATGTACCTATAGGTACATAAACTGATGTATAAA
This sequence comes from Hypomecis atomaria, assembly GCA_964007245.1. Classification (NCBI taxonomy): domain Eukaryota; kingdom Metazoa; phylum Arthropoda; class Insecta; order Lepidoptera; family Geometridae; genus Hypomecis; species Hypomecis atomaria. The sequence continues at coordinate 6,805,414 of OZ023288.1, forward strand.
ATAAACTTAAAAATAAATACCATAACTATGTTAAATATAGATACCTACTACATAACCTCTATTCGTTATTGACTCGTTATTGGTTGTGATATTATTTGTACTATTAATAGCTACGGTTGAATAGCGCCCCCCTTGGTATTTTTTCTCAATTTTTTTAGCAATTTTATCTACCTACACAGAATAACGCTCAGCTTCATAGGACAACTTTTGCGTTTTTGTGTTATGGCGAGCTTTTAGGCTCAGATACCCCTTAGTGCGACGCACTAAATGACCACATACATAAATAGTAAATAAAAAACTAAGCAATTAATTACCTAATAAAATGACTTCTTGGGCTGTATTTTTTACTTCTGGTGGCGTCATCATTATAAAACCGTCACGTTCACTTTCAGATGCCATTTTGGAAAATTATTTAGAAAATTAAAAGCTACGTACTGTTAAATTATCAATTTAGCTAAAACAAAATTTAACGCAACGGAATAAATTGCCGCGCTTTTTATCGCATTGCAGAATAAGGTTGCCATTCTCATTTCATTAAAAATAGGAAACAGAAAAATCCGCCTCTTTTCTCTAATTATTTGATATAAAACCTTTTTGAGATTTGAGGTTTGTATGTTTCCCGCCTCTTTTTCTAATTATTTCATACAAAACCTTTTTGAGGTTTGACGTTTGTATTTTTTTTTATGTTCGCTGCTAAAAAACAAAAGAAAGCTAGCCGGGCAGTAATGGATTTTCATACAACATTCCTGCCCTGCTTCGCAGGGCAGTAATGAAATTCCATTTAACTTTTCCCGTCGGACATTTTTAGGGGAGTAATAACGGATATAAATCAACAATAATGTGGAAAATGTTACAACGATCCGTGCGAAATATTCGCGAATTCTGTACACGGGTGAGTCGGTCGTGCTATTTTTTGCGTAAAATAATTATAATGTCAGTTGTCATTGTCAATCCATACTTTTTTCCTGTTCGAGGGGATATAATGATGGAAAGACAATTTGTCCATTTGCCATGCTTACCGTGCTGCGCAGTATAGCAAACTTATGGCGGTGAGGGGTGGAGCATTTTAGCGCACTTCATATCCACCGTAAACTTTAAAGCGACTTCTAAGAATGCAAATATATCAAACCAAATCCTCCGCAAATAATTTAATTAATCTTACTCGTATCTTTATAGTGACAGAAAATAAATTCGTTTACTTGCTTTTTAGGATTCCATAGCATTTTCTTTAGAACATTTAAATTTAATTTTACTGCCCCAAGTTAGCTTTAACTATTGATCACGATCATGCGATCTAGAAACAAAGAATAATTGTATCATCAAGGTTGTCATCACTTTGTGCGCAAATTAAAATAATTACAAATAAATACATTACACAGCAATTTGTTTGTGGTTTTACCACAAAATACGTAAGTGCATAAGTATTCTAATAACCCATACCCAATATTACCTATTATTCGATTATGCCGTAAGTCCCACCGTATACTTTTCGATACTAAGATGTGACGCAAACAAATCAAGACTTCTCATATCAGTCTTATATCTAATCATTTCCGTCCAATTGGCTCCCCTGACTTGGATCCCATGTGGGATATAAATTGATTTTTGTCCGCACTGATTCCCTGGAGGATTCAAGTGTATTTAGACAAATTGGATACATCTACAGTAACAGCGAATAAATTATGGACGTATATATGTATCCAATTTGTCAAAATAATCTTCGCGTAATCTCTAGGAAACTGTATTGATAGTTTTGCGAAACAAGTCAGTCATCATTATTCCCGATTAAACATTGAAAAATAAAAAATACACTCCCCTGGGACCCCACGAAGTTAATAGACTACTCGTATCTATGTATGTACTAAAATCCTTTGAACTCTTACTATTCATATGGGACCTGAAAAGATAGAAAAACCAGTTTATTAAATAGGTAGGTCCTAAACATAAAAAAAAAAACTGGACATTAGGTCCAAGTATGAAGGCGCCATCGTAATTTTAATAGCTATTTAGAATATTTCTGTTTCTTTTTCTCTTTAGGCATTCGATAGAGAGAACATTTATTACGTTGGTATTAAATTTACGATGGCGCCTTCATAATTGGGCCTATTACATCTATACTATAATAAGCAAAGTTAAAATCTAAGGTAACAGGTATAGATACCAGAGTTTACTTTTTTCTACTCGACACGAATGTCAGCATCACTTGCGTGGCCAACATTTATAATATTATTCCAAATGAGTCTTGCGATTTTTTAAAGAAGGATGCAGAGACTCGACCTGTCAAAACATTTTTTTTTTTAATTTTGCAATCATGGAACATAACTTCTTTTCTAATAATGATATGTGCTTAAAAAATTTAGTGATTTTTTGCTGTTTTCATATCACTAAATAAAATTAAAATTAGACCACCAGAAAAATTACAATGATTTTTTATTGTTTTTACCATCTAAATCCCCTACCAATGCTTGTGTGGCCAAATATTTTAAAACTTTATTAAAAACGAACTTGTACATATCAGAACAGTTTTAGAAGCGTCATAAATTACTCTGGTGAACATAACATTTTTAGAAATAAACTTGGGAGAAAATGAGTGTATTCGTATACAACAGGTATTTATATGTATGAGCTGTTGACATCCTTCTTTATAAACTAATTCAACGCGATTGTACGCTACATCTTTTTTTACAAAAATAATTCTTATAAATAAGTAAAGCATAAAATAAGCCACCTAAGTGACGTGACATTCGCATCGAGTAGAAACACCCAAGTATTTATTTATATCACGCGTCCTCGCCTGCGCGGTACAGGGAGGACTAAGTAAGCGGTAGGACTAAAGTTCTACTAGTCAGCGCGAAATTCATTTTTTTTTGTGGGTTTTTATGCATTTACAGAAAACCTTTTCGTTGTAAGTTATGAAAAATCATTTAGCGGCCATGAACAGAGTTTTAATGAGTTATATACACCTAGAAACCAAAACAGTGGCCCAGTTTATGCACAAGAGTCCACTAACTAAAAACATACTTAGGTGAAAATCAGTTGATGCACTTTCGTGCATAAACTGATCACTAATTTGGCTTTTAGGTGTATATAACTCATAAACACTACCTTTTCAAGGACGCTAAATGAGTTTTAGTGAACTAAAATAACGTAGTTTATCTGTAAAAAGCAAAAAACCCAAAAGATATACCTTGTCTAATTTGAGAGTGGGGTCTCGTGACGTCACTAGCCTGTACCGGTACCGGTACATTTTGTAGTAGGTTAGTGACGTCACGCAGAATTATAATGGACTATATATCTTCATCATTTTTGTTAAATTGACAAAAGAAAAAATATGTGTCTAATATTTTTTGATAACCTATTTGACGGACTAATTATACTTTTTTTAGTAAACAAGCCATTTATTGTCCGTACTTACTTGTCAAGCTCGGAATTCTCATAGACCACAATAACGTGTGGCTGCATTTTATCGTCACTTTGTCCGATCCACTGAAGGTATTCGAAGTGCTGACTAAATCGCCGAACTTTAGGGCTTGACTATCTGAAAAATACAGAGAAAATGAATGAAATCAGAATCATAAAATGTGATCATTTAATATCATGAGGCTGTGTGGGGACTGCCTGATGAGTTGATGACTGCCCAGGAGTTAAGTGCAAAAAATGCAACTACTTTAAAAAGCTGAATTTTTGGTATTAAGTAGTCATAGTGGATAGTGGTGTACAACAATACCCCGGAGTAAGTCAGCAATAGCTGACTGACTCCGGTTGTTGTTGCGGATGCTTAGCGTTTGGCGGGGATATCCGTTTGAAATTTTAAAAAAGGTGTATTTTGCAACTAATTCCGAAATCTGAAATTTGGTTACGGGTAGATAATTAAAAAAAAGTTTGACCACTGCCATTCACCTGAAACATTTGTAACAGAGCCTGTCAGTCAGGCTTTAAAGCGGCGCTACTTTAAAGCCTGACTGACAGGCCTTGTTACTTAAATTCAGCTTTTAGAAAGTAGTTGCAATTTTTGCGCTTACCTCCCGAGCAGTGAGGCTAATGCAAAACACTGTTGAAGAAAATAATGGCGGGCTAATTTAGAGCTGATTTAAATTTGTAGTTTAAAGTTTCACATTGCCACTTCTTTACAAATGATGGTATTCAATAACTTTGGTACAGGCCGAATCCAACGTGTTTTTTTTTATTTATTTTCAATTCCAATCCAGTTAGCGTCTGTAAAGTTCGTATTTACAGGCGTAACAAAGAAGATGTTGCAAAGTGGACTCAGACTATGTACAGTATCAGTAGCTTTCAAATATGGTAAACAAATTCACAGAAAAACAACGGTATATTGAATGCTTAATTAAAATGGAATTTCGTATTTTCTAATTTGATTTTTGTTCAAAGCAGCCATCAATCAATCAATGATCAGGAAGAAGCATACAGACCGTCATTAGTCACTTAGATACATTTAGGACATCCTTCCTTCTAGATTATAGATAGTTTCAAAATAGGATAGTACAGTAGTTCAGTACAAAAGAAAATTGACATAAATTCCATTTCAATCTACTAGAGGTAACACTCTCGCAAGCCTCTCCAAAAGACACCAGTGAACACCAGGCTCTTATGTGTTATCATATCTTCAGGCACCGTGATCACGTGGTTTCCATGGCTCAGCAGCCAGGACAATGAATCATCAGACATGATGTACAGTCCCGGTTTATGACCTTTCAGAACATCCCTCTGGCACTAACACTAAGCCAGTACAACTTACCTAAATTCCATTTCAGTCCACTCGATGTAACACTCTCACAGGCCTCTCCAACAGGAACCAATGAACACCAGGATCTCTTATGTGTTATAGTATCCTCTGGCACCGTGATCATGTGGTCTCCAGGACACAGCAGCCAGGATAGTGAATCATCAGACATGATGTACAGCTTGGTGTCTGGGTGCAGCAGCTGCCGGTCCTTGTTTATGAATAACGTCTGTATGTTGCCCAAAATCTGGTCTAGCCGGCCTGAGCATTGGCCTAATGCTATTACGTAGTTCATCTGAAATTGTGATTTTTTGTGAGTAAGGAGAAGAGATAATTGTTATTTTTCGCAAAAAATGGCACGACCGACTTCAACCGTTACAGAATTCGCGAAAACTTCGCACGGATCGATGCATTTTTCACATTATTGTTGATTTATCAAAAATGGCTGAGCCGATTTCGATAAAATTTAAATGGGACCAATTTCGAAGTATACGCTTTCCAATAAAAAAAGAATTATCGAAATCGGACCAATATGTAATAAGTAATGCATGGTTACAAATAAAAAAAAACAAATATACGCGTCGAACGTCGAATTGAGTACCTACCTCCTCCGTTTCGTCGGTCAAAAATCCATCAAATAATAAATAGCTTAGAATTATTTTTCTACAGAGTGCAATAGATGAAGGTAAAACAGTGAAAAAAAACGAAATAAAAGTGGTTTGCTAGTGTTTACTTGTTGGAATTTGAGAGTTCTTTTTTCGTAATCTATTGAGGGAAGCCTCTATGTTCTCTATGTTGTCCTCCCCTAAATGCAGCCCTGAATGCACTAAACAGAACAAGCAAGACATCAATACCGAGACCAATCGCCCTTACACCATAAGAATAAGCAGTAACTTTAAACTGAGCCACTAGGTCATAAATATTTTCCGTCTTACCACAAAAGTTTCACGCACGCTTTAGCCAAACAGTGTTTAAAGCGTGTTTAAATCTTTTGTGGTAAAGTGGTTTAAGTTTAAGTCTGTCTTGATAGATTATGGAGTGCATAGTAACGTATTAACTTTTCATTTATGACAAAACAACTAAGTTTTTTTAGTCCCAGAGTACTGGCTGGACCCACAAGATAAGCCCATCAATAGTTACATTTAGTAACATTATTTACGAGTATATTAGGAGCCTATACTTTCCCAATGTTGAGCAAAGGCCTCCCTACCCTCTTTCCATTTATTTATCTCTATCCTGGGCTAAAATGCGCCAGTCCTTCCGGTGCCTGTCAAGGTCATCCCGCCATCGCTACATGGCGATGATTTAGTAACATAATCAAGAATTTTTACTTGGCTTGAAAAGACTGTGGTACCAACCTCAATTTCATTATCTTTACAGTAAGTGCTAAGTTCCATCAATGCTTTTGTAAAATCTGTATAGTTTTGATCTGGAGTGTGCACAATCTAGAAAAATAAAAAATAATTTATTGTCACTAATTCTCTATACACTTATAATTTCACTAGAATAGAATAAATAATTACAAGATATCATAATGAAATTAATATAGTATTTATTTATTACAAAGCTGCCATATATTTTCACTAAGCGAAAAGGTCTTTTAATTTGGCTATTTCTGAATTATGCAGCAACAGCATAAAAATGTGTGAAAACTACAGTAATTTCTAAAATAACATGTAATTAGTTCACCTTACAACCTTTCTGTTTGTATTTCTCTAATATTTTTGTAGAAATGGAGTCAAAGTCGCCCGTTACAAGAGTAGGTAGTTTCAATGTGTTGTGTACATCTTCAGGTAGATTACTGATGTATTTGTCCCATCGCACTGTCCCTCCGTCTATTGTCATTCGCACAGTTGCTGAAATAGTGAAAATATTTACTAGAAAAAATAGTATGGGTTTGTTACTTTTGATTTTGTTTATTTCACATTACAGTATGTAAATAATAAGTAGCGCTTGTAGCGTAGTTTGATTATATGGGTGTTTGTCAGCGATCACTGTAATTTAGCAACTTTCCGCATTTTCCAACTGAGCACTACCGTGACTCAGATGACACGTTAAATTGTAGGTCCCGGTTGTTTTAACCGTTTAGCCAAGTCAAAAGCCTTTCGGCGGCCTAAAAATTCTGACACCCTGGGGCTAGAGCCACCCGGCCTAAACAAGCTTACTTTTACTTTTTTATTTACATAATTATATTCATCCTTAAACTAATGGCTAAAATCTTATAATATAGGTGTACATATCGCTAAATTAAATCCAAATATTTGAAACATATGAACATGAGATAAAAATATGTTTTAAATATAAAAAAAAAATTGTCAAAAGTAATTTGCTTTGCCAACATCAGCTAGTGGGACTAGGGCAGGAGCGTGATAACATAAAATATTAGGTGATCAGAACTACCTCCAAAAACATGAATTGCCGGAAAAACACAGTAACAAAGCTATGATTTAAAAAAAATCTCTTGTCTCATACCTAAGATGCAGAGTTTTGTACAGGCTATTATCATATGAACTAATTGTATTCTTACCATTATTCCATAAGCTTTTCATAAAGCCTTGATTCAACGTGATTGGTCTATTCAAAACTAAAACAGCATACTTCAATTGTTCATTTGGCCCTGGAGAAGTCAACTGCGTTATGTCCCAATTCCAGCATTTTGTTGCTTGATTTGATACACAGTGACTTTGCTGCATATAGAAGATATAATTTAGCTTTTTCACCTAGAATTGATGAATTTGGTGATGGGTATATGTCATGATAAGCAAAAATAATAAATAAAAATAAGATGTTAGCTAAAAACTGCCAATAACCCAATTGTCGCACAGCTGTTATAGGCCATGCAACGCAAGTTGGCAGATGTGAAGTTAGCTACAAGCTGCGCAATAGTTAATCAACGTACGGCTGTATGTGAGCTTCAGTTAGGATAGGATATTGCGCAGCTTGTAGCTAACTTCACATCCGCCAACTTATGTGGCGCGGCCTATAAGTGAGCTTCAGTCAGGATTGGGTTATCTACAGCTGCCATGTTCTTAGATTCAGCCTATACCTACATTGTTACCTAAAAAAACACTAGTGATGAATTTAATTTTAACCATCCCAGTAGAAAAAAACAAGTATGCTACATTACATTATACTTTTTAATTATCTGTTGCCACTTGCTGAGTCTGGATTTCTGCTTGAAATAAAATCATTATTGAATAAACTTTGGTGTAGTAAATCTATAGTGGAAGATAAGTTTCTATGAAGTATATAAATCTTAGCTACCTTCGACGACTAAGGTAAAGAATATGTCTGAGTATCTGCGTCAATCGCTTAGCTACTTAGCTAAAAGATTATCAAAAGATAAATCGTACCATATTATAAATAAATCCATTATTTCCCATCGTTAGCTCGGTTTGCAGACTTTGTTTTGTAGGTTATTTCACTGACCTTAGTGTATAATCATAAAGTTACAATAAAGCAGGAAGGAAAATTATCTGAAATAGTTTTTTTACTACAGCACAGTTTAGTCCTAGATAAATAAATAAATAAACTGAAATGAAATACGAAAAATCGAAAACACAACACGGGCAAACGTTTTGCAATGTTTTGTGCCAGTCTAGTGTGTTGCCAGCCCAAATGTTTTAACGTAGTATCTATAGTAGTCTGTGGTTTTAACAGTAGATTTGCTAATTTTGCTATTTTCACATTGATGACCCTGTTTTCTATTTTACTCCTAATTAAAAAAAAGTCTGAAAATACTGGAAATAAGGCAATTGAGGATAAAAGTGCAAATTATTTTTACCTTGATTTTTAATAGGTTGTAATCTTAGAGCATTTATCTACAGAGCCACAGTCCATAAGTGAAAGTGTGAAAAAAAAATTCCGAGCGCCGTCATACATATAACAAGAGTTGAGTCCAATACGGATCGTGTATCTGTTCTGTATATCTGTTCGCTCCGATATTCAACGCTCGAAATACAAACATAATATAAATGTTCATCAAGTAAATAACACAATGTACTATAGAAACACATTTAATACTGCAACAATAACAAACTTCCATTACATTTAAAAAATTCAGATGGTAAGAAATTCAAATAAAGTCTCAAAAACTGGTTGACAGATAAAGCGTTCTATACACTGGATAAATTTTATACATTTACCGATGATTATAAAAAAAATTGTACCTAGAAAATTAGATTTAGGATTATTTTCATTGTAAAAAACTATGTAATATTTGTAACTCTTGATCCATTTTCATTTGTAGGTATATTTAGTAGAAGGCATGTGTATTAGTATTTTGTATATATTCTACATTTATACCACCCCTATACTACCTATATTGCATGTCCGTTATTATAATAAACTGTTAGATCTATAATGTAACACCTAAACTTGTACACAGTTCAAGCAATAAATGTTATTCTGATTCTGATTCTGTAGCAATAAGGAACCTCATAAAAATCAATATAATTACAGATACAGTGAAAAAAGTACTCCAATATCTTAATAAATGACGGAGTTATGGATGTTTAAATATGACCGCACGAAATCAAAAAGATCCGCGACGGATTTATGTGTGTGACGTCACAAGATTCAGGAGCCGCGCCGTGGGTTAGGCGGGGGTAAGGAAAAAGGAAATGGTTAGTCCCATAGTAAATGTTGATCATAACAAAAAGTTGAGTACAATGATATCCTAGAACGTATCAGTGGCTTAGAAAAATACCCGGTATAGAATGAAGCACTTTATTTTCTTTTTTCCTTACTCCCGTCTAACCCATGGCACGTAGTATTATTATATATTCTTTGCCCATGGCGCGGCTTTTCAGTCTTGTGACGTCACACGCGTGGCGCGAGGTTTTTTGATTTCGTGCGGTCATGTTTACAAATTCATAACTCCGTCATTTTTGAAGATAATTGAAAAATAAAAAACACCATAATTTTTTGCAGACTTAGTGCAATTTATTAAAAATTAAACTAGAAAATGGAAACTTCCTTATTGGTTGACCCAACCGTTGCTACGACGGTTGGTTCTGACCGTGTAGAACGTAGACAGACTGTGGTGTAGAAGGCCTTTTAAGTTTAAGTTTAGTTTCCAGGACCTACATACCACATTTAGAAGAAAAAAAAAGATAAAGTAGAAAAATTGTTTTGTGTGATCAAAATAAAATCTCCGTTTTCGGTGTGATTTTGTTGAGTATTCATTCCAGAAGTGTTCTTATTCCTATCGAATCACAATGAATAGATTATTTGGCAGAGGAAAACCCAAAGAACCGGGTCCAAGCATCGCAGATTGCATAAAAAATGTAAGTTTACTTCCGCACTAATTTTCGCGATGATTCATAGCTTCTGATGAAAATGTTGACTATTGTTAATTTACCTGCTTCTTATTTTGTAGGTTGATGGAAGAGCTGATAGCATTGAACAAAAGGTGCAAAAGCTAGATACAGAACTTAGAAAATACAAAGATCAAATGGCCAAGATGAGAGAAGGGCCAGCTAAAAATTCTGTGAAACAAAAAGCAATGAGGGTTCTCAAACAGAAAAAGGCGTGCGTATTTTATACATTTATGTCTCCCTGATTCGTACTCCCCGTTTTTAAACCCAACCCTAATATAGTAAAAAGTGCACCATATACTTACCTAAGAGCTAATCGAATCCTAGTGTGTATATACTTATATCTACTAATGGTGTGTAATTGAGGTGTCTAAAAGTTTTGAATGGATATCATGTAGATGCAAGAGTGGCTTAAAATAAAGGTTTTAAGGTGAATGAATAAGCTGATTATGATACATTTTTGTACCTACCATGATTACACTGAAAGCAAGCTTGCAATCAGTCATAAATCTATATAAATAGCCTATGTCCGGCAGTGGTTACAGTAGGGATGATGGATTACTTAAGTAATTTGCAGTCTTTGCTAGTGGTTACATTTATGTACATGCTGATAATTTTTCTTAACTAGGTATTGCCAATCCTAGTTTTGATGTAAAGTAGCATCTCAATATCTCGTACGTATTCGAGTTAACAAGAAGCTCAAGATATGAAGTATTTGATGTCATTTGCTGCAAGATGGGTTGACGAAATGGTGAAAATCGCGGGACGAACTTGGACTTGATTAGCACAGAACCAAGACAAATGGCACTTTAAGAGAGAGGCCTATACCCAGCAGTGGGATAGGCTGCAGATGATGATGATGTGGTTATGTTTTACTATCTTCGACTTAGAGTCAAATTTTGAAATTTGGGTTATCGACTAGTACTAAAATGCCTACTCAGCTGGGCTAGGATGCACACCACGAAATATTTCTATCAATGTGTCAGAGAGTTATGGCAAAGTATTATATCTGTCAATGACAATGACTACACAAAAGCCTTTGATACCGTCTCCCACTCAAGCATCTGGAAAGCACTAATAGAGCAATGGGTGGGAAATGAGTATATACAGGTATTAAAAAGCATATACAACAACAACATGGGTAGAGTCAAATTAGATAGAGTCGGTCCCAGCTTCCCCATTAAAAGGGGGGTGAGGCAAGGTGACCCCTCCTCCCCAAAGCTGTTTATAGCCATTCTAGAGTCAATAATAAGGAAACTAAATTGGGTCACTAGCGCTTAAATATAGATGGTAAATACCTAAGTCACCTCCGATTCGCTGATGACTTGGTGATCTTATCAGAATCAAGCTCACAATTACAAGGTATGATCCAATAACTAAATGAGGCTAGCAAGAAGGTAGGATTGGAGATGAACCTCACAAAAACAATGCTAATGACAAACACTATAAAAAACCCTATATCTCTCGACAATGAACAATTGAAATACACAAACAAATATGTATATCTTGGTAAACAAATTAGCTTCGATAAAGACAGTAACTACTCTGAAATAGAAAGAAGAATTCAAGTTACTTGGACTAAATGTTGGAGCTTAAAGGAAATTTTTAAAAGTAATAAGTATGTCAGTGAGACTTAAAACTAGAGCCATGTCGAGCTGCCTTTTACCATGTTTAATGTATGCCTGCCAGACTTGGAACACAGACAAAATAAAAAGAAAAATTATAACTTGTCAACGGGGTCTAGAATAGAGCATGCTCAGGATTAGAAAAATTAATAAAATAAGACACACAAAGATATTAAACATAACTAAAGCTACCGATGCCTTAAGCTATGCTCAAAAGCTGAAATGGAAATGGGTGGGGCATGTGGCAAGAATGTCTGATAAGCGCTGGACTTCAAGAGTAACAAGATGGTGCGGTCCTAGTGGCAAACGCCACAGAGGAAGACCACTCACAAGATGGGCAGATGATGTGGTAGAAACGGCTGGCTCAAGATGGTTACAAACTGCTCAGGAAAGAGAACGCTGGAGTTCCTTGGAGGAGGCCTTCACCCGCGGAGGGTTTCTTACTAGTAATCAAAACTAGGATTAAATAATATTAGCTCATGTAATCTTTGTAGTAAGAAATAAAAAGCTTTTTATTTTATTATTATGTCTGTCATATTTTCATACGTCGATAAGAGCTATTTTTGTGGCTTTTCGTGGTCGCAGGCTAAGCCAGTTTGAAACAACATTGTTTGAGTTACAAAGTCGAAATAATTTAAGACTGAGTATTTGGGGGCTTAGATGAAAGGAATGGCAATTTTTAGAGTTCTTGAGAATTTTGACTATTTCGATTATGACAAGATTCAAGTTATAAAGATTCTACTGTACCTTTTCATTGTTTTCAATAATAGTGATTCTCATTGACATACCTATGCCCTAAAATGGTTCTTCAACCAATCTAAGGATAATGTACCAAGTTATGAATGTTTATGTTCCAGCTATGAGAATCAGTTAGAAAATCTAAGAGCGCAGTCATTCAACATGGAGCAGGCCAACTACACGACTCAAACATTAAAGGATACACACTCCACTATTGCTGCTATGAAGGATGGTGTTACTCAAATGAAGAAGGAGTTTAAGAAAATTAATATTGATTCTATCGAGGTAATTGTGATATTTAAATCAAGTATAGTTTTACAATTTCAAACTAAGCACATTTTGTCACAATATTCACGTTGGAGTTAAGAAGACATCATATTAGTCTGCAAGCAATTAAATAAAACACTTTTACTTGTGCAGTTTTATGCCAAAAATTTACATTTGACTAATTGATCAATTTTTGGTTGAGTATTTTATTCTCTGCAATATACCTACATAAGACAACAGAGATATGTGAAATGCAAGCCATATTCATCTGGTATTATCATAAGTCTATTGGATAAGTCTACCATCTATACGTAACAATGAAGATCCTATCACTCACATTGTCTATTATTAATTGCACAAGTAATATAGTGCCCCCGGACAGCTGTGGGCTAATGTTTGACGAATCATAGTAACTGAATTTTTTAAATCGAAAGCTGTGATTGGTTAATGACTAGACCGCAGCTGTGTTTGTGTAAACTTAAGTGTGTAAACTGTGTACCCATAATACAGGCCACATTACAGGTCTATTTATTTGAGTATCTCTGCTTAGTATAGATGGATTATTAAAATACAAAAAAAAAAAAAAAAGATAGCCTTTATTCAGTGATATACCTTATATAACATTGTTCTTATTTCTATTTCTTAAATACTAGGTTGTCCACTCTGGACATAGTTAAGTTGCCAATGCTCTCTGGCTTTCCTGCGCCACCCTGGTGGCAGGTCGTCTTCCCATCTTTTCTGTGGTCGTCACCTGATCCGCTTCCCGTCTCTTGGGTACCAGAGCATGACCTCTTTATAGATTAATTATTACATGGTGGCAATTTTATTAGACTTATCCTTTAAAGTGTATGTTTTGTTATCAGGATGTGAATGATGACCTGGCAGACATGTTGGAACAAGCGGACGAGGTGCAGGACGCGCTCGGCCGCTCGTACGGCGTGCCCGAGATCGATGACGATGAGCTGGCCGCGGAGCTTGATGCCTTGGGTAAGATTTGTTATGTTATCAGGATGTGAACGATGACCTCGGCTGCTCATAAGGAGTGCCCGAGGTTGATAACGAGTTGACTGCAGAACTCGATTCCTTGGGAAAGATCTTTGTGATTACACTTTATTTTCAACTCCTGTTTATAAAGAAGAACACATTAAACTTATGACAAGCAACTAGTTCAGCTAGTCAAGCATGCGACCACGAAACGCCACGAAAAGAACTCATTTCGACGTGTGAAAAAGTGACAGATATATACTTTGCCATAACGCTGTCTCGTTCGGACACTACGAAAGAAATATTCCGTGGCGCGCATACTAGCCCGGCAGCATGCGACCACGAAAAGCCACGAAACAACCTCTTTTCGTGTGAAAAAGTGACAGACATACTATGCCATAATGCTGTCTCGTTCTGACACGTCGAAAGAAATATTACTACGTGCGCGTCCTAGCCCGGCTGGATATGTGTGTCTCTGTATTTCTATGGCAGCTGTATTGAGTAGACTGGTTTCGATGCAGTTTTTAGGGTTCCAAACAACAGATATTTAAGGGGGGCTCCCATACAACAAACGTGATTTTTGGGAGTTTTTGTCTCGCTATTAATAACGGCAAGGGGAATGGAGCTCCCATACGGCACGGAACCCTTCTTGCGCGCGTCCAACTCGCACTTGGCCGATTTTTCAATATCTGGTATCTTAAGTGATAATTTGTACGCTAGCCTTGGTTCATACAGACTGTAAAGGTTCTGTAATAGGGGCCTGTGATAGGGTTAATCCGGCTCTGTGGATAGCGAACCGCCACGTAGCTCTTGTCTAAAATCCTTATTAACTTGTGAACTTGTCCATTCCAGGCGACGAGCTAGCGCTGGACAACGACGCGTCATACCTGGACGACGTGGTGACGCTGCCGGCGGCGCCCGACAAGGAGCCCGGCGCCGACAGCGTGCGCTCGCGCGACGGCGTGCCCGTCGACGAGTTCGGCCTGCCGCAGGTGCCCAGCGCCGCGCACGCTACCACACGCTAACGTTACTGATAGACAGGCGAGCCCACCATTATAATTATGTTATGTCGATGTAGTAGTAAATAACAGCAAGGTGAAAGAATCATCACGAACGGAATACGAGACGGCAATTTCTATACCTCTATGTCGCGGGTCGGGGTGCCGGTGGACGAATTAGGCCTGCCGCAGGTGCCCAGCGCCGCGCACGCTACCACACGCTAACGTTACTGATAGACAGGCGAGCCCACCATTATAATTATGTTATGTCGATGTAGTAGTAAATAACAGCAAGGTGAAAGAATCATCACGAACGGAATACGAGACGGCAATTTCTATACCTCTATGTCGCGGGTCGGGGTGCCGGTGGACGAATTAGGCCTGCCGCAGGTGCCCAGCGCCGCGCACGCTACCACACGCTAACGTTACTGATAGACAGGCGAGCCCACCATTATAATTATGTTATGTCGATGTAGTAGTAAATAACAGCAAGGTGAAAGAATCATCACGAACGGAATACGAGACGGCAATTTCTATACCTCTATGTCGCGGGTCGGGGTGCCGGTGGACGAATTAGGCCTGCCGCAGGTGCCCAGCGCCGCGCACGCTACCACACGCTAACGTTACTGATAGACAGGCGAGCCCACCATTATAATTATGTTATGTCGATGTAGTAGTAAATAACAGCAAGGTGAAAGAATCATCACGAACGGAATACGAGACGGCAATTTCTATACCTCTATGTCGCGGGTCGGGGTGCCGGTGGACGAATTAGGCCTGCCGCAGGTGACCAGCGCCGCGCACGCTACCACACGCTAACGTTACTGATAGACAGGCGAGCCCACCATTATAATTATGTTATGTCGATGTAGTAGTAAATAACAGCAAGGTGAAAGAATCATCACGAACGGAATACGAGACGGCAATTTCTATACCTCTATGTCGCGGGTCGGGGTGCCGGTGGACGAATTCGGCCTGCCGCAGGTGACCAGCGCCGCGCACGCTACCATATGCTAATGTTACCGGTAGTCAGGCGAGCCCACCACAATGTGTCGATGTAGTAATAAGTAACAGCATAGCGAAAGATTACGTGCGGAATATGGGACGGCAATTTCCATACCTAGGTATATGTCAAATCGTGTGACGATGTACATGTGGGCGAGTTCGGCCTGCCGTTAAATGCGTAAACGAGATAGCTACTCCTTATACTCTGGGCCTTAATAACCATTTGCAAAATAACCTTTTGCGCAATATTTCCACCGTAACAAGAAATATTTATTTAAAACATATTTATGCACATAATAACTAAAACTAAAAACCACCAAGCTATTTTGTGATATTTCAGAAAAACGAATTAATGGCTTTTCTCTGTCCCATCATTGTATAAATTGCAATATTGAAGCGAAATTGAGTGTGTCGGTGACATACACAACTTAAAAAAATGGGATATGAGTTGGTCTTTATGTCAACTTCAATTCAATATTATGCAATACCTATTGCAAAGATATTGCATAACTAAAAACATATGCAAAGACTATAATTTTTTTTTCTGTATTGATACTTCTTAGGTCACAGAAAGTGGTCCAAGGTACCTTGAGAAAGCACGCCAGCTTGTCATTGTTATTATGTAATTGCAGGTGCCGTGAATTGCCCCATCGATTTTTACATTGATAATAAATTTATAACGCAGAAATAAGCTTGATCTTTGTGATGTTTGATGATTCGAATTAGTAAATAATGTTTCTTTTCGATTTTATATAAAAACACGCCTCGTCAAAAATATAAGTAGGTAATCTTTTTGCAAATAAATATGTTGTTGTTCGGATAAGCATTGCAAAATATGATACGAGTGTACTGACACAACGACTTTGGGCAAACGATTCGCAGTCCTTAGTAATGGTTATCTATCGATTTTAAAACATGTATCGTCATACGAAAAGTATCATTGGATGCAGCAACGAATAAGACAAGTATACTATGATGTTTATGGTACCTTATTTCTAAACAACACATTCAATTTATATTTGCAAATTTCATAAAACGTTGTTTATAAACTTTCCCGATTCGAACACATTATTATTATGTACTACGGGACTATAGTCTGACCGTTTAACTGAGAACCTCGCGAGACAGGGACAGAGACAGGTGCGAGCGGCGGGTCCCCGCCGCTCGCACCTGTTAAACGGTCAGACTATAATCGCGCGTTAAAATTATGAGTTAAATGAATACCTCATCATCCCGACGTTTCTCAGTTAAACGGTCAGACTATAATCGCGCGTTAAAATTATGAGTTAAATGAATACCTCATCATCCCGACGTTTCTCAGTTAAACGGTCAGACTATAATCGCGCGTTAAAATTATGAGTTAAATGAATACCTCATCATCCCGACGTTTCGACCGAGTTGCATCGATCGTGGCGTGACCACGACCACGAGTAGACTCTACCCGTGACCACGATCGATGCAACTCGGTCGAAACGTCGGGATGATGAGGTTTTTATTTATCTCGTAATTTTAGCGCGCGATTAGTCCCGTAGTATATAATGACAATTTCATAAAATGTTGCTATGAATAGAGTTGTACTTGCTGTTTCTAATATCTGGAAAAAAAAGGTTCAAGTCCAAAAATCGTGAATCTGCAGTTGCTACTGTGAATAGGCAAACATCTTTGAGACATTCTGGATCTCCAAGACCTAAAGGTATTTATCCTGCATCAATTATGTATTTGGTAAACGACTACTTGTCGACTTTACAGCATTTGCTAGACGCATATGTACATTTTAACACCTTTTATATTGAGCTGGTTTGTGAATTTAGAAGATATTTTTATTCATGATGGGCTTATTTTAGAATAAAATGCTTTTATTGTACAGATAAGATATATAGAGATACAGATAATTAATATTTCGATAAAAGATCGGTACTTTTTTTTTCAAAATTAATAAATTGATCTTTTTCCCAAAAACATTTCGTACACTGTTTGGCACATAATTAAGTAATTATTTTTAGTTGTATATTATAAAATAATGTGATTCGTTTTCCACTAATATAATACTTCACTTAAATGATTTGTTACTGTTATAACTAAATGTAAAATGTAATCTATTTCGTTAAACCTAAGTTTAAATATATTATGTACCTTTGTAAACATTTTTTTTCATTATCTGAATTCCGAGTAGTGCAATGCGTTATTACCCATAAAACATTGCAATGAACCTAAAACGTGCGGTGTTGTGGCATGCTGAGTTTATTAGGGTCACTGAAATTGCCACTTACATTGTTTTATTTCAAAGAACTAGAGACCTTTCAGTCTAAACCTACATGGCCTTCTGCCATAGACAGTCCGAATCAAACGTCCTGCCGGTTACAAACTTCGTGAAACCCAATCCATGAGGTTCATGTATTAGGAATAATAAAGCTTGTAACAGTAATGATATTGAAGCCTTTTACCTGTGTGCATTGCAGTAAACCCTGTACAAGTCTTTCGATTACACGTAGGTAGGTAGGTATAGGCCGCGCAATACAAGTTGGCGGAAATGAAGTTAGCTACAAACTGCGCAATATCCAATCAACGCGCGGCTTTGTGTGAGCTTTAGTCAGGATTGAATATTGCGCAGCTTATAGCCAACTTCATTTCCGCCAACTTATGTGACGCGACCTATACGTAAGTAGACATTTTAATATTTATCTCATATATTTTCCGAAATGAAGCTATCGCGCTTAGTATAGCGGCGTGCAGTTTTAGACTGACATATCTACAAGAGCGATTGTCTTATAAAAGTTAAGATATTAGCTTTCCATTTGGTACTATACAGCTATTTTATAAGGAGATAAACTTACACAATGGGGTTCATAAAAACTACCAATTAATTGTAAAGGGAAATAAATCTTTAATAATAATTTAATTGAATTACATTATATTACACAGTCAACGCTAAAATACTGTATGTTCACTTACATCCATAACAATATGATTATTACTGCATCACAGTAACCGGTAACGAACATGTGGTAGGCAGTATACCTCGCGACACAAAATAAATAATACTTGTCCACAATATTTACACCCTAAATGATATGTACACCACTCAAACGTCTCCCAGACGTCTGCGGCTGTGGCTGCAGCCTAGTCATCCACCAATCACAGGTCTTGATTTAAAAATTCCGGGCTTTGTGATTGGTCGAACTCTGGGTCGCAGGCTAGGCCGCAGTTGTCTAGGAGACGCTTCATACGAGTAGAAAACAGTATCGGAACTTCGCCGGTACGCGTTCACGAACACACGCACGCGTCTACGCTTCTCGCTCGAGCGAGAAATGTTGTTACACAGTGACTTGTCGTGATTGCGACGTACCGTTTCCCGTATTACGCCCGATTCGATGCTTCCACGAGATTTTACAGCTATCTCAGTGAGCCATAATCGTGGTTTCCAAACGGAACTGACAGCCATTCACATAGACAATATTTAGTTCCTCAGTTGGCCACCTTTTTTTGATGTATGTTTTTGCAAGTGTAGATACTGTTTTGTACTGTGACACAAACGTGACGCCACGGCTACCTGCAGACAGTCTAATTGCACTATAGTTCGAGACACTGGCTTAGTCTAGGGCCTCCTGTCCTGTCTTTGGCAAGAAGAAGCAGAGCACTGCAGCACCTGTGGATGACATTAGTATACGTTAGTCATTAGCTACATATATTTATTGATCATCATTTATCGGATTAAAGTTGTAAGATTGGCAGATTAAATAGGCTGATTCTTGTTACATATTGACAATGGGGTCAATTTTAAATGCTTATTGACAGCTCTAAATATAGTTTTAAAGTTTTGCTCTCCTTGTCTGTAAGTACTGTACTGTACCAGCCTTTTTAATAGTCCACTGCAGGATGTAAGCCTACCCAAGAAGGGTGATTGGGCCATATCCACCACGCTGGCCCAGTGCGGGTTGTTTTTTTTTTTGTAAGGTGTCATTACCACTAGACCACGGCTTGTCTACTTGTCTAATAGAGCGCAATTAAGGAGACAACTATATTTTTAGTTAGTTTAAATATGTCATAATAAGCCTTCAAAGTTGAGCGCAATGAGTCCCCAACATTTCTAAAATTTTCAGTTAACAAGTGTCATCTTTAGCTTTGTGAATCTGAAGAGTATTGCAAAATTGGAAGCACATTTTAATTGGATTTACCTCGAACCATTGAATTAAATAGATTCTTAAAACTATCAAAAATTTAGGTTTCAAGTTATCCAAACAGAAAATTCAGTTCAAAATACTCCGCTTCCTTTATCTTTGGCATCATGTCGCTTACCATCAAGCGAGTTGTGGTCAAATCCGAAATTGAAATTGGTTCGTAATTGATAGTGAAAAAGTAAGTCATTTATAGTGTCACTCCACTCACCGAATAAGAATGCCGAGAAGGTAACAATAGGAATGATGCAGTTGATGTCGATGAGGTAACCAAAGGACAGGTTGCCGATGAGACCGCCGCCTCGACCCGCCGTCAGGGACAGCGCCGCTGCCATTACCCTGTTCCACACGAGATACGTCAATATACAGTGTAACCAAAGATAGTTTTGGCGGGCACGCGGAAAAATCGTGTCGCCGCATTGTATTATTTTGTAAAACTTGTGTTTTTATCAGTGATAATTAGTGAAAAATTGTGGTATTTCGTTGATTATGAACTGATTTACGTTCATAAGTGTAGACAAGTGATATAATGTGACGTATCATGTTGTTCCGCGTTGTTACCAAAACTCCATAGACGCCTTCAGTAGTCTCCATTGCTTTACTGAGATATGACTTGGACTATGTTTGGACTTGACCGTGACTTTATTGGACAATGACGTGACTACGACTGACTATTTTTTGACAAAATATAATAAAAAAATATTAAAACTCTATACTTGACACTGGCAAATGCACAACAATGCGACGCCAAAACGTAAAAGAAAAAGAAGAAGTGTAACCGACATACAATATAGGGAATCATAGGGACAATATTGGTAAAATTATCTTGATTCCAGGCTATCGTTGCAATTTAACCGTATTTCTCTAGATACTGCTATGAAAACTAAAACTCGTTTGGTCTCAAGACTCTATTCAAGATATTGCTATAAAAACTAAAAATCGTTTGGTCTCAAGAATGCAATCAAAACAACGAATCCCGATTTTCGAATCTGTGAAGATGGAATTACTATAACGTAAACTAAATAAATCGTACAAGTTACTGAAACGCTTACAACATTTTACGAAATACGGGTCGTTTAGCGCAGACAGGGGTGCGCTACATTGCATAACATTTCTTATAAAAATATATGACTGTGGCACGTAGCGCAAGTGCGCGTTCATGTTTATAACTTGATTATTAGTCAGTAGTCGTGTATGTTATGTTGCTTTTTTTTTCAAAGTTTCGTTATCTCGCGAGTAAATTCGTCAAATCTACAGGTAATTGCGACTAATAAAGTCTCATCAAATCAATCGATATATCATCAAATGTGACGTGTCCGCCTCTTACCTAAGATTCGTAGGGAACAAGTCTACTAGCACGCAGAAGACAAGACTGATGGCGAGCGAGGTCAGAGCTTCGAAGATGCAGGAGAGCACCAGGTTCTGGGTGGAGTTCTGCACGTAGTACAGGCCGGCGGTCACTACGCCGGCGAAGCCCAAGCTGAAAACTAGAAGGAATTTCTATTAGTAAGCCTTTGCGATTTGAGCACATTATTCTTGTTTTACGGGACTTATAGCGCAATAATTATGATACTCAGTCGAAACGTCGGAAAAAGAGGATCGTAAAATAATAAATTCCATTCGATTCTATCTTTTGATTTAACTAAAATTTTGTTGTTTCGCAAAAAAGAGGACTTTCAAAGTTGATTATACCTACTCATCGTTATGAATAACGTTTAATTTGGGACCAACCCCGAAATCACGAAAAAATCAGCTGTTCCATATATTTGTCGACAGTCTATGAACTTTTTATATGGATCATCTGATTATTTTTTCACGATTTCGGGATCGGCTTAATATAGTAAAAGTAGTAGTTCGTAATTATGAACATTTATACATCAGAAAGTTCCTGCAGTACTTTGGGTTAAGTTGACATTGATAAAGGTAAATTCAGAAAAGCACTTTAATATAGATACGCCATTAGATAGTTACTCCAATTATATATTCGAGACTGCAGTAGCTACGTGAGTGTCCCTGAATACTTACTCAAGAAGAATTTCGCGCCGAGTTTATGTACGCAAAGCGGCAGCCACAGAGATGTGGGGATGCAGGCGAGACCGACGATCAGAGTATGCATGTACACGCTGTTCTCGATCTTGCTGCTGCATTCGAAGGGGTCTTCCGAGGCTTCCTCGGCGAGGACGATGCCAGATACGTCACACACGGAGGCTGACACTCCGGGGTTCTTGGCCTCGAAGTCTTCGTAGCGGTTGAACAGCTCAGGGAACCAGATCATGAGGGTGTAGTAACTGAAATAGGTTGATTATTTTGTAAGAAAGGATCTCAGATCATATCTTTTTATGCAATTTAGTAACGGGCAAGTCGTTTGTCTGATGTTTGAAAACTAGTCAGTTTGAGATAGGTTACATCTTTGAATATTAAATCTTTTGCTACCCTGAAATTGTTCTGATCCAAATTTTAATGGCAAAATATAGCTATTAAACCAGGAGTACAGTAAGGATTGTACACTATTAACACTTGGCGGCTGGGTAACTAGCAAAGGTGTGTTTCCCAGGCGGACTCTGCAATAACATCTTTCACAATGCAGAAAATATCTACTATAGTTCGGCCGTTCAGAGAATGCGTTCCTGACACGTCATCTTGAAAAAATGTTTTAAGGTCCATTTAATGAAATTTCATTAAATGGGCCATAAATCGTAAACGGTAAGTTTAACAAAAAAGTTTACTGGAAACAAAAGATGCGAAATTTTATTTTCTACAATAATGATCTTAATGTTTTTTGCCCTTAAGTACATAGTTTCCGAGATATCGACCAAAAACATTTTTTTTAAGATGACGTGTCAGGAACGCATTCTCTGAACGGCCGAACTATAGTCGTCAGTACACTATCTCCATTATGGAGAGAGATTTTTTTTACCAAGAAACCATTTACTTTTTGGATTTGTCGTCCGTTATATCCTTTGCATTTAAGGCTGAAATTCATTTAAAACATCTCAATGTTAAAATATTGCGAGCTATTAAACCTCTCAAGAAACAAGTAAAAACACACAAGTGGCATTGATATTCACACTTGTAGGGTATGAATATTTTAGCTATGGTATATTACAGATTTGAATACACGAAACATGACATTCGTGATGTAAATTTTAATGAGTTACCTGGTTGTCAGTCCGAATTGTATGAGGCAGGTCAGAACGGTGTATTTGAGGTAAGGGGGTCTGCAGAGGGCCTTGGTTTGGACCCAGATTTCGCTGAACAGCCTCTTCAGGTCTTTGGGTTTGCGCATGCTCAAGCTTCGGACGGATTTCTGGGAGCTCTGGGATGCCACCGAGATTGTTCTTACTTTCTCCTTGAGGCTCTTAATCTGTTGACAAAATAGCAATGTTAGATGTCATAAGCATTGATAGACAGTAGAGTAGCAAATAGTTAAGAGGGAAATAGTGTGGGAGCGTAGAGAGGGCGTGAATTCGGATTCACGCCCTCTCCACTTTTGACACCGTGAAAAAAAATGTAGGGGAAGAGTTCTTACGGGATAGTTGTCGGGATCATCGCCAGTATTCTGCTTGTAGATGCTCTTCAGGCAGATGAGAGCGTCGTCGTAGTCTCCGCACTCCATCATGAACTTGGGGCTCTCGGGGAAGGTGAGCAGCCAGAAGCCGAGCAGCAGGGAGGGCACGCCGCAAGCCGCCACGAACCAGTTCCAGGAGTCGTACGTGAAGAAGCCCTTGTCAATGCGAATGCCGTCGATGGGGATGATGGCCCACGCGATCACTGGAAAAGGTAATAGGTAGGTAAAGGTTTTTGTAATGGATATAGTTCAATGCTCAAAGAGGGTCACAGCACAGGCTACTTTTTATACAGAAAAAAATAAGGATCTTGTGGGGAATTGTGGGTAAAGCTAGTAGCAGAATAGTTGAGAATATGTACTTATAGGCCTAGTATGCATGAGTAGATAATTATTTACTAATTATGCTATAGTAGACTACTTTTATAGTATTTACTACTTTTAGTAGTACTACTTTTATAGTAGCTTGGGTAAATCAAAATATTTCTTTA
Source organism: Hypomecis atomaria (assembly GCA_964007245.1). Lineage (NCBI taxonomy): Eukaryota > Metazoa > Arthropoda > Insecta > Lepidoptera > Geometridae > Hypomecis > Hypomecis atomaria. The sequence continues at coordinate 6,829,321 of OZ023288.1, forward strand.
CGGTTTTTGAGGTACACGTTTGTCACGTTTGATCCATACCGTCTGATGGTAAGCAGAGATAATTACGGTATAGGTAAAAAGTAATATTTTGATTTTATTTATTTGGATTTTAAACTTGCATTTATGTCACTTGCAAGAGTTGCAAGAGCTTATCAACAATTTAGAAGTCTCAAGCTCGGATTTTTTAAATTCATAGTCGCACAGAATTAAAAATTGCAATACATGAAATCAAACGTAAACAAAAAAAATGCATTACAATGTAGCTAAATCCTCCAAGATTGCAATATATATTGCAAAGTAGGTACCTAATATAAACCAGTATCTATTGCCCATACAAATGAAGACAATAACAGTACCATTGACACAAGTACGTTTAATACAATGTCTGAAATACTCGCGACTATGTTAAAAGTCTGTGGAATATAATATCAAATTTAAAAAAAAAAGTACTCACGAGGCAGTAAGATGACTCCGAGAGTCCAGAACATTTCCATCCAGCAGAGGATCTTCTCTCTGTATTTGGTCTGCTGGAATTCACCCAAGTACGGGAAGCAAATACCCATAGCTCCGGCTACTCTGAAAACAAAAAAAAATAACAATCAGTAACTTAAAAGAAAATTTAATTTTATCGGATCACATTAGTGTATCAATATGGAATGACAGAAAAAATGCCAAGTCGATGCATTAGTGCAATTAATAAAAAAATCAGTTGCACGTAGATATTCAATCGACGTGATGCGTAATGTCAGTGTCGCTAGAAAAAAACTTTTATTCTGTTTTTAGTATTTGTTGTTATAGCGGCAACAGAAATACATCATCTGTGAAAATTTCAGCTGCCTAGCTATCATGGTTCATGAGATACAGCCCGGTGACAGACAGACAGACGGACATCGAAGTCTTAGTATTAGGGTCCCGTTTTTACCCTTTGGGTACGGAACCCTAAAAAAACAAGTGTTTAAGAAAATAAAGAAATTATAATCGTATCCAAAATAGTAGGTAGGTAATTAAGAACTAAATACGAGTATATCTAGTTGCAAATTATGACGTAGATGTGATTAGAGGTCTTTATAGTAGGTCATCTAATTGGGGAATGTGAGAACGGAGTATTTACAATCGATTACGACGTAAAGGCGTCGGTGGAATGATTTTATTTCTGCATTGTCTTCAGAGGAACAATTTCCAATGGCTCGTATTGCCGTGTAATAAGGAACATAAAGGAAAAACTTGTCGATACGCAGTCACGTGCTTCAGCGCATGTGTGTCTTTAGAAGCTGGTTGATTTAAATAACTATATTCTGTACGTTGTCTCGCTTTCGGATTAATCATGGTCTAGTTAGTGAGTTTCCGACTTATTACGAGGTTTCTCATGAATTTCATTGACCATTTGGGCCCATACTAAGCACTATGTACGACAGAAATGTTATCGTCGTATGCAGCTGTTGCTATGTTTTGGTCTGAAGAAACGTCTGTTTTGTAAAAGTTAGAAGATGTTAAGCATAAATACATCATATACTTAGTTAATGGCAGTGACATGATAACGATAAAGATTTTTTTAGATTATAGGTTCCGTTTACTAGTAATGTTTCGAAAATGCAAGGATACCGTGATAGTGCGTAATCACATTCACAAGGCCATTGATAGGTATCTCGATACAAATGCATCTGACAGTAAAATCGTTTTTTCTTATTGAGAGTCCTCTATCTTAGAATTCTATTTGCCAAGAGGTATGCCTATTACTGCGTTACTACTAGGCACCAAATCCTTCTATACAACATACGAATAGTTTGGTAAAATTTGTTAGGATGGGTACTTACGCGAAACCGTTGATGAAACGGCAAGCCATGAAGATAGAAAGGACTTGCACGAAGGAAGAGATGATGCCGCAGAAGCCGTCAAGCAGCAGCGTAGATACGAGCACCACCTTACGGCCCTTGGTGTCGGCTAAGCAACCCCAGAAGTATGAGCCGAGCACCATTCCTGCGATAAACAGATTTTTCTGAAGAATCTATGACGGGAATTCAACTATGTGAATGTGAGCGCTCCTCCTTAGACACAATATAAGGAGATGTCGCTCTGCCTTGATGAGGTAAGTAAAATTCGTCAAGTAACGGTGTATTACCTATTTGATGGTACAATGTTCCCCTGTTTTAGTTTTTGATTTTATAGTTAATTTTATAGGAGTTATCCGTAAGCACACAGTATATGTCTGTGAAACAGTTTCGACATTTGGAGTATTGTTATTCTGACCCATTTCGATCACTATGCCACTGTAAATTTCGAATATAGATATGGCACAGTCTAAAGCGAATACAAAGTATGCAGGTTGCAACAAGAGTGTACATATTTTTGTTTGCTTTTGCACCTATCATTTCAACTTTGTAACTCGATTGATAAGTATGCATCTCAAAAGGCAAACGGAAGCAAATTAAAACGCTTGCAATAGCGAGAATCCTTATCCGTGTGACTTCCGTAAGTTCCTTCCTCTAATAGGACATGCTTTACTTTCCACATTTACAACTTAACATCTGCAATTGTCTGGTAATAAATCTAGTCTAGTTTCCTTAAGAGGTGTGGTTACCTAACATGGGGGCTGCGGTCAGCCAGCCCTTGTCGGCGGATGTCATTTTGAAGTCACATGTCGCGGCGGGAAGCACGAACGACACTATGGTGATTCCAATGGCCGTGTTGGCGTATATCAGCCCACAGATGGCCATGAGGCAGAAGTGGAAGCGCCCGAACCCTGGAATCAAAACAAAAACGGTTTTCAGGTTCACTTAAGTATAGTTGTTAAAAGTACCTTAGTACCTATGAGCAAGCGTAGGTACACGCTTCATGCAAATTGTCAAAAATTGGGTAGGACCGGTAGGACCATGTTGGACAATGGATATTGACTGGACTGCTGAGATGATCATGAGGTAGGCATAATATAAGTAAAGGCCTTCTTCATTCTTCACTGTAGACTAATTAACGGATTAGAGATACCTTACACGCACGATATAGGTGTGTTCCCACTTTTACACAAAGTTTTCTCTCATCTAAAACAATCTACATGGGCAATATTTCCTACAATACCTACATATTATACGTTTTTATAGTTAGTTTTTTGTGTAAAAAACCCCCTACCTTACCTTAGGTAATTTTCGAGCTTCGATAAAACTCTTAAAAAGCTTTTACATTTGAAGCTTGATTACCTAAACTAAAGGTGAGGTAAATAGTGATGCTTGGATGTACTGGTACTAAACATGTGTTTGAGGTTGTTTCATGAACGGAATATCTTTGAATAGCATCTATGGTCTAGAAAGATAATAATACGAACTTCCATAGGATCATAAATGATTAGGTACCTATTGTTTGTTAACGCATTGATTTTAATACAGCAGATGAGTGTATGGGTGGCCGATAATTTACATAAGTATTCCTTCGAGAATGAAATATTTAAATGAATACGGGCTATATATTTTTGCATCCTTATTCATCAAATATTCATTACTTACCAACCAAACAATTATTTTAGACTTGATTTTATTTAAAATATATAGTTATTTATTCTAGGAATTAAAACACAGTAGGTCTGAATAGGTGCTCTAAATTTACCTAGGTACCTACGTATAAAAGAATTTAGAATTTGCTCTTGGGCGAACCAAGTACTAAAGTTACCTCATAATATTTTTACAATTTTACATAGTTACGAAACACCTGTTTTATTTACAACACGTACATTTAGGAGTTTCACTACATTTTTCTATTTCTGAAGTTTCCGTATATAATTTTTCCGTATACAGCCCGTACCTAAACGGCTATTTACAACTCGCCAAAACGTAATTCATCAACCAAATGAGCATGAAACATACGCAAATGGGTACTTATGTGTTTTGACTGTTTGTGAAGTGGAACAATTTGTTATCAAACATTGTTAGAATGACGACTCACCTGTGGCCGAGATGGCTGCTTCGAAGTCCGCTCCATGCTCTAAGAAGTCCAAACCTGCAACCAAACAGTTTCTCTCATTAGCTTTTGCACCTCACCAAAGAGTTACCTAATGTTACGTCCTGGCACACCTGAGAAAAGTCGCCCGTTTGCCTTTCTAGTTAGAGTTATATGGGTATCTTCCATTATTATTAAACTTAGCATGCAACCGTCATTGATCACTAAGTATTACTCAATCACTTCGATATTTAATAACAACGAAATAGGAACGATCACAGAAGAGAGAAGTACGAGTACGATAGTAAATAAATAGGAACAAGCAACGCTGTCATTAATATTCAGTATTGCACGCTCTTCAAATTAATGGTTAGATACATGTCAAAATCTGTGCATGCCATTATGAACTGCAAACGCTAATTGTATGGGAATCAAAATGGCTCGGACGTTTCTGACATTTGCTAATTAGTATTGTTGTAAATATCCACTTTCCTGTCCTTGTCGACAACTGTCACTTTGTTGATGTGTAACTACCCTCAACTGTCCGGAAAAATGTAAATGTTTGAATTTGTCGTAGACAACAAAAATACTACCTACCTACTTAAAATGTTACCTAAGTACAATTATTTACTATGCTTTTGAAAAATCACGACTCGTTTTGGAATGACGATAAAACAACATTTGCTAAGAAACTGAATTAAATTGTACCTTCGTAGATCTGCACGGGTAGCATGGGAAAGGGAGAAATTGTCTTTCCACTGTTATATCCCCTCGAAGAGGAAATAAAGTATGGATTGACATTATAAATGGATAAAATGGTTTTCTCCCTTTGCTGTGCTGCCCGTGCTGTTGGATTTTTTATTTCACATGAAGATAGGTACTAGTGCATTCATTCATTCATTCATGTGATTACTTATCTGATTAATTTACCTGCCGTTTTGTCTAAATTGAAAAAAAAAACACGATCAGGAGCTACCGTAGCCATTAGGATCGCTTATGCAATTTGTTTATTACGAGTAGGTACCTACCTACGAATTTTATTGGAGGTTTATTTATACTTCAGGTTGATGGTATTGTTTTGATTCGTTCAAGAGTATTTTAGATATCTCCCATGCGAGGTGGAAAATATTAATTTCGTAACTCGAGAATAAAATAATGGAACCGCTGCCGCAACATTTCTAAATTTGAAGTGCATCGTATCGTGAGATAACATTATTCTGCAGTAACTACAGCTTACCTTAACCTGATAGTGTCAGGTTTCAAGTGTATCAGGAAGAGTTTATCAGTTAAACTTGTTAGGGTTCAGTTTTCTAGTGAATAAAGAACGGAACCTTATTGTAAAGGTTCTTATTTTATCAACACTTCCATAGTCCAATTTATATTTCACAAACTATCTGTTTTAAAAGTAAGTTCATTAACAAGTCCTTTAAGGTGCTTTTTCAATTTGACGGAATTTTATTTATTTATTGTACCTACATGCAAAACATTATTTCTGATAATAATTTATTATCAAAACCAAACTTACAAAACATTATTTTATTACACCATATTACGAGATAATCGGCCCAGTACGAGTAGAACTCGGCGCACGCAGGGTTCCGTACTGTATGGGAGTCCCCCTTAAATATTTATTTTAATTTAATTATTTATTATTGAATTGTTTATACAACTAAACATTCAGTGAATATTTCAAGCATCTACCTGTTACCATTATTAATATCGAGCGAAAAATGTTTAAAATGGTTTGTTGTATGGGAAAATAAAATATAAATTTTATTCTGTTTTTAGTATTTGTTGTTATAGTGGCAACAGAAATACTTAATCTGTGAAAATTTCAGCTTTCTAGCTACAACGGTTTATGAGATACAGCCTGCTGACAGACGGACAGACGAACAGCGGAGTCTTAGTAATAGGGTCCAGTTTTTACCCTTTGGGTACGGAACCCTAAAAAATAAAAAAAAACAAAAAGTGCCACTGTTAAGTTAAGTATAAGTTTTATGAGATTAGCTCATAAAGGGTTACATAACATGTCCAGATTTATCGTTTTCATAAATTAATCGATTATCAAATTCTATGTAATCAGTATTCGAGTACTGTATTAAATTAAATTAAAAAAAATCTTAAATAATATGGGTATCATCGATAAATTCACGCTTTTAAATCTCACGATTTTTGTATTATAAAGGTTTGCTCAGTTTGTTGCATGCCCGAGCACTTTTGCCTTTTATTTATCTACGGAACCCTCCGCATTTGAGTTCTAAGTATTCGTTCTCAGTCAGTTACTTTAACTTTGCCGGCCACTTGACTGATATTAATTTTATCTACTTAGGCAAGTAAACAACATTTCAGGAATCTACCGACGATAATTTTGTGCTCCTGTTTATACTTAAAATTTAAAAACTATAACCACAATAGAACATCTTCTTCTTCTTCGATACGACGAAGAAGAAGAAGAAGATAGAACATCCCAGCCTAGGTCCTCGCTCAATACAAATAATCTGCCAAGTACCTACGAGTCAGACTCGCGCACGAAGGGTTCCGTACTGTATTGGAGCCCCCCTTAAATATTTATTTTATTTCAATTTCATTATTTGAAAGTAAGCATGCAGTTACATATTATGTGAGTATTTCAAGCATCTACCTGTTGCCATTATTGATATCGAGTGAAAAACGGCCATAAAAATAGATTTGTTGTATGGGAGCCCCCCTTAAATATTATTTTTATTCCACTTTTAGTTGTTTAGTTTAGTTTGTTGTTATAGCGGCAACAAAAATACATCATCTGTGAAAATTTCAGCTTTCTAGCTATAGCGGTTCATGAGATACAGCCTGGAGACAGACAGACGGACAGCAGAGTCTTAGTAATAGGGTCCCGTTTTTACCCTTTGGGTACGGAACCCTAAAAAGGTTCTGACATATTACTTCCCAGAATAGAAGAAATTACATGATAACTATGTATTTCCTAACAATATTTTTCTTCACAGATTCCGCACATGGCGCCTATATTAAAAAAAAAAAAGTTCGTGGCGTGGGATTCGAGATTCGAACCTAGAACCTCCGGATTGGTATTTAGAATCCATTAATTCTAGATGTAACCATCCTTATAATTTAATTTGTAGCCAGAATGTGTCACCACTCAGCAATAATTGCATATCATCGTTTGCACAAGGAAATAGGTAACATCATTCTAGTACCTAATAGTCAGGTACTTCAGTGTACTAATTTTACTCAGCCGTCGCTAACAATAGTTTTCTTTATCTTATCTATTGTAAATTAGTAGCAATGTTTACAACTTACTAGAACTGTATGATTAATCAATTTACAATGAACACGAGATGAAGGGCTTTGCCGTGAATAAGTCAAATGTGACATGACTAAACATCAGCGGTGCTATTCTATTTCAATCGAAATTAGTTCGACTGTCTCTCATTTTACCCACGACGGAACGGAGACGGTATTTGTGGTGAGAGGATGTTTGTGTGTTCGTTTGTGCTAACTCGATCAGAACGGCGTAATCTATCTACAGGGTTCTTTGCTTACCCTGTACTAAGCCGAGGCTACCATCATCACTATCACTACATAGTATAAAACAAAGTCGCTTCCCGCTGTCTGTCTCCATGTATGCTTATATCTTTAAAACTACGCAACGGATTTTGATGCGGTCTTTTTAGATAGAGTGGTTCAAGAGGAAGGTTTATGGGTATGTGTAATACACCTGTGCGAAGCCGAGGCGGGTCGCTAGTATAGTATACTCGTAAAGAAAGACCATTCTACACTGAAAGTTTCTATTCATTACAGCTTCATACCTGGTGACTCTGGTGAGTATAGAACCTGATCGATAATCGATTTTATTTAAAAGGTAGCAAATGGTCAGTCTTTGCATGGGTAACCGTCGTTGCATAAAAAATCTACTGAACTCTAAATACAATAGGAAAAGTTGAGTTGTAAGACCCTAGTGCAGCCTATAAAATGTCTAAAAAACCGATTGTTCTCATCGATATGTCGTTTTCCTTGTCGAAACACCTTTAGATGGTCTACAAAACTAACATCTAATGCTAAACACTCGGCTCTTGCGCACCTTGATACCTATCTACTGATGGATATTAGGACCAATTTTAAAGGCGCCATCGTAAATTTAATAGCAACTTAAAATAGTGTTCTCTCTATCAAATGCATATAGTTTAAAAGAAATAGGACTACTCTAAATGGCTGTAATAATTACGATTAAGATTGGGCCTAGAGTGACGATAGGTAGTAATTTCGAGCGTGCCAGAATGGAGGCACAGGAGGCTTTTATCAGTTAGTACACTGATGCGCGAGACAAATAAAATATGTGGCAATGGCACGGTCAATTTAATAGCTACTGTGGTACGCGTGAACTCAAGGATGTCATTTCGAAAGGCACTGCTTCACAGGCTCACCAATGTAATTTTTAAGGGGTTCTGTTCTATCACATATTATGTTTTTAGAGAATTCTTGACATTGAACTTGTACTAGGCAAGATATGGTTGAACAAAACATACCTGTTTGCAATGGGCCAGTGACGGAGCAAGATAAAAATTTTATGTGAGCAACATACCTAAACTTTGCGAGGACCTCTGATAACGCAAAAATATGGGTTTTAAAAACAATAGTTGGGGGTCAACAAATCGTAGCAAAATATCAACAAGCGCAAGCTGAGCAAAGCGATCTTTACGTTTACTAAGTGCGAAGGCAGCAAGCGCGAATTTTTTTCGTTAGTTCGAAATGTGCCTACGTGCCTTAGTGAACAATCATAATTATTTTGTTACTTAAGTATAACATTAGATGAAAGCAAAACGGCGGCAGAACCAAGCGTTTGGAATCCACAGTCCTCATACGAACAGCCAGAATGTGGAACGCTTTGCCTGAATCTGTCTTTCCGCTTAAGTACAACATCTTCAAATCTCGAGTAAATAGTTATATAGGTAGGTTCTAGGTAAGCGTGCTACACTCTAGACCGCACATATGCCAGAATGTATTCCATAAACGCAAACCTATTTATATATGAAAAGAAAACAAATCGTTTTTTTGACACTACCATTTAAAAAAAAATCATACAATATCGTGTCAAACCTTTGAGGCAGAGGTAGTATGTGGTAGAAATAAAAACGAAATTATGTGGTAAGCCAGTTCCAATAAACAATAACAGAACAGAATCGTACAGGATTTATTTGTTTACTAATGAAGTACACGATGTCACCTATAAAAATATTTAATTGAAACTATTTTCTTGAACACCAACGACGCCCATAAGGCCATTAGATGATGCCAACGCGATGGTTAGGTAACTTATTACATTGTTTATGACACAAAAGAAATAGAATTACTTATTCCAAGATTCCATCCATCCTGGTGATCAGTATAAACCAGCAGATATGTAGATTTTTATTTGATTTTCACGTTTCTACGTATAACTAATAAATGCTAGGTACTTAGTTGCCGAAACACAATTCCATATACTTAGGTAACAGATAATGGTACGAGTATTTAGCTCGTAGAGACGTACCTGATTTGTCGTCAGGCTAAATATTATGATCATGCGTTAGCCTATCAACATGAATTAAAACAATTATTTTTCGCCAAAAACGGACAAACCGCCTTCCATCGTGTACAAAATTCGAATACTTCGCTTGAATTGTTTACATTAGGTACTGTTGTTGATTTTTCAAAAACGGCTCAGCCGATTTTTGTAAAATTTAAATGGGACCACCTTGGGAATATACACAAGTTCACAATTGGCGGAATTATCGACGAACATACACGAAAAAAATACATACATATCGCGAATTTGAACATACCTAACTGCCTGCAAAAAAATCTCTCGCCTATGGCATTTTAACGATCTTATCAAGGCTTGAAAACTTAAGGAATTCAATTAAATCATAAATACTTACTTCTGTCACATTAGGTATATAATCTCATTAAGTAGGTATGTATGTAATATCATGTAAGTACCTACAGTACCTAATTATTGAGTTCATAAATGTCAAATATTTCTGAAACAATTATCTTGCCGTATTCAGGTATGTACTGCGGTGCATATATCTTTCAACGGCTTCATTATTATGTCATTATAATTATGGGAAAATATATATTTAAAGTATAAAATACATTCCATGAATAAAGGCTCCTTGCTGAGTTATTCCAACAAGACAAAATCTAGTTACGACAATGTTATAGACGTCTAGGATGTATTTTTGAATGACTGAGTGATAATAAGATGAGGTATTCTTACGCACACCATGCCCATGGCAGTGGCAGGGGCCTTATTGTGTAAGCGCTCTGACGTTCGGCTTCGCTTTTTCTCCTGCTCGCGCCAGTTACTCACGCCACGAGAGCGAGCGGGAGAAAAAAGCGAAGCCGAATGTCAGAGCGCTTACACATTTTTTTTATTTTTTATTTATTTATTTATCCTTGATATAACATACATAGGTACAATTAAAAAGTACTGCCAAACAGCGAAGCGGTTTGTAGGCAGGATAGCTCTCACATTAGGTACTTAGTAACTATGTACAAGCAGATATACATTCTCGTGTTATTATTATGGGTACATGTGGACAATGTAATGTCAGTATCAATTAACGATTAACACATTTTGTTTTTATCTATTATATAAAAGGCTTCGCTGAGTGACTGACTGACAGACAGCCTACAGCCCAAACCGCTAAAGATACGAACATGAAATTTGGAACAAAGATACATTGGACCACGTAATGGAGCACTAAGAACGGAATTTTGAAAAATCGACCTCTAAAGGGGTAAAACGGGCCCTTTTCGTTTGTATGTAACTTTTTATTCCCTTTACCGATTGACTTGAAACTTTGTATACATGCTACTCAAACAAAATAAAAGTTACGTTTGTTCCTGTTTTTCCGAATATTCCTTATCTAAGGGGTCAAATTGGGTCCCAAAGTTGGTGAAAAAAGCGTCTATTACATCCAACGAGCTGAACGGTTATGGATGAAATCTGGTATGGAGGAAGCACACAACATGTTTCAACACATGAACTATTATTATCCCGGAAATTCTATGGGGATCCTTAGGGATAGCCAAAAATAATCAGTTTAGGCTACAACCCAATCCACTAAAGATAGAGACTTGAAATTTCGAACATAGGTACAATGTACAACGTAATGAAGCACACAGGACGAAAATTTCGAAAAATCGACCTCTAACAGGGTAAAACGGGCCCTTTTTGTTTGCATTTAATTTTTTATTACCTTTACCGATTGACTTAAAACTTTGTATATATGCTTTACAAATAAAATAAAAGTTACGTTTCTTCCTGTTTTTTCCAATTTTCGTCATCTAACGGGTCAGATAAGTACCCAAAGTTGGTGAAAAAAGCATCAATAATTACATCAGACGAGCTGAACGGTTATAAATGAAATCTGGTAGGTATGTAGAAAGCACACAACATGTTTCAATACAGTAACTATTTTATCCCGGAAAATCTATTGGGTTTCTTAGCAATAGCCAAAATAATCAATTATAAAGATAAAAGGGGTAAATGAATTCTAACGAAATTTGGTACGACGCTAGACAATAACACAAATTACCACTTGAGGTACTGCTATCCCGGAAAATTTCAGTGGGTCCTTCAGGATATCAATTTCCTAAAAAAGTACTAAATGACTGTTCGAAAACCGATGCAATATTGTTTGAAAATAGCTCACCCTTTTAACTAATATATGACTATTAACGTCCTGGGAAAAGTCCCGGATTCCTTGTCTAACGCTAGACCAAACATCCTATATAAGCGTGAAAAATAACTTGATCGCGTTTTTTTTTTAACGTAGTGAAATATATCGAATTAAATTGAGATAATTTAGATCCTTCAATGGGGGCAAAATGGGCCCCTAATAGTTTATGAACGATTTTATTTTGTGAGCCAATAGACTTGAACTTAGGGTACATACGGATCAATAACTACTTACTTTACTATGGAACTACCCTGAAAAAGCGAAAATTACCTATTCTTTACATTTTGTCGCGGGTCGATGAATTTTTTGTGTTGAACAGCTAATTTTATTTACGTGATTTCTGGGTTGGTACCATAGTAATGATGAGTATAATGGAATCCTAGAACATGCCTGTCGTCTAGATGTAGGTGCGCTATGTATTTTTCGAATAAAATGTACCTTCTTGTGTGCTACTTTTTCGTCTGTACTTGGTCAGAGAATGTCTGAAAGTCCTACAAGTGTCTCGATCACTTTTGACCGCGTAAACGGTTATGGGCGAGATTGTCATTGAGTTCAGAATAATCGAAATTAAATTTCTAATAACTTAATGAAACATGATGAATACCTGTACTGGCCTTTTTTAGGGTTCCGTACCCAAAGTGTAACAACGGGACCCTATTACTAAGACTTCGATGTCCGTCTGTCTGTCTGTCACCGTAGGTACCGTAATAGTTGGGCAGCTGAAATATTCACAAATGATGTATTTCTGTTGTCGCTATAACAAAAAATACTAAAAATAGAATAAAATAAATATTTAAGGGACATACAACAAACGTGATTTTTAGGAGTTTTTTGCTCTCTATTAATAACGGCAAGAGAAATGGGCTCCCATACGGTACGGAACCCTGCGTGCGCGAGTCCGACTCGCACTTGGCCGACCATGACGTGCGAATGGAGTTGGATAAAATTTGGTATACGAGTGGGAAACTACATGGCTCAACTCATGATCGTCATATATCTCATCATATATCGAAAAATATTCTTTATACTACACCTGCTCGGAAAGTACCTTTATACTTTATCAAATTTACGGTAGAAAGTACGTCATTGCATATCGAACAAATATGCGGGGAGAAAACGCATCTGAGCGGGAGAGTGTATGAAAATCCATTTCTTACGTGGTTTTTCTTTTTTAATTTTGGGTAAGACTATGCGCTGGTTACCTAAATATCAAAAGCCAAAAAGTTTTTACAGTGAGTTTTTATCTCCAAGTTCGCAAAATGACACTGGCCACTAGCTGTGTGTTGGATGGTGTCAAACAATTTGAAAAAAGAACATGTGAAAATTGCAGACGCCATTGGCGCCATTTTCATGTGTTACATTAAGCTTCACTAACTGCAACAATTTCAATATAAATTTCAATTAGTAAAGATTTAGTTTTTTATTTTCCTCGTAGGTGTGAGTGTATCCCATCTGGCCCGGTGACTTGGCCCGGCGCCGGGCCACATGGGAAAGAAAAGTTTTATCTGGCCCGGTGATATATTTACCGGGCCAGATGACACAAGTCAAGTGTCATCTGGCCCGGTAAGGGGAGAAAAGAGGATACGCCTTGTAACTCAACATTCCTAGATTCGGTCACAAAACAGGGTATGGGATGCTCTTCCAAACTCAAACGCCGTTCTAAACCGATCGCAGTGAAAAAAAGCAACTAAGGCATAAACAAAATAGCAACATTAGGTGACTCCTGCTGAATTTCCTTGTGATTTTTTTAACATTAAAATGGGTAATCAGTTTTTGGTACTTTTCATGGAACAAGTTTAAAATTATTTAAAATGCGTCAAATGTATAATTAATAACAAAAAGACTCATTTAGTTCTTTTCTAATTTTAAGACGATTTGTAAGCAAAATATTGGTATGATTGTCTTGAATTTTACTACTGGTTTGAAAGTAGCGGTTAGTAGAAATAGGACTTTTCATACTTTACCATTTGTACCGGTTTGCATTTAATTGAATTATTTATTAATCATGAATTCTATTAACGTTATTTTAATTTTATTTGTGGCTTAATTAAATTAATATTCTTGTGAGCAAAACATTTACCACTTTAAATACTTTTTGAAGTTAAATCATTACAAACTTGCGGGACACTGGAAAAATACGAAATGGCAGGAAAAAAAAGAAATGCTTTAAAAATTTACTGATTTTAACTATCAGTCAAGGTAACTGTTAAGGCAAGGTAAGTGTCAGTAATGTGCACGTGGTATTTATGAACTGCAACGTCTGCAACTAAGTAAGTGAAGTGATATTTGATTTGTTTAACATTTTTTTTTTATCAAAATGATGAGTTGTTAAAAATATTAATTGATGTAGTGCTACTACTGATTAAATAACACGTAACGATTTCAGGAGCTACGGTGGACTGGTGTAAGTTGTTCAAATGACATGTCGTCTTCAAAATATATAAAAAGAGGAGGCGGCACTGTCCTTCTTCATGCTGAATACCAGTACACATTGATTGAAAAAGAAAATATATAATTGCGCGAGGTCTAAGTCCGGGGCGGACTACTAGTTAATAATTTTGTTTGATTTTATATGGACACTGTTGATTGTTTATAAAAATAAACATATTGTACACTGTGTGTATGTTATATTAGGTATTTAATACTTATTAATAATTTTGTTTGATGCATAGCATTTTGTTATTAAATCGTTTATTTCAGGAAATTATACACCCATAATAAATCAAGAAAAGAAATTAAATTAACACAACAATAAAAATTAAATCACATAAAATTAAATAAATAATCATCTAAAATTAATCAAACCAAATCTAAATAGTCAAATGAAAATATACATTAAATCAAAATAAAATTTTGGCTTCGTTGATTATTATTATTATAAAAATATTGTTAGTATGTTCAAATTCAAAAAGATATAGGTATTTATAAGAAGTCTCTTTCAGGTTGAGTTTTATGACAGAAGTTGATATCGCGTCCAAAGAAATTGATCGCGACATTCACAATAAAAACTAATTATTGTGTACTAAGCAGTTTGATTTAGGTTTAGGTTTAAAGATATTTATTATCATAAAGACAAACAGTTTGTCACTTACATGATAACATAATTACAAAATATTTTACAATTTTAGTCGTACCTATTATTATCAAAATAAACGAACTAATTAAACATATAATAACATAATACAGACTTACTTCACACTTCTTTTCATTTAGTTATAACAGTAACGATACATGTTCTATGATTTATTCGGCTAAGGTTTTTTTTAAAGGCATGAAGGGAGTTAACATTTTTTTATTTGTGAGGGTAGTGAGTTATAAAGTCTGGCACCTTCAGTTGTGAGCATTGTCGTAATTTGTTCGATACCTTGGAATGACGATATAGCTCGCTCGGCGAGTTCGGCGGTTAACAACTTTTTTTGTTTTGTAAACATTGTTAGTGTGGATAGTTTTAGTTAAAGTTTTTCGAATAAAGATACATGTGTTATATTTGTATAGTTGTTTTATGTTCATTATTTTAGTTGCTGAATAAATTTTCTTAGTTGGAGTTAGGTAGTCGTAGTTAAAAATGGTTTTAATGATTTTGTTCTGCAATCTTTGTAATTTACACATTCTCGTTTTAGCAGCGCATCCCCAAATCTTGATAAGGTATAGAAGATGTGGTTTAACTAGGGCGTTGTAGATTGTAGTTAGCTTGGCGTAGTCTAAGGCTTCGTATTGTGAGTACATTTTCGGTTTTGTGAGTATATTGATTTATAAGTTCAATCCCTTTCATCGATGCATGTAGTTAGTATTTCACAAATTACAAGGCGTATTCTCTTTTCTCCCCTTACCGGGCCAGATGGCACTTGATTTGTGTCATCTGGCCCGGTAAATATATCAACGGGCCAGATAAAACTTTTATTTCCCATGTGGCCCGGCGCCGGGCCAAGTCACCGGGCCAGATGGGATACACTCGTATAAAGCACTATGTATCACTCGAGAGAAAGTGCGATTCCCGATCTAGGGTGTTTTAAAGCCCTCGCCTTCGGCTCGGGCTTCAAACGACACCCTCGACGGTAATCGGTCACTTTCTCCTCTCGGTGAACAATGTACTATTTCTCGCTATAAAAAAAACAGTAGGTATATTAAAATATAACTTTATTAATTATTTATTTTATGACAAGTTATAAAATAACGCGGTCCAAACCGTGGGCTATTAAAGTCAAAGAACATTATTTATTGTTGAACTGTGTTACATTGAGATCTTACTACTAATCACAAAAATATTGAATTATCAGTTAGGTCCAATATGGCCATAAAATAATCATTAGAACGTGAAAAAATTATACAATCATTATTATTAAATTTAATTCGAATATTTTGCAATTTATCATCTAAAAATTGTCGTACTCCATAATAAGCTTTAGATACAAGTAAATTTAAGCAAATACTGAGACAAAGCAGGCCAATCCGTGGGCTAATTATTATCCTTGCAAGTAATACGACAACGTGGGCTAAACCAAGAGCTATTATTTTAAGCAAAAAAAGTACTAAGACAACGCGGGCCAAACTGTGGGAAATTACCATTTAAAGTAAGTACTAAGAAAATGCGGACCAAACCGCGCGCCATTATCATTTTAAGCAAATACTATAACGACGCGGGCCAGACCATGGGCTATTATCATTGCAAGCAATACGACAACGCAAGCCATACGGCAGGCTATTGTAATTTTAAGCAAGTACTTAGACAACGCGAGCCAAGCTACGTACCTACTATAAATTACCATATTGAGCAAGTACTAAGAATGCGCAGGCCAAACCGCGACCTATTATCATTCTAGCTAAACACTGGGACAATTAAGGCCAAACCGTAGGCAATGCCTATTACTTGAAAAGATAATGCCTACTAAGCATTAACTTTTCAAGTAATACGTTATACGACAATGCAGGCGAAACCACGAAGTATTATTATTTTAAGCAAGTGCCAAGACAACGCGGGTCAAACTGTGGCTTATTATCATTTTAAGCAGTTACTCGAACAAAGCGGCCAGACCGTGGGCTATTATCATTGCAAGTAATACGACAACGCGTGCCAAACGGTAGGCTATTACAATTTTGAGGAAGTATTAAGACAACGCAGGCTAAGCTGCGTGCTATAAATTATCATCTTAAGCGAGTACTAAGTATACGCAGGCCAAACCGCGACCTATTATCATTTTAGCCAAATACTATGACAATTCAGGCCAAACCATAGGCATTATCCTTGCAAGTAATACGTTATACGATAATGCTTTGCTAAACCACGACCTATTATTATTTTAAGGAAGTGCCAAGACAACGCAAGCCAACCGGCAGCCTTTTATAATTTTAAGCAAGTACTAAGACAAACGTGGGTCAAACCACGGGCTATTTTCATAAGCCAGTACCTGTCTACTAAGACAACGCGGGCGAAGCCGCGGGTTTTAAGCTAGTAATCTATAATTTGATACAAATGTTTGCTTTCTAATGTGTTAATCTTCATCGTTTAAATTATCTAACCTAAGTTTCTTTAACATTTTTTTTAAAGCTAAATTTAGTTTGAAATGATTTCTCGAAATTTTCCGGTAAGTTATTGCATAATCTAGGTATAATCCACTGTCTAGTACGCTTACCATAATAATTTTTATATTTGTATTGCAATTCCAGTTGGGACTTAGCTTTACGGGTTCTTTTCTGAAATATTCTAACCGGTTTAAATGTGTTATTTTGAAATTGATGTAATAATAATAGAAAATCGACTTATTCGATCGATTAAGGCCCCAGGTCTGCACCACATATAATTTTGAACTACATCAGTGAAAAACCCCGCGTGGCACAGCACTGCGCACGTCACAAGAACTTAAATCTCAGAAATTTCCACAAAATTATCCACATATTTCGGGAGTTACAGTCCTTCAATCCGAAACACAGTTATGCTTGCACCCTACTGTTTGGGGGTTGAATAACTGGGAAAGTCGTTGTGTGCTGTTTTTTGTTTTGCTAGCTAACCACGTACCTACAACAATAACTGACAGGATAGTCGGTTATAAAAATTGTATGCTAATTTGTGACATTGCATCAGTGTGAAGGCCTCGCTGCCCCTATAGGGCTCGATAACAGCATGCCGATATTGATAAAAACATATGAAAGGAATTTCAAAACTGGCGGCATTAGCGAGCGATGGTTGCTAACTTACGCCATTTCGAACCTTTACATGTACAATTTTACGCTCACTTAAAAGAAAATAATTTGATAATAATAAAAGGACCATGGAAATCATTGGATGTTGAGTTCTAAGATATGAATTAATATTTAAAACAAACAAACAAAGATTTGAATATGAACTTCCGCAAAGTAACGACTGATTCAATCAACTAAGTATTCTAAGTTATGAATTTAGCAAAATATGATTTAGTTGATTTTGACTTGCATAAATACAAAATTGTGATTTTTAGGGTTCCGTACCCAAAGGGTAAAAACATGACCCTATTACTAAGACTCCGCTGTCCGTCTGTCTGTCACCAGGCTGTATCTCATGAACCGTTATAGCTAGAAAGCTGAAATGTTCATAGATGATGTATTTCTGTTGCCGCTATACCAACAAAATACGAAAAACAGAATAAAATTAATAACTAAGGGGGCTCTCATACAGTACGGAACCCTTCGTGCGCGAGTCCTGCTCGTACTTGGCCGATTATTTAAAACGAAATCAAGCCCAATAAGGGCTGGTTTTCGTGAGGTAATGGAAATATCGGTAAGAGATCTGCATACGTTCGTAGAAGAAATCCAATCGCATAGGCAATAGGCCATTCGATCCCCCAACCTAAACAGTCAGTGTGGTGGATGACCTATAACTCATTCACCTTTCAGGACTTTCAGGAGTAATCCTACGTTCAACAGTGTACTATTAAAGAGGTTGAAGCTGAAAATACCATTTTCTTATTATTTTTCTTTGTTGCCTTTCTAGTATATGACTGAACACCTTTCCAGTTCTATCTGTCTCACAATTTAACATGTGGGTGATTCTGTATGAACACAAGCACGTAAGCGCTCTAACGTGCACTTTGTTTTTAAGAAATTTGTCTGAAAGATATTTACTGTCTAATAACATAAACGTAATCTCAGTTTATAATTTATTTTGACGTATTTTTACATTTATCAAACATTTTTCCAAACGAAATACACGGAAATAAAAAAAATACTTAACGCGTAACGTTATGTTTTGTCGATAGAGAATCAGGCCCGGTTTCGAACCCTCGATTGTCGTACAAAGTGTCGGCAGATCGTTTAATTGCGCAAGGGCCGATCCGGATTAATTTATTGTCTCCTTGAAGATGATTAACGCGTTTCATGTCCGATGCAGGCTCACAGCTGGTACCGCGAATCTTATATTAATTAACGGCTCTGGTTTAAACGATCAGCAGAAAATGAAGTTTTGATAGGAGAAAATAGTATCGGTCAGCTAAATGGCTAAAAATATATTGGTCATCGATTGAGAAAATGTCATTAAGTTAGCAAATCGACTACGATAATCTGGTTTGAAAATTAAATGTAGATTTTTGGTAGATTGTCAATAATATTTAGTGTTTGATTGTTTGAGTAGTCTCAAAAGGTTTTTTTAAACTTAAGCTCTATACAATATATTTGAGGTTTGTTTTAGACATTTGACTTGATTATAAAGTGGAGGTGTACTTTACTTTTGCATTTAGCTTACTTACAAGGTCACCAAGTAGGGATGCAAACATACACCTTTTAAATATCTTGTTCATTGAAATTAGTACCTAGATGCAAAGTAGAAGATATACCTAGAAAATTATATCGGCAAAATAGAAGGTATACCTATCTACCTTCTACTATGAATGCCGATAAAAATTTTAAGCTAAATAATTCAAATGACAATATAGTATTCCTGCTGACCAAGAACTGCTGACCGTTTAAACAGCCCCATTCATTAACTAGCGGGCTTTAACGAATAAGCTGCAGCGTTCCTGTGATACGTTCCTTTTATGAAGTCATTGCCAGAAATTAATTGTCATTAAAAGTATCCGGCGTCGGACCAAGGTTGAGGACGGAGAAGAGGTGATGGAATTTGAGCACATGGCTTTATTAGAATCTATGTTTGACAGTCTGTACTAAATATAGTGTTCATGCACGCTAGCGAGTCAGAAACTTTGAGGGTGGGATGGGAAAAATAGTGATAATAATAAATACTAAATGCTGATTTTTCCCGATTTCGGGTTTAAATACTTATAACTAGTGTAACTTTTTTTACGAGAGGAAATAATTAGTGGAACTACCACGCGTGCGAGGTAAAGATTTTAGGGGATTATATTCGGTGGTCTAAAAATATACCATACTAGCGACCTGGCTTTGCACAGGCAGGTGTATTATACATATAAACCTTCCTCTTGAATCACTCTATCTATTAAAAAAAACCGCATCAAAATCCGTTGCGTAGTTTTAAAGATTTAAGCATACATAGGGACATAGGGATTTAGGGATAGAGAAAGCGTCTTTGTTTTATACTATGTAGTGATGATGATAGTGATACCTATTATAGTCAATTTCAGGATCCAATAAAATAAGCAGATTTTCGTCTCAGTTAAATGCCTGTAAATGAGTTGTAGTAGTGGTAGTAAGTAGTACCTACTGTTCTCATCGGAGCATTTGCATTGGAAATACTATTTAATTTCGTTAGAATTGATATATGATTTAATTTGAATAATTGATGATATAATTTGAAAATATTCACTGGAGAGAATTGGCTACACTTAGATTGATCTATTTATTATACTATTAAAAAAGCTGGTACAGATCGGTCTCTATGTGTAGAGCAGTCTTTTATAAATTGGGTGAATACGCTCTTTTTGTAGGTAGAGGCTTTTGTATGAAAGCTTGTAGGTAGAGGCTTTTGTAGAGAAAATTAGGAGCGATCAAGTCATAGCATTGATTAGAATTAGAACGATACTTATTACTTTCGTATATTATAAAAAAAAAAAAAAAATGGGGTGCTCCCAAACAACCTACATTTTTAGCCGTTTTTCGCTTAAAATTAATAAAGGCAACAGGTGGATTCTTGGAATATTCATAGAATATTCAGTCAAATATTCACTTAAAATTTTATTAAAATAAATATTGATTTATCTTATACAAGTTATTTTTTTGCTTGATATTATTGAAATATTTACAGAATAGTAAGTTGTATATTGCCTTCAAAAATAAATAATTAAATTAAATACGAGTATATATGTAGGTATTAAGAGGATCCTGAATCGACCAGTGCTTTTGCGTTTTCTGTATAACATCGAGAAAAATCGCGGTACATTTTTGATAAAATTTACGTTCCGGAAGAAAACTCTTTTCACCCCTTTAATTTTAACAAAATGTTACCTATGTTTTTAGTGTCAATCGCTTGAGCAAGAAATTTTGCAGGCTCGTACGTCTTATTTTTTTCAGATTTTTTTAGTTTATGTATACTTTTTATTTACTTTTATACTTACTTATTTAGTCAAGATTTTGCGTAAAAATGTGAATTTTTAGAGGCTTATAACTTTAAGGTCATTTGAAAAGCTGTAAAAGCTAAGACGTGTTCATTTTCACGATGAAAGATTGTGAAAGATATTTTCCAAATAAGTAGGTGATTACAAATTTACATCTACGCGAACACAGCCGGCACTCTCTTCTAAAGTAGGTAGTTAATATTAAAATAGAAGTATCCACAACATACATCACTTGGTACTTTACTTGTTATTAATTATGTCACAATAAACACGTTGAATGGTTTAACCATTTTCTTCAATCTTGTCTATTCTAGATAACGGGTAAGAACACTTGGAAAATCTTAATTAAGAGGATCGCGAATCGATCAATGTTTTCGCGTTTTCTGTAGAATATCAAGAAAATTTTCGAAAATTTAAGTTTCGGGAGAAAACTCTTTTCACCCCTTACATTTTAACAAAATGTTATTGTTTTTGGTGTCGATCGCTTGAGTAAGAAATATTGCACGCTCATACGTCTTATTTTTTCAGAACTTGTTTTAGTTTATGTATACAATATAGTTAGTATACATATTATTTGTATTCGTATACTTTTCAGCCAAGTTTTGCGTAAAAATATGACGTTTTAGAGCCTTACGTTGTAGAGCCTTATAACTTTAAGGTCATTTAAAAAACTGTAAAAACTAAGACGTATAATCCTAGGGATTGAAGTGCTGATTACATGAAGAAAAAAAATCACTCAAATCAGACAATATTTAGATTAGAGGTGGATAACAGCTTATTGTTTTTGGATGGCCTAGTTGGCGCCTCAAGATTGCCTTAATAAATGGAATGATATGTAGGCGAATAAATACTAGAGCCACGGCTATTGTTTTCGCTATTTTGATTTCTATAGTTGCATTTCTTGATTATTATTTTTCTGTGCGTTTACTTTTTTTATAGATGTACAATACCAATTTTATTTATTAGTGTTACTCGTTGTATTGCGAAAAATGAAATATCGTGTCAAACCTACTGACTTCCTACGGGACCTAATTATTAACCTATGTTATTAATTCTTGCCAAAATTAACTCTTCTTAGATTTAATTTTCTTCGCTTCATTTTTCAGACAGTCATAAAATTCCGAATATAGGAAAACCGAAAAGTATAGAAAAAAAACCCGTTGATTGCTAAAGTCCTACCATCACTATCACTACATAGGATAAAACATAGTCGCTTCCCTGTCTGTCTGTCCCTATGTATGCCTATATCTTTAAAACTCCGCAACGGATTTTGATGCGGTTTTATAAATTAGATAGAGTAATTCAAGAGAAAAGTTTATATGTAGGTACGAGTATAATACACCTGTGCGAAGCCGGGGCAGGTTGCAAGTGCAGGTATAAACTGGGAATGCAACAAAAGAATATAACATCACTACTTTTTCTCTATAGTAATCTGAATGATAGGTATAACTAGAAATTTTCTGCAATTCGCCGTCAATTTTGCACAAAATTAGATGGCAATAATATAGACATAAACTCGTGGAACCAAAGTCCAATTTTACAATGCACAGCTCTAGCCCAAATTCTATGGCTATAAAAAATATTTAATAAATTGCCAAATAATTTTAAAAGATACCGAAAGAGAAAACTGTTTCATAAAATTAGATGATTTTTTTAACGATAATCTAGAAAACGTATTAATAAATCGTTCCAATACAAATAATAAAATTGCCATACCCTTATAGGGTCATATGTGTAACTATACAAAACCTGTTACAACTAAGAACTGCATGTAAATTTCATATGTTGCAATAAATTATTTGAATTTCTTTTTCTGGAAATAGCGGCTCTTCTCAGTCAAGTTTCAAGTTGGTTGCATTTTACTACAACTTAGAGGTTGTCAGGCTTTCTGTTTTATAGAGATTTTAATAGCTTACGAGACCTTCCAAGAGGTGACTTCCCAGTGACCATGCGGGTTCCAACCGAGACTTAATTAGCTCTTTTAAATGTTTACAGGCTTGCCTACTTTACCTACATATTACAAGTACCTACGTTACAGTAAATATAGCATTAATAACTTATAAATTCGATCTAGAATTAGACACTACCTATTTTGTGGCTTTGTGCAATGTGGTTGTCTTATAAAGAGTTATGTATCTTTAATACCTTGTAGGTTTATCTATAACAATATTATAAAGAGGAAAGGTTTGATTGTTTGTCTGCATCGAAACTTATGAACCGATCTGAAAAAATCTTTCACTGTTGGAAAGCTACACTATCCCTAGGTGACCACTAGGTGAACATAGGCTAGGAATATTATATTTTCAAAAAAATTAGGGATCCTTACTATTTGTCTTCTTTAGCCAATCGTACCCGGGCGAAGCCGGGACGGGCAGCTAGTAAGTAAAGTCCCTATTATAGAGCAGTTGATTTTTCCCGATTTCGGGTTTGACCTCATATTGAAAGTTGAAATGATTTTTAATTTTTATAGTGCATCCCACACTAGGTTTATCTCAAAGAGTTACCTTTGATATTGAAAGTTGTTCGATTTGATATACTACCTATACAAAAACTTTAGATTATTCAATCATCCTATGTATAGAAATCACTATATTCGCTGTGCTGAAAATCAATTTAGAAGAACGCCACCGTTTTATATATTATATTATTATTGATATAATATATAAAACGGTGGCGTTCCGACGATATTATTATTGTTTATGAATTAAGTTCTCTATTCTTTGCTTTTTCGCGTCATTACCGTGAATTTCATGAATATGATATAATTTTGAATATTTTATCGTTTCGCGAGGTTCTTCTCTGCTACGCTGAGCCAACAATCATGAATTTATATACCTATCTTTCATCATTCTTAATACAAATTTTACTCATACAAGTGTAAGTAAAGATACTATTTAAATGTAAAGTAAATATGAAATGAATAAGGCTTTTCAATGGCAGAACGTTCATTTTCTTAGGTGCTCTAGTATTTCGTTAAATCATAATGACTTGTAATTGGACAAAATCACTACATAGTATAAAACAAAGTCGCTTCCCGCTGTCTGTCCCTATGTATGCGTATATCTTTGAAACTACGCAACGGATTTTGATGCGGTTTCTTTTATTAGATAGAGTGATTCAAGAGGAAGGTTTATGTGCATAATACACCTGTGCAAAGCCGGGGCGGGTTGCTAGTGTTAAACAAATCACCAAATTATTCCGAATGACCGATTTAATGAACACTTCCAATAGTACTCTACAATTATTATATTCCTGGTTGTAAACAACGTTATTATAGAAAAATATCAGCTTTTCTATAGATTTATCTTCGATTATATATGTGTTACGGTCGATTTCTAACCGACTTTCAAAAAGGAGGAGGTTCTATATTCGTCTGTATGTGTTTTTTGTGTATGTTCATCGACAATTTCGCCAATTGTAAACTGAATCGAAAAAATCTTATTTAGCTCGAAAGGGTGTACTCTCGAGGTGGTCCCATTTAAATTTTACAGAAATCGGCTGAGCATTTTTGAAAAATTAACAATAAAGTAAACAATTCGAGCGAAATATTCGAATTTTGTACACGAAGGGTTTGCCATTTTTTTCGAAAAATAATTATTTTTACAATATCTGGGATGATCTTAGAATAAAAATAAATAAGTTGCTCACTACGTAATTCAAGCTAGTGTATTCTTTAAAAAATGTTCTTGCATAGACTACCTATTAAAAATATGTGGTCTATACTATGGGTCCTGTATCTTTTGAGCACAGGAGCTTAAAATATCAAAGGGGTTTCCGATTTAATGGAGTCAAAAGTTGGTGAAAATTAAGCGCTAAACTTGGCCCTGGGTAGATAACAGCGTGAAGAATGATGACTCAAGTTTAAAGTAGTAACGGCCTAACACAAATGTTTAGTTGACTACCGTCAAAAGACAATTACTGTAGAGCGTGAGTGACAACCGTACCGACTGCCGATTTAAAACTATATGTAGGTACGATTGTACAAAAAGATGTTTCGCGGACATTCGAAATAATGCCCATTATTGTCCGAGTGCAAAATTTACTGTCAATTGAGCGATCCTGCTAAGTTTTTGACAAGCACTTTTCAGTTTCACTATTGTGTGAGAAGAAAAGATGTCGCACAGGAAGGACGATCTTTGTTTTTGCTCAAATAAATGCAAGTGGGCTTTTGAAAATAACTTGATGGTTAAATCCTTTCCTAGCTATTAATTATGTAAACTTGAATAAAAATATGGATTTAATTATGTACATAGTGAATTGTTTTAAAAAATATTTAGAGAGGTGACTAGACAGGCTACTCACTTATTTTCACGTAGCATTTCTCAATTTTTTACTTAACTGAAGACACGGTTAATTCGCCTAATTAATACATCAACAATTTTCTGTTTAAATTAAATTGAAAACGAATTTCCAAACTCACCCATTTTGACGCAACGTTTTTCACTTCACGTTTATAAAATAGTCCTAATAGAGATCACGTAACGAGATGCAGCGTCCACGTTCACCGGTGGTTCATCGTCACCCTACGCGGGGGTAGGGTTGAGAGCTGATGCGCGTACGCAGGCGGCTCGGGCACGCTCGACTCGCGCCTCAAAATCACGCCTCAAGGATCTCGCGTGCTGCCTACAGAGGCTTCTGTGCGAATGTCGCACCGCCGCCGGCGCACGCTGAGGATTCCTTCCACTAGATAACGATAAGGTCGCGCTAGCGCTGGTATCGCCGTGGCGGTGTCGCGATCGCTCATATCCTTATCTGACGGTCACCGCTCATCTCCGTGTCGCTGATTCGACTGTTACGTAACAATCGCGGAAAAATATCGATCGGGTAAAATCAGCAAATAAATTAAATTAAAAATTTAAAAAACCCCCGACACAAAACCTATCTAAACGAAAGTACGAAATTTTGGGCACATTTATAGAATTTTGGTTCTTCCATCCCCACTTTAACCCACCATAACTCTTAAACGGCTCAATCGATTTTTATAAAACATAGCTAAGAACACTCTCGATTAAGTCTCCTTTCATCAAAAAAATACTAAACTGAAATCGGTTCAGTGGTTCGGGCGCTATGATGCCACAGACAGACAGACAGACACACAGACAAACAGACACGTCAAACTTATAACACCCCTCCTTTGCGTCGGGGGTTAATAATTGAATAGCTTCATAATTCAATTGTTTTCATTAAAAAGGATTTACACACATGTAGCACGTTAAATTCCACCCCAGTAGGTTACTGCTAAACCTTATAGACCTACCTTGAAAACGCAATTGGGTTATACTTATGCGCCACGATGGCTCATGTGCGGGTTTAAAGCTAAATAATAGTGCTTTTCAGATTTGCGATTGACCACATTATGTCTGATTTTAATAAGATTAAGTATTATGGAATCACACTTCATTTATTGATGCAACTCTACCTAATGATTTCGATAGAACACTCAAGCTTAGGTAGAGTTTAGACATATGTAGCTTAATATGACTTTTTTTTTATCTCGCTTTTGATACTTACTTCTGAATCAGCAGCTATATATTTACCAAGTTCATTGAACTGAGCTTAACTTTTCGGTTAAGTAAGCGCCCGATTGCGTTTCACGTTTTCATCGTTCAGAACTCAATTGGTAAGAGGTTATCAAAATTAATTAATATTTTACGACAGTCCCTTAACTTCACAGCAATTTGAGAATGAACCATTCTAAGGACTCTTTAAGGGAAGGACTTCCAAACTGCCTTATTTAAAAGTTGACGTAACAAAGTGCTCCCGTTCCGTTTTATAGCCTCTTCAAGACAAAAGCTCGTTTGAGCGAAGGTTTGGGAAAATCTATGGAAATCGTTATGCCATTTGTAAACAAAGCCCGAAGTTTACAGTCAATACTTATAAGTGTTCTTTGTAAAAAATAAATCAATGAACTTTGACCGAAGAAAGCTCCAAATTAAGCTTTTTATGACTAAAATATAGCAGAGCTTTTGAACTTTTCAGCTAAAAAGATGAATCAAGGGACGTTTTGCATTTAATCGATTAATCATGTAGGGTTTCTCTGACCTATAAAATTATTAGAACCACAGGGATACGCTTCCGATCAGTCTTATTAGAAATATATAGGGGAATGACTTATGTCCAGCAGGAGACGGTTTACAGCTGCAATTGTGATAGGATTATTATATCCGATGACGACAAACTACGACAAGAATAATTACCGAAAAATATGACATCCTCAGAAGAACTTTATCCACAATTTGATTGTAGTATAAAATTATGCAACTTTAATGCGATAAACAAACACGATATCAAACTCTAACTCTCTATGAAATCTAACTGACAAGAGAGAGACGGCTCGATAAGATATTTTTAAGAGGGTTGACGTCACCTTCAATTTGCAGTGCATTCTGTTTAATGAAACCGCGGTCAAAATGAACAACAAACATTCAATTTTTAATAATTGTCATACTTTTGCGACAACAGTTCTATTTAATTTTTTTCATTTATTTTATTTATTCCAACTAATAGTTTATAATGTAGAGAATATACCTTGGTAGGTTTGTTTACTTAATTTTGTTCATACCACCTGGCAATTATGTCGATTTATATCGTACTTATGTACGAAACCGATCTTATAACCAGTAAAAATTGGTATCATAAGATTTGTATCATTAGTAACTTAAAAAATCGTTTATGACATATTTTAAATATAATAAAAAATACCCATGAACATTTTTCGATGAGCAAGCTATCAATAATAATTTATAAAAAATACGTCTTATCTGGTTATCACGTGGATGAAGGTCGATCTTCAGCGGATCTTAGGCCATCATATGATAAATTCTATTTCAAATTATTATTATTCATTAAGTAATGGTTGAAACTTAAGGCTGGCTAAGACTACTTAGATAACTAATAAATAAATTCTTGAAAGTGCAAATAAATTGTGAAAGTATAACAATTCAAAATTGGTATCATAAGAAAGATAATTTAAGAACGAAATTAATCATACAGGCTTCCCTCAAAGAATCGCTTATGACATATTTTAAATATAGTAAAAAATACCCATGAACACTTTTCGATAGGCAAGCTATCACAGGCGTGTTTATAAATAAATAATAAAATAATAATTTATAAAAAATAGGTCTTATCTGGTTATCATGTGGGTGAAGGTCTATTCTTCAGCGGATCTTAGGCCATCATAAGACAAATTCTATCTATATTATTATTATTTATTAAGTAATGGTTGAAACTCAAGGCCGGCCATGACTTCTTAGATATCTAGTAAATAACCTCTTGAAAGAGCAAATAAATTGTGAAAGTTTTTGTTTATTTTTAATTATCCGTCGCGTCGTAAGATTTCCTTTGGGTTCAAACTCCACTAAACCGAAGCTGGGAGGAGCGTTGTAATCCGTGTGTCCATTGCAAAAATGCTATTTTTGTGCATAGAGAAAAAACACAGCTGTGAGCAAAGCGCCGCGCTGGGTAGATAGGATCTGTGATTTATTATTTGCCAAACAATTATGGTACATATTATATTATAATACAGGTGTTAGTTGTACGAAACTTTGTAGTCAACACAAAGTTTAACTTTAAAATTTTATTACAAACCAAATAAAATGAGCAAATGCTCGTTAGTTGTAAAGTAGCCGTTAGTAATAAATTGGCCATTTCTGCAGTAAGTAGTGTTGTTGTTTCATAAAAATAAAAATCACAAGATATGGTGTAAGAACCTACAATGTGTCTTCTAAGAGCATAATTATAGTGCGTACGCACCAAGATTTTTCAGTTTGGAGAGAAGAAAGCAAAATTTGCTAAGCGTGAGCTTCGCGCGGTGAGATTAAATGTCGAGGTTACCTAAAACAGATTTTTGGGCTGTGAAAGCTGAATAAAAGTTGCTAGAAGTCCCCAATACGCCTAAAATCCTTAGTAGCGACGAAATTCCTAAAACGGCAACAGTCCTGCAGTGGACTACCATGCTCTGTCCTATTTTTGGACCCAGGAAAATATTTTATGGATACCACCAGCCTGGGGAGACCGGTGGTTATGTGCCAACCCGAATTAGTGGTACTTATACCCAGTAAAAACCTGGGGTGTTTCCGCTTCTGCGTCATGTGTCGGAATTACGGGCATTGGGCAAGTTTCTGCGGCCTTCGTGGCCGCCTCCGGACCCTCCTCGGGGAGCTCCTGTTCTACCCAGTGAAGCTACGATATGCCGAAATGGGGCAAAACACAGGGCACATCGTGCATTCTCGGGGAACTCTTTTATCGGGTGGTGGGTTTCCCCAAACCCACAGTTCTCGGTTATGGAGGCAGTCGGTCGTGAGCCAACCGCCTGCCTCGGGGGCGTCTTCTGCGCATGGGGTGGCTCGCGATGTCGTCTTCCCTCATGCGCTCATCCGCACCTTTGCGCCCGAGAACTTATTCACAGAAGTCCCGGACTACACTGCAGGCTGTCAACCTTTACTCACTATCAACCCTTGCTCTGGCAATGGTTGGTAGCGAGAGGTCCGCCCCCACTATGGCCATGAGCTGGGCCCGCTAGGTACCATGTTCTGCCTATTTCAGCTCTACCTAGCGTCGCTCCGCTTCATTTTAGTGGTGATTGGGCATTTCTGTGGAGGTTTCCCTCGGGAGCTGCGTGGGTTCCGTATAATGAAGCTCGATAAGGCGATTGTTTCTGTAATAACAACTTCATTTTGCTAATTGCGTGTTTAGTATTAAGTAATATTTGGGGCTCAGGTTGGAGCTTATGATAACACGAGCGTAATTAGGCGATCATTACCCGCCGTCAGTTTTAGGTTTTTGATTTATTTACTTTTTGAGTTTGACTGAAAAGATCTAATTACTGAAAACTGAAAACGGGACGTCAACATTTGCAATGCCATTTGCAGTTCGCTGGCTTGAGCTGAAAAGAGTTTTTCAGTGCTACTCGAAATATATTTTTTTAATCGAACCTACCTAATTAAATTAATTGTCGTAATTGTTTCTTGGGTTTGTTTTGTCGCAAATTGCCAATTAGCACGTGATCAATTTGAAATTGCTGCAGGAACATTTCTACGTATAAAGATAGTGGATGGAAAATGGTTGGAATGATGATAATGATAAATAGGTACTTTTTGAGTAGCTAGTTTTATTATTTTGATATACTATTATGGAATTAGAAGTAAATAAAAAAAAAGATAAACTAAGTTTATATAAGTACATATGTATCGTACCGAGGTGGTTACACCCCGGTTTAGATACGAGAAGAAACCTATAATAGACTACGTGATATGTAGACTTGTAAGAGCCCTGTTCGTATTTTTACACTGCTCCACAGGATAGTTTTCTAGACGAAGAGCAGACTCTAGTCGTGTCTAGGATATAATTTTAATCAACTCAATAAATAACTCAATCACTAAAACAGATTACAATGCCGTAGCTAGTGAGCTGCGTCACGTGAATTGGGCTGATGTACTCGATAGTCAGGATGTAAATGAGGCAGTCCAAAAGTTTGACCAAATTATAGCCTCGGCTGTGGATAAGTATACCTCTACAAAAACAGTTAGTCGATCTCAATTTACTTTAAAACCCTGGATTACCCCCGGTCTCATTCGATGTATGAAACATCGGGATAAACTGCATCTAGACTTAAAAAAATATCCCGGAGATTCGACTCGAAAAGTCATTTACCACAGGTAAGGAAATTTTTTCAATAATCTACTGCACAAGCTCAAGCATAACTACGAAACAAATGAATTAGAAGCAAACAAAAATAACCCTAAATCTCTTTGGAAATCAATTAAAAGCATTATCGAAAATCCACATAACCAATCACCGGCCTCCGAGCTGCTAAAAGTAAAACCGAGCCGTCAGGAATCGGTAAACAACTGCAATGAGTACTTTGCCAGTGTCGGGTCGCAGCTTGCAAGTAAACTTCTAAAGTCCCTGGAGAAAACTGAAACTGATTTAGCAGATGACTCGAGTCGCAAAAGTGCTCAAACCAAATCCTGCGATTCTTTCTTCATGCAGCCGACGGACGAAGTGGAGGTTGTGGAATTGATTAATAGACTTAAAAATAACAGCGCACCGGGTCTAGATGGGATCAAACCAAAACTGATCAAAGCTATTAAAATTAAAATTTTAACACCTCTTACTCATATATTTAATCTAAGTTTATCGACAGGTACCTTCCCTCGTCTCTGGAAACTGGCAAGCGTCACTCCGATTCACAAAAATGGCTCCAAGAACCTTCCAGAAAATTATAGACCTATTTCGCTCCTGTCCATTTTTTCGAAAATTCTAGAGAGAATCGTAAATAGTCGCCTTGTTTCTTTCTTGAAGAAGTCAAATATAATCTCAGGTCAACAGTTTGGCTTAGCACTACAAAAATTCCTAAATACTCTCACGTATGACGAGACTGAAGAATTTCTGAAAATAATTAATTAAATAACAAGTTACACAGCAAACACACACACACCACACATCACACACCACACACACACTCACACCATCTTCAGGCCATTTGTTCAATAAAGCCGCACCAATATGCTTAGTCTGGTAAGTCATTAGAACTGTTGAGCCCTGCGATACAGTACTTGTTACTAGTGCAGGTCTCACAATCAAACTGTTAAACCTTATTTTTGCTTTGGTGACGATGTCTTTTATTTGTGTAAATTAAAATATAAATTAATTGTATAAATTAACTTTAGTTTAAATTGTAACATATCTTAGATAACATTAATTGTCAATTTAATCATTAAGGTTGTTGTAAAAGTTTTTTGTGAATAAATTATTTTGTATTTTGTATTTTGTAACTACGGGTCAACGCCGAAACCGTGACATATTACGTGTTCCATATATTTTATTTTGTTGTAAGTCGATGAACTTTTAGCACATTGATATTCTAGAATATGCATGATCGGTCATGTATACAAGGTTATTTCTAATCAATTAGCATCCTTTTAGGGGCTTATTCTGTACATCAAAACTAACAACTTTTGTTCTACTACTTTTAATAATTCTCAAAAAAAATGTCGCTGTTCCATAGAAAAATATCGTTCACTCTCGACAAAATGTATGGAACAGCTGTTTTTTTTTGAGTTTTGACAAAAGTCGCACAACAAAAGTTGTTAGTTTTGATGTACAGAATAAGCCCTAAAAGGGTGCTAATTGATTGGAAATGACTCTGTATATGCGTCTAGAGAAATACAATATTTTGCTAAAAATGCTTTGCGTGTCATATAATGTAATATCCATGTAACCTAATGACGATGTACTGCAAACAACAACATAAAAGATGTCATTACGAATTCGTAGAGTCTACGACACTGCGCAGGGCCGCGCAAGGTCCCGCCGCTCGGTCAAGTGCAACCGCTGCCTTGTATGGCTGCCCCCTGATTTACCGTACTATGCCGCACTTACGGAAGGATGAGACCGCCTTAGGGCTCGTACACATAGAACGTCCGTTTTACAGGATCCTTTTTTTTATTCTGAATAGGTTTGCGTTTGACCACATACTGCTTGATGTTAAGCAGATAAGCGGTCTAGGATGTAGCACGCTTACCTAGAAGATTACCTATTAACTCAGGATTTGAAGACGCCCACGTTGTACTTTAGCGGGAAAAGACAGACCCAGGCAAAGCGTTCCACGTTCTGGCTGTTCCACATACCTTTTAAACTGATCCGTCGCTACTGGTGGTAATATTCACATAGCATTTACAGTACCGATTTTAACGTATCCGACGCTTATAACATATACGTTTAAACGAACCTGTAAAACGGATTGCCGGATCGGTATTTTTTACTATATCAGGAATACTGTGTGAACTCGCTCATACAACTACATACGCTAACAGCACTACAACGCTACTTGGTATTTGGTGGGCGGGCGTTTTCCGCAAGACGGGCCTCTTCAGGCCCTTAATTGCGTGATCCCTCGGCTGGCTGCTAGTCTAGCCATCCGGTGTCCTCCAGGAAGTCCAGCAGCTCGCTGACGCCGGCGCAGGCCTCCCGGAGCTTCCTCGGCGACCCGAGGATCTTCTCACGTTGTTCTGCCACGCTTCTGCACTCTAGCAGCAGGTGCGCGGCTGTTTCTTCTACCTCCATGCAACCTCTGCATAGGGGACTGTCTGTAACACCAATTTTAAATAGGTGTTTGTTTAGAGGGCAATGTCCAGTGACAACTCCAACTATGCGTCGAAGTCTGTCTTTTGCAAGGTTTAGCAGGAGTCGAGAGTATCTCGGATTTAGGTCCGGGAATGCTTCTCTCGATTGCCTGTAGCCTTCGGTACTTGCCCAGTATTCTTTGTGTTGTCTTTTGGTGTGCTGTCGAATCCATGATCTGACTTGGCTGAAGGGCAGGGGGACCATTGGTCCAGGTCCTATGGGGCGTCTACCTGAACCTCTCTTCGAAACGGACCTGTAAAACGGACGTTCTATGTGAACGAACCCTTATGGGAATTAAATAATAAACGGTAAGAAATGTCATATTTATGTCATACTAGTTGACCCGGCGAACTTCGTTTCACGCAATATCTTTTTAAATTATAGGTTATGTGTTATTTTGATGTATAAATAAGCATTATTATTGCAAAGATTCATCTACGGTCAGTAGTTTTTGCGTGAAAGAGTAACAAAAATCCACAACAAACACACAAACTTTCGCGTTAATTTCGCGCTAATCTTTATATCGCTATCACCTTTCGAATAAATTCTTTCTAAAAAACTTTCGTGTTTTTTTTCTTAACTAAAAACTTTCTAAAAAACTACTAAATATTAGTAGGATTATTTTGTGTCTGGCCATAGAGAAAAATAAATAAAACCACGAAACCACGAAAGTTTTTCGTGAAAGAAATGAAAGAATTTATTCGAAAGGTGATAGTGATATAAAGATTAGCGCGAAATAATCTAGAGCTAGAAAAACAACTTAAGGTCTAGGAAGAAAAAAACAGGTTTTTCATACAAACAGTTCATCAACGCGCGGCAAAATGTATGGAAAAGCGAATTTTTTTGCGAACTTTCAAAAGTCGTTGTACAAAAGTTGTTTGACTACATGTACTAGACTCGCCCTTAAAAGGTTTTGCGTTTAATACCTATGACCCTGTATATGCATTGCTAGGCCAGGATGGGTGGATTATCGTATTATAAGGTGGAAGCCAAGGTTTTGTTGTGGAACTTGGACTATCTTTACTAATATAAAAAAAGTGTCGTCGAACGCCTCCGATACGACTAAAGTAAGTAAGTTCGTATAGGCTGGGTGGCTAGCCCTGGTGTCAGAGTTTTTTAGGCCGCCTGAAGGCCTCTGACATGGCTAAACGGTTAAAACAACCGGGGCCTACAATTTAACGATACGACTTGACCGATTATTATGATTTACTAGCGACCCGCCCCGGCTTCGCACAGGTTTATTATACATACATACCTTCCTCTTGAATCACTCTATCTATTAAAAAATCCGCATCAAAATCCGTTGTGTAGTTTTAAAGATATAAGCTTACCTACATGGGGACAGACAGCGGAAAGTGACTTTGTTTTATACTATGTAGTGATAGTGATATGTAGTGATAGTGATAGTGATGATAGTGATTTTGTATGTGTTCTTGGCAGGTCTAATAATAAGTCGTAGACTATTTTTAATACTCTTAGGTGATAAGGGTGGCCCTCTCCAGGTTTCTTTACATGGCAAAAGAACGTAAATGGCAGTATGTGGTCAAACGCAAACCTATTCAGAATAAAAAAAAAAAAACGTTTGTCGGGTCAGCTAGTCTATAAATAAGGATCACTGATTCGTTCAAGTGTTCTTGTTAGAGATATGTAGTCAGTTCTTTTATTTCTAGGAAATTCAACACAAGACTTATTAACAATCACGGATTCGTGGCAGCCACTGATTATTTAAACATCTGCAGCACTTGTCTCAGCTGTAGTTTTTGAATGAATACGGAAAATTGTGTTTTCAAGTTTCCTGCTAGCGTTTTTCCTGGGCATACTTTGACAGAGTAAAAGCCTATTTAGCACATGTCGCATTGTTTAAATCATTTGCAGTCGCGCCGCATGGGTCGTGTCCTCATAAGGTCAGCTCAGACATTAGTGGAATTCACCAGGCGCTATCCTTCGATTCATCCAAAGATAACATGAATCAAATCGAACGTGATCTCAAATAATATACGGTGGTAATACGGTCGATTCTGAGGTAAAGGAAATTAAGTTAAACTTAGTCTTCAAATGTAGAGTAAACCTTTTACGTAAGCGTGCTACATCTTAAACTGGATGTGATCATGTTATGCTTGACATACCTATTAGCTTAAAAAGAAACCAATTTTTTATTCAGCTTATGGCATGAAGTCTTAATACCTCCTGTGCCAAGAGGCATGGGTTCGATTCCCAACCAGGACCGTTTGTCGTTGTTGTGATGAACAGGGGTATACACTCTATGTCTGGATGTTATTATCTATCTATGTATGTATGCTGTGTATGCCAATCTACTAAACGAACCTACTCCGAATATTCTTGTGAATAGCAGGTACGGTGATAAGACTAGGAAATCGTATGCTAAACAAGAACACAGTACACTTAGCTTAGTATTTTAGGCTCATATCATCCTGCTTGCCACTGCCTAAACATAGGCCTCGAACGCTTAAATCTCTTAGACAGGTAAGTCCGCGAATCAGGAAACAACCAATCAGAAGAATGACCGTTGCTATTGGTACTTTAGATTGGTAAGAAACATTTAGTTAAGCAACGATTTATTATTAATCTCTTTGTCGATAACTTATTTGGTCTTTAATAAATGGACTTCATCTTTCGTTGAATAAATGATGTTATCCTCCTAAGGGTAAGGTGTAATGTAAACAGCGAAGGTGTGAGGTAATAAACAAACCACGTAACATGGTAGGGTCACCCGCGATCGAGACTGGAATATCGAAGCTTCATTGAGGAAACAAACAATATTTTATGCGGGACCTCGACCCTCTTTGCATGTTACGAAATACTTTTCAATACGTTGTATCTTTTTGTTTTGTGGGTACTTTTATTGATTTATGGGGATTTTTGGCATTTGTTCGATACTAGCAGCTGCTCCCTGCGGATCTAGTCAAGACCACAAATCTTTTGATTTCGGCTATAATGTCTCGGTGTATATTGGGGATCTAATTCGTTTTGTTATTTTCATACTAAAGTTTGAAAGTCAATTCGAAAAACATTTGGCCATTCTGTGCTCTTTATATGTATATGTGTACTTAGATGTACTTAGATCGCGATCTCACGACACTCCCAATTTGAAATCGTAGCCATGTTTAGACGCTAGTAAATTATATATAGGTCGTTTTCGACCCCAATGGTCGTCAGTCCTCCGAGCTATGTGCTCTGCCCACTGCCATTTCAACTTGCCAATTCGCTGGGCTGTGTCGGTAACTTTGTTTCTTCTACTGATCGCCTCATTCCTGATTCGATCGATTCAATTCAGTCTGTATTAACGTATCTAAATAAAAGGAAGATTTTAATAGCCTACAACTCGAATCACTACATAGAGTATCTTTCGAAAATGACTTAATCGACGAAACATAAACATCATTTCGTTAGGTACTCGTACCTACTGATTTGATCAACATTATTATGTTGTTAAATTCGACCTATCACTATCAGCTATGTAAGAATGACTATATGTATCACAGGTACTCACCAAGAGTAAATTTACGTTATTATCTATTTAGAAAGAATAAAAAGCATCTCATTCTGATTTGAACAAGTTTTCAAGCGACATTGAATAAAACTAAATTTAAATCAGAAAACCTTGCCAGCTAGTTCAGACTTAGATAAAGCCTGTCATGTTATCTAGACATCTGAAGGAAGCTCATTTGGGTAGCAAAGACGTGCATATCTTTACCTATTTATTACAATCTGTCGTCCGTGTCAGATTCAGATTTCATATTTTGGGTTCTGCAGATAAGGAATCTACATTTTCAGTACATTATTTTATTCATATTAGCAATCAGAAGTTCACTGTTGGTTAAGGCATTTGATTTATATGTAGGTGTTTCACATGGGTTTTTTTTTGGAATCAGCTTGTATCCAACGTGTTTCTTTAGATATGTACGAATGTATTATACTTGATGTATTATACTAGACATATTATATAGCAACTGTATATTTTAATAAATAAACCTTATCTATGGTGAATGCGTACTAGCTCTATATTTAGTTAACTATTAAAAGTCATCATTACTGACTAGTTGTCTTCGCCAACTTTGACTATGAAGTGAAAAATCTTTTAAATATAGTCTTTTTGAGGTGCCTGCACCATATTAAAAATAGTCCAACTAATCTTTAAAGCAATCTCTACCACGACCGGCGCAGCGTAGACTGTCTCTGAGTGGACCGATGATCTTATTTGACTGCCTCGGTGACTCAGTGGTTAGTAGCCATGACAACTGGTCAAAGAGGCGTGGGGTCGATTTCCACCTGTGTCTGGTTGACATTAGTAATTATCTATCTAAGTATGTATTTAAAAATATGTACATATATCTAGTGTATCAGTCTTTGGTCGCCATATGACAAACTTTGCTTAGTTTGGTGTCAGAGACCGTGTGTAAGATGTCCCCGATTGTTCCCTAATTTTTATTTATTAAGACCACAGGAACATGCTGGAATGAATCATCTTACAACTGATCTTATCGGAAATCTTTGGGAGAGGCCTATGTTTAGTAGCAGAGGTCCTAACGCTGACATGATGAATCTACCAATACTTTAGTTGTAAAATAATTGATAGGAAATGATGATGATCCGAATATACCTAAATAAAAATATCATTAACTGGTCAGGATAATAATTAGCTGTAAACCACCTATTTCACTAACAAAATGTTGCTTGTTTGATAGTACTTGAGAGGCTTGAACTAGCGGTATGTACAAACAAATCAATTTATTTTCTTGATTATAATAATGGGCAACGACAAGCAATCTCACGCGACATGTCGTGCGCGCTGTTAATCGTCACCGGACATTTTCGAAAGCAGATCGACGTGGAAATCGCTGGCACATGGCATAATTGACCTATTGTTGTATCTGGCTAATTATTTATCAAGGTTTAAAGTCAAAGAACTCAACGTAAATTGGTCGAAGCCAAATATAACAAAGACAACGAACGTAAAAATTAATAAATATAATAGAGACGTCTTACATACGGTCTCCGACGCTAAATTAAGCAGCATTTCCCCTATCTAAATACCCCTGTTCATTCACAACAAGGACAAACAGTTCTGGTTGGAAATCGAACCCACGCCTCTTGACACAGGAGACGAGATTACTGACTACGGCTACCGGCTACCGAGGCAGTCAAAATGAAATGATATGGGGTTTTATTATGTTTTCCCATCAGCTCACATCATAGGTTAAAAAAAGACATTTCGTTGGAATAGTGAAAAGTCATGAAATATAAGCTATAATTAATGAGATCTTGCTTCAAATTAGTGTAATTAGTAATAAGTGGCAATAAATTCAATACCTAAAACTAGTGTCATAAAATTAGTAGATATATTATTTATGGTTTAATGGTTTTATTTAAATATATGTCCTAAAAACTTTAAATCCTTTGCTCTTAAAATCTTCTTCAATAACTTTAAAAAATCACGTTTACAACAACTTTGTTACTACGCAAAACTCATCTGCGCAGTATAACTTCTGCAACTGGTTCAATCCGGATATCATAACGACTAAAGACGCTAAGACGCCTTACAATTGAAGAAATAATACAGCGTAGACGGCAGATTACATTGTAAAATATTTTAACTAGAGGTATCCACTATGGCGCTTAGTGTGTCAGACGTACCGTAGAATTGGTAATAAAAAAAAGATTATACATACAAAATATTATAATTTTACAAAAGTAGAAACAAAGTTATTTAAAAGATTCCAATTAAAAAAGGAACGATTCAATCAAGTTAATTAAGACATATCATTCGTGGACTTGAATATTATAAAGTAATATGTATTACAAAAATAAACTGGCGAATATATCTTTTGAAATTATTTATTTCTTCACTTTTAAATTAGAAATATCAGAACATAAACTACTACTACTACTATGTCGGGACTGATTTTTCAAATGTTTTTAATTTACAATTCACTTAAATAAGTACATAGAAGATTAAAATCCTGTTCTTAATTTATTTGTCTACTAGCTTTTGTCCACGGCTTCACCCGCAGATATTTTGGTTTTTGTGCTATCGCATAGGAACCTTTTTTTTCTGGGATAATAAGTAGTCTATGTCACTCTTCAACCTTTGAACTATAGGTAAATCTTTAGCTCAATCTTGCGTGGAAGAGTATCAAACCAACACACTTTCGGATTATAATATATTTTGTAAGGAAGAAAGGATAAGGACTATTTTTGTGTATATCTTATACTAGTACTTGAGAAATATGTACTTATAAACTTATACTTCAAAATTTTAAGGTAATTGTGCTATTTTCTACCACGACCATGTACTGGCAAGCACAGCGTAAGACGTCCGGCTGAAATGGCTTGCACCCGATCTTCTAAAACACAGCGGACGTGTTACGTCTGACATGCTGATGACTCTATTTTCTCTAAAGCATCCGAGTAATAAACACTACGTCACATCAACGTACTCGTAACTTGGGCATTGACCACTCGGTCATCATATTTATAGCCTCAGAGCAGCCGCTGTCGACCAGCTGACACAAAATAACATTTCAAATGACAATAAATAAGCATACACATCTACATACGAAAACCCCATACGTAACAATATCTTTTTACAATACCAATTTGCATGTAAATTAAACTAATTTACAAGTGCTCAGATGTTCGTTAAGTTGGCAGACTTGTTCTTTTTGCTTGTTCCTTCAAGAGCGTACAGTTTATTGTAAGCGTTGTTACTGAAAATAAACTTTGTGGAGGGAAAACTCTATTTCCTGCTCTACATAACCTTATTTATGTAGGATGGGATAGGGAAGACAGCAAATTTTCTGAAGAATAGCGTAGCGTAGCGTAGTATTAACTTGCTTAAGTAGGTTCGAGTAGGTATATAATGGAAATAAATATACCTAAAATCAATTTGTGAAATGTGATATTTTAATTTTTGATCCAATAAAGTCTTGTCATCTATATGAATTCATACAAGCTCGTATCCTGACGTATAGGTATATAGTTAATTTAAACTGGAAGACTATACTTAATATTTTACTTATAACTTGCTTTTCCGCAGAGTATATAGCCCGCTAAGCAAGCAAAAGCTGCCGTAACATTACTGAAAGTAACATCAACAAGCTTGTAACTTACAAATATAAGGTTGCAACATTCATGCAAGCTTACAGCGAGCTTGAAACGAAGCCCTAACGGCCGCGCTGTAGATAAATCCTGTAACTTGCCCAGAGCTGATCATCAAAACTTTTTATAACTTTAAAATGTGAAATTGCAGTAACATTACACAAGAAACATGTCTGAAAGTTGTAAAATAAACTTTCCGCAAGTATAACGTGTAACATTTCCACAACTTTGAATTTGAAAGGTAATAGTAACTTGTCTGAACTATCTTGCTTTAAGGTAACATATGAAACATGCACGTGCATTGCATTTATTTAGTTATCGCAAAGTTACATATCTGTAGGTTTTCAGTTCCAGGTTCTAAAACAAACATTTTATTTAAATTTTTTGAGTTCTAAGTACAAGTCCGAGGGACGCGTTTGTGTGAGGAAGAATGAGAGACTTTATTTCTCTACCTGCAATAAAGAACGTTTTAATCAAATTTACAAATGGGGATACTAATTTCTGCAAACACAATGTCATCGCGATGCAGAAAATCAATGTGCGATGCTAACGCCATCTAGTTTTTTAATGTTAACTGAGACATTCCACAACTCTCAAAAATTAACTTCCAGCAACATTACATAGGTAATGTAAATAACAAGCCCAATTCGTAATGTTGTAGGAAAGTTGAAAAAAATATAACAAAAGACATATTGTCACAATGTTACAGTATAACATTTCAGTAACTTTCATTTGTAAGGTACAAGCAATGCCGGACAGTGAAGTTAGTAAAATTATATTGCTGCAAAGTTTTATTTGTAACGTTCCAAATACATTTTTGCCACAATGTTAATTACTTACGTTTAGGTATGTTTGGGAGGCAATATCCCTGCAAAGTTAAAATATAAGGTTTCATGCGAAATGTAACAGTAACATAACTTATAATAAGTTTCTATAACTTTTAATAAGTTTCAACCTAACAATTAGTATGTTACTGACATGTTCCTGCAACATGATGTTAGAAAGTTACAAATGTGCCATACACAAACTTACTACAACTTATTGCAAGTTTCATGCTTAGTGGGAGAGATACTTCGTTTTATCTTCTTTATAGATATCCACATTTCCTAATAATATTTCGTTGAAGAATTCAAATGAAGAAAATATTTCAATACTTAAAACTGCAGTTATCACAAACTATCTCAAAACGGAACTGCAACGCAAACATTCAACCTCCACCATTAAATAAATTAGTCTAAAGTGATTTCGAACGTTAACCCAAACCCTAATCGGGGTTGGCCTCATTTACGTAAATCTAATTGGGTTCCAATTTCTAGCAAAATTGCACGCCTGCGTATAAAGGAAGGCGCAGACGGCATTGCCGGTGACGTAGCAAAGCCGACTTTAGCCACGTCTGATGAAGCCCTACGAATATATCCTATTACCTCTCCGTCGCTTACTTACCCAACTTTACTAAGAATTTACTGAAATAGATGAAAATTAGAGTTTACAGTTTACTTTGCTACGATTCAGGTACAGGAATTGAGATCGTTTCAAGATGGTTATCAAATGCTTTTGTTTATTTATCGTTTATATTCTTCGTCTTCATCGTTCAATTCTTGTAGTTCAATGCTTTTATTTATTGATGAAAGCCTAAGACTAACTGTAGTCGCCTTACGGCTCTAGTGGTAGAGTTATGTAAAGTAAGAAAGTAGTACCTACCTAATAATTATATCAAATTCCTCCAAGTAAATAAACTAAGATGCATGTACATATTATTTTCTTATAAATTTGTTTCCCTTATATTACAAAAAGGGTATTTTTAAGGTAGATGTTTAAACGAAAACGATCTTACAACCAATCCTTACGTAACTCACGTGCTAAAATAGAGCTACAATCGACACTATAACAGGTGCCGATAAAAAGAAACCTGTACCAAACAAGATGAAATACGAATATATTTTAGTTTAAAGTATCTTCATCATATCTGTGATTGATTATACTCTCATAGATAGGACTCAGCACAGGAAGCTTATCAAAAGTAGGTAAATGGTAGAAAGCAAATATTGATGAGTACGGCGTTAGGTATGTTTGCTGCGAGCAAACACTGGATATTATTTAGATACTGGTACAATTGTACGATTGTACAAAACTACACTGAAAATAATCATTAGTGCATCGCGTAAAACGTCCTGTGAACAAAAATATTCTATCAGAGAGAGGAAAATTCACAAAACTTGAGACCGGTAAGTTTACACCTACGGATTTTCATACCACCGGTTTTCCGATGATGAAAACTATAGTAAATTCGTGAGAAGAATGTAGCGTTCACGGCGTGTGTTTTTCAGCGATCACCGAAGTTAAGCAACTTTCGGCTCGGCCGGTTTTCGGACGGGATACCGCGGGTGGCATTTACAACTGTGCGTTACCGTGGATCGGATGACAAGTTTAATTGTGGATCCCGTTATTTACCCGTGGATAAACTGTTTCAACCGTTTAGCCATGTCAGAGGCTTTCATGCAACTTAAAAACTCTGACACCAGGGCTAGCGCCACCTGTCCTTATCTGTTAACTTACTTTTACCAAGTGTGCATCTATATTCTTGTAGTACCGAAGTTGCTGGTGCTGTGCAACCGGATTTCCATCTAAACCAGAAATGTCACATGCTGTCGATTTTTTTTGAATAGGTTCCACAATCCTTGGAAATAATTTCGAAAATACCAATATATTCGAAGTTCTTTCCAAGGTTTGTGGGATTTTCTTGTTTAATTTTCACTTACGAGTCCGTAACCAACAGTATCATCGTAATCAGATACAGTTAGGTTTTTCAGGTACCTTTAATCCATAATATCTATGTACTCATAATATCTTAACTTAGCAATTCTTATCAGCTGTTATTCAAGATGCAGATACCAACGTGGCACTTGTCATCTCGTGATTGATACGAGGCTGATCGGTGGAAATAACCGCCTTTGAAGTCGCCTTGGCAAGGTTGGAATTTGGCCTTGGATTTTGGACATAGTACCTAATTAAAAACCCTAGTGAAATCACTTGAGCATCAAACTGCGCTAAATAGGTATATGAGCGTTCGTTATTAATCACTTAAAAAAAACATTGCAAACAAATAAAGCGACCTCAAACTAGTGCCGTAACCGGAGACTAACTTATTACACACCAATTATTTTACTATTGT
The DNA here is from genome assembly GCA_964007245.1 of Hypomecis atomaria. Taxonomy (NCBI): domain Eukaryota; kingdom Metazoa; phylum Arthropoda; class Insecta; order Lepidoptera; family Geometridae; genus Hypomecis; species Hypomecis atomaria. Next base: position 6,872,886 of record OZ023288.1, read on the forward strand.
ATTATTTATATTGTCTACTAGCTGCGCCTCGAGGTGTTACCCGCGTTAGCCCAAGATTAAAAGATTTTTTCTATAATAAACGTTGCCTAAGTTACTCCTTATTACAACAGCTACCTGCCAATAAAATTCCCGTCAAAATCGGTCCAGCCATTTCAGAGATTAGCCGGAACAGACAGACAAAAATTGTAATTGTAAAAAATGTTATTTTGCTGTATGTACTGTATATATATTCATATACATGTAGTATGTATGCGGTTATTTCAATATTACAAACAGACATTCCAGTTTTATTTATTGGTATAGGTGTGGAAGTAGATCTTCCAGGAATCGTACCACGATTTCCCGAAAAAGGTACCTACGATTATCGTAGGTATTTTTCTGGGATAAAAACCGATTCAGTATACCTAACATTATTTTGTCTTATGGAACCGAAAAAGTAAAACCTACGTAACTAGTGTTGTTTTTTGTTGTAGTTAAAAAAGGCAATTGCGATATAATAATTATTTTTTCCAAAAAATAGCATGACCGACTTCACCCGTGTACAGAATTCGAGAATGTTTTGCACGGATCGATGTAGCATTTTTTATATTATTGTTGATTTATCAAAAATAGCTCAGCCGATTTCAATAAAATTTTAATGGGACCAATTTCGAAGTATACTCTTTGCAATAAAAAAAATTGAAATCGGACTACTATGGAAAAAGTTTAGCGTGGTTATACATTAAAAAAAATATACGCGTCGAATTGAGTACCTCCTCCGGTTCGGTACGTCGGTCAAAAAAAACTGTAAAATATAACGATGATTCCTTGCCCTAAGTACTCGTACTCAAATAAATGAACGAACACGGTTTTGCATTAAATATAGGTATGAATTATAACTTTTTTAATAATCTCACTCCAAGTGTTGGCAGATAGGTAAGGTAACTTTCACACAAAACTGACCAGGAGAATGAATCACAGCGTCTCTTTAGTAACTATACAGATGCCAAAATATCTTCAAACGTTGCATCAAATACTTAACACGATAATACTATAAGTATTACCTGATATGAGTATGTATAGACTTTGGAAGTCCTCAAGATTAGATGGTGCACAAAACCTGCACTTCTCAGATTCTCTTCGGTGTCTCTAAACCCAAAATCCTTGATTTGACGTACCCTGTAAATCTCTCTTGATAAGTTAATAAATTTTTCAGTCAAAATATTCTATTATATTTATCGTCATCAAAAGTCACAACGTTTACTAGGTGGTCTTCAAATTAACAAGTGGTGATATTTCACTTGACGTCATGTCGAAATTCAAGTAGGTATGTTGTATACCCAATGTATTGTAACATAGTACATATTGGTTTCGGCCAGGGAGAAATATAGGTTAAATAATTGTAGATTTTGCAGTCGCTAAAGACTGTTTTCGTTGCTGTTTTATAAAATGGGAATGACACTCGCTTAACCTACTTTTATAAAATTTTGTGATTTCATCTGGCGTGGCTCTACTTCTAAAAAAATTCAGAATAAGACCAAACTCAAATCATACTCAAATCATTTATTGCAACATATCTAATTTACATGCGGTTCTTAATTAACATGTTTTGTATGGTTATACATATTATGACCCTATATGGGTATGGCAATTTTATTATTTGCATTGGAACGATTTAATATTTTGTTTTCTAGATTATCGATAAAAAATCGTCTAATGTGTAATAGCATTTAGATAATAGAATAATTTTAAGTGGTTTTATAAAACAGTTTTCCTTTTCGATATCTTTTAGATTATTTGGCAATTTACTAAATATTTTTCTATTACCTACCTAGCACGAGCACGCATCATACTTTTAGATGGTTTGACGCCAGCGATACCCCTTGTTATGTATTAAAAAAATCCTTCTGCCTAGCTTTTAATCTTCCTTACTTCGACTTTCTTAGCTTGACACTAAACAGAACATCTATTAATGTGATTTTAGCCTTGAAAAATACAATGACCACTGTACTGCGAGTATACTACGTCATAATGGCAAATGCCATGCACGAGTGTGTTCTGCAGTAGTCACGAGACTATGTTGTCAATACAGCCTTTATCAATTTCGCTTTTGATCACCTTCACGGTGAATCAAAACTGTCTCTTTACCTATTAACATATCATTGATATGTATGATATTTACGTTTAATAATATGGCGACTATATAGCCTCAGTTTGTGCTATTTTCTTCACATCACGAAGGTAAGGGATCGTGTTTAATGTATACTTGTGTATTTGTTAATTTCATTCCACGTTCCATGTTTACCTTCATCAAACAAAAGTCTACTAGTCCCATTATTTATGACAGCTTGTAAATCATTTTGTGGAACAATAGGCTTAACATTCACGTTTTCAAGAGCAACGTTGTTTGTCGATTGTGGAAATGCACGTTGGTTTGTAAAAAGTTACAGTAGCATATACCTACACATGAATAGACATATAGCAGCTTATCATTACAAACGAACAAAAATTCCTCCCTACCTATCGTAAAATAATATTGGCACTACTTAAATTAGTAATTAATTCCCAAATTGACATGTTATAACGCCTTTTCTTTTTGAATTTTACTGTTATCTTAGCTGCAGAAACTATTGGATATAATAGAATTGCCCTACAAATTTTTGGTTTGAATTGCTTTTATCCAATTTGTCATCTCTCTTAGACGTGGAAAAAAATTGAAGACGTGGTTACCGATTTGTGGAATTAATTAAAGCACCTTTACTTAAAGGCTTATTATGGGGCTACCCTTAGACTTATATTGGATGCTTTGTGTCCAACTCACTTCCAGTTCCAATTGCTTTCTCCGGCTTTGGAACACGTGAATCATCATTCTCATACCTACTTGGTACTTTATTCAGTTGGTATTTTATCAATTTCATCAGATTCGATGACACATACAAGTAGTGGGTTGCCAACACGTAGGTACACAGCAAGATAAGATCTGTCTATGAACTTGAAAATTAAGATAAATCAAGTACCAACAATGTTCGATTATACAAAATTGTAAACAGGAACTACCTGACTCTAGCTAGTTTCTAGCCTTGAAGTTGGAAAATTGGATAAGTACCAATGTATGAGTAGAATAAATCCATAAGAATTGTTTTTCTACTTCTGCTCCGATACTGCTGCCGAAATACCCTAGATATTGGTTTAAAATACCAATCGAAATCACTCTTTAAAACACTTGGAACAAAAGTGGTACTTTAAGAAATAATTATGTGGTTAAGATGTGAAGTGATTCTTTTGGTGGATTTTTTCTTACACATTGCTCTTCTACACATAAAAATTTATAATGAATAGATAGTCTTGTTAGACTGTTTGGAGGATGTTGTTACACAGCCTAACACTTATTCTACTTAACAAACTAATGTGTACTTATTAAGTTGCAACCCTTTTAGAACCTTAAGCGAGAAATAATAAAAATGTAAATCTTAAACAAAGTCTCCTCCCACCAGTCTACACCTGATACGAGGACTACATTTCAATTCAACATCAACCCTTGCTACCAAGAAAAATACCAACTCCTGGAAAGATTTTCGGTAAATCTAAAAACCAAATGTAGATAACACACACCTCAGCGTACATTATGTAAAGAACATCGAAAGCCAAATCCGATTGCGTTCGATCCGACGACGAGCCGTGAATCGTATTCACACCGAGGGAAAATTGCCACCAATAAAATCAAATTTCTATAAAGATCACGTTACCGTGAACGATTTCGAATAAACGGAATCTAAACAGAAAGAAAGCAATAAGTCGGCACAATCAGTTTGTATGTACTGGCGGATTGGCGCGCTGTATTGTTGTAGCCAGTTGCAGAGTTCCCTTGATAATAGCTTCATAATTTTGTGATGACAAGTTTGCTCAGTGAAATACTGTTTTTGAAGTGAAACTTCTAATGTGACTTCCAAAAAGGTTGCGTTAAACGTTTAACGCTACCTTGAAGGTTGTGTGAAAGCACTGTTACGTCGAAGTTTCACTTCTTCCGCGCGGAGGGACTCCACTTGCATTTTTTCAGTGCTGAGTAACGCACTAATGATTTTTATTTCACGCTTCTTTTAATCACTGAAGAGTTAAATGGCAAAATAGTATAAAATCATTTAAAACAATGTTTCTAAACTAAAATAACCTATCTAAACGAAGTAGCCTATCTATCTACGCTTCTTATAAGTCAAATTTAATAAATAAAAAATATTCCATTTCATTTTGTTAACAGGCACGTCTTATATTTTCTTGACATTGAGATTGATCTGAATTCCAAGAAAATATAAGAATGCCTTGTCAATGGAATGGAAACTCGTGAAGAAACCTGCATACGAGTACGTCCGTAGAAGAAATTTTATGGCGTAAGTGAATCCACCAACCTTTACAAGTCCAGTGTGGAATTAGAATTAGAATTAGAATTTTTTATTGACCTTATAACTACATATGTTACATTAGGTACGTCAAATTTACAAACAAAAGAAAATCATAATTATATAAATCTGAAAAAATAATAATGTCAATGTTAAATATAAAGTTAACTAAAAAAATAAAAGTTTAACCTATGGACAAGAAAATAAATGTCAATGTCAATTAATAATAAAAACGATCAGTCAAACTTAAATGAAAAAAATTACATAGCATAATAAAATATAAAAAAAATGTCCAGTACAAATTACTCAAGTTTGAAATGTCAATTATCTATTATTATTATTACAAGTTAGTTTTTGTTCTACTTAATTTCAGAGTTATTATTACACAAGAATGAAGATTCGCTTAGACGCATGCTCATAAATTCATTGATGGAATAAAAAGGATTGACCTCGAAAAATTCCTTGAGTTTCCTTTTAAAATCATTTGCATGTAGTTTGGTAATAGCTTTTGGTAACTTTTTAAACATAGTAATTTTATTATAAACGCCTTGTTTTCTAGCTTTGGTAAGCCTCACTTGTGGCAAATACCAATCATCATTGCTTCTAAAGTTATAATTGTGCTTTTGTCTTTCTTTTTTTGTGACTACCAGTTTGCCAATTTCATCATACATTTCTATCAAACAATTGTAAATGTATAGAGATATCACAGTCATAATTTTATTCTTTTTAAACTCTGGTCTAGCAGAAGAACGCTTTTTCAGTCTGAATATTATTCTGATGGCCTTTTTTTGCGCCTTTAGTACTTTTTGGACGTCTGCGCCGTTACCCCACACAGTGATGGCGTATCTAATTCTAGATTGTATATAAGCGTAGTACAAAGATATAATAGATTTTTTATCTAACAGAGATCTTAATTTTAACAACGCATAGTTCGCACTTGAAATTTTTTTACATATCTTTTCTATATGCGCCGAATGACTAATAGTATGGTCGATGGTGTATCCTAGAAAGATATTTTCTTGTATACCAGGATTTTTATTAATACCTTTACGAGACTGATACTGCATGATCACACTTTTGTCAGCATTCAAGGCAATTCCATTGGCAGAAAACCATTCTGTGAGGTGATGCATTGCTTCAGATATTTTGATATTCAATCTGTTCTCATCTTTATCATTTATTCCTACGTGCGTATCGTCTGCAAATAAACTTACGTGACTCCAATCGGGCATAGCATTTACAAGATCATTGATGTAAATAAGAAATAATAAGGGTCCCAAAATAGATCCTTGCGGCACTCCTACGCTTAAATATTCCTTTGTTGAATTTGCTTCATTGACTGATACTATTTGGTTTCTCTTTTGTAGATAAGTTAGAATCATATTGTACTCAGAGTCTTCAAATCCGTAATATTGTAACTTGAATAGTAGTATTTCATGTCTTAAGCAGTCAAAAGCCTTTGACAAGTCGCAAAAAATGCTTGCACATTTATTTGAACCATCCAAAGACTCAAGAATGAAGTAAATCACTTTTCTAATTGCCATTTCTGTCGAGTGACCCCTACGAAAGCCGAACTGTGACGCAGTAAAAAGGTTATTCTCTTCAAAGTACTTTAATATTTTGTTTTTAATCACGGTCTCTAAAATTTTTGATATTATTGGTAATATACAAACAGGTCTATAATTTCCTAATTCCATGCTATCTCCTTTTTTGTATAACGGGATAACTCTACCGGGTTTGAGACAATCCGGAAATATTCCTTTCTCTAGGCAGTCGTTAATTATTACGAGCAGCAGTTCCATAATGCATTCGTTGTTCAAAATTAATTTTTTCAATGTCTTAGAGTTCATATCGTAAATATCTGGAGTTGTTTTTGATTTCATGTTTTTGACAATCGTCCATAAGTCTTTGAGATCTATCGCGTCAAATTTTATTTTTGTCATAGGTTTTTTTGTTTTATTTAAATATTTTGCACATTTGTCAGTATTGGTTTGCATATTGCATGTCAAATTATGACCAATATTCTTAAAAAAGTTATTGAAGGCTGATGCTATAAGTCTACAATCCGTGATTTCATCCCCTTCTTCAGTTCTTATGGATTTAATGCCTTGTCTGTTACTCGGCCTCTTATTATATCTTACTTGCTCGTTTATTATCTTCCAAGTCTCTTTTATCTTGTTTTTAGCAGTTTTAATTCTATGGCTGTATTGCAATTTCTTAGAAGTGACAAAAATTTTCCGTAAAGTTTTTCTGTATTGTTTTATTTGTGTTTCTCTCTCCTTATTTGGTTGGACTTCTTGTAACATCTCTGCTTTTGCCAATTTATTTTTTGATATAGCTATACCTTTTGTGGTCAATTTCTTTGTTTTATTTCGAGGTGTATGTTTCTTTTTCGGAAATGCAATGTCATAACAAAATTTAATGGCATCTTGTAAAATATTCATTCTTGTGTTTGGGTCGTCATTTGACATGATTTGAGTTTTCAATGTCATATATTCTTTTCTTAGTAAATAATGAAAATAGTTACAATTATTGGCTGACATATGTCTGGTAAAAATATAAGATTTACTAAGGTTATCGTTAGGATTGATATCATCAGAAATTGTCAGCTTAATTACCTTATGGTCAGATAATTTTTCTGCCAATACAAATCCTTTGCAATTATCAAAATTAACGATAAAGTTGTCGATACATGTAGCGCTCTTCCCTTGTACTCTAGTTGGTGTATTTAATACAAAATTACAGTTGAAATTATTTAAAATTCCTAACATTTTTTTGATATTTTTATCCATTTTCAAAACATTGAGGTTATAGTCTCCAGCTAAAACAATTTTGTTCCCTTCGCAACAAAGTTTATGTAGTAATTTTTTAAGTAAATCAAAGAAAAGATCAATGTCCTTATCGGGCCTATAAACCGCAATTACAACAAGTTTAGATGATCTCAACTCTATTGCACAAATTTCAAAATTCATTTCAAAAGAAATTCTGTTAATATCATTTCGTACTTTAAATTCTAGACCATTCCTTACAAAAATTGCAGTACCCCCATGAATGAAAAATTTTCTATTAAAATATGTAGCAAGTTCAAAATTAGGTATGACCATGGTTTGTACCCTATCATCTTGTCCCCATGTTTCTGATAAGCATAAAATATCACATCTGCATTCGTTGAGGAGATCTTCGATGGCTAAGAATTTATTATTTATACATTGTACATTGGCGTGCAATATTATCTGTTCCGGTGTCGTCCGACTTCTGTTTGAAAATTTCTGTAACTCTTCGGTACATCCTGGTTCTGATTCGTATCACACCTGATAAACTGAAGCTTAGAAGAACCCTGAAATTTGTTTGCTTGAGCTGACAGTAGTATTGTTTGAGTAACAAGCTCTTTAGTCCTACTGTAGTTGTAAAATTTTCCTCGATTGTCTCTTATATTAAGGTCCATGAATTTAACATTCTCCGTCATATTTGCTAGGTGCGCTATCTCTTCATTGATACGGTAAATATTTTTGTCATTTATTCCATCATACATTATACTACAGATTACCATATTGAATGATCTATTTGGTTCATATATTATTTCTTTTAGTCGTTTCAAATACTCCTGCTTTGTGGTTATATAATTTAATGTTTCTTCATATTTACTTACTAGTATTACTACCATATCATTACTGTATAAATTTTTAGTTTCTTCTGTGAATCTATCTAAAATTTTCTCATTACTCGCTTCTGGTAGACAGTTGTTCAATATTTTTATATGTTCTTGTACCTTATAGGCTAGTTTTGATGCTATTCCTTGTCCTATTCTATCTGAAAATATCAAAATTTTTCTCATATTTTCTTCTTTTCTGTCAATTTTTGTATTTTTGGGTCTTGTTATCTTCTGATTTTGCTCTTGTTCATATTTTGGATTTTCATTTTCAGAAATAAGTATCTGCTTTGTTTCTAACTCTGTAATTCTATGTTGAAGTTGTTCATTTTCTTGCTTTAATTTTAGCGATTCTTTTTGCATTCTATTTATTTTTCTTGAAAACACTTTCAGTTTTTTTCGAAATAATGGTTTTGATCTGTGCGTGTTTGTAGTAAGCACATGTTTGTTAACCTTTAAAAATTTTGTAGGTTTCGTTTGTGGTGGATATGGCCCAACACCCTTCGTAGAAAACTGGCTCCTAACCTGTCTTAGTTACAAAAAACTTACTTTTTTACTATAGTGTTCGTAAGAAGTTCATTATATAAATTGAGCTGTTATCCATGGAATTATAACAGTCTAGCATAGGTTTTTGGTAATTGGTTTACTCATGAAATGATTTTAATTTTATAGTGCATCCCACACTAGGTTTATCTCAAAGAGTTACTTTTTATGATAAACATTTCAAAAATTCGTCGCGGATGCAGGATACGAACCTTGCGTCTTCGGATCCTGCATCCGCGACGAATTTTTGAAATGTTTATCATAAAAAGTAACTCTTTGGTTTACTCATGTCTATTGCGGTAGGGAGCGTCTTCAGTTTGCAGGCAGCGTCTTCAGTTTGCAGGCAGCATCACCACCAGTTGACTGGAATTGTAAGAAGTAGTTGCCGATACATATTAGAACTTCGTGATCGACTTAAAATCGTGAAGTCTTGAGTTCAAATCTCGGCCCAACCAAGAGTTCTTCGGATTTTATTACAGATTTTCACGTCACCAGCTTTTTGCTGAATGAAACATAACCAACCTGCACAGTAGTGAACAGTGAACTGGTGTGGCATGGAAATAAAAGATTTTCCTTTGCCAAATGCAGGATATTTCATCCCTATTTTAATAATCACTATTTCGAGCAACTTTTACTAAGTATGGGAATGTCCCTGCACTTTGCAAAGCAATTGAGCTTGTATCCCCTTTCGAGGGCGGAACTTTGTTCAACTGTGGATTCATTTTACTTTTTAAAATTTTTCAGCTGTTGTTTTATTGTTCCAGTAAGAAAGTGAGTTCGTATCAGTCGGGTGGCTAGCCCTGGTATCAGAGTTTTTAAAGCGCTCGAAGGCCTTTGACATGGCTAAACGGTTAGAACAACCAAGACCTATAATTGAACGCATCAACCGAGAAACGGTAACGATCAGTTGGAATGGAAATACCATCCGCGGTCACCCATCCGAAGACTGGCCGTGCTGAACGTTGCTTAACTTCGCTGATCGCTAGCAACACCTTGTGCAGTACAGTTAATGTTATGAAACATGGGGTACTGGCACCTCGCCGGAGTATCGAGCACACAATCAGCAGGACGTCTGTGGGGACGCAATAAGCGTAATCCCCGAGGCGGGCCTCGGAGATACAACGTCAGAAGCGACTGTGACGAATTGTTTATTTTCTAAGTGCTTTCATAAAAACTATGGAAATGCAACTTATTGATGTCTCATCACAGTTTTGAAATTCAGTTTTTAATGACAGCAGCTAGTTATGAGATTCGGACAATGATTTTCTATCCAGACAAAACCTTAAGATAAATTAAATCTTAAATCTGACGCTTTTTAGTCAGAGTGAAATAAATATACCTAAGTAAAAGGTTTGCGTAAGAAATATTTAACAACTGCGTCCCAACGACCTGTAGAAAATTAGTAATAGGGTAGCTGATTAGAAAAATATTCAGTTAAACCTATTTTCAAAAAGTATTCGATGAGAATTTTATGTTTTGGGAATTAAACAAAAAAATGTGAAGATATCCTATTGAAGTAGTGCCTAAAATCATGTTTACAATTTTAAATAAAAAAGTCAAAGTTCAGGAGTGGGAGTTCTACTTTCGAATTTTAACGTAACGGGCATCAAAGTCAAATCTTTGTCATTTCATATTTAATTGACAAAACAAAAAAAAGTGTCCGATATTTTCCGATAGTCTAATTAACGGACTATTAATATTGTTTATCTAGCCAGTCAATTGAAACTATATAGAATGTCTATTGAAACACGAACTTATAAGAAAAATATAAAAAATAACGATCAAAAAGAAGAACGAAAAAAAAGAAAAAATGTTCACTTCCAGCAGTTGTCCGGCCATGGTCATCGTCTGACAAGGGCGGGCGCGAGAGAGGGCGGCGCGCGCGCCCCAGTCCGCCCCGGCCGCGCGCGCCCGTCGTCCGCCCAGCAAACACTCTGCTAACTTTACACACAACCCTCCAAACATCGCCCCTGTCCAAACTTGCATAAAAACTTTAAACTTGTTGCTCATTAAACTTCACAAGTGTTGTGTCGAAAGTCGATAGACAGTTGCGAGATATGACATAAGTTTCGTGCCGATCGTTATTTTGAAAAATAGGTAGTTTGAAAAGTATCGTATCATTCGGTGCAGTTATTTTAATCGATTAAATTATGAAATTGTTTACTACTAACTGTAACAATTAAGTGTGAAAATTAAATGTTAGAATGTTGGATATCGAAATCAAAGAAATTCCAAATTAAAAAACTGAATAACTTTTTGGTCAACAACCAGAGTGCTTAAAATCATCTCAAGACAATGTACGCGTATTACATTTAAAGCCTAGAGATTTTATTACGAATACCCCCAAATATAAAAGGCTACTAAAATATGTATAAATAGCAAAGATCTGTAACGATTTTGAAGAATGTGAATTTAAAATAGTAATTCTCGAATTTAATTGAACCGTTTCAAAATGGCGGACAAGTTGAATGATTACGTCGGATGGACGGGTCGGTTCCACTGCGCTAGGGACAGGTACAGGGAGCGATGGGCTCGGTGGAAAGAGGAGCATCCGAAGGGCGTCAGGGAGATGATGGCGGAGTCCATGTTCGGGATACCCAACTCTGATGAGCCGCCTGAGAGAGTGTGGCAGGATGGCCAGTACAGCGACTTGTTTAGGTGAGTGATATTTTTTCAGTCATGAGGAAAAATTTCGGTAACTACCTATTATTTATTTTAAATATAAGCACAGTTAGTAAAGAATTTGGAGATACATAAACGTGGAATTTTTATCCATATTAGCAGAAGTGAACTGCGTTCATCGATATATCATGTAAAAAGTCGCCTGGATGCGAGGCGTTTTCAACTATCCCTTTTTATGGTTCCGTAACCAAAGCGTAAAAAACGGGACCCTATTAAGTAGGTACCTACTAAGACTCTACTGTCCGTCCGTCTGTCTGTCTGTCACCAGGCTATATGTCATGAACCGTGATAGCTAAAACGTTGAAATTTTCACAGATGACGCATTTCTGTTGCCGCTATAACAACAAATAAATTAAACTGAAACAAATACATATTTAAGGGGGGCTCCCATACAACAAACCTGATTTTTTTAGCGGTTTTTCACTCGATCCATACAGTACGGAACCCTTCGTGCGCGAGTTCGACTCGTACTTGGCCGGTTTTTGAAAATTGAATCCGAGCTCCATGTTTGGACATGAGGGTCTGGGAGTTCCGTATGATGACTGTAAATGTTTAAAGCTGAGATGATAATGAAGAACATATTATATGGGTGCTAATAAAAACGAGTGTTACTCTACACGGTATGCACCCTCTGAATAATGACAATGTATTAAGAGTTACGGACTAAAAATAATTAGAAAGAGCATACCTCCCGGCCCTTTATAAAAGGCCTTGAATAGCGTGTGGTCTAATAAGTTTATGTAAGACTTCCGCCTAAGGCTGGGGTGTTGATTTTGATCGTGTCGGAACTACCTTCAGATATAATGAAAAATATATCTTATGTTGGCTTCTGTATCATGTATCTACTGTTACCGAGGTATTAGTCGTTGTATGATTTGTATCAACGTGTAATCAACTAATCCATCAAGTTGTTACGTGGCTTAACGTCTATTTATTAACAAACACTAGCATGAATGATGTTATTACATCCGAGAAAAAGTCATGATTAAATTTTCTAGAACTAAGAAATGGCTCATATTCCGAAGAAATTATCGAATACTGTAAATTATTGTGACTTATTGCGAGTCTCAATTTTGAAAAAAAAATGCGCACTAATGTCATTTTTATTACGAATCTGATCACGCATACAAATGTATGAAAAAACACTTATGGTCTGATCGCTAAAAGTAATCTCTTCCAGTCAGTTGAAACGGTCATGGCATAAATAAATTATTATAAAATATATTTTTTAAAATATTAGCTTTCGAGATCCTGGATGTCATTTAGCAGCAGAGTGCTAGCCAAGACAAGTAAACGAGCCCGAAAACGACGGATCTATCTTGTTTAGTAGGTACAGGAGTTCCTATGGCTACCTTCAGGCTCCATCATCAGATCAGCTCCATGGTACCGTATTATTGCATTGTCACGCGACATACTTATTATGTGTGCAAAATTTCAGCTCAATGGGAACCCGGAGAGTTGGTTTAATTTAACTTGCAAGATTCCACCCCAACTATCATACATGGGTACATCCATTGCAAGTTAAATAAATACTTGTTGTAAGATAGATCTAATAGATGCTCGTTAGTATATTTGAAAACTGTCTACTAACCTACTTATTATAAACTCTAATCACAATATATATAAACATACTTATTTTAATTGCATGTAGTTACCTACAATAATAAATCTTAAAATAAATCTCTTTAAATGACGTTAAATAAATAAATAAAAAATAAATATTAGGGGACATCTTACACACGGCCTTTGACTCCAAACTAAGCAGAGCTTGTGATATGGCTGCCAGAGACTGATATACTACATATACATATTTTAAATACATACTTATATAGATAGTACCTAAATAACACCCAGACACAGAGCAAACACTTATGTTCATCACACAAATGTTTACCCTGGGTGGGGATCGAACCCACGCCTCTTTGACCCAGAAGTCAGGGTTACTAACCACTGAGCCACCGAGGCAGTTGATGAATAACTATTATTTTTAGACGGAAAAGCCGCATCGAGCTGATGCGAATATCGGCAGCAGTAATGGGCATCGAGTTCTCATACGCCGGGGAAACCGCTTTCGTGTCTCCCACACTTCTGCAGATCGGCGTTCCCCACCAGCAAATGACCCTAGTGTGGGCCTTGTCTCCTCTCATTGGGTTCTTTATGACCCCACTACTGGGGTCCCTGAGTGACCGGTGCAAGTCCAGGTTCGGGAGACGACGGCCTTTCATTGTGCTGTTGTCGGTTGGAGTTCTTTTAGGTAAGCTTGCTTTTGTTTGTACCCGCTTGTAAGAATAGGTTAATAACATACGCCAGGGGAACCGCCTTCGGGTTCCCACACTGCTGAAAATCGGCGTGCTTTACCAGCAGATGACCCTAGTGTGGGCCCTGTCACCCCTCAATGGGTTCTTTATGACCCCTTTCATTGTGTTGATGTCGGTTGGAGTGCTTTTATGGAAGCTTATTTTAGATAGCACCATCTTATTAGAAGTTAGGCATGTATGTCATCAGGCAGTATACGGTCAAACGCTCTTTGAAATAAAAAAAGTAAGGAAAACTTAGTTAAAATTGTACTATCAGCACGTGATAGGTACTAGAGCGAGCAGGTTGCGAGTTTTATTTTTTATTTTATTTATTAAAGATACGCCGACAGTGAAGATATTAAACACACTTATATAAATTTAAAATACAGTAAAACACAGGACTGATATGATCACCAATTATAGGCGTATACAACATTCGCCATTAGTGGTTAGACTATAATAATTATAAAAAATTAACTAAAATAACTAAAAGTTACAAAATATGAACTTTAAGCATCATTTTAGAGAGACTTAAATAGTTTCTTTTTGAAAATAGTTAAAGAATCGTAGAAGACATCGAGATCATCCAATGAGACATTAAATTCATTATAAATCCGACACAATCCATGTGTTGAGGAGTTTAGCGCCAAATTAGTTCTAGGAGCTTGCCGCCACCTCAAGATTCGTGAAATTCGGTTCCTAGGATAGCGACAAGGTATATGCAAAGACATTTCTTCTAATATGAGAGGACAGTCGGATGTTCCATGGATCACTTTCGAGTTAAGCTAAAATTAAGCTCATTGCATTTGTTTTTAGGTTTATGTAACATGTTAAAGAAAAAATCAGCTGTTCCATACATTTTGTTGGGTAAACGACATTTTTCTATGGCATAACAAGAGTTTTTTTTTTAGTTTTGACAAAAGTTGTTTATTTTCATGTACAGAATAAGCCCCAAGAAGGATGCTAATTGATTAGAAATAACCCTGTATATACGTGAACCTAAATGAAGTAAAGAAATCGAGCTGAGTAGACCTATATCCTCAGATAGTAGGTTTATGCTAAGAAGATAATACTGTATTCTAGATCAAAGGAAATAGTATCTAGCAAAATTACAAGGCAATACAGAGAAATCAACATATTCAGTGAAGATTGTACCTTTCACTGCCAAACTCTACGCAGCTCTATGTCGCTCAAAGCTCTACGTAATTTAGTGTAGAGCGATAGAGGTAAAAATTCTGAGTGGTTCTCAGCATTTTTGGGCAAGCGTGGCTAATAATTTGCTTGTCTCATCGTTATATTGTAGAAAAATATAATAACGCAATTAAAATTACAAAATTGTGATTCCATAGTAATTCTTGAAGTTGAAGTTTGACATTTTTTAATTTTACATACCATTTATGTTGACATTTTATAATTTTATCTAGTATGTATTTGATTATTTTTAATTTTAGTTTCCATTGACTTCTTAATTAATTTAATGACTTGTAATTGTATTTGTTTTTTAATCTGATCTAATTAATGTGAGATGAATGTAAATGTTTTTTAAGACGTTTTTATCTCAATAAAATAATTTCATTTAATTTCTCTCATTTCCTTTCTTAAAATTAGCGATTTATTAATGTGTACAAAGTCAATGTTGGATGATAATTATATTTATAGAAAAAAAAGATAATGAGTGGTTTTTCCTTTGCAGGGCTGATCCTAGTGCCAAACGGAGAAGCGATAGGTTACGCTCTAGGCGACGAGAACCCCCTGAACCAGACCGAAGTCCCGTCTGCCCTGGGGCCTCGGAGTTCAGTTCTAGAAACCCCACCAAGTAACTACCACCCCTGGGGCGTGGTGTTCACGGTGCTGGGGACTGTGTTCCTGGACTTCGATGCTGATGCCTGTCAGAGCCCGGCTAGGGCGTATCTTCTAGATGTTACTGTTCCAGGTTCTTATATTTTTGTAATATTCACTGAAGAAAAATTTATTAACTGCTCTCATCACTGCTGCCAATGCTCTAAAACAAATTACAAAATCTACGGCCTACGGCTGTGACCCTAGCGACGACCGTAGCTAGGGCCGTAGCGAAATCTACGACTTTTATACATTTGCTACGAGCCTAGGCGCTAAACTCGGCTTTTTACCGTACCTCTACATAAAAACTCGGCCTCCTCAACATTTTCGTTAGCAACATTGGCTCCCATACAAGTTTTCAGTGTGAGTCTGAATTGGCTTGAGATGGCCACACAAACCCCACACACCTCGCTCTAATTGCGATGAAAGGCAAAGCGATCCAATTTAGGCTCACACTATAAGCTCATATTACGGAGCCAGAATATTATAATAATTACTAATATAGTAAGTACTTACGTTTTTAAGTAATCATTAATGAGCCAGCAAAAATATGAATGCCAAATCAAACACGCGTCATTTGTGCGAGTGCTCTTGATATTATTTTCTTGACAGAAATAAAAATCACGTCATCTAAAACATGAAATTCTAGATAGTATTTGAGTACATTTGGCATTACTAGGTTGGATAGGAATATACTTGTTTCGAGAAAGGCCTCTGCATAATCAGCTTCTGTGACAGTTCTGGGTCAGGCTTACTTACGCATATTTAGCACCCTTTTTATTGAAGACCCGTTTCAGCTAATACCCTAGATTAGTTTCAGTTTACGTGCCGACAACGTAATAACGCCCAAATGGGTCAACTCACTGAAATATAAACTGAAAGTAATTCAATTAACAACTTCAAAAAGGTGAACAACATTGTACATACTCGTGCCTACAATCTGAAGTGGACGGCGGGGGCCTTCCTCATTGTCCCACTGATAGGGCTTTGATTACTTCTAAGGAAAGAACTTCTTACAGCGTTTTGTAATTAGAAATACCCATTACTCACATGATAATTAAATAAACATGAGCTTGTTTGTTTAAAATTTTGTCAGATAATATTCCAAACTTTTCTCGGAATCACGAGTCGTTCGGGTCGTGTGTCTACGTGTTTACGAGATAAATGTATGAAAAATTAGTTTTAAAATCCTTAACCTAGTTTAATTGATACTCTGGAATGTATTTCAATATTTGTTCGGGTGCGACGTCACAGCATGTGACTCGGTGTGTGTTTTGTCGTATTTTCCGCTGCTGAAGACTGATGAACCGAAAACCGTCTCTTTATCAGCAACGTCTGACCGTGATTGATTTATCTTGCTGCTAACTCTATTTTGGGTTTTCCACTACGGCTAAACTTGGACAAACACGCTCAATGTATGATTTAAGATAAAGGGAATAAAATGGTTAAAATAGAACACAGACTAACTAGTGTCTCTATAATTTTTTTGTTTGTTCTTCATGTCTTCCTCTGACAATAATATAAGTCAGCGTCGTTGTATAAGAAAAATTATTGCTTCTTTTTTTTAATGCAAAGTTTGCTGTATAGAGTTGTCACCTGCACACATAAGTCTGGGCGGACCGCAAGCATACGTCTAACGCTTTTCGAACTTTTGACCATTCTGCGTAAGCTACACCTACCAATAAAAAATCGGCCAAGTACGAGTCGGACTCGCGCATGAAGGGTTCCGTACCGTGTTGGAGCCCCCTTAGCCCAATTCCTCTTGCCATTATTAATAGCAAAGCAAAAAAACCCCTTAAAATCACGTTTGTTGTATGGGAGCTCCCCTTATACTACTTTTTATGAACATCTAAAAAAAAATGTAGGTATCAGTACACGATGTAAAACATATGTGTACAGTTAAAATTTAAAAAAAGATCTTAGGTAGCCTATTTATTTAGGTTTTATTTTATCCGAAAATTAGTCTAAAATTATGCACATAATGTCAATTTCATTCATGTATAGTGTAGTAATGTAGATAAGTACCTACGGTCTTGTTTACGCAAAACAGCTGTAGTTGGAGTCTAATGGATTAGAATAACCAATTATTTCAATTTTTAAGGGATAATTTTAGGATATTGATTTATTAACTTTTTATTGCATATATAATATATATGTTTAGTATCGTGCACTGATACCCCCAATTTTTTTTTAGATGTTCATAAAAAGTAGTGGTGTATATATATTTTATTCAGTTTTTAGCATTTGATGGTATAGCGGCAACAGAAATACATCAACTCTAAAAAAATCAGCTTTCCAGCTATAACGGTTCATGAGGTACACCCTGGAGGCAGACAGACCCGTTTTTACCCTTTGAGTACGGAACCCTAAAAAAGTTATTGTTGAAATTGGGTTTCCCAGAAAACTATAACGAGCTAGTTTGTACAATTTTAAAATAAATAATTATAAATCTGTAGCATTGTCAACATTGACACAGTTTATGACGTCTAAGCCACGAGCACACAGGTGTTTACGTTAAATTGCACATAGCGTGCGACACTTTGATGCCTTGTGTACTCGGCATTCGGAAGTCGGTCCAATATTTACTTTATACCTTCTATCTGCTCTGTTATGTAGGACGTTTTCATCTCAACACTAATATTTGAATTTTCCAAATATTTAGCGAGAGAAGCCGGTGGAAAATTGGACTTGTCAAGTCAAATAACGCGCCGGGATGTGATGTGATTTTGGGCGATAGTTATGTTCGTATGCTCGACATGCTCGTATATTCGATATCTGAAAATCATACCGGTTACGGAGCATCTTTTCGTGACGTGCGTTTCAATTATTCAATAACTAGCTGTAGGTAATGTGTATGTGAAAGCTACTGAAATGAATGAAAAATCATATAAGTAAGTAGGTACTTATCTTTTGAATAACGTGAACTACATAAAACAATAAATTATAAGATCTAATTAAGATTCATATAATTTCGTTTTTATCACAGAGAAATTAATTAAAAATTGAATTAGTGATAAAGCTTAATCAAATTAGATTACAGGAAATTTTGTAAATATTAAAACTCAACTTTTAGATTTTCTAAATTTGTATTTTGTCAGACTACTCCGATATGTCCCCGTAGCTATTCGAATAATATTTTTACTTGTTTATCAAATAAATGTTTACTTTCAGAGGATCACGCCAAAGGTCTGAGCACGTTCACCGTGATGGCCGGCCTGGGAGGCTTCATGGGGTATGCGCTCGGCGGCATCAACTGGGACGACACCAGATTGGGTATGTTTTACTTTGTTTTATTCTTAAAAAAACCGTGTCATAAATAATTATTTATTGTTCGCCAAAAATAGCATAACCTATTTCAATCGCGAACAGAATTTGAAAGTTCGTGCGAATCGATGTGTCATCCATGTATGTAAGAGTAGTAATTTTTAAATTAATTGTTGGTTTTTTTTCGAGTATGTTAAATAAAACATAATCATATGTATAATATAGTTCATAAATAAATAAATATTAGAGGACATCTTATACGCGGTCTCTGACCCCAAACTAAGCAAAGCTTGTGATATGGCTGCCAGAGACTGATATTCTACATATACATATTTTAAATACATACTTATATAGATAGTACCTAAATAACACCCAGACACAGAGCAAACACCATTGTTTATCACATAAATACTTGCCCTGGGTGGGGATCGAACTCACGTCTCTTTGATCCAGAAGTCAGGTTCACTAACCACTGAGCCACCGAGGCAGTCAAATAGCGGTAATCGCGTTACATACACACAAAAATACATACAGTCGAGTTAAAGTACTCTTTTTTTGAAGTCGATTAAATAAGTACGTACCTAATTAAATTTTCAAACACAGAAAAATACAAACATAGGTACATTCGCACTCAAAAAGTGAAGCCATGAAAACTACCCTAAAATAAAGAAGTTTGTTCCGCGTTCCATCGGCTTCTGTCTTTCACAAGTTTCAAAGCGGAGTGTCGCTGGCAATTTGGGACTCAATTTGGACGCAAATTTCGTCTTAATTTATTCTTCTCTCAAGTTCTTCAATTACAATTACAAGGAAATAACTATCAGTACATAATATAATTATTGTGTTCGATTAATTTTTGCACCGAAATGAAGAGTTTCATGAGTAAGCTTTTCGGTTGGTTTCTGGCTAGTTATTTAAAAAGTGTAAATTGTAATACCTACTGAAAAGCTTGTAAAAAAGCTATGTTGATACAATTGGTCCAATTAAAGGCCTTCAAGCGGCACCAGGGCAAGCTACCTGCCCTATACGAACTTACTTATTGGCCTAATTATGAAGGCACCATCGTAATAAAATTATAATAGCTGATTAAACTATATCTGTTTCTTTTTCACTTTAGGCATTCGACAGAGAGAACACTTTTTACGTTGCTATTAAATTTACGATGGCGTCTTCATAATTGAGTCCAATATCATAGATTTCTGAGATTATAGAAGAAAGATGTTTGTCACGCCAAATTTTTCCCGGAGGAAAATAGTCACACGATATAATATGCTCGTGACTATGAATGTGTGAGTGTATGTTACCATGTTTGTTATCTTTTTTACTCGTACGTGTAAATTAGTGATCCCTTTGTCGGCTCCTACAAGTTCCAGACCACGGCTGGCAATAGGTGTGGGAACCCCAGGCGGGTTGTTGTTCTCAGACCAAACATGGATTCTCAGTTGACATCAAATTAGTTCACTTTTATTTTTGTTCTAGAACATAACAAACTGATTTAGAACTGAATGAATAAAAATACTTATATTCATGCAAAGTAAAGTAAGGTAAAGGTAAGGCAAAACCTCGAACAATATTACATATTACTTTGGTTTTCGGTAATCCCGTCAATTACCGGGATCTCGCTCAAATTTCGACCGGGATTAATTTTGGGAATGGCATGCGGCATCCCGGTATTTCGGGATCCTGGTGTCAAGGTTTTGCATTCTCTAAACACATTAATGAGTATTTTTCTCTCTGAAACATTTATCTTTGACCGGATCTCGTGGTAAACTTTCACAGTTTTAAAATACACGTTAAAACCCACGAAACCTTTGAAAGTTTTCAATTGATTGTCAATTTAAAAAAAGATTTTTGAAAACGATTTAGTAAAGTTTACTAAGTAAAGTCACCATGTCTTCTGTTAATGTGAAATATTCCTCATAATATAATGGTTAGCGTGATAGTAAAGAATGTAACCTAAGTAGGTATCTACTGCAGAAATAGCGTTATATCAAAAGCGTGTTGTGAGTTAAAACCTAAGAGCCTATTGATTTTCGTAGGCTTAGGTATTTACAGCCTGCGTAGTTGTTATCCATTTACGCAGAAGTTGTAACACGTTTGTGTAAACCTCAAGCTGTGCCTAACTTCTGAGAGAAACACTAACTTTGGGGAGAAATTATCGGTTAAGCCAACAATTTTCTCTCTAAATCACGTTAAGGGTCCTAATATTGAACGGACAATTACTGAGTTTATATTGTTTTCATTACTTTTACTTGCTCAATTGTTTTTTTTTTTGAAAACCATATTTTTGCTGCGTATACCTATTATTGTATGCTCTACACCAATGCTTATCTTGTAACATAATCTTGTAAAGCAAAGAGGTTGTTCTCCTCTCTCATGTGTCTTCAATTATAGTCAGGTGCGGATTCGATGAAAGTGGAGTAGTTTCTTTTGCTCATAACTCTTTTCAAAATAAAATTCACGCTTTACAGAAAAGTAACCCAAAATGTTTCGCGCTCCTTGCCTTTACACATAGCAAATCTGCGTTGGTTGGAATTTTGAAACCTTTGATTTTTTTTACGCTTGCGGTTGTGTAAAATTGATTAATTCCTTACCTTCCTTTTCATCTTAAATTGAAATTATTATTTGCCTGTTATTGAAAACCATCGAAAAACTTCGCATCTTCGCGCTCGCTGCGCTCGTGTGCTTTCAATGTAAGAATAGTTCTTTTGTTAGCTTTCTTTTCAAATGAATCTTACACAATTACCTATTACTAATGTGGTATGGTACAGAAACATGGTATATGATATGGTACAGAAACTGACATATGAGAAATCTCAAAAAAAATAAAACTCAAGTTTGCTGCGGAGACGGCTATGCTCGGAATCTTTCTTTTAGATCGAATCAGGAATAGGTGATCACATTCCTATTACTAAATTACTGAAGTTATGTGACTGTTTTGTGAAAATAATCACGAAAGAAAAAAAAGTTACTCGGTCCACACTAAGAAAAAATATTGCAAAACCTTTTCGCAAGCCGGTAATAAAAATCTTTGGCCTTTGCAGGGTAGCGCTAGATTGTGAGAATTAGTTGGTTACATAAATAAATGACACCTATTTGTTCAGGTGAGATATTCGGCGGTCACGTTCGCGCCGTATTTTCGCTCATCACCATCATCTTCGTCATCTGCGTGTCTGCGACAGTCACCAGCTTCAAAGAGATCCCACTCGAAGATTTGAAGGAACAGGTAAGGTTTTATACCTTTCTAATACATATTTACAGTTGCACTTCAGAATTGACCGTAAATACTGTGCTGTACTACCTATACCTTTTAATAGTACTGCTAAACGATTAATTAACATTAATATTTTAGGATAACTCAAATAACATAATTTAATAGATTATATTTACTATATTTTTCTTTTACAGTGTATCTCAATTAGGAAGTTTCTTAAATTAAGTTTCTTGAAATACATTGCATATTGTTAACAATAAAATTACTATAGTGGAAGAGCCACGACACAGGCCAGCCTAGTGTGGGCCCCAGTGTACACCGATGTCTCAGTAAACTGTATTCTGTTTTAATTAGGAGTTAAGTTTTTTAGTAATAAGATTTTTTGAATACATACGTTATTTATTTAATTAAACATTATTGAAAGGGCCGGTACACTACTAAACATATGCCTACCCATGAAGGTTGATTAGGTTATAGGTATTCACCACGATGGTCCAGTAGTGGATTAATATTAGACATCGCTTTCGTCTACGGACATACTCTGCACTATGCAGGCAACTACTTACTTTTACCCACCCCAAAAAATATACTGTATTGAATTTCAAGTTTCCTAGAGTAGGCAAAGAAGTTTATGGGGGTTTATCCTTTATAATATTTTAATTTATTAAAACAAAAAACAAACTAGATATTATTATTATCCAGTTTTGTAGCCAGTTTTGTTTATCAATTTGATCAGAAAATATATTTTTGCTTGTAGAGAGACAATTTAACCTTTAGTACCTTTGTTATTTGATATTTTCTAGGATGAGTTTCGGAAACAAGCTCGAACTGAGAGGTATCAAGAGAGCATTGATTTGGACGAAGGAGCTGAAAAGGGATTGAAGAAGGAAAACACTTCTTACGGAGCTGTCAATCAAGCTGAGGTAAGATACTACTCGATAAAGTATTTGGTTACTGACTGGAGCTTGAAGTATAATAAACTAAGATGGTAAGTAAATAGCTAAAATACTGAGAGGCGTTTGTTGTAATGTTTGGACTGTTTCAAGTACATTAAATTAGTACAGTATTTGAAACCAGGATCGGCACTTTACCGTGCCACGAGCCAAAAAATACTATCTGCGGTTATTTTTCTATAATTCAGTTTTCCGCCCATCACAGAAGGGACAGGAACAAACTGAGATACGTTATTATATCACCTTAGAAACCACCAGCCATAGAAAGTCTGCTACTAAACATAAGTCTGCTCGTATAGATTTCCAATAAGAGACTATAAACGGCTCGCTTAAAGCATCAAGATAAGACTTATACAAATATACTAATTTTATAAACCCGAAAGCATATTTGTTGGTTTCTTGATTTTTGTTATTATTTCACGCAGCAACAGAGTTGTATTTTTGCATGGAAATATTGCAAAGATCGAAGAGAATCATAGGCTACTTTTTATCCAACAAAATATTAAATATTTTGTGAGAAGATGCGGGAATACCTACTTATGTATATTTCCTATGATTTTTGGATTTTTGGTGTCTAACAATGATATTTATGTTGCAGGGTAGCCCTACCATACCTGCATTACCGGAGGTCCAAGGAGAGCACCTTTCCTTACGGCACTATCTACGTTCCATTGTAGTGATGCCGAGCTCCTTGCGAGTGGTCTGCCTCACCAACCTCTTCTGCTGGATGGCCCATGTGTGCTACTCGCTCTACTTCACTGACTTCGTCGGGGAGTCAGTCTTTGGAGGGAATCCAGCTGTAAGTATGTCAGATTATTATCTTTAGGATGGTGTCTTCGTAGTTATCTCCAATAAGGCAGATTAGAAGCGTCTTGCTTAGCTCTTACTACCTACGCTCAACCATAGTGATGCCAAGTTCCATGTGCGTGATGGCCTCACCAATCTCTTTGCTGGATGGCCCACTTCAGCCACTCCATCTACTTCACTGACTTTGTCGGGGAGTCAGTATTTGGAGGAAATTTCGCTGTATCTTCTCATACTACCTGTCTGTCATTTTTACATACCTGCCCTGCCTCTCTGGCATTACAGAGGTTGATATGGTAATGTTGATGTGGCAAACAAATAATCAGCGAATAGCGAAGTACAATTGTTTGCTGTTCAGGCTTGCACTACAGAACAGAAATAAAAGAACCAAACTGAAGTAGTAGTGTCAACCTTAGTCTACCATACATAGGTGAATACTTGTCTATGATGTTGTACAACTTCAGAAAACTTCGGAGCAGGATGTCTCATTACTTGAATTGAATTCGATACGTTCTATGATTAGGCTATTTTTAGGAATCCTGATGGAGTTGTTAGTATTTCCGCATTTAAATACAGCTACCTATCGAGCAGTTAACTAGTTGCTCGTCTCGATAGGTAGATATCTTATCTAATACTCAGTCATTCGATGATCGATTGAGGAAATACTTATGATAATGTGTCTTTAGGAAACATACTTACTCATCGGTTTATATTTACCTACAGGTATAGTTTCATGCTTTTTTTGTTACAGTTAAGTTTAGTTATGTCTGCAGCATTTCATGTGGATGAAAACAAAGTTTATTATTCTATTAAATACCTAAGAGATACGAGTAAGGCATACAATATTTACCAAAACATGTGATTGTTTGTGTTTTGTAAGTACCTATAACTTTACGGAAATGAAATCAGCTTCCATAGTGATGACGATGACATATTTTTAAATAAATAAAATAAATAAATAAATATTTAGGGACATCTTACACACGGTCTCTGACCCCAAACTAAGCAAAGCTTGTGATATGGCTGCCAGAGACTAATATACTACATATACATATTTTTAAATACATACTTATATATATAGAAACTAAATAACACCCAGACACGGAGCAAACACTTACGTTCAT
Organism: Hypomecis atomaria; assembly: GCA_964007245.1. Lineage (NCBI taxonomy): Eukaryota > Metazoa > Arthropoda > Insecta > Lepidoptera > Geometridae > Hypomecis > Hypomecis atomaria. The sequence goes on from OZ023288.1 coordinate 6,897,625, forward strand.
CACATAAATACTTGCCCTGGGTGGGGATCGAACCCACGCCTCTTTGACCCAGAAGTTAGGGTCACTAACCTCTGAGCCACCGAGGCAGTCAAAACCTTCTGTTCTACAATATTGCCCAATCTTGATCTGGTTTCAGACGGTTCAGAATTAAAATGACAGCAAATCTTCCAAAACTTCATCGAAATACGATATTCAGGTACATTTAATTTATTGCTGAAAAAATATTTAATGTAACGCAAAATCTTTGTTTTGTTGTTTCATTTATTTAGTACTAGCGACCCGCCCCGGCTTCGCACAGGTGTATTATACATGTAAACCTTCCTCTTGAATCACTCTATCCATTAAAAAAGACCGCATCAAAATCCGTTGCGTAGTTTTAAAGATTTAAGCATACAGACAAACAAACAGACAAAATAGCGACTTTATTTTGTACTATGTATTGATAGGGTTGTAATTATAGTATGTTTATTTCATTTCTATGTAATAAAAAACAGGAAGCAAATATCTTGCAAAACATATCGCTTCAATATTGCAGCTTTCTTACTGGTGTAATAAGTCAGCCTTTTCCGGAAACGCCAACAATCCTGCCCTAACGAAGGCTGTAATGAAACGTTTTTGATGAAAACTTTAAATTTTTCCGTCGAGGTTTCCATTAACTTGCGCAAGCGGGCCGCAGCCGTCATTAAACAATTTGATTAAATTTAAACAGAGTTTATTGACGGAAAATTTTACAGTGAACCGAGCGCTCTAACTTTCCGCCTGAAATTGTTTGCTAGATGTAGCAACCAACACAACTCTCGATTTAACATTGAAATTCAACATTATAATTATTTTTCGCAAAAAACAGCATGACCGACGTCACCCGTGTACAGAATTCGCGAATATTTCGCACGGTTCGATGTTACATTTGTCACATTATTGTTGATTTATCAAAAATGGCTCAGCCGATTTCAATAAAATTTTAATAGGACCAATTTTGAAGTATATCCTTTCCAATAAAAAATAATTATTGAAATCGGACTACTACAACAAAAGTTATGCGTGGTTATACATAAAAAAAAAAAAAAAAAATTATATATAATTCGAATAGAGTACCTCCCCTTGTTGGTTCGTCGGTCAAAAATTAGTTTACTACTCTTCCTCTTTCGAGTAGGTAATCCATTTTTGGAAATTAATAAATATGAACTTATTTTTAGGGTTCCGTACCCAAAGGGTAAAATCGGGACCCTATTAGATACTAAGACTCCGATGTCCGTCTGTCCGTCTGTCTGTCTCTCTGTCACCGGGCTGTATCTCATGAACCGCTATAGCTAGAAAGCTGAAATTTTCACAGATGATGTATTTCTGTTGCCGTTATAACAACAAATACTAAAAACAGAATAAAATTTATAATTAAGGGAGCCACACAACAACGCTCTATATTAATAATGGTAACAGGTAGATGCTTAAAATTTTCACAGAATATTTAGTTGTATGTTCACTTCAATGATAAATAATAAAATTAAAATAAAATAAATGTTTAAGAGGGGCTCCCATACAGTACGGAACCCTCCGTGTGCGAGTCCGACTCGTACTTGGCCGATTATTTATTGTAGTCTTAGTCTAAAGTTGAAATAATCATTATTTTCATTAATTTAGGTAATTGGTGTTACCGTAAATACCTACTAATTGGAAACAAATAAATATTTTATTCTATTATCGGCAAGCGCGAACTTTCTATTTTTAAAATTATTTAAAGTAAGAACTTATATTATTTTTTAAAACTACATATATCTGGCCATGATTCAAAAATAAAAAACATTAAGTTTTCTCAATTATAAAATGACAAAGATAAAAGGCGTCAAAGTTCTTGTGATAGTTTGGGAGTTCTCTTGAGTACGGAGTTTTTGACATCACTTCTTTATAAAAAAGTGTAGTGTATACAATACGTGACGTCACAAGAAACTTCAACAGGGTATAAAAGAAAGAAAAAAAACTTTATTACATTGTCACAGAGCTATCACAACCAGAGGGATAATATGGTCGATCGAGAAAATCTAAAAAGAAAAGAGACATGAAAAATATCTCGATTCAGTGGTTGTTGCCGGGTTTTTCTCCAAATAGTGTCAAATTCCAATTCATATTTGACAGTTTTGACAGCTCTAGGCAAGATTTTTCATACATTTTCTTGGTTGAAAATTGCCTCACGCGACAACAGCGCCTATGTTTATTATAGTCGAATATTTTTTGATATTCAAGTAAGTGACGTGTAGGCTGAATCATACAAGTCGGCGGATGTGAAGTTAGCTACAAGCTGCGCGAAACCCAATCAACGCGCAGCTTTGTGTGAGCTTCAGTCAGGATTGGATATTGCTCAGCTTGTAGCTAACTTCACATCCGCCGACTTGTATGATTCGGCCTATACCAATTATATACCTATTTTTGGTCATGTAATATATTGTGAGCTGCTTGCATCCAGCATGGTGCTGTGGTCAGCACCTAGTGTCTAAAATTAGTTCGCCATTTACCTAATATTTTGCACGATCAATTACTTAAACTGTTAGCAACGCGTAACTTGTTCAGCTAAAATATCCAATGAATAGGTACTTAACGTCTCTTGAAGCTATGTAAATTACGACCGTTAATTTGTAAACTATGATCCAACGGGACTACTAAACTGAGAATAGATTAACACATTCATCTTAAGTTGTAAGATGTAGGTATGGTTTTGATTAGATCTTTAAGATATTAGATATTTATTTATTTGCAAAATCATATACATAAAGTTATAATTAGGTCTTAACATAAGACTAACTAACTTACAGGTACTTATTATGGCACCCTGTTTCATTGGGTATAGCAAAGTTTAAGCTAAACATTAATGCTAAACAGTGTAATGGAAGAAACATTCATTCATTTCATTTAAGGAAGAGTAAAGATTTAATTTATTTTTTATCATGTAGGTATAAGATGGATCATTAGTAATGATTCTCACAAAATAACTGTAATTCATTTCTAAATCTGCCCCGATAGTATAGTATAGTTGCTCCATAGAAAAATTTCGTTCACCCGCGACAAAATGTATGGAACAGCTGTTTTTTTTTTTTTTTTGACAAAAGTCGCAGAACAAAAGTTGTTAGGTTTGATGTACTAAATAAGCCCCTAAAAGGATGCTAATTGATTAGGAATAAACCTGTATAAGACGTAAAAGCAAGGTTTACGATTAAGACTCTATAGACTACATCTCAGTTGGAACTCCAGGTTGGCATTACCGTCTTTCATTTTTTCACCAATTTGGTATAAAAAAACAATCAGAGCTGGTACCTACTACAAATTAGTGCCTATTGCCACCAAGAAACTATGGTACTTGCTTTTGATATTGAGCACTAAAACCATAAATAAGCGTCTTATAAAAAGTAAGTTCGTATGGACTGGGTGGCTAGCCCTGCTGTCAGAGTTTTTGAGCCACCTGAATGCCTCTGACATGGCTAAACGGTTAGGACAACCGGAGCCTACAATTTAACGTGTCATTGGAGCTCCGGTAGCGCACAGTTGGAAATGCTACCCACGGTCACCCATCCGAAGACTGATCGTGCCGAGCGTTGCTTAGCTTTGGCGATCGCTGACTAATACCTACGCTACGCTATAAGCGCTTCGTAAGCGTCTTATCAAAGCATCTTAGCAAAGTGCTGTTAAGCATTGCTCTGACATTGGTTCCAGGCGCCAGTGGGCAGCGAGAGCCGCGTGCAGTACGAAGCCGGCGTACGGTTCGGCTGCTGGGGGATGGCGATGTACTCCCTGTCCTGTGCCTGCTACTCCACCGTTATTGAGAGGCTGATCAAGAGGCTTGGGTGAGTAGACAATCTTAGTCTAGGTTTTGAAATAACATTTTATTAATCACAAATTCACAATACGTCTAAAGAAGAATTTCGGTGGGGTATGTATGTGGCTACACACCTTTAGGTAACTAGGCCAGCGCGAGCGAGTGTATATGGACCAATCCTCCTTTAATGATATAAAGATTTTAGGCACATAATACCCCATGCGGGACGTAAAGACCAAAAGACATGACATACAGTAAATATGTGTCAGTGCAAGAACTATCGTTCCTACACCGAATAAGGTTGGTAGGAGTACAGTAGGTACTTATAATTATAAACTTACGACATGAAATAAAACATGTTACTAATATTTAAAAAGTAAGGTTATTTGTAAAGTGAGAGTGAGTGTAAGGCGAATCTGCGCCCTAGTAGGTACTCATGAGAAAAGCTGCTGGATGTAGTTCAAACTAGGGGTAGGTATATTGGAAACTATAATAATATATATCCATGGTGAACTACTTTATATTCAGTTATGACACTCAGAAAAGTTAAAAAATTCAATTAACGCTGTAATTAGGTGGGCTATTTTAAATTACAAGTACTGTCTCTGTAGGTATTGTATTATAAATGTCAATATCTCTTCATATTAAACTAATTAAGTACCTATAAATTCATATTGATATGCTACAGAGCTTTTAATCCTTGAACACAGTAGGCACGTCTTGCGGCCTGACTGGACTAGAGCGAGCCTGACACACGCACAACCGATGATTGTTCCACTGCACTCGCGTCATCACCCTAAAACAAATCAAGGTTACCATGAGGTTGCGTTAATCTTTTCAAGGAACTGTTGATGTCATCGTACGGCGAATTATACTCGCAATTTAGTACAACCTACAAGTTAGATATTTACTGTTAGTCGCGACACGTTTGTGTCGTCTTGCTAGAATGATGCTGCTGCTATTTTTTAGAATGACGCTACTCCTATTTTTTATTGCAGTAACATGTCCAGGAAACAGTCACACTCAAAAATTAATTGGTAAAAAAATATCATTTTGGCTTGCCAAACCATACTCGCCAGAATTATCTTAATATAATTGATAAAATCTTCGAGAAATTATCCTACATGCATTTCCCCTGACGACCGTTTCCTTCGCTGTTACTATTTGTCATCCATTCATTATTTAGGACCTGCCTCACCAGTGAAGGAATCTTCAGACTTCACGTTATTCTGCTAGTTTCTGCCAATGAGTTCACCTATGTTTACATGTACAATACTTTAACTTTAGTTTATACTAAAATACCCCTTAACCTAACAAGCTATGGAGAGGGCTATGCTCGGAGTCTCTCTGCGAGATCGAATCAGGAATGAGGAGATACGTAGAAGAACCAAAGTTACCGACATAGCCCAGCGGATTGGCAAGTTGAAGTGGCAATGGGCAGGGCACTTAGCGCGGAGGACTGATGACTGATGAGGTCGAAAAGTTCTCGAGTGGTGACCACGCACCGGCAAGCGCAACGTAGGACGTCCACCCACAAGGTGGAAGGATGACCTCATTAAGACCGCAGGATCGCGCTGGATGCAAGCCGCTACCAACCGGTCTTATTGGAGATCTATAGGGGACCAAGCAGTGGACGTCCTATGGCTGATGGATAGAAAATACCCCTTACTAATGCGATAGTAATATCCACGAATATCTTCCTTCCTCTCCAAGCTATGTAACTTTTGACTGGAGTACTACTTAGGGAGAAAATCCAACAAATGGATAAAATCGATTACACACCCTTCGCTACTCGTAGCTTACCTTTATTTACTTTTAGAACAACATTATCTGCTCCCCGTTTGTTTGCCTTCGACTCGGCTGCGACAACAGTTATTTCCTAGCTGTAATAGGATCTCGCAGCCCTTGACTTTCAGCCGTCAGCGTTTGTAGGCTTCGCCCTGATTTAAAAATCGATAGAGGGCTTATCTGGCTTAAAGTTTGTACCGTGGATCGTGTAGAATATATCTGGAAGCGGTTGATGTAAACCAAACATGGTTTAGACTTGCTAGCGTACCGAAGATCATGTAAATAAAAATAAATAAATATTAGGGGACATCTTACACACGGTCTCTGACCCCAAACTAAGCAAAGCTTGTGATATGGCTGCCAGAGACTGATATATCCTACATTTACATATTTTAAATACATACTTAAATAGATAATACCTAAAAAACACCCAGACACAGAGCAAACACAAATGTACCTACATTATAGAGAAATATCAAAAAATAAGCTATACCTTCAGTTACTAGCTAATCTACATACATGAAAGTGGTTGATAATCATAATCATTTTATTCATAACGTTAGTTACAAGTCAACAGATATGAACCAAGCATACCCTAATTGTCATAGATATTTTAAATTATTTATCTTTAATGGAAATACGCTATTTAGAACTAGTTTAACTATGGGATCAGCTCTTATATCTCGATATTACTCACGTTCATAAATAGGTTCAATACGCATTTTACGAGTGCCATATATTCTACACACTCTTAATCTAAAGATTCGTTATGCGGCATTAAACTATTGCACAATACGACGAAAAATATATACAACTTCGAGTGCTGTCTAACGACAGGACATAAACGTGGCTACGATATCTTTGTCCTTATACACCCAGCCGTACGGATCATCGTATGTCAAGTACAATACCTACGAGTATACAATATGTATGCCACTTGAATAACCATATAATTAATTTATCGTTAACTTTGGTTCGTCATAGGAGGTATTCATTTTTTTGTCTTGATTTCGTAGAAACCTTTATCTACACTAATGTTGTAACATTCTACTTATGTTTCCAATACTTGACTTATAATGACTACTGTTATAGCGCAGACAACAAAACACTCAATTTAAGCAATTTCACATGATGTTATAATATCCACATCGATATCGTAAAATCTCATTATAACATCAATAAAACGCGACCAATTAACCTGGCGAGCCTTATGTCAAAATCCTCATACAAGTTGTATAAAATTTTGATATTAGGCTGGCTTTTGAAACAGTTGGGTTATACGTGAAAACTTCGTCGAAACTACTAAACTTACATACACAAAACTCTTTGGTAAGATCTTGTGCCAATGAAATAAAAAAAGAACAGCTTGGCCCTGCGCGCGCAGCTGCGCTCTCAATGGTTAGATTTTAATGGCGCCAAGTTCACTGTGACAATACACGTACGCGTGAATTTAATGTTTCGCAATATGTTTTTTTATTTTTATTTTTGACATGACAACGTCTTATAAATTGGTTTGCCGGGTGACACTTCAAGAAACTGCGTTACGCTCCGCTCACGTTATGCGCTCTCATTCGTCTCAAAGTCGTTGTCACGTAAAACTTTCGCCCGTATACCGACTTTACAGGCAACCAATTTTATTAGTGAAGATAAAGTAGTGTATGCAACTGCATATAACACGGGTATTAAAACACTCGTTACTATTATGAAACTCGCTGCGCTCGTTTCATAAACTCACACTCTTGTTTTAATACCCTTCATTATATAACAGTTGCATAAACTACTATTATCGTACGTACGAACGATGTGCGCACCTTTTTCGTAGCTCATTATGGCAGAGTAAATTGGTAGAGTCCTAAAATTGTCTTCATTTTTAGCGAATATCTTATTATACCTTCGTTTGGTATGCCCTAATTTAGCTACTCAGTTATGGAATCTTGGTTATTATATTCTACCGGAGAAGGCTTAAATATAATTTGATACTGCCTCGGGGCTGTTCGAATTTACCTAGCTAAGTTTCAGCTCAGGAGAAGCAACTTCCATTCGATTTATTAGTATTTTGCAAATAAATACCTACTTACTACCTACTTCTTATGAATACGAAATTGATTTCAGAATGCGTAGTAACCATGTATTTATGTTATCTTCTTAACTCTATTGTATTGTGTTCTATTTGTAACAAACTTCAAAAAAAGGTGGAGGTTCTCAATTCAGCTGTATAAACATTAAGAAAAACTTTTAGTGTTTATTTTTCTTCTATGTATATATTACGCGGATTATTGACTTCCGTCAATTATGAATCAATATAGAATTCAAGATAATTCTTCTTGTGTTTGATAAAATAAATTTTTGTCGATACCAGTTGAGCGGTTTTTGAGAAATCAGAAATAGGTATCTAATTTGATAATCCAAAAGAGCCTACAAAAGAGCTCTACCACGACAGAAAGGACAAATACATAGCTAATGTTTAATCCAAGCTTGTCTTTGTATTCAGGGCGAAAAAAGTATACGTCGGCGGCCTGTGCACATACAGCTGCGGGATGTTCATGCTGTGTGCTGTCCGTGCGCGCGCTGCTGTTCTGCTGTTCAGCTGGACAGCCGGCGTCATGTACTCAACACTCTTCACCATGCCATATCTACTAGTGGCTCACTACCACGCTACTGGAACGGTACGTCTCTAATTCAAAGAGGTACTAAGCAAACATCGAGCTGTCCTTTTCGTAGACCGTCTGTTTGGTTCTGTTTAAAATAGGGCGGTCCATCTCTAGACATTGATGATCAAGAGAATGTCGTGAAAATCCCTTGCCTGGTGATAACCATAATGTGAGGAATAAAGTTAATATTCATATGTTAGAGTAAAGTAATTTAAAAAGAAACATATTCCTTAGAAAGTACCGAAAATGGATATCGTCAACTGCTTGCATAGAGATTACTACTTCTGCAATAACACAAATTACAAGCAAACACATATTCGTTAAGAAATAATCTACTTTAAACATTAAAACCGCAACTTAAAACCTTTCAAAACATTGAAAGTTTCACTACCACTAACGAGCCTGTATTACCCATTCCCCGTTATTATAGAGCTCTGTTAGGTACTTACTCCCTTAAATATTAAAGGGCATTACTTACCCTTTTGATGTATCCGTCGACACCGCCCTGAAACAGATTTATAAGGGTGCTTTACAGTTTATGCCTTGTAATTATGTGTGCTCGCTAAATGCCCGTAATGAGGCGTCGTCAATCGTTTACTGGTGAATGTTTCCACTGACAAACTCTGTTACGAGTATCACACCTAATTATGACAAAAAATGTAAAGCTTCGTGCCCAAAAGGTAATAATTATGACCCACTGTTATGCAAATCATTTATTTTTTATTTATGTATACATTGCCTTATAATACCTAGTTACAATCATAATTATGAAAATGTAACGTTATACACATTATAATCCTGTTTATAGGGTGTTGCAAATGGTACATTATAGATACTAAAATATAAATATATAATCGTTTTGGAGATAGGTAGGAGATAGGCTTATATTAGGTACAGATAGATAATTATTATTGTCTTATATATTTTGTGTGGTTGAAACTTTTTCTTCTAGATATTCATCAACTGTGTAATAGCATTTTTGAGTTTCTTTTGGAACTTTTTGTTATTTGTCTTCTTGCAAATCTCTCGGTAGGTGATTGTATATTTTATTAGCATATATTCAGGTCCTTTTCTGATCATTTCTAGTTTGTGCTCTGGAGCTACGATTAAATGTTTTCTACGAGCGTTTGTGTTGTGTTGGAATAGGTCTGGATGTTTTTTTACAAACGTGGCTGCTTTTAATATATATAAGCTTGGAAGTGTGAGTATATTTTGCAGCATGAAGTGCGGTCTACAGCAATGTCGCTGTTTTATATTCATTAAAATCCGGATACATTTCTTTTGAATTATAAATAGATCTTTTGCGTCAGTGCTGTTTCCCCATATTATGATTCCGTATTTTAGCCAAGAGTAGGCATAGGCGTAGTAAGCTGTTTTTGCGGATTTTATGTCTGTGTTAACTTTTAAAACTGATAGTGCATATGTGAATTGCAGCATTTTCGTTCTTATATTTTTAACATGATTTTGCCAGTTAAGGTATGTGTCCACGGTGATGCCTAATAGTGTTGCACTTTGTGTTTCATTTATGTTCGTGCTGTTTATTAATGTGGAGAGATTTAGTGGTGGTTTTTGATACAGATGAAATTGTATTAGTTTTGTTTTCTTTGTGTTTAATTCTAAATTATGTTTTAAAAGCCAAGATTTTACATTTGAAAACGTATTAGTAAAATCATCAAACCTCTATTACTAAATCAGAACAGTTATAATAGGCATGATGACTAGAAAAATATAATTAGTCCGACAGATAGACTACAAAAATATTAGACACGTATTTTTTCTCTTGACAATTAAAAAAAAATTATGAATGTATACTTAGTCTGGCAAAGTTCCGCATGACGTCACAAGTGCCATACAAATGTATAGACTTCTGTTAGAGAGGTGACATGATGACCCCCACTCCCAAACTTTGACAAGGTTTATCTTTTGTTTGATTGTCATTTGTTGCTTGATTAACAAAAGCAAAAAATACGTGTCCAATATTTTTTGATAATCTAACTCAAGGACTATAATATAATGGAATGTAAATTATAATAATGATTTAATTATCATCATCATGCTTACTATACCTAGACACTTTTTCCAACAGCACTAGGTAGATTGAGATAAAAATGTTAATCAACGAAAATGAATTGATTTAGATTCTTTCGAATATGCTTGATAAACCTAAGAAAAAATCTTATAGAACTTACTCATAAAACTTAAAGAAAGGAAATTACTAAATAAGAGCGCATTTTTTCATTTAATAGAGCATTTTAAAGCTTTTGAACTGGGTACCATGTTGTTTTTCAAATGATCTTACACGTAGTTAAACTAAGTAATTAGAAAACATCGGTATTTTTTTTTATAATGGAGATCACGTACCGGCAAGCAATGACCCACACGGGGGGCGGATGATCTCAAGACTGCAGGTGCACTCTGGATGCCACCCGCTTTCAACCGTCTTATTAGAGAACTATTGAAAAGGCCTATGTCCAGCAGTGGACGTCCTATGGCTGACAGATGATTTATTTTGTGTTTTTCAGTGGCACGACACGGGAGGCGGGTGTGGCGCCGAGCGCGGTATCGGCACCGACGTCGCCGTGGTCAGCAGCTGCGTGTTCGTGGCTCAGCTCCTCGTGTCTGTTGTCATGGGACTGGCGGTCAAGATGGCGGGCTCCACCGCCGCGGTGGTGGCGGTCGCCGCTGTACTCGCTGCCGCCGCTGCCGTCACGGCTACTAGGATCACTTACTTAGATCTTTAATATTTGTCAGTCTTTATACGTTGTGGCGTTAGATACAAGATATTATGCTTGACGATACTGAGAATTACAATATTTTAAAATAAAATAAATTATGTTACTCCTACTCACGATCTAAATCAGAAAAATAAGTTCCAGAATGCCTTAGTAAATGGGATTTCACTAAAATGAGATTTTACTAAAGGTTCCGGAAAATGTAAAACATTATAAAAGTCGATTAGCTGTGTAGCTGAACTCGTATATTCCGTGGTGGGGCCCGCGGTGAAGACGGCTGGTTCCGCCGCCGTGGTGGTGGCGGTCGCCGCTGTGCTCGCTGCCGCCGCTGTCACAACTACCAGCATCTTACCTTGATCTTTAATTTAATTTTGGTTTGGATAGATCTGGCAACATATTATGGTATTCGTATTTGAGAATTCCAATAATGAATATCTTTGAAATTTTGGGATAATATCATAAGTAAGTACGAGTAAGTTCGTATAGGCCGGGTGGCTAGCCCTGGTGTCAGAGTTTTTAAGCCGCCTGAAGGCCTCCGACATGGCTAAACGGATAATATCATGATGTACCAACACGCAATCTAAATGAAAAAAGAAACACGTTCAATACCGCCTCGAACGCAGCTACTAGAATCTCTTATGATATTGTAGAATCTTTTACCACGAATATACTACGGGAGTGAACGCGTACTAAAATCACGATAAAAATAAAATCACGGTATTTATTTATCTCGTAATTTTAATGCGCGATTAGTCTCGTAGTAATAAGAATAATGTGTTCAAATCGCGAAAGTTTAAAAACAACATCTTAAAACTACTTTTAGAGACGTCAGTTTTTCACGTTTTTATCACTAAAGACAAAAGTAACAGAAGTCAATAGCTTTTAAATATTATATTTCTTATAAGTAAATTGGTTAATTAAATTGTCGAATTGTATATAGATTTTAGTTTTTGTTGATGATATTTTTAGCTTTTATCTTTTTATTTAAAAAATGTATTTTATGGATAGTAATAATAAAATAGTATAAAAGCTTAACTTTGTAATATTACGAAATTTGGTAAGTAGAGCCATAATTATGTAGCAATGAGTAAGAAAATAATGTGTACCTATCCTACAGTATTAGGACTAAGCGTATGCTAAGTAGAATTTGTGTGTATTTAGGATATTGTATTTCAAACGATTGATCTCTGTTATTGTGATATACTCATATATATTGTTATTATGTGTACCTGTTATGAATTTACCTATGTACTACAACGAAATGAAGACATAAATTCAATTTTCTTGTTGAAAATTAGTAATTTTATTTATTTTAAGTCCAACTTAATGACAATAGGTTTTTTTTTGGAGTGGAATGAAGCCATTACAAACTTCGTTTAACTCGCAACGACTAAACTCATACAAGTGCTTCCAGTGAAAAAGAGTCGACTTGTATGAAGTTTGACGTAAGTTAAATGGAAACAAACTTCTTTCCTGTTAACAATAGGTTTGATTTAAAATAAACTAAGAGGCAGGTGCTTTCGCAATTATATTTTAAACACACTATGTATAAATAATTACACACATTTCTTATAGTGCATCAAGCATTTTGCGGTGACTTTGTAGTGCAGTGTTTTGTTGTATTAGAGCAACGGTAGAGTCGTAGAGTGTGAGTACTTCCGTGTATTTCTTGAGAAAAGTAGAGATGCAATACATCTGGATTTATCTGATCTTAACTAATAGTATCTGAGGGTAGAGTAGAGAGAGTGAGGTATCGATTGGCACTAATGTTTTACTCACTCGACGTAATTATCACAATATAAAATGAATACACCACCATAAATGCACCGACAGCTAGTGCTGTATAAATTCAGTAGAAAATTGTAGTTCTACGAAAAAGTCAAAAAACTTGTAGTCAGATAAATAAAAACCAGTATTTTGTTAGAGCACACGTTAAGAATATCAGGCGCTCAGATATTAAACAATAATATGATACCTCCATAGCTACAAACACTACAACTAGGTAGTTAACTTCCTGGAGCGCGTGAGGATGTTTTTAAAAACTAGAAATTAAACAAACGTGTTGCCGATGCAAAGGCACTATAATTAATGAATCAAAATACATTGAGATATCTTACAAGCTAACTTAGGCATCTAGGTGGTCTTATTCGCAGACGTCAGAGTCAGCTCTACTGATAAGACCACTGCTCGGTTTTGTTACTGGGAACCGACCGCTTATCTATAGTATTAAATTACGTGGGAACATATAACCTAGAGTACTAGAGGCGGTTGTGTACGCTGCAAGTACATAACTCCTCCCTCCCTAAGCGAAAAATTATCGGAGCGCTCGATTTGAGAGGGATTCCGATAATTTTGTATGAAAGGGATAATTTTAGTGTAAGAAACATATGAAATAATCGAAACTATACTTAAGACTACTAATCCTAACGCTATGACACTAATTGTAGAGTCATTTTCTCTGTTATAGGTTTCACTAAAAACTTCACTGTTCTTCAAAGCAAAGGCCATGTATTTAACTTCGTCCAGTGCAATCTCTCGCATGTTGAGTGCATGTGCACTGGATAGGTTCTCGGTTGCGCGTAATTTCGGAAGGTTGATGATGGGTAGTGGGGTCCCTGGGTCCGCTTCGGTGTAAAGACGGTGGTACCGGATGGTCGTCCCGTTGACAGTGACATCACAGGGTCTGTTCAGGGTCACAACGTGTGTTCCGCATATCTGCTGCTTCGAAGCCTCTTCGCCGCAGGTCTCTGTGAGGGTTGTTTCCGATCTGGTGTATAGTATCCAGTTGTTTTTATCTATTTTCTGCAGCTTCACGTCCTCGACGTGAATGGGGTGTTGCTTGCAGATGCCAGTGACGTCCTCGTACCTCATTAGTTTTTCCTCGCATGAGGGTCCGCTGTATGGGGCGCGGTTGTCATCGTCGCAGAGAAACTCGTCTCCAGCAGCGAGTGAGCGGCACGGCTTTACGATCGGCTGATACTTCAGCCCTTTCGCCAATAGGAATGGGTATTTAGGAAATATGGCAACGGTTAGGTTTTCAGGTTTGAGGAGGATGGGTAATGTGTACAATTTAAAATAGTTATACGTAACATTATCGGTCAGAGGGATTTCCAATATAAAGGTAATTTGGTCCTTTTTGATAAAAGATTTAACATCAATAGTTTCCTCAATTTTAATTAAATTAAATTCATTGGGTACATATACCAGGTTTCTAGATTCTGCTATCAAGTTCAAATGGTATAGCAGTTCGGTGGAATTAATTATAGACTGGTGTAGTATGGAGCTCTTGCTTAGAGCTAGAGCGGTTTCGATTTCACTTAATCTAATGAATATAGTCCTAAAACTACTTATGAATAGATTATATAGTCCTAACGCGTAAGATGAAATACTTAAATTATTTTCTCGGATTACAGTCTCTTTAAGGGTAGTTTCAACCCTTCTTAGACGGGAATCCATCGTTAGTGAGTTTTGCTGAATTAACTCTGTGGCGTTTACTAGGCTGTCTAGCATTTTAGTAACAATCGTGATTTTCTTTGACAAAATAACTTGGTTATGACTCGATTCTGAGGTCAACCGATCATATTTAAGGGCGTCCTCGTGGTCTAGGTTGCCTGTTACAATCTTAATAATGGATCCTAATGGGTTAAGTATCCCACGCTTGAATCGTTGAGGAATTAGTTGGTGATACTTGTCTATGGTTATGTCGCGCATATATTCTGCGTGCATAAACATTCCTATGAATTCGTGCGGAAATGTTTTATTAGATGAAATTAATTGCTGAAATTCTGCTAATTTTGAAATGACTAAGTTGAGATCGGTCCAAATATTGTCTAACTTAATAGTTTTTAGAATTGTCCAACTGTCGGTTTGCATGTGAGCTTGGCCTTTCTTTACTGGCAGAAGTCCCGGATTTCCATCAAGATTTTGCAGATGAAGGGCGACTGCTGCTGTTGCTAGCATCGCGCTGCACCACCTGTGGAGGTCGTTTTATATTTTTAATGGGTGCTTTACTATTTTTCCTTTCGGTTTCTACCTTGACAGGGACAACGTTTTTCTCAACAGGGCCTATTACTTTGGCCTTCTTATAACGGGGTTTTTCTTTACTTTTCCTCTTATTTATGTCCTTTACGAACACTACTTCTGGGAGTTCCACGTCGGTTTCCCCACCTCGTTTCGACCTAACCTTTTCCTTGTCCGCCTTAAGTTTTTCTGATATGTGTGTGTACAGGTGTTTTGTTCGTTTACTGTGGTCTTTTACTAACTGCTGTGTATAAGTTTTTTCAACTTCTAAGTTAAACGGGTTGTCTGTGTCGGTATGCCCAAAGACAACTTCGAAGGGCGTTAGGCCCGTTGCAGTATGTATGGTGTGGTTGTAAGCCATGATGGAATAAGTCATGACAGACGCGGCGTCTGTGCATTTCTGTTCGTACTTAGCCAACCTATAAATTTCTATTAAGGTCGAGTGGAACCGTTCTACAAGTCCCATGGAGTTGGGGTTGTTGACAGTCCCTATGTGTCTCTGTATTTTGTGTAGGCTGAGGAATTCTTTCATGAGCTCGTTGTTGAACTCCGTACCGGGGTCTGAACTGATTTTCTTTGGTATCCCGTAGAATGAAAAGTATTTCATTAGGGCTCTTACAACTTCAGGTGTGGATTTGTTTGGGATTTCGAATGCTTGGCCTAGCTTACTGAATGCATCTACGAGGGTGAGGTAATACTTTCCTTCGATGCTGAAAAGGTCGATGAAAATTTCCTGAAAGGGTGCATCTTGGGTCTGAGTAAGCTGCAATACAGGTTTTATCGGTTTTCGATCATATTTGGTCTTTCTACATGCGTCACAATTATTTATCACGGCTGAAACTGTTTCCTGCATTTTGTCCCAGTAGTAAGTCCTACGAAGCCTAACTAACGTTTCTTTAATACCACGGTGACAGGTCTTTCCTTCATGATATTTTATTATTATTGCCTTCTGTTCATTCTCGTCGTCTACGTAAACTACTCGCTCTGTACACTCGACTAGATTTATTGTCCCTTTTCTAAAGATTTCTATAACGGTTGTACTA
The DNA here is from genome assembly GCA_964007245.1 of Hypomecis atomaria. Taxonomy (NCBI): domain Eukaryota; kingdom Metazoa; phylum Arthropoda; class Insecta; order Lepidoptera; family Geometridae; genus Hypomecis; species Hypomecis atomaria. The sequence continues at coordinate 6,913,661 of OZ023288.1, forward strand.
AATTGTTTGCGGTGTTCTGCGTTCTCGAAATAGATGAAGAGTTTTGCTTTTGGTTTAGCGTATTCCTTCAGAAAGTTTTTGATTAATTCGGGGTTGTTAATGGGCAAGAAAACTTCCAAAATTTTGTGTTTCCCTATGGAAATGTCTTTGACATGAAGTTCGTTTTTTAGCCATGAGTATACCAGGATTTGATTGGGTTTGGTATCAATGGCCTCGTGAAGGATTGGTATCCCGGTGGAGTCCATATCTTCAGCAGAGTGCACTGTGAGCGTCCTACTACTTGCTGATGGGGACGGAATAACCGGCCTCTCTATCTCTAGCTCGGGTAGCGATATGGTGGATTCGTCAGAGTCTGAGAGGGTCACAATGGAAATCGCGTCACTTTCTTCAGATAATTCCACGGTTGTCGGATTTTGTCGTGTCTGCCTACTCGTCTGTGGTTTAGGTTCTTGGTCACCTATGTTCACTACCATTGAGTCATCGTCGGTCAAGGCGTTAACTTTAACTCTGCTTAGGGCGTCAGCGTTAGTGTTTTGTTTTCCCTTTTTGTAAATTATTTCAAAGTCAAAGTCCTGGAGGCGTAACCTCCATCGTGTCAATTTACTATTGGGGTCTTTCAGGGAGTTTAACCAAGCTAAGGGTCGATGGTCTGTATAGATGAAGAATTTCCGTCCATACAGGTAGGGGCGAAAATGTTTTGTTGCCCAGATAATAGCGAGCAACTCTCGCTCTATGGTGCTGTAACGAGATTCTGTGTCGCTTAAGGTACGGCTCGCGTACGCGACAGGTTTATCACTGCCTACTTGTCCTTGGGAGAGAACTGCCCCCAGGGCTACGTTCGAAGCATCTGTTGTTAAGATGAAAGGTTTGTCATAGTCGGGGTACTGTAAGAGTGGTGCATGTGTCAAGAGTTCTTTGCATTTATTAAACGCGTCGATGTAATTTTGGTCTACTATAACCTTGTTGCGTTTTTTTAAGCACGAAGTCAGTGGTTGGGTAATTTTCGCAAAGTTGGGGATGAAGCGTCTGTAGTAGCCTACAAGTCCGAGGAAACTTTTGATTTCCGTCGTAGTCCGTGGGATTGGAAAGTTCATTACAGCTTTAATTTTGTCGTCATTTGGTTTTAGGCCATCCTTGGTGATGATGTGTCCCAGGTATAGCACTTCCCTGCGCAGAAATTCAGACTTCCCTAACTGTACCTTTAAATTGGTTTCCCTAAGTCGGTCAAAAACTAGTCTTAGTTTTTGGATATGCTCTTCTAGGCTAGACGAAAAGATGATTACGTCATCAAGGTACACCATACAGTGTAGTCCTTGCAGTCCTCGAAGGATATGGTCCATTGTACGCTGGAAGGTCGCGGGGGCTGTTTTCAGCCCGAACGGCATTCTTAAAAACTCAAAATGGCCGTTTTGCGTACTGAAAGCTGTTTTCTGTCTATCTCGCTCTTCTACCTCGACCTGGTGGAATCCACTAGCTAAATCTATCGTACTAAAGTACGTGCTTTTACCCAATTTGTCAAAAAGATCGCTGATGTTCGGTAATGGATATTTGTCGTCTATTGTTATCTCATTTAGGCGCCTAAAGTCGATTACTAGTCGCCATTTTTGTTCCCCGGACGCGTCCCTCTTTTTCGGCACTAAATGCACTGGGGCGTTCCAGGGGGAGTGTGACTCCTGGACTATGTTGTCCTGTAGCATTTTATTTACTTGATGATTTATTTCTTGAGCTTGAGCGGGTGCCTGCCTGTAGGGTTTTACATAAATTGGGTCTTCATTCTTTGTCCTAATCTTATGTTTTACTGCGTTGGAAAAGGTCAGGGGCAATTCGTCGCAATGAAAGATGTCTTTGTACTCATTGCAAAGCCTATAAATTTTCTCATGTTCTTCGGGGTTAGTGTGTTCTAGTTTTAACTTGTCTAAATTTTCAGTCAGTATTCTGTCTGTTTGCGGGTCTGTAGTAGTCACATTAGTCGCATTGAGGTCGCATTTGGTGGTCTCATATTTCGTCACTTGTAAGGGTCGTTTTACTGTAAGAGTCACTATTTCCTCTGATGTGTTTTGTATTACGGTGGTTGCGTATCCGTTAATGCAGTTTACTAGGGCACTGGGCATTCGTACACCAGGACCAAAATTTCGGTAGTCTAATATAGCCTCACCGGAGTGTTGGTCTATTGGTATTCTGACACGTTGTTCCGAACGGGGTTGCAACTCTATTTCATAGTCCAAATTTGTATTGATAATTGGAATATGGGTCGTTTTTGTTCTAAGCACGGAATGCTTTAAGTCTATTATGGCACCAAGTTGTCTTAGTAAGTCATTTCCTATCAGTCCGTCATATCTTGAGTCAACGTTATACAAGTAAAACTTGTGGCTGTCGTCTGTTCGGAATGTGGGCAGAAGCGGAATTTCAACTACTTCGCTATGCCTGCTAGATGCGTGCGTACTAACTACCTCGAAAGGTTCGTTCCTAACGCTTTCGTAGAAGAATTCGTATGCTTTCTGGGGTTTCAAAAATGATCTAGTACTACCCGTATCTATCATTAATTTCGCGTCTATTTCAGGGATGTAAATGTGGGGTAGTTTTAGTGTGGGGTCACAGTTTAGCTCTATCACTTCTTGTCCTCTATGGAGGCCTGTGCTGTAAAATTTTCAGCCAGCTGTTCCTGAGCTGAATCTGTCAGTGGGGTCTCGTATGTCAAGTCGTTGTTGTATACGTCGTATTCAAAGGCGTTTGTAGGGTCACATTCATATTGTCCGTACATGTCGTTTTCGTGGTCGTAGGGATAAGCATCGTCATGGTAATAATTTTGTTCGTCGTCGTGACCGGTTATCTCGTTGAGCTTGAATCCAGTGGGACGGGCGGTCCTCATGGATACGTCGCCAGATTGCAAGTGCGGCGGGTTAATTTGTTGAGGTGGTTGATAGGGTGGCTTGTAGCCAAATTGAGGTGGCTTGTACCCGAATTGGGGTGGCCTATAACCTAGCTGAGGGGTCGTCCCTAACTGGGGTCTGAACCCTTGCTGCGGTGTTGATTGTTGGCCTAATTGCGGGCGATAACCGAACTGAGGCGCGGAGCCTAGCTGAGGGCGGTAGCCAAATTGGGGCGCGGAGCCTAGCTGCGGGCGGTAGCCAAATTGAGGCTGTCCGAACCTTGGAACCGGTGGTCGATTTAAATTTTGGTTCCCAGGTATGCCGAACTGGAATTGAGGCGCGGGAATCGCGGGTCTCATAGTATTCTGGCTACTAGGCATCGAAAACTGGGATCTAAGCAATTTTGACTTCATGTTATATTGTTCCTGGAAGTTTACTTCTTCCAGTACAATTTTTAGAGCGTCTTCCAGTGAGGTTGGGTTTTTCAACCTAACCAACCGAACCATTTGCTCGGGCAAATTATAAAGGAAGACGTTTAGGGCGGTATGATCATAGATGATCTTCTTCGCGACTCTCATTTCTTCTGAATTTGACTGAAAAACTTTGGATATTAGGATGGCCTTAACATCTTGTATTCTGCTGCAGAAGTCTAAATATGATTCGTGATTTTTCATTTTTAGGGTTTCTAACTCTATAGCAACGCACTCCTCACTCCGAGGGTCACCAAAATGTTGCACTAGGACCTCTTTTAACTCGTTGTAAGTAGTGAAGTCGCTTCGCTCACTAATAACGGCGGCGGCCTTTCCGGTTAACTTGCTCGTGATGCATTGCATAAGAAATTCGTTTCGTGTGGGCGTGCCCTGTAGTTGTCGGAGGACATATTCACACTTTCTCATGAACAAATTTAGTAATTTAGTTTCCCCATTGAAGACAGGAATTAACCCTAGCATTTCCTTTGGAATTTCCGTTTGCGCAAGAGCGCCAACTCTATGTTCTTGCGCCATTTTAATTAATTTTATTTTAACACAACTATACTAAAATTATTCACTCCTAAATTAAAGTCTGGGTAGAGTTAATACCAATCCTATTACTTAATATTAAATATTCTTAATTAACACAATTTAATCAATTTAAGACCAAATTTTCCAAAATTACAATTAACACAAGCAAATCTGACCGATAACCAAGGTCTAAATTTACAAAATTCGAGGAAGATGGGGTGGAAGGTCAAGGATGGCGAAAAAGGCTTACTCACCAACCGACCTGCATCTTCTGCGCCCGTAGAAAACTTATTTTTTTGGTTCGTGAGGATAGCCGGAACGGATATCACTGAATTCAGTATTAACACCGTTTACTTAATGCTGCACAGCGCGGGGGAAATTCACCGAATTTAAGAGCAAACTTTTCGCGCTGACAGCAGCCGACTATCCTACCGGCTGCGCCAGTTAACTTCCTGGAGCGCGTGAGGATGTTTTTAAAAACTAGAAATTAAACAAACGTGTTGCCGATGCAAAGGCACTATAATTAATGAATCAAAATACATTGAGATATCTTACAAGCTAACTTAGGCATCTAGGTGGTCTTATTCGCAGACGTCAGAGTCAGCTCTACTGATAAGACCACTGCTCGGTTTTGTTACTGGGAACCGACCGCTTATCTATAGTATTAAATTACGTGGGAACATATAACCTAGAGTACTAGAGGCGGTTGTGTACGCTGCAAGTACATAACTAGGTATTTTCTAAGAGCATAGAAACAAATATCTACCACTAGCTTAAAACCCGCGGCTTCGCCCGCGTTGTCTTAGTAGACAGGTACTTGCTTATGAAAATAGCCCGTGGTTTGACCCGCGTTTGTCTTAGTACTTGCTTAGATAAGGAATATTCGGAAAAACAGGAACAAACGTAACTTTTATTTTCTTTGAGTAGCTTGTATACAAAGTTTCAAGTCAATCGGTAAAGGGAATAAAAAGTTACATACAAACGAAAAGGGCCCGTTTTACCCCTTTAGAGATCGATTTTTCAAAATTCCGTCGTTAGTGCTCCATTACGTGGTCCAATGTATCTTTGTTCCAAATTTCATGTTTCTATCTTTAGCGGTTCGGGCTGTAGGCTGTCTGTCAGTCAGTCACTCAGGGAAGCCTTTTATATAATAGATAACGCATTTATTAAAACTTCATCAGAGAACATTCTATTAATAATTAAGCACCTATTTTAGCGTTCTGTAGCTAAAGTGCATTTGAAAGTTTAGTAGATATCAATTTTAACAGTTTGGTATCTATTCGGCTGTGTCGATGTATGCGACGAATTTTTCTTTATCTTTGTTTTTCTTGACTTGCTTCCAAAAAGAAGATTCTCTTTGCATCTGCAATACCTAGGTTTTTTGAGTTCAAGTTCAAATTCAAAATTCTAATTCAAATTGGTTTAGTAGTATTGAAGTAATTCCGAAAAATGATTTAAAATTGCAGCGTCTACATTGTTCCAATAGCAAAATCGAAACGATCGTTCGCTGTTTTTGGCTTAAGGTCGTTGTATTTTTGTTAAAAAATAATAATTATTGATACGTTACATTCCACCACCTTTACACAAGTACATTAAATTAATTATATTTAAGAACCCTCGATGCGAGTGCGACTCGTTCTAAGGAGTTTTTATACGTTGAATCTCGCAGGGATATCCCCTTCTATTCTCTGCGATATGGATTTATTAAAAAGCTGGTGGAGAAAGCTGACGTACACGAAAGCCTTGGAGAATTCGAGTGGGGAGCTGGAAATGATTTTCTTTGAATCTGTCTACCGAGTCGTGTATATAACAGGTAATATATCGTAGGTAGTGAGAAAATCTCTAATCACTTAAGTGATTGGAGATCTGTTTTGGTGAGCAAGTTTCAGTTTGCAATATAATAATAAAACAATTAATTTCTAAGCGAAATGGAGAATGTATGATCATCATCATCAATCACAGTCTTGTTTATTCCATTCTTGGTGGCTTCTGTTACGGTGTCATCTGGTTCATTCTTGTGCCGATCAAGCCTATGTTCAACCCACGTTTTTGACGACATCGTCGATCCATCATGATGCCAGGCCATCATTTTCCCATTGCTTACTTTTCCTCGGCCACTATTCTATGACAGCTTTAATCCACCTGTTATCACTTCCAATAATAAAGATATTGTAGTTGTCTACATTAAATGAGTCATTATTGACTCATAATACCTACTCGTAGTAAGTATATTAAAGTACATATGATTTCCGTTAAATTATCTTTTGACGCAGAAATTGCTGGAGGCACCCAAAATTAAGCCCTTACTGGTCTGTAAAATATATCCGAGAATATAACAACACCATAATACTTCTGCGTAAAGAAAATATGTACGCAGAAGCTCCGCTAGGAGTAACTAGCTCAATTTACTAATCCACTGGACTATGTTGAAAATCTTAACTGTATTAAATTAAAATTAAGATTACCAAGCTTAGTCAAAACTTATACAAATACTTATTACTTTCTTAAAGGAGTTAAAACTCTAAGTGCTTAAGTTTGGGAGTCTCCAGAAATTTCAGCGTCAAAAGTTGAGGAAAATTGTCCGACACTTTCGCATTGTGAGAAAACTCCGACGTTTTGGAATGGTGCTATTTGCCTTACAGACGAAACGTTATTAAAAAGACAATCTTTATTGCTCGCACCAGAAACGAAATACAAAATAGTTATTTTTAAACTTGTGTTACACAAGTTATACTCAGTTACAATAAGTTTTCGGGTAATGAACTTATACATAACAACTTATTATGTGTGTATATTCTGTAAATATGTATATGTTACAGCCAAAGTAATAAATCTGGATATTATACATAATGACTGGTCATTATGTATAATATCTACTCAAATTAGATAAAGTGATAATTGACACAAAATTAATCACATTAACTAGCTATTTTATATAATATCTTCGAAGACTTGGATAATGCAATAAAACAAACTCGTAATAAGGACAGATTGTCTCTGGCGCTTCGCCGGCCGCTGCCGCGGCACGCTCGCTTCGCTCGCTCGGCTCGCGCGTTGTTGTCACTGTTCAAACCTAACCTAACCTAGTAATAGTTTTCCTTGGACTCTTGATCTGCCTACTAGGTTAGGTTAGGTTTGAACAGTGACAACAACGCGCGAGCCGAGCGAGCGAAGCGAGCGTGCCGCGGCAGGGGCCGGCGAAGCGCCAGAGACAATCTGTCCTTATTACGAGTTTGTTTTATTACATTATCCAAGTCTTCTAAGATATTATATAAAATAGCTAGTTAATGTGATTAATATTGTGTCAATTATCACTTTATCTAAATTGAGTAGATATTATACATAATGACCAGTCATTATGTATAATAACTATTTAATCACTATGACTGTAACATATACATCATTGGTAACTGTGTGACTAGTACAAAACCTAAATGCTTTTCTCACACATTTCTCTAGATTTAAATTTTACACTATCACTTTCTTACGTTCTGCTAGGCACAAGAGTGCTTGTAAACGTCTGTTTTTTCCCCGGACAACGGACCGTCAATAAACGGATACCTACATACATTTTTCGCCGGACGCATTTCGCTTTTCCATCAAACACGATCAAGCTCCAAAAGGCTCGACCGACTACCTGATACAGAGGCAATTTCTAAGGCCAATCAAATGTGCTTAACTCAAATAAAATTGTCAGGGCACTCGTCCAGCGAACAACAGATGCTCTACCGTGCATACAGCTACTTCGTGAAATTGATGATAGCCTTGCTGGTCAGCGGAGAGATATACTTCTTCAGCCAACAGCACTCTATGGACGAAATCGTCGCCGCCCTCAACGCTTCACTTATACAATTCTTAACGCTGTACAGATATAAGAATATGGTAAGTAAACGTAATAATTTTGAGCAATTTCGCAAGAACTACTTACTAATAATTTCAGTTTGTTCAAATGCTGCGTGCTAGCACTTAGCTGGGTACAATGCAACGCGACTGGGCCCCAAAATCGAACAATACAAGATAGTATGTTCAAAATTATGTTATAAAAAGTAAAAATGTAACCATAAAATCAATGAAATAAAGTAATTCTCATAATATGAATGAATGTTCGGGAAACCACTCGTTCCAGCATTGTTCGTGCTATAGGTACACTACACATATAATATGCGAGTATAAATGAATAGCAAGCTCACTTTTGATTTGACTGAATTAGGGACCTAAGTCTACGCTAATCGATACACTTATCCAGTCATCTATACCTACCGTACGTAGTAGCTAAATAAATTATGCCAAGGAATTTAATCAGATTTTCTTGCGTTCTAACCAAAACACTTACATCTTATTGCCAACAAAGCAGTGCAAAAGTGGAGCAAATCGATAAGTAAGTAGGTAATATTAAGTATATACTTACACGAGAATGCGATGAAACAATAACGATAAGTCTAGATGACCCTTATTCGAGCAGAATGGGAGCAATGTTTGAGTAGGATAAAACAAATAGGTTTTATGGCCCTCCGCTCAGCCAGAGGGCATTATTGTGTAAGGTCACATATCAAAGGAATGTACCCCTTAGATTCAAAGGCATATAGCTCGGATTGAGGGTGACTATTGTTCAGTAAGTTGTTAGAAAATGTACTTAATTCAAAATTGTAAGGCATTGTGTTCTATGTAAATTGATGTAGCACGTTAATTACAACTCTATTCAAAAGAAACTAAAATCTAGTAAAAGCTGTTTCAATGCTAGTAAATTAATTAGTGGGTAAGAATTTAAACAAGACTATACAATACTCACCTGAGAGCCCTATGCAAACCAGTCGTTTCACGCTCATGTGCGATCCGAAGAATAAGTCCAAGTCGTGGTGGTCTAGTGATAGCAACTCTCGTCTTAGTCGTGAGGTCATGAGTTCAGATCCCAGTCCAGTACCTATGAGTTCTCCCGATTTTCGGAAAACATCATGAGGCAACCTGTACATGTACATCCGTAGAAGAAATTCGATGTCGATTCAATCCATCGACACGCACCAGGCCAGCGTTATGCATGTGGCTAAATCAGCCTTCGTGAGTAGGCCTATGTTCAGCAGTGGGCCATTAAAAAGGCCAATAAAGCACAGGTGCAGTAGAGTATGAATTCATATTGCCGAATAAAAATTTCGTTTCACTTTTAAGATGGATCACAAGAACATTTACAAGAAACTTGCGACCTCCATGGAATCTCCGTACTTCGACATAACCACTCCAAAACGCAAACATTTGGTTGATGAATATTCGAGAGAGAACGAGAAATATCTCAAATTGCTGATGGCTATAGGGAATTCTGCTTTGGCTGCTTGGTAAGATTACTATGTGATTACAGCAGGCTGTCGTAATTATTTCTTGAAGGACCTTATATAGTGCTGCTTTGCAAAGTGCATAGGAACGTTCAGAGGTGTATGTATTATTTATACATGCATATCTTTGTTTAAAAGGAAACCCCAATATACTATCACTACTGTCAACTGCTATTTTCTGTCCGTACTTGGTTGCCTGGAAGAGATCGCTTAAAGCTATAAGGCCGCTAATTAGAAACCTATTGTTTTGTTTTTTCCTAATAATCTGTTTTTTTTTTTGTAATGTGGTTGTCTAATAAAGTATTGTTGTTTATTTGTTGTTTTACTGTAATTTTAATGTAAAATTGTGAAACAAAATAAAAATTATTAAAATATTAATAAAAATTAATGTGTTAGGAGTTTTGGAGTTTTGTTTTCTAATATTATTTGTTACTAGCCGCCCCGGTGAACTTCATCTCACCATCTGTCAACTGTCAATGACAACTTTTACATACAGGAACATTTTGTATGGGAAAATTCAATGAATGTCTATTATTTTACTCACTATATTTTTATATTTTCTCACCGTTCAAACCTTCCCTTAGCTTCCACGGATATTTCAAGACCAAAATTAGCCCAATCGGTCCAGCCGTTCTCGAGTTTTAGCGAGACTAACGAACAGCAATTCATTTTTATATTATTTGTTATTTTATTACAGAGTATGTGCAAAAAGAGAACCGTCGTGGCGTTACGGTGAACTAAAGATTTTAATCAGCAGCCATATGCAAGGTACCTACCGGCTATTCTTAACAGACGCGAGAGGTGATGAAAACCGAATTGGTGTTTACCAAGTATCAAACACTTTTACATATTTAGTTGTAGCAATGACAGAGCAGTGTTGTTAACGTAACAAAATCAGTAAAATGGTACACGGGCGACCTCACCTACGACGCTTCTCTTTTTGCACAAACTCTACCGTGCCGTATAACTACTACTAATTAAATACCTAGGTATAATATTATACTACACTTTTAAAATAAATTATGATATAAGTGCGGTAAGTTCTCCTCTTCTCCTGTGCTTCCTTATAGCCCTCGCCTACGGCTCGGGCTATCAATATCGCCTCGTCTATAATTTTCAAAGCGCACGTATGTCATACGACGTTATGTAACATATTTGCGAGGAAATTAATAAAACTCTGGCTTTGTGTGAAAGTAGCATCGTGCGCTTTACATTACAATAACGCACAAGTGCGTAATGTCTCTCACTCCCTTGACTGAAAGTAGGAGAAACGAGACCACAGAGTTTTGCAGTCGGTGGCGGCGTGCATTTTACATTATAATAACGCACAAGAGCGTAATGAAATACATTATGATATTGAAATTGATGTAATTACAGCCACTTTACGAGCAAACATGTTATGAAATCTATTTTTTCAGGATTATCTACCCTTTAGTAGACGAAGTAGAATACAACATCGTCGTGGGTATCCGTCTCCCTTTCGACTACTATTCGCCTAAAATGTACCCATTCGCGTACATACTGGTGGCAGTTGCGTTCATCCAAATAGCCCACTTCGTGATGATCACGGACGTAATCATGCAGGCTCATTTGATTCACCTGCTGTGCCAGTTTGCCGTGCTTGCTGACTGCTTTGAAAATATTTTGGAGGATTGTCAGGAAGGCTTTGAAGGTATCATAAAGTGTGTGCAAAATAGAACCGTCGTGACGTTATGGTGAACTAACAATAAGATTTTAATCAGCAGCCAAGGTACCGAATATACTTGGTAGTCGTGAGTACTGATGAAAACCAAATTGGTGTCTACCAAGTATCAAACACTTTTAGTTGTACTAGCAATGACAGAACAGTGTTGTCAACGTAACAAAATTAGTAAAATGGCACACGGGTGACCTCACTTACGACGCTTCTCTTTTTACACAAACTCTCTATTAGATTTGACAAGGATGTTTGAATCGCTATCCATGATGACCTCATTAAGACAGCAGGATCGCGCTGCATGCAAGCTTCCAACCGGTCTTATAGCAGTTCAAGGTAGACCCATGTCCAGCAGTCGGATGTCCTATGGCTGAAAGACGAAGAAGACCATTTTGGTATAATATAATATGGGACTTAGCGATCACCAACGTTAAGCAACGATCGGCACGTTCAGTCTTCGGATGGGTGATCGCGGGTGGCGTTTAAAACTGAGCCCTAACGAAATTCGGATCACACGTTAAATCGTAAGTTTATTAACCATTTACTTAGTCATATCAGAGGTTTGAATATGCTTAAAAATACTGACACCAGCCGTGCTAGCATACGGACCACAAAATAATTTTATCGACGTGTCAGAACGAGACAGAGTTATCGTGAAGTATATAAGTGTCACCTTTTCACACGTCGATAAACTCTTGTCGTCGTGCGGTATGCTAAACTAGCAGGGCTAGCAACCTGGCCTATATAAACTTGTCAACTTATAGTTTAGGACCAATGTAGAAGACAATTCGAACATAGATGGTTATTCTTCTTCACCCTGTGAGTTTTGATATGTCCCTGGTTCAATGGCCCGGGCATTTTTATTCCAGCATACATATTTGCCTGTTAAAATTCAGAATTATAAAATAACAAAATGAATTTAATCTTATCACAAATTGCAACAGGCATTTCAAATTGGTTAAAATATTTTTGTGGGATGATTTATGCATGCCTTCCAAAAATATTTTTAAAGGTTATCGATGAGACTTTAAAAAATAGCTCTCATGACATTAAGTAATGGTCCGGTGAAAATGGTAAACACACTTAACCTAAAATGGCAATTGGCTCTCAATTTCGGTTGCCGGAACGCCGTTAAGTGCCTTGTGACAGATTTTCAATTTTAAATGGTAGGTAAATGCACAGCTTATTTATAGCAAACTTTGTCTTCAATAGTACTTTTTATCTAGTCACTAACTGACCCGGTAAACTTTGTTTTGTCATATAAAAAAATCTGGAAATGGCCCTTTTACCTAGGGTATATAAATAGCCTATGACCTATTTTCCGACCTACCAAATATACAAAAAAAAAAGTCGATTAAGCCGTTTCGCAGGATTCGATAACAAACAGTGTGACACAATATTTTAAAATTTAGATAAAAAGCCAATACGTTTGAGATCTTACTTGGCTCAATATATTTTCACAGTTATGTATTCTAAATACTGAGCAGTAACTAATCCATCACTTTGCGCCTCTGTCTTTAAGTATCGCAAAAGGCACTCATAACCAAGAGCTTTTTCAGATATTCCTAAAAAATACCTAATGTACAACAAAATGTTTGCTGAGAAGTACAAGAGAAGGTTGGGAAACTTAGTAGAGCAGCACAAACTTATCCTTAGGTAAGTAATCTACTTAGACTCCAACCAAGTCTTCTATATTTAATAGCTGTACTATACAAACTGCTTTTAAAACAGGTAGTAACCGCTCATGAAGTTTATACCTCTCTAAATCTTTTTTTCTATAGCATTATGCAAAACAATGGAACCAAGCATAGTAGTAAATCACTATGTAAAACAATGAATGCAAGCACGGCACTACGCAAAACTCATACAAAGCTACTGAGCGTTTTAATTTTTATAAAAAATAGAATATTTGCAGTTAGATTTTAGGGCATGCAGACATCCTGAGACATACAGACTCAAAAATACTCAATTTTATATTTTCCAAAACAAATCCTAACCTAAAGAAAGTGTATATTGTTGGTTGCACGCTGTGGGGTGAGCGTTCTATACCAAGAAAACGTTGTTTTGTGGTTTATTGATAAATTTATCTGTGAAAAAATTCAACTCCTAACTTCTTCTTTTTTGCTTTTTGTATGACCAATCACTCTGAAACAGGATTTACATACCCAATTTATACCATTCCATTCTGGCGAGCGTAATCCGGGATATTCGGAACGAGCCACAAAATAAAAATACGTGTGGTTTCTGTAGTGATTTAGGGTTCCGTTAACCTCTTTGGATAAAAAACCGTGAGGCCTGGAAGTTGCTCTACCAGCAAGAGCTTCAAATATTAAGAAGAAAAATCAAATGACAGATTTTGGAGATCTTCAAACGCCAAATAAGTATTTTTTGGCGTTCTTTCTTTATACAAAACACATACCTAGTGGTAGATATTTTACGGTGCTATGGAACCCTTCCTATGGGTGTCCGACTCAGGTACGACCAGTTTTTTAATTTATTTCCTTTTTCAGTCACACCATGGATTTGAGAAACACTTTGAGCAGACCAATGTTGGGACAGCTGGCATCTAGCAGCACGCTCATTTGTTTCATCGGTTACCAGATTATAACGGTGAATATATGTACCTACCTAATATTTTCATATAGAAAGTTTTCCTCTAAAATATTATTGTGAATATTTTATTTTTATTTTTTTATTTATTAGGCACTCATAACAGACTACAGAAAATACATTATATAAATTTTTTACAATTTTTGACCGATTCTGTGGTCCAAAAGAGAATCAGAATAACATCAAACATTATTTTTCCTTCAGACGATCACAGAAAATTATGCCCAAGGCATTATGAGCCTTTTCTACCTGGGATATAATGCGTTTGAGATGTATATTATATGTCGATGGTGTGAGGAAATTACTATAAAGGTTAGTGCTCCAATTAATTATTTTTCATCCCCCATCTCGGAAAGAGTATTTTTGCTCTTCGAAATCTGAGTGCAAAAGCGGTTTTTGTCCGCTAGAGGCACAGACTTAACAGACTCAACAAAACACCGGAATATTGATGCAAAATCCACTACATGCACAATACACACCTACATTTGCAAAACATGGGCCGGACTCAAGGATAATCTGTTATTACCGCCTTGGTTATTACTCAATATAATTTCAAATAAAGATCTATGCTGTAAATCCGAATTATTTATTAAACTTCCAGAATTCTATGTTCTTTTTGTCCGTTTGGTTGATCAAGGCCCCGTTCATTTTAGCAGTAGGATAGGACTATCTCTAAGGGAGGGAATTACGTCACACGAATTTCGTGATTTTTTACCCAGACCATATTATTATATATTCTTTGCCCAGACCATAATTATACCCAGACACAGGGCAATCATCCACAAATATATTATGCTTGCCCTGTGTGGGAATCGAACCCACGCCTCTTTGGCCTAGCCGTCAGGATCACCTAGGCCACCGCGGCAGTCAAATCGTAATGATAGCAGTTATTACTTGTACATAGGACCCCTACACATACACATAGTCACACTTCGTAGACCCCCTTTTATGTGTGATGTAAGTTATGGATGGACTCATTAGGTATTAAAATATTGAAACACACAAGACCAAGTCGAATCATTTATTTTTATGCATAACATATTTTTTTTATTAATTTCTTAATATTTAATTACTCTGTTTTGCATCGTTTGAATGAGCTCCCATTGACGAATATTTTCTGTTGAGCGTAGATGTAGCCCGACCATGACAGTGATAGAGACTGATCATTGAATACTGTTGTTCTAATGAGCATTAAAAATAGGAATAAAAGAATAGTACTTACTTCTTCAAATAATGTAGGGATGGCACCTCGGGCTAGAATTGTGCGGAAACCAGTCCGGTCAAACAAATTTTCCTCAAAATGTTTTGAGCATACCAAACTTGATGCATTGGGCTGCCAGTTTTCTCGTTTCAAATTCATCACCCATGCGTTTTTCAACGTTTCGTCTTTGGGAAATCTATAATGTAATAATAATACATATTTGTTACTTGAAATATATCTAACCAACCATTTAATTACACTATTCAGAGCTACCCAGATCTAGTGTACTAAGCCGAAAGTAAATGATATATGTATACCATCATTACGAATAACTTTTACTCAGGGACAAGCCGGGATTTGAGAAGAATTTTTTTCTCGATTCCGGGTTATCCCCATAGTAAAAGTTGTTCATGAGGCTGGTCCTTATCATTCTCTTTCAGTTTACAAGTACTTTGGTACAGGTCAAGCAGATAACCCTGTTTCGGACAGCTTGTATTAACTTCATAGCCGCCAAGAAGTTTCATTTACTTTCAAAGAAATGTTTAACAAAAAGGACATTTCTTTGAGATAAATCCTAGTGTGCGAAGCACTATTAAAATTAAATCATTTCATTGATTTACTTTATTCAGATTACTTCGAAAAGTAGCCAGTAATTCGTGAAAAGGGTTTGTCACATATGAAACTGAAACATGTTATTTTACTGTGGGCTTTAAGAATAAGCTCAAAATAGCCCAATGTGCTATGGAGCAGGCCATGCTCGGTGATTATCTGCCAGATCCAATCAGGAATGATGAGATTCGTAGACAACCCGAAGTAGGTAACCAACATAGGTCAGCAGATTAGCAAGTTGAAATGGCAGTGGGCTGGGTACATATGTAGTTCCAGGAACGGATGGCCTATGAGGCCGTAAATTCTCGAATGCTAACCACGGATCAGCAAGGTAGACTAACGATATACCTAATTAAGATCGCAGGAAAGCGCTGGATGCACGCCGCTTTCACCCGACCTTGGAAATCCAAAGAAGAGGCCTATGTCCAGCAGTGGACACCTTACGGCTGATGGATAGATGGATAGTTCATGTCATCATAATCACATCAAGCTGAAACTATTTTAATTTTATCTGAATACGTTCCCTGGACAATACCTAAGTACATTGAAAGGTAAACAATGATCGAATCAATGAATTTTGAAAGAAAATTACTAATTAACTTTTATTACACCCACCAAACTTGTACATTGGAATAAACACAATCGTCCCAAGCCTTCAAATTGAAAATATAATGAAAAATAACACGAGAAATTAGCAATTCAAAATAAGCTCTATTACGACACACGAAACTTACCTGTGAAACGTTATATCGGGTGGATTCTTATGAGACGAATTAAAACACATGAGGACACTGCACTTCACCATATTATTTTCGTGTTTTTCAAACCAAATACGCAAAATTAATCTTTATTTCGGTAAATTTTTGCGGAACGCTCTAAGCTTATTTTACGCTATTAAGATGGCGGCTTGGAACACAGCACCTGACAGCACCACACGCTCATTTTTTGTTTATGGGTTGCTACACTACGTCAAACAAAGATACAAGTATATCATTTTTGTGCAATCGAAAGAGATACAAATATAATATTTTTTGTGAATGTAGTTGTAAAAAACATGTTGGGTCTGCTTCTGTATTGGGAAGTCTGTGGCTAGAGGATAAAGTAAAATTGAATTTAGAACATCGTGTGCACTAAGTTTGTGAATACAAAACATCATTAAACCTATTTACTTGTAACTCAATGGTGCCGAATTTATCATAGGTAAAACCTTTTTTAATTTGTTAAAAACTCAGACTTTGAACCTTCTTGGTGTACTTTCTTTTTTAATTTGCTTTGCGCGCGCCATTTTCCTTTCATGTCATATTATTAAAAATAATAACAAGAAACACTGTGAAGCAAGTGAAAAACCAAAAATGATATTCATGAGTGATTCTAGGATTCTAGCGACGAAGAAGTTTATTTGACGTCAACAGAATTGACTGAAACTGTTAATAATGCGCAAAAAATGAGCTCTCTCCCGCAACAATCTAGCTAGAAGTTTTTGAAACAGTGCGATATGTGGACGACTTTATTCATTTCCTCGCTGAGGTGGGATGAAAAGTTACGTGTACTGAAATACAGAAATTTATTTTCAACAAAAATAAGAGTTACAATACATAAACAACAAAACAAATCATAAAATACTCGAGTGCAAAGATTTTTCACCTTGTTCTCTCGCTATCGCTCAGGATTCTAATTTTCGAATCACTGGCTTGTTTAAAAAGCAATTTTGCTCACTGTTGTGTTGTATAACAAAAAACGATTACTGATATATATTAGTTACTATCTAACTAACTATTCCGTAGCCTGAGTTAATCCAAAGATTTTTAAGGTTTCATTAGTAATATCTTTTGTAACTATTTACTTTAAAAGAAAAAAAATCGTGACATATGTTTGACTACCTCGGTGACCTAGTGCCCCTGGTGGTAGTAACCCTGACCCAGGGCAAGCATTTTTATGACGAAAATAGGTGTTTGCTCTGTTGGGTGTTTCTAACCAAAAGGAGGTGGTTGGAAACAACTAGCGCTGGCGTTCTATTGGGTATCTTTACCTCTTTCTATCTTATCTTTCTATCGTATCTTTGCATCTTTTGATGGTATTTCAGTTTTACATTGTTATATTATTTTCAGAGCCAGAAAATCGGCGAGGCAATATATTTTTCTGGATGGGAGACAGGAGTGTCCACGTTGCCAGGCGTGGGCTCCACCGTGGGGCTGGTCATCGCCCGCGCCAGGAAACCCCTGGTCTTCACCGCTGGGGGCATGTACCAGCTCTCTCTGTCGTCATTCGCCACTGTAAGTAAGGTAGTAGATACTCTCATATGTCGTCATTCTTTTAGCCGAACGGACCAATAAGTTGTGTAGAAGGGAATCAAAAGTACCCGCTGCACAATCAGTTGAGCATAGTAGTTGTGCTTTGGGTCCGGAAGGAATGTTCACTGCTCACACACATTTTGCAGAGATCTCTAATAAGACCGATTTACCTATAAGCGGATTACATCCAGCGCAATCCTGCAATTTTAATGAGATCATCCGTTTACCTGCAAAGGTCGACCTTAAGCTGTGATTGCCTGTATGTGGTCTCCACCCGAGAACTTTTTTTCGACCCTTTCGTTTGTCAGCTTTCCGTGCTATGTGCCTTGTCTATTACCATTTCAACTTGCCAATCTGTTGAGCTATGTGTTGCAACTTTGATTGTTCTACGGATCTTCTCATTGCTGTTTAAATCGTCGTTGTTCTGTTCCGTTTGGAAAAAAATTAAAATAAAATTTGTATGTTCAGAAATAACGCAATGATATTCACAAGCATGTCGGTAACAATACGAGACTGGCGCAATGTGGGAAAAAAAATTTAAAGAGGGAAGAAGACATATACCCTACAGTTATAAAAATAAGCCTGCTCTTTGGGCTGAGCTTCGTTGTCAATGACTTTTTAAGTTCACCTGATTACTTAATCGAGAAATACTTCCATTTGGAAATGTATTAAATTACCTGCAGTCTGATAAAGGTCTATAGATAAACCAAACTTATATTATTAATAAATATAATCTCTAGATTGTATGATCCATAAAGA
This sequence comes from Hypomecis atomaria, assembly GCA_964007245.1. Lineage (NCBI taxonomy): Eukaryota > Metazoa > Arthropoda > Insecta > Lepidoptera > Geometridae > Hypomecis > Hypomecis atomaria. Next base: position 6,932,022 of record OZ023288.1, read on the forward strand.
TACAATGCACTTCCATACTCACTTATAGCTCATGGCTATAGCAAATTAATGTAGGGCCGGAATAAACACCAACAGTTTGATCAGTCGGTCATCTAAATATGTAGGATGTACATACGAGTAGATTGTAGGTACCCACATTAAACATACAAATATTTTATCATATTTTATTTGCAAAATTGATCTGGAAATTTTCTAATAGCAAAAATAAATTTGAAAAGTCGTGCTTATGAAGCATTTTCAAGAGTTATAAGAACATTTCCGTGGAAAGTTGACGGACAGGTAACGAGGGACCGGACTCCGATCCCTAACGAGCTCCAGCCATCAAGCACCGTCCCGGGACTTGAAACGACAAAAAGGCAGATATTATAATTTATTAGTCATTTTCTGTCCTCTCAGCGAAGATATTTTTAAATAAAATTGGTTAAATTTTTCCTTGAGCCCTTATCGATTTTAGTGTTTCATCTACCGAAATGATATCCATCTTGTTTTTGTTTATTTTTTATGGTATCCTCTACACAGGAAATCTTAATGGGCAGATATGAGTGCAATGTGATTATTTTATACGATATAAGAAGTATTACTTACTTTTGTAGAAGAACCAAAGTTACCGACATATAGCATAGCCGCTAGCGGATTAGCAAATGGAGATGGCAGTGAGCACGCAGCACGCTGAACTAATGGTTGATGGTGTTGTAAAGTTCTCAAGTAGAAACCGTAGCGCACTGGCAAGCGTAGTATAGGACGTCGACTAACAGTGTTTACAGACAGACGATCTCATAAATAAAGACCAATGGAACGCGAAATGCAAGCTATTTTCAATAATTTTATTATAAATCAATGGGAAGGCCTATGTTCAACAGTCTTACAGCTGACATGATGATGGCAAAGATTTATTTCATTTACTTGTCGAGAAATTCACTGAAATCAAGTTGCTTTTGTTACACTGTTAGGTGCCAAATGTCTAGTAAAGACATACATACGTAACTACCTAGGTACTTACTCGAAGTTCTCACTTCTCGTCGTAGATCGAAAGCATACAAAGTCACTCCTGTTATTAATTGAAAATTACATAGCTAAAGTTGTGTTTACGTACTGAACAGTGCAAATTGTTTTCACTTATAACTCAATTATCAGCATAGTGCGTTATCAAGCAATATCACGCATAACTGTGAGTACAATAGACGAAATTATAAAATTTACTGTCTGGTTCTCGATAGTAAATCTATATCGAACGAAAGGTGTACCTACCCTATTTCGAAATTCATGGTACGCCTAGTGAAATATTCATAACATCAATCTATAGCGCAACTTTCGTCACATATTCGCAAGGATTTTTGAGCAAAGGTCAACAAACAGAAAATTGCTAAGAGATTTCTCGCAGAGTAAATTGCTAAGAGATTTATCGCAGAGTCCGCTAATAATGTCTCATACTAATACCAAAATAGCCTGGGGTTGCTGTGATCTGGGCCTTACGGATGATAAGTATCTGAATTGTACTATTTGTAAAAAGGCGTATCATTTCGAGTGCCTATCGTGCGAGGTGATCGATGCTGACGTCTGGAAATGTCCTCTGTGTTCGAATGCCAAGTCAAAGGGGAAAACCGACAACACGCCAGTACGCTCTACCCAATATGAAACCAGCCAAAGGCCCATGAAAAGACTCGCCGTGTCACCTGCCATGCAAGACGTTAACAATTCGTTGACCCACGATGATGTTCGCGACATAATTAAGGCCGAGTTAAGCACGTTTTTGGCAAAAATTGATACCACTATAACTGGTGCAATATCGAGACAATTGACTTGCATTAATTCAGATATATCGGAGTTAAAGGAATCGGTTACTTTTATTGGCAATCAGTGCGAAGATGTGAGGAAACAAGCAAACGATAATAGTCATGAAATAAAAAGATTACAGGAAGAAAATGCCACATTACGCGCAACTGTGACTGACCTATGTAATAAATTTAACCAGATGGAGCAACTTAATCGCTCCAACAACATAGAAATACAATGTGTTCCAGAAAATAAATCCGAAAATCTAATTAATACTATGTTGCAGCTGTGTACTTCTGTGGGTTGTACTGCTATCAAGGACGAAAATATTCTTAACTGTTCACGAGTAGCCAAGATGAATCCCGCCAGTTCCAGGCCCAGATCTATTATAGTGCAACTGAGTTCACCCAGAATGCGCGACACTGTTCTAGCGGCTGTAATAAAATACAATAAGTCCCACTCTGGAAATAAGCTAAATACGGCTCATCTAGGAATTAAAGGAGAGAAAAAACCAGTATATGTGGCTGAGCATTTGTCTTCTCACAATAAAGCCCTTCACGCAGCAGCCAGACTCGCCGCTAAGGACAAAGGCTTCAAGTACGTCTGGGTGAGAAACGGTAAAGTCTTCATGCGAAAAACAGACGATTCGGACTTCAAATATATTCGTCACATGGAGTGCATTAAAAAGCTGTCTTAGTTTAAATTTTTAATGAAGCATGCGCTGTTTGTCAAACTTATGGGTATCAATTATGGCAGGTTCTTTACATATATTCTATCAGAATGTTCGTGGTCTTAAGACTAAAATTTCACAATTTACAATAAAGCTAGCTAGTTCGAATTATGATGTAATTGTATTAACTGAAACTTGGCTGAACTCTTCAGTGTTTACGTCGGAGCTTTTTGATAGTAGATATAATGTGTACAGAAGAGATAGAGAAACATCTAATTTAAGTATGAAACGAATGAGAAAAGATAAAAAAATACAAGAAGGTGGGGGAGTACTCGTTGCTGTAAATAAAAAAAATTGGTGTTAGACGTATGGTTCAATGGGAAAGCGACTGCGAAGATTTGTGGCTAACTTTAGACGTGAAAACATCGATAGATCATAACCAATTTGTATTATGTGCAACTTATATTCCTACACCAGTCGAAAAAGCATACTTAAAACATTTTCTTGATAATTGCAACAGGGTTTCAGAGCATCATAATCATAAAACATTTATCACAGGGGACTTTAATTTGAGTTGTCTTGATTGGGCATTAATAAATGATCCACAAAACTGGTGTTCAATTGCGACAATAGCTCGACCTCTTGTTGATTTTTGTAATTTAAATAAATTTAATCAATTAAATAGAGTCGCTAATTGTTTCGATAGAGTACTAGACTTGGTACTAACTGATATAGATTCGGTTGAAGTTACGAGGTCTGAGTTTGAAATAAGTAAAGTAGATAATCACCATCCCCCCCTCGAATTTTTTATTAAAGCAATAAATATAAGTAAACTACGATCAATAAATAATTTAAGATATGATTTCCATAAATGTGATTATGACAAGTTAAATAAATTAATTGAATCAGTGGATTGGTTACACTTAGTAAATAGCTGCGATGATATAAACACTGCTCTAGAAGTTTTTTACTCTGTTCTCAAGGATATTATTAAAGATCATGTTCCTTTAGTGAGATCAAAAAATTCTAATTTTCCCGTTTGGTATAATAGAAATTTGATAAGAATAGTCCGAGAACGTGATAATACATTGAGAAGGTTCAAAATTTATAAAAACCCAATGGATGAAATAATCCTTAAGAAATTAAATAAACGTTGCGAAAAGTTAGCGACTGAAAGTTATAACAAATATCGAAACTTTATTGAAGAAAAAATTTCTACACATCCTAAACTTTTTTGGTCATTTATAAAAGCGAAGAGAAAGGGAAACTCTACGTATCCTGTTTCAATATCTGATGGAGCGGAAACAGTTACTGGTGGGGTTAACATTTGTGATTCTTTTGCAAGGTATTTTGCATCGGTTTATCGCGATGAGAATGCTGAGAGCGATAACATTATAGAGGAACGCAATCGTTCCCTTTCAAATAGTCTTTCGCACATAAAAAATAATAGTAGCTGTTTTTCGGATCTACAGTTGACGATAGACGAAGTACAGAAGGCATTTGAAAGTCTGGATGTAAACAAAGGAGCTGGACCTGACGGAATACCTCCTATTCTTATCAGAAACTGTGCCTCAAGTCTTTCACTACCTTTGTGCCTACTTTATAACATGTCTCTAAAATCAGGATTATTTCCAGACACATGGAAAACAGCAAAAGTTGTCCCTATTTTTAAAACTGGTGATGATGATCTTGTCAGTAATTATAGACCTGTTTCCATTTTATCAACATTTGCAAAAGTTCTAGAGTCAATTGTTTTCCCATATTTATACCAACACCTTAAGCAATTTATATCAGATCACCAGCACGGATTCCTTAAGAAGAGATCCACTTGTACAAACTTAATTACTTTTGTGGAAACTCTTGCTGAAGCGGTGGACAAAAACAAGCAAGTCGACGTAGTATATACCGACTTTAGCAGGGCGTTCGACAAAATTTCGCACAGCGTGCTTTTTTTTAAGCTTTCTGCATATGGTCTTTCCGGCACTATGCTGAATTGGAAACGTTCTTATCTATGCAATCGTAACTTTTACGTCGTGGCAGCGGGTTTCGAGTCCACCATCCAACCAATAATAAATTCAGGAGTTCCTCAAGGATCTCATTTTGCTCCAATCTTATTTAATTATCTGATAAATGATCTTCCAAATTGTTTAACCCACTGCACGCCTTTTATGTTTGCTGACGACCTTAAAATTTTAAAAGTAATAGATACAGTTCAGGATTGTCACAAACTGCAAGCTGATCTAAATAGTTTAAATGACTGGTGTCAATTGAATGGAATGACGTTAAATACCGAGAAGTGTTATCAAATAACGTTTAGTAGGAAAGTTTCCAACATCAAGGTCAACTACAAAATTGGTTCATCTATTCTAAAATCTGTTAAATCCATAAAGGACTTAGGTGTCACGTTCGATGAAAAACTGACTTTTATTCCCCACATAGATAATATTGCTAAAAAAGCCTCGAAAATGTTAGGATTTTTAATTCGAAATACAAAAGAATTTCATAGACCTAGCACCAAGATTCTACTCTACAACTGCCTAGTCCGTAGTGTACTCGAATATTGTTGTCCAGTCTGGAGACCACATTACGCAGTACATTCTCTAAGACTTGAAAGAGTACAAAAACGATTCTTGTGGCATTTGGCTTACTCTACAAGGAAAGCAAAGGTATTAAAATCTTATAAAAAGAGACTAGCTCATTTTAATATGTCAACGCTATCAGATCGTCGCGATAAACTAGACATTACCTTTCTTTATAATCTAATCCACAACTACATAGACTGTCCAAGCCTACTAATGAAATTTAAATTTAGAATTCCATTCAGATATCCTCGCATGCCAATAACGCCATTTGCCCCAGTGTTTCGCAGAACCGTGCTAGGTTCAAATTCACCAGTCCCCAGACTAAGTAGACTAATAAATAAATACCAGAAACATATTTTCTTCGATGTTTTTGGAGACACAGTAAGGAAGTTCAAAATTAACTTAAACTCAATTATGGCAGAAAGTGCCAACCCTGTTCTCTAACTCTTCTTACAGCACACAATTAATAATTTAACTAATAATATCTAATAATTTGTACAACTGTAATTTTAAGTTAGCTTATAAATATTTTTGCTACTTTGTATAATTATTGCATGTGGTGCTTCCTTAGAAAGATGACGCATTTAGTATAAGTTAGTATATAAGTAATTGATGTTTTTTTTGATGCAGTTATCAATGTGAAGCCTAATAAATAAAATAAATAAAAAAAAAAAGTTAGGACACTAAGTGTCCTTGTTCAGAGGGACACTACCGCTTCTGCATTGTTGACACTTCTTGTGTACGTCAAAGGCGCGTGTAGTTAAAGTTGCTTTGTCTGGTTTTAGCTCATTTAGTCCAGTGCAGTAAATCTCTATGCTATACGAGTATATTCTGAAGAGTAGGTATTTTCTACGCGGTAGTACTATTCTATCTGATTCTTGTTAGTGACTTACCATATTTGGATTCATTAGATTAAACCTAATATATCTATTGCTGATCATAGATTTTCCTATTTTCCATAAAAAGAGCCATATGAAGCGGTCTGCATAGACCTAGGCTTACAGTGTTTATATTTACTTGTTTGAACTGCATCTTTTCATAGAGTTCTCTTAAGGAGGATATGAGCCGCCAGACGTACCATAGGGTAACAGAGATATTTAAAGGTCGTAATATATGTAGCTAAAATATTGTAATTAAGCAAAAATCATTCTCCTTTTCAGCTGGTGAAAACATCTTACAGCGCCCTCACAGTTTTACTTAGATTTCGCCATTAAACAATCGTTTTGAAATATTGTAATTAACTCGGAAACAATATCGTAGTTTAGAGCACAGTAATTAGAAACTTGCTTTATCTACTGTGTCAATCATGCCTTGTCACTTCAAAGACCCGTCAAGATTGCCCTCTGCTGTTGGAATTATTGTATCAGTAGAATATAAAAAGAATAATGAATCGAGTGGCTGTTTTCATTGGCAAATCCCTCCATAGTAAGTACTACTATTTTTCATTCTTTATAATATTTAGCTTGGTAACAGGTAAAAATAAATAATATACTCGTTTATCTCACCAAAAACACATTTTCATGTAAAAAGTTGCCATGACCAGCTGAGGCTCGCACTGTAGAAAAAATATATGATCTCATGTAGAGCCAAGCGACTCTACAACTCTACAGGCTCTAACCCTACAAGCGAACACTTCACGAACTCTATCTCTACCTTAGTCAATGTAATATATGTTAATTTTTTATTTTTTCAAAAACTTAAAACAATAGTGATTACATTAAATATTGTCTAAAAACCAAGATTTAGTTTGTCTTGACAATAGGTTCTCATCATAAGAAATTGCTATTGTTGATGGCATGGCTCAGCATGGCTATTTCGTAACTGTCACATGGGCGGAACATTAATTCTGACACACAATAGTTCTTGTAGTATCAAAGGGCCAAGTAGTTCTTACTTGCTAAAAATAAATGGCAATCTTAAAACATACAAAATTAAACGGATGGTGACGATGATCTCCAGGGATTATTAATGTCTGGTTGCGATAGATCTTTCGCAATTTATTAGGGAATATGAACACATTCATCTATAAGTCTCGTATAACTTATTTTTATTAATTTGTTTAGGTTTGTACATATAGCATAGTAGTTGTAATGACATGTTATATAAGTTTAGTTCTCTTGAAATTTTATAATTTTCATTAATATTCTTCCAAAAGATTTTTGTGGTTTTAGTTCTCTTGAAATATATATTTTCCTAATCTATAAGTCTTACATAGGGATCAATGAATATATTTCGCGTTATACCAATAAATTTACGAGTTTCTAGTCTTGTTTCCTTTTGGTGTATAACAACTTTCAGTAGGTATAGTATTAAGCAGTTTTGTTAGCCTATAATCTGCAAATGGCGTGGGTACGCAAGTCCTGTTAAATATTACAATAACCCTGCCCATTCTCATTACGTATGCATCATTTTGACCCGAGCTAGACCCAAATGAAGCTAGGTAAATGGAAACGGACAGCCAGTTGATCTACAATTAATTACTGGGTTTATACATCATTAATAAATGAAGCAGTTATAAGAAAGGGCCTCCAGATTATGGTTTCAGAAACAATAAGACGTTAAAGGAAGCTAAAGTTCTATCTATAAAATGAGGATGGTTAAGGAGATATGGAAAAAAATTACCCACACAAAGGCTTTAGATCAAGCTAGTGGGGACCTGGAGATTGCATTTTTTGGGGATGTTTACCGTGTCGCTTATGCAGCAGGTGAGTTGGATCACGCTCAATTTATATTTTATTATAAATTACCCATTTATTTCAAGTACATAAACATTGACATAGTATATTGTACTGAATATATTCCATATAATCAGAAACGATGGAATTTCGTGGCAGCTGCATCACAAAAAAGTGTTGAAATAATAGATTACCAATTATTTATTTCAAGGTATTTATTTTTATACGTCGTATGAAAAATACTTAGACAACTATAGAGACGACATGCAAGTATAAAAGTACTTTGAACCCAAAAAAGATTTTCTGAAGCCAAATCTCCAGTCTCAAAAATCCCAAAGTAGGTAGGTATAGCGCGGACATCGCTGATCTCTAAGATGTGACTTGTCGTCTCAATCTACCGTAGATCAAATTTCTCACAAAATAACGACACAATTATTACTTACAGAGCACAACACGTAGTGTTAAAGAATAGATATTCAAGATCCCGCCAAAAACGACATTCTGTAATGGCGCTGGTCTACGACGTCACACGCTAGTAAATAACGTTAGTACATTCTCAAAATTCTTCAAAAATCTCTAAAAACTAACAAAAATACTTTAAAAGTAACTTACAGATCCGAACTTACTCCGAAATCACAAAACACAAATTACACAAACAACAGTCAATCGAGAAATTCTTGTTTACCTACTATCATGTGACGACACCAGAATTGCAGCCCTTCTTAGAGCGTTTATGTCACAGATAAATAATATCAAATAAATATCGTATTTTATTTCGTGCGATTTGCGAAAATTTGACATATTTTAGTTTAAATAAAGTAAAATATGTCTTTTTCAGACTATTATCTTCAATGATTACCACAATCTATAGTATATTTTCAATGTTGTCAAATAGTCTATTATTATGTTGATGTATTAGAATTTCCCTCAGTGTCTTGCGCAGCGGAAAAATGAAAGCTTCTCTATTAATCCAAAAGGTGGGCGCTTATAGTGCATAGTTTGACTAGGTGTTTTTCAGCGATCACCGAAGTTTCCGCGCCTGGCAAAATATAGTCTCTATAAATCTCAACGGCGAACACCGAAGCAAACCTTTATCCTCATCCTTTCTGATTCAATCTGCGGCCAGTCAGGTGGAACCGAATCCGTAAAGGGACCGAGGGATCGGCCGGTGAAACCAGCGTACTGTAATTCGATGGCTTTGTCTGCTCCGTGGTTAAAGAGTATTGTTATTAGGTCTGTTGTTTGGATTTTTGGATCCACGTGCAAAAGGTTTTATTTCTGCGCGATATGTTCTGTAGTACTTACAGTAAGTGCGGTAAGGGCCATTGCCTCTTTATCTGGTAATTAAGTTTGTATAGGCTGGTGGTAGGTGGCAGGTACATTATGTAATGTGTTTGGTTAGACAAACAAAATAAGTTTTTTCAACTAACCCCTCAGATAGGGAGAGCGTTAATTATAATCGGTAAGTCCACTGCATTAATGCCAGTTCATGTGCTTAGCGAGAAACAAAACAGGAAGGAGAATTTTTGTTTTGTTGCAACCAGAATGTTAGACGTAACATAATAGCATAATTTTGTTGTGTTTAATTAAGAAAGTAATACATTTTCAAACATTTCATTCCACAAATGCCTAAAGTTTTAACTGCATACAATTAAATCTAGTCAATTTCCACTGCACCAAATCTGCAGATAAGGGTTATCTAAAGCCCTTAAGCCTTTGCTTAGAAACTGTTTGCCATCTGAAGACGCTGATTAATCCGACCCATGTCTGGAGTTCAACAAACTACCATTGTTATAATGCACTTTATCTTTAAGGTTGTCTACTAACGAGAGTGTCGCTATAGCAAAAGAAAAAAAAGCTTAGGCTAGAAAAAGAAGAAACTATTGGCAACCACCATGCGCGATGCATTCACAAATGTATGAAATATGTACCTATACCTAATATAAATAAAAATAAAATTAATGGTTATCTGCTTGCTCTTTACTAAATAAAAGAAAGAAAAACAACTTTTACTTTGGGACCAACCCAGGGTTTGAGAAATAATCAGCGGCCCCGTACAAAACGCAACTCGAAATCGATAAAAATGTATGACACAGCTGATTTTTTCCGGGTTTTCCGAGTTCATAATGGTCTTCATTTTAACCATATTATAGAAAGCCCTCTATGTGCGACAGTCAGTGGTGACGCTTGTGACTGGTACCTAACAAACTTGCTTGCAATGATTTTTAATTCTACCGACTACATACAGCATCCGTTGGCGATATTGTTGCCAAAGATCGGTCGATAAGTAATGATTTCTAGTTTATTTCATACTCAAATAAACTCCATTTACAGGATTGTCGACAACCGATCGCACGGTACTGTATTTGATATACAGTACGCTGGTGAAGATATCGATTGCCATGTTAATGTGTGGCGAGGTGTGGTATGCCTACAGCCAGCCACTGAGCTTGGACGAATTTGCAGCCTGTGTTAATGTTATCCTCATACAGTTAATAACTCTGTTCAAGGTAAAAAATATGGTAAGTTATTATTATGGCAGTATCCCCGAGAATTATTCTCATTGCGACAAAAGTTAGATTAGGCTATAACTGATATTATTTTTTAGAAAATACATCGTCGCTTCCGAAATCTTGAAAGAGGTTAACGTGTCTCGTTTTCTCAAATCTTCACATATTTGTTACAGATAGATAACAAAGAACTGTACCAAAAACTGGCAAAGTCGATGGAAACTTCGTCCTTTGACATTTCAACTGAAAAACGAAGACGTCTTGCTGAATATTGGGCAAAATCTCATCAGAAAACTGTGAAGCTATTGCTGGGATTAGGGAATTGTACCTTGGCAGCATGGTAAATTTAAAATAAAGTAATTTACCTACGCTGCGTCATTTTACAAAACTGTGCAGTTATATTATGAATGTCAAAATTGTCTTTTTTCGTTTAGTATGACCACCGTGTAAAATTATGTAAGCAAGTCGTAATTGCTACCTTCAAAACTTTATTAAAATATCTCGTACACATATGAGTTTGAGATATTTATTCATATTTCAAGGTCCTAGTTAAAATTTTGTACTTTACTTTCAGGCATCTCTACCCTTTAGTTGATGACTTAGATTACAACCTCATGCTAAGTGTACGATTGCCGTTTCACTTCGACAGTCCCGTGAGATATGCGTTCACTTATTTGATAGTCGGTATCGTGTTTACTTACATATCTCATTTTGTGATGGTGACGGACTTGGTGATGCAAGCCCATCTGGTACCGCTCATATGCCAGCTGTCTGTACTAGCTGATTGCTTCGAGAACATTGTTCATGATTGCAGTGTTGCTACAGGTTTGTATTCAGAATGTACGTGACAGTATTTAAAAACTCTGTCACTTTTTGGTAGAGAAGAAGTCAGATAGTGGGCATGCATTGGTTAGTTTATGAAATCATTAGAATAGATAGGTAGGTAGATACTCAAGCTAACTAAAATCACTCGCTAGTTGAGGAGCATCTGATTCTTTATGCACTGTCTCTTCGTGGAGAAATTGGCACTGAAACCAAAAAAGTTCATGTTCATAGGCAGAAGTGAAACTGAATATAAATTGTGTCTTATAATAATGTTTTGTTCAATCCGAAGTTGTAAAGGCTTAGGTACTAATTGACCTATAGCATACGTACAATAAGTGAGCTATACAATACATACATACATTATTGCGTTCGATACACTAGTGTGAATCACGAAAGGCTCTTAAGGGTTAAAATACTTAGGTACTGACTTTGTTCACCAAAACACCTATAATTTTCGAGATTTTAGGTTCAACAACCCTCCAGTCCCTCCAGACCAATACTATTTAATGAGTGCGAATTAGGTAAGTCTAAATAAACCCACCACGTTTGAAACAAAAGGTGAAAATTAACGAATTCCTTTGCAGGCGCTGGCAAACGCGATTTAACTTTGAACAATGACTTTATCAAAGAATACCTGAGAAGATTACGGAACTTGGTTGAACAACACAAGCTGATTTTAGAGTAAGTTATTCGAATAATCTCTTTTCAATTCAAGATTACAGTCAATCTAACAATCCATTCTCAATGAAATTATAATCACCAAATCTATGTCTGATTTAGTGCGGCCAGTTTAATTTATTTAAGACATGCACTACAGCAATCTAGAAGAAAAAAAACAAAACTTTTTTAAATTTATGTGACAGAAACGTGTAATATATTCTAAGCGGAACTTCATTTGCAGTTACTCCATGAATTTCAAGGTTATTTTAAGTGGCCCAATGCTAGGACAAATGGCAGCTAGCGGCACTCTTATTTGCTTTATCGGTTACCAGGCTGCAACGGTAAGGTGTCCTTTAAGGTGATAATTAAAGTGTCTGTGTAAGGCAGGCCTCAAATATGAACTCTATGATACGGTTCTGTTTCAGACAATCATGGAAAACATAACAAAGTGCTTGATGAGCCTGTTTTATTTGGGATACAATATGTATGGATTGTATATCATATGTCGATGGTGTGAAGAGATTACGACCCAGGTTTGATTTTCTCCAGAAATATATTTTTTTGGTTACAGTTGGAAAGGGACCTGGGGCCTTATTGTGTAAGCACTCTGACGTTCGGCTTCGCTTTTTAGGGTTCCGTACCCAAAGGGAAAAACGGGACCTATTACTAAGACTTCGATGTCCGTCTGTCCGCCTGTCCGTCTGTCCGTCTGTCTGTCACCAGGCTGTATCTCATGAACTATGATAGCTAGGCAGCTGAAATTTTCACAGATGGTGTATTTCTTTTGCCGCTATAACAACAAATACTAAAAAGAGAATAAAATAAATATTTAAGGGCGGCTCCCATACAACAAACCTGAATTTTGAGACATTTTTCGCTCTATATTAATAATGGTAACAGGTAGATGCTTGAAATTTTTACAGAATATTAAGTTTTATATTCCCTTCAATACTAAATAATAAAATTAAAATTAAATAAATATTTAAGGGGGGCTCCCATACAGTACGGAACCCTCCGTGCGCGAGTCTGACTCGTACTTGGCCGATTATTTTCCTGCTCGCGCCAGTTACTGACGCCACGAGAACGCACGGGAGGAAAAGCGAAGCCGAACGTCAGAGCGCTTTCAAAATAAGGCCCCTGGTTGCGAATTGTATCCATTAAAACTCTCTCAGTGCCTTTGTGCCTGATCGGAGGGTACTGGACTATCTATAATGTGTACCAAGTAGTAACGAAGCATAACATAAGTGTGATTACTAATTTCATGACCTACTATTTATAGCACCACTTATTTATATCAAGTATTTAATTCTCATACATATAATGTCAAAAAGTATAGAAACCAAACGCTTTTATACATTACTAGCGACCCGCCCCGGCTTCGCACAGGTATTATACATTTAAACCTTCCTCTTGAATTCTCCTATCTGTTAAAAAAAACTGCATCAAAAAACGTTGCGTAGTTTTAAAGATATAAGCATACATGGGGACAGACAGCGGGAAACGACTTTGTTTTATACCATGTAGTGATACTTATACATATTTCAATAGCAAATATGAAATCATGGAGCAAAAGTGAAAAAAACTTACTAGGTAGGTATATGGTCTCAAATTTGTAATTTTATTATTTTTGTTATTTATTTATTTTAGATTTAAGATTTGATGTATTTTCTTGTTACATATAATAATAATAATTACCGTTTATTTTTGCCACATTAGAAAGGTTTAATAGGTATCTAAGGGTGTAATGGTAGCACCAACTAAATTTTTACACTAAAAGGTGAAATGTCAAATTTTATTTTAAATTATTAAATATTTTTCAGAGCTACAATGTAGGTAATGCAGTGTACTTCTCTGGTTGGGAATCAGGAATGTCGACGTTGCCGGGAGTCCGCGCCACCACCCTGCTCATCATAGCTCGGGCCAACAAACCGCTGGTCTTCACTGCCGGTGGAATGTACGACTTGTCGCTGCAATCATTTACTACAGTACGTTCTAATTCATTATTTTAAATAATAAAAATCGTACATTATCTTTGTTTTTAGAGTTCCGTACCCAAAGGGTAAAAACGGGACCCTATGACTAAGACTTCGCTGTCCGTCTGTCTGTCTGTCCGTCTGTCTGTCACCGGGCTGAATCTCATGAACCATAATAGCTAGAGAGATGAAATTTTCGAAGATGATGTATTTCAATTGCCGCTATAACAAAAAATACTAAAACAGAATAATATAAATATTTAACGGCGGCTCCCATACAACTAACGTGTTTTTTTTTGACGAGGGGCTTCCATATAGTACGGAACCCTTCATGCGCAAGTTCAACTCGTACTTGGCCGTTTTTAACATGTGTAAGCAAATGCAATTGTTTTATATGTATTTATCTTTTTTCAGTTGGTGAAAACGTCTTACAGTGCTCTTACAGTATTGTTAAGATTCCGACATGGGTAATTCCAACAGGATTCTATTGGAGTATAATTACCCCGTATGCTAATTCAGCTAATAATAATCTAATCTAATATTCCAGCGATACGGCCGCCTTCTGTTACACTAGCTTAAGTATTTTTTGTATTACTGCTCGTTTGATTTATTTTTTGTGTACAATAAAGTGTTTTCTATTCTATTCTAATCGTTTAGGCTTTGAAAATATAAATATCTATTTGCGCTTTGAAAGGCTCTGAAACACGTTTAAAATAAACACTGTGTCTTAGACTCAGTTTATAATGTTGAATTTGATAGAGTTTGTTGTAGTAGTAAATTATTAACAAAAATTTGCTCTCGAACCTGATTAATTTATGTATAGTGGGGCGCATGTAATGTGGTCGTGGTTTCGCATTGTGCGCCATAAGTACTAACTCACTAATAGTTAAATGATCGTTTCGCTTGAATACCTACCATTTAGTTTATTCAAATATCGATAACAGTGTACGTATAGATAGTTAAGTCGTTGAGTACCTGTTATATGCTAGAATCACAATAAAATCACTTCTTCGTAAATTCCTCCTATTTTTATTCAAAATAGTTGTTAGTAGGTTACATCCTGATGAATTTTATAATACGTACCTAATATATCAAAATAGTTAAATTTGTTCTATAGCTCTATCCAATCTAGATGTACTCGTAATAAGCATACCTCTCCACTATCCTACCCTTATTTACTTTTTTTGTCACTTTTATCTGATGAAATGACCTGAATACGTTTTCCACAAATTCTTTACCAAAAAATTGCGGCGTACCTTCGACCCATCCATCATCGCGGTCCGACCCAGCGGCCTGTGCCGACAAAATATATACAGACCGCACTTATCCCTGCAACAGATTAGGTGATAAGGGTTATGGTGGGAGCCGTGGTTTTCGCAATTTGTTTCAGTTTTTTAAGATTCAGGGTCAAAAGGATTGATGTGTGTTGAAGCGCAGGGGTGTCTGTATTCTGCGTACTATCTGTGACGTATGAAATTGTAGGTTAAGGTTAATATTATCATACAGGATTGTTTGCATTGGGTATGCCACGCCAATAAGGAACGATTCATACCATTACTAAAAACAACTAATAATTACTAAGGTGCCAATATACATAGAATTCGAGAAAAAAAAATAACTCTTACATATTGCAACTGTATTGTTTGTTGTGTACATTTAGTCGAATTTGAATTGCGATTTTGCATGAGACATACAATTTTTATCTTAAATTCTGCTTAGGAATTAGTCCGTCGCGTCCAGAATACACACAATGCATCCAGATGTAAGTATTACTAGGTATCTTTCTTAGTGGTGTCAGTATTCTCCAGCAACTTTTTCAGAATTTCTTCTATGCAATGTACCTATCTACTAAAAAGAATTAACTAGTTTGGCATTTTATCCCACGCATTATTCCATGCCCGTTAGAAGAATAACCTTCTAACGAACTTTAATGGTCTTTTTATTAGTTAATTGATGATTTAGCAAGTTTTGGCGAGTCACTTACAATTTAATCCACATAATGTAGAGCTGGAATTAGAACAATAGTAATAGCGATTGATCACGGCATGACGTTTAGTTGTTTTACTGTTTAGTTATTTTAATGATAATGGAAAACTTGGTACCAAGCATTTTTACTTAATTTTTCGTTTTACTTTTCAGGAGTATACCTACATTTAGTGCTTCTGATTCTCATTTATACAAACTGAACACGGACAAAGAAAATATCAATTGTAACTCGTACTTTCCACATTGTCATATTATGTATTTGGTTTAATATGATAGACCTTCTGGAGTCTATGGATAATCTAATTGATATTGATGCTTATCAAATCTTCAAATTGCTTGATATTACGTTTACAAATAACTTTGGTTGATCTTTTAAAGTTTTTTGTAGTCCCGAATAATGTCAAAGCTATTTATAACTGCCATTTCGTAAAGTTAGCACCACGGTTCGAACACGGAGCAGATATTTATGGCACTCTGAGGAAACTACCCTCCATCCTGCTTCGAATACGGAAAAAATCAGAAAGACTTTCGCGCTCAAAAAGTGATGTAAAAATACTTTAAAAGATATACTCGTAAGTTCGTTCTCTCTGTCGAGAAAAGCGGGACGCCTTCGTGCCGTTCGTATTGGCGATGTCATTTTTGGACACAGCACGTTTCATTCAAATGCATCCTGAGTTCTAAGAGTCCTTCTGGTTTCGTCCATACTCGATGCCACTACAAGACGACGCGCGACGCCGGCGGCGGAAGCAGGCCTCACTTCACTAAGTAAGGGATAAACAAACTTATTCTTTGAAAATAAATCTTTGATCTTGTACAGGATCCAGGTACCGTACGATTTTGTACGTAATGATTTTAGACATACCAACACCGATTTGTACTATTGTATAACTTACAAGAACTACAACACCAAACATATTTTTTCCGTAATTAAAAGTTCAGGTAGTAATAGCTCTACATATTGTTTTAGTATGTCATCATGATCCTGTTCAAATAAATAAAACTATAGTTAGAGTTACATAAATAATTGAAGTTATGCTGGAATAAAATGGTTAGTAAATAATAATCAGCCAAGTGCGAGTCGGTCTCGCGCACGAAGGGTAGGGAAACTTTAATTTCAATTTAATTACTTATTTTTGAAGGGTATATACAATTTAATATTCTGTGAATATTTCAAGCATTTTCCTGTTGCAGTTGTTAATATCGAGTGAAAAATCAAGTTTCTTGTATGGTAGCCCCTTTTAAATATTTTTGTCTGTTATCAATATTTATAGCGGCAACAGAAATACGTAATCTGTGAAAATTTCAACGTTCTAGCTATCACCGTTCATGAGACAAAGCCTTGTGACAGACAGACAGACGGACGGACAGCGGAGTCTAAGTTTAAGTAATAAGGTCCCGTTTTTAACCTTTGGGAACGGAACCCGAATAATTAAAAACAAAAATACTGTGTAAATTTTTTATTTGATAATTAATTATAATTTTGAATATTTATTTATTACATGTCAAATATCATACAAAAAACAAAAACATTTCGAAATCAATCAAATAACCCACCCCTGATGGCCCCCGGTGCAAAGGTGCCCATAATGCTAGCAGCATTACCGCGCTGAATAGCGATAGACATCCTTTGCACCAAGAACCACCCAGAGCGGGAGTCACCTCCTCTGTCCTTTATCCTCCGCCCAATGTCGCGAACCAAAGCCTTAGCTTCGGCCCCCCAACTGCCCATGGTCTCCACCGCAATGGGCACAAAATCATAAAGCGGTTCCATTGCCGCATACTTCACCCGTAAACTGTGTAAATTATACAATTTAACGTTTGTAATGTCCTGAAAATACACGGTATTTGAGGTCTCATAAAAGGAGGAAAAACACAAAAAATACGTAGAACCACCGGAATTAATAATTAAATCATAGCAAAAACAAAGATTTTCACATGAAAACCGTGGATTCCTCAAAAAACAATAAGCATGAAAATACGCATGAGATAAATGAATACTCGTATTCTACGTTATGAAAAATATCACCTCATACGTAGACGAACAAATGGCGCGTGGCTTTTGTGATGATAATTAATACGGGGAAACAACAAAAGTATTGTAAATAGTTATTACCATTTTCGAGAAATGTCCTGAAGAAATTAGTCAACGTACTTCGGCCAGCATTGAAAAGTAAACACTGAAAACATATGGCACGCCCCTCTAGAAATAAATCCTTAATCGTCTGTATTCAGAGACAGTCACATTGGCTATGTGTTGTAGTGCTTAAAGAAGTGTATTTTATTTGTATTTTAAGTGCGGATTACACTAATCAATATGAATGCACTGGCATATGTGATTGCTGTTTTGAACCCTTTATTACTGGTAAGTTTTTGACTTTTTAAATATTATTCATGACATTTTTACCCAGAAGTTATTTTTGTAAAACCCGTGTAGGTAGATGGTTTACAGACATAACATGTGCTTAATAATGATGTGATATTTTTGTATCTGTAAGTTATGAAAACGAAGTAAACAGTATTTTTACAGGATATAACATTGAAACTCATAAGTGTAGTAGCTCTAGGTATACTATTCAAGCTAGATTTTAATTGAATTCTAGTTCTTGCAATATTTCTTTGTTCTTATATTTGAACTATACTGTCCGTTTGTATACGATTTTTTTGTAGTCTCTAACTTACTAGAGTACTCTAACTTACTAACTTTTCAGAGTGTTACTTTTAGAACAAAACTGTACTTTACTTATTTATATTTTCACTTTATTTAACTTCGTATATGCATAATTTTCATTGCTTTCATATAACCACAGAGCAAATAGATACTTTAAATGGAATTTCGGATAACCGGAGTAACCAGTTGAGCAAACATACTAAGTAACAGTTATTTTAGAGCTATTTGAGTTTATAGGCATATTATATGAATGTAGTTTGCGAAAGGTAAAAACGACTATGAAATAGCAGAAAACTAATTTTGGTTCGTTCTTATTCACACTACCTATATGATTTGAAACAAGCAAGTCTAAGCTAAGTAGGTATCTCTATAATGTAAAGTTACCGCGGAAATAATGTGAAAGTAAAATAATTTATTAAAGATTTAGATTCTTCACTCACTCTATCTAATGAATGTGTGATTTTTGATTTGCTTGATATTCAAAATATTACAAAATCATAAAAAAGGTAGATTATGAAAAATCATGCATAATAATTTTGCTAAATCATCACACATGGGAAATAAGTAATATTTATTTTTTGCAAAAAAATAGAACGACCGACCTCAACCGTGTACAGAATTTGCGAATGTTTCGCTCGGATCGATGTTGCATTTTTCACATTATTGTTGATTTATTAAAAATGTCTCAGCCGATTTCGATAAAATTTTAATGGAACCGATTTCGAAGTATACTATTTCCAATTAAAAAAGAATTATCGAAATCGGACTACTACATAAAAAGATATGCGTGGTTATACCTTCTTTAACTATCAATGATTTAATTTAATTATATTTCAGAACACAAAAGACGTGGTAGTTCGACTAGGCCCCATACATACCCTAGCCGATGAGATTACATCCCTCCACTTACCTCCTGAAGCTTTTAAGTACATCCCTTACTACAGAAATGAACACGAAGGCATTTATCTATCAAAGAACTTGTGGAACTTTATGCACCACGGCGAAGGAGACCGCAACGAAGAAGGAACTGTACTGACGCTAGATTTTCAGTCGAACCCGCCGAATCAACCCGACCCCTTGGCCTACCTACTTCATCCATTTGACTTCAGTGATGCAGATATGAAGAAGGTGGACCAATATATCCAGAATATACACAAAAATCGAAAACTCAGATCAATACATCAATTAATATCCTAAATGATGAGTTTATTTTCTTTTATGTAACTTGGTGATTTAACGAATTACCTCCGAGGCAGTCTAATATCTTTTATGTAACATGTTTTCATTAAACTAATTTTTAATTCTATCTTTTGCAGTCGGGACTTGGTTTTTTGATTGTCTTGTAAAATACGAGTATATCTACATGCAGATAGAAAATCTCAGAAGGTCAAGGACAATAAGTGGTGTGATGGTAACGCCATGGGTTTTTAGGTAGTTTGTTAGTACTTAGTATACTTAGTAGTTTCGTGCCTTTTAAAATTCTAAACCGCAATTGTCCAAAGGCCCTAGTACTTAAATTTTAGTTATACTTGATTCTTACTAACGCAAATTATAAATATACTTGGTTTGGTGCCCTGCAAATTAAGGATTACTATTGTTACTACCATTATTACTACCAAATATATAGGTCATGGTAAAAATGTAGTTTCGATAAAACACCCAGAGAATATTGCATTAATAGAATAACAGGGTCCTAATTAACACTCCACGTCGCGTCATGATTTCCTGTTTGTTTAAATAGCTTATGCAAACATGAAAACATACTCGTACTTACAAAAAAATGTCTAAAGGGTTTTTCGGCGTGCGGAACAACATTTAGTGGGCGATTTATTAAAATATGGAAAATGATCTGTTGAACGGTTGACTCTCATTGCCGTAAAATTGTTCAATAAAATAATAATGTTTAGTAATATTCAGTGTGTAATGCTACCAGTAGGTATGCTTTTGGATTGTCTTTAGACTTTTAAGGGTCTAGACATGATCCAATTTCTTTTACATAGTCGTAGATAGATTACTTATGCAGTTTTATAGAATTTTCTTGCAGTTAATAACGCTCTAGCCCGTTTGAAGCGGAAAATAATTTTCCATTATGATATCGTTGAACACTACGTCTAACGAGCTTTTTAAAATCAAGATTAAATCAATAATTAATGGCATACTCATTAATGTCAAGGCTTCTTAGTTACCTATTTTTTAACAGAAACTGGTTAAATGTAAAGTTGTTACATTATTAAATAAATTATGTCATCGAGGAAGAAATAAACGTATATTTATTGAGACAATTTGCATTTATTTGGCATGGATAAAACTGTCTGGGAAAACATAATGTTGTGAAATACTTATTTAAGAATACAAATTTTTTGTTTGTATGTACGTTGTTGAAATGAGACCGAGAGAGCGCTTGTTCACAGCAATTTGTTACACCAGACAACGGACCGTTTTTTCACCGGATTTGCGGTGGTGTATGGTTTATAATGAACATCTGTTGACGCATCAGAAATCCATCCGGCGAAAAATGTAGGCATTTGTTTATTAACGCTCCGTTGTCCGGTGAAAAAAATGCAAGTGGACTCCTTCCGCGCGGAAGAAGTGAAACTTCGACGCAACAGTGCTGTCATACCCCCTCCATGGTAGCGTTAAACGTTTAACGCAACCTTGTTGGAAGTCGCATTAGAAGTTTCACTTACTTAAGTTTAGACTTAGAAGTTTCATATTACTTAAGTAATTTAACTAACTGTTACATAAGTAATTTAAGTACACGTTATTGTACTTAAATTACTTTTGTAACAGTTACAGTAATTTCACAGGGAGCTTTTTTTAGGGTACAAGGAACCCTTAGATATAAGATCGTTGTATCCGTCCGTCATACTGTCCGTCTGTCCGTCCCCAAACACTAAATCTGGGAGTTATGTGTCACAAAGACACATAACTCCAAGATTTATGAACAGAATTGCATATCTATACTTCTTAAATAGCGGTTGCCTGGGAGAAATTGCTTTTAGCAATAAGGCATTATTTTTAAGTTTTGATTTGTATTTATTTGGTGTGACAAAGAATGTATCTAACTATCGCACGTCGAATGAAATATTAAATTACGTGGTACGCATCCTAGCCCAGCAAGTACAAATGCAGAGATAAAAAAGAGCGTTACCGGATTACTGCAACTAGAGGGATATTTTACTTTGAGATCGTTCTAGTAGCTATAAATCTCAATATTTAATACTTATAACTCGATAGAATCTTATAATAAGCTGTCAGACAAAATGTATGAAAATTAACTTTTTACACGGCGCAGTTGATTTCTTTCGCGTTTTTCGGTTTGGTCCCATAGTAATAGTTGTATATCTACACTTCTGTAAGACCCTGGATTATGCAAAGCAATCCCTTATACAGAATAGTTATGCCTTCCACATGCTGCCTTTGGTTAAGCAGAAATGCGGTCTAGTGTGTAGCATGCTTATGCAATGTATGTCCAGCTTTTTTTATGTAGACCATAACACGTAAGTAGATAACTAAAAAAGATAACATAATCGAATATATATGTCGGAGGAAGCTATGAGTCGAGTTGATTGTAGTTTGCACACGTAAATCACAATAGTGTTTGTTAACATTATAATTACTTTGAAAACTCTTAATTTAATCTCAATTGATTTGTTAAATTTTTTATAACTTCAAATCTTACTAATTCAACAAAAAAATAAGAGTATTGTAGTACACTTTGTACGTAACGACCAATCAGAGCAGAGCACTTGCCTCGAGCGAGGTCGAGGCGCCATCTTGGCTTGTTTTGGTTGACGGTTGGTGCGAGGCTTTTGCGCGGGAGCAAACGATCGGGTTGGAACGTTGTTATGTGGTTAAGAAAAGTAAGATCGGTGCCCCGAACTCGCTGCTCGGTCTTAACAGTTGATTTTACATTGCATTATCGTGAATTCATCAGAACTAATGTGTAAACAAACCTAAAATTTGAACTAAAATAAGTAGTGATAATAAAATTGTGTTTTGTGCTCGCATTTTACCCTGATGACGCCCACTGAGCCCGCAACCACTAATGACGATGTCGGTCGGCGGGAACAATGACTATCTCCGACATCAGAAGTGGGGATCGGTGCAGGCACAAAACGTGAGTGAACAGACAGCGGCAAAAGAAGGATGGCGTGCGTTATTTAAAGCGCAACAAACCAGCATGAGGTTATTGGTGGAGGCGCTAACCGATCCACCGAATACCGAAGGATAAAAGCATTACGGTGCCTAAACTTCAAGCGGAAGATGCTGACATTGATGCCCGGGCCTAGCTAGCAACGGATATCTGCTCATTTGATCGTGATAAACAGGGAAGTAAATTAATTCTCATACTAAGTAAGGCTTTGAAAGGTCCTGTTGCAACATATTTTTTCCCTACATAATGTGGGTAGAATTTAGAGATTTTTTCTCTTGCTCGGTATGATACGTTGGAAACATGCGTAGACAATAAAAATGATTACGGTCAAACCGTAAAAAAGGCAATCCCTTGCTGCATATGCAAGCCGTTTATTCACTTTTCCGATGTAACGATGGGCTAGGTTGGGTAAGGAGGAAATGGTTGTATCTTAGATAATTGCACACATGGGCCACTCGCAATGTTTTTTTTTCTAAATAACTAACTACCCGCAGTAAAATGCAACGTAAACTAATTACCCGCAGTAAAATGCAACAGCTTTCTCTTATCGCAAGTAATACGCTAAATTAATAAACGTCCTAGGTTAAGTTTTGTATCAACAAAATGTTACGCTTCTGGAAACGCGGCCGTTAGGCCATTACTAGGCGGCCCCTGGTGTCTTGCTACAAATGTGGTTTTGAGGCCCATGTCACATCGCGGTGCTCAAAAACATTGCCAGTTGCAAGCAGCAGCGCTCAGCCCACCGCCACTGCACCTAGCGTTGTGAACTGAGTAAATGTATGCGGCCTGAAACCTGTCATCGGAAAAATTACGCAATTTGGTGAGCGGTTCTTATTTTGTTTTAATTCCGGTGCCGATTGTTCCTAAATTAATGAAGGCATCTCTCGTAAATTTGTTGGTACGTTTCAGTGCGCAATTATTATTTAGACTGGGGTAAAAAAAATATCTAGAATTTTCCTTAATCGGGGACGGTTTATCTACGGACTGGAAACGCACTGAGGTTAGCATTCGCTACATTCTGACAGATTTGCGTGAGGCGCAAGGGAGGTGTTTACTGAAGTTTCGACCTAATGCCTAAGACATGGGGTCGAAATGTTATTGTGTGACGGGTTTAGGGAGCGGGCGAAAGCGATGCAGCCCAGTTTTTGGTATTTCAGTTTCGCCTTGATTGCTTCGGCTTTAGGGTCTGAAATTGTACAATGGAGTATCTGGTGTATCGTTTATACGTAGGTACATTTTTTTATATCATGACAGAGGGTACGTTTGCTAAATCCTGCAAGTTCTTAATAGTCATGACGTAGATATTTTGTTTCACATTATACCTGACGATTGATTACTTAAACAACAATAATCTTATTGGTCACGAATGTCACGATTTATTGGCCTTAGGGTTATCCGTACACATATCGAGTGATCAACTTTCTATATTCCTGTACTGATAATATTTGCGATGTAGGTAACGTGGCGGCTGTCTTTGACGACGTGGATACCTTAACAACAACCTAACAAAACTTCTTAGCTGCTTTAAGAACTCATTCGTTGGAGCCACACCTACTAGTAGAGTAAAGACAGGTGAATTGGAAATAAATTTAATAGATCCTATCAAAATCGTACAACAGCGACCATATCACTTGAGCCCTGAAAAGCAGAAGTCAGTACAGAATAGGTGTAGTGAGTATTTATCTGCTAGAGTTATTAGACCGAGCAAATCGCCCTTCTTCAGATACTTTTAGTCAAAAAGCGCAATGGCATGGGCTGAATGATCATAGACTACTGAGAATTAAATTCCAATACAGTCTATGACCGGTATCCTTTATGTCTAATCGGCGGTCAAGTTCAGAGGTTATCAGGCGCACAATTTTACACGTGTGTTGATATGGATAGTGGATGGTATCAAGTTCCTATAACCATAGAGTAAAAATCTATGAAGGTTACCGTTTTTGTTACCCCCGACGCTCGTCATGAGTTTACTGTGATGCCATTGGGCCTTCTAAATGTCCCCTCTGTATATCAGAGAGCTATTAATATGGCTTATCGCACTCCTATGTGACTGTCTACATAGACGGTCTCGTCATTCCTGCAAACGCCGTAGAATAAGGGCTAGAACTTGCGCGTTGTACCTAAAGCCCTTAGTGGCACTGAAGCTTCGTTCAATATGAAAAAAATGAGCCTTTCTAAGGAAGCAGGTCCAGTTTCTGGGATCTGAAATGTCAGAGGGTAAAATTCAAGTTCCCAACCACCGCAGACCGTCGCTCAGCTTAGATTTTTTTTGAGTTTGGCGTCCTACTTTACGCAGTTTGGCAGTAAGTTCTCCCTTAAAATGGAACCGCTTTACTATTGGTTGGCTAACAATAATTCTAAAACAACTTGGACCGCTGAATAGAAAACAATCAGACTAGACATGGTATCGGTTTTGACTTCGTCTTCGGTTTTGGTGCTTTTCAACCCGGAGTTACCTGACGTTTCGAAGAATTCGTTGAAAGTTGCATATAGAGTAGCTGAGCCACAAAGTGGTAAACAACCGATGGAGTTGGACCCCATACCGAGGACTAATATTCCTTGGCATACAATCCGCATCAACGCCACAGGTAAGCTCAGTGGCAAGAGTGATCAGAAGGCATACGTCTTTGTGCTTGTAGACGCTTTTACCGCGTGTGTGTTACTGAGGCATTCCACAGGAATTGGTGCTGGTAGTGCCGTCAACGCTCTCAAAGCGTCCAATCTCTTTTCAGACCTCTCGTGCGTGTTATTGTAGATCGGGATAGATGTATTGCAAAAAAGGTTTGGGGGATTTTTGATCACAAAATCGAGCTACATTTTGCAGCGACTGGCTCTTGTCGTGCTAATGACCAAGTAGAGCGCATAATGAGTACACTCAAAAACGTGTTAACTGTCTCAGAAGCGAAGCATGACAGGACGTGGCAGGATGCATTAGATGACGTTCGTTCCCCCAATCTTGTGTGTCCTACCGAGCCAGATCCGAGCCTGTCAGATGAATATGATGGTAAGATTTTTACACTACATTTATTTTGTTTGAAGTCGTTAGCTTTCAGACTGTGTGTGGCGAATACTCAAGTTGTTTTGTAAGAAATCCTAAAGGTTGATGGTGGCGCATCACGAGGTAGCTGTTAAGATTTGTATAAGGCGAGGTGGCCTTTGAATGGCGAGTTGGCCAAAATAAAAAAGGGCGAGTTGGCCAAAATAAAAAAAGGGCGAGTTGGCCAAAATAAAAAAGGGCGAGTTGGCCAAACCAAAAAAAATGGCGAGTTGGCCAAAATAAAAAAGGGCGAGTTGGCCAAACTAAAAAAAAAAGGCGAGGTGGCCATTCAAAGGCGAGGAGGCCATTTCGATATTGTCAACGGCAGAACGCGTAACGTGAAAAACGAACTACAAACGTGTCGTCAGGAGTGGCCGAGCTCTACAAGAATTTCTTTCTTTTCTGCACATGATGCGCTGCCTTCAACATCACACGAGGGCGTGTAATACGTCAGGAAGGCCGTGTCGGAGGAAGCTATGAGTCGAGTTGATTGTAGTTTGCACACGTAAATCACAATAGTGTTTGTTAACATTATAATTACTTTGAAAACTCTTAATTTAATCTCAATTGATTTGTTAAATTTTTTATAACTTCAAATCTTACTAATTCAACAAAAAAATAAGAGTATTGTAGTACACTTTGTACGTAACGACCAATCAGAGCAGAGCACTTGCCTCGAGCGAGGTCGAGGCGCCATCTTGGCTTGTTTTGGTTGACGGTTGGTGCGAGGCTTTTGCGCGGGAGCAAACGATCGGGTTGGAACGTTGTTATGTGGTTAAGAAAAGTAAGATCGGTGCCCCGAACTCGCTGCTCGGTCTTAACAGTTGATTTTACATTGCATTATCGTGAATTCATCAGAACTAATGTGTAAACAAACCTAAAATTTGAACTAAAATAAGTAGTGATAATAAAATTGTGTTTTGTGCTCGCATTTTACCCTGATGACGCCCACTGAGCCCGCAACCACTAATGACGATGTCGGTCGGCGGGAACAATGACTATCTCCGACATATACAATTAAAATTATACATAGGTACCTACTACGATGCTCTATAACCATCGAAATCTTTAAGTACGACCACGTAATACATAACAGGACTTCAATAAATAATAATTAGTACTTATAGATTTATAATAATATGTATGATTGCATGATCATTATATCATATTTCGTGGAATAGATAACATGGTATTATCAACTAGGGAGCCTAGTAAGTATCTAGGTAGCTCTACTCTGGAAGTGATAATTACAGTTTTATTGTAACTTTGTTCATGGTAGTTATTTCAAATCATTAACGTAATTATAGCTAAAATATAGATAGGTACGTGATATTTGGTCTGTAAAATAACATAAGTATGTTTGAAAACTTAGAGTATTTAAAATTTAAAGTATCAATTAGTAAAAAAAATCTCTACCATACAGTAGATACTGTTATTATTCTCAAGCTTTATTTTGTTTGAGTATTGGTTTTGGCATTGAGAAAACAGTAAGTAGGTACATCCAAAATACGTTGTATTGTTGATGTTTACGTCAAGAAAATGTATAATCTTCAACGTATTAGTCACTCGAACAGGATATGCATACAGTGTTCACACACAAACTATATTTTCTACAATTTTCAATGCTTTTGTACAAAACTAACGACGTCACAATACTTAAAATGCAAACAATGAACAACTTATAAATAATTCATTTGGTTCAATTCCTGCGACTATAGATTCAAAATAGCCTCGTGTTTGAGTTAGGGTCGTTCACTGCACCAACACGTCTTTATTTCTTTCCCTTATTACAGAGAGCCAGCCACTGTAAAAGGAAATTCATTGCGGCGCTGGATTGAGACTAATAGGACTGTAATAGGGTTTATTATTCGCTTTTTACACAAGGCCGCGTTTCAAAGCCCTAAGGAATTTATTTTACAAAATAGTAGGTAAAGGAAAAGTCCGTCACTAATAGCGCATCGGAACGGAAGCTCGCTTTGCCAACGCAAGAAATGTACCGTAATGTATTGTATTGCATTATTATCAACCCGCTGTATGACCTTACCTATCACTGCAAAAGTTCATGCACTTGACATCTTATCGCATTGTTTACACTCGATGGCATTCGTATAAAATACGTAATTATGAATCGGCGAGGCTTACAACTTTTATAGAATACAGAATTGTATTGTATCAACGATTAAAATAAATATGTCTGTCTAGACTTATATCTATCGAGATATTTTGGTGCAATCGTTTACATCAGTGCAACGCGTATTGGGTAGCGAGCAGCACGTCCGTTCGCGCCCGCCAGGCGCAAAGCGATAATGAAACGAAAACAGGCGGTCGCCCTTTGTTTACAAATGACGCATGGGGCGCAGAGCACATGCAGCACACTCGCGGCGGAGTCGTTTACCTTCCGCGGGACGAGACGGCCGCCATGCGGCAGCGCCATGTGCGACCGTGCGTAGATGCGTGAGCGCAGCGCCCGCGCCCAGAGCCTCGCCCGCGCCGGCCGCCCGCTCCGCCTCCGCGCACAGAGAGGCAGCAGTCGCGGCGGCGCGCGGACGATGCTGCGCTGGTTGTGGGCGGCCGTGCTCCTCGCGGCGGCCGGCGCCGGCGTCGCGGCCCGGACGCCGCCCGACCAACCCTCGCCGCGCTCGCGCCACCACGCACCCTCTTCTGTGCGCCATCTACGGATACACGGCTGGCACCTGGAGCTGCAGGAGAACAGAGCTATACGCTCGCCTTACTACGATG
Organism: Hypomecis atomaria; assembly: GCA_964007245.1. Taxonomy (NCBI): domain Eukaryota; kingdom Metazoa; phylum Arthropoda; class Insecta; order Lepidoptera; family Geometridae; genus Hypomecis; species Hypomecis atomaria. Next base: position 6,960,276 of record OZ023288.1, read on the forward strand.
AGTGTCTCTTCTACAAGGGGCGCGTCGTCGGTGACAAAAGCTCCACCGCCACGGTGACTGAATGTGCCGGACAGCTGTACGGGCTGCTGCAGGTCGGCGGCGAGAACTTCGTGCTACAGCCGGAGTACTCGGAGAATGCACACGTCGTGCGACGGCGCGACGTGGTACTCTCCGAACAGCCTCTAGCCTACAACCTCACCGGGGACACGGTCACCGACCTTGATCTTGACCTGGAGGATGAGGCCGTGATGACGCCGACGGCACACGTGCGGCCGCGACACAGCGAACGGATGGAAACAGAATATTTCCATGCGGAACCCGTTACTAGACCGATGTCAGGTGTGTCGTCGAACCTTCCGAATTCTTCTCGATAGATTTGTGTGGCGACGAAAGTGCAATGTTCGATTGATGTGTTTCAGGTGTAAAGGGCTTGTGGCTCGAGATGGCCATCGTGGCCGATCACACCATGATGAAGTTCCACGGTCGGGAACGAGTGAAGCACTACATTCTAGCGCTAATGAACATTGTGAGTATGATTATTATTATGCGGTGTGTGCGCTCGAAAGTGGAAATGTTTATTTTAGTTCGATACATTTGCGTGCATGGAAGCCGATTGAATCTTTATGTAATTCGTTATAGGTCAGTGCTATATTCAATGATCCGTCTTTGAACTCGAACATGACGCTGGTGATCAACAAACTATTTCTGTACGAGGAAAAGGATTCTATAATAAAATATGGAAACGTGAAGAAGTCGCTAGAAGGAGTGAACAAATGGAACTATAGACATCTGATAAAGCTGCCCGAAGGTGAGGCTTGAAGTATTGCAAGGTGGTACGGTACAGTGGTAATGTATAAGGCAATAATTCTCTTAGTATCCAGCATGCAATATATAATATAAACAACTGTTATCAGTGTACTGAAACGGGCCTCTGCATTGAGATGCATCGTCCGCCGGCGCGCGTTTATTTCGAGATTAGTTTTATTAGTAACGTCATTTCGACTTCCGTTAGGAACATTCAGTGATCTCATATCATAATATCAAAGACTACCTAAACATACAAACTCTTAAAAAATATACAGTTGGAAATCGTAGGAGTTTACTCACTACCGAAATTGTGGCAGTAGTAACATTGACGTAGAGTTTGTTTAGGGGTTTCCCTTTTTAACATAAAAAAAATCTATTTATCCATCTTAAATAAACTGTTCATGATATTTTTCTAAGTCAATACATTCTTACGTAAGTCAAAATGGACATTTAAAGTATTCTCTATCGGTCTTTAACATCTGTCGATGGTTTTAGAAAGAACGCATAATAAATAATAATTTTCGCAAAAAATGGCAAAACCGCCTTCCATCGTGTAAGTAAAAAATTCGAATATTTCGCTCGAATTGTTTACATTATTGCTGATTTACAAAAACGGCTCAGCCGATTTCTTTAAAATTTAAATGGGACCATCTTAGGAGTACACCCTTTCGAACTAAAAAATAATTTTTCGATTCGTTTCACAATTGGCGAAATTATCGATGAACATAGACAAAGAAAAAGATAGAACCTTCTCCTTTTTGGAAGTCGGTTAAAAATGTAAAGTTTCTCTCAATGTCTCATTCGACGCCTAGTATAATTATGTGTGATAGGAAAAATAAAACAATACTACTCAATCATCGGTAGAGTGCATTAACCTCAATCATGATACAACCTCCATTGATTGACTCATCTATATTTTTTGTAACAACTTTTTAGAGGCTTTTGCCTTTTTTTTTTATGAAATCGGTTAGTTTTAAGGCGTTGCGGCTTTCGCTACCCATTTGCCTTTTAAAATATCTCAGCACACATTATTAAAATATAATAAAAATTAGAAAATCAATCGATCGAAATAGTGGGTGGACAATTAATAATTCTCGTTTTACTAATAGGTTTTAATAATTCTTGGCTCTTCGATTCTCTACTAAAGTACGAGTATATTGTGGCAAAGATCATAAGATTACTTACGACAAATACTTGATCAAACATATTTTGTCCAAATATTCAGACTATTCAGACTAATACATATTAGTAACTTAAATGTGTGAAGTGATTATATTCGTAAATATTTTCCTTGCACTTTACTCATCTACATAATATTACTCTTCTGGTGGATTGCAGCCCACTGAAACATAGAAATACTTGAGTACTGTTATGTTACTTACTCGTATGTTTGCTTGCTAGAGGCCCAACTCCATACCTATGATCTGTAAAATTACGTTATGTACAATGAATGATATGGAATATCTATAACTTTTTTTTTATTTTGGTGTTCTAAATGTCGAATTTAACTGACCGCTTAACATGGATTCCTTAACTTTGCACTTAACATAACTTGAAGGGCCCAGATGTTATCGATTTATTTTATGAATGTGTTTTTTTGTTGTTGTTTGACGTGTAATATTTTTCACGAATAATATGAATATGAATGAAGTTAAAAATCGACCAAGTGAGAGTCAAACTCACGCACGAAGTGTTCCGTACCGTATGGAATCCCTCTTAGCCCCATTTCAAGCGTCTACCTGTTGCCGTTATTATTACGTATCGAGCAAAAACAGCAAGAAAATCACGTCACAAACATCGTGAATTAAATATTGTTTTCGTTCTGTTTTTAGTATTTTTTGTTATAGCGGCAACAGTAATACATAATCTGTGAAAATTACAACTGCCTAGCTAAGACGGTTTATGAGATACAGCCTGGTGACAGACAGGCGTACAACGGAGTCTTAGTAATAGGACCCCGTTTTTACCCTTTGAGTACGGAACCCAAATAAGCCTATCTTTAAACGAAAGTGTAATATTGCAGCAAGCACTGGGTGGGACGCGACAGTGTGGCTGACGCGGGCGCCGCTGGGCGGGCCCTCGGGCTTCGCCCCCGTGGGCGGCGTGTGCTCGCGGTACCGGTCCGCCGCCATTGACCGCGACGAGGGCCTCACCAGCGCCTTCGTCATCGCGCACGAACTCGCGCATTTGTGAGTATTCAACTATGATACAATATTCGATATTAGAAATAGTGTTTCCATGTTCGCAAACACAACGTTGCTTTTTAGGTATCAGCAAGTAAAGTGGTGGCCAATCGCGAAAACCGTAGTTTCTAAAGCTTACCCATCTCTATGTAGCGCTCATAGCGTAGTTCGACTAGGAGTTTGTCGGTGATCACCGAAGTTAAACAACGTTCGGCACGGTCAGTCTTCGGATGGGTGACGGAGGGTGACATATACAGGTGAGCGCTACCATCACCCGGATGACACGTTAAATTGTAGATCCTGGTTGTTTTAACCGTTTAGCCGCGTCAGAAGCCTCTTAAAACACTGACACCAAGGCTAGTCACCCGGCCCATACGAACTTACATCTCGATAATAAACTTTCATCATGATCATGTAACTAAGTGCCTAGGTATACTTATATTACTTATCCGTGGGGCTGATAAATCTCCTTCCTACTATTGGATTGGCTTGGATCGCAAATAGAATCACCTTGTAATCAAACGCGAATCTATTTCGAATTACAAAAAATGGCACGAATTTCTTCTTGGTATCGTTGACATATTTATCACTTGATCTAAATACTTGATATTAGTTACGTAGGTAACCTATAGGTAAATACCTAATAGCAAAGTACTAAAAAAATACATACCTACAAAATCTTCCTCTTGACAAAAAGTACAACAGTTGGGTTTTAACGGTAACTTAAGAAAGGTAAATTCCCCAGGATCATTCAGATAGAAATAAATTATAAAACAGGATATCTATTGAACATACTCGTAATATCCGAATCAGCTCCATTACTAGCAGAGATTAATTACTAATGTGTTTCCTGCAGGGTGATTCTAGATGAAAACAAGGGCGTACCGTGCCCCAAGCTTAGAACAAATATCCAGATATAGAATTTGATACAGATATTTTGCTCGAAGGCCTTCTTTTCATCTTTTTACGAATTTCGCGTGAATCATATTTTTATTTTTGTAATTGTAACTTAATCTTGATGTTTATTTTGTTCGAAAGTGGATTATTAGAATAACTACAAACCACAATACTATTAGGTAGGTACCTATCTACCTACGACTAAAGAGCGACCATGTTTCGCTCGGAGGAATATTAAAATAGTTGTAATTATTTTTCGCAAAAAAATGGCAAAACCGCTTCCATCGTGTACAAAATTCGAATATTTCGTTCGAATTGTTTACATTTTTGTTGTTTTTCAAAAACGATTCAGCTGATTTCTGAATCCCTTTCGAAGCTTTCGAACTAAAAAAGATTTTTTTGATTCGGTTCACAATTGGCGAAATTATCACTGAATAACCAAAAAAAATACATACAGACGAACATAGAACCTCCTTCTTTTTGGAATTTGGTTAAAAAGAAACAAAATTCGCGTTTTTGGGGAAATTCTACCAATAAAGATAATTTTATGAAGAAAAGTTCTATTTAAATACTTACGTACAAAAAAAAATTCAACATATTTTGAGCCATTTCCGAGATCCAATCGTTGTACAAAGAGACTGATAAAGTATGTACAAAAATTGCTCGTTTAAAGGTATTAAGACAGAAAACATGTGAATATAAGAATAGGTTTGATCCGATAGCAGAACATTAAGTAGTTAATTAGCTTACATTGTGTCAACTTAACGGTTGATGATAAAAAAAACTATTTTACTACAGCGTCGGTAATCTACCAATAAATTGTGTAAAATTTTACTATTCCATAAAGCCCATAGCCCCTTTAGTTCGCGCGTTAATTGCAATCTCATCAAACGCGATGTTGACGGCTGTAAATTTTAAACAATACGAATAAATCACGACCTAAGTGTTCTCGGAAAGAGAAGATAGGAGACACGTGTCGGAAAACGTCTAGTGAAAAGTAAACATAATTAAATTATGGTAATAGGATTGTGCCAAATAAATTTAGAAATTAGATATAAAAGGTTCGCCCGTCATATATTGTAATCCTAGGTAGTCCGAATTCTGTCATTCCTATCTCAACTTAATACACGTTGAAAGTACCTCTTCTCTTATCTTGTTTTATTTTCACTTTTGATGATTTTTCGCTATCTACGGAGTCATTTAATGTTACAAAAAGTTTGTTAAGGGCAGTGTCTCGTGCAAAAAATATTTAACATATTTATTTTCCTCATATCCTTCAGGGTTTTGACTTATTAAGCTTAAAATTCTGAGTGACGCTGATTTGCTCTTTAGACAAGAGCGTGCTGTTTAGACGTTCAGCACTAAGCTACTTTCATACCTAAATAGTGGCATGAATGGCGGATAAATCCTGCAATAAAGAACATTATTTTATTTCCAATGTATCTTATAAAAACAAAACAAATAGCTACTTAAAAATGCGTGAGCGTAGCGAGCAGGATTGACCTATTTTATGGTATGTAAGTAGGACACTTTGTACCTATGATAAATTATTTGCAAAGCACACACATGTCACAGAAGCGTTGTGCGAATGCGAACGCAGCGAGCGCTAATGACCTAGGAGCAAAGTCTTGAGGAATTAAAAATAGATCAGATGGATGACAATGCAACCGAGCGTTTTAAAAACGTACATTGAACAATTTTTTAACGCAACAATTAACATCACTTACAAACAACTTATATTTCTACAAAGTGGACTGATCTGATAAGAATCGAAATATCACTCTACGTAATATTTTATAACTGTTCTTGGCAAAATCTAGGGGAGTCTTTGTTCAAAAGTGGAATTGGTACCGCCAATATGATGATGATTTTGAGGTAGTTGCTCGCAACTTATTACGAATTGTTGGATACGTATGAGTACCGACATTTTTGAGGAGTAGATCATCATACTTCTAAAAAATGAGTAAAGAACTAACAATAAACATACTGCGATGCAATCATCGCTGTCTACTAGCAAAATAACGTGTAAATTTAGCTTTAGAATATCAATGAGATTAATAATAAGCATAAGTCTGTACACAGAAACCTTCAAAATCGGAGTTATTCTTGTCTAACAGTCTTTATGTCTACTTATCAAAAGCGAAGACATGTACATCTGACATCTTTATTACTTGTAAGAACGGAAATAAATAAACTACTTACTTACCTGCATTCTATTGCGGCGAAACTGTAGCGGACAATCCAATTATAACTCAGACCTTTCTTGATCTTCTTGATTAATTATACGGAAGCTTAATTGCGTTTGGAGGTAACCGGTAAAGCCCTTTGTGTCCAATTTGATGACGTGATTTGAGTTCTGCTAGAAAGTTCTTTGTTGTTTTTGGTTTTTAATTTAATTTTATTTTAATTGTAATTTTATTAGTAATGGTATTGGAGGACTTAAAGAGGTATTATTTAACGATCCTGCTGACGCAGTTGGTAGTATCTCTACCTTCGGTGCAGGGGTTCAGGGAAGGGTAGATGATTGGGCGATGAATCTAAATATCTTTTCTAGGATTGGGTGTTAGTTGCCCTTGTTTTTGTGTGTTACATTGCACTCGTGACACAGGGAATCCTAAGGCGAGTTATGAGTGTGAAGTCTTAATTTAATTAAACCAACTAACGAACGTACAATGGAGCTTCATATTTAGTAAAGAGAGTTCCTAAAATCATCTTTTGGGTACGAAATTGAAATTGATATTTCTAAATTTTATTGTTCTATTTAAAATATCAGTAGATATTTTAAATCGAAAAGCGAAAAACTCTGTTTCGGAGTGCAGTCGATCCGTAGCTCCGTTGCCGTTGCTAATACTTCTTTTAGTAACGGAGCGAGGGATCGGGCAAAATATAATAAAAAAGTAGGTAAGTTCGTATAGGTGTCAGAGTTTTTAGGCCGCCCGAAGGCCGCTGACTTGACTAAAGGGTTAAAAGAACTAGGAACTACAATTTAACGTGTCAGCCAAGCCACGGTAGCTCAGTTGTAAAATGCCAATCCAAATACTGACCGCTAAAAATGGTTAAGTATGTATGCTATCTCCAATTCTGAAAGTTTATTAGGGCTACTATTTTTGCACTTTTAACCAACTCAATGCAATTACTACTATTGCAGCAATAATTATCTTCTTTTGACTAAAATGTAGCGTTTGTTGATAAGGCAGTGACTCATTGCGGGTTCAGAGTGGATTGAACCTTGTAAAGCACCCTTTACAACGTAATTACAGCGTAATTTGTACCAAAAGAAGAGTTAATAAAGTTTTAAAACAAAATCAAAGCATTTTGTTTTTAATCACTGGTTTTTTCTTTTGAGTAAAATGAGAATTTATTGTGAAATTGCCTTTTGCACGAGAGTTTTCAGAAGGTTACGTTTACAATATACATACCTATATATACCTACTTACAAAATGTTGTCGCATTTTATTGTTTTACTTAATTTTTTATGATGAGCATATTTTTCGTGAATGTTCCACCTTAAGAAGGATGCAGCGAATGGACCTGTCGTTTTTTTTTTTTTGCAAGTAGGTAGAAAACAAAACATCATTTATAATAATGATATGTGCTTCAAAAATTTAGTGATTTTTTGCTGTTTTCATATCACTAATTAAAATTAATATTAGACCACCAGAAAAATTACAATGATTTTTTATTGTTTTAACATTATAGATTACATACATGCCTGTCCAAAAATGGGCACATTATTTAAAAAAATCACTATTTTATTACTGTTGCTGTCAAAAAAGAAGGAAATGTCAAATTCAGTCGATCAGATGATGTTTTCAGTATTGACAGATTTCGTTTTTGGTAATCCGACTTAGCAATTTTTTGGAGGGGTTGATATAATTATTTTCTTTTTCAACAGTTGGTACATGCTCCTTCCTTAACTCGTTTTAAGTGTTTCAACTAGTAATTTTACGAACTGAGGTGTCTTTTTACATATTTTATAGAAACATACATTTTTGGATACTAAAAGATTATCAAAAAGAAAGAATACTTATATTTTTAGGTTTGTTAAAGTGAGTGCACTTTACTACTAACAAAAAGCTGCAGTTGAAATTATCCGAGATATTCCTGATTATTTTGATATTGCTCGTAATAATCCTTAAAGGTGCTATTCGAATCTCGGCAGCAGGCTACAGCTACAAACAGCACTTGCAGCAGCTGTGCGAAACCGGCTGTGGCTGCACAACTGAGGGGTTAATCCAGGTTTACATGTAAATTGAAACTACAGCTGTTTCGGTATGGCCCTATACATTTTTGTACAGCGCCCCTAGCAGAAACGAGGAAGAACTAACCAAAATCTATGGAGCCACACGCGAACGCGAAAGTTTGAGTAAACTTCGCAAAGCCTGGACTACGAGTAAGGGCTCTGGTTATCTATGTAGTAGTATGAATTTCTGCAAAAAAGATTCCGATTGCGGCTCCGGCAGCACGTGCTACCGAGCCTCAGCTGCGAGTGTTGTTCACCTGTTTGGACAAGTCCGACGTGCTGCCTGTCGCAGCACGTGCAGCCAACCTCGGAATCACTCTCGACTGCGGAAGCAGGCAGTGGCTGCATTTCAGATGTGTGTTACCTGCAATCGCGACCTGCATCCGCAGGCTGCGGCCGAAGTTCGAATAGCAGCAACTTGTGGTTCTTATACTATTGCTAATGAAGTGGATGAATACCGAAATTCATTATCATTCATTTTTTCGTAGTACCAGTCGTCGTAGTTACCATTTAGCACTTCTGGCGCTTTTTGACGTGCTGATAGCGAATTTTTGCCAAAAGGAGTTGGCAGCACTGCTATGGTCTATAATTCTATAAATCATAGCTTGAAAATTGTTTTCGGTTTTTCTTATTTTAACTTCATTTTAAACAAACTTGTACATATCAGAACAGTTTTAGAAGCGTCATAAATTACTCTGGTGAAGATAACATTTTTAAAAATGAGCTTGGGAGAAACTGAGTGTATTCGTACACAACAGGTATTCGTATGTATATGAGCTGTCGACATCCTTCTTTAGAGCTAACTCGCTGCTACGTAGAGCTCATTGTGTGAATAAGTAATCCGTACATTATTTACAAGTTTAACATGAGACAAGACAAGTTATGTTAGATACTATAGGTAAATGGAAATTAAACTTTAGCTTTTCATTAGTTTTGTTATCCCGTATTCAACAGAATCTTTAATTTATTTATGTTAAAAATGTGATACGTATGTACTTATGTAGTAGGTATACCATACCTACTACAACGTACCATACGTACTACTACTTATAATTTTAAATGTTATGTAGCTTGTCGCATGCCTTGGCTCACGCTGTTAGTGCGGCAAGCCATGGAATTTAATAAATAATAATACCAATTATGTTTGCTATTATTACGTCTCTGGCTCGTGTCAGAGAAAAATCGATAGTTTGAAAAGTACCTACTCATAGCAGTTTTTTTTATATTTGTTTTATGTAATCAACAACGTTACTTAATATATAAATACAACTATGGTAATTAAAAATAAGGCCAAAACAGATTACAGTTATTTAGTAATAATAAAGTATACGAGTAAGTTTAAAGCTAAGCGTCCACTTGTCGGTATCGTACGCAACGGACGCGTCGCATCAAACAGATACAAGTTTTCACAGTGCGTCCACTGTATCGGCAGCGTACGGATTACCGACGGTGAGTACCAGAATACGGATTGACGATGCCAGTTCATTCAGATTTTCGTAGTGAGCGTACGTGCGGACTCTGTGAGGATGGAGGAAAGCGATGAAGAACAAATAGTCGTTGTAGCTTGTTTGTTAGCAGAAGAGGAAGAATTGGAAAAAAAAGTTAAAAGGAAACATAGTATCTGGATACACGACATATTCAAGAAGAGATCGGAACATGGAGAATATCACACCCTGATTCCTGATTTGTCAAACAATGACACCAAGTTCTTCCAAAATTTTCGTATGTCGCAAGCTAAATTCAATTATCTTGTTTATATCCTGAAACCACACGAGAAACTGCGCGCGGGGTGCGTCCACTGATCGGCATTCCGTATGACGTCATCGACACGCATCGCAAAAGTTGCCTCTCGGAGCAATGGTGTCGGCATTGCCGATGTGCGATGCGTACGATGCGGACAGGTGGACGCACTTATATGAGTCTCTATACAAAGAATGCTACGATCCGTTGCGTGCGATGCATCCGTTGCGTAAGATACCGACAAGTGGACGCTTACCATAAGACTCATAATACAACTCAACAGTACATATGTATTGTATTTACATTTTACACGCATGTGTATGTGTGTGCGTGTGTGTCTGTGTATGTTTATGTGTGATGTTTATAAGTTTGAATTATGACAACAAATGAACATACATACCTACAAATCTAAATTATACAAGATACGGGTGCATTATTGTACCTAGTTTGGGGAATACCTAGTGTCTGCATAACACTTGTAAAATTTTGTATCTTGTGACAATAAAATATTTAGAATAAATCTACACGCTTGTCAATATCATAACCTTCCGTAATCAGTTACAAAAGAAGTAGGAAATATTTGAATGCACTCGAGTGAATAAACCAGAAGCAGATGTACTGGCAACAAGTGTCCCGACGCGCCTCGGTGCGGCGTCGATCTGCTTTCATCTATTTCGGTGCCGATTGATCGTTGATCGATGATGACGAGCAAGGTTACCGACGGTCCATATCCTAACCACTTCTCTAATTCTACAGGGCTATAAAACGAATCGGGCATAAACTCCGCCAAAATGAAGCAGGACAGCGTTGTAGTCCGTGAGTCCACTACGTAAATGTCATATTGACTTAATGAGAAATAAACCACTTTCGTGAGCGGAATAAGTCACTACAGACAAAGATAAATTGAGCAAGTTGAAGTGACACTGGGGTGAACACATGTAAAACCGAAAATTGTGCACCGACGAGTACCAACATCAGGCAGCATGTAGTCAAACGCAAACCTATTCGGAATAAAAAAAGCTACTTACTAGGACATTGGCTCACATTAGGCGGGCAAAAAAATATACTTGAAACCGCTTTCAGGTAGGAAAGGGGTCCTATTGAAAAACTATAGGAAAGGGCTATGTCGATGCTGTGATGATGGTCATTGGATAATGATGATAATCCAAAATGAAGTACTAGTTACCTGGGTATGTTGTTTCTTTCATTCGTTGAACGTTGGAAGTTACTACGCTCTACTCTTTAAAGATGTAAAATTGTGCAGCACCACATTACACGCAAGATTGCATGAATGTTAACAACGCATCTAATTTTAGCTCAAGGACTACATTACAGTTATTCTAGAAATTATTCTGTAACTGTACTTAGTCTGCAGGTATACCTACTAGCAGTATATCCTGGTAACCAAGCAACTAAATAACTAACGACATACCCTACGGGCGAAACCCTTACTTACATACCTAGAACTCATTCATATCAAATACATGACCGTCTCCTGACGTGCTCGTATGTATTTTATGCTAACAAACTAAATGGAATATCTAATGCAGATTGTGCTCCACTACTCACAGAATCTGTAACTACGTCGCAGGGTCTATTGAATCAGTTCCGTTTTACGTTCAGGAGATTTTCAAAGGAACTTTCCCTGCAATGGTATTTATTTTTCTGAAGCCACGTTTAATCTGATAGGTTTTCAATTCGTTTATTTATTTTTACTACTGATAACTTTACTGCTAATGGGCCAATTCACTTGACTATGAATTTGTAGATGTATTTCGCATGTAGATGTACTTTGATTTAGTGAAATGATTTTTAATTTTATAGTAGCATCCCACACTAGGTTTATCTCAAAGAGTTATTTTTGTGATAAACATTTCAAAAACTCGTCGCGAATGTTGTAGTACTCGAAGCTGCGTCTTCGGATCACTTAGAAAAAAAAAACTTTGATTTAGTTACATTTAAAAAAAACATGTTTAGCAAACCTCGCAGAGATTTGTCTTGGTGCTAAGTCTTCTGCTAATTGCACTCTATATGACTTCTAATACAGTATTACTATTTTTAGTTTAAGGCCTCCTTTCCAAACTACACTAATTACAAACTCATAGTCTGATTCATCAAAAAGGTAAATGTGCTATCGGCAATGTTGGTAGTATAATTCAGCAAATGTTCCTCAAACTGATATCACTTTACTAATCTATCGTGAAGTGGCACACCCACTTCACAAACATTCAAACAGGTATTCCTCAGATCTCAGACTATGATACATTTAAATAACCAGACTAGAAATAGGATGAGTCACAGTAAAAATTATATTTAGTAATTTTACTGTAGTAATTTTTTTGATATTATCTAGTAAAATATGGTTTTCAACCAGCCTCATACAGTTAAGATTTATAAGAAGCCCGCTAAGTTAAGGGTATGCAATTTGACTACAGTCAAAATACGCGGAAACATTGTAGGTAATTATGATGTCGGTGTCAATTTTGTTATGTCATAAACTGAACGAAACTAAATTTATAAACCAGCCCAGAAAGCTCTTTTTACAGGGCGTTTGGTAGCTTCATAAGTCTTGAACTTTTAATTGAAATAATGTTTCACCATGCAAGTCTTTACATAGTGTCACTGCTTTTTTAGTTTTAAAAATTGCCATTTTACCTATAAATGACTTATGACTTACAAATAATTTTTAAACGTAACTTATCGATGCTGATTTGGACAAGAAGCTCAGCAAACCGTAGCATCAACAGCGTCTTTAAAGTTATTTACCACTGGATTTAGTCGTTTCGTAAAGTACAGAGGAGAACCAGATATCAAAATTTTACTACAAAGTGGTTTTAAAGTGGTCTCTTACTACCAAACAGTCTATATAAACAACTATTAAATAATCTGCGACACTTCTAACGAGTTATAGAGCCTTTTGAGTTTAAAGAGCTCGTCTATTGGACCCTCCAACTTAGTAAGTGGCGCGCTTTGGGCGCAGTTACTTTTATGTTTACTTTATGTTCCAACCTGTTTTCCAAGTGCTAAATAAGTTAAAACTTAAACCTCTTTAGTGACAAAGGGAGGCATTAATTTTTTTTTGCCATTTTGCTCTACTGAGTTAATTGGGTTAATTTTCTTTGTTCACAATTATACTATAGATATTATGGAAGTGACAAAGCATTTAATTATCCATCATAGCCTATATAGATCAACGGAATAACACTTTCATGAAATGAAAAGGTTTTTAAAAATTTGGTGTAATATAATTGAGTCGATGGTCACCTAACGAGCCCACCACAATTTGTGTCGAATAAGGCTTCGGACAGGTGTATTATACATATAAACATTCCTTATGAATCACCCTATCTATTAAAAAAACGCATTAAAATCCGTTGCGTAGTTTTAAATATATAAGCATACAAAGGGACAGACAGCGGGAAGCGACTTTGTTTTATACTATGTAGTGATAATATTTTGTTTAATTTTAACATCGTTTCTTTTTTTATTTCGTATAGGTTTGCGTTTCACTACACACTGCCTGATGTTAAGCAGATATGCGGTCTAGGATGAAACACGCTTACCTAGAAGATACCTATTTACTCGGGATTTGAAGACACCTTCATTGTACTTTAGCGGGAAGACAGACTCAGGCAAAGCGTTCCACATTCTGGCAAATCGTATGAGGAATGTGGACTCGAAACGCTTGGTTCCAAGTAATTTCTTCTCGTGGTGTGTTGACTTTATTCTACCATCGTTATTTATTACCAATAGCCACAAATGCCTCGAGAGTGTCACCACCGTGTCACACGAACTTGACATTTTATCTCCCGTGGCACAGGATAATGTGCAACACGTGAGATAACAGAAAGTATTTTAGTACCTTGGAGACTCGCTGCTAAATATAACCACCGCTTTCCCCAGATGCTCCGACCTTTAAGCGAAGTTACGCATCATGTGGCACTGTTCATTTTGTAGTCCTTGATTTTTTAGTATTTATTTATAACATTACTAGCTTTCGCTCGCAGCTTCGCCCGCGTAATGTTTTGATTTTTGTGCTTTCCCATGGAAACCTTTCATTTTTCCGGGATAATAAGTAGAGTAAGTCACTTTCCGTCTTTCAAACTATGTCCATGCCAAAAATCAAGTCAATCTGTTGCTCCGTTGCTGCGTAAAAGAGGAACAAACCAATAAACCAACAAACGCACTTTCGAATTTATATATTAGTAAGGACTAGCGACCCGCCCCGGCTTCGCACAGGCAGGTGTATTTTACATATATGTAAACCTACCTCTTGAATCACTCTATCTATTTAAGAAACCGCATCAAAATCCGTTGCGTAGTTTTAAAGATTTAGGCATACATAGGGATATAGGGACAGAGAAAGCGACTTTGTTTTATTACTTATACTATGTAGTGATAATAATTAACTAAATAAGCGAAGCGACTCTACAACAACATGCATTTTTCTCATCTGTCCGGAATAGTCCAAATCCGGGATCTGAATTAATCTGTGGCCCAAATGTTTATTTTGTTCTTCAAAATTGTCGAACTTGCGAACTTAAACATGATGACCTGCAAGTGAGCCACCTTAGTTCGATGTTTTGCCTTGCTTAGTTCTTCGAAGGCAAACAATTGAAGAATTTTTAAAGTCAAGAATGTTTTGTTTGCAGCGATAGGTTTTTCCTTCAAAAGCTTTTAGAAGACTGTTGCCTGAAACCGTAGATAGATTTTTTGTATAGTAAAACACTTTTATTGCTTTCGTGTGGCTTCATATATTTTTGTTACTTCATCTTCGTTTCCGGGGCACTAACAAAAATGTATAGAACCACATAGAAACTAAGCTATAACTAGCGTAGGTAAATAGTAGGTGTACCGGTTGTGGCCACTGACCCGGTTGTGGCCATTTCGTGACAAAATTATTACATAAATGATAATTTTAAACAATGTAATACCATTAGTATTGTTTGTGTGAAAATTTCTTTATTAATATTATTTTTACATGAAATTGTCATATTAATCCTTAAAATTAAAAGTGGCCACAAATGATACTAAGATGGCCACAACCGGTGCATCTACCCTACTAGCGTTACGTAGCGTAGTGTGACGTTGTCTCATTCTAACTCTTCAGCTGTTATTTTAACAAAACTACAAAAAAGTGTGCGCAATTTATTGGAATGAATCATACATAGTTACCTAGGAATACCTACTAGGAATTAAAAGGCAACAATTACGCTCCATACGGAGTTGTGAACATTCGCGATAAAACATCAACTCGATCTATAGAAGGCGTTGTTTGCTCAGTTATCTGCTATGGAGGGCACGCCGGAGTGATTTACTGCATTATCTAACCCAATTGTGGCGCCAGCTACCTACTATAGTGGCCAAGTAGTGCCAATGTCACGTTTATGCCTTTTTTTGCTAACTTGCCATTGACTTATTTTTATTTTGTCGCGACTTACCTATAGACTACTCATACTTATATTATACCTTTATGCTATGACTCTTTATTGAACGTCTACTTTACAGTATAGATGTAGGTATACTTATACTAAGCGCCATACAAATCGGCGGATGGGAAGTGATGCGCAGAACGCTAGCGCGAACAATGATTAGCGAATCACGGCGAAGTGTCATCTGCGGCTAACTTTTCATCCGCCGATTCGTGTGGCGCTTAGACCCAATTTCACCGGACGATGTTTGTTAGTTCTTAATGAGGCATTAGCTGATGGGTCTTTAAAAGTAACAGAACTGTTGGATCATTTTCTGTCCTATGAAGAAAATATAACAAATCGTTAGTAAATCCCACGTTAAGCAAATTGTTCACTCTATGTTCATTCTCATTGTAATACGACCTAATCGAAATGTTTGTGTTTGATATATCGTTGCATGTACATTTACACAACTTTCTTCTTAGTTGCATGTAATGCTATGTGACCAATTTTAAATAACGATCACTCTGTAGGATTATAATGCAACCGGCCTACTTTTTATTTTAATACTTAGGTAAAATGTCAAACTTGACTGAAGTAATTTCTGTGCCTTCTATGAAAAGTGATACAAGTCAAAAATCACAATTTTACAGGAGAGCAAAAACAAGTTCTAAAAAAAATCTAGTTCGTGAACTAAGGGGCTTTAGTTACATTTAAGTACCTCGTTTTGTAGACAAAAAACATTTACTTTCAATGTGCATTTAAATTTTCATTTTACATATTATAGTTTTAAAGTAGTTCATGAACAATCTGTAAGTTGTAGGTACCTTTTTTATTTTTAATATGTGTTTAAATTACGTGGTAGGTGATACAAGTACAATTAAACCATTTTGCATCTATTAAGTTGTTTTTGTGTAAAATGATATACAAGAAGTTGAAAAACGTAATAGCTCATTATAATATGTTCTTAACCAAATGTTGCTCAAACAAATAATAACACGGGTCAACATGAAATTTGACTTTGATTGCAAAGCATTAAATTTCGGTAGTTTAGGTCGTAATTAGACGGAAAAAAAATATATGGCATGAAAAACTTGGCTTTTGTGCTTAGAAGACTGATTGAACGAAATTTTTAAAAATCTCGGATTTTAATTTTTGATTGAAAATAAAACTATTGAAATAAAAATGTTTATTATTTTTATTAAGTTTTACTATCAAATTAGCTTACAGAAAAGTGGAAAATAACTTAAAAGTGCACACTTTTACTTTTTCTTTTATGTTCATAGCTACTTTCTCTCAATAAACCCCAAATATAGTCTCCCATCATGTTTTCATTGTATTGGCCTTGATAGCGTTGTTCAAAATTCATAATGTCTTGATGGAAACGTTCTCCTTGCTCTTCGGAATAGGCTCCCATATTGTTTTTAAATTTATCCAAATGAGCATGCAGCATAATTATGTACTTTTAATGACATCCTGCAGCCCATGGCCTTAAAATTTGTAAGCATATCCTCAACCAACTTTTCGTAGTTTTCATCTTTATTATTTCTTTTTGAAAAATGAGTATTATTATTATAACTATCACAAAAGCAAACTTTATACCGAAAAAAGGTATTTTCTTTTCGTTTTTGTGCATAACTAACTGGAAAATAATAGTGTAAACTTTAGAACAAAGAACGAAAATTTTTTTGTAGAGGTGTGTAATCATATTAACCCAAAGATTACATTAGTTCACTTGTCTGTCTGTGTTATCATAATTTACTTGAATTGTATCAGTTTGCTAAAATTCTGGTCATTTGAAATATGTGTTAAAAGATACAAGTCTAGTTATACCTCTGATTAAACTACATATTTACCGTGTAAATAGATACCAAAAAGTTCGCAATTTTTTTCTCATCATTTTTTATCTGTCAAAATTAAAAAGGGTAAGACTTGACTTGGGTCAATCGTCACAGGAGGAACAGATTTGATTGATCTTTTGACAATCAGTGGGGGAGAATAGAGCAATGACGGACAATTAAGCGCTTTTAAAATTAAATTCACAATATAAATCATAGCTTTATTAGCAACATAACATAGCTGTTCTACATTATCGGACTATTATTTGACATCAAAACAATCATCTTTGGAGAATTCGTCTAATAGATATATCAAAATAAAATAAAATAAATGGCTTTAATCACCATTGTACACACACGAGTTCACACGACCAATATGAGATAATGGATTTCCGGATCATCATCATTTACGCAGAAGTCCGCAATATCTACGTTAGTCAATGAGAAATCGCTTTCTTTTGAAAGGAAAGATTTCCTTTTTAGCCTTTTTAAAGCTTTCTTATTAGTCTTTTTTTTTATTAATTTCTTTTGCCTTTTTGTGATTAATTGACGCAACAGACTTAATGGAAACAAAAGAGTTAAAACACAAGCAAAAATATATTTTGATTTGAAATTTCTTTTAGTTATGAGCGTGACTATGTTTCCCCGCTGACCACCATTGCCCTGTTTTCCCCCTAAGATCTGTCATCTGGCAGCCTGTCAACTGTTAACGGACTTCAAAAGCAGTGATTAGATTTAACATCATGTCAAGAGAACTAACAAAGCATTAGCGCATGGTGGGACACTCGATAACGTAGACAGTCTGTTAATAGCTCTAACACGGCATCAAATATTTGACATCGCTCGGTGAAATTAGGCCTTAGTATACTACATGGAGATTGGCAACGGTCGATGTTAGTTGGCGATTTTCTCGTACGGCAATTTTCCATTGTTTTATGGACGCATAACTCACGCACTGACTAATTTTATGTAAACATCTTATACAATATCTTGAATTTTTCAATTATTAACGCTGAAAAGTTGCATTAAATCGCAAATTCACAGGTGTCTGTCCTATTTTTGTCAATGAGACCTGCCGAGCTAGTATGCGCGCCACGAATTATTTCGTTCGTAGTGTCAGAACGAGACAGCGTTATAGCAAAGTATATAACTGTCACTTTTTCACACGTCGAAATGAGTACTTTTCGTCGCTTTTCGTGGTCGCATGCTTTATAGCCTGAATTAGGTACCTGAAAGTGACATTTCTATAATTGCAAAATCTCGCCTCACCTATCTAGAAGTGAGAACCACCGCGTGAATTTTACAATTATTTTCTTTTCGTCGGATATTTGGGTCACAATATTTGGCATTTATCAGTAATAAATACTTGATGATGGTAAAGTTTCAATCTTAGTTCAGAAAACCAAGTCAATTTTACCTATGTACATACAGTCAGCTACTAACTTCTTCTACAGTATCAGATGTCAACGGAACTAACTTTAAATAAAACAATAAACTTTAGAACATAGACGAGTTATAATTATTTATTGAACTTCTATACATCAAGAATTAGGTATAATTGATTTATTTTAATTTGCCATAATCGACAAGTTTAGGTATTCATAAATGAGAAATCACTTTCCAGTATAAATGGAAATAACTTTACAAGAATAGGAAGGTGGATAAAAGTATTGAGCCATTCAGATCAAACGGTCCTATAAGCTCCAACAAACAGTACTTACTTAACAACTTAGATTGCCAAACTTTAACCTACGAACTAAAATAACAAGATCCTATCATTACCACAAAATCTATTCTATTGTTTGAGTTCAATTATAATTATTGCTACACGAAAACTTGTTAAACTATCAGATAGTGCTCTATCGTTTAAAAAATAAGGCTGGAAATTGTGTGTCCATATGTTGTGACTAATTCATCATTGGGTAGTCTACTCCGTGGTTCTCACGAGCAATTAACTTCGTTTGCTGCTATTAATTAATTGATCCGTCGAAGGGAGCTCTTGGGTAAACATGCAAGGAAATTAATAATTATTTGATTGAAACCTAGGTAATATGCGTCCGTAGAATATCAACAACCAATTTTAAGATTTAAGCCCTCATACACGTTCCGATTCAGTTAGCTACAACCCTTTAAATTGCGGTCGACGTGGAGCTGCAGACTTCCCGACAATGGTCCGATGTACGATTAGCTGGTCTTGGGCGCAACCGCCTCCAACCAGTGTTAATTTTATAATAATGCTGTACAAAAAACGTTACACATGACAATTTATTTAGTCTGGGGACAGACTGCACTGTTGAGGAGTGAAATAATGCCGTTCTGATAAACCGGGGGACAGACAAGAGTTTTTCTACCGTTCTGTCCCCCGGGGGACATATCCGGGGGACATACTGGAATAATCCGATCCGATTAGGCGGTGGACTCTAACCAAATCGGAACGTATTTGAGGGCTTTTATTCCTATCATAGGATTTAGATTTAGGTACATCTATTTATTTATTTATTTATTTTATTTCAGTTCACCAACATTGTGTACATCAATACATTGTCAAAAGAAAATTATACATAAAAAATAGGAACTAAATGTCACAATAATTATAGGTGAAGACAACATGCATTAATATCGAGCAAAACATTGTAAATATTAAAATAGAAAATAAATTACAGTCAAAATTCAAATATTGAGAAAAATAAAACTATGCAGTCAAAATTCAAAGAGAGAAACAACAACAAAAATCCTTTAAACGTAGTCCAAATAAATTCGGTGTCAGTCAGCAAATTAAAATTAATTGGAAATCATACAAACATTACATTAAAATTAATAATAATTAAGATTCAGATTCAGATTGTCAGAGACTTCAAACTATTCCTAAAAACATTGAAGTTGTCACCAAATATGTCTATATCCGCTGACTTCGACAACGCGTTATATTGTCGCGTGATTCTTGCTAAAGGTGAATTTAATCCCAAGTTAGAACGAGCACTTGTGGTCGAAAAAATGTTGAAGCGAGATATTCTTGGCAACGTTCGCGGATTTGTCAACGATAAATCAGATAGTAAGTCTGGAGTGTTAGAAATTCCATTGGCAAGTTTGAAAAGAAATGAAAGGTCCAGCAACAATCTACGGTTTTCAAGTGAGTCCATCTTGAAATATTTTAATCTAGAATTATAGCTCTTGAGCTCTTTGCCAAGATAGCATGAGAAGGTTAAATGCCACATAAATCGCTTCTGCACTCTCTCTAATTTACTTTTGTGTACCTCATAAAAAGGGTTCCATACAACGCTGCAGTATTCCAAGCAACTACGGACAAACGAGTTGAAAAGCATGATTTTAGTGCTAGGCGATTTAAATTCCCGACAGTTGCGTAAAACAAAACCCAAACACTTAAACCCCCTGGACGCAATATTGTCGTAATACATCAAAGTAATAATATGCGGTCCTCCCATAAAAAAGTTTCTTGTAGGTGCAATGACCCAAAATGTGCCTTGGCTTCTGACACTAAGGTCCGCCATGCGTCTCTATCGTACCTTGGGCAAGCGGGAATTGTGATAAGAAATGTGCTAAAATACAAAAACTTTGTTTAAAAATGTTTACAATATGACCACATATTGTATGACAACCTCTCTTACACTCATCTCTTAAAGGGGGCTCTACACAAAACCATTTTAACGTCTTGATTCGTTCTGTTGTTTCCACAAGCCAAATGATAGGTATTTTTTTTTATAATTATATGGCTAATGTCGATCCCTTAAATTGATGTAGCTAGAGATTTTGCTCTAGGGAGGCCAGCTGCCTAAGTGCTACTCTTGCCTAGCCAAGAAAAATCGAATGTATTGACTTTAAAGTGTTCTGGGGTGGTAAAGAAATCCCTAAGGTAAAACGTACGTTGTTTATTGAGTGTCGATGAAGTTTTTGTGCACAGCTGTTTTATTTCGCGAGGTTATGGTCTCATACACCTATATTAGTACGTGCACATTGTAAAGCAACACCTTATGCATATCTATATCCGCAGTTATAACTTAACACCGTTCAGTATAGTTTTACACAAACTCACAAACAGTTCTTTGATTAACATTTCCAGCACTTCACAGTTCATCAGCCATAATCTCCGTTATCACTGCTGAATCGCACCCATCAACTATACGCTCTCAAAACGCAGCAATATCATAGAAGAAGAGCATGCATGACTAATGTCGATCCCACACATTGACGTTGCTAAAGATTTTCACTCGGGGGTGCCTAAGTCGCGCTGGATGCAAGCCGCTTCAAACCGGTCTTATTGGAGATCCATAAGGGAGGCCTATGTCCAGCAGTGGACTTCTTATGGTTGATGGCTGGATGGATGGTGCCTAAGTGCTACTTTTGCCGATCGAATAAAAATCCCATCTCATCCTCCCTGTCCATCCAAAGGTTGCCTGGTAGAAATCGCCAAAGGCGATAAGGCCGCCCTTGTACAACATTTTTTTGTGTAGTTTCTATTGTACCTATATTACTGTAATTTTGGTGTACAATAAAGATATATTTATTTATTTATTATTATTATTCAACTTGTCAAGTTCCTTGGCCATCTCATTTATCTACGCAGGACTGTGCAATTAGTCTTAGCTCTTGTCAGTTACCACATTGCTCTTCTTGGTAGATAACTAGATACCCTGAGCATACACAACTGAGCACAAAGTCCTAGAAACATTATTCGAATTAACATTTCAAGCACTTCAAAGTTCAGTAGGCATAATCTCCGTAATCACTGCTGACTAGCACCCATCAACTGTACGCTCTCAAAACACTCACAGGAATATCAAAGAAGCCCGCATCTCGAGTATTTGAGCACTTGAGTTAATTCTCGGTATTCAGAAACCCACCAGTTCATTTGGCACAGATTAAAAAATAACAAGATGAACAATTCAAAAGTTTAATTAGGATGTTTCGTTCTGCTGCTCTGTGGTAGAGATTACTCGATACCGATATGGATTATAAAAATATCTTTTAATATATAAAAATCTAGTGTCACAGCGTAATGGCTTTTTTTATGTATTTAGTAGGTCTGAGTAGATCGTAGGCTATTTTTAATGACCTTAGTTTGATGAAAAGGGTGATCCTTTCCGGAAGTTTTTTTTTGACAAAATAGCGTGTGTTGAGTCAGCTAGGAAAATATAGTAATAACAGAAGCTTTAACATTACTGTTATCTAGATGTAAGGAGGTACATATAAATTTTTTTCTACTGATATACTCGTATTTATTAAAACCACAATGATACCGAAATTCTCAACAATTTGTTCCACTTTCCAGTTCGTATCCAAATCCATTTATTACCTACCTAACGCAATTTTTCATTTAAAGGCAAACGAACGTTGTCACTTCTATTGCGTCTGAATGGCTACATTTAATTAAATAAATTAACCTAAATTAACTACGGCTTTTGCCAATTACGGTTTTACGGCAAGTTGAAGTGGCATTGGGCACAGTACCCATCACGTAGATGGCCAATGGGGCCCTAAAATTCTCAAATGGAGAACAATTACTGGCAAGTGCCCGGTGGTGGTACGAGTACTTGCCACCGACAAAATTAAATTAATTCAAAACCGATGTTATAAATTGATTCCTTATAGACCGAGCGGCTTGGATTTTAAGCTGTCTGAAGGCCTCTGAATAAGTCTAAACGGTTAAAACAACCGAGCCTTAAAATTTAACGTCATCCGAGCCACATAGTTACCATGCTGGTAAGCTCAGCGTCGGACGTGCAGCTACAAGGGCAGATGGCCCTATCATAAGACTGCAAACCGCGGTATGCAAACCGCTTCCAACCAGTTTTATTAGATTTCCATAAGGGAGTCCTATGCACAGCAGTGACTGTCCTATGGCTGATGGATGGATAAGACTACGGCACCGCACAGTAGTAAATGCTACGGGATGACAGATATTTAAAGAAGTTTCAAAAAGGGACAAAAAAGTTCCCTTTTTAACTGACTTCCAAAAAGGAAGAGGTTTTATGTTCGTCTGTATGTTTTTTTTTGTTTGTTCATCGATAATTTCGCCAATTGTAAACCGAATAGAAAAAAATTTTTTAGTTGGTGCCAAAATTTTAAAGAAATCCGTTGAGCCGTTTCTGAAAAATCAACGATAATATAAACGATTTGACCGAAATATTCGAATTTTGTACAGGATAGAAGGCGGTTTTACGATTTTTTGCGAAAAATAATTGTTGGAACTGTCTTTGCTGATGTTGTGTTTTTTTCTGCATAATGGTGCATTTTGTGCAGGGAAGATATATTATAAACACTAAACATTCTACATACGGCTGATGATAATTATGACAGTTCTACGGTGTTTTACTCTGTTGCAATTATCTCTCTGAACAATTTGCGCATCTCAGTCAGTCATTGGCAGTGTATCGAACTTGTAACCGAGACGCGAGGCGTGACGACACTCATCTAAACCGTAATTTAAGCGTAACGAGCCACTTGTTGGGATAACCGAACAGTTTTATTCGACACGCATGTCGTGAAGTCCCGGCCAATGGAAATTATGGCCACTTAGATTTAATAAATCAATTATAATGCTCAAAGGATGTTTGAAAGCTGTGTGTACTCTACATTAGTGATGTCAAAGAACATACGTACATTATACATACTTACAACCAAAACTCACATGTATTTACAGCATGTTGCTTTGTGAAGTATTTTGCAAATTATAGCCACATACCTATTCGTAGATTAAAATCAATTATACAACTATTAAAAATGTATGTCAAGCCAGGATAGTAGTAAGTTACCCACACAGTTAGTTATGTAACTTTAGAACATACGATGAACAACTTTTACTATGTTTGACCAATCCTGAAATCGCGAAAAAAACATCAGATAATTTATAAAAAAATCATCATCATTTTATAAAAAAACTACTACGAACTTTTTATATAAATAAAACAGCTGATTTTTCCAAGGTTTCGGAGATGGTCCTATAGTAAACTAGTCCATAATGATATTAAGTCCTTGAAAGTTTCAGCAGTTTGCAAATATGAAATAGTGAAAAATACTGTTCAAAGCAAAATAAAACAAAACGCAGACGTATTAAAATTTACATTACCTAAATCAAGTTTTCAGAAACGTTCTCGTCTAAAATGTACAATACCTATCTAACAGCGAATACGTCAGCTTACCACTAAGTACCAACTACTCCACTTCAAAGGAGCCGCTCTTGATCAGAAATAATGTTAATAAACCTCTTCAGACTCGCCGGCACGAGGCACTAATCACTGAAGTTAATGACCGATGAAAAGAAAGACCGAAGTTCTGAGCTTTTCCATCAATAAATTTTCTTTTCATGCTTTTTGCTCAAGTTGATTTGACTTTTTTCTTTTTCTTTCGGCTTAATTGTCCGAAATATGCCGTTCTTTATTGGCACCCGATTCTCATCATCCCTTTGTTAGAATAAAAAGGTTGTAGGTAAAAAACGAGGAAATATTATTATGATTCTGGATCAGCCTTTGGCATAATAACAAAACAAAGGAATTTCATTTTGGTGTACCTAACGTGCGAAGATGTGAGGAATTCGCGGAATATAAAAATAATGATCTTTGTCATTCGTAAATATGATTTTATTAGGGCTCGAAGGAGCATTGACACGTGAACTGTAAAGAAAATCTATAAAGTTATTTATAACCTTTAGGCGTCTTTGTTTGGTGAACGGCGTTCAAAGATTAATCAATTTCATGTTTCGATGAGAAACGATATTTGGAAAAATCTATTTGGTTGATACATTTAAGAAATGCAATATCATAGAGCGTACTTTGGATATTTATTACATTCTTACCTGATTATTTTCAGGGTTCGTTTAAAAACACATTCTTTAACTCATCCATTATCCATAGGACGTCCATTGTTGGACAGGGGGCTCCTCTATGGATTTCTAACAAGACCGGTTGGAAGTGGCTTGCATCCAGCGCTATGGCTGGCTCTTTTTTCTTCATTTTTACTTAATTTTAAATAACTAGTATTTTAATATTATGTACTACGGGACTAATCGCGCACTCAAATTACGAGATAAATCCTCATCATTCCGAAAAAAAGTAATATTTTTAACGAGATTACTTTTTTCCTTTGAATAAAGTATTTACTTATTTCTACTAGTACCAGCCTACATAAAATCTCGTTATTTTTCTCTTCAAATCAACGATTCGACCATGCGAAAGTGTTATACCTAAAGTGAAATAATATAATAACTAAAATACTATTCCATTTCTACTAAACTAAGTTTGAATAAAATATTTAAAATATCCAAATGAGACGCTATTTATGTTTCCCTGAGCTCTAAATATAATTTATTTATTAGCTTAGTTTCCAACTCCAACAATAGACCTCCGCTGCTTGGTTCCGAAATCGTAGCCAGTACAATGCCATAGCTCACGAACAGTTGACTTTTATGTTTAGCCAAGTTTTGGGCAAAATCCACAGCGCTGTTATGTTACAAGGTCAGTTTTGTACCAAAATGGAAATCTTAAAAGAAAAAGTGTTTAACGTCAGTCCGTGTTGTACTTTAAGGTACCCACGACCTACAATATACTTAAGTCGATAAACAAAAACAATAGAAATAAGTAGCTAGATAGTCAAGATCTCCACTGGTACGTACATTCATCTAAGTATTGCACTCAAGAGGTGTTGGGGTTCTCGCTTTGGTCGGGCGTATATTAAAATTTCGAGTATATTTTAATTAATTAATATTCAAAATGTGTTTTTTTTAAAGTACTATTCTGGGGTCATACTATGTACACGCGTTCTGACGTTCGGATTCGCTTATTCTCCTGCTCACGTCAGTGACTCGCGCCACGAGAGGGAGGAAAAAACGAAGCTGAACGTCACAATACGGCCATCGGTTTTTAAATCACTGACAAAACATAATCGACCACTATTTAGCTATTTACTATGCCCACGCCCGCTGCCAGCGTGCCCAGCATGCTGGCAGCATTACCGTGGTAGGTAGCTTTCTGAATGGCAATGCTTATATACACATGCTCATCTTCTTCTTATATTTAATAATGAATCGTGGTTGTTAGTCTCGCTAAAACTCAAGAACGGCTGGACCGATTGGGTTAATTTTGGTCTTGAAATATAAAATAAATGAACGATTTATTACAAATTACTATTACTAGTATTACAAATTACATAAAATATAACTTATGTTGAGAGTTACAAAATACTACATATTAATTAGTAAAACACAGGTGTTACTCACGTTTGATTTTAGTAGGAAACTGCTACTACGAGTATAATTTCGATCGCATTTGGCGATCTTTCTCAAGGGTGGAGTACTAGTACGCGGGCTCGTGTTGCTCCTTGATGTTCCTTCATGTAAAAGTTGTCATTGACAGTTGACATATGGTGAAATGAAGTTCACCGGGTCTGCTAGTAAATATAAACTTATAGGTACCTACGCTCGGCCAAATTTAAAAACCCTAAAAACCGGCATACGTATTACTTTTCTAAAGGCATATTTGTTTGTAGGTTAGGCCTGACCCACGACGGCGAAGAATCGTGTGAGACTGAGGGTACCAAAGGATCCGTCATGGCGCCGACGGTGCTGGCGACCCTCCATGACTACGCCTGGTCGTCCTGTTCTAGGAAGCAGTTCCATGAGAAATCCAAGTAAGGAATAGCCTAATCTATTTTATAATTTCAAGCTTTTATGTAAGTACGTAACTAAATGTCACTTCTTAAACCACCTGAAAGCCACTTGCATGGATAAACAGTAAAAATACCATTAAAAAATAAGCCACAATAGTGCTCAGACAGGTATAGGTAAACGCCACACACCGACGCTACCTTTTTTTAACCTGTGAAAATTCTTAATGAATACCACCACATTTCGAGGGCAGATGGGTGATTCTGTGGAAGTCTCCGGCGACTGGTCGGTATACCCACTAAAAACCCTGGGTGTTCCCCCTCTGCGCCTGGTGTCGGGGATACGGGCACGCTTCCGCACTCCTCCGCAGCACCCGACAGCGCTGGCCCAACTGGGGCCCCACAACGGAGCTTGCGCTTCTCTCCGCCTCGATGACGATGTGTCGGAACACCAGACACATCGTCATCCATCACTCGGAACCAACCAGCACTGGGCGTCGGACAGCACCTGTATCCGACAGCCCTATTCCCAAGCAACGTCCAAAGTGGCTCCGCGCCTTCCACTACGGCTGCAGAGGATAGGGAGAACGGCCGACGAGATACCGACACTACTCTTCCCCTACAGCCCCACTGCCTCTGCCAACACGTTGGCGGCACCCGTTAGGGCCGTGACAGGTAGGATAGGCAGCGGCACGCACACTGCCCGTTCCATTCCGTCGCGGCCCCGCCTTATGGGCTCGGTCACGGCCTCGCAAGCGCGAAACCACGGTCCACTTCAGTCGCAGACCACGACCTACTGGCCAGCCTCTACATGGGCTTAACCTAAAAAACCGGAGAGGCGGCCCTACCTCGGATTCGTCTTAGCTTCGCTAGGTCCGCCCCAGACCCGGCTACTGAGCCCCTCCCGCCACGACCAGACGAGAACCCTTTGGGGGGGAGACACCGACGCTACCTGAAGAATAACCGTAAGTATGGCCGTTACTGAGTACGATAAGGGTTACCTACGTGTTTTGTGATAAAAATACTACTTAAAAAGTCGCCTACCTATGTTGATGTGAGAGGTTTAATCATCAACATGTGACAGATGTAACAGGCTCTTAGATAGCTGCATCTTTCGTAGACCACTTTAGCGATTAGACAAACAGCAGGCGCTGCGCTGGAGGCAAGCCGCTTCCAAACTTATTGAAAAACTATAGATGTGATTTTATGTCAAATAGTATACCTACGTACGTCCTAGGTATGAGTCCGTATTATGATTTTGATAAATAATCTAATTATTATGAACATTATTGTAAGTAGAGCCAACATAGTTTCTCATTTGTTCGATCGTATAGATCATTACTTAAATCAGATTTTAGCAAAAACATACTTATTATTATGCTCTTTACGTCTCTCACTACAAGAAATTCCTGCATCTAAATTAGTTTATATGTTATTGAACCCATTCCATAAAATAATTATAAACGTTGCAACGAGTTAAGCGCCATGGCGCATTCCTGATCGCATCAAATTGATTACCGATTCAGGCCATGTAATTGTTACGGCATATCACAGGAGTAGTCTGTCCATAAGTAGAGCTTGTGACTCAACGGCTTGGCGACAGCCTGAGATCGTACCCTTCGATATGCTTAGCAAACTAGTAAAGGTAGGACCGCATTTGAGTGCCACTCGGTACTACGCTGCACGTCATAATTGTTTTTCGCCTAAATGGCACAACCTATTTCAAGCGTGTACAGAAATCGAATAGTTCACACGAATCGATGTCTTATCCAGGTAATATTTTTTATATTATTGTAGATTTTTCGAAAACGGCTCAGCCGAATTCGATAAAATTGAACTGAGACTACTCCTAAAATATGACCACGCACAAAAAAAATACATACAGACGAAAATAGAAACTTCTCTTTTTTGGAAGTCGGTTAAAATAGTGTCAAGGCTACGTCACTGCCGCCACGCTTATTATCACAAACAACGTTATAATGTCGTCATTCGTATCTGAGAGGCGTTGAGTTATAAATCTTTCAAGATTCTTTCTGACACGTTCTTTGTAGAAAATCAGGTATGCTCTAACACTATTTTATGGAGTCTGCGCTTACCTACTACTAAGTAGCGCCGCTCAAATGCGGTCCGATGTTAATGATACAGTTTGACACACAGTGATGCACTTCGATTGATCTTATTAGAACATGTACCTAAAATGGTTAGCGATTGTATTGCATTACAACAGAAGAAACTCGAAACGCTAGTACATTGACATTGCATAGGATCATTCATGCCACTAAAATAGCTCCAATGCTTTTCACTTACCAACGATTTTGTGCTAAGTATACGAGATCATTGTCACCGATGTCTTTATATACCACTTTAGCATTAATAAAACGGTTTTACCAGTAACAGACAGTAGTTTATGCAACATGGGGGACAAAGTCCTGTCTTATGTTGCGGGCGATATATTGGACCCTGAGTGAGCTGAGTAGAGTACTCTAGAGTTATTCCCGAGCGTATCGAGGAAATTTTAAGTTAATTCCCGAGCAAAGCGAGGGAATCATTTAGAGTTCTGAGTGAAGCGAGAGATTCAAGCCGTTCAAGACGTTGTTCCAGCGGTGCATAATCTACTTTTCATACCACCTGCGAGAAAATAAAAGCTCAGGAATTTTAATAATGCTAAACACGGTCATGACCTTAAGTGTACTTACTAAGCAACTTGGTATTGTTCACAATAATAGTAACTCCGTATAATAAATACATAGTAGTCTTACTATGTATTTATTTTACCAGTTTTGTCCACATATGACTGAAAAATAACTCTGACTACGGATGAAATAACTAAGTGGTTTATTTTGTCTCTAGGGTACTGTTTGGAGTCACGTCATTTATAATTTTGATCCAGTACTTAGATACTAGAGCATATGAGCTTATCCACATATGTAAATTCCGACTTCTAACCAAGTTTCAGCGGTTTCTCACCAAGTTTCTAACCTTGTCATCTTCTAAGCACAGAGAAACAAAATGCGTCTAGCATTTTGCATTGAGAGCAGCCGATCAGATTTATAAATTGGCGTGGCCTAAATTTTCATATCAAAAGTTCACAAACGCTTTTGATGTTAAATGACGAATTTCATGTTCCCCACAAAATTAAAAGTTTAACTCTCATAAACCCTAAAGTCAAAAGTCGCATACTAACCCAGCACTTATGAAAACTATGACGTAACATTTCGCAATAACATTATAGATACAGAAGAGGAACAGGATAAGCGGGTAAACACTCCCGCATAATGTTAGCTTAGCAAAGCAAACCGCGTGCAAACGTGAGGTTTCTCACAGCTTCTCGCTAAATGAATAAAGTTTATTAACGAAATGCGGTTGCCGGTTGACGGACTAAATTAACGCGAGGTGATGTCACAAGTTGGATTGATTCGCGTGATTGCTTCGAAGAAAGTGTTTAACTTTTCGGTTCAGGCGTATCGAACTCTGATAACTGACGTGGAATTTTATACTTATAAGCCTGTCTGTCTCTGCTCTTCTGTCTTGTGCTGTAAAAGCCGTGGTGGTGTAGTGGTTGTAACGCTGGCCTATCATTCTTGAGGTTGTGGGTTCAATCCCGGTCCCGTACCAATGAGTTTCTTTGGAACTTATGTACGGAATTTCACACCACTGGCTTTTCGGTGAAGGAAAACATCGTGAGGCAACCTGCATACGTCCGTAGAAGAAATTCGATGGCGTGTGTGAATCCACCAACCCGCACTGGGCCAGCGTGGTGGAAATGGCCCAATCACCCTTCATGGGTAGGCCTACGTCCTGCAGTGGACTATAAAAAAGGCTGGTACAGTACAGTACAGTCTCTGCTCTAATATTGTAAACCATATCTGATCTTAGAACAACTCCTTTATAGAGGGGATGGATTCAAGTATACGTATGTTTTGTATAAAGAAAACTATTGTACTTAGTTTACATAAATGTGTTTGTTGAACATTGTTTATTGGTCATTTCATTAAATTTCATATACCTTTCTTTTCTTTTTTATTGCTTTAATGAAACTATCTGCCTGAATTTATGGGCCGGCCATGTGAGCCGCATACCGGAAGAACTATTTGCCAAAATCACCACCTAGTGCCATCCTAACTCGGTCCGGCCACTTGGCAGGCCCCGAAAGAGATGGGGCGACGACCTTGACACCTTCGATCAGAACTGGTACACTATAGCACAAAACCGTCAAATCTGGAAAGATCGGGGGGAGGCCTTTGCTCAGCAGTGGGACACGACAAGCTAGCAACAACAACAACAATGAATTTATCTATAACACACGGTATTCCTTCAATGCAATTTATGCAGAGGAAGTAGATGTTCTCTTGAAATTCATGAGGCACCGTGGAATCAAGAATCACAGTAGAATAATAAAATTACTATTATGTTTTTTGCTTGTCCTCGACATGGTATAAAATAAGTATTAAGTAGTTATATGTAAACAACATGATGACTCATAATCGACATAAATAGAATGATAGCGATAGGATTACCGCATGACAACAAGCTTGGATGATAACATCGCTAAATTAAAAGATTAATCTTTCCTCTTTGACTTATCTCAAATTTTAAGTGACGTTCTATTTTGTGCCGTACTTAAATTTAAATTCTGACAAAATATTATGACAAAATTATTTATAATATTATCTGCACTTCACCAAAATGATCCGATGAGTTCAGATTTTTGATTCTACAAGTACTTTTTTCTAAGAATCAGAGTAGAGAAGCCGTTGCAATTTTTAAGTTTTTAACAACATCATCATATCAGCCAGATCTGCAATAAGACAGGTTGGAAGCGGTTTGCATCCACTATGATCTATTCAACTTGTGGGTAGACATCCTCTAAGTACTGTTGAGACTTAATGTGGTCACTTTAGATTCTAAAACTTGCGGACCCATGATCAGAATCTTTCTCCTCTTCTTCCTTCTCTTTAGTCATAGGTCGTCCACTGCAAAACATGAGTCTCCCTTTAGGAGATCTCTAATAAGACCAACAAGAGAAGATAAGCTGTTAGAAACAACTCGCATCTAGCGCGATCCTGAAGTCCATTTTGCGTGTGGACGACGTACGTCTCTTTACGGGTACGTGGTCTCCAGTCTTAATCCTTGCTTATTGCAAATTCTGTGTTCTCAGGTCATGGTGGTGTCTTCATGAGAGAAGTCGAGAGGATGGAGTGGAGCTTGAAGGAGCCCGAGTGATTTCAAACTACATGTTCACTATGGAAGAGCAATGCAGGACTGAATTTGGAGAAGGGTACGTTAAATACGACATAATTAAAGAAATCATAATAACATATTTTGGCCTGCTGCTCGTAAAGCAGTGGTTATAAGTTTATTTTATTATTTGTAAGTAAGGCTACTTAAGGAAGTTAAGAGTTCAGAAATGTAAAATACAACGGAATAATTCAAGTTAATTATATCTTTGTAGTAGAATAGCGATAGCTATAGATTCGCTTGCTGTTAGACTGAAGTAGAGTTTAGCTAGTAGATTTTTCTAATTTAGCTCGCTGTTAGAAGTAGAGTTTTAAAAAAAAGAGTTGTTTATTTCTTTCACTGTTTGGTTTGTGAACTTTGGTTGCCAGTCCACGTAGCTACGAGTAGCTATTACTGTAGAAGTCACGTTTCCTAGGTCGATGGTGATGATACCTAATCACCATCGACCTACCAACCCATTCTATCTCCAGATGCTTAAATGTTTTATATTTTTTAGGGTTCCGTACCCAAAGTGTAAAAACGGGACCCTATTACTAAGACTTCGATGTCCGTCTGTCCGTCTGTCTGTCACCGGGCTGTATCTCATAAAGCATGATAGCTAGGCAGCTGAAATTTTCACAGATGATGTATTTCCGTTGCCGCTATAACAACAAATATTAAAAACTGAATAAAATAAATATTTAAGGGGGGCTCCCATACAACAAACGTGATTTTTAGGAGTTTTTTGCTCGGTGTTAATAACGGCAAGAGGAAATGGGCTCCCATACGGTACGGAACCCTTCGTGCGCGAGTCCGACTCGCACTTGGCCGATTTTTAGTAACAAACATATCTTGAAAGATATCAACGCCAACATCCGAATCAAATTAAATACGGGCGCTGATAAGTAGAGCCTACATTGTATACATTTATTCAATACTAGCTTAAAACCCGCGGCTTCGCCCGCGTAGTCTTAGTACATACTCGTAGGTACTTGCTTAAAATTAAAATAGCCCGCGGTTAGACCCGCGTTGTATTGGTACTTGCTTAAAATTAAAAAAGGCTGTCTGATGGCCTGCGTTGTCATATTACTTGCAATGATAATGGCCCACGGTCTGGCTCGCGTTGTTTTAGTAATTGCTCAAAATAATAAAAACCCACAGTTTGGCCCGCGTTGTCTTGGCACTTGCTTAAAATAATAATAGCTTGTGTAGCCCAGCATTGTCGTATAACGTATTACTTGCAAGGATAATGCCTACGGTTTGGCCTGAATCGTCTTAGTATTTGGCTGGATAAAAAACGTATTGTATGGGTCAGAGTGTTCGGCCACCATAGGGAGAATGAAAGGAAATTGCATGCAGCGGAGATACGAATGCTGAGATGGATGTGCGGAGAGACAAGAATGGATAAGATTAAAAATGAGTATGTTACAAGAAGTCTGAAAGTAGCGCCAGTGACTGAGAAATTAAAGAGTGGCAGGCTATCTTGGTAAGGGCATGAGACGGGAAGAGAGTAATGTCACGAAAAGAACCCTAAATATGATGGTAAGCGGCAGAAATAGGAGGTGACGACCAAAAAAAGTGTGGATGAATTGTGTGCAAGATAATATGCGAGAGAAATGAGTTGATGATGAGATGGCGTATGATAGAGTGAAGTGGCGAAAAGAAACGTGCTGTGCCGACCCCACCTAGTGGGATAAGATAAGATAATATTTATTGTCATCAAGTAAATCTAAGGGCAGGATGATGATGATAATAGGTTACGGTTTGGCCTGCGTATTCTTAGTACTTGCTTAAGATGGTATATAAATTACGCAGCTTAGCCCGCGTTGTCTTAATACTTGCTTAAAATTATAATAGCTTACCGTTTGGCCTGTGTTGTCGTATTATTTGTAATGATAATAGCCCACGGGCTGGCCCGCGTTGTTTTAGTAATTGCTTAAAATGATAATAAACCACAATTTGGCCCACGTCGTCTTGGCACTTGCTTAAAATAATAATAGTTTGTGGTTTCGTCCGCATTATCGTATAACGTATTACTTGAAGGGATAATGTCTACGGTTTGGCCTAAATTATCCCAGTATTTGGCTAGAATAATAACAGGTCGTGGATTGGCCTGCACATTCTCAGTACTGGCTTATAATGGTAATTTATAGCACGTAGCTTGGCCCGCGTTGTCGTAGTACTTGCTTAAAATTATAAGGGTAGTATTTAAACGCAAATCAAAAAATATCCTTATTCTTTGCAATAAGATTCCAAATTCCCATCAAAATTACTGATTGCACAGCATAATATTCAACTCAAAATATCACTAAACACACTACAATTTATTTTCGCAGCGTACAGCGATTTTTCCTAAAGCAAAAGCTTTTTCATCAATGCACAGCTAATAATCTTAATGCACATTATACCTGTTAACTCTTTTTCTTTTAAATATAGCTTCTATTTTTATATTATTTACAGCAGTTTTTCTAAATAAAACAGTATTTTATTAATCACAGTCGTCTTAATATTTAACCTAAACTAACCTAACCTAACCTAAACTAACCTAACCTAACCTATTTTTTGTTTCACACCTAATCTATAAAGGCGATTCGCTTCTGGCACTTCGCCGGCCGCTGCCGCGGCACGCTCGCTTCGCTCGCTCGGCTCGTGCGTTGTTTTGTCATGTTCTAACATAACCTAACCTATTTTTTGTATCACACCTAATCTAATTTCTTCACTAATTTACCCTAAAGAAACCATCCATTGATCTAGACCCCTGATAACAGAGCTTTCCCTAGGAAGCGAGGGTCAACTTAGGGATTATGCGACTGGGATAGTTATTTTGCTATGAAATATGAAAAATTTGCTGTGCAGTCAGTATTTATGCTATGTATGTAGTATTTTTGTACAAAAATAAATTTAACTGTATTACATTATGAGGAAAAAAGTAATGTCATATTGATGTAAAATTTCGAATTATCTGCAGTTTGAGTTTTGTTAAACATTTAGTTTATTTGTAGTGAAGTAAGTTATTTGATGTAAAAAAGAATATAAATGATGAGTATGTATTGATAGGCGATTATTTATTTGATATGCAATTTATATTATCCCAAATTATAATAGCCTGCCGTTTGGCTTGCGTTGTCGTATTACTTGCAATGATAATAGCCCATGATAATTAAATAATAGGCCCGCGTTGTTTTAGTATTTTCTCAAAATGATAATGAGTACTTACTTTAAATGGTATTTCCCCACAGTTTGACCCGCGTTGTTTTAGTACTTTCTTGCTTAAAATAATAGCTCATGGTTTAGCTCGGGTTTTCGTATTACTTGCAAAGATAAGATTAACCTGCTTTGTCTCAGTATTTGCTTAAATTCGCTCGTGTCTAAAGCTTATTACGGAGTACCTACGACAATTTTTAGATGAAATTGATTTGCAAAATATTTGAAATTAATTAAATAATAATTGTATGATTTATTCATGTTCAAATAATTATTTTATGGCCGCATTGGATTTAACGGTTAATTCAATATTTTTGTTCTTAGTATTAAGATATCAATGTAACACAGTTCAACAGTAAATATGTTCTTTGACTTTAATAGCCTACGGTTTGGCCCGCGTTGCCTTATAACTTGTCAGAAGATAAATACTTAATAAAGTTATATGTTAAAATACCTACTCATTCTTTATGTGGTAA
Organism: Hypomecis atomaria; assembly: GCA_964007245.1. NCBI lineage: Eukaryota > Metazoa > Arthropoda > Insecta > Lepidoptera > Geometridae > Hypomecis > Hypomecis atomaria. Next base: position 6,995,907 of record OZ023288.1, read on the forward strand.
AAAGAATATTTTTCGGTACATTGCTCACTCATGAACCATGTAGTTTCCTACTCGCATACCAAATTATATCCAACTCCATTCGCATGTCATGGTCCACATCACAATCGTAAGGTCCTAATCATGGTCTGACCACTGAGCTTTGAAACTTATGTACGAAATTTACACTAATGGCTTTTTATTGATGGAAAACATTGAAGCAACCTGCAAAGGCACGTCCATAGAGAAAAATCGATGTATATGAATTCAGCAACCCGCGCTCGGCCAGCGTGATGGATATGGCTCAATCACCCTTCGTGGGTAGGCCTACGTTCAGTAGTGGACTATTAAAAAAGCTCAGTACAGGTATTCAACATGTTTCATTAAATTATTAGAAATTTAATTTTGATTATCCTGAACTCAATGACAATCTTGCCCAAAACCGTTCACCCAGTCAAAAGTGGCCGAGACACTTGTAGGACTTTCAGGCATTCTCTGACCCTGTACAGATGAAAAAGTAGCACACAAGTAGGTATATTTTATTTGAGAAATACATATTGTACCTATATCTAGACGACAGGCATGTTCTAGGATTCTATTATACTCATCATTTGACTTACTTTTACTATGGTACCAACCCCGAAATCACGTAAATAAAATCTGCTGTTCAACATAAAAAGTTCATCGACCCGCGGCAAAATGTAAAGAATAGGTAATTTTCGCTTTTTCAGGTAGAACCCATAGTAAAGTAAGTTTATTTATCCGTATGTACCCTAAGTTCAAATCTATTGGCTCACAAAATAAAATCTTTCGTAAACTATTAGGGGCCCATTTTGCCCCATTGACGGATGAGTCAATATCTAAATTTTATTCTAGATACTTCACTATATTACTACAAAAAATGCGTTCAAGTTATTTTTCATGCTTTTATAGGACGTTTGGTCTAGATTTCGACAAGGAATCCGGGACTGTTCCCAAAACGTCAATATAGTCATCTATTAGTTAAAAGGGTGGGCTATTTTTAAACAATATTGCATCGATTTACGAATAGATTTTTAGCATTTTTTTTAAGAAATTGTTATCGTGACCCACTGAAATTTTCCTGGATAGCAGTAGGTACCCCAAGTGGTAATTTGTGTTATTGTCTAGCATCGTATCAAATTTTGTTAGAATTCATTTACCCGTTTTATCTTAGCTTTATCTGATAATTTTGGCTATCCCTAAGAGACCCTATAGATTTTCCGGGATAAAAATAGTTACTGTATTGAAACATGTTATGTGCTTCCTACATACCAGATTTCATTCATAACCGTTCCGCTCGTTGGATGTAATTTATGTTTTTTTCACCAACTTTGGGACCCTATTTGACCTCTTAGATAAAGAAAATTCAGAAAAACAGGAACAAACGTATTTTTCATTTTGTCTGAGTAGCATATTAACAAAGTTTTAAGTCAATCGGTACAGGAATACAAAATATACTTACAAACGAAAAGAGCCCGTTTTACCCCGTCAAAGGTCAAAAGTTCAAAGTTTTCGTCTTTAGTGCTCCATTACGTCATACAATGTACCTATATTCCATATTTCAAGTTTATATCTTTAGCGGTTTGGGCGGCAGCCGAAACTGATTTTTTATCTTATTTTATTTGTAAAGCATAAATACAAAATTTTAAGTCAATCGGTAAAGGTAATAAAAAATTAAATGCAAACAAAAAGGGCCCGTTTTACCCCGTTAGAGGTCGATTTTTCGAAATTTTCGTCCTTTGTGCTTCATTACGTTGTACATTGTACCTATGTTCGAAATTTCAAGTATCTATCTTTAGTGGATTGGGTTGTAGCCTAAACTGATTAATTTTAGCTATCCCTAAGGATCCCCATAGAATTTCCGGGATAATAATAGTTCATGTGTTGAAACATGTTGTGTGCTTCCTCCATACCAGATTTCATCCATAACCGTTCAGCTCGTCGGATGTAATAGACGCTTTTTTCACCAACTTTGGGACCCAATTTGACCCCTTAGATAAGGAATATTCGGAAAAACAGGAACAAACGTAACTTTTATTTTGTTTGAGTAGCATGTATACAAAGTTTCAAGTCAATCGGTAAAGGGAATAAAAAGTTACATACAAACGAAAAGGGCCCGTTTTACCCCTTTAGAGGTCGATTTTTCAAAATTCCGTTCTTAGTGCTCCATTACGTGGTCCAATGTATCTTTGTTCCAAATTTCATGTTCGTATCTTTAGCGGTTTGGGCTGTAGGCTGTCTGTCAGTCAGTCACTCAGCGAAGCCTTTTATATAATAGATTGATATGATTGAGTTATGACTATTACTATTGGTTATGATGGTAACTATTTATAGATCATCTAAATGCAGCCCAAATGATGTATATCCCAGCAAAACCCAAATATTGATCATATAAACACGTTTCGCGTGTTTACTAGAGCAATAAACTCCGATGTTTTTGATTTAATTTGACCTTCATTTCAATAAACTTCTCTCGAAATTTTCAAATTAAAATATCAACATTCTGCATGATACGAAATCGGGTATCAATTTGATATCTTAACTCTCATAAAAATTCACATAACAATGCAAATTGCTTCAATAAAAACGCAACGTTAAGCTATCAAATGTTTTATTTAGCCGCGATCGTCATCTGATAGCCGACATGTATAGGGTTACCGTGTAAAAAAAGCTTGACATAATCACAATTTTAGACTTTTTCCGGGGTTCAGTCGGAATTTGGAAATCTGAGAGAAATTCTCAAGAGTAACTAGTTAGGTTACTTTAATCAGGCTCAAATGGAGAACCCCCTACCTCTCACATCCGTTGGCTACTACTACAACAAGAATCCACTGGAAAAGTCACTCCGTAGGTTCTCCTTTGTCCACGTTATTTTCCTTCCTCCCGCCCTACGAATTTCAATTGCTAACTACTGCATTGTCCACACTTCTTGAGCGATATTTGAAGATTTGCAGTTCGCGAAAACATTGAGGATTTTCAATGAAACAATTCATACTTTTTCTCCGTACATTTGAAATTTCCTCTGGTAACCCTAGCTACAATCGTCATCTGAACAGCCGCCATGTTACTCACTCAACAGGTATTTTGTGATTTAAACATAAATCCTGAACACGCGTCCACTTATTGCTTCGCACGTTTTAGCAATACTATGCAGAGTGTGCAGCTATTTTTGTTTGGGTATTCAATAACTTCGCTTATGACATATGATGCTTCTGTGTATTTTGTACCTACCTGAGTTATTTATCGTAAGTGCAGAAATGTTTTAGTTTTGATGTTGATTTAGCACCATATAAAAATATCTCTCAAGATTGCTTCAGTATAGTTAGAGTTACGCTAGATTATAGTCTAGCCTAGATTATAGTAGTGTTGCAAACTTCATTTTAGAAATATTATAGTCGTCTGAATATTGGTAGCTGATTCAATCAACTTTAACACGTTTAAAAATCATCTTCAACACCATATGAGCCGTTAATACATAAGCTCTACTATGGTGCATAGACCTCCCCAGTATATTTCCAATAAGATTGGAAAGATAAGATTGCAAAATATGTTAGATTACAAGCTGCTTCCACAGCTTTTAATTTAAATTACGTATTTTGCGGTCTAAATCAGATCGTCTGTCTGTTTAGTCGTTGGACGCCCTACACTGCGCTTGCCGGTACGAGGTCTCCATTTGAAAAGTTTCGGCCCTGTCGGCCATCAGTTTTCCGCGCTATGTGCCCTGCCCGCTATTTGAAAACATATTAAAGCCAAATATTTCATACTACTTTTAGTATACGCCTACTTCATTAACACCTAAGCTCCTAACGTTAAGAGGGAGTACCGTGGCATAATAGTAGTTTATGCAACTGTCATATAATGAAGGGTATTAAAACACGAGTGTGAGTTTATGAAACGAGCGCAGTGAGTTTCATAATAGTAACGAGTGTTTTAATACCCGTGTTATATGCAGTTGCATACACTACTTTATCTTCACTAATAATAAAAAAAAAAAAAACATATTGCGAAACATTAAATTCACGCGTACGTGTATTGTCACAGTGAACTTGGCGCCATTAAAATCTAACCAAAAACCTCGAAAACGATACCCATGACGACTTTTTCAAAAAAATGACGTCCGCCATCTTTAATTTCAAAATGGACGCCATTTTCGAAATCTACTCCCCCAAAAACCTCGAAAACGATACCCATGACGACTTTGTCAAAAAAGTGAAGTCCGCCATCTTTAATTTCAAATCGGACGCCATTTTTGAAATCTATACCTCCAAAAACCTCGAAAACGATACCCATGACGACTTTTTCAAAAAAGTGTCGTCCGCCATCTTTAATTTCAAAATGGACGCCATTTTTGAAATCTATACCTCCAAAAACCTCGAAAACGATACCCATGACGACTTTTTCAAAAAAGTGACGTCCGCCATCTTTAATTTCAAAATGGACGCCATTTTCGAAATCTACTTCGCCAAAAACCTCGAAAACGATACCCATGACGACTTTTTCAAAAAAGTGAAGTCCGCCATCTTTAATTTCAAAGTGGAAGCCAATTTTGGAATCTATACCTCCAAAAACCTCGAAAACGATACCCATGACGACTTTTTCAAAAAAGTGTCGTCCGCCATCTTTAATTTCAAAATGGACGCCATTTTCGAAATCTACTCCCCCAAAAACCTCGAAAACGATACCCATGACGACTTTTTCAAAAAATTGAAGTCCGCCATTTTTTTATTTCAAAATGGACGCCATGAGAGCGCAGCTGCGCGCGCAGGGCCAATCAGGAGCGAGCGCGCGATGTTATAATGAGATTTTACGATATCGATGTGGATATTATAACATCAAGTGAAATTGCTTAAATTGAGTGTTTTGTTGTCTGCGCTATAACAGTAGTCATTATCAGTCAAGTATTGGAAACATAAGTAGAATGTTACATTAGTGTAGATAAACATATTTACACAAGAGATGTGTCCAGAAAACTTGACACTCTTTAGGTTTTAGGTAAGAGATGCAATTAATTTTTCATTATATTAAATTTTGCTATCATCAGCTAAAAATATGTTTTTCCATCTTTTATTGAAGTAGATATACTTATTTGTTGAAGATCTTTTATTTTTGCAAATTATGAGAAGCTCTCTTATTAATGAAAGTCAAGTTCCCAAAATAACTTCTATAGTAAGATTCTTTTAGCTTTGTTGATTGATAAATTTAGGTGGTGACGTATACATTATTGTATATTGAGGAACCAACGTGTGGCCAACCAGGCGTGACTTAGACCTAAAAAGAGACCATGTCAAAAACAAACCGCTGTCCAACATTACATACGACTACATAAATGGAGTCCTCACATGTAGCCAATGTCCTAGGACATTCACCGCTAAAATTGGGTACATCAGCCATGTGAGGACCCATCAGTAACCCACATACGGAAAATGGTCGCCGTAGCCGAAATTGGCGTGGAAGAAATCATCATCATCATCATTGTAGATTAGATTTGTAATAGATTGGTCGAAAATAAAGTAAAACTTTTAAGCTTTCCTTTCACTTCGATAGAATAATTTTATTGAACAAGTACGATTTAAGTAGGTATTCGACCGATCTTAAAAGAATTCTTATGTTACGTACCTACTGATCAAAATTAAACTATGTGGTTAAAAAAATCAGCGTTTTAAATAAGTACATACCTTATTCCTTTACATCAAAATTCATTTTGAAACAAAAAAATCCAGTTAAATATTTTTCGCTTAAATTGAAAATTACCGAAGCATCCAGTGTCGTCACGTTATCTAAAGCTTCGGAGATTTTTCCAATAATCGGTTCCTTTTCCACGTAATCCAAAGTAGAGTGAAGCGTTCTTGATATACTGCGCGTCTACAATAAGTACCTATAGATACCATTCTGACTCTACAGCACCTTCCAATTTACTTCCAAATAGATGGGTCTTTTTTTTTCCATGGCTCCATAATTTTGCATACCTTTGTTCTTTATGTTCACACATGCATTCAAAAGAACCGATTGGGATTTTTACTAACGGGCATTTTAATTAGAGAGTAACCCCGCAAAAGAGAGTATTTCCTGCTATGTGGACCAACCCTAACTTTATTTCATCTCCTTTATTCGGCATTTATACCGAACTTGGTTGAAAGCATAGTGACATATTGGTATCTATAAGAGCGCTTGTTCACGGCCGTTTATACGGACTGTCAAAAAACGGATACCTTTGTTCACGCATATTTTTTATTTACCGGATGTATGTCCGCTTGGAGTGCCGTCTATATGCGCTAGTTTAATCTGGCTGTGAGCTTTGATGAGTGTGTAAGAGATCCTTAGTGTGTATCTATCTGACAGATAATAATAATAAAATAATAAAATTCTTTATTTGGCACAAAAACTAGACACTAGACTAGATAGATATCTACATAATCAAAGGTTGTCATGCACAGAGAGATTATCATAACAATTATTTTCGAATTAAAAATTACTTATGTAGACGGCACTAAATTTAAAGAGCCAATTATAGCAATTATACAATCCCAATAGGTACATTGCCATGGATGACCGTTCTATCGGACGCCGGTGTCCGTCGTGCCGACGTGCATCCTTCAAAAATTGCTCGCCGGATGGATGTCCGGTGCATCAACACACGTTCATTATAAGCCATACACCACCGCGAAACCGGTGAAAAAAGGTATATTGTCCGGTGAAACAAATTGTCGTGAACAAGATCACTAAGCCTCTACGTAGTGTAATATCCACTTCTAGCCTCCGTCCCTTTGGATCCCTTGAGTTAGATCCCCCGAAGAATACAAATTGGCTTTTAGTTCACTCAGATCTCTTGAGGGATTTAAACGCCCCCGTAGATTCCTTGGGGGACTCACTCTAGCACCAGCCTCACTCTCTCAAAATAAAGAGTTAAGAAAAAGTTAATGATTACAGTCTGTCATTTGAAACAAGCTGTACAAACGCTAAACGTGTAAACGGAAACTAAAATTAATCACTAGGCATAACCAACCGCTTTAGTACCATAAGTACTGCATTAATGGATAAACAAACACGGACTACTGGAGTTATGGGAAGCGTCAAAATGATTTATAGCCCACTATTATAACTAAAACATGAGTAATTTGCACGAAGAATTATGGCCGAGATCTTGTAATTAAATGAGGGCTTATAAAGTTAATGGACCGCTGCTCCGAGGCAAAGCCAATAAAATTAAATATAAATAACAGAATATTTTTCTCAAGTACTCTCGTTATAGGACTCTGATAAAATAATTAGGTATGAGTAGACTGGAGTTGAAAAGGTATAGAAGAAGAAAGTTCTGTAAGATTTTTTCGAATTGTTTCCATTTGCTTCAAGTAAGATTAAATTATTAGGCTATATATGTAAGTGAAAATTGCAATACGGAAAAAACATTTGAAAATGAATGAAATGAAAATAAATAAATCGTTGATACTCGTAAGTAGTTAATTGTTAAAGAAGTGTATGAAGCCACACAAGAACAATAATATTAGTAGGTACCTATTTGTTTACTAAAGAGAATAACATACGAAATCCTCTGAATACCAGCCACTTTAATTGAATCTGAGAGGTAGCCCTGAATAGTAAGTATAAAAGTATATTTTTCCTTTATGAGTCTGAAATCCAATTAGCATCACACACATCACGCTTTGAACTGAATATGAATATAATATCAGCCAAATCTTTTCCTCATTTTCAGTTTTCAAAGTACTTAGATAATAACATTTCAAACAGTGTAGGTATATATCATCAACAATGCCAATATACCTAAATGATCAAAAGAGTTTGAAATTGTCACGGTTGTTTTGGTCTCGTAAACAGACAGTTTATACTCGTATTTTTGTGCAAGATATTTCAATTCAACTCAAAATAAGAATTTGCCTCAAACTGTCCAAGAAACATTGTCAATATTCTCAATCAATCCGCAAAAGCATATTTGTAAAAAAATCCCCATAACTTTCCGCGCTGTTATGAAGTAAAGTAAGTAAAACAGATTGCAATAGTCCCATTTCTGTAGGAAATGAAACGCACCTAAACAATTCTGATTCAAACTGAATGATTCTTTGTACTAGCTTTGAACATGGAAAATATCAGAACTTTCGCGCTCAAAAGGGGATAACAACTAATATAAAATAGAGTAATTTACAGCGCGATCTCTGTTTTTGAAAGCGGAATGAAATCCGCAGTTGACCACCTTGATGGCAAGCGACGTTGTGATCGAAGACGAAGCACATAGGTTTAGAATATACCTTAACTCTGACTTTGAAAAGCTTCAGGTTCTTCTTTCCAGAAAAAAATGCCGACAATATGTGTCAATCCGTACGAATCATAATAAGCGTACCTATAGTCAAACCCCTTTTTATTGCAACGATTTTGAACACATTTTATTCGAATGCATCTAGAGTTTTTATAAAGTCCTTCTGGTTTCTTCCATAATGATTTACTGGCGCTGTTCAGACAAAAGCAGAAATAATTTCCCTGAGCTTTACGGTTCCATGTTATTGGTTTATCTTGATTGGCTTACGGGGACATGACTCACGGGAATTTAGGCCGGGCTTCAGTACGCCGCCCTAATAACCGAACAAAGGATGATAGCTTATTGTCCCGATGGTTGGTCGGGTTTTGGCTCTCCATTGTTCTTTGGAAGGTACATCAGTACTTGAACTTTTTTATTACACGTAATTAACGAACGTCGCCGGGATGTAATGATTCGGAACGTAGTGATTAAGCTTCAGTTTGTTTGATTGATCTCGTCTTTAAATTATAATTGGCGTTTGTAATGAATTAAGCGAATATAGAGTGCTGATAGAGATGAGACTTAGTTATTTTATACATCTATTTATTTCATTGATTTTAACTTCGCTGGATACGATGCTGGATGCTAGATAAATATTAAGTCTAGCTGCTTTTTGCAATAACAGGCTTAGGACTAAAGTTTCGTCTATGAAGAGAGTGAGAAACCCTAAAAGCTAAAACGTAATTTTTCATAAAACTTGTACTAGAAATTGGTTGCTCGTTTTTATTTCAGAACTTTTTAGGATTTCGTAGAGATAACTTATTTGTACGTTTGGTTTCGCTTCAAAAGTTAGAATTGTAATGCAACTATGATTTTAATACACCACACAATTTCTGTGATAATAATCCGAGATGGTTCTCTAATGGAATTATTATAGTTCTATTCGAACACAATTTCACTTTACTATCATAACGTTCATAAGATAGAATTTTATTAGACACTACACTCTGCACTAAAATGCTTTTTATCTGAAAAAGAACGTGACTGTACATTTTTAGTGCTTGAAATTTATTTGACGTAAGGCTCATCTGTGAAAATGATTAGAATGGAATCTTTTTCTCCAACATCGTCCCTGCTGGCTACTAAAAAGCTTTTGATTCTGTTCTGAAACTAAGAGGGGAACGAAAATTGCAATTTCTCTGTCTCCTTCGTTTCACTCCGTAGTGTAGAGAAAATGTATTTGACAGTATTGTCTTGACATTTCGTTGGGCTACTTTAGTCCAAAGAAGAAGCAAGTGAAATAGGTAGTGGAAGATATATGTGATGAATTCATTTCACAGAAATACCACGTAGCGTAAATAGCACGAGGACAGATAGCGTATACTAAGCACCACACAAATCGGCGGATGAGAAGATAGCTACAGATGACACTTCGCCGTGATTCGCTAATTATTGCGCATGTGCACATGTGCACAATTCCGACGCCACGTGTCGTAGTGGTGAGCACATGAGGTTGGCGGGTGGGTGCGCCTCGACGTCTCGTGTCTCTGGCGCCCGCGTAAACCTATATTTCGGCTTTTGCGCAGCGTTCTGCGCATAACTTTCCATCCGCCGATTTGTTTTGCGCTTAGTATACCAATAAGGTTGCAAAGATCACCTGCCACGAATGACACGTATAAGCCAAATCTAACTTAATGGCGTCTGTAAAGCAACGATTCGCCTCGTTTCCACAGACGCCATAGAGTCAGATTCGGCCTATACCTACCAGTAGGTAAATTACTACCGGTACCTTGTTAGTAAATAAGCGTACCTTATTACGTCCTCTCACACTGTGGACAGATTATTCTCACAGGACTATTCTCGAGTCAACTGGTTGTTCTGGAAATATATGAGAAGTCTATCTCAGTTGTAAGACAGACTCCATTTGGTACACGTTTTATTTTTATAATGATTACTATATACCTACCGTTTTTTATCTCACTAGAGATTTTGACACTGCCATCAATGGTGATAATGCAGGCTCCTATAAATGTGAGGGTGAACCTTAGTTCGTATAGGCGATGGGTGAGGGATTTTCTACGCACAAAGATAGGATCTTGCCTATCGAACACAAGCTCACGAAGTCCACAAGGTTGACACACGTCATGGGCACATTGGTCTCTAACAGACTTCCCAAGAATTTTATTAATGCGCCCAGTATGATAATATTTAGGTCAAGGCGCTGGCTTGTCATTCAGGCGTTCTATGACATAGAAAAATAATTTATGACTTTAAAAGTGACTGTGTACCATGTACCATGTACGAACCCAGCAAAATAATGCACACAAGATACACTTTGAAACTTTTATTGGATCGCATCACTAGATCACAAATTACAGAATCAACAGAATCCCAGAATCACACTAAAAACAAAAATATCCAATACTTGGTACCAAAAACTTAAAACAAATCGATATAGAGTTTTAAGGAGGTTCAACGCCATCTATCGACTTATCTATAAACTAGTTTATATCTCAATATAAACTAGTTTACTAAACTAATCGATAGATAGCGTGAACTGTGGTTTACCATATTGAACAATAGGCCCAATTATGAAGGCGCCATCGTAAATTTAATAGCAACGTAAAGAGTGTTCTCTCTATCGAATGCCTAAAGTAAAAAAGAAACAGAAATAGTCTGATTAGCTATTATAATTACGATGGTGCCTTCATAATTGGGCCTAATGAGTATATGGGTAAGTAGTAAATGTGTAGACTTCTTGTTGTATGTACGTACTGTATTGTTGTCAGGTACTCGGTATGCAAGTCTGTGAAGGTGCGGTCGGCGTGCTCGGTGCTGTGGTGTGCGCACCGCGCGCTGCCGCGCGTGTGCCGCTCCAAGCGCGCGCCGCCGCTCGAAGGCACGCCTTGCGGAAAAGATAAGGTATAAACCTCACTATACACTATTAACTTGCAAAATGTGAACGCGGAGAGCAGCTGAATTTTCTTTGTAAGAAGTACGTTCGTATCGGTCGGTTGGCCAGCCCTGGTGTCAGAGTTTTTAAGCCGCCTGAAAGCCTCTGACATGGCTGAACGGTTAATACAACCGAGGCCTACAATTTAACGTGTCATCCGAGCCACGGTAGCGCTCAGTTGGAAAAAGCCACCCGCGGTCACCCATCCATTAACACGGAAAAAAGACAGGAGGACGGGAAATGTGAACACGGAGAGCAGCTGAATTTTCTTTGATACAATGATCTGCATTGCGCTTGTATGTATATTTTCCGACGCAATGCCTTCATGTCGCATCAGCTCGTTTTTCTGCTCTCCTGCCTCTAGGTATTAGGGCACTTTGTGCTCAAATTAGAAAAGACCACACTGCACCTGCAGAAGCTTTACTTATTAATTTCACCTTACCTACTTCAGTTTATAAATGGTCTTATTTTATTAATTATATTATTATTTAGTAAAGAGGCTTTTATAATTATATTTTATTTTCCATTTATTTACTAAATTATAACTAATTCTTCTATATAGGTGAATCCTTTTTAGTGACTTTCATATAGTAATACTTACTCCTTATCCTTGCATTATACCTACCTATACATAATAATCACCATGACATGACGCTGTTATATTTGCCGCATACCTATAGGCAAAATCTCAGCTATGTGGGTTGTGAATTGAATACCGAATACGAAAAGCTTATTCTAAGTACCTACAATATTAAACAAACATGTATGAATATTTAACAGATTATATTTAAGGCGTTAACAGCTGCCAACTGAAAAAGAGATAGCACTATTAGTTTCTGGGTGAAATGATACCTATCTTATAATATCATTATCATCTGCAATCAAAAAGAACATTAAAAGCTTATTGAAGTTTTTATGTTCTTTTAAAGCTTATTGCTTATCTGACACAGGTATTTTTATACTTAATATAATGCCCCAATCTACAGTAATTTAAGGAATTATTGGTTACAGAAATAAAAAACTTATTTATTATAAAAAAAATAGCGCTAGATTAATTATGAATTAATAAAGGTTGTATCATCATCATCTGCAGTCCTCTCTATCCCATTGCGGGGTACAAACTGCTCTTTTGTAGTATTACTAGCTGCGCCCCGCGGTGTTACCCGCGTTAGCCCGAAATAAAAAGTAATCTATGTGTTAATCCAAAATCTAAACTACCTTCGTACCGAATTTCATCCAAATTAGTTCATTCGTTTGTGCGTGAAAGAGTAACAAATATCCATACATACTCACACGTTTATAATATTAGTAGGATTGAGAGGAATTAGAGCGAGACTGTGTAAAAACTCTACACTGTGGCGATTAGCATTGTCTCCAGCACCTGATCAACATATTATCTTTAAACATATAATTACAATTCTGCTGTACGTGTGTAGATATATCACTGAACTCCTCCTAAACGGCTGGACCAATTTGAATGAATTGTTTCGTATGCGTTTAGGTGCGCCCTGGAAAGTTTAGATTCACAAATAAGCCCGGCAAATGGCGCTGCAGTGGGTCCGCTAGTATATTACAGTAATTCTTGAAAAAAGATCACGTTTTTGAAATTGGATGCTATGATGTGACGCCTGGTTGCCTCGAATATGAATTCCATAAGCAGTTTCATTAGGAGCAAAGAAAATTAGAAGTTTCTATTTTATACCAACTATCTATTAATTTGGGTTGCTGGGTTGCTGGTGAAGGCTTTATATTTTAATCATAGACATAATGATAATAATGAGTCTTTTTGATAATGAGCACACATTTTTATTTTACTCCATTGTGACACAAAAAATCAACAACTCAAATATGACCTCAGGGTCTCTTCAGGTCTGAGTGACTCCCAGTTTATTCCTTAAAACACTCCGTGCGTAAACCCAATGTTGAAATACTCGTACACAATAGCCCTCTTAAGCCTTGGTTGCGGTAATGCCGTGGTAAGGAGATCTGCTTCCATCTTCTCTGTGCACTCTGCCTATAAGGCTACTACTCTTTGTTTCTTGGCTTCGTAACTTATCCATCCACCACCATATTTGAAAATATATCCCGTGTAGGATCGTCTATCCATGGTGCAAGCTGCCCAATAAGCGCCTGCCATGCCATACTACTTCATGCCACTTTTTTATATTTTAGTCCAACCTTCTTGGTTCCTTTAAATAACGGATGACTCGTTTCGCGGCTTGCCAATGCTTGTTTCCGAATCAAGTATTAAATTGGCTTAGATACCTTACGGCAATTGTAATATCTGGCCTTGTTGTAATTGCTAGATACATCAACGATCCGATCAAGCTGTGGTCCCACAAGTGTTGGTTTTTTAAGACAGCTTTCGCGTGAATACGCCAGGAATCATAGTTTTCTCGCTTAAGCGATTCTACTCGTACATGACCATGACTCTTTGATTTTTCCCACGATTTACGCACTTTTTTACGAATATTAAATCTAGAGTTTTATGGATATCTCGAATAATGAGTCTTTTTAATAATGAGCACACATTTTTAGTTTACAAAGAAAATACAAAACTATCCACCTACTCCATTTTGACATACAAAATCAACAACTCAAATATCTCTATAGCAACCAAAACTCTATGGCAACATATAAGTAGATATATAGACTTGAAATAATTACAAAATATGACACATAGGACTCAATATGGCCGCCATTACATACTTACAAACAAAAAGTAGGTACAAAATTCAAATAATTTGCTCAAATCGATAATATGTGTACCATTTTTTCATAATGATGATCTTTCAAAAATAAATGATGAACTGAATGGAACCACAAACCACAACATCATTTAGGTATGTAATTAGTTTATTCTTGATTTTTACAAACCTGCTAAACTTATTTCGATTTATCATTATTTAATATATTTGTTTATTTTATAATCTCAAATGAGACTAACTCTGAAGTACCTATGATCTAGCAAACAAAAAAATAATCAACAAAATCGGTTCATACTTAATTGACCGAATAATCGCGTTACTTACATACAAAAAAAAACATACTTACCGCTGAATTGAGAACCTTCTTTTTTCAAGTCTGTTATAAATATTGCTATGCACTCATGCATAATGACAATGTGATTCCCGCACTTTCTTAGGTAAATTTGCGCTCGCACTCACTATTAACCCAATTATTTTCGCAGTACGCAGTATGTATTACCAAAGAAATATGGGAACATATTATAACTAAAGTGTAGGCAGCAAAATGTCAAATAACTTATATAAATAACCTGTGGCCGCCTTCTCTATTTTCTCAAGTCATTGATACAATCGGATTGAGTTTTCAAACATGTGTCAAAATAAAAAGTAATTTAAATCAAAGTTATTAATAAGTTGCCAAGGAGTACTGATGTCACCTTAGAAGCAAATCACCCCCAAATTAACTTTCTAATCCTTTTTAACCCCGATAAGGGATGAATTTCAATAAACTACGAAACACGTCTTCCGTCAATTCAATTACAGAATGTTTATGCCAATTTTCAAGTCGATTGAACCATGGGATCACGATGTTCCATAGAAACTTTGACCCCGTTTTTTACCCTCTTAGGGTTAGAATTTCGAAAAATCCTTTCTTATCGGATGCCTACGTCATACAAAGAACCCACCCTCCAAATTTGAGGTTCCTCCGACCAGCGGTTTGGGCTCTGCGTTGATCCGTCAGTAAGTCATTCAGGACAAAGCATTTTATATATATAGATAATTATCAACCCACCTTGCTGCTGCCGGACGACCCACGCTCCACCTATCAATATCAAAAAAAATCTTATTCCTCATCCGTGATTTTTATTAATACAGTTTGTTACTAAACTTTTATTATTTGTTTAAATATCCATTTCCTATTTTAAATAATTAGACACAATAAAACTAGCTTATTGATACTTGGATTTAGTCTTAAAGTCTCCCTGAAACACAAAGCACAAAACACCCTAACAGGACGTTAGTGCGGGGCACTTCGCCTCCAAAACGAATAAAAATATGGTTTTCTAAAATCATCATCACAAGTAAACTTTCCAAATACTAAGTAAATCCGTATATGGCTAATCCTGTTGTCAGTTTTTTAGTCGCCTGAAGGCCTCTGACATAGTTGACAACCATACAAACCACCGACTACACACCTATCTCACAATTTAACATGTCATTCGAGCCACATCAGCGCACAGCTGTAAATTATACCCGCGGGCAACCATCCGAAGACTCCTCGTGTCGGATGTTGTTATACTTCGGCGATTGCTAAAACACACCTAGTCAAACTACTCTAAGACCGTTACTCCAGTTCCAAGTGTGCGACTAATATAACTATGTAACCTAAGCAAAACAGTTAAAGACTTAAAAACTTCGTTGTAGGACGAATAGACAGCCGTTTGCAACTCTTTCCAATGCCCCGCAGCGAGCAGAACCCCTCCAGTTTGTGTCGCTTTGTTGTAATTTGCCTTTTTTGCCATTTCCGGTTTTCCATTCATTCCTTTGTATTTCCACTTTGTAACGTTTTCGAGAAAGAGTCGCGGATCATAACCGCCCCTAAGAGCTGTAGTGTTACCTTTTACTTTCGGTATATTTCAGTGTATTTTCATTTTGTCCGCTGTGTTGTGGGCTTGTGGGTGAAAATTCTGACGTAATCGGCTTTGCGACCCTGCCTCACTCGTCTTCACCTTACCACAATAGATTTTATTTGTCTATTATTTTTACCCGACCTAAATACTTTTAAAATTGATGTCTCTAAGTAATATAGAATAATATAGTCGCTTCTATCCGATTTTATTAACATAAAACAATGGAAGCTACATATATAGGGGACGAATATACCCAGGGGTTTACGGCTGACATCGTAGTAATGATGAGAATATTATTCTACGGGACTTAATACTTGAAAAAATTACATTAATAGCCAAAACATCTGAATCGATTTTTATTTGAGAGCTGTATGCTATTAACCCCCAGAATTATAATACTGATTTCACTGTCAAGTCACTAACACCTAACTAAGCTATTTCGCTGTGTAATATTATAGAATTGGCTTTACGAGTGAAATGATGATACTTGCCCACCGAGGTTTGTTTGATAAAATATTTCTCATCACGTCTCAAGATAATGTACAAGATAAGCGACTCGTACCAGACTTGTGTATAACATCTTTCAAACCTCTCACTCATCACAAGTATGAAATAGTTGGAAACCGTAGGTAGGTAACTCTGAATATCTACAATAGATACTTCAAACATTGTTTTGACTAAGATGGATTTATATTTAGTTCTAGTGCATATATTAACTTCGCTCGTAGCAGCCTCTCAAAGCTTCAAACAGCTCGTCAAAAGGAAATATTTATTTATAGCTAAATCTTTATGAAGGTAGAGTCCCACGTTGAACGCGCTATATCGTACCTACGCGAAAGCTTTTGTCCACTTAAACTGCGAGAATAGTGATATAAGTAAATTGAAACAAATATTATTTTGTTAGGAACGGGCAAATCCATTAATTTTATAAATTTTAGACATATGCTGACACAATGTTCTGAGGCATATTACTGCCCACTTAGACTCATTTACATGATTTGAGCCACGCCACGAGTGAGTACAGACGTCAGTTCAAAAATAACTCAAACACACTTGAATAAAATTGGTAAAAATCTTTTTTAAATTAAACGGTTTTATGTACTAAGAGCAAAAAATAATAACTCAAAAATATAATCTTGGGGCCTTCGCCTAGAAGATTTCATTATGTACGTTGCGCCCACCAGAGTTACGCGCGTTGGTTGTTTTGTCACCAGAATCAAAGGCGCATACCTAATTTCAGGTCAATCTAATGACAGAAAGAGGGAGAAATTTCGGGTATTCAATTACTAAATTTGACAAAAAGGGTAAACTAAATAAAACCGTTTAAAAAGCTAGCTACAATGCAAGTCAGTCATCGAGCAGAGATATATAGGTACATATAATATATATCTCTGCTCGATGAAGTCAGTTCAACAAATAGCGTCAATTTATTTACAAGTCCTAAACATGAAGGGATGCAATTGTTCCGATATATGTACATCTCGATGCGTGAGCACAATGGAAATTACATTATGCTATGCAAGCTCAAATTATAAACCCTTGCACGCTATCATACATATTGATGAGCTTTGACATTTATGTTGCAAATTAAGCTATACTCTGTCTCACAAAGGCGATCGTTTCGTTTGACACCCTGCACCGGCATAAACTGATCGTTGCATTCACATCAGCGTGGTGCGACCACATGCCTCGCCAAAGATTCCATAGGCGTGTTTTAACCAAACCCATACCAAGCGTGTGTGCGCATAAATTCAAACAAAATCCTTTGTGGATTCGTTTTTCGGCATGCAAATGACGTACCGTGAGATAAATACTGGCACGCCTACGACACAAAGGGCTACGGTGCGAGTGCCCTGTAACTGTAACGATACCTAGGTACGAGCACTTTATGCCAATTTGAACTGAATCACGATTTCGAAGCAATTTCAAGCTAAATGCATTCCAATAAGACGTCACGTCGTCAGTGGCTGCACTCATTTCGAATTACCGGGTGTCTTCGTCTGACGCCTGTGTGCTCGGGAATTAATTAGTTTTATTCACACCCGACATCGCGGTTTGTATTTCTTGGAATAGAGCCAATTTCACGTTGTTGGTAAAACGTGGTAAAACACAATAATATACTAAAAGGTCATTTAAATGCAGATCGGCAAATACAACTAATTAATGTTGATATTTAATAACGACAACGGTCTATAAAATCTATACCTACCAATGTAGCCAACTGTCACCATGGTGCTATTAGCAAATAATTGTTTTAATAGAGGTGTGCAATTTTCATGGAAACCTAGACTGACAAACAGTAGCTTTATTGATTTTTTACTTCTAACTGGAACCCAAGTATGCTGCTGAGTATTTTTAGCACAAAAAGCTTGTAGATATAACTACCTAGATTTATACATCGATTAGTACCTTTCCTTGACTGATAAATACTAATTATTTAACATTGCTTGATTTAAGCACATCAGTATACACTACTCGCCTATTCATAAACTAATAATTATATGCAATATTAGGTAATACAATAAATTATATGATTCGACATGCCATTTTACCAGTAAATGACTTATAACTTATGACTTAAATAAATTTTACCAATCACCAAATAGAGATGGCACCAGCCCATTATTTATTGTTAATTTGTTATCCATTAAGTTGTTGTTATTAATTAGTCAACGTTAATCTTGAACTGGTATGCAGTGGTGTGTGGACCGAGTGTGTGAGCCGATGCCAGGCCACAGCGACAGCACGCGACTTACAGAGAGAGTAGACGATGGCTTCAAGGAGGAGCCACGGTGGAGCGAGTGGAGTGCGTGGAGCGACTGCGACGCCAGCTGCGGATACGGCCTGCGCTTGCGCACGCGCCGCTGTCGCCACAGAGGGTAAGACACCGCCATATGCATAATTACAAGCATCGCTGTCTACAACAAATGTCAATATGTTTAATGACTCTGGAATTTGAATATACCTAGCCTCTTCGAAAGCACCTTCTAATTAAAGTTTTATTTTGTATTTCCGAATTTCATAATATTATAACAAATCACATAATGTTACATTATCATTTACGAATCTCATAATATTACTCAACATGCACACATTATAGTTATGCACAACTTTGTCTAAAAAATCAAACCTGAAATCTTACTAGCTACTAGCAAATTTGGTTTTCTGTCACTAGTACCATTGATTAGTTCCATTGATGGTACTATTCATATACCTAAATGTGATTAATACAATTATTGCCTCCAGGCTCGGAAAATAGAATTTGCCAAATGGTTGAGTCCCCTATAAGATTGCAAACATCAAAACTTTGAATACTAAAAAGTTGAATAGCAAATCCTGCCAAAGTGTTCGGGTAGAACAGCTAAAATTTGCGAGTTCAAAGGGCTTCTTGTCTCAAAGCATGCTCATGATCGTGGGTGGAGACCTCTCATGATAATTATGAATTAGTTTAATCGAATATATGTATTTTTTTATGACGAGATATTATTGTCTGGTGCTCTACACTGATTATTATAATATTAAGATATGGTTGCCGTCCGACATTTTAAGAAATAATTTCAATGTTTCCTTTCCTGGTACTGGCAAGTCAACTCAGTATAAAAGCAATATTGCGTTTTGTACAGGTTTGCGGGTAGTTCGTGCGAGGGCGCGGGCTCGCAGACGGCGGCGTGCTGGGCGGGGCGCGCGTGCGCCGCCACGCGGGACGCGCGCGCCGACCTCTGCCACCGGCGGCACCACACACTTATTCCACATTTACCTCCTGACGGTCAGTACACTTCAATACTCTTCTTTCGATTCGATTTAATAATGTAATGTTGCGAACGGGGAAGCCGTTTGCAGCACCACAAGTTAAAAGAGAAATTAGAGAGGAACCCGTAATGTTGCAAGCGGGGGAGCCGGTTGCAGCACCACAGGTTAAGAGTCTTCAGTGAACCTAACCAACCTAAGAGTCCTACCTAGTAGATAGGATTCCTAACGGTTCGGAGATTAAAACAGAAAACTAACCTTAGTATTTACACATTTATTTACACTAACACGCACTGCACTTATAGTCACTTAAATCTTCAAGAAACGGAGAGAGGGAGAGAGAATTTTGTAGGTGTCCTTGGAAAGTTAGCCAAAAGGGAGAGGGTAGCACTCGTAGAACCACGCTGGAGGCTGGCCGAGGATTTTCTAGAGCCTGAGCTGGACCCGCCGATAGTGTGGCGCCAGCCAGGTAGCGCTAGGTGAGCGCTAGCGTGAAGACATCAGTCGACTGAGGTGGAGGCGCCGGCCCAAACCGGCCGACAGGCGCCGGCCCAAACTGGCCGACAGGGTTCTGAGTCAGCGCCAGCCCAGTGCTCCAGGGGTAAGGGGTCAGTGGCCCCAAAACAAGAGATCCACCTGTAATCAAAGTCAAAGGGACCGGAGCCTCTCACCCTGACTGTCACGCGACGCTCATGCGGTTTGCAGGGCTCGTCCACGCAAACTCAAATTCACACTCATTACATTATAGAGGAAAAAAAGGTGTCTTCCAGATCACTTCCAACTCAAGACTGCCCAATTTTACCAAACAAGGATCGCTGATCCTGTCAAAGATAAACATTTCAAAAATTTGAATAATTTCATAACTAGAATTGTAAGTTGGCAGTGTTATCGTTGAAAGAGTCTGAATGTAGAGAAGCTAACAAAAAGGTTAGTTTCTCTACATTTCCCCCAAAACCCCAGAAAAATTTTCACTCATTGAAAATTTTGCAGGTTGAGAATAAGACCTTGACCATCCAGACAGATTCGCACACATCTTCCATACTCCCTCGCACGCACACTCAATCATATGACCATCCAGACAGATTCGCACACATCTTCCATACTCCCTCGCACGCACACTCAATCATAAGTTGGGGTTATGGTTCACAATCCATGATGACCATACTCCACAAGGAATTATCATTTGATTGTAACGAAGGCTTATTTTTTTAGAGTTAGGTGTCGTAACCCGCACCTTTTCGAAAACCCGATAAAAGTAAAGATAAATAATATTTACAAGTTAATATTTACACATATGGCCTAAGTAAGCCTTAAGACTTTTCAGAGATACGAGTATGAAGAGAAAAAGTAATTTTCTATTCAAATGAAGTTAATATTTAAATTGCAACGTGTGCAATTTGAAATATCGAAAGATAAAAGCACAATATAGGCTTTATTGGTAACTTAACCATTGTGCAAGCCTTTTATTATTCAAAATAAAAAAAAATCAAGGGTATTACAAAAAATAAGCCAAAGGGTTTAGATTCTTTGTGAAGCATTAACAGGTACATTTGTACGTAAAAAAGAATTACACGAATACTTAATCATAACATTATAAGTACTCATTATACACCAAACAAAACGAAAACTATTTACAACCTTCTTAAGAAAACAAAAACATAGATTAAAACTAGTTTAAAAAAGAAAAATCATTATAATATATATAATACAATAATATAATACAAGTTAGCATATAATATCTTAACATGCCATCTACCTCTCGAACCGTTAGGGTCCTCCAAGACAAAGACCAAAGAAATGACTGAAGACGTATGAGAGCAGAGAGAGACTCGCGGAATAATATACACGTAATACCAGGTAGTAATAGAATATAATTTATATATTAGGCCAAGTGTTGATATGTACTACTATGTACTACGAAAGTATGATGAGTGTTCAGCTGTAAGTTAGGTAACTTACAAACTGTATGTGACGTACACTGAGAGGATACTCTCCTCCAGCTCGCCGTATAGTCTCCCAAACCCCAACTTGAAGGTGACCGTTAGGTTTTAACACCGTCAAGCGAAGAATGGGTGTAGGTTACAGAGGTAACCAGGTAGTAAGTGACTGTATGTAGGGGTGCGGTATTTATGTAGCCTGTGTACTGTAAAGTCAAGTATAGAGTAATGTATGGAGAATCGGAGTATGATAACCAAAAGAGAACCAAAATACCTAAGTTGTAAGCGATGGATGGATACTTGTGGAAGTATCGGTTTAGAATTTAGAAAATAAAAGAAACAAGTAACAGTAAAATAAGAAAATATAAGTAGTCAGGGGTGGATTAGTAAAAAGGTCGGGCGCCAAACTGTAATGTTGCGAACGGGGAAGCCGTTTGCAGCACCACAAGTTAAAAGAGAAATTAGAGAGGAACCCGTAATGTTGCAAGCGCGGGAGCCGGTTGCAGCACCACAGGTTAAGAGTCTTCAGCGAACCTAACCAACCTAAGAGTCCTACCTAGTAGATAGGATTCCTAACGGTTCGGAGATTAAAACAGAAAACTAACCTTAGTATTTACACATTTATTTACACTAACACGCACTGCACTTATAGTCACTTAAATCTTCAAGAAACGGAGAGAGGGAGAGAGAATTTTGTAGGTGTCCTTGGAAAGTTAGCCAAAAGGGAGAGGGTAGCACTCGTAGAACCACGCTGGAGGCTGGCCGAGGATTTTCTAGAGCCTGAGCTGGACCCGCCGATAGTGTGGCGCCAGCCAGGTAGCGCTAGGTGAGCGCTAGCGTGAAGACATCAGTCGACTGAGGTGGAGGCGCCGGCCCAAACCGGCCGACAGGCGCCGGCCCAAACTGGCCGACAGGGTTCTGAGTCAGCGCCAGCCCAGTGCTCCAGGGGTAAGGGGTCAGTGGCCCCAAAACAAGAGATCCACCTGTAATCAAAGTCAAAGGGACCGGAGCCTCTCACCCTGACTGTCACGCGACGCTCATGCGGTTTGCAGGGCTCGTCCACGCAAACTCAAATTCACACTCATTACATTATAGAGGAAAAAAAGGTGTCTTCCAGATCACTTCCAACTCAAGACTGCCCAATTTTACCAAACAAGGATCGCTGATCCTGTCAAAGATAAACATTTCAAAAATTTGAATAATTTCATAACTAGAATTGTAAGTTGGCAGTGTTATCGTTGAAAGAGTCTGAATGTAGAGAAGCTAACAAAAAGGTTAGTTTCTCTACAATAAGACCTCGAATAAAGAGCAAAAATGATCAGACTCATTTTATTTGTAAGCTCTCAAAAGACCGACCTAGCCGAGTTTGGGGCCCACCGTTAATTTTACAGTATACCATTGCTATACATGAACTTTTGGATTAGAATTGTTCATGTTTTTGGTAAATAATTATTTCTTTCTTTTTTGTTCCAATATCTTTTGGAGACGATATCTGATAAACTGATGTCCTGCATAGGATATTCTGTGCATTTTTTTGCTTGCCAGCATATATACACAATTGCACAAGTCAGTCTAGAGTGCTTTGTGTTCATTCTAAGCAACTTGGCGTCGACACCATGAAGTTTTTAAAGCGACCCTGAATTAGTTTACTTTAGTTTTTATCTCAATCATTCACGATACAATTCAAGCTCGTGCTAAGGCATTATAAGTAGCCAAATCCTGCGGTCAGGATACATTTTTGAACAGGTTAACAAATAACTCAGACCATTAACTCACGGTACACAAAACTGAACTGCAATGATCCGGTCAGTGACGTTGAGTCGAGAGTAGATACTATACTCGACATCTTGACTTCATTTCGTATATTATAATTATAACAAGTGCTCTGCTCTAATCGTCAACAGCTGCCGTCAGCCGCCTTTAACTGTCTAATCTAAGCAGAGTAACCAACATCTCCAGATTTAATCATCTTGGCACGTGAGGTGTTTCATCTTCTGTCAGATCCAAATTATATTAAACTCATGTGTGTTTTATTCTGCGACAGAGTCAAAGCACTGCGAGAACTGGTGCGTGGAGTACACTGGTGGAGAGCCCTCTAAATACGGACTCTTGCCTGATGGCGTCGCCTGCAGCTACGATGCACCCTATGACGTCTGCTCTCAGGTAAGTCACGTTCTAGAAACTTGTATTTTTCTAGAAAAGGGTCTAAAAATTATCATGTTTAAACACACTAATGTTAATACACCAGCTAGGTAGGTTTATAATAATTCTCCTGAAGACATTATCAACGAGCTTAATCACGTCAGAATTATTTGATCTATTTGGTTCAAATTGTGATATGAGCGCATCATCATTATGTAAAAGAAACAGAACTATGCTATTTAGCTAATATAACTACGCTGGCGCCTCTGTAATTAGGCTTAATAGAATCGAAACTAAGCAGCCTTCATCTTTACACTCTTTTCCAATCTTTTTTGTCCTCATTGCTAATTATTAAAATTGACTTTCAAACATAAAATGAAAATACAGAAATTTCCAATTTCGCCCGAACTCCGCAGCAGTATTTTATCGGATTTGCGTACTTGAACGAAAATGCGCCATTCAAAAGCTTCTTTATTGTTCGTTGCATACGTTTTTCTAGTAAAAGCTTTATTAGCATTCCAGTGGCGCGTTTCCTCTGAAATTGTCGCACTACATTTTCTCGCGTATGTGATTTGATTTATGCATCGGAAGGCCCTTTGTAATAATATGCTAATAGCCAATGAAATATCGAGTATCGTGAGACACATTGAATGGGAATGCGAAGAAGTTACGCCTCCGTGCAGAATGCCTCCATAACAATAACCATTTTTATTGGAAAAAGGTGTTAGAAACGATCTCATAAGGCGGAAATTGAAAAGATTTCCATCAAGGAAAGACGAGTTTTTTTACTTTTGAATATCGATAATGTAAAATATGTACGATTTTATGGTTTCCTAATCAGATCGAATTGAAACTCTGAGGCACAAACTCCACCACAGCGGATCGATATGATAGGAAATGTATGATATAAATTCATTTGTCATTCATCAAATGCCATATTTGCATATTGAACAACACACAATCGTGACCGAAGCATAGTTTTTATTTTCATCTTTGCTACGGAAATATGGCTATTTCGCAATGTCTTTACAACAACGCCTCTGCCCAGATATGCACATCTCTGGTTTGGTGTAGTCTCCATTATTTTCGTATCTATTGGACATTTAAACTGCCACCTTTATCAAACAAGTATTTATCGTATAGCTTTCTCATCAGGTATGGGACAATATACAGGGTCATAGGTATTAAACGCAAAACCTTTTAAGGGCGGGTCTAGCACATCTGGACAAACGACTTTTGTTCTAGTACTTTTGGAAAATCACAAAGAAAAAATCAGCTTTTTTATACAATAAGTTCGTCAACGCGTGGCAAAATGTAGATATAGAGAAGCCAATTTTTTTTTGCGAATTTGAAAGGTCTTATTACATAAGTTGTTTGTCTAGAAGTACTAGAACCGCCCTTAAAAGGTATTGCGTTTAATACCTATGACCCTGTATAGACCTTAACATTGTACATACACGAATTATAAGAAAATATCGTTTCCAGGGAACTTGCGTGAAAGGACAGTGCAACTCTACGGACCCGGTGTGCAACTGGTGCCCCGACGGTTACTGCAACAATAATACGCACGTCTACACCAAACACCTCGGAAAAGGTAGGCTAAATCTATGTTTTCCTAGGATATAGCGGTATCCGCCATACAGCGGCCGTAAAACATGACGGCATCGCTCTCTGAGGAATCCAGCTTTACCATGGTAATGATAAATCTTAGCTTACTTGCTAGCTAGTTCGATGTGCCCACACCCAGCGGTAACCTATGTCTGCGAGATATACGAGTGATGCAGGTAACTAGATCTGGATATGTTCTACTGAATTACGCTAAAAACAGAATTTGTTTCGTGTACAAAACGGAAATATTTAAAAGCTTTTCTAACCGACCTCCAGCTAGCGGGATATTCACCAAATTTACGTCTATTGAACCATAAATTGGTACTTACTTTTAGATCTCTATTTGTTCTGTTTACCGAAACAAAAATCATCCTTCTAACGTCCTTACTTTAGCCACAATCGAGCTGCAAAGAAACCCTCAGTCAGCGGTTTTTTTCTCTCAATGACATTTTCTTGTAACTTTTACACCAAATTAATAAAATTTAAACTATTTACGACTATAACTATACTTATATTAACTATTCGTACATTTTCTGTTAAAATTATAAGTATCGAATTAGAAAGCTATTATGTGGGTAGAATAAAAAAAATCTAATCTCTAAAAATATAAATCTATAAAATCTGCATCATTTGTACTACATTTAAATTTTACTCTGAATTTAATTCTACTCTGTGGATACAATACGTGGTACTAGATCACAGAATCACACACAATGACACAATACTATGGGACGTGAGTAGTACTCTCTTTGTGATTAACTTTCGGATTTTTTTTAGATTTTTTGTAACACTGTTGTCAACAGGGGAAACAGAATTTGTAGAACTGACTTCACGCGGATATTTAGTGGGTTTTAGATTGTTTTTTTTTTATTGCTAGTAGAAAAATATATCCCAAAATTGTTTGCTAGTCAATCCTAAGGACTAATAAAATTATTTTAGTTATCTAGCCTACTTATATATTGTTGTAAAAGAACTATTGTAAGCTGCGGCTGTATAATTTTTGATAATACTTAGAACTCACGATACAGGTCGCTCTGGTGTACGATCCAGTGCACATCTTGTTTAGTATTTTTAACCAATGATTTTTTTTAATACTTAAGTATTTATATGTAGATACCTACATATGCGTTATAAATGCTCGTTTCTAAAAAAGAATCCGTTCAGTTGCTTCGTGATTGTGTACAAACAAAACATCAATCGAGCAACAAAACAGTTACTGAGTACTGACATAAATAAAGCTAAGTACCAGAGTCAATTAGCGAACAGTCATTAAACAGCGAGCAGCGAGGGGAAGCCAATACAAAACCAATAACAAAACGCGTTCAAATTAAAATATATGTTTATTGCTGAAATAGTGTATTCGGTCGGCCCCGGAGCAAATACCTACAGAAACGACGCGTTACATACTTACATACATATTCTATGCTTACATACATTTTGCACTTTATGAAAACAAGAACGCACAGTTCAAAAGCTTCGTTGTGTTATTGCAGTTTACCTCACGATGTTTTCATTCACCAAAATACCAGAAGTGGTGTGAAATTCCGAAAATTAGTTTTAAAGAACTTATTGACTACAAATTCTAAAATATAAAGATCAAATTTTTTTTGTCATAACAACAAATACCAGCAGTGGTGTAAAATTCCGAAAATTAGTTCCAAAGAACTTATTGAATACAAATTCCTAAATATAAAGACTCATGTAATTAATTACAAAAATCTTTGCAATAACAACAAAACCGCTCATAGGATTATCGCGTTACATACTCGTAGCACTTTATGAAAACAAGAACGCACAGTTCAAAAGCTTCGTTGTTTTATTGCAGTTTACCTCACGATGTTTTCATTCACCAAAATACCAGCAGTGGTGTGAAATTCCGAAAATTAGTTCCAAATAACTTATTGATTACAAATTCCAAAATATAAGATTCATGTACCTAATTACAAAAATCTTTGCCATAACAACAAAAGAGCTCATAGGATTAGGTTGATTTATGGGCCATTTTAAATGCAGAACTGATATATACACAAATTCAAAGTAATTGTGACAGTGAGGAACATTTCATAACGCCTACCGCAATGTGAATAGTGCATATCTCTACTTGATATTGTTATGCTGCTATAATGCTATACTACGGCTGAATCCAACACAATATTCGCCACGTAACAACCGACTTCGTATATTTTAACTTTCAGTGTCACGATAAAATGTGCGAAGTTTAAATGAAAGTAGAGATTTAGCCGAGCCCATATGAAAATTAATGAGTTTCTCTTGAATTTATTGCCAGCAGCGCCCAGGGAAATTACTTTTATTTGATTTTGGTGGCAAACATTATGATGTGTTTGTTAACACAATATTTTTCAATTTACCATTTTCTAAATTAGATACTCTTTTATCCGATTGTTGCTCTGCAACTACAGACACAAAGAAACTGATATTTTCAAACGGTTTTAAATACATACATTGTATGTGTCTGCAATAGATACATTAGAAATATTTATTGGTTTTGATTTTCTTATTGTGTCTTTTTACGTACCTGTTAAAAGCTTGCTGGATGATAAAAAACACTAAAGCACTAAATGTATGTATACAAATAAACTTGTAACACTGAAACATACATAAGTATATAGAGATCTCTACATTTCAGTGTTAATTTAATAACCATTAGGAACTGATTCGTCTGTACAATAGAATAGCGAATACGCAAGGTACTGTTAATCATAAGGACAACAGAGAATTGGTAATTTGCAGGCACATTCTGAGTTTATACGGTTTTGTTCTGTCGGGAGTCGTAATTAGAGGTATTGTGGGACCCGTGGCGGGCGGCATACAACCGCAGTTTCAAATCAAATTCGTTAGCCACCGAACATGTTCACGTGAAATTTTCCCTTTTGCGTAACTTTGGTAATACTATTTGATTGGTGAATATTTTAGCGAATATTACAGGAAACAATGTATAGAATCTTTTTGAGATATTGTCTAAATGTTAGCTGGCGGATACAACGCGATGTTAGACGACAATTTCAATGGATGAAAAATTGAATAGATTTTCTAAGCGTTTATTTAGCATTGTTTGCAGAATATACTGGGGATAATTTCCGCTGATTTAAATTAAGCTATAGGTACGCATTTAATTCAGCCTTTTAGCATTTTAGAGCACGCTATCTCTTTCTTGTGTTTTTGATAATAAATAATGGCGATAGAACAAAACATATTATAGAGAAATTGTCAATAATTAATAGTCAACCGATGAAAATGCTGCTTGCAAACAAAAAAATATTGACTTAAGGCAAAAATATTATGAGACAATCTAATCCAGCTTTACTGTTACAGAATGGACTCGTATGGTGATGGTGCCCCACGAAGCGCACCAGCTTTCAATCCACATAGCAACTCCCGTTCCGCTCCACATAGCATTGCGCGAGCGCAAGCGCGACAAGCCCGTACTCGAATTAAGCAAGCACTCCAAAAAGATCGAACTCCACGACCAACAGGACAACTATCTCAAATACGATCCCAACGTGCCCCAAAACCTGCAGATTATAGAAGTAGACAGCCACGTCATAGATATAAAAGAGGGTCGGTACAGATGGGAGGGAGAGGTCGTCGCGGCCGGGACGCTGCTGCGATGGAAACTAACCGACGCAGATGTCACCATCACGGCCAACGCGCGACTCCAGACGGACTTAATGATAATGGTGAGCTTCTTAAACATTCTCACAACTTTATTTGATTGTTGTTCGCTCGAGTCTTTAGAATGGCGTCGTCATTTGCATAGCAAAACTGGGAAAGAGCTGCTGTTTTAAGCGGTGTTGGTTTTAATTAATTTTAAGCTAGTCTGGATCAAGAGTTATTTCAGTGTGTTAAAACAAAAGTCGGAATCCAATGTTTAGTAACGTTTGGCTTGTTGGTAAGGTTGATTGTTTTGTTGATCTAACGTGAACAGATTTAGTTAAGCAGCAGGATCATCGATTTTCACGTAAAACTAAGTCAGTGCTATGAATGAGTAATTTTAATTTCAAAGGCAATGTTTGCCCTAACATCATGGTAACATTTCTCTGTTCTGTAATGATAACACTGTTTGGAGTATGAATGACAAGGCACTATTGGGTTTAATAGAGTTTTAGAAGGGACTTTTGTTGTTTCTTAGTAATGACGCCGTAAATACCTCCGCGCAACGTTACATTATTGATTTATCATCCGATTTCCGTCCGAAAAGCGTAAAACGCTGTCCGATTCACGTGTTGTGAATTGTGAAACGTACGCTACAAAAGGCAACGAGTTAACTATGAGAAGTGTAACGAAGCGAAACATTTGATGACAAGGGTCGCGCCGTTCCGTGGGTGCTTTAATTATTCAAGGCGCTTTCAACTCCACCGCCGAAGTTAATTGGTAACTCGCGTTACTTTCTGCCATCGCCTTTTAACTTGTTTTATTCAGGTCTCTTCTTTCCGTAAACACGACAATTCACTCGAACCGACACTTACCTACTGGGCTTTCAGCGTTTTGGGGGTTTCGTGGCCAAACGGTGATACGCTCTAATGTTATCGCTCTGTGGCGTCTGTATGTCTATAATTATTCGTCCTATAGAGTCCATAAGATTTTATATATTTTTTTCAAACTTTCACAATTTGAGCTTCTTATATGGAACTAATGTCGGATTTCGGGTCACACCCGGTATGCAACTCGATCGAAACGTCGGCATAATGGGGTATTTTTATGTCGTAATTTCAGTGCACGATTAATTCCGCAGTAGCGATAAGTTTTTAGAGCTAACAGAATATTGTTTAGGCAGTCGTGGACAAAATGAGTCACAGCTGACTGAAATTTTTATAAAACACAGCTGAGTGGCAGCCAAGATTATACATAGGAACTTTCTATTGAATCCCTCTGAATTGAATTGAAAGCCTCTGACATAGCTAAACGGTTAAAATAACGACAATTCCACTGATAAAGTAACAAAATGTATTGTGATGCAGGCCATTCCGGAGAGTCCGCTGCCAGCGGACGAACTGGTGGCGGTGACGGTAGCTGTCAACTACAGCACGCCGGCCTCCACCGGCGCTGAACACGCGCGGCCTTTGGAATACAGGTAATAGCACCATTTTTATAAGTGTAGTATCATTCAGGCCGATTCGAAGAGACTGCTGTCTGACGAGCTTGTCGAGGGCACGGTGACCATCAACTAAAGCTTGCAGAACACGAAATACCATGTTTTACGTATGACGTAGAAGCAATGACGGACAACGCATCGTGAGGTACTTCCGAACAGTAGATCTCGCGTCTGTTTAACTGAGTCTTTATAAGTTTTGTTATATCTCGACTCGCTCTTGATTTGATTCATACTCGTAAGTCTTGTTTGGGTTTGGAAATTAACTGGTCTTGCTAAATATTATCGATTGAATAAAATAAATTAATAGCGCAATAGTAAATTTCCCACTTTTTTCAGCCCTGCTCCAAATTAAACATCGCAGACGACAAGAAAATGCTAGTGAGAACAAACGCATCCCAGTAGATTCGCAGTCGCCCTATATAAGCTTAATTTTATTTTATGAACGCTTCAGTCCAGTAGGTGGATTCACGTTGGTCATAATTCAAATTGATTGAATTGTCTTCTCCATACAATGTTGACATTCAGGATAAACACACATGACCTTAAAGGTAAATAAATATACCCACTAGACCTTTCTAAAATAGCTCTCGTGATGAGTTCCGATGTGAAGGTCAATTCAGGTATTGCCCTTTTTAAAGGTACATTCTATCTTTGCGCATTATTATGTAGAAACTGGGATTTATACAGGGCGAGTGCTAAATCATTGGCAACACTAGAGCACAAAGCTCATCGCTATGACCGACTTTTGAAATGAAGCCGATCTCGAAATCGCTAAATTGAAACGATCCACTTAGTCAATGGACGTCCTACGCCGCGCTTACCGTAACAAAGTCTGCCTTCGAAAAATTTACGGCCTCATTGGCTATCAACTATGTACTAGAGTACTTACTTACCTTCTGCTATTTCAAGTCGCTAATCCGCAGACATTAAAATTAATTAAAACAAATATTTCTTCAAACTGAAGCATACCTATAGGTACGAGTACATAAATAAGCAGTGTATCGTTAGCAATTTCTTCTTTGTGAATTTTTAAAAACTATTTTTCCTCTAGAGCGACATTAATCCATGGATACACAAAGCTACATTTAAAATTCCTTTCTAGTTTGAATAGTACAACGTTTAGGTACGAGTACTACGAAAGCTACATTTAAAAGATAAAATTTTTCCTAGAAACTGTCACAGAGAGCGCAGCTGGACGGAAAGGTCTTATTCAAACACGAGCTTCTAAAACAACTCTCGTTGAAACAAAACTACTAAATTAGAGAGTCAATATCCCTCCTTAGTATAACCCTCTTCAAATATTTGCAAACTTGGTCCTCAAATGAAATTGTTTGCAAAAGGGTACCACATTGTAGTGACTTGCTAGTCCCCTACTACTTAGGCAACTTCGATCTAAAATTTCCTCTCGAGTAACATGTCAAGCGTCTGACTCTTGGTTCGTGAGATAATTTATATTATCAAAACATATCAGTCATCATCATCATCATCGTATTAGCCGTATGCCTCCCATATGAATTTTCCGAAAGACCAGATTGTAGCGGCTTACATCCAGAGTATATCGTGGTCAGTCCACCTTATCGGTCCTACGCTGCTTTTGCCGGTAAGTACGTGAGATCCATTCGAGAACCTTGTGCCCTACCCATTACCGCTTTTAATCCACTGGGGCTAAGTATGTCAGCCACTTTGATTCTTTTACAAATCTCATATTATGAACATTGCTTGAAAATTTTGGAGAATTGATACGTTTACAAATCTATACATATAAATAAAATTGGAGTGTCTGTTTGTAATATTGAAATAACCGTTTTTTAATACATGTATATGTCGGGGACTGAGACTAATCGTGTAAATCACCCACAATCGTTATTTGTGGGTCATCCATTAGTATGGCTCGCTGGCGGTCTCCAGTTGTCCATATCACCAAAATAAACACTCTGTACTACTACAACGGGTGGTTATGTTGACCTAGTATCACTTGGTAATTAATTTAACAAGAATTTTCGAAGATGAAAACGGATTTTAAAGTCAATAGGTTGGCACGGGTGCAATGCCGCCTTGCGCTCGGAATAGAATGAAGTTTCTCGCCCATCTGTCATTTCATTCCGACACAAGCATGCAGTGTTGCCACGTGCGACCCCATTCAGGTGATACCCACTTTAAAATCATCACTATGGCTATCAACTAAATGCAACTATGCTGTCTCGCTCCGTCACGGCCATCCTGCATCTTCATACGTCCTCGTGTGAATCTTCTTGTTCTCTTGGCATAACAAGGTCTACAAGATAGCAACCACACTAGTTGTAACTATATGGGGTCGTTTCATATTTTCTCGCATATTCGTAGTCACACAGACTTCTGACACAGACTTAATTCTCACGTAGGTTTTATTATTACACCGACTTTTCACACAGAGTTGTCACATTGGGTTACCACAAAGAGTTACCACACAGAGCTACCTCACAGAGTTACTAAACAGAGCCGCAACACAGGGTTACCACACAGAGATTCCACACAGAGTTATCACACAAGCTTTTCACACAGAGTTAATTCTCACGTAGATTTAAATATTACACCGAATTTGCACACAAACTTGCTACACAGGATTGTCACACAGAGTTGCCACACCGGGATACCACTAAGAGTTACAAGTACCATACAGATTTTCCATACAGAGCTACTTCACAGAGTTACCACACAGAGCTGCAACACAGTTACAACACAAAGAGCTTTCACACAGGCTTTTCACACAGACATTTCACACAGACTTGTTACGTGGAGTTGTCACACAGGCTTGTTGCACGGAGTTGCCACACAGGCTTGCCACACAGGCTTGTTACACGGAGTTGCCACACAGGCTTGTTACACGGAGTTGCCACACAGGCTCGCCACACAGGCTTGTCACACAGAGCTTCCACACAGGCTTGCCACACAGGCTTGTCACACAGAGTTTCCACACAGGCTTGTCACACAGAGCTTCCACACAGGCATGTCACACAGAGTTTCCACACAGGCTTGTCAACAGAGCTTCCAGACAGGCTTGTCACATAGAATTTCCACACAGGCTTGTCACACAGGGTGTCCACACAGGCTTGCTTCACAGGCTGACCACACAGGATTATCACACAAGCTTACCATACAGAATTATCACAAAAGCTTACCACACAGGCTCACTACACAGTCGTATCACACAGGATGACTACACAGGCTTATCATACAGGCTTACTACACAGTAGTACACAGTCATACCACACAGGAGTACCACACAGGCGTATCATACAGGCGTATCACACAGGCGTTTCACACACGCGTATCACATAGGCGTACCACACAGGATTACTACACAGGCTTATCATACAGAATTACTACACAGTCTTACCACACAGTCTTACTACACAGTCTAACCACACAGGCTTATCACACAAGCTTACCATACAGGCTTACCACACAGGTATAGAAACACACACACATACACACACACACACACAGAATACATATACCGTCGTCATTGTTGTCATGATATCGTGCTGTTTATTGTCATCAGGTACGGCATTAAATAATAGTGACACTGAAAATCCGTGAATCTAACTTGACGCTATTAATTGAAGTTAACAGTGAACATTAGAACCCTCGATTCCTACAAGTGTGACTGTGCTATTTTGTTGCACATCATGAGATCTTCCCACGTTACTTTCTCTTATTAGAGAACAATCTGCACCCGAATCGAAACAAAATGAAAACTGCTCACCGGATTTGAAAGATGATCGATCGCTGGTTGAATCGCAGTCGTTGACTCGATGCTCTACTCGTACGTCACTACCTTCTTCGCACAGCGCGATGCAACGTGTCTATTCTCTCCGCAGTAGTAGTGCGAAGGTGGAACTTTCGTACACCGTCTTCACTTTTGCTGAGTGCCCGCACTTTTTGGTCATTGTGCTGCGCTGATCAATGAGGCTGTATCCTCATGCTGTGGGCGTTGTTGTGATCCCACTTCTGATGTCGGGGACTGAAACTAATCGTGTAAATCACCCGCAATCGTTATTTGTGGGTCATCCATTAGTATGGCTCGCTGGCGGTCTCCAGTTGTCCATATCACCAAAATAAACACTCTGTACTACTACAACGGGTGGTTATGTTGACCTAGTATCACTTGGTAATTAATTTAACAAGAATTTTCGAAGATGAAAACGGATTTTAAAGTCAATAGGTTGGCACGGGTGCAATGCCGCCTTGCGCTCGGAATAGAATGAAGTTTCTCGCCCATCTGTCATTTCATTCCGACACAAGCATGCAGTGTTGCCACGTGCGACCCCATTCAGGTGATACCCACTTTAAAATCATCACTATGGCTATCAACTAAATGCAACTATGCTGTCTCGCTCCGTCATATATGAATATATACACGGTACATACACCAAAAAAACATTTTTTACAATTTTTGTCTGTCTGTCTGTCTGTTTGTTCCGGCTAATCTCTAAAATGGCTGGATCGATTTTGAGATAATAATGAGTATCTAAGGCTACGTTTATTTTAGAACAATTCTTTTTATCTCGGGCTAGCGCGGGTAACACCGCGGGGCGCAACTAGTACAATAATATAATTAACATAATAGCATATGGCATATCTGATTTCCTCTATCAGCAATTCCCCAATCAGTGACCATTTCAAGAGCTTTTATTATTTATGCGTAAAAACAAATATGTACAAATGCCTCTTAATATTTGAAATAGACTAGCTCTCAATTGAACTACTGAAAACGTTTGGTTTGGTAAGTAAATAAGTAATTCTCAGTTGATATTAGTTAAATTGATATTCTATTTAAAGTCTCGGTGACAATTTATCAGTGATTGATCTGTTTCGAAGTAGATACTCGTATTTCCGAAACCGGAGTGATAGGTATTAGATCAATATTGCGCTCAAATTAAACTATTCGAGTCGATACTCAATTGACGCTGACCTTTTACAGAGACGTTTATAATGTTCTCTGCCATCAAAATTGTGTTCCGATTTGCTAACACACTACACCTACCACCTGCCTACACTTATTAATTACATTCTTCACAATCAATCTCAATTTTTCACTTTGGTAAATTCTATCTGTTCATTGACCACATTGGTAATAATTAATTATTTCATAAATGTGGCCTGGCCCTACCTACTCCGCTACTTCAATAACGGCATAGCGTAAACCTAGAATTTCGCCAACCGAAAATTCGTCGCCCCATACCTAGATGTAAATTTTCACGCCCCCGTAGACGTAAATGTTCTCTATAGGGAGGAGCAGTCGTACAACTGAACTAAAGTATTATTTACTTACATATTTAAGTAGTAGCAGATCCGGGGGACAGACTGGAATAATCTGTATCAAAGGTAACTTTATGGGCAGATCCAATCGATCGGTGAAGATGCAGCTGAAGCAACTACTAAAATTTGAGTACAAAAGTTTTTGAATTCGAAATTCAAGCAAGCATTACTTATTAGGTGCGAGAGCAGCAACGCTCGACATTTTTGCGAAGGGCGATTGGATAATTTACTTCACGCTGAGACAAATCTTTGTGTAATTTCCGATGTAAATAAAGCAGAGTTATCCTATCTACTGTTATGCGTGGTTCCAGATGGTCGATGTCCCGCGGGCCGTGCTCGGTGTCTTGCGGCGGCGGCCACCGGCTCGTGCGCGCGCGCTGCTCGCGAGACATGGCCAAGTGTCCAGCCTCCAGATACGAGCCTTGCAACACTCACAGGTAACACCTTCACAGTTCCTTCTAGAGTATGTACTACCACCCTTGTTGATTTGATGAAACGGTTAAACTCAATATTTCTGATTGGTACGGGCGGCTAAGGAATGAAACAGACTGCCGGCTTCCCTGTTTCCTGTTCCTGTTATCTGAAGCTAAGTATTTAAAGTCATAGAAATGAATTCATCTTCGACCACAACATCGCTCACTATTAGGCGAGTTGGTAGTCAAGCACTGACTCATTCGCTTTATAAGAGTTACTTAGACAACAACTTTAGCCCGCTAGGTCTGAGCGCGAAACCTGTTCAAATCGACACGACACAAAGCTGTGTATGAAGCTTCCGTGCTGCTTCCGAAATATTTCCGTCATATGAGGCAGGTAGGTACCCAAACGGTATTACCTATATGCTCAATAAAAAGGATTTTATTAGCAAATAATTATGTTTGGGGTACCAATCCGCATCGTCATTATCATTGCCTCTGTATATTCAATAAAGACCGGTCCAGTTGGATGTCGTTTTGACTGAGGATGCACCCACACTGATGCTGATATTTTTAGAAGACAAGTAGCCTTGTGCATCTGCGTGGCTTTCTCGTCCAACACTGCAAATGTTTACTACCTAAATTGATATGCTATTACAAATCATAGGATACACAGCCTGACTCACGATGACTCAAAATCTCTCATCAAAGTTAAAAACAATTCCTTTCCAAATGAATCCCGGTCCCAACCCTGACAGCGTTACCCAAAACTTTTATTACCTACTTACAGTGCCTAAATATTTTCGTTCAAGCTCGAACATCGTCCTATTACGCTTCAATATTAAATACATTGTTTTTGACCGAACCCGAAATTAATAATAGCCTTAAGGAAACATGCTTTCCTTACTTTAATAATTAATCAAGTTATAGGTTTGTGGATACACTCAATTAGGGGTCCGCTTCAAAAGAAAATTATGACACATTTATCGATATGAGCATTCGATGTTCGGTTATAAGTAGGTTTTATTTATGTATTACCTATAATTAGATTACCGTTCTTTGCTGTGAACAACGTCTTTAGGATATTTAGACAATATACCGCCTTTGAGAAGCAAGTGTTGACGTAGATATGCAAGTTTTCTATCATCCTTCATCAAAAGCAATGGTATGAAAATCAAAACATAAAATCTAAAGAAGTCATTGAAGAAATCAAGAAACTCTATAGGAATCAAAGTTCGACGGAGGCTTAACGGGCCCGGGATTGTTTTGAACTAGTGACGAACGTTTTCTCAAGTCTAGCGCGAAATCAGACATTAAGATATTTTTGCGCTTTCGTAATATTAATCGAAGGTGCAAAACGTTTACCTACCTAATGTACCAAATCAAATCAAAGTACCTAAGTGTAGGTACCAAACTTACAGTAGAATATTTCGGAAATATTTGGCGGAGCGGCAAGTGAAACGAAGAGGTCGGTGACAGAACTGATTTATTTTATAATTTATCTAACTACCTACATACAATGTAAAGAAACAAGTCTACCTACATTTACCACATACACCACACGTCCCCCTTTAAAAAGTTACCTACACAAAATCAAAATATTTTACAAAGTTTATACATACCAAAAAATATACAAGCTTATACAGGTATTAAGCAAACAAAAAAAAACTTAGATTCAAATAAATTACATATTTTAACACCTGAGGCATTATGATTGGTAGGTACGTGCAGTAGGTACGAGTATCAATCAACGATCTTCTTAGCTTAAATAGGTATAACATGTTGATAACATCTTCACATTCTTACATACCTAAATATTTAAAAGAAAAACATCGATGGCATTACACAATGTTATCACTTAGTTTAGTTTAATTCTTGAACTTTCACGTTGAACTTAAGTTATTACTTAAGTTCGCAGAATTAACTGAGGTATATAAGACAAGAAAAGTAGGAGTATAACAACTATTAATTAGATAAATATTTAAAAATTCATTAATATAGTCTAAGTGTTGTATTGATCTAGTAAATCAGTATTTTGAGGATTCAAAAATATGTATTCCTTATTTATAAACAACTATCGATCAATGTTTTAAGTAGGGTCCATTTCCATCATAAAAGTTATGCAACGTAATATATTATACAGAACGATCATATAGGTAGGTATGCCTCATACATAAGTCAAAGTATGGTCAGACAACAGATGAAAGCGATCTGAGAATACCTGCCAACCAAGCCTTTCTTAGGAAAAACTTATTACTCCTTGCAATAGGTATGAATGAGATCAATGTAATACCTATTTTATTTATGACTATTATGCGAAATATCAAAGTTCATGTATGTAGTATTTACTTAACTATTTGACTATATCCAATGTTTTTATTTTTAAATCAGCAATATGTAATGCTATCCTTAAACATGCATGCGATTGTAACACACAAGATAATATCGGTACAGTATAGTATTACTTAAAGTTCTCCAAAAGTATTCATCTTAAGTTTTAAAACTGACATTGGTAAATGTATCAAACTAGGTATGTTATACATACTTACATTATTTAAATTAGATATCATAACATTTACACGACTCACAGTCCCCCCTTCAAAAATAAACAAACAGTACAGAAAGAGAAAAAAAAGAACATACTGAGGTACCCTTTTTAACTAGCTATTACTTTATGCAAATTCTTAACAATAAAACACAAAATTAAATGAGGTTTCCATATAAGTACCTTAATAACATTCATTAGGTATTAATATATTTAATTACTTATACATACACAAATGTGTTGGAAAACGAAGTATTATTTATTTTCATTTTGACATTAGCGATTAAAACCGGATAAATCTTCTAAACTTTCAAGATTTGAACTTGCAATAATTTACACGAATTCAAGTTAACCTATGCCTCATAAAATTAAGTTTTTACACATAAAATACAACAAACAGTGCAACTGTTTCGTGATCCTATATCGATGAAAAGAATATTACTTAGTTAGTACTTCGAGACAAAAACATTACGGCAACTGGTTTTACAGCGAACGTACCAGCTGATTCCCCCTGTCTACTTATATATGTACCTACCTATGCTATCTACGCGCCGGCACATGCACGGCGATACTTCATAGCATCATAACAAATAATTCATCGGAAACCCATGTCGGAAACTAATACATAGACGTATTATGTACTTAATTCAAAAAACACACTACAATTTAAAGGGTATTTACGGTAAATAGTAACGGCGAGCAAAGTATTCAATATCGAGAATCATGCAAAATTAAATTCAAAGTTAAAAATGATACCTACCTACTTACTGTGCCGCCAGGGCTTGCCGTTCTACAATAATTTAACATGATATCAATCAATTTAGCGCAATACAATACAGAATACATACAAAAACATCTTACAGAATCACCACTAGTATAATTTAATGTGGCTACTTTTATTTTTATACTGACCATTATTGAGTACTTGCTTTGTTTATTAATACAAATACGGACAACAACGATTCATACCCAAAATTCGATGCATACTCGTAATACAGCGTAGGGACACTGGGACATACGATAACATTATTATACATTACTCGATGCAGTTCATCACGGTAGGTACCTAAGACCATTTTGACACATTCTCAATCATTCACATAAAACTTTTGCACACTACGTATACTTCCGTGCGGAGACACGTTATTTACGAACAATTTTGATCCCACCATCGGTTCAAACAAACACAATGTTTCATTGTGTTTCGTCGGAGTCTTCCTGTCCGAATCTCTGGAGTGATCATCATCACTTCCACATAATCATCATCTCGGAGTGGCGCACGGTCGGCCGGTGTTTCTTCCAACACAGCTGAGCTCAGGACGCGCCGGCGCCCACGCTGCGACTCGCCCAGCTCCCTCCGGTTGCCCTGGTCTGCTCGGCCACCGCGACCGCGTTCACATCCGCATTATGCCTCTTCTCAAAGGCGCTACGAGCACCATCATTCGCAAGTGACCTTACTCACTGCGTACAACAAACGTTTCAGTGTTACTGTTAAAACACTACTGGCGCGGTTCCGCACGCTACTCGCTACCGCCCGCAGTGGAGTGGCTCGGCCCCAGTGGCCTCGCCTAAGGATGTCGCCGCTCCGAAGCCTTAACTCGTTCCGCCATGAGCGATGTCCCGCCGCCCAGGTAAGCGCGACCATCCTTACACATCATCCTCTCTGAAGAGCCACGACCCGATGTCGTCCATCTTCCTCTAGGATGCCGTCGCCGAGTCTCCCGCCTGCATACGCCAGAGGCGAAAGATGTGCCGTCCTACCACAGGACGCCTCGGCGGAGTTTGTCGCCGACGGTCTCACCCGCTCCGCTACACATTTTTTTCCTTCCTTTGAGGTTATGTTCCCGTTCCACGCGTCGAATGTACAACTACTTTTGGCGAAACTCATTTAGAATTCTATCGCCCGTACATTTTGAGATTACACTAAACACTAATTAATGTTTATATCGCGGTTTGCCTCGTCGCCAGTAAAATATTTCGGAAATATTTGGCGGAGCGGCAGAGTGCAACGAAGAGGTCGGTGACAGAACTGATTTATTTTATAATTTATCTAACTACCTACATACAATGTAAAGAAACAAGTCTACCTACATTTACCACATACACCACACTTACCTACTATCTTCATCATGAAACCTAGGTACCAGGGTTTCATGATGACGATAGTAAGTTTAGTATTGTTGTGTCCAGTTGCGAGTTCTCGTGGGGCGCGGGCGAGTGGGAGGAATGCAGCGCCACGTGCGGCGGCGGCGGCGTGCGCGAGCGCCAGCTCTACTGCCTGCCGAGTAACGTCACGTGAGTACTCATAGTCAGTCATACAGTAGTACCTTCGAGGTTATATGTACTAAAACTTAAGGGTATTCACTCAAAACATGGTTATTCTATTCGCTCTAAACCTGTAATTCTATCAGTGACCTATATATATATATGTACATCGAAGATAAGGTTTAATAGTCGCATTTTGTTGTATGAACAGCGCGAAGTCTCCACACGAGCTTATCCGGCACAGCGTGTCGCCCGCGCTGTGTCCGCCGAGCGCGCCCGAGCGGCAGCAGCCCTGCAACCGGCTGCCCTGCCCCGTCTACTGGCGCGAGTTGCCCTGGACAGAGGTAACTAATTAACTAAACAGCGCGAGTTCGTCCGGCACAGCATGTCGCCCGCGCTGTGTCCGCCGAGCGTGCCCGAGCGGCAGCAGCCCTGTAACCGGCTGCCCTGCCCCGTCTACTGGCGCGAGTTGCCCTGGACAGAGGTAACTAATTAACTAAACAGCGCGAGTTGGTCCGGCACAGCATGTTGCCCGCGCTGTGTCCACCGAGCGTGCCCGAGCGGCAGCAGCCCTGCAACCGGCTGCCCTGCCCCGTCTACTGGCGCGAGTTGCCCTGGACAGAGGTAACTAATTAACTAAACAGCGCGAGTTGGTCCGGCACAGCATGTTGCCCGCGCTGTGTCCGCCGAGCGTGCCCGAGCGGCAGCAGCCCTGCCCCGTCTACTGGCGCGAGATGCCCTGGACAGAAGTAACCGGCTTCCCTGCCCCATCAACAAAAATATAAATAGCAGCCTAAGTATTGCGAGCATTTTAGTTATTGTGTTGATATATAGATGCGTCACGCTGGTTTCAGCCTTATAATCTCAGGATACTTAGAACTCGCAAACAAAATCAACAGCACTACGCTCTGCGTTTTTATACAGACACCCCAAAAGAGCATTAACATATTGTACGTTGCAGTGTTCAACAACCTGCGGGCGCGGCATATCCCGACGACCGCTGGTATGTCCCGCTTCAGACGAGGTACTGTGCGGGCCAAAGCCTCGGGAGAGGCGACGGCGGTGCCGCCTGCGGCGCTGCTCGCCCCCCTCCCGCCTCACCGTGGTCTGCCCCCCCTCCGACACCACCCAGTACTGTGAGCTGTTCAACGTGGACGATCTCAAGCGCCACTGCCAGGTGGCACCCTTCAGGAAGTACTGTTGTAACGCGTGCCGGGACATCGACAGGTTCTACCACACGAACAGATACAGTTAAACGGTTCACATCTTATAAAGTACCTAGACGTCATAGATACCTGTTGTACTATTTTCTTTTATTCAGAATCAGAATAATTTATTACAAACAACGTAGATTAGTAGGATTTTACATTGATGATTTTCGAAATGCTAAATGCAAATCGCTTTGACAATAATTTTATTGTTGTCATCTTCTTTACCTCCTCGGGTTTGTAAGAAATAGCAACAACGGTAACAAAATTTATCTGGGCTATGCCTAAAGATAGTTTTGCGGCACATTGCCATAATAAACCTTACCAATATCCACGAGTCTTAGGGCTAGACTTTACATTGGGACAATGACTTAGGCAGATTATGATTCCCCCCACACTATAAACGCAGAGTTACTTCAGAGTATCTAGGCCGTGTTTAGGTACTCTTTGTCTCGTTAAGTGAATTAAAATAATTGTCAAAGATCGACAAAGACAAAACACGGACTCACTACTCCGAAGTAACTTTGTGTTTATTATAATAGATCCAACCGTTTATTTTCTTTTTGACAGCACCAATAGAACGTAACTGCGTCATGTTCAAAATAACAAACGTTTTTAAAAAGAAGGATGCAGCGAATGGACCTGTCGTTTTTTTTTTTTTTGCAAGTAGGTAGAAAACAAAACATCATTTATAATAATGATATGTGCTTCAAAAATTTAGTGATTTTTTGCTGTTTTCATACCACTAATTAAAATTAATATTAGACCACCAGAAAAATTACAATGATTTTTTATTGTTTTTACATTATAGATTACATACATAAGAAGTGGCGGTATGACCTTAAAGGCTTTAGCCTGTCCAAAAATGGGCACATTATTTAAAAAAAACAATATTTTATTACTGTTGCTGTCAAAAAAAAAGGAAATGTCAAATTCAGTCGATCAGATGATGTATTCAGTATTGACAGATTTCGTTTTCGGTATTCCGACTTAGCAATTTTTGGGAGGTGTTGATATAATTATTTTCTTTTTCAACAGTTGGTACATGCTCCTTCCTTAACTCGTTTTAAGTGTTTCAACTAGTAATTTTACGAACTGAGGTGTCTTTTTACATATTTTATAGAAACATACATTTTTGTATACTAAAAGATTATCAAAAAGAAAGAATACTTATATTTTTAGGTTTCACTCACTTTACTACTACGACTACTATTTACGACCTGATTCCGCAGGCTGCGGCCGAAGTTCGAATAGCAGCAAGTTGTGGTTCTTATACTATTGCTAATGAAGTGGATGAATACCGAAATTCATTATCATTCATTTTTTCGTAGTACCAGTCGTCGTAGTTACCATTTAGCGCTTCTGGCGCGTTTTTGACGTGCTGATAGCGAATTTTTGCCAAAAGGAGTTGGCAGCACTGCTATGGTCTATAATTCTATAAATCAAAGTAGGTACATATAGCTTGAAAATTGTTTTCGGTTTTTCTTATTTTAACTTCATTTTAAACAAACTTGTACATATCAGAACAGTTTTAGAAGCGTCATAAATTACTCTGGTGAAGATAACATTTTTATAAATGAGCTTGGGAGAAACTGAGTGTATTCGTACACAACAGGGCCCTATTTTATAAAGCTACAAGTCTTGTACTTGTAGTAAAAAACTGGCAACATTGACGGAATCCGCATTCGTGATTGGTCGAGACTGCGTCATTAATGTCAATTTGCCTGTAGAATTGTAACTTGTAGCTTTATAAAATAGGGCCCTGGTATTCGTATGTATGAGCTGTCGACATCCTTCTTTACGTTCTTCACGTTTTTATGTAATTTATAAAAAAAAAAAAAACTACTGCACTTACGGACTCAATTTGTCAAAGATGATTACTATACGGGATCAAGGAGCAAACTTAAACAGTTGTCATATTTTTAAAACCTCGCATTTTAAAGTGAACTTTTGCGAAACATGACGCAGTTACGTTCTATTGGTGCTGTCAAAAAGAAAATAAACGGTTGGATCTATTTTAGTAAGGTTCAAAACAATCTATATATTTATAAAATATATTGTAAATCAAAATTAGGTAGTTGTTTTTTGTTATTCCTACACGCTCAGATTTATTTGGTCTGAGCCTTTACGTGACACCTTTTAAGCCTCTCTCACAACACAAGCCAATGTTAACCATTTTGTCTCCAGTATTTTTGTCAAAAATACAGCCATATAGCTTTGCACCCTTGAATATTTTCACATGTTGGTATACACTTGTTATGAACAACTTTTACGATAAAACAACCATTAATGTCCAAATACGTCGCAAGTCAATAAACTTTTTGGGATTTTATTCACATTTGCTTGAAGGTATTCCCATCTAATTTAGCATTAGTCTATTTTTCTTACACAACAATTCTACGATTACTTAAGTACTGCCAT
Organism: Hypomecis atomaria; assembly: GCA_964007245.1. Taxonomy (NCBI): domain Eukaryota; kingdom Metazoa; phylum Arthropoda; class Insecta; order Lepidoptera; family Geometridae; genus Hypomecis; species Hypomecis atomaria. The sequence continues at coordinate 7,040,402 of OZ023288.1, forward strand.
TTTACTGCCTTTTGTACGAAATATTTGTATGCCTGAATCTGACAACTTCCAAATAAGATTGTACAATTTATACCTACTCGTTGCAAAGTTTTCCGTGTTGTAACTTAGGAGAATGTTTGTAAGATTCCATGTAACCAGTATTGTATGTCTGTTTAATATAATAACTATTTATAAGAGATAATTTAAGCTTAGAATGTACTCTCTAATATTATATTATACCTAGAGCTTGGAACTAAGTGCCATAATGTATTTGTACACTATTTCCTCTAATAAATGTGTTGTATAAAAATAAATATTGTTTTTTTTTTGCTCTACTCGTAAGAATTATGTCATTAAATTGGTCATTTTATTTGTTTTCTAAAAGAACGGGATTATTTTATTTGCGTATTATAAATCAATTTTGTAACAAGTACTCGTAGGTAGAAATATTACCAGTATTAATATTACCAAGTTAATGTAGGTAAGTGAAGATAGATAAGGTTTGCGGTATGAAGGTCAGTGTAGGTATAGTAAGTACCTACCTACATCTGTGTAATATGTCACGAAGTTCATGGAACCTGGCAATTTCAAGGTGTTCCGGAGTATACCCGAAGCACTGCATCGTAAACTTCAAAACTAGCCGGAAGTTCCGATAAAGCTTACGGTATACTTACAAACTTTGCCGTGTACCCTCCCCGAATGGCTTAGCCCTAGCCCTAGCGCTCTCTACAAGCCTTGTGCTATATAATCATAACTACCTATGTAAATATCTACTTCTCTCACATAAAGAGTAAGAAAGTTCGTATAAGCAGAGTGACCAGCGGCCCTACTATGTAATTCCCGAGCTCGGTGGATCGGTTTCCCGAGCTTAGGCTTCGGCTTCCCGCAAGCAGATTTCTGAGGTCATTCACCCCCTTTTCAGTTTCAACTGCCGATGCTCACCGCTGTCGCCTCTCAAACCGGATGAATGAACAAAACTGCGTTTTTTGGTTTAAAATCGGTACTGCGTATCTCCCGGTGACAGATGAAAGCGGATCTAAACGTCAAATGAAGCCGGACTCTGTCTCCTCGCCGTAAACAGAGTTTTGCATAGAAGTCCTCGTGAATAAATATTATTTATTTATGTTAGACTCCATACGTGAGGAGATATTTGGACAAATATTAAACATCCTGAAGTAAATGTTAATACAGATGTACATTTACATGATAAAATCGCCTGTGGTTATAGTTATAGACGCGACAAAGTTACTTGCGTATTTCAGTGAATAACTAAGTTAAAGTGAGAGTGGACAGGACAAATATCACGTTAAACACTATAACTGATGAAGCCGTAAAGTTCACGAATGGAAACCACGTACCAACAAGTCAAGTAAGTAACACTTCAAACAACAAGGTCAACAGCAATGATTTTTTGTAAAAATGTCTACAACAGGGACAAGAGGAATGCAAGCCATTTCCAATCCATATTGCTCGAGATCTGTATGCATATTTCCAGTATCTAGTTAAAATTTTAAGCCTGAATGATATAGGCACATATATACTTTTAATGGTTAATGACAAACATCTTAAGTTTTTATCATAAAAATTGAGGCTTACTCATAACCTTGATCTCTCTTCAATAGCTGTTTCTAGGTACCTGAGGTATATGTAGTAGAGATGCTTTTAACTACCCTAGCATTCAAAGAAAGTTCATTTTCTTTTGATGGAACCAAAGTCTTACTTCGTAAGCTCTAGTCTAAATTATGGCTTAAAATATTTGGTAAATTGCCATACACTTTGATACAGATATAATATCAATATAGTACGGCACGGTCAGTCTTTGAATGGGTGATTGCGGGTGGCACTTACAACTAAGCACTATCTTGGCTCGGATGACACATTAAATTGTAGGCTCTGGTGATATTACCTATTTAGCCATGTCAAGGGCCTTCAGGTGGCTTAAAAACTCTGACACTAGGGCTAGCCACCCGGCCTATACTTACTTATAAACACAGCTTATTCTATGTCTTGGACAAGTCGCTGCTAGACATCAATCCGAGGCACATTTAGATATCAATAATATTGGGTTTGGAAAACAGCTCTTCTATTTCTTAGTTTTTAGGGTTCCGTACCCAAAGGGTAAAAATGGGACCCTATTACTAAGACTCCGCTGTCCATCTGTCAGTCTATCATCAGGCTGTATCTCATAAACCGTTGTAGCTAGAAAGCTGAAATTTTCACAGATGATGCATTTCTGTTGCAGCTATTACAACAAATACTAAAAACAGAATAAAATTAATATTTAAAGGGGCTCCCATACAACAAACCTCAATTTTTAAACATTTTTCGCTCGATATTAATAAGGGTAACAGGTAGATGCTTGAAATATTCACAGAATGTTTAGTTGTATATATAATTCAATAATAAATAATTTAATTAAAATAAAATGTGTATTTAAGGGAGGCTCCCATACAGTACGGAACATTGCATGCGCGAGTCCTACTCGTACTTAGCCGATTATTGAAAATCGTCTGACTACTGTCTTTGCGCCAGGTAAGCCTATACGAACTTACTAATTTGTTCTTCTTCGTTGGCTGTTTCTCCAAACATATTAGGGCATGCAGTGATTCCCAAAGTTGTCTGGGCTACAGCCCATCTAATACAAGTTTACATACAATTCAAACATACAATTTTTTGCCATTATTAATGATTCATCGATTAGTGATGATTCTATTTTTCGATTTCATACCGATTGTATTTGTTGAAATGTTAAATCTAAGAACATGTTTGACGACAAAAGTTATCTTAATAGTTAGGGATCTGTGGTGTAGATGAAATATCGTTTATTGTTCCAAACTAAGTACATGAAGAGGTTATAAGTAGGTACCTATAATAAAAAGTAAGTTAATGCGTATAGGCCGAGGCTAGCCCTGGTGTCAGAGTTTTTAGGCCGCCTGAAGGCTCTAACATGGCTAAGCGGTTAGAAAAAACGGTTTTAACAACGAGAAAGTTGTGTGATACATACCTTTCTAATTTGTTGAGGTTTTCGCCATCACTCATAATCACCTTCTCTCTGAAGTTTTTCAAGTTGCATAACACTGTTTTAAGCTATAATTCATCACAACAACTTAATCTTAACATATTAACACAAACTAAAGGATACTACGTATTAAATTAATCGTTTCATCATATTTTACTTTGTTTTGAATTTGCTGGCCGACTGCCAGGTCGAACTTTACATTCTCCCTAAATATTAACAAAAAAATATTTCTCCCTAAAATTACAGTTCCTAAAAAAATAATTCAAATTAGTTTAAGTATAAGAATAAACAATTTGTGGCTAATTATATTATGAGCATTGAAAGGGTTATGAAAATTGTGATAAAATCAATTTGATTTCGCTTATATCTCACTCGTGTCATATTACCATTCGGCATATTACCTATGTGCTCACCACATTTCTGTAGTACCGCATATTCAATGTATTTCTGTAAGTATCCAATATGTATCAAAGCCTACTCAATACCTTAACTTACTTAGATGAAGTTTTATTTGATAATTTTTCTATGTCGTAGTTACGAATTAAATAGCGTGAATTTAATTTAACGGATAGACCAACGGACGCACACAATGATCTTATATGGGTTTCTCGTTTTAAGTTGTTTGGTTTTGTAATTTGTAGTTTTACGGTAGTGACACGGGTAATTTTTTTTTGCTGTTCTAACAACTTTCAACTGCAGTAGTGAGAAGAGTCATTCATTTACTGTTCTTACTACTGGTAGTAAGATTGGTAGTAACACTGGCAACAAACGGTAGTGATAATTATAATGTACCTAGTAAATCAACTTTACATGATCAGTAGCATTCAAAAAAGAACTTTTACAGTATATCCAAAGACGAAGAAGCATAAATGTACATATTTCACTACAAAATCGGGACGCTTTGCATTGCTAGCAACACATAACTCTAAGACACATTTTACGTTCCGTTTTGTTTTTATCTTCATTTTTTAAATATATCTTGTTAGCTATGTTTACTCGTTTCTATTGTGTTTAAATATAAAAATACTCTTGAAATTACTATTGTCATACATTTTACTTAGTAAATGTGTTGTACCAAGGCAAATGATAAGTCTGCATCGAGTTGCATCAAGTTTTAAAAACGGAACGCAGGAAAGACCGATTCAGGGCTCCATTGCCTTCAATTTTGATAGTTCGTTCGAAATCCATGCTCACCGTAAAAGTTACATAGTACCAAAGCTTCAGCGGTCGAATACCACCCACCGAGCTTAGAATTGATACCGATCCACCGAGCTCGGGAATTACATAGTAGGGCCACAGTTCTGGTGTCAGAGTTTTTAAGTTACTGACTTCGTATGAAAATGGTTAAAATAACCGGGACCTAAATGTTAACGAATCATACAAGCTACGGTACCGCTCTGTTGTAAATGCCAGCTGCTGTCATCCATCCGAACAATGACTGTACCGAACAATGCTTAACTTCAGTGATCACCAAGAAACCAAGTCAAACTATGCTATAACCTACCTCTTTACCATAAAAAATGTATTTTGAAATTTAAATAAAAGGATAACCTGTAACATTTACTTATGTTTAAAATTAACGAACATGGCAATAATAAAATGAAATCCATCGAAACGAACTTAAGACCAAGGGACGTATTCCAGGATATCACTGCACATACTCATGATTGTAACTAACTTTCTCTTTAAGTATGGAAACTAAAACATTTTAGTATATAGTTCATCGTCTGTACTTAAAGACCCGTATGAGTACTTAAGCGCTGTTTTACAAAACAATGTACATATAAAAATCTAAGGAGACCTGTGAATGTCAGACACTGGAATTCATGCTGGTAAAATGAACCTACGCTGATGAACCTATACCTAATTATTTCTTAATTCCTCTGTTAAACCCAGGTTCTCGCCACAAATATTAATGTATGCTCTACCAACTTCGATTAAAAATCATCGTCAGCAATAAATAGTTAAAAAGAATCGCGAAGCGATGAGAAGAAGGTGGATTATGTAATGTAAAGAGAGCTCAAGCTATTTTTGGCTTCCTATACAAATAAATCTGTCGTCTGGGTCTGCTCATAATACTCTTGTGAAGCTTCTTGTAATAAATCCTGGATATTGACAAGGGTATCTACGAGTATGTGTAATTGTGTATGTTAAATTCAGTCGGACGATGTGGTTATATCCGAACCACTCACACATGCGAAGATCTCTACATTTTGCTAGGTATAGGGTCGTCCGGGATTGTGGAATCCAAATATATGTATATCTATGCCTTCTGTCATCCATTTGCAAACTATAACATCATGTCGTCTCAGCAACATCAATTAGCTTCATTGATCCATGATGTTCTACTTGTATTAATTAATGTTAAGTGAAGTTTCCTGTTATAATTGCTAAGGCTACATTTTCATTGTAATAAACGTTTACAATTTTAGATTTGGAAATAATCAGCATCATTTCATTCGTAGAGCTCATGTCGTAGTTTGTCTAGGCGTTTCTTAGTGATAAATTTGAGGGACGTTCGACACGGTAGTCTTCGTATAGGTGACCACAGGTGGCATTGATAACTGAACGATACCCTTAAATCAATATTTTTATATTATTTATATATCCCGGATCTTCTGGAGCCTTTAATGATACAATTACAACAAATGCCTACTTATTTGATTTTCTTTTTATAAATATCAATGCCAATACAATATGCCATTTCATGTTGCAACTATAAATTCAATAAACAGCAAACGAGCGTAAATAAACAGATCAACTTTATTTTTTAAGTAGACTGTGTTTGACTTTTTGTAATATGATACAGAGGCTAAAACACACTTGGCACAAAGGTGAATCAAAAACGTTTTGTACAGGCAACTCATAAGTGATTCCACGACCTAAATGCATCATACGGGCACTGAATGGCCGAATCAATACTTTGTAGGTAGCAGCAGCTGGTGCACCTGTGCCGGTGCCGCTCGTACGTTCTGCAACTGAGTTCTATTGCACTGAGATCTCAGATCGCTAGGAATATCGCCGCTTTCGGCAGCGAAATGACGTTCCACCTTTGAAAGTCGTTCCGACTTTAATACCTATATAAGATGCTGAAATAAGTTCAGAGCAATCGCTTTAAGTAGTATTGAACATTTAGGTATACAATTTAGGTACGGTATTACTATGGAAATTTACGTGGTTTTCACACATTTTAAACGATATGAAACGGGACTCACTCACGTGTTCGTATAGTCATAACACGACTATAGTTTCGGTCGCGTTCGGTGTCTTCAGGGAACCAGAGGACTTGACCGTGGGACTGGTGGAGATATAGTGAGCTCAGTGTGCTGAAGTATCCCCGACGGATACCGTGATATCGATGAAGAGGATATTCAGTGCACGCCGACACAACAATCCTCTCTACCCGCCCCCGCCCCGCCACCGCAACCGCTGTCATCGCGAGCGCTACGCGCCGCAGCCCGCAGTGCATTGCGAGACGGCTCCGCGTGCTAGCACTCGCCAACTTGAGAAAGGTCGCCGAACGCGACCGAAACTATAGTCGTGTTATGACTATACGAACACGTGAGTGAGTCCCGTTTTATATCGTTTAAAATGTTAGGTACAGTATATCATAATCATATCAACTCATACGGCTTGTAATCAGCACAATTCTGCGGCTTTAGAGCTTTCATAGATCCCAAATTGCTACAGATGTCAGACAAAGTGCCGATGAAATATTTGCTAGTTGGAGTCGACCGCCCGCGCCCCCAATTAGTATTAATCACACACATATGATCCCATTTCACAGTCCACAGGGTGGGTCCACCGAACTCAACCGAATCGGAATTTCTATTAAGGCTTTTTTTCGGATAACATAATTTATCTATACCGGGTTTCCTCCACGTACCTATTCTCTTTTCAACTAACTTAGTTATTCCGCTGGACTAGAGCGGCAACAAGCTAAGCGCTTTTTTAAAAATCAAGTTAATGCAATAAAGATCTTTATTAGATGCTTCTAAAAACTAACTTTTTTTACTAAAAATACTTTAATATTGGTGTAGTCAGAATCAGAACTATATTTTGCGCGATTCTGAGCGTCACTTCAATTTCCGATGTCTCAGCATTGCGAAATGGAATCGCAAATAAATCAATAAGTTTACATTTTCGTTCTCGTGTGACTAACGGTATTTCGGGGGAAAATAAATATCAACCGACGAAATACTTAGCTACCATTAAAAGTTTGGTTTGATACGAAAAGCCGGTAAGTATATCTGCTCATTTGTCATGTAAGAGAAACAGACAAAAGAAACAAAGTTTAATAACTTATGTATTAACTTTTCGGTGTTCTTTTTTATGAAACATGTCGAGAACAATATCTATACTTTTATTTAATGATGATAATGATACGCTAACGCCCTGCAGTGGTCTATTAATAACTACTTTTCGCAAAAAAAAAAGGCAAAACCGCTTTCCATCGTGTACAAAATTCACACATTGTACACTTAACTGCGTTAAACATTTACTGTGGTTAAACGCACTTATAAATAAGGCTCTTCAAATAGCTAAAACATAATTACTATACGAGGTTATCTGCTTGCCCTGTACTTAGCCAAAAGGGGGTGATTAAGACCATCATTATGAACAACTTTTACTGTGGGGCCAACCCGGAATTAAAGAAAAAAATATCAGCTATTCCATACAAAATTGCAATTCGGACTCGACAAAATGTAGGAAACAGCTGTTTCTTTTCGAATTCCGCAATGGCCCGTGGTAAAAGTTGTTCACAATGATAGTCTAAATCACCTCCTTTTGACTTAGTAGGTACATCAGTTCTGAATAACCCTGGAAGCAATAACTGCAAGTATTTTGGTTAAAAAATATATATCTCGTGAAGACTAAAAAGCAGTAGGTACGTAGGGTGATAAAAGAAAAGAATATAGAAAAGCGCCTAATCACTGATGAATGTGAAAGATAAAATTTCGTACTATAAAATGAGGGTTTTTTCAAGGGAGGACTATGTTCAACATTGAAACAATAGTAGGTAAATAGGCTTGTTATAGTGATGACGAACGATGAAGTGCAGTAAACCGATATAATTTTTATAATTATGTATGAACAAAATATCCATTGGTATATAATTACATGTTCTCTCATTAGGTAAATCAACAACAGATGCCAATTCATAAGAAACGTCCAATAGAACAAACAACGTCGATGGAAAAACAATCAACCAAAAATCAAAGCATTTAACCTGTTGTTGATTGTTTCCGTAAATGCGACGTGCCCGTGAAGACAGAACAGGGGCCTTATTGTGTAAACGCTCTGACGTTCGGCTTCGCTTTTCCTCCCGCTCGCTCTCGTTGCGTAACTGGCGCGAGCAGGAGAAAAAGCGAAGCCGAACGGAGCGCTTACACAATAAGGCCCCTGATCAGGGTCAGACATCAGCCCTTCCGTAAGACAAGGCAGCGCCAGCCTCGTGCCTGCCACCCGCGTGACGAGGGTACACACTACACATCCTAACAAAGTTAAGAGTCCACCCCAATAAAATAACATTAGATTTTTCCATCGATTTCGCGACAAATCGCCGGACTGTTAGGTCATCCGTTTGACCGAGGCGGTGTGAGTGAAATATCACATCTCTGAAGATAATAGCCCCAGAGGGATTTGGTTCAATCGAATGTTGGGAATTGGAAAGCTATGTCGCCTAACTGATCCGAAAGTAAATAAATATTTACTACATTACGCAGCATTTAGAATTGTGTCGGACGCAGTATATTTGGTGGAATCGAATCGTATTTATTATTTACAAAAGAGAAGGTACATACCATTTATAAGTAAGTATACCTATTTATTCATTACGTGTTAGAATAGTAGTAGAATTTCATCATTGGTATTATGTTATTTGTACTCAAATGACAACATTAGCGTTGTAACGTGTTATTTACGACCAGTTATCGTTAATAGATGATATGCTGTAAAGACATCGACTTGGCATTTTTTCTGTTTTAATGTAAATAGGAGATTTGCGGGTAGGAGTTGCGGGTGATATTCATAACTAAGCACTTTCGTCATAACTAAGCTCGAAAGGCCGCTTAAAAACTCTGACATCAGGGCAAACCTGCCAGTCGATATGAATTTAGGTACTTATTTTCTATTTATGGTATAAACATCGATCTGGCATTTTTTCTGTTTTAACATTGATGGGTATGAAGTACCAGCAAGTTATCAGTAACTAATTATTTTTGCGAATTCTACTAAAATCCGCTCAAGCTTCAACAGAAGAGACATACATGACATACTGCGTGTGTAGGTAGATATCAAATTTTGCTTTCGCTAATCTCGGTTCAACATTATACAACACAAAATTTTTAGACATAATAAAAGCTTTCCAAGATAATCTAACATTATTTATTCAGCATTTCACCCAGCAACAAAATTAAATAAGTGCCACACAAATCGGACACAATTACAGAGCCGAGTAAACGTACGTATTCCGGACATGCCGATCTCAAATCCAGTTAATCAATGATCCGCAAGCCAACAGTCGCCGCCAGCCTCTGATTATTTAGAGAGGGATTTATCTACATACATTTTTCCCCCTACTAAGGTAACTTTTAAACATGTAACTTTTACAACACTCGTGTTACTTTATGATGTAGTTGTGCTCGACATTTGACCATCTTTTATTTCGGCATGACAGCAACCACGATTTCGCAAACACATCAGCAGTTCCCTATAAAAAATCATCGAATCTCGAAAATAATATATATAAGTTTGCTTTTATCATACCATATGGAACAGGGACGTAAACTAGGGACAAAATCAGGTGTTATCACGCTTACTCGAAAAGTATAGCTTAAATTATTACTAGAAAGTATACCTGATAACTCAAGGTTAACAGAAATTGCAATTAATGCTGAAATCAAAAACTTTTATTAACAAAACCACCGATAAGTGACTCAGACTTGAGTAAATAGTAGTTGTGTAGGTAATAATTGTTTTTTGCAATAAATGGCAAACTGACTTTCATCATGTACAAAATTCAAATAGTATGGTCGAATTGATGGATGGTGCCTCGGAAGTATATCCTATCGAACTAATAAAGATTAAGATACATATAGTAAGTAAATAGCTTATTTGGTGCTACATGCCACATCCTTTTCTGAACAGTCAAAGCCGCCCGCCCTAGCTCCGACGGCGGGCGAATGAAATTAACGCGCGCCGCCGCCCAACTGAGCGGAAACCTGATTTGTAGAAATTGGAAATGCACTTTGCGGAAAGAATTTCTGCTTGTATGAACTGCTTCTTCCAATTTTTTCTAAAATTTTCAGAGATAATTCATTTTTTTTCTAATGTCTAACGATTTTTAAATATTTTTTTAGAATAACGATTTTTATTTGGTAGGGACTTCTCAAACCATTCCATCCGGAGATTTGAGGATTTCAACTGTGAACTGTGAGCTTAATGTGTTCCCGTCAAAATGGGTGTCTTCAATCTCGAGTAAACAAGCAAATTTATCCATCCATCCATTAGCCGTAAGACGTCCACTGCTGGACATTGGCTTCTTCTACAGATTTTCAATAAGGCCGGTTAGAAGCGGCCTGCATCCAGCGCGTTCTTGCGATCTTTTTTATATCGTCAGTCCACCTAGCCGGTGGACGTCGGTCGAGAACTTTACGACCCTATCGGCCATCTGTTCTCCGAACTATGTGTCCTGCCCACTGCCACTTTAATTTGCTAATCAGCTGGGCTATGTCGGTAACTTTGGTTCGTCTACGGATCTCCTCATTTCTGATCCGATCCCGCAGAGAGACACCGAGCATAGCCCTCTCCATAGCATGTTGGGCTATCTTGGTCTTATTTATAAGGCCCACAGCAAAATACCACATGTCATCACTGGTAACACACATCTGTCGAAAATCTCTCTAGCAAATGTAGACCTGCCAGCTAACCGTGCTTCATCTCAAGGCACTATACTTATCACGACATGCGATCAAATCTGTAAACTCTATGTACGAATATACTAAATTTTAAACAAACATAAAATATTGTACTTACCAGAATTATTATCCTCATATTGATTTAGAAAAAAAAAACATTTTGCTAGATAAGATTCTTGTTGTCTATGTTAATTATTGTTTTTACAAATTGTAACAAATTCAGTTTCACTATTATCTACTACTACTACCATTATTACTTTGTATCTAAATGTACATTTACCATTTATAGTTAATAATTCAAACTTATCTTCAGACATCTTAATACCATCGTCTTAATACGCAGCATACTTCGGGAACTAACAATAAATTGTGCGTAAACACAGACAATGTCTGCGTACACGAGTTGGTAGCAAGTTTGCGAGGTTTGAACCATAGACATAAACTAAGCTATACTAGATTTGAACAAGGCTAAGGACTCACGGAGCGGTTTTTAGCCGCGCCCGCCGCGGTTGCGGGCTCGCAGCTTCTGTCGAATGCAGATATAATTAAGTATATGTAAAAAAAAATAAAGCAGATATCACGGCGCGGTTTTACTCCCGCGGTGTGCGCGGTTGTTTGCGGCTCTCGCTCGCGCGGAATTCGGTCAGCCTCGGCGGTTTGCAACCGCACGCTCTGACGACGACGGCTGCGTAACCGCACAAATAACCGGTCGCGTGAGTCTATGCTCACCGCCAAATAAAACCACGGAGGGCACGGAAAAAAACCTCTTCGTGAGTTCTTAGCCTAAGAGGCGCGGCGGGCGCCAAATGGCACTCGCTCCGTGAAACCTTTGTTCACAGTTCGTAGAAGCGTTGAATGATGTATCATAGCAAACAGTTGACGTAACAAAATACTAGTCTAGTAATTCTACTAATATTTTAAACGTGAAAGTTTGTAAGGATGTATGGATGGGTGGATGGATGTTTGTTACACTTTCACGCAAAAACTACTGAACGGATTGAGACGAAACTTTGCAGTAATATAGCTTATATATCAGAATAACACATAGGCTATAAATTATAATGATATTGCGTAAATTTTCCATAATGTAACTATAAGTGTTAAAAGAGTAGGAAAAAATCTGCTATCTGCAAGCTATTCTAGAGTGCGCTTCAAGAAATGTAAAAAAAACAACTTTCGAATTAAACAACCGTCAAATCATTTTCAATTTTCCACCTCCTTTTTTAAGGGTGGTAAATTAGAGCCTCGGGTTTGAAAGACGGAAAGTGTCATAGTCTACTTTTCATCCCGGATAAATAAAGGGTTCCCATGGGATAGCACAAAAATCAAAATATCATGCGGGCGAAGCCGCGGGTAAAAACTAATAGCGAATAAAGAAGGGTCAAAAGTGTCAAAAGAGACAATAGGCTTTTTACGGCTTAGACCTCAGAAGAATTACAAGTAATAGAAGAAGTGCATGATGTGCTTATGAGCCTCAAGTCAGAGAGGGCTCCTGGGTGGGATAATATCCCAACTAGTTTCCTTAAATTGGCTAAACATCACGTAATTCCAATTATATGCCACTTAGTAAATCTATGCTTCTCTCTGGGCGTATTTCCTTTGCTTTTAAAGAAATCTATAATAACTCCCGTCCATAAAAGTGGTGACACAAAAGATGAAAACAACTATAGACCAGTGTCGGTACTGCCGTGTATTTCAAAAATTCTAGAAAAATTAATTAATAGCAGGCTTATTAAATACCTTAGCAAATTTAATATAATATCTGACTCACAATTTGGATTCCAAAGTGGTAAATCTACTGAAGATGCTGTTACAGCTGTTACTTCCTTTATAGTAGATCAAGTAGACCAAGGACGTAAATGCGTAGCTGTATATTTAGATTTAAAAAAAGCGTTTGACACCGTATACGTCCCCATTCTTCTGCAAAAATTACACGAGATTGGTATTCGAGATATAGCCCTAGCTCTTCTGAAAGACTACTTAAGTAATAGGAAACAGAGAGTCAAAATTGGAGTGCACATCAGTGAAGATGCAGATATTACATACGGCGTACCTCAAGGGAGTGTGTTGGGACCTACTTTGTTCTTAATATATATTAATAATTTATGCAACCTTAATCTATCGAACGCAAAAATCTTTTCCTATGCTGATGATACAGCGGTTGTGTTTTCAAACACCACATGGGAAAAAGTACGGGTACAAGTAGAACAAGGTCTTCTAAAAATAAACCACTGGTTAAAGCAAAACTTACTCACCCTAAATGCTTTGAAAACAAATTATATGTGTTATACTAAGTATAATCGAACCCAACCTAAAAGCGACTTCAGTATAAAACTCCATGAGTCAGATACTATACATAATTCTATGTGTAATTGTACAATATTAAATAAAGTAAATTCAACCAAGTATTTGGGAGTTCATATTGACCAGAGACTATCTTGGTTTACACAAATTGATGCTGTTGGTGCTAGGATAAGAAAATTGGTTTGGATTTTTAAGTCTCTACGACATGTTGCACCACAACATCTACTGAATAAAATTTATATAGCTTTAGGTCAATCTATTTTATCGTATTGTTTGCCAATTTGGGGAGGAGCAGCTAAAACTAAATTTATAGAGGTTGAAAGGGCCCAGAGAATTTTACTCAAAGTTATGTATTTCATGCCATATAGATATCCTACTAACCAACTATATACATTAAGCCAGCTTCTAACTGTCAGAAAACTTTACATTGTACAAGTAGTTCTCAAAGTTCATAAAGATACGCCATATAGTGATAACGTTCTTAACAAAAGAAGAAAGGATAAAGCAATTGTGGTCCAACCTGTCAAAAGCTCTTATGCTAGCAATCAGCTTGTTAACAAATCAGCAAGATTATACAATGAAGTTAACAAAATTTTGAATATTTATCCTATGAATTGTCACGAATGTAAAAAACATCTAACCAGTTGGATACTTACTAAAAACTATGAGGAAACAGAACAACTGTTACAAATCAAGAAATAATAAATAAATCAACTTAAAAGTGTATGTATTTTGGTAGAGTATTTGGACTCAACCCACACACATGCACGGACACACACACGCATAACACACACACGCACAACACACACACAACACACACACGCACAACACACACACGCACAACACACACACGCACAATACACACACACACACACACACAAATATTAAAATAAAAATATATATATGTTTTTGGAAAATGTTTGCAAGTTAGAGATTAAATTTAAAATGTTTTCTTTTTGTTAAAAAAAGGTTAAATTGTTACCAAGATTGTTACCATAGTATGGATATCGAAGAGCGGGGTCTTCTGACACAGGTATTTTTATACTTAATAGAATGCCCCAATCTACAGTAAGTTAGTGAATTATTGGTTACAGAAATAAAAACTTATTATTATTAAAACTTATTATTATTATTATATGTAAAAAAAAATAAAGCAGATATCACGGCGCGGTTTTACTCCCGCGGTGTGCGCGGTTGTTTGCGGCTCTCGCTCGCGCGGAATTCGGTCAGCCTCGGCGGTTTGCAACCGCACGCTCTGACGACGACGGCTGCGTAACCGCACAAATAACCGGTCGCGTGAGTCTATGCTCACCGCCAAATAAAACCACGGAGGGCACGGAAAAAAACCTCTTCGTGAGTTCTTAGCCTAAGAGGCGCGGCGGGCGCCAAATGGCACTCGCTCCGTGAAACCTTTGTTCACAGTTCGTAGAAGCGTTGAATGATGTATCATAGCAAACAGTTGACGTAACAAAATACTAGTCTAGTAATTCTACTAATATTTTAAACGTGAAAGTTTGTAAGGATGTATGGATGGGTGGATGGATGTTTGTTACACTTTCACGCAAAAACTACTGAACGGATTGAGACGAAACTTTGCAGTAATATAGCTTATATATCAGAATAACACATAGGCTATAAATTATAATGATATTGCGTAAATTTTCCATAATGTAACTATAAGTGTTAAAAGAGTAGGAAAAAATCTGCTATCTGCAAGCTATTCTAGAGTGCGCTTCAAGAAATGTAAAAAAAACAACTTTCGAATTAAACAACCGTCAAATCATTTTCAATTTTCCACCTCCTTTTTTAAGGGTGGTAAATTAGAGCCTCGGGTTTGAAAGACGGAAAGTGTCATAGTCTACTTTTCATCCCGGATAAATAAAGGGTTCCCATGGGATAGCACAAAAATCAAAATATCATGCGGGCGAAGCCGCGGGTAAAAACTAATAGCGAATAAAGAAGGGTCAAAAGTGTCAAAAGAGACAATAGGCTTTTTACGGCTTAGACCTCAGAAGAATTACAAGTAATAGAAGAAGAAATTTAGCAAAAATTTTACTCAAATAAAAACTATGTTACAGCTGTTTTATTCATGTCTGGTTAAACAGCATAAGCGAGAGTGAGTGGAACAAAAAAAACGCAATGTCTGTCGCATACGTCATAATCACCAGTTGGAATGTCAAAATGGTTAAAATTTGGTTAGATTGGGTCATTTGTCTTTGTCGGAAATTTGAACCCTCTAGTTCCAGTAAGAAGGTACAAATCTCTGATCATCTTACCTTCCTACTTTTTACCTTTTTGAATTCGGACACCCGAGATAGCTTAGTGCTATTTTGTGAAACCCTTCGAAATTACGTAAGTTCGGGTTATGTGCATCTTTATCTAACACCTTTTAAATTTCATATTTAAAATGTGACAGAATGATGTATATTTCTTGCTATTTTAGTACTGTTTCTTACTAGAAACAGTACTAAAATAGCAAGTACTCTTTGTTCTTATTCTATGGCTTAGACCTTCTACTTAGAACACGGTCTTTGTCTCTGTGTCACGGATCCACCATTGGACAAATCAGTGACAAACGGTGCAATAGGCATGATGACTGGGTAAAAAATAACATTATTATAATTAGTCCGTGAGTTAGGTTGTCAAAAATTATTGGACACGTTTATTTTCTTTTGTCAATCAAACAACGAATATTAAAGATATATCTTGTCATAATTTAGGAGTGGGGACCGTGACGTCACCTCTCTCACAGAAGTCTATACATTTGTTTAGCACTTATGACGGCACGTATAATTAGTCTGTCAGATATATAATGTCTATCTGACGGACTAATTATATTTTTTAGTCATATGCATATTGTCACTGGTGACGTTGATCGGTGGTTTATCCAATGGTGGTTCATGAGACAGAGAACGTTTCTAACGTTCTAAATTAGCCGATTATTTCTTTGATGAATTAAATTTAAAAGAAACCATAATTTCTGCTGATTTCCTATTTTTATTCGTGCGTACTACACGTGGTTGACCTTTGCAAAACTTTGTATTCGAATGTTTAGACAGATTAGTCTGTTATGAAGCTTTTTAGTACCTATACTATGAAGCTTTTTAAGCGTTCTTTGACTTGTTATATGTGTCTGATTCGACATTGACGTTTGGAATAACTTCAGTAGAATTTAGTAATTAAACCAGAAAAAAAGTAATCAAAAATGTAGTTTGATTTTCATTGACTTATAAAATCCCTAAATTATCGCATTTGACCTAGGCTACAGATAGCTGCTAATAAATTGCCTAGATATAGATCTATGCCCAGCTAAAGTACCTATTTATATTTTGTCTAATGTAGAGCAAGGATCTTAAGTAGATAAAACACATTTCATTACGTTAAATTAAACGATCGCTTAGTCTAATGACGGGAGACTAGTATTCTAGCCATAGTTCTGTGACTTCAAGCCTTATTGAATATCGCACTCATTCTCGGTCTCACTCGTAATATTTATTGCTCGATAAATTTTATTTGTTAGCATTAGGACTATTTTGCGAGTATTCTCTGTAATTTGTTCGAAAGCAAAATCTTATCTTAAAGCCGTGGAGCGTGGACAGAAAAGAAGCACTTTTCGGCAATATTATATAAATCACATTGAAAGAAAATATTTATAAGACTGCCAAAGGCTTGCCTTTGTGATTCGAATAAAAGGAAAAGATTGTCTCTCGTTGCTTTTGTTAGATCCGGACTGGCGTGTTCACGAGATCTCATGAATTAGTGACCTTTGGACGGGGGTGTTTGCTCAATTTGCCGGTCTTGGTTGATCAGCTGGCAGAGTTCGGATCTGTCTGTCTTTGTCCAGTGAACACAGGTGGCATAAAGCTAAAGCATAGTACAATTTGTGAGCTCTATGTAATCTATGTATCATACGTGGTATCATAATAAATCAGATATAGCTGTCATAAACCAATATTGCAACCAATACCTTTCGCAATATTGATAAAGACCATACAAAGTTATCAAGACAAAGTATTATTCAAATAATTATGTCGACTCGAGCATCAAACGATACTGAATTCTATGAAAAATTGGTATATATGTAAATATGTAAATGCGAGTGACATTTAGCTACAGTAAGTCAAATTGTATTATCAAGAATGATTATGGATACATGATGCATTTGTATTATTTATGACGCTTACCATTTAATTATCTCTTTGAAAGTTTATTCTATGAAAACTATGCCCTTTCAAAGAACTCTACATAGCCTAAAAACTAATACTAACCACTCAAGCAAGCTACACTGTATACATAGACAGATCTTTTCCATCTCAACTCAACCAATATTTTCAATAGATACCTATTTTACGCGCACAATATTTAAGTAAATAAATCTACTTTCTTCGTTCCTTTGAGATGAATATAATTTCAGATCAAATTGATAGATCCTCGAAACCCGAGTGGATCTGAGTGCGAATAGCTAATTGAAGGTCGTCCTGTCTATCGAGACCTGCCTAATGGCAAGGGAATTTGTCCCCAATTTACTAAGGCCGCAAAAATGACTTAGACGCCGCGAAAATGTACTTAGGACGAGTATACAATGTCGGCCAAGATTCGTAGAGGGGCGTAGCGGCTCGTAGAGGCTCATTGTTTTATGTTTATGCTCGCTTAGGTCTAATAGGCTTTTATAATCCTTACAGCCTACGGACTAGCGTATATGATATCTTTAGATAGATATTATAATTATATTTGATACATTTGATATATTGACAGCCTCGGTGGCTCAGTGGTTAGTGACCCTAACTTCTGGGTCAGAGAGGCGTGGGTTCGATCCCCACCCAGGGCAAATATTTATGTGATGAACATAAGTGTTTGCTCTGTGTCTGGGTGTTATTTAGTTACTATCTATATAAGTATGTATTTAAAAATAAGTGTATGTAGTATATCAGTCTCTGGCAGCCATATCACAAGCTTTGCTTAGTTTGGGGTCAGAGGCCGTGTGTAAGATGTCCCCTAATATTTATTTATTTATTATTTATTTATTTTCTGTGAGTATAACCAACACAGGCCCATCGCTGGTCAGGCGTGGATGAGATTGGCCCAAGATAAGAAACAATGGCACATAAGAGAGGAGGCCTATATCCAGCAGTGGGTCGACACAGGCTGATGATGATACAATAACCAACACAGTACATTTGAAGACACTTATTCCATTTTAGCTTTACTTGTAGCATTTGCGTAGCAGGTTTTTGTACGTAATCTTAATACGTGTAATTATATTACATTTATGGTTTTTTAGTAGGTACATTAATTTTACTATTTTACTATTCTTCTGCTTTTTTTATATTTGTGTAACGATGTTCCTAAGCTACATAAATACAAATATTTACATAGATATCGCATGTAAAGGCCGCATTTCACCGGTGCCCCCACACCCCATATCCACTCAGACAGAAAATACAGAAGCACAAACATGGCCGCGATTCGGGGGCCTACATTCATGGGGTCGGTAAAAATACACAGAGAAAGGTTGGGCCCCAAGGTCTCGCTATTTTCACCCGAATCGATGCCGCCGGTTCCTGAGTAGGACAACCCTTCTGGGCTGAAATCATCGTGTAAAGTTTGACTGAAAATTAAAAAAAAAACCTAAAAGTAATACCGAGAAGTTATTTAGGTGACCTTGATGTGGAAAGCTAGTCTAAGGAAACGCAAAGTCTTAGTCAAATCAAAGTTTAAACGCAGTATAGGTTTACGTTTGACTACTTACTGATGTCATGCAGATATGCGGTCTATGGTGTAGCACTCTTTACCGAGAAGGTACCTATTTACTCGTGTATGATACGAATTTAATAAAATCACGTACTTTTCATTAGATAAGATAGTCTACACATAAAATATCTACTCTCGTGCTTGCAAAATTTACTTCACCGATTCTCTGACCACAGATTTTAAGACTAAGAGAGATGATAGCGCACTTTCGAAAAATGTCCACAACATGTTCCTAAATACGAATTTAAAATAAATTAAACATTTTTGATATAGCTAAATAGATTATGCATTGATGTGATTTATTTAATTTAATTTGTATTTTAATTTAGATTTCAATTGATTCTGATTCCAATTTTTTTTTTTTTTTATTATTCAATGTCATGATTTAACTTTTAAATTTATTTGATTTATGTTATTTAATTTGTGTTTTAATTTCACTTAATTCTGATTCCAATTTTATATTATTATACTATCTAATTTTTAATATAATTCTTAAAGACCCTTTTTATGTTAAAGCGCGAATTTGATCAGGATAACTCCGCTTGTAAGGGCTCCCAAGAGACCGGCCTAGCCGAGTTTGGGACCCACTGTTGATTTCAATGTATAGTTAGGTACAATATTGGTATAATTTTATTGACATTGCTAACTTAATCATATTTTGGTAAATAAAAATTTTCTTTCTTTCTTTCTTTCATTTCTAAGCCCATTTTTGTAAACCCAAATTTAATTGTCAAAGCAAAAACATTAACACAACATTTACACTCGCTTATTGCAAATCGCGGCTAGATTTCTTTCAAGTTCCATTGTGCGTAAATATGTAGGTGCTACATTGGAGCCGCGTCCCGAAGCAACAGGTTTGTCCCGTTTGTCAGCTTTCTTTCGGCAAACAGTCACTTTATCCAGGGATCTACCGCGCGTAATATAAGAAGAGCTACTATAAGTAAAATTGATTCAGTTTCGTCGTTTTCCTGCTTGAAATGAAAATTTGATAGCGCGTGTAATTGAGCGCAGGTAATTTTTCGGTTTAATATACCTGAGTAAACAGGTTGAACTAAATTAAAAAATAAAACAGATATTTCTTTCTTAATCTTTTAGGTGAGCATGCTACAACCTTGCCCGTTGTCTGTATCTTACATATACAGGATGTAGTCAAACGAAAATCTACCCGATTTGTTTAAAAACAAAATACTGACGTTCGGTGAGTTACTGACTTTATACAAATAAATTGGGTAACTTTTAACTGCAAGTTAATTCTTAGACTGTAAATATCTTTTATTTTTAATATTTCATTTACAAGTAAAGTATTTTTAGAATTTATTAGTTTTTAAAACAGACGATTTATTTCCTAACAGTAAGCTGACTTTATTAAGAATTTTTAGAATACTTAGTCTCAAATATATTCTAGTTTTTATTTCAAAACTATGTACAGTTTTGAATACACCCTATAGTTTTATACTTTTCATTAAGTTTGACATACACGATGCGATGATTTGATCAAATTTTCGCTTCATGCCAACTGGACACTCATTCAGTTAAAGAAAAGGCAGGAATTGGTGGTTCACGATTTGAACCACTTCCTGAATGTTGATTAACTCTTGTAATTTTAATTTTACGCGAGAAATGGTCAGAACTAAAGTTGCTTATAATTTGATTTCTTACATTTTTGTTTCCCATTAACTTTTTCTATGATTGATATTTTTCAAATAGAACGAAAAAGGTATCTAGATGTGCAATTTTCTAGCTTCTATAACTATAACGCCCCGTCGTTTTTGCGTAGGCGGCAAACAGGGTTATCGGGAGAAAAATACGGCAACAGTCACTGAAATGAGATAGGTATTTTTCATGACAACCACATTATCCCTCTGGTTGTAATTGTAATAGCTCTATGATCAGATATAGGTACGCCAACCTATAATGGTCCGGCTACATCTACGCCCAACGGCGAAGTTATCGTCACTGGGGGCTCACTCAACTAATTCAAACGGTAGTAATTGGTTGTTCACGATTTGAACTACTACCTGAAGCTGGGCACACACGATGCTCGCATCAATTCATCAGATCAGTCCAGCGAGGTCCTAATATAGTTGCATTGTCGGTAGGTAGATACTCGTATTGAGGAATCAAAAAGACACCCCTATTTTATTCGAAAAATATTGATTTAACAAAAAAATGATGGGTTTCAAAGTTGCAGAAAATCAAATTTCAAACAACTTTGATTTTGATGATTTCTCATGAAAAATTGAAATAACACAAGTTATTGAAGAAATGAAATGAACAACCAACTATATAAAAAATTTCGATCCTACAAAAAGTTGATGGGAATCAAAGTTGTAGAAAATCAAATTTTAAACAACTTTTGTACCGATAACATCTATCGTAAAATTGAAATAACACAAGTTTTTGAAGAAACGAAATGGTACTACCAACTATTTAAAAAAATATCGATCCTACAAAAAGTTGATAGGAATCAAAAATGTAGAGAATCTAATTTCAAACAACTTTTTTTCCTATAATTTCTGCTGTAAAATAGAAATAACACAAGTTATTGTAGAAATGAAATGGTACCACCAACTATTAAAAAAATATCGATCCCACAAAAAGATGATGGGAATCAAAGTTATAGAAAATCTAATTTTATACAACTTTTGTTCCCATAACTTCTGCTGTAAAATTGAAATAACACAAGTTATTGAAGAAATGAAATGGTACCACCAACTGTTTAAAAAAAATATCGATCCCACAAAAAGTTGATGGGAATGAAAGTTATAGAAAATCTAATTTTAAACAACTTTTGTTCCCATATTTTCTGCTGTAAAATTGAAATAACACAAGTTATTGAAGAAATGAAATGGTACCACCAACGGTTTTAAAAAAATAGCGATCCTAAAAAAAGTTGATGGGAATCAAAGTTGTAGAAAATCAAATTTTAAACAACTTTTGTTCCCATAACTTCTATCGTAAAATTGAAATAACACAAGTTATTGAAGAAACAAAATGGTACATTTTTCTAATTCAAAAATTATCTATCCTACAAAATTATGATGAGAATCAAAGTTGTAGAAAATCCAATTTTAAACAACTTTTGTTCCGACAACTTCTGATGACAATTTGTGTAACACAAGTTATTGAAGAAACAAAATGGTACAACTATATATTTAAAAAAATATCGATCCTACAAAAAGTTGTTGGAATCAAAATTGTAGAAAATCAAATCTCTTGATTTCCTACAACTTTGATTCCCATCAACTTTTAGCATGATCTTTATTTTTCGAATAAGACAGTGGTGTCATTTTGTTTCTTCAATAAATACCTACCAGCAATGTTTAAGTACATGATGATACTACATGGCCCCTACTGCACTGATCTGACGAAACTATGATCGAGTTTCGTGTGAGCCCAGCTTCAGGTAGTGGTTCAAATCGTGAACCACCAATTCCTATCTTTTCATTAACTGAATGAGTTCCCAGTTGGCATGAAGCGAAAATTTGATCAAATCATCGCATCGTGTATGGCCACCTTTAGAAACACTACTTACCATCACCGGTAGGGCTGGCACACCTTCAATGTTCCTGGAAATGTGGGTTTGAAACACTTTGTATCAATTAATCAAATGAAATACTTCTACATGTAACACAACAAAACTTCAAAATATCTTAACTGAAAACAGTACAAAGTAATTTAAAAAACTCAATTTACTTGTCGCACCCTTACCGTACATACCTTAATAGATTCATACGTACGTTTACAACACGTTTCCAATACGTTTGAAACAGAAAAAATGCCAAGTCGATGCATAAATAGGATCTTTATTTTTCACATTTGTAATACAAATACAAATGACTAAGTACATAGTGTTTCTTAAAAACATGTGTGATAACACATAAAAATTAATAAATTAATTAATTAGTAATTTATACGAAATCTATAACAACATGTCGATAACGATGTCGGTTATGGACAAGTATGATTAATTTTCCACAACACCTTACACGGACTATGTCGCTATTCTTATTTGCTACTGATCAGTTATTGTCAGAATACTACTAATATATAATCGGATGACACGTTAAAATGTATAACCCAGTTGTTTAACCGTTTAGCCATGTCAGAGGTCTTCAGGCGACCTTAAAACTCTGACACCAGGGCTAACCACCCGTCCTATACGAACTTTCTTACATTATCACAATGATGTTAAACTTCAATGCATTATCAGAATACGTCTTAAATAGACTAACATCAGAAATAATATATAAGAATTCGTATAATTTATATAGCGTTACGGTTAGTATCGAGCTACAAGTAGCAAATACTCGTTCCTAAGGCTGGAAGAGCTCTGTTTTTCCTCGAAATTAAAACAAGCGGTTTATTTAAATTCCATCGTTTAGACAGGACCATTTCAAATACGAGGTCTCGGCACGGAGGTATTACTTAAGTAATTGTAGGTAAAATTTCCTGCTCGCACAGTAAATTAATACTCACAGTAATATAACGCAATATGGAGTCGGCACAATGGTATAAGTAATATCGTAATAAAGCCGAAAGCCTGCGACGTATGTCCATAAATTTCCGTCGGCAATTTTCTGCGTATGGCGACGATACGTTTTCAGATCACGTTTCTAGGGCTCGCCGGCGTAACTCGGTCATATGATTCTATGAACTTCTGCGAAAATTTATCGTAAAGGTGTAATTACCCATCTGTATTCGCCCGGAACATTTGCTTCACTCATAAAACGGAAATGTCTAAATGGATCGCCGTAAATCTATTCTGGTCGGCAACTTGAGGTCTAGATAAGAAGTAGGTATTCCTAGTTGATTTAACAAAATATTAATGTGTTAAATAAATTGTATGAAAAATGGAAATACGGCTTACTAATTTTTCTATTTTAGCAATAACAATTGTGCCTTTATCGTTCTTTTACTTGCATTAAGTATTACCTGATTCTTTTACATTCATCTCATACCTACGCTGCTAAAATTATAGAATGCCGATACTAGGGTGCCCAGTTAGAATAATACGATAAGTTAAGAATTGTGTCCAATTGATAAACATGCTTTTTAGGTTGCTTAGTCAGAGTTGCCAGAGATACCTATTGGTACTAAAAAATTGGAAAATATTTTTTTATTAAATCGGATTGCTCTTTTTAGGGTTCCGTACCCAAAGGGTAAAAACGGGACCCTATTCCAAAGACTCCGCTGTCCGTCTGTCTGTCTGTCTCCAGGCTGTATCTCATGAACCGTTATAGCTATAAAGCTGAAATTTTCAGAGATGATGTATTTCGGTTGCCGCTATAACAGCAAATACTAAAACAGAATAAAATTAATAATTAAGGGGGGCTCCCGTACAACAAACCTGATTTTTAGACGTTTTTCGTAACAGGTGGATGCTTGAAATTTTAACAGAATATTTAGTTTTATATTCACTTCAATAATAAATAATAAAGTTAAAATAAAATAAATATTTAAGGGGGGCTCCCATACAGTACGGAACCCTCCGTGCGCGAGTCCGACTCGTACTTGGCCAATTATTTGTTTTTTAATGATGCAATAGACTCAGAATACCATGCACATTCTTGAGATGTAACGAGTGCTGTGTTTAGATTTTTTGATCAATATTTATTATACCTACCACCCTCCATAAATTGTAGACTTGTCCTATGATGGCGTGGCCACATTATCGCCCTACGGCGAATCTTCGTCACTGGGGGTTCATTCACTAATTCAAACGGTAGTAATTGGTTGTTCACGATTTGAACTACTACCTGAAGCTGGGCACACACGCTGCGATGATCGCATCTATTCATCAGATCAGTCCAGCGAGGTCCTGATATAGTTGCATTGCCAGTAGGTAGTTATTGAGGAATCAAAATGAAACCCTTATTTTAATCGAAAATTTAGGTGTTCGAGCCTAGGCTTGAACCACATAATGAGATTACCCTTCCAATATTCGTCCTAGTATCTGCTGTCTCGCTCACTCTGCAGGTATATTCGACACGCCCACTTCGCTCCGTCTCTTTCTCATAGCTTATAAGCAGCGCGCGGCGGGCCATTTGCTGTCAGTACGCTTTTAATATTCGTCCAGTGAACACACAAATACACAATGCAAGTGCTTTCCGCTCGGCGCCTGTTGGCCCAGCGACGAGTCGAGACATGTTTTGACATGATCACGACGGGACTGAAATCAGCCCATATGCACAGTCATTCAACGTTGTATCGCCGCCGTCGTATCAATAACTGAGTCGACGCATCAATCTATCATGGAATAACACCGAACGTGTCGTATCAGATGAAACGACGTATCGATTATGAAGTGTCACTCTTTGAGTCGACGTATCGGTTGAAACGACGATCGTTTCGGTAGCTGCGTTCCTTGAGCCAGCGCTATTTCAGACTCCAATCTACAACTAACATGCCTGAACTAACCACCATGAGTGATCTGGCGGGTGAGCCGCATCCAGACGACAAAGCGACGGCGTTCGTGGCCATTGTAGGAGTCGGTAAAACTTTCCGAATAGTTGGTGTGACTGGCCGGTGTATACTTACTCCATGCAAGACCTGTTTGGCAGCAATCACGTCACACAGGCGAGAGGTCAAGCTCCAGTTTGCCGTTCTTACAATTAACATAAACTAACAGAACTATCAAGGCCTCGATGGCCGTTTGGCAGAGCATTGCTCTATTCTCCTCACAGTTTGATGGAGTGGTTCAGCTATGATTGGAACCTAAATATCCGTTTTATACCCGTCTGGGGGAAAACGGTTCTAATTAGGTAATAAATATATGTTTGTGAGGTCATGGACCTTTGAGCTGTGTGCAACTTTAAAATTTCAACTTTCCTTCATGACCACCGTGGCTACGCATTGACCGAGAATTAAGTCGCGTTCTGAGATTTCAAGCAAGCTTAAAAACAACGAAGGTCCAGTAAGACTGATCAGCCAAAATCAAAACGGGCGTCTACTGAAGAACAGGTTAAGTAAACCTCCGCGGCACCACTGCAAGGAAGCAGCGAACATATGCTGGCAAATTTCCTGAGTCAACAAATGGCATTATTCGACAAAAGGTTGGCCATGCACGCGGAGCAAAATGACAAAGTGAAACTTCTTCTGCAGCAGCAGCAGTCTTAACTCAAGCAGAGAAAGAACTTGACAAATCCTTTGATTCAGTCACTGATGGTACAGACGAATCGGAAGATCAAGTGCATTCAGTAAAGTCCCAAGCAAAGTCTCTACGGAGACAGATTGCACATGCTTAGCGGCAGCTCGTCGCGTTACAAATTGAAGACTCCGAAAGCGAGCTGTGTTTAACTCTGTTCCTAACATGGTCAAACAGGACTTAGAGATCACTAAAGCTGATATTCAAGCGCTAGAACATTTAATTAATTGCCAAAATTTCGGAGACCCGGAACAGCGAAACATCAGGTTCTGAAACACAAAAACAATTTCAAGCGACGCCAGGGGTTTGTGCGTTGAAACCAAATAACCATCTGGTTGGTGTCAATGGCTCTTGAAAATCGAGCGAGATCTTGGAAAAGTTCGACTTAACCTTGGGCGCTATTTCAAACAATTCAATGCAGATTCTAAAGCAGATGCGAAAGCAAGTTTTTAACAAGGAAAGGAATTTGTTGAACCTAATTCGAAGTTGTGCCGAGGCGGTCTAGTGGTTGTAACGCTGGCCTGTCATTCTTGAAGTTGTGAGTTCGAATTCCGGTCCCGTACCAATGAGTTTCTTTGGAACTTATGTACAGAATTTCACATCATTGATTTTCGTTGAAAGAAAACATCGTGAAGCAAGCTACATACGTCCGGAGAAGAAATCCGGTGTATGTGAATCCACCAACCCGCAATGGGCCAATGTGGTGGATATGGCCCAAACACCCGTCATAGGTAGGTCTGCGTCGACATCCTGCAGTGGGCTATTAAAAAAGCTGGTATAGTGCAATACAGATTCGAAGTTTATATAAACTTTGAACGCTCCCATATGGTCATATAGTCATTCATTCATAACACCATTTGTTACAAGTCAAGTTGCAAACATTACTTCCAAAACATTACGATATTACATACAGTATGTATGTGGAAGGCGGGGGGGAGGTAATACAGCAACGTCGTAACCACGTAACCAAAGCCTTAAAAGTATCTATCTTACAAGTGATGCAGCCCTCTCAGACTCATTTATTGAAAAATAAAATGTGGAAGCCGTAAAAAAAAAAAAAAAAAAAGCAAGGGGAATCCACAAATGCTGTCCAGCTAAGAAGAGAGCTTGGGCTAGGCTACATACAATATGCGACTGGAAAGCGAAACATCTCAAGAAATACGATTTCGGAGAGACAGTGGCTCTCGCAGAAGCCGTCAAATACAATCCGAATGAGCTACTAACAAGCTAATAAAGGTAACGAAAAGGGCAGGTTGGAACGGCCCTTACAGTTTCCCCATCATACACGACGAACAACAGTCACGAAGGCAGAAAAGGGGTCAGGAGGAGGATAAAATGACTGCTTTACAGCAGGGTGTCTCGGAAAATACACAAACCAGTGTCGCGAAGCACTAGCATCAGTTTTGTACATTATAAACGGGTAAAAAGAAAAGTTTTTGAAAGGTATTCCTGTAAAAAAAAAAAAAAAAAACCCACTTGCACTCCGAGAGTGCCGGCAGAAGTGAAAACTGGTTCCCTTCGTTTTACGAATTTTCGGTCAAGCTACGAGTACGTCATGACCTGACGCGAGTTTAACATTCTTAGAAGTGCACAACGCCGCTAAAGAAGTTTCTACTTCAAAAAACGTACCTCTTCGTGCGACATTCTCAGAATCAAACGTTCATAGGTTTCAAACAGTGTTTCTCCCAAATATCAGTTGTTTTAAAAGCCTAGTACAATCAAAAGTTTTACAGGAAAGTACACATCAAACCAGTTCATCTCCACAATGTTTTTGGAAAGAAAAAACGAATGGGGAGATCTCTTACATCTGAAACCTAG
Source organism: Hypomecis atomaria (assembly GCA_964007245.1). Classification (NCBI taxonomy): domain Eukaryota; kingdom Metazoa; phylum Arthropoda; class Insecta; order Lepidoptera; family Geometridae; genus Hypomecis; species Hypomecis atomaria. Next base: position 7,068,339 of record OZ023288.1, read on the forward strand.
AAATAATAATAATAATGAAAATAAACATCTCACAAGCTTATATTCACGTGCCTGTGATAGAAAGCCATCGACAGTTTCTTTCCCTATCATATCAAGGAAGAATATACGAGATGATAATAATATGTTTCTCATTAACGTTGAGCGCCCCATCTACATTTTTGCGAAGTTAACGAATTGAATAGCGCAGAAAATAGGGCAAAGTCAAATAAGAGTAGTCATTTATCGGGACGATTTCTTAATAATGAATGAGGATACCGTGATCTTGAAAGGTCAGATGAGACGTGCCACGGCACTCTTAACGAACTTAGGATGGCAAGTAAATCATACAAAATCGGCTTCAGTAGCCTCAACCAAATTAGGATGTTTGGGAATCACCTAGGGCTAGGACACTATAGGTAGAGAAGATTCCAAGAGTTTGTCCTTTACCAAAGTACCACATTTGAGAAGCTGTTTTATGAGAATTTCTTGAGCCTACGATTTATTGAGAAGCTGTATTCTGAAAATATCCTGAACAGGACACTTTGGATCTAGCACATCGCAAAACATAACCCTGGGCTGGTTAAACTTTGCATCGTTAGTAATGCCTCCGAGCAGGCTTCATTGCCGCAAAATACAAAGAGCCTCGAAACACCTCTGCTCCAAAGCCTCGCACCACAGAGCTCCAATGACATAATCAGTGCAAGAAGGACCTAGTTTGGTGGCTGGAAAAAAATAGTCACAAAAATAACCGAACTCGACAATATTCATAACCACCGACGCAGCAGAGGACGGCTGGGGAGCTATAGCAAACAGTCATCGCTTATGGGGCAAATGGACAACCTCTTAGCGCCAGTGGCTCAACAACTTAAGCGAACTATAGGTAGACTACATTCGAAGTCTTTTATCGTCTAGGTTTCAAATGTTTATTGTCATGCTGCAATGGAACAGCAGATCAACAGTGGCATACATCAACAAAGAGGCCGGCACAAAGTCGACACTTCTGTTAAAAGCCACCACGATAATCGTTTTGCGAAAAAATGAAATGCCGGCTAATAGCCCGACACATTTTAGGAGTATACGATAGGATAGCAAACAGGTTGTTAAGAAACAAATCTATTCGAGAATGGCATCTCGACCAAGAAGTACTTGCGCGATATTCTAAGAACACGGTACCTACACCACAATTTGACCTATTTGTGTCTAACATCTCGGCTGAACTCCCAATACATGTCAGTGAAGGCGCCACGGATCAACACAATGTCTTCACACCCTTTAGTAAAACGAGTTACAAAAAGGCGTCTTTACAGCAAAGTAGTCAATGAGAAAGTTGTTATCATGTAAAATAAAGGCCTCATTAGCGTTTCTGAAACCTTATGAATTTAATGAAAGTAGTATTTTCGCAGTGTCACAACACGCAGCTGATTTACCTCTTGCTCGTTACAGAGAAGAGTGCATGACATAACCCTCCTGAGCACAGAATCAGGAGCATATGCAGATAAGGAGGATGGGATGGGATTATATTTTGGCTGAATTTCGGGTCGAAAACAGATTCTCACTCATCTAGCCAGTTTGGCTGGCAGCTAAAGAGAGCGGAAGCGGTTTACAGCGGTTTCAAGCGGCTCGATTTAGTTTTCCGGATAACTACCATTTCTTCAGACCGTCGTAGACACAGTCAATTGAAAAATTCGTTCATTACCACAAGAGGTATACCTACAATTGCATCACGTACGGTAAAAGCCGAATTAAGGGCCGAATGTAGAACATTATTTAAGCAAGCTGCAATTTTAGTAACTGCAGGAAGCTTTAGAGCTGCAGTAATGTCCCATATAACTGGGTAAGCAATCAGCGTAGCATCGATGAAATTCTTAAAAGAAGCAATTGGAGGTCAAGAAATACTTTTTCGAACTGTACTTCAAGAAGATGCTAAAATTGACAGGTCCCAATGTAAACGTAATTTGTTAAACGTTTTCTGCAACATTAAAAATATCTAACAGGCTAAAAACGTATGAATCTAAATTGTTTTAAGAATAATTTAAGAACATTAGGTGTTCATACAAGCGTTGCCAATATCATATCTCTGAATATTTTGGTCGAATCAGATTTTCATTTAAGTCTGTAAACGATCTATTCTAATCTATTTCTGTGTCTATTTGTTATAGTCATAGTTTTTATATAATCTCTTCACAACCATGCTAATGCCTTCACAGTACGCTTTAGCAGCGCCGGCAGATAGTAAACACGTCTCATTATGTGGTTCAAGCCTAGGCTCGAACACCTAAATAGAACCGTTTTTCCCCCGAAGGGTATAAAACGGATATTTAGGTTTCAGCCGTAGCTTGAACCACACCTTTTAAGGCCTTGCCGGCTTAAGGTACTGAAGCAAATGGCCCGCCGCGCGCTGCTTATAAGCTATGAGAAAGAGACGGAGCGAAGTGGGCGTGTCGAATATACCTGCAGAGTGAGCGAGACAGCAGATACTAGGACGAATATTGGAAGGGTAATCTCATTATGTGGTTCAAGCTACGGCTGAAACCTAAATATCCGTTTTATACCCTTCGGGGGAAAAACGGTTCTAATATTGATTTAACAACAAAAATATTGGCATCAATGTTGTAGAAAATCAAATTTTAAACAACTTTTGTTCCCATAACTTCTGTTGTTTAAAATTTGATTTTCTATAACTTTGATTCCCATCAACTTTTTGTAGGATCGATATTTTTTTTAAATAGTTGGTTGTGCCATTTTGTTTCTTCAATAACTTGTGTTATTTTAGTTTTTTAACAGAAGTTATAGGAACAAAAGTTGTTTAAAATTTGATTTTCTACAACTTTGATTCCCATCAACTTTTTGTAGGATCGATATTTTTTTTAAAAAGTTGGTTGTACCATTCCATTTCTTCAATAACTTGTCTTATTTCAATTTTTTAGCAGAAATTATGGGAACAAAAGTTGTTTAAAATTTGATTTTCTACAACTTTGATTCCCATCAACTTTTTGTAGGATCGATATTTTATTTAAAATAGTTGGTTGTACCATTTTGTTTCTTCAATAACTTGTGTTATTTCTGTTTTTCAGCAGAAGTTATAGGAACAAAAGTTGTTTAAAATTTGATTTTCTACAACTTTGATTCCTATCAATTTTTTGTTGGATCGATATTTTTTTTTAAAAGTTGGTTGTACCGTTTTGTTTCTTCAATAACTTGTGTTATTTCAATTTTTCAGCAGAAATCGATCGATCCTACAAAAAGTTGATGGGAATCAAAGTTGTTTAAAATTTGATTTTCTATAACTTTGATTCCCATCAACTTTTTGTAGGATCGATATTTTTTTTAAATAGTTGGTTGTACCATTTCATTTCTTCAATAACTTGTTATTTCAATTTTACAGCAGAAGTTTTAGGAACAAAAGTTGTTTAAAATTTGATTTTCTACAACATTGATGCCAATATTTTTGTTGATAAATCAATATTTTTCGATTAAAATAAGGGTTTCATTTTGATTCCTCAATAACTACCTACTGGCAATGCAACTATATTAGGACCTCGCTGGACTGATCTGATCAATAGATGCGATCATTGCAGCGTGTGTGCCCAGCTTCAGGTAGTAGTTCAAATCGTGAACAACCAATTACTACAGTTTGAATTAGTGAATGAGCCTCCAGTGACGATAACTTCGCCGTAGGGCGCAGATGTGGCCATAGCATGACAGTAAGCAAGGTTTCAAAGCACAAGTAAAAGAAAACATCTTTTTAAAATCGGCCAAGTACGAGTCGGACTCGCGCACGGAGGGTTCCGTACTGTATGGGAGCCCCCCTTAAATATTTATTTTATTTTAATTTTATTATTTATTATTGAAGTGAATATAAAACTAAATATTCTGTTAAAATTTCAAGCATCCACCTGTTACCATTATTAATATAAGGCGAAAAACGTCTGATAAATCAGGTATGTTGTATAGGAGCCCCCCTTACATATTTATTTAATTCTCTTTTTAGTATTTGTTTTTATAGCGGCAGCAGAAATACATCATTTGTAAAAATTTCAGCTGCCTAGCTATCATGGTTCATGAGATACAGCCCGGTGACAGACGGACAGACGGACATCGAAGTCTTAGTAATAGGGTCCCGTTTTTACCCTTTGGGTACGGAACCCTAAAAACCATGATAATAATATTGTACGCATGATTCTTTGTGATTTTCAGATTTCTTTATAGTTATGATGAAAATAAATATCATCAGCTGTAAACTGCTGACCAGTTCACTAATAGTCCTCATAAAGGTACGTTTCTGGGTAAAATCTGGGTCGGTTGTCGGTTCGCAGCGTCACAGCGTTAAGTTTTATGAATGTCATTTCAACTAAAACTACTTACTTTTCTTTTGGGCATAATAGGCCTTAGGCTTTATTGAAAACTGTGACATATTTATTGAGACTCCTGTGTAGTTTTGATATGGACCGTTTATTATTTGTTTGAAAAGTAATTTTCACATTGAAACGGTCCAAAGAGTAAAACTAATTAACTCTCCAAAAAGACAATAAACCGACCATGTCAAAACTATGCGATTCTTAAGGATCGCATTGACTCAATCCTTTGAACCACCGTGTCAATGTGAAAATTGTGAATCCTGGTTATTTTAACTATGTAGCTTTGTCAGAAGCCATCAGGCGGCTTAATAACTCTGACACTAGGTCTAGCCACCCGGCCTATACGAACTTACTTTTAGACATAATTAATCTTTACGTAATTTAAGTATTTAATATTCGTCATTAGTATTTTTTTCTTACGGCCTAGTGCTTACATTAAGTACAACATAATATAATTTAATAGTATTTGTTTTACAAAATTGCAACTATAATAATATAATCTTACGTATATCTGCAAAACCAATTTACCGGTCTAATAAAAATATTTTTATTTTACAGCGCCGCTTTTTATTCCACTGTCCAAATATTTCCAGTTAAAACAGCAAATGAAACAGATACAATATCGATGAAAAAAGTAGGTAAAACAACCTCCAGACGTCCCTAATAAAAGTAACTGATCTGACGTTGTCCCAAAACTATAAAAAAAAAAAACTCAAACTGTATCAGTGTCAGTGACGTGTAGGAGGTACTCGCCTACCCCGAAAAAATGTTTTATTAGCTAAAATACTGAAAAGTTTGTATTTTGACAACATGACATGAATTTATTACAATGTTAATGGTCACATTCAATAATAATTTAGGAGAGCTTTTGGTGTACGGGACGCCTTACAGAAATGTTGGAGAAATGAAAGCATTCAGGGTGGTAATGCTGTCAGCATGCTGGTCACGTTGCCAATTACAGTGGAACCTCGATTATGCGGCCCTCAGTTATACGGATTCGCGATTATCCGGATAGCAGTATCCGCGGTCAACTAAATTAATTTTTGAAGTTGAATCCATACATAGACCGACATGACAGAAGTTTTATAACCCGCTCGTGCCCTACTTTTCGCGAATTGTTATTGTTATTGGTGCTAAGTGTAATCCAATGCGCTTTATCGCCTCGCGATATCTGAATTTATATATCGATATCGAAGCTAAAATATTTTTTATAAAAAGCGAGAAACTGGTCGTATTTTAGCTAAGGTAATAAGAAAAACAGCTTTTATCATTCATTCGATTATCCGGATTTTAGATTATCCGAATGCTCGACGACACAAATTAGTCCGGTTAAAGGGCTCTGCTGGAAGTGTATCTGAGCAACAGCATTTACGGATTATTTCTAGATCGTCTGTGGACGGTGCGATCACTTACTTGTTTTTGTAATGAGTAGTTTAAATAAGTAGTTGTATTTATTTTGCTGTGATTATTAAAATAACTTGTCTGAAATTGTTTAGTTTTTAAATTTTTACTTTCCCAACTAGCTGAGCCCTATTTAATATGACCTAGGTATTTAATAATATGATGATGAATATTATACACTAACACCAAACATTAAACCAATTCTTTTTGACAAATCCGTTAAGTAATTTCCAAATAAAATCACTTGTTCTCTTTTTCACTTGTACAAAATCACTACACTTTTTCGGGCAAATGTATTAAAACATTATCGAAAACAGAGGGCTTCCAATAACGAACTCGTTTCATGCCCACGGCCAAGGTTTGTGTGTATAATTGAAATTCCTCAAAGAGCTCACAATGAAACGGTTTTTTGCAAATAAACGTTTTAAAAGCGCTGATAAATGGAATGGGACTCGAACAAATAGAGAGCTCAAAGAAGAGATGAGTTTGTTTCTTTACTATAGTATGCGCATCCTCTGGCGATTTAATTCTCAGAGCTTTTGATGTTTAAACTTTCGGGTATTGAATAGCTCGGTACTAAGTTCGAAATGCTTTGCTTAGCCTTAGACACCATATACATCATTGTTTGGATTAGTTTAGTTTTTGAAAGCAAATCAACGAAATTCCTCTTATTAGAGTTTTTTTTTTTTAACTGTTGGTTAGTGTTAAAATGCTACTCTTGAATAGTAATATGTTTTTCTTTTTAAATATTTATCAGCGTAGAGATATACTAATTATCAAACCTAAGAATAAAGTATAAAAATAGTCATGTTTAAGAAAATATAAAAAAGTAGCTAGAAGAGGTATGTCTACCAGTGGTACCTAACGTCATTCATTTTACTCCGACTTACACCTACATAAATGTAGGTATAGCTTAGACTTACCACCTACCGCACATCGATACACTTGCCTATCACTTAAGTTACCTACATAATATATTACATGAACTGTGCAGCCCCATTATGCAAAGAAAAGCCCCTTACCATCTACCCACTAAGTAATCTCGGGATATTTTTATGAAGCCGGAGCAACAAGTTATGACGGCAATTTCTTCAGACGAAACAAAACGCGGCCGTGTGTTGTGTGCGGCCAACTCTGTTTAATTCTCTAGGGATTTTGTTTCCACATATTATTTTACTACTAATATAATTTACTACAGGATATAATAATATGGCTTTGTTTAGAAAACAAGCTTACTCGTTTTTGTGTAAAATTGTTTTAAACAGATACTAAAATGCTAACTGAACTAAATTATACAAGCGATCACAATATCCCCGTGGTAGAGACACGGGTGCGTTCTGTGCCGTGAAAACATGAGAGATGCATCCGAAAGTTAGTGAGTTGGAGATCGGGCGGGCGGCCGCGGTCCGGGAGAGGCTGTGCCCGCCCAGTGCCAGCTCGACCGCCGAACCGAGCGCACGCCGCGCCGCGCACCCACACCACGAACCCGCCGGTACGCGACACCAACACACGCATGCAACCCTACACCCCGCGCACCCGCGCACCCCCGACACAACCCACCACCCCGTCCGCGCTCCCACCCTGCGCCCTTCCACTTCCAGGTGGATACTTATTGCGTCCAAAACCTCGATTTCTCTCAACATCATCACCACGACCGATACGTATTCACCGCTCCCGGCCCTGCATGGATGTGTTCACTTTACAAAGTTTCGATGTCGTAGCATTAGAGAATCTTATTAACGTTGTGGATTTAATTACTTTTCGCTGTTTTTACAAGGATTTACTTTCGGACTTGGACGTTCGTCGAAGGCTCCGAAGGGCCGGTCCAATATTGACTTTGGATACTTTGATCGTTAATTGCTCCTCTAAGATCCGAGCTATTAACTCCGCCGGCGGATCGCGTTAATAAACCCAGTAAAGGACTACAATAATTACGACTATTAATCTGCTATTGGCTCTTACCGGGTCTAATAGGATACTAATAAAACATGTCAATAAAATGGATGTTTTTCCAAATTAATTAGAGACTTGTAACATTTAAAATTTTCACTTTACGCTATTTTCATCATCACATTTTATAAACATAACTGATTCAACAATCTTAGACCATACAATCAATTGATAATTTAAAATTAATTAAATAACAATTATGTTTCCCCATTTTCTACACCTAGGCGCCGATAACGGAGCACTTATCAAAGCTTCCTGTTTTTCTTTTTTTATGAACGATTTCTTTGACTCTTAGCATTTACATTTTACTAGCTACGATCAACAATCGAAATCTAAAACTAGCATTCATTATTTGGTGGTGAAAGAAACCACTAACGATTAAAAATAAGTTTCGTAGCGTACAAATGTAATGATGAAACTAAAGATAATTCTACTACAGTTGTACTATTCATCTATTATTAACAACGTTACTGTAGCGGAATACAGCAAAACAATCATTAGATCAAACACAATGCAAAATAATTTTATATTAATAAAGATTAAGAAAAGGAATTGTTCCATCCAATATTTTTCCTTGCCTTTTAAATTTATAATTTCAAATCATGAACCATTATTTAAATCAATACCACTTTATGGTCATATTTTGATATCAAATCGTGAAACGAGTACATAATAATTTTAATTAACTCTGCAAATAGGTATAATTAATTAATAGTACAAGTAACATAGATAATAACCAGATTATCGGAAAGCTCGCTCCGTTTTCCTCATTTTCTTTTTCCAATAAGGCTTTTAGCCAGGCGTAATCTACTTAAAACGCTTCCATAATATTTGATCCGAATGTATTCGTACGTAAATTGGATGTTTTTGCTCTATATTAATTATTAGCAAACCGTGACAGATTGGCTTGAATTGAATTTAGAATCAGACGCGAAAAAATGTCAATGTGTCAGATGTTGTAGATAGATTGCCTATTGTAATACACCAAAACTAAGACTTGTAAACGAAACTTAGGAGTCATTAATATTGACAACCTTATCACTAAAATAAGACCACTTTTATGGAGAAGTAAAAAATATGAATGAAGGATTATTTTGGGATATATGTAGATTCGTTCACAATATCATCGTGTTAATATAAATCTTCATAAATATTAATGTTAATTAATGATGAATGATTGAAAAAATAAATTGTATTACAAATGGCAATCAATCAAATGCATCACCTGATGAAAAGCTATAATCGCCGCTTTCAGACTCCTGCAACACTTTTCTCTTTACTTTGAATAAAGAGAAAGTAACGTATTGCAATCATTGCAAAGCTTTTTGCGACGCTCTCTCGACGATTGCGAGCCATCAGCGAGATCTTATTAATGGCCAGACATTTCACAAGTTGATTTTATTATTTAATTTCTTGAGTGTATGAGGATGGTACGAATATGCTGGTGTTTTAATATTTCAGCAAACAGCAAACAGCGCGGCCATTTTGTATGGAATCCGTAACACAAAAGATGGTGATCTGCCTACTTTAACTATTGCAGAGAAATTAGCGGCTTTTAATACTGTGAATCAAAAACAAGTGTTCCCTTTGTGTCCATAATTTTAATATTTACAATGTTGTTAAATAGATTTAAAAAGGTATACAATACCTCTTTTTGTAGACGGTGGGTTTACAATATCTCATTTGTATATTTCTACATTCAAGGTTCAAGGTGTTTCGTGAAAATACATTCGGATGATATTCTTTTTCTTATACTCATAGTTCTACTGATAATATTGAAACATATTAATTACATACTGTTTTGTGTTATCAAGTTTTTGACCAATTTTAGTGTGTAATGTATTGATATACTCCTATCTCTAAGTGTGTGGAGTATTTTCTTCGTATTTTATAGGGGTATTTTATTGCTTCTAAAATGCTAATATTTAATGACTAAAATATATAGGAACAGGTGTCTAACGGTTCAAATACTATGAATATTTCACAAAGAATTAACTCCGTTTTGTGATTCGGTTTATGCTAATCCTGGTGGTTTCGCAGCGTCGAATTTAATCCAGCAAACAAATGTGGGGTTGCGTTATAATTTGCCGAGGTGTTGTCACGGGTGATATAGGTACAACATATACCTAATTATTTTATCCACAAGAATTTATAGCTCAGAGGTATTGTACGTGAGCTGACTGCGCATGCCAAACACCGTAGTTTCAAACATCGAAAACGGTCTCGATCTTTATTAAGATTTTAAGATAATATTATTATTATAATGTGATGTAGAGAACTATTTAGTCTTCAGCCAATAACTTTACGGATATTTTTAAACCGTTTTAAGCATGACCAGAGAAAATGAGAACGAGCAGTAGTCAAACCGTTAAAAATCAAGGAATTGATAAAGACGATAATAATACAGAAGGTAATTCTTTAAATACTCGTATATTTAAAATGGATATTTTTTGATACAATAATCGGAACAAAGAAAATTCAAGAGAGATACTCGTACTCATTTATTTGGTAAAAAATAAGTATAAAATAAAGTCAAAAACAATTACATTAAAAAATGTACGATTTAAAAACAATCACTAGATATAATTTCATTATTCACATTAAATAAATAAATTAATCAACAACAAAGAATTCACTTACATCGATATTATGCTAGCCTTAGCAGTCATTACGGATTCTGGTCCTAGATATTTCCATTCACCATCTCACAAGAGTTAGGTACAAGGCCAATAAGTTTCGTGAAGAAATTCTTACTACCACGATCAGAATATTAATTAAAAATGATCTAGGTAGTGGCTCACATAGAGAAAGTATTTATTATAATAATAATTTTTCGCAAAAATGGCAAAACCGACTTCCATCGTGTACAAAATTCGAATAGTTCGCTCGAATTAATTAATAATTAATATATACAATTTTTACATTATTCTTGATTTTCCAAAAAACGGCTCATGCGATTTCAATAAAATTTAAATGGGACCATCTCGCGGTTGTTATCCATTCGAACGAGATTTTTGTTTGATTCGGTTCACAATTGGCGAAAACATCGATAGATGAACATACACAAAAAATATATACACAGGCAGACATAGAACCTCCTCCTTTTTGGAAGTCAGTTAAAAACAGCCATAGTCTCGAACAAAAGGTACTTGTATGTAATCATCTAAAAATGGGCCCGGTTTCAAACATCAATAACATGCGAGCAAAACACGTAAAATGTTTGAAATTTTCAATCAAAAATACCCAATTATTTTACTTAGTGACTAAATATGTGTGCTACGGTTATAGTTAATAATTACACATTCCCATAGTTTATGATACAAGGTTATCAAATAAGTGTCTATCAATATTCAATATAATTATGGTCACATTTTTGTAAAAGCTTTGTAAAGGGAAACATTTTCAGCCATTAATTGCAGGATAAAATCTTTGTTAATGATACGTAATCAGTTTTGTAGCGCCTCGTCAAAAACAACTTAGAATAATATCATTGTGTCATTCGTTTGTTCATTAATACCTTTTTTTTTTGTGGAGCAAGTTTTTTGTGGTAGAGTGAAATTGTGGAAAAACCAGTTCAATTAGATTTTCATAGAAAACATGGTAGCTCACTTGTCTTAACCATTGAAAGTGACAGTAACTATGTAATTACAGTTTGCCCATATAGATAAACATTAATCCATTATATCACAAAAACATGACGCAATTTATAATTTTAAACTTTAAGAAATGCTTATTAACATTTAGATTTTACAGATCAGTGTGGAAATACAAAATAAAACATGTGTTATTCTTTAAATTTCGCGATTTGACCATATTATTTTTATATCCTCCGGACAAGTCGCGCACTAAAAACATGAGATAAATAAATACATTTTTGGATCTTAAATACCACTTTTCTTCTGTTCTTTGATGTCATTTGAAGAATGTCCGTGAAAAACTCTATTTACACACATTTAACTCATGTCGGTTGCTCGAGAAAATATCATTTTACGATTGTGTGCAGGACGTTAATTGATCTCTTTGATTCTATACGTGTTTTATCTTTCTTTATCACAAAACTTATCCTTTGTAATCCGTTTTATTAGCAGTGTTGTTGAACTTTTCAACGGCGGCATTTGGACAAAGAAAAAGTTTTTTCTTTCATATTCATTACTACCTATCAGTGTAGATGTTCGTTTATATTTATGTAGGTATCTGTGTATGTTGTAATAATATGTGCGCGTAAGTATTTGAAAAGGCAGTTTTACGAGATTATGGTTCTGTATCAGCTGAAGTATTTTTTTTCTGGTGCATTCGGTACCTATTCATTACACTTTCATATAATTATAGGATTCATCGCTTCATAGCTTGTTGTAATCAAAATCCATACATACAATAGGTATCCTATATAGGTTTACGAGTATTTTAGCTATTTATTTCAAAATATTAAACCTGTAGGTTTATCGTATTTTTACAATTACTAATTAAAAAGTACACCGACGTTGAGCAGTAGTTCAACATCACTATAACTATAAAAAGTATGTAGGTAAAGTTTGTAAAAACTGGACAGTGTAATGTAAATTTTCGAGCTCCATATACCGAAGCCTTCACCTGTCAAAGCAGCAACTACAAAGAGTTTTCCATTCTCAATTCAAAGCTTTGAAACACGTATAACCGTCCACCGTTGTGAGGCAATTACTCGCCGCCACCTGGCTCGCTCGCCGAGCCCGGTGGCGGCGGACAGGCTACACTTTACCATGGTAATAGCATCTAACAGTATTGAGACTCGGCCCTATCCTCCAAATATACACCTAGAGCGCCAAATAGACACGCAGAACGTCTCACGCGCTAGGGCTAGGCTGCCCGCCTTCAGTATTTTCAATTTCATCTACTTAGTCTTTACCTACTTGAGTTTCTTTCTAGTTTTTATCTATAGGTATGTATCATGTTTATTTATGATGTAAAAATTTTTATAACATATTTGCTCGTAAAGTGTAATTACACCAATTTCAATATCGTAATGTATTTAATTACGCACTTGTGCATTATTGTAATGTAAAACGCACGCCGCCACCGACTGCAGAACTCTGTGGTCTCGTTTCTCCTACTTTCACTCAAGAGAGTGAGAGACATTACGGCACTTGTGCGTTATTGTAATGTAAAACGCACGATGATTCGACTGATGCACGACTTTCACTCAAAGTCAGAGTTTTATTAATTTCCTCGCAAATATGTTATGAAACGTCGTATGACATACGTGCGCTTTGAAAATTACAGCAATATCGCCTAGGCTGTAATTTTCAACTTACCGCACTTATATCATAATGTACTAATATTTTTTAAAAGAATTTCGTTGTAAATTAAAGAGGAAGCGTTCAATAAAATACATGTTGTGTTTTTAGGGTTTCGTAGTAAAATCCTAACCCTAAAAATGTAAATCGCACGTTTACTGGTTACAAATCCACACGTTCGTTGACCACTACGGCGCGGCGCGACTGACTAGCATACTGAGAGCATATCGAATATCGAACTCCGAGGCGCGTAGGTATGATTCGCGTTCCGACCGTTTATATGTAGACGGAATACTGTTAGATATCATTACCATGACTTTACTAAACTATTCTTCGGTATGGCACATAAAGTGGAAAAACACAGCTACGGAAAAGAAATTCGATTCTAAAGTTACGTACATAAGTACGTACTTAATCGAAAACGAACTTTAAGTACGTCGTAGGTAGGGTGTTGTAGAGATTTTCAAGAACCTCGTTTTCGTGTTTTTTACTATCGAGATAAAAATACAATGAGAGAACAGTCACACAAGTATTTTATCATTTGACACTATCGCAACTTTCAATTTGTAGATTTAGTCGGCAAAAAATATTAAAATGCCTACTTGTCCGTGTATTCGTTTTATGTAGTAGCATCATTCAAATCGCGATCAAAACGTTATGAATGAATCGCGATTCCAACATTTTCAACACACCACTCACACTCGAGAGCTCTCTCCTAACACGTGTTGAATTTTGTGCATTTCTTCACAACACCTGTCGGCGGTGTTGTGGGCGCACTGTATACACAATCAGATGGATATTTTTAGAACTGACACACAAAACTACTGAACGGTTAATACGGTTATCGTTTATAGTAAACACTCAAGGAAGAGAGTGTTTTTGAGCTGAAATCGGAATAAATATACATTTCGGAGTTTTATAACTTCTGTAACTTTCAAACTAATATTATATTAGAGGTCACAAGACGCTTGAGCATAATTAATAAGAATCACATACGAGTATTACTTATTACTTCATGAGAATTTGCGCATATCTTACATAGATAACAGCAACTTTATTACGCACCAGAGAACTAAAGTAAATTTAGAATGTATGTGAATACAATGGCACTTTGATTTCGTGGGTATTTTGGAATTATATAGAACAGTAGTAGCATTCAGTAGAGAATGACGCAAAGTACCTAGGTATATTGCGGTGCTCATTTTATAAACAAACATTATTAGTACCTTTAGACAAAGATTCGGATGAACATATCGTTACCATTACCATACACACTTACATTTAATGTGTGGGCTGAAATCAGGCTCTACATTATCACATCGCAGTACCTACCTAACTGATACTAGCTTATGGTGAAAGTTACAAGTCGAACATCTGGCCAATTTTCTCGTGAAGAATATTTTGCCTCATGATACAAGAACTTTTCCACTTGACGAATAAGAAAGCTCTCGGAAGTATATGAAGTTGCTACTTTCCACGCTACTCGTAAGCAACTTGAGCCCATATCAATAATACTTACTTACATGTCACCTTGAGAAAATGCTTAGGTATTATATAGATATGTGTGAAAATCATGGATGTACAAGGTTTGACTGTACAGTCGCTCGTTTTCGAAAAATAAGTTAAAGGAGAACCGACTAAAGATGACGTTGGCAAAGAACAGTTTAAATGTCTCTTTAGTCAAGTTATTTTATAAATGTTATAAAAGCTAGTCAAACACTTGTATTAGTTTAATATACAGATATGGTCAATTATAAATTCCCACTACCATGCCAATAAATATCGTTATATTGTTGGTTCCATAGATAAGTATGGGTAGTACTTTTTATGAGTTATCACGAAATGTCTTTGCTTTAGATTTTCCACCTTATAACGAATCCATTTCTTGACTTCATCCATGATCGGTATGTCTACAAAAACGACGTACCGAAATAACAGGCTCTTAAAAATTTTATTTTTGAAGATTATGCATGTACATATTATGAATTTTGGATAAGTAAAAAGGGGCAAGAAGCTTTCACTTTTGTTTTGTAGGTAGGTACATATTTGATATGTTTACATAATAAGGTATACCTATATTCCCATGAGCGCTTTGCAAATTTAGCAACTATTGCAGCAACTGGAAACTGGCAACTAGCTGCTTACACATATAGGTATTTCAATGGGACTGTGCACACATAGCAACTCGTGTTTGAGTTCCGGCAATCGTCAACAGTTTTCAGTTGCTACAATCGATGACTAAGTTAGTTTCTAATTGCTGCAACTAGCAACTGTTATTTTATGGAACGGTTTTTAAAATTACTGGTGCTCATCTTATTACGGCGACGACAAGTTGCTCACAGATTGCCATAAAATTGCGGAAACCGTAAACGTGTGAACGACGAATTTTTTACAGGAAACTTTAAAAAAGTTTACAGTTGCCTCGACTCAAGTTGCTTCATGTGCAAAGCGCTTTAGTACCTTTGCAAATATTAGGTATGTCAAATACAACTTTGTCAATTTTAACTAAAAGGCTTCGAAGGTTACTTTGAAGGATACTTTTTATATCATACAGAGCTTTATAAGACTGAGCTACGGGAATGTTTTTCTTTAGGCATGTTTGTAGTAGATTATGGAGAAAACTTTTACTATGGAACATACCATGAAATAAGTTGTTAAGTGCGTGTCGAAACATGCGTATGATAGGCTTCCGTAGATGGTGACGATGATTATGAGGATGATAAAGATCAATTTTAATTATTTCATTAGATGGTTGACTGACATAAAAACATAATTGGCTAAAAAGTATGTTTGTGAGGTCAATGACCTCTGAGCTGTGTGCAAGTTTAGAAATTTCGATCTTCCTTTATAACTCAAAAACTTATCATTCCACAGTGCTCAAAATATTATTTTATTATAAGAAAGTTTTTATTTTGATCATACTTAAAAATTTTGAAGATCCTAACTTGTATACCTACTTTAGAAATTAAGGGGGGAGACACCATTTTTTCAACTTTGGCGACCTATATCTCCTAAATGGTACAGTGACACAAAAATAATCAATTTTAAAACCCGTATTCACAGAAGACAGAGACCCACTCGGCGGGGGTGGGATTGAAAAAAAAACACATTTTTTTAATTTTACTTGTTTTCATTTGAGATCTATACTAAAACTATCACAAAATCAAATTTCATGTAATTTGGTTCACAAATGTAGTAAAAAGCTTAAGTAGTATAAAGCTTTGTAATATTAAGACGGACGGACGGACGGACATACTGACTAATGAACTCAGGATATCATTCTTTCCAGAAAACTATATTTCTCATGGCGTGGCCACACTATCGCCCTACGGCGAAGTTTTCGTCACTGGGGGCTCATTCATCTAATTCAAACGGTAGTAATTGGTTGTTCACGATTTGAACTACTACCTGAAGCTGGGCACACACGCTGCGATGATCGCA
This sequence comes from Hypomecis atomaria, assembly GCA_964007245.1. NCBI lineage: Eukaryota > Metazoa > Arthropoda > Insecta > Lepidoptera > Geometridae > Hypomecis > Hypomecis atomaria. The sequence goes on from OZ023288.1 coordinate 7,084,738, forward strand.
TCTATTCATCAGATCAGTCCAGCGAGGTCCTAATATAGTTGCATTGCCAGTAGGTAGTTATTGAGGAATCAAAATGACACCCCTATTTTAATCGAAAAATATTGATTTAACAAAAAAAATTGGCATCAAAGTTGTAGAAAATCAAATTTTAAACAACTTTTGTTCCTATAACTTCTGCTGAAAAATTGAAATAACACAAGTTATTGAAGAAATGAAATGGTACAACCAACTATTTAAAAAAATATCTATCCTACAAAAAGTTGATGGGAATCAAAGTTGTAGAAAATCAAATTTTAAACAACTTTTGTTCCCACCAACTTTTTGTAGGGTCGATCTTTTTTTAAATAGTTAGTTGTACCATTTTGTTTCTTCAATAACTTGTGTTATTTCAATTTTTCAGCAGAAATTATCGGAATAAAAGTTGTTTAAAATTTGATTTTCTACAACTTTGATTCCCATAAACTTTTTGCAGGATCGATAATTTTTTAAATAGTTGGTTGTACCATTTCATTTCTTCAATAACTTGTATTATTTCAATTTTACAGCAGAAGTTATGGGAACAAAAGTTGTTTAAAATTTGATTTTCTACAACTTTGATTCCCATCAACTTTTTGAAGGATCGATGTTTTTTTTTAAATAGTTGGTTGTACCATTTTGTTTATTCAATAACTTGTGTTATTTCAATTTTTCAGCAGAAGTTATGGGAACAAAAGTTGTTTGAAATTTGATTTTCTACAACTTTAGTTCCCATTAACTTTTTGTAGGATCGATATTTTTTTCAAATAGCCGGTTGTGCCATTTCATTTCTTCAATAACTTGTGTTATTTCAATTTTCCAGCAGAAGTTATGGGAACAAAAGTTGTTTGAAATTTGATTTTCTACAACTTTAATTCCCATTAACTTTTTGTAGGATCGATATTTTTTTCAAATAGCCGGTTGTGCCATTTCATTTCTTCAATAACTTGTGTTATTTCAATTTTCCAGCAGAAGTTATGGGAACAAAAAATGGTTAAAATTTGATTTTCTACAACTTTAGTTCCCATTAACTTTTTGTAGGATCGATATTTTTTTCAAATAGCCGGTTGTGCCATTTCATTTCTTCAATAACTTGTGTTATTTCAATTTTTCAGCAGAAGTTATAGGAACAAAAGTTGTTTAAAATTTGATTTTCTACAATTTGATGCCAATAGTTTTTTTGTTAAATCAATATTTTTCGATTAAAATAGGGGTGTCATTTTGATTCCTCAATAACTACCTACCGGCATTGTAACTATATTAGGACCTCGCTGGACTGATCTGATGAATAGATGCGATCATCGCAGCGTATGTGCCCAGCTTCAGGAAGTAGTTCAAATCGTGAACAACCAATTACTACCGTTTGAATTAGATGAATGAGCCCCAGTGACGATAACTTCGCCGTAGGGCGAATGTGTGGCCGGTCCATCAAAATGATCCTCAGAAAGCTTCACTCGGTTACGACAACAATTCTGTACAGCGCTTTATTTTATACTAGACGACCCGCCCCGGCTTCGCACAGGTGTATTATACATATAAACCTTCCTCTTGAATCACTCTATCCATTAAAAAAAACCGCATCAAAATCCGTTACGTAGTTTTAAAGATGCATACAGACAAACAAACAGACAAAAATAGCGACTTTATTTTATACTATGTAAGGATAAGGATAAGGAAGGACACACCATAACACAATTTTAATTATGTTGGATAAGTTCACAGAGGTAAGTAAGTTGGTATATCTATGTGTTTATAGTAGCTAAGTTTAAAGTTACTTTCAGTAAAAAATGGGCAATAAGTAGTTTACATTTTCGAAACAATTTTTAAGCATCGGTTGCAAGAAGATACCAATACAATTTTTAGATTTTTTCGAATTATTATTAAATGGTGTTGTGTGCAATGATGATTTGTAATTTTGCAGTCATAAGAAAAAAGCCGTAACCTTGTTTTTTTTTCATAATCCAATGTGAAGAAAGTATAGTTTTTTTCCTGAATCTCGCTGAAAAGCAGGCTTTTGACCAACCCTGTATGAAAAAATAAATAGCGAACGAAACTGAACTGAATCTTTTATTGTAAACAACGACATACGAGCTATAGCTAAATAAGGCTATCAGCCACATATTATGATATCAAGTTATCGACTTAGAGTGAAAAAAAATAAAGGAGTGTATCTGTAAATTTTCAACTACCTACGGCTTTTTTCCTATGTCGACAAAATTGATGTTTAATTGTCTACCCCATGGCCTGACACCATACCGTTCCGCGTCTTACGTACGTAACTCAACAGGAGAAGTGATGTTCAGTGCTCAGCATCCAAGACTCAAATACTCATAGTACCAGTTATAATGTTCGTGTGTGACTTTTTCCGGGATAACGTGTGGAACTACTGGGCGAATTTCAAAAACACGCGCTTCTGGAAACGTAGCACGCCAGGTTTGAAAACATAACGGTGTTTGTTACCCCGAGAGGCATCCACAAAAACTTTTTTTGTACCCTTATCCTCCAAGCTAATATTGTAAACATTTGATGACGTTTGCTTTTTTTCTCTTCAGGGTGGTATCAAATATGAACCAAGTTTGCCGTAGCAGAGCTAGATTTGAGTATATGAACAAACGCTTCACCTTCAGCCTTACAAATCAAAAATAAGTGTCTTCCATATAAGCATTATAGTATATTATGTAAACTGTTATCCATTTCATATTTTGCTCTCTGAGGGGATTTCAGAAAAAATTACGTGCTCTTTAATTAATGTTAGCGCGGCCACCAAGTATTATGGCGGATCGCGCGGGACACAAATAGGTGCTGGAAGACGACGACTAACCTGAATACTCCGGGTCGGTGAGCACAGCTGCAGAACCTTGATCCTGGTTGCTTCTGGCTCCTTTCTTCAGGCAGTCGGCGCGCGGCGTATATATTACGAGGAGTGGACTGTTGGTAGCGGAATGATACGAATGTATCGTATGCGATAGAGGAATGGTGTGCGAGGGCACACGTCAAAGCGGTGGTCGAAAGATGCGGTGATTGTAGCGGTAATGTGTCCACCTTGTCCGGCGGTCAAGGGCAGACTGCTTGCCAAGAGCAAACAGCGCGTCTCACCTTTCCGCGAACGTACCTAGGTGGTCGTCGTCTAGGAAAAGATGAGGGTAGGACATAGGAGTCGGTAAATGCGGGCAGAAAGAAAAGTAGGCAGCACTAAGGCGCCGTAACATTGCCCCCGGCCTAAAAACCATTGGTTTTTAAGTGAAGAAAAGGATGCGGTCAAAGAATAGCGGTCAGAATAATGTTAGCGGTTGAATAAAGTTAGCGGTTGAATGAAGTTAGCGGTTGAATGAAGTTAGCGGATGACCGGAGGTCCAAGAAAGAAGATTATTTATTGCGTGGGTAAAGTGCATAAACGAACGACTGGTCGTTTATACAAAGAGTTTGCGGTTTTTACTAAACAAACGCGGCAGATTCCATCAGCGCCTAGGATAGTCTCGACGACGACACCTAGAGGCCAGGAAAGCGGAGGGAGGTTGTCAGTGATGATAAGCACCACGGAGCCTACTTGAATAGGATTAGAAGGCGTGTTCCATTTGCCACGAGACTGCAGCAAATGTAAGAAATTTAATTTCCAGCGTCTTGAGAACGACTGAACCATTTGATCTAGCAAAGCGTAACGTTTTAGCAAGTGTGCGGGCTCATCTGTAGCTGCGCACGCGGGTAAATGTTTCAGAGGTGAAACCATTAAAAAATGAGCAGGAGTTAAAGCAGTGGGTTCAGAAGGATCCTCACTGAGCAGAGTTAGCGGTCGCGAATTAATGACGCTTTCGATTTGCGTAAGCACGGTAAACATTTCCTCATAGGTGAGCAACTGTGAACCTATAGTTCGCGCGAGGTGTGTCTTAAATGCTTTCACATAGATCTCAAAATCCCCTCCAAAATGAGCAGCTCTTGGTGGATTGAATCGCCAAGTAATGCGGTGTGCGGACAATTCGTCGGATAGGGCCTTATGGAATTCGTCAGAATCTACGAGCGTGTAGATCTCTGATAATGCGTTTTTCGCGCCCAAAAATGATCTACCGTTATCAGAATACATTACAGAAACGTTTCCACGTCGCGCAAGGAAACGTTTGAATGCAGAGAGGAAAGAACATGTACTCAGAGAAGTCGTCAATTCAACATGGCAGCACCGAACTACTTTGTCGACAAATATTAGCAAATACGCTTTGATAGAGCGTACGCCACGCTTTCTTTGCGGTAAAATTGAAATCGGGCCTGCATAATCACACGAAGTGTGAGCCCAGGTCTTGGCCTCGTTTACGCGGCAGGCAGGTAAATCACCCATGAGCGGAAATGTGGGTTTAGGTTTGGTTTTAAAACAATAATTGCATTTATGAATTACTGAGCGGACAATATTGCGGCAGGAAAGAATCCAATATCGTTGTCTAAGAATCGACATTAGAGCGACTGGCCCAGTGTGGCAGTTTATGCGGTGATAGTAGATAATTAATAACTCGACTACGCGGTCTTTTCGCGGTAACAAAATTGGATGTTGCTGATCGTATGACAAATCGGCATTTCGGAGACGGCCTCCGACACGTATAAGTCCATCAGAATCTAAATATGGCACGAGCCGTTGGATAGCACACGGACAACGAGTGTCAGAGTTTAAATTTTGAATGATGTCTGCGAAATAATGGTTTTGAACAGCTTTTAGAATTCGTAATTCAGCGAAGTCAATATCATCAGCGGAAAAGTATTTAGTACGCGGTAGCTTCTTGATGAAGCGATAGATCTGCACGACGGTTCGTAGCAGTACTAGCCAGGACGAGACGCGTCCAGCAAGTTCTAACAGCGGGTTGAGAACTTCGGCCTGTGGTTGAGTTACGGGAAGCGAAACAATTTTCTTTGACTCGGGTAATTCCAAATCAATTTTAGCGGGAACCACTGACTTGACTGGCCAACTCGTCAAATCATCGCGCAGCCAAGCGGGACCTGTGAGCCACAGTTTATGGTCAAGAAGCTGTGCGGGCGATAATCCACGCGACAGAGCGTCAGCACAAGGATTTTCACTTCCGGGTACATGCCGGAAAGAATCAGCGGGAATCGCGGAAATGATTTTAGTTATACGCGTAGCAACAAAAGTTTTAAATCTGTGCGGTGATGCCGTAATCCACTGCAACGCTACCATTGAATCGGTAAAACAAAATACGTTGTCGATGGTATGTCGTTTTTCGTAGGTATCGAGAACGCGGCGAACGAGTTTTGCCATAAGTAGGCATGCGCAAAGTTCCAGCCTGGCAATGGAAATTGTTTTCATCGGAGCGACTTTAGATTTAGCGCACACTAAACGAGTGATTGGTTCGGAACTAGAATCACTCTGTGTTTTAACATACACTACGCATCCGTAACCGAGCTCACTGGCATCCGAAAAGGCCGCAATCGTAACGGTTGAATTTTCTTCTACGCCTAAGTGACGCTGGAGACGCAGTTGTTGAATGCATGGTAACTCACGAACATAGTTCTGCCAAATATTTACGATATCGGCTGGCGGTTTAGCATCCCAATCGAGTTGCAATTCTTGTAATTTTCGCATAATTAATTTTGCCTGAAGGATCGTTGGAGAAATAATACCTAAAACGTCGTGTTGGCGGGCGATTACAGATAAGATATTGCGTTTCGTTACAGGACGATTTTCAATGTTCACGGTGAACATAAAGTCGTCGCATTTAGGTGACCACTGTAGGCCTAAAACTTTTAGACTTGAGTCTGAGTCATCGAAATCAATATAAGCGGAATGACGATCCGATATTGGAAGCGATTCTGTAAGCTGCGGTGTATTACTTGACCATTTTACTAGGGCAAAGCCCCCGGCCTTGAGCAAGTCGCGGAGTTCGTCGCGGAGTTCTAAACCACTAGATAATGATGGCATCGAGTAGCATACATCATCCATGTAGGTATTATTTTCGATAACATTAGCGGCGTGCGGGAAGCGGGCGCGCTCGTCTGCGCACAGCTGACGTAGGACTCGCATAGCTTGAAAAGGACTACTACGTAGACCAAAACAAACGCGGTTAAATTGGTAGGTATCTAGCGGTAATGATGGATCAAAGCGGTAAAGAAATTTTTGATATTTACGATCGTCATCATTTACGAGAATTCTTAAGTACATCTGCTTCACGTCTGATGTAAAAGCGATTGGATAGAAGCGGAAATTCAAAAGGATTAAGAAAAGGTCATTTTGTAGATTATCTCCGGTGTACAAGACATCGTTGAGAGACAGCTTCGATTCTGTCTTAGCACTCGCGTCCATGACCATGCGCCATTTAGTTGTAGTTTTATCTGGCCTAGCGATTGCGTGGTGTGGTATGTAATAACCGGAGAAATGATCGTCATTGTTGACCGATGAGATATAACCTTCCTGTAGGTACTCCTTTATTATGGCATCGTACTCCACGCGTAGCGAATGTGAAGCGACGAGCTTGCGTTCTAAATACATAAAGCGCTTCTTAGCGTTTTGATATGAGTCACCGAGAGCGGTGGCGGGATCGCATGAAAACGGTAATGCGACAGAGTAGCGTCCATTAGAATCGCGGGAATAATTGTTAGTGAAAATTCGTTCATTTTCAAGAGCGGTGGGGCTTAAGGTAGGTTCACACTGAACTTCCTCAAGTTGCCAGAATTTCTGGAGAAGATGATCCAGTCGCGGTTCTTCTGCGAAGGCGCAGAGGGATATTTGAGATGCGTGATTATCATCACAAGCGGAGTAATGGTTGACATGAGCGGGTGAAGCAGAAGCGTTTCCTATTACAATAAAACCAAAAATGGTTTCGAGTGCGGTTGGAGACCCTGGTGGGCCAGCGACGCGGCCTGATAACAAGATTTCAGAAAATAGCGGAGCTCCAATAAGTATGTCTATTTCAGACGGTTCATAATAGCTGTTATCAGCAAGCGGTAGGTAATTAAGGTAAGACAGACGCGAGATGTCGATTTTTACAGAAGGCAAATTATCTGTAATGCGGTCAATAACAAAAGCATCAATCGATACAAAATTATTATTTAACCTCGAGTGCAATGTTGTGGAAATTATCCCCTTAATAGGATTTGACGCGGAACCTATACCCTTAACGACAGTGTTAGCAACCTTTTTGCATTTTAAATTTAGTTTAGAACAACAATTCGCGGTTACAAAATTAGATTGCGATGCAGAATCAATTAAACCACGTAACATGTGCTGCTGACCATTTAAATCGGTAGCATAAACTTGCACGGTTCCTAATAAACAGGTGGTATCAGCTGATTGCGTAACATTGTTGCAAAGCGTAACATTAGCTTGTTTTGAATGAGATGCCATAGGTAAATGCGCGTAGGCATCACTTGACTCACGCGTTGCAGAAGGCAAAGGCGCGCTGTTGCCAGCTTGCTTTTTAGGCTGATTCGGGGCGGATGAAGGCACAAATCGCGCGGCGTTGCCAGCTTGATCCCGTGAAGCGGGAAACGTACTGATATGCGAGCGGTTATTTTCGCGGGAAAAATTCTTCCTACACAATTTTGTGTGATGATTGCATTTACAATTAAAACATTTGTGAATCGATTTGCACTCAGGATAAATATGCGAAAGGCTTAAGCAATTAGTGCAGCCTTTGTTTTGTTTTATGAAAGCGGATCTTTCATCAATTGAAAGCTTATCAAAAGCGGGGCACCTGTATAGGTGATAATGGTCATCTTTTTTGCACAAAGAACATTGACCTTGTACGGTGGATGCAGTGAAAGAATGCGTAGATCTTTTGTTATTGTTGTGTTCAGAAACACGAACTGATGTAGTCGCGGTGCGTTCTAATATTTTACTTTGTTCGCGAACAAATTTAATTAGCTCATCATAACTAGGCATAGATGTGCCTCTGATGTGATTTTCAAACTCGCGTGCGGTACTCGGATCGAGTCGTTTTAAAGCCAGTTGTAAAAGCATAAAATCTGATAAATTACTGAGCTTTAGCGAATGTAAACTCGATACTGCGGAGCAGAATTTATCTAGAAATGTTTCTAGATTTTTCGCGGAAGCGGTATAGTTAGGTTTGAAGTCAATCAGCTGTTGAAAATACGAAGCCGCTAACGAGCGTTCATCATTATACTTATCCACAAGTGTGTTATAGATAAGGCGATAGTTTTCACTGTTAGGTACAATTCCTGATATTACTGACAGCGCTCGACCACTGAGTTTATTTATAAGATATTGAATTCTTTCGTGATCGCTCAGATTAGGATTGTTATGTATTGTCTGGGTGAATGACTCATAAAACATTTTCCAATGCATTGGATTACCATCAAACGGCATTAATTCAAGTTTTGGCAACTTCACTGAGTAACATTGCGGTGGCGTAATAGAATTAGAAACTTTAACATTCGTAGCGGGGGGCGGATTAAGTTTTTCATAAACAAACTTACAGCGGCAGTACATATCTTCAAACGCATTAAGGCATTGAAAATTAACTTGGTACTTAGGATTCAGTGTTAATTCAACGACATTAATTTCGTCTAAAATGTCAGTAAACTCGTTTTGCAAACGATCGAGTGACATCATGCTGCATAAAAACAAATCCTTTTCTGTGTCGTTGGTGAAAGCATTTAAAGATCGATTGTACACTTGTTGTAATCGAGAAAATATAGCATCGCGTTTGCCAATTAAAGTTAAGCGTTTGACTTGCAATTTATCGAGCGGTACCTCCATATCTATTTCGCCTTTTTCTTTTGGGCGAGTAGCCATTATGAACGACTACTTTTAAATTTGTGATAAATCCGAAAACACAAATTAACAAGGCGCGCGCGCGCCCACAACATAAACATCGCCTCCGTGTAAAATAACGATTTATAAATTAAAAGTCGCCTCTTCAATGCTAATTGTACAATATCTAAGAATCTTGTTCTATAACTATTATGTACAAGTGTTATCTTCCACAAACAGTGAAAAATAAGTGTAATACACGAGCTTTAATACGATAGTAAGTGCAGTGTTCAAAGTAAACAAAAGACACAGTTAACAAGACGTCGTCTAATAAACTAGTAAATTAACTTCACTGTGTATCAACACCATGCCAAATACAAGCTACAGCCAGTCAGCCACGACCAAGAAATGACCAGATAAGTGAAATATTTTAATGAAAAATAGCGCGTAATAATAATTCATAAATCACGCACAGCGTCGCGAACGCGCGGATCGAGTCCGATTCCTGGAATTTCAAGGACGCTGACCCCGCGACGACGACTTGCGCGTAAAATTCCCGGAATTCACTCGCTCGATTAGAAATATTGGTCCTGAGTTATTAAACTTCAGCAATATGAGAAACTGCGCAGGTTGCACAGCTTACATAAAAATTAATGAATTACTACGATGCACACAGTGCAATGGCCAGTACCATTGTACTTGCGTAGGAATAACAAAGAATTCGTTTCGAACCAAACCACAAGATTTTGAAAAAACATGGGTATGCCCAGAGTGCAGCTCTCGTACACGACTCTTAAGGAACGACGACACCCCGATACGTTCTTTACGATCTCAAGCAAAATCTGATATAGATTCAAAATTAAACACGACTATTACTGTTAGCAAGTCGCAAAATATGCCAATATGCGACGACACTGAAACATCAATGGATGAATATATTGCAAATGACCAAACCATCTTTGGCAATACGCATAATCCAGATTTTATAACATCAGCCCATGAAAAATCTGATAGTAATATTTTGAAAGAAATAAGCAAACTTTTGGATCAAAAGTTGCAAATCAATACAACGTACATACTCTCTGAGATGACAAAAATTAAAATGTCAATTCAGCAAGAAATAAGTCTTGCTATATGTAAACTGGAAAGTGAATTCAAAAACCATAAACAAGACATAAACACCAAGTACCTAGAAACAGTAGCAGAAATCGAAAATCTACAGAGTCAAATCTTAACAATGCAAACAGAACAAATTAAGCTTAAAAAACAAATATCGGAATTGCATACAACTGGACGCACAAAGACAACTGAAAAGCAACAAAACAACGAAAACTGTAAAAGATTTGTGCTATATGGACTAGAAGAGTATGGTGAAAACGAAAATGAGTTGCATGACCGAGTGATTTTAATATTTCAAAAAGTATTAAATACAGACTTAACTGGATATATTGAAGATCTTTCGCGAATTGGAAAAAGAGGTTACAAAAGACCGCTGATGATAGAATTACTCAGTAAAAGGATGACTACATACATACTAAGAAGCAAAAAATATTTTAATGATACAGGGCTAGCCATAGCAGAACACCTCAATGACGAAGAAATCAAAGTCCGGAAACGATTAAGAGAGATACAAATGATGGGACGAAAACAGGGAAAATACGCTATAATCAGAAATAATAAACTCTTTATAGAAGGCAAAGAATACAAAGAAACACAGAATTATACCGAAGAACCAACCAAACACGATAGCAAGTATTCAAGACAAGACAACCAGCAGCAACAGCAACCAATAATGGACCAAAACACAGAGATAGACACCTCTATTGACAATCCTGGCCTGGATATTAATGTCAATGACACCAAGCTTTACCCACAATCTAAAAGAGAAGCAAAAATTAAAGGACAAGAAAAGACATTTCGTCAATAATTTTAACATTATATTCCAAAATACTAGAAGTATCAAAAACAAGATAGACGAATTAGAGTGTATTATTGAAGATAGTGACCCAATACAAGCCATATGCATTACAGAAACATGGATACCCAATAAACTCAAAGACTGCGTACACATTAAAGGCTACACCTTTAGCGCAGGATATTATAGACAAAAATCAAGAGGAGGAGGAGTAGCCATTCTTTTAAAAGATGAAATAGAATTTAAAGAGCGTCCAGATATATCAGATCTAACAGTGGAATCTATTGTGGAAATTTGCAGTGTAGAGATACCAAAAGAAAATACTCTATTGATAGTTATATACCGGTTAGAACGCGAGATAGAAACATTTTTTCTTGTCTTAGAAAAACTAATGTCAGTAATTAAACCATTAATTAATAAAAAACATATTGTCATTGGTGGTGATTTCAATTTAGATAAAAACAAAAAACCCGCAAACTATCAAAAACTCAAAAATATAATGTTGGAAAGCAATTTTCACCAAAAAATTGTTGATTCAACGAGAGTAACAACGAAAACATCGACATGCTTAGACCTGCTTTATACAAATAACATAGTTCAATGTCAAACCGAAGTTAAGAACTTTGGTATCTCTGATCACAAAGCTATACACTGCCAGTTTGAATCTAAGGGCAATAAAAAACCTAATAAATTAATAGTCACTAAAAGAATTTTCTCTACCACTAACGTCAACAATTTTAAAAATGCTGTAGCACAGATAAATTGGTGTAAGCTCATAAATTGTAATCAAAACATCAACGACAATTACAATACATTTGACGACAAAATCAAAGAACTTTTGAATAAACACATACCATACAAGAAAATAACAGTAAAGTCTCAACGAAAAAGTGACTGGCTAACAAAAGGGCTGAAAAAATCTTGTAGACATAAAAGAGTACTACAATGTTTAGTTAATGAATCTAATAGCAAAATTTTAAAAGGTCATTACAAATATTACCAAAAAACCTTAAAAAAATGTATAAAGACATCAAAAAAACTTAGTAACATAAAGAAAATGAAAGCATCTAAAAACAAAGTCAAAACGATGTGGAGTATTATCAAAGACACTACTAAAAAACAGTCGAATAATAAAAAATATGACACTAAATTGGAAGTGGATGGAACTGTAGTAGATACACCACACGCAGTAGCCAACACATTCAATAAATATTTTGCGTCAATAGGTGAAACATGTCCTACTAATAAGACCCCTCCAGCTAAACCCCACAAACCAGAATCAATACCTAATTCTATGGTTTTATCGCCAGTAACAGAAATAGAAGTTTCCAAAATCATTAAAAAACTACCAAATAAATACAGCTGTGGAGTAGACGATGTTCCTGCTGTACTCATTAAAGCATGCATCATAGAACTAGTCCCTGTCCTAACAACACTGATAAACCAATCTATAGATGAAGAGTGTTTCCCCGATCGACTTAAAATCGCAAAAATCCGGCCAATTTTGAAAAAACAAGGACTATCAACTGACTTAAGTCAATATAGACCTATAGCATTACTACCTACAGCATCAAAAATATTCGAACGTGTTGTATCTAACCAACTATATTCTTTTTTAGAAAAATATAAGCTACTAGATAAAAATCAATATGGGTTCCGGAAAAAATCATCTACTACTCTAGCAATTTACAACCTACAGAAACATATACTCCAAAATATGAAAGATAAACACCATACAATCGGCTTACTTATGGACATGAAAAAAGCTTATGACAGAGTTTCACATGCAATACTACTAAAAAAATTAAATGAAATTGGAATCAGAGGAAAACCTCTAAATTGGCTCCGATCTTATCTCCTAGACAGGAAACAATTTACACAAATAGACCATCATTCAAAATATACATCAACAAAGCAAGCTATAGACTCAGCCACAATCACGATCAATTCTTCAATTCCTCAAGGCAGCGTATTAGGCTGCATTCTCTTCTTAATTTATATTAATGACCTGCCTAAGATAGTAAATTCTCCTTGTATATTATTTGCTGATGATGTAACACTTCTTTTCAAATGCCCTTCGGATACTGACGCTTCATTACAATACTTGGAAGAAACATTTAATACAATAGAAGCTTGGATTACATCACATAACTTAGAAATAAATAAAAACAAAACAAAAATTATTCAATTTCACCCGTACCAAAGAAAACCGCTAAATCTAAAGAAACTGTTAAACAATATAAACCTAAACGAAACAAGAGAAGCAAACCTTTTAGGAATAACTATAGATTCAAATTTAAATTGGCAGGGACATATTAAAAAAATAGGATCTAAAATGTCACAATTCCATTACGCTTTATCAGTACTAAAATCAAACACAAATATAAAAACCGCCTTGAGTGCCTATTATGCATACGCATATGCATGGTTAAAATATGGAGTGATAATCTGGGGTAACAGTACAGACATCGATGATTTATTCATCAAACAAAAGAAATGTTTACGCATTCTGATGAACATCCGCCCGCGAGCCCACTGTACGCCACATTTTATACAGCAAAAAATATTAACTCTACCTAGTATATACATTCTCGAATCAGCAATGTTTGTTAAAAAATATCCTAATCATTTTACCATCTCCGAAAATCCTCGTCAAAAAAGCAAAATAATTGCACCAGAGCCGAAACTAGAGCTTGTAAGGAGAAGCTCTGAATATATGTTGATAAATATTTTTAATAAACTACCTGAATATCTACGAAAGGAAACGAACCACCGAAAATTCTATAAAAATCTTAAAGAAATACTTATTAAAAAATGTTACTACCGTATAGAAGATTACTTGAAAGACAAAAATGTTTCTGACTCGCGGAAGTAAGCAGACGATGAGTGTTATTTATAAGTCTCATAAGTTCCTATTTCATTTATAGTTTCTATGAGTTTCTCATTAATTGTATTATAATTATACTTGCGACGCCCTTACAGGGTTGAATATGTACCTAGTGCTAAGTGAGCAAATTTTTACATATTTTTAAATTTAATGCAAGGTTTGAAATAAAGAATAAATAAAGAACAATAACTTAATGGTTGCACAGTACCTAAAACATATACAATGCGCGGTTATAGATAAGCGGAGACCAAGAAAGAAACGTAACACGCGATTTTCGAACAGTAAAAATGTTTGCACAATACCCACTTGCAATAAATGACGAGAAAAAATATGAAATTTCGAATAAAAATGCGGAAAATTACTATTTTTTGGAAGAAATGAGCTGTTTGCGGAGAAATATAGGAAGCCAGTAGGCCAAATTGCGGTATATCTGGTTAGAGAACCAGGAAAAATGCGGGATATCTAGGCTCGAAGGAACAGGAAAAATGTTAGCGCGGCCACCAAGTATTATGGCGGATCGCGCGGGACACAAATAGGTGCTGGAAGACGACGACTAACCTGAATACTCCGGGTCGGTGAGCACAGCTGCAGAACCTTGATCCTGGTTGCTTCTGGCTCCTTTCTTCAGGCAGTCGGCGCGCGGCGTATATATTACGAGGAGTGGACTGTTGGTAGCGGAATGATACGAATGTATCGTATGCGATAGAGGAATGGTGTGCGAGGGCACACGTCAAAGCGGTGGTCGAAAGATGCGGTGATTGTAGCGGTAATGTGTCCACCTTGGCCGGCGGTCAAGGGCAGACTGCTTGCCAAGAGCAAACAGCGCGTCTCACCTTTCCGCGAACGTACCTAGGTGGTCGTCGTCTAGGAAAAGATGAGGGTAGGACATAGGAGTCGGTAAATGCGGGCAGAAAGAAAAGTAGGCAGCACTAAGGCGCCGTAACAATTAATAAAAGTGGGAATGTCCTAGGTTCCAGAATATTGTGCAGGCTGATCTTTTTATATTTTGAATGGTCAGTTTGTTTTATCAATGTCATACTTTTGTCATTCGAAATTAAAATAATCCATCGATATTATTAATCATACACATACACAGTAATTTTTCAGTTATATTATTATTAGTGTTGAACATACATAATGTATTATCTATTGATATTAGTTAGCAAACAATCTGTAGTGCGCTTTCCAAAATTGACTTGATTGATTTTCACAGACAATTTGATTTCGTGGTACGCTGCGAAATTAGTTAAATTTTGTGACAATCATATCGTGTGTTTGTATGCAGATCTATTTTAATACATTCAAAATGTTTCCGTTGTATATTCTCTAAATACGAGTAACAATTCATAGATGAATTTCGTACATTTTTTTAACATACAAACTAAGACTCTAGACTAACTCAGTAAACAGATTAAAAAATATCACAATATGACTAAGTACATTTAATTTGTCTTCAAATCATCATCATCACATCAATCAATCATCATCATCGACATCAGCAATCAACATAAAAAAAATCTGAAATAACAATGCCCATAATCGCTAAATTTTGGTCACATAGTTTGATAATTATAATGCGCTCGCTTATATTTTACAAAGTGTAACAAGATTAATAATTAAGTTCTATGTTGAAAACTTCAATTACTGTGAAAAACAAAACTGTGATGTATCAAAATAAACATGAATATCAAATCAAATAATGTTTTCACCGTAATATAAGTGCAAACAAAACCAGTATATAAAGGCCACGATTACATTTATGCACTTAGCAAAAAGTAGAGCACATCATAAAGGGACTAATCGCACACTAAAATAACGAGATATCGACTGCGCGATTAGTCCCGTAGTATATAAGAATAATGTGTTCAAATCGCGAAAGTTTGAACAACAAAGGTAGAGCAGTCAGTGGTAATATGAATACTTACTGGTGTTGTGGTGTATGAACGAATTATAGTATTGTAGCGTACTCTGAAAGCTCTTTTTAGAGTAGTGAACGTTAAACCTTAAACCTATCAACAGGCAACAGGTCTGCCAGAAGAGGCGACAACGAGCTTCATTGTGACGGAATTTCCTCGGATTCGAACACAATAGACCCGTCAATTTCACAATTTTGCTCTGCAGGTTACTCAATTACAATATGTATCAGTTTTTCGAATATACTTATTTGTCGCTGGTATGGTTAATTCTCACATAAATAATAGATATCATTTATGGAGTATTTCTCCAAACGATGGATATATTCTATAGGATATCATCACAATCATCGTTTTAATCAAACAACGTGAAAAGTAGGTATGATTAGTTCACCGACTCTTGACAAGTATAGGGACAGTTTTTTCGCGAGTTCTAGTTTTTGAGTTCTGGTTCTTTATATTAAAACTTGATCATAACGTCTAATAAAGTCTTGTGATATTCCAGAATATGTATAGTCTAGAGAAACGTAAGTAATTAAAAGCAGTGTGCTTAGGGAAGTCACATAGTATCTAGATACTTTGATAATATTCATTATTCTTCTCATAATACTTACTCCCGGTATACACGCAACGTATTGTAGTTATACTTTAAATTTTAAAATTTATCCTCTTGTAAAGCCATTAGTTTTCAAGAATATTGTTTAATCTTAAAAATAAATAATGAATGTCTTAAAGAGCACAGGGAGTCTGTGCTCTTGTCTGTGGAGTGTATTAAATCAATAAAACAATAATAATAATACTTAGTTATTCAACAATCAAGACGTGTTATCCAAGTTAACACTTTGTTTTAAGAAATGAGATATAAAAGACGAATGGACATTGAAGACTTAGTAATAGCGTTCCCTTGGGGCGCGGAACTCTGAAAAGGTAAAACCGTGGTTATAGCGCTGCTCTGAAAATATAATGACATAAAATCGTCTTCAGTTTAGTGACTTTATATATTATATTTATTAACCCCCGACGGAAAAGAGGGGTGTTATAAGTTTGACGTGTCTGTTTGTCTGTCTGTCTGTCTGTCTGTCTGTGGCATCATAGCGCCCGAACCACTGAACCGATTTCAGTTTAGTTTTTTTTGGATGAAAGGAGACTTAATCGAGAGTGTTCTTAGCTATGTTTTATAAAAACCGATTGAGCCGTTTAAGAGTTATGGTGGGTTAAAGTGGGGATGGAAGAACCAAAATTCTACAAATGTGCCCAAAATGGTTGTCAATTGAAAGTTTGTTGTCAAATATTTTTGTGTCGGGGGTTTTTTAATTAGGTATATTATTTTTAAAGCCCTTTCAGTGTGTTTGCTTGTGTAGGTATTTCAAAACATAAGTATTTATAAATGTATCTAACTCTACCTATGTAATCAAAATAAGTATGAGTGGTATACCCACTGAATACTTGATCAAAAGATATTCATTAGAAATCCAATTTATTTTGAAGGTTTATTAAATAAATTAAGATTTAAAGAGGAAAATTTTACCTGTATTGTAATTACTTCTAGCTTTTCTTGCCGGTACTTATAGAATTAGGTTTTAACAGGTATTCATTTCTAAACTATTACATTTTGAATAAATACAGTAATATGATTGCATTTCCTTGAATTGAAAAGAGCAATGACAAGTAGGTACAGCATAAAATGAAATAGCATTGGTGACATGATATTATGAGAATAAATAATCGGCCAAGTACGAGTCAGACTCGCGCACGGAGGGTTCCGTACTGTATGTACCCCTTAAATATTTATTTTATTTTAATTTCATTATTTATTATTGAAGGGAATATAAAACTAAATATTCTGTGAAAATTTCAAGCATCTACCAGGTACCATTATTAATATAGAGCGAAAAACGTCTAAAAATGCAGGTTTGTTGTATGGGATGGGATAAATATTTAAGGGGGGCCTTAAATATTTATTTTATTTTGTTTTTAGTATTTGTTGTTATAGCGGCAACTGAAATACATCATCTGTGAAAATTTTAGCAGCTAGCTATCATGGTTCATGAGATACAATCCGGTGACAGACAGACAAATAGACGGACATCGAAGTCTTAGTAATAGGGTCCCGTTTTTCCCTTTGGGTATGGAACCCTAAAAATCTGGGCATACAGTGAAATATCTCATTCAATATATAAATTCTAAAGCATAAAAATAGCGAAGATTCAAACATCCCCTAAAATATTCCATTATCAAATTAAAATTTAATTCAATCGTGTCTTCTTACGATTGAGTTACGAAATTACAAAGCATCAAGAATTTCAGTATCTTAATCCCCAATTACAATTAGCTTTCGTCGACATTCTGTACAAAATAATTTTCCAAATAACTTAGCTAATGATCAGCTTTTGAATAATTTACAAGAGACCTTGAAAGCCGTGTTAAGTTGACGGCTTTTTTATAATGCCGTAAAATTGCCGAGTTTCTGTCACCTTATTGCTGGAAGCACTTAATTTTATCGCTGCCACCGTGAAAACACATCCCATATTATCTGTATGCGGCCTAAAGTTATTAGGCCTTATTAGTACAAGCATTTCGCTGTAAAGGTTCTCAGAACAAACGTTTTGTTTTAGCGCTTGAAGCCTAATAGCAACTTTTAAAAGGAGTTTTCCATTAACATTGCCTTGGTAGATTTATGGCTTCACAAAGTTTAAGCCGTCGCCGTTTTGAATGGTCTTTTTAAAGGTATTCTTTTGTACCTAAGTATACAGAGTTATAAGCAACGGAACATAATTAAACCTGAGGTTTTATGGACAATATACCTAGGTATAGCTCTCAGAACAGAAAAGGATGGGGTCAGAAAGTTCTCAAAGATCATGCACCGGTAAGAACAGCTTAAGATATCCAAGGCAAATACACAATACACCAATGATAAATGCAAAGCGCTTCCAACTATAGCCTGATTGAAAAATATTAGGACGCCCGTATCAAGCATCGGACGTCCTACAGTTTATTTATTTATTTTATTACCTATATATAATGACATAAAGTTAATAATTCGCTATCGGCCTAACTGCAATATCACTGCAGATATACACCACATAACGATAGTATTGGCGCATGTAACTGAAAATTTCCCACTATACAAAAAATAACCCTGTAAAGCCCTATTGAATTCCCAGCACTCTCAAAAAATATAAAGATCCGTAAAAATATTTCGCTTATTATTTTTTAACGTCCACCTCCCGTTATTAAATTAGATTCCTTACAATAAGAGACGGAGCAAATCGTAAAATGTGGTTTATATAAACTTTCAGATTCAAGCCGGTCCAGTATTCGGGCAGTAAAAAGTTTTTTATGGCGAGTAGTAAAAAGGTCTCAGATAAGTGAAGTTATTCGGGCGGCACATTTATTGTTGTAATTAAACACCGAAAATTTAAGGGGAAAGGACAGTTGTGTGCTATTCTTCGCTTGCTTTTACTTCTAAAGATTACTTATGTCTAAATATGTAAAATAGTACCCATAGGCGTAGCTAGGACGACCCATGGGTGGGCGGTATCCTCCCTAGAAACTTCTCTGTCCACTGTTAAAAAAAACATGGAAAGTTAATACTGTCTACTCTTATGAGGTGGACAAAAGTGGACAGCTGCCCCATCCAGATGAAATTTCTAGCTACAATCAAGAGGAGACATAGTAAGATGAATAAATTAGTCTCTTACTTGAAGAACTGAGCCCTAATAACTCAAGATAACACCTATACTCGTACCTACTTAGAGGAATTGAAGGCGGAAGGATGGTCTTTAACTTTCAGTGGGACGGTTCAGGCTGATAGTAATAATACCACAAAATACAAAAGTAAAACTAAAATACTTACCTACTATTAATAATTACAAAAGCGTTACATTTCCAAAATCCGTAAAAAATTATAGTAAAAAATCTCCTCTTGATAATCTAAGACAAAGTACTATTTACAAATGACATGCGATTTAATGTTTTTAGTAGAGTGTATAATGTATATCTTCATTCTCGGTCAATAATTCCACATTTTAAATGCGCGAAACAAATAGCAAACAAGTGCTTGATTCCCCTTAAGTGCGACGGCACCCAAAATAATATCAGACGCCATTTCTCTTTTTTTCATTACAAACAGAGTTTTTCTTTCACATTTTCCCCTCTATCATCTTTATTATTTCAATTTTGAATTCCATAAAGAAGACAGCTAATTGCCCTTGTAAGATGAATATTTTTCGTTATCGTAGGTAGGTACTTTACAAATTGAGTTGTTGAAAAGCGACAAGTTCTTCCTATTTTTGTTTTACTTTATTTTCTGTCAAGACGATTTTACTTCTAATTATATTTCCTGATATGCTTTGTGAAGTGTTTTACCTGTAGTACGTAAACACGGTAATCGTATTTGCTAAAAGTTTCGCTTACTCGAGCGTACGGAGTCTTATCTTCATTACGCGATCCCTTCAAAAAGTAACAAGCCCAAGTTTCTTACGCTAGCGTCATGAACCCGTCTCATTTACTCGTATTACTTACGTCCTAACATTTTCTTCAAAAGTCCCGGTAAAAAGGATATAGGTACTTCTAAATAAGCAGAAAGGAACCCATCGGTGTAGGTATATGTTACCGGCAGACTGTAGATACGGCATTGTAAGGAATACCCGACCGTTCTACCTTCCTAGAACCTACAATCCTGCAATAATGTAAGAAGTATGATTAATACTTTACTCATTACAGAATATGATTGCTCTATATTTTGTATTGTATTAAAGCAGTAACAAAAATACACAACAGCTCTATATTGCCTCAAATATGAGACGAATTAACATTTGACTCGTTTTAAAATTAATACACAATTCCTGTACAAAAATTGGCTATCAATTCCCAAAAATATTTGGAAAATTTCTCTAAAAATATAGGTATTCTCAGCAATGCGTCACAAGGCAACAAGGGAGGTATAGGAATGGCTTTCGTTTTTTTGTTATTATTAATATGTTCTCTAAAAAAGTTTGAAATTTGATTCATCCCACTAAAAAAAATCATATCAAATAAAATATTCTGTGCATTAACTAGACTAGCGCAGTGAAGGTATTGTATAAAACGACCGGATGTTTCGTAGAATGCTCGTGCTACATATGTACGAGTACATTGCCGGTACATACAACATATACGTACGGTTCGTTAAAGGTTTTACCGTTCCGTACTGAGTAGGCTTTCATGTCGGAATAATCCGAATCGGATACGCGTTTCACGATTCATAACTTTACGACGGAGTGCTTGGAGTATATGGCCTATTGGAGAGCCTCCGGAAGTAGGGTTTCAAGGAAAGTAAAATTAAAAGTCTGATGAAAAGCCTGATTTCTATGGAAAGTTCTAAAATATCGCGTTTCTTTCTCTCTTCTAGTATACCTCTACATTACTAAAGGTGAAGCCACGTTAGCTTTTAGAAATGTGTAATTGTCCTGATGTTCCAAAGTCATGACATCTTCCGACTTCCACTATTACGCTGGACCAATTTTCGCAATATTGAAATCTTTGAATATCAGACGAGGACATCAAATATCATTATAACGTTTTTTTATCGCGAATAAGTCCACGCTTGATCACCAACTCGCCTGATGGTAAGCGACGCTGTGGTCGAAGATGTAGCAGGCAGACCTAGAAGATATGTTGAAGAATGGAGAAGATTGAAAAGCGTTACGTAAATAAATAATTAAAATTGTGTAATTTAAATGAGAGCAACTATGCTTTTTATCGCAAAAATTGCAGTCCCTCAGTAGAGGCAGAATTATGTGAAAATAGCCTAAATTGGGAATAATATAAATAAATGATTTTCAGAAACTTCCAAAGACCAGAATCCTGAATTGAGCCTGAAAACCCTAAGATCTCAGGATAAATCCTGAAATATGGTAGCCCTACATGAAAGCCTATCTGAGGTGGCTGAAGTAAATAGCTAAGCTTACTTGCAGCTGACTCTATATTTTTATGAGCCCTACTACGCTCTATTGGAGCTTTTGGGTCAGTAGGTATGTAGGTTGGAAGAGCCTCTTTAAACTTTACTATCGATTTTTTATGGTTGATGTGATAGGCATTTGACTACAGACAGTGTTTACCTGATTTACAGTGACTTATCTTTTAACACGTTGACATTAGGGATAGCAGTAATTATTTGATGCGATGTCATGTAAGATTTTTTTATATTCAAAATATTTTACTGACAAATGCCTCATGATGAATTGAAAAAAAAAGGCCTAATAGACAAATAGAATGAAATGTGACATCAAGACACGGCTATAAAAACGATACTAAAAATCTTATCAACGTAGGGCACTTTATGTAGAGAGAAACTTTATTAATATAATAGCCACATTTCCACCAATTAAAAAGTTTAATTTTGCATCATAAGAGTGAATAAATGTTCATGTACCAAATTATACTATTGAGACGTAACCAAAGTATCTTGTCATAAAATATATTTACATTAACACAGCCTGACTTATAGAATACAGACAGATGCCTATTCCAAATATATCCGTCAAAAGAACTTATGAAGTAAATCTGTAGCACTCAAACCACACACATAGGCTGCATACAAGATTGTCATTCCTAAAAGCACAGAAATAGCTTGTGCCCGCCTATTTCTATTGTTGATACCCAGCCAGGGGTAGGATATTACCTGAAAGCCTGTCTAAAGTGGCTGAAAGCTTTGCCCGATACATTGTTATTTACTCGTACAACTTTTAACTTCTTAGACTCTGTTCAGTTTCTTAGAAAATAACTACAATTGAACTAGAAATAATTTCATAGATTAGAGAATCAGAATGAGTAGATTTATTTCTTTTCACGGAATAAATTCTGTTTTTTTATACATTTGAGGAAATAGAGAAACACGAAATCCTCATCTGATGGAAAACGTCACTCAGTGCCACTCAGAATTTGCGCCCCGGTAGGTAGAATTTACCCTCTGCCCCAATAGAAGTTTTTCACTATAGATCTAAGTAAGTACTCACCTCTCGTAAAAATATGAAATGTCTTACTTCCAATCATTTTGCTGTAAATATTTACCTACATTATAATTATGCCGAGTCAAACTAAAACCGTGTTTATAATGCAGTTTTGACGGTTAGTACTTATAAAGAAAAAAACTATTAACGTAGGTAATTTACTCATTTGTTAAATGAACGAGTTACGGCTCAAAACTCTCAAAAGTCTACAGTAAAAATTTTCTTTGTTGGTATTTATCTAATCAATTAAATTTTATATACCAATTTAGTATCACAACAATAAGTATTTTCAATACATAAAAATGCACTTAAAAATGAGCGAGTTTAATGGAACGTTTTAATATCAGTTATTTTAAGATCTGTATGTATTATAAATATTTCGCTCTGACCTATTTTTTGATTGATGGGGTAGGTATGATTCATAAATTAGTGTACTTATTTACCATATCAGCGGTTTGGATGTACTAGGATATTCTTTTCATAGGTAGGTTGGAAAGGATTTAAGAAAAACCAAAGGCATACGCTGACGACAACTCACAGCACGTTGCCACACCTAAGTAGTAACATCTAATTATTTTTATCGCGTAAAATCAATGTTTAGTAGTAGCACCGTAGGGTGCAATTAGTAGGTAATATCTACAATTACAGCCTTGACTTTATACTACCAACGAAATACCTTTCCGAAAATAATGACAGATACTCGTAAACACGTAACAACAATATTTCAAAGAACCCATCGAACTACTTTAAAATTTATAACTAAATCCATGCTTTTACAGTAGATAGATACTTGCCTATTTTATGTAAGCTTACGGCTCACACATTTCTAAAATAAAATAGCTAAAATAGCATAAATCTCTAGCAAAGATATTTTAGGATTGCCGTGAAAATAAATTTTCACACTTACTGCGAATCAAATATTTGACGACCGTCTGCGTAATCTCTACAAATTATAATCCTTATTATTTTCTAAAATAAAAATAAAACTAAATTACCTTTATAACGTATTTGCTCGTAAAGTGGCTGTAATTACACCAATTTCAATATCGTAATGTATTTCATTACGCACTTGTGCTTTATTGTAATGAAAAACGCACGCCGCCACCGACCGCAGATCTATGTGGTCTCGTTTCTCCTACTTTCACTCAAGAGAGTGAGATACATTACGGCACTTGTGCGGTAATGTAATATAAAACGCACGATGACTGATGCACGACTTTCACTCAAAGTCAGAGTTTTATTAATTCCCTCGCAAATATGTTATAAAACGTCGTATGACATACGTGCGCTTTGAAAATTATAGCCTCTGCTTCCTTATCATTTATATCATTCATTTATTATTATCATTTTATTAGTTTGAAAAATTTTCAGTGGACAATATTTCATCATCATGCAAAAGGAATATGTAGCCCTCGCCTACGGCTCGGGCTTGCAATATCGCCTCGGCTGTAATTTTCAACTTACCGCACTTATATCATAATGTACTATTATCTAATTGGCTTGTATAAATATGCACAAATGTTGACTATGAATAGAAATAATAATGTGATAATAAATAAATAATATTATAACGCTAACTTTTATATTTGCTTTATAATTTACTTTTTTACATAAATCATATTCCATTTTCTAATCTAAGTAGCAACCGTTAAAGAATCGAAGGGACATAAAATCTATACATCTATATATATAAATAAAATTGGAGTGTCTGTTTGTAATATTGAAATAACCGTTTTTTACTACATGTATATGAATATATATACGGTACACACACAAAAATAACATTTTTTTCACCAAATAATTTTATAATGTTTGTATGTCTGTCTGTCTGTTTGTTCCGGGTAATCACTGAAATGGCTGGACCGTTTTTGACGGGACTTTTATTGGCAGGTAGCTGATGTAATAAGGAGTAACTTAGGCTACGTTTATTTTAGAAAAAATCTGTTTATCTCGTGCTCACGCGGGTATCACCGCAGGGCGCAGCTAGTTAAAAATAAATCTTATCTAATAAGCTGAACAATGTCCCATCAGTTGTCAGCTCTTTGTTAGCGAGGCTTGCAGATGCAGCCAGATGCAGCGGGGGTGGGGGGGCGCTAGACCAGAGATGGGCGCCGAGGCCGGGGAATCAGGTCAGTGCCAGCCTGCAGGCCTTGGCCCGGTCCCCGCGCTGGGGCTACCTGTTGATACCGCCCGTTACTCTCCACCCTGAGCTAATCTACTAAAGACAAGATCACGAAGTTAGGTTAGGCTTGATTTTGTACCGTTTAATTTGGAAAATCGGTTTTCCTGT
Organism: Hypomecis atomaria; assembly: GCA_964007245.1. Taxonomy (NCBI): domain Eukaryota; kingdom Metazoa; phylum Arthropoda; class Insecta; order Lepidoptera; family Geometridae; genus Hypomecis; species Hypomecis atomaria. The sequence goes on from OZ023288.1 coordinate 7,109,454, forward strand.
TTCACTACATGGTTATTTGATTCATTTATACAGAGTTACTGGTAATCAATTAGCATCCTTTTAGGGGCTTATTCTGTACATCAAAACTAACAACATCTGTTTAACGACTTTTATCAAATCTCAAAAAAAAGCTGTTCCATAGAAAAATATCGTTCAGCCTCGACAAAATGTAAGGATAAGGATGGAGAATTGTTTGTTTTTAGTTAGCTCTTTAATGTATAGCTAGTAAATATTTTTAAAGGTGCGGAGTGTACGGAAAGTAAATTGTGAAGTAAATTGTCTCTTAGTGTCTATGTTGTCTACATTGCAATTCCAGTGGTTATAGTACGTATTTTACGTTTAATGGCTATTGTTCTTCAGTGCCAATGTTGTTCTATGTGTAACAAGTAATACCTACATATTCTGTCTGACAACATCTTACATTTAATATGAATGTCTAACATGTTTAATTAAGCAGATATACGAGCAGATACCTGTATCTGCTGTAATATACATCTCTGTTGTAATAATATAATACCATCTAAGTACTCTGACACCAAGGCTAGCCACCCGGCCTATACGAACTTACTTATCTAAATACTGAGCTGCCTTTAGAGATACATACGTCAAAGGGATTCTATTTAAAAAAAAACAGTCTACCAAAGCGGAACGGAGCGGAGCGGTGTGTAGTTAAACGCAAACCCATTTGAAATAAAAAATAAAATAAAAAAGATACCTTGTTAATTATCGCATATTTGAATTGATGGGCGAGTTTGATAAACAACTCGTGCGATGCGATGTCATCATAGGTACGTTTGACACGCTTTTGACGGCCATTTGATATCGATAGAGGCAAATTAGCGCGTTAATGGACGTGGGGTATTTTGGTTTAATAATTTAGTACCTATAATTTATGACATGATTGCAGTACTTTCCAAATAAAAAATATATAATGATTGGAACCGTATCTAACAAGCTAATCAATCATATAAACAAGAAGTATTTAGGAGGGAAAAAAGGTTTTTATTCAAAACTAGCTTAAAACCCGCGGCTTCGCCCGCGTGGTCTTAGTACATAGGTACTTGCTTAAAATGAAAATAGCCCGCGGTTAGACCCGCGTTGTATTGGTACTTGCTTAAAATTAAAAAAGGCTGTCTGATGGCCTGCGTTGTCATATTACTTGCAATGATAAAATGGCCAATAGTAATTGCTCAAAATAATAAAAACCCACAGTTTGGCCCGCGTTGTCTTGGCACTTGCTTAAAATAATAATAGCTTGAGTAGCCCAGCATTGTCGTATAACGTATTACTTGCAAGGATAATGCCTACGGTTTGGCCTGAATCGTCTTAGTATTTGGCGGGATAAAAAACGTATTGTATGGGTCAGAGTGTTCGGCCACCATAGGGAGAATGAAAGGAAATTGCATGCAGCGGAGATACGAATGCTGAGATGGATGTGCGGAGAGACAAGAATGGATAAGATTAAAAATGAGTATGTTAGAATAAGTCTGAAAGTAGCGCCAGTGACTGAGAAATTAAAGAGTGGCAGGCTATCTTGGTAAGGGCATGAGACGGGAAGAGAGTAATGTCACGAAAAGAACCCTAAATATGATGGTAAGCGGCAGAAATAGGAGGTGACGACCAAAAAAAGTGTGGATGAATTGTGTGCAAGATAATATGCGAGAAAAATGAGTTGATGATGAGATGGCGTATGATAGAGTGAAGTGGCGAAAAGAAACGTGCTGTGCCGACCCCACCTAGTGGGATAAGATAATATTTATTGTCATCAAGTAAATCTAAGGGCAGGATGATGATGATAATAGGTTACGGTTTGGCCTGCGTATTCTTAGTACTTGCTTAAGATGGTATATAAATTACGCAGCTTAGCCCGCGTTGTCTTAATACTTGCTTAAAATTATAATAGCTTACCGTTTAGCCTGTGTTGTCGTATTATTTGTAATGATAATAGCCCACGGGCTGGCCCGCGTTGTTTTAGTAATTGCTTAAAATGATAATAAACCACAGTTTGGCCCACGTCGTCTTGGCACTTGCTTAAAATAATAATAGTTTGTGGTTTCGTCCGCATTATCGTATAACGTATTACTTGAAGGGATAATGTCTACGGTTTGGCCTAAATTATCCCAGTATTTGGCTAGAATAATAACAGGTCGTGGTTTGGCCTGCACATTCTCAGTACTTGCTTATAATGGTAATTTATAGCACGTAGCTTGGCCCGCGTTGTCGTAGTACTTGCTTAAAATTATAAGGGTAGTATTTAAACGCAAATCAAAAAATATCCTTATTCTATGCAATAAGATTCCAAATTCCCATCAAAATTACTGATTGCACAGCATAATATTCAACTCAAAATATCACTAAACACACTACAATTTATTTTCGCAGCGTACAGCGATTTTTCCTAAAGCAAAAGCTTTTTCATCAATGCACAGCTAATAATCTTAATGCACATTATACCTGTTAACTCTTTTTCTTTTAAATATAGCTTCTATTTTTATATTATTTACAGCAGTTTTTCTAAATAAAACAGCATTTTATTAATCACAGTCGTCTTAATATTTAACCTAAACTAACCTAACCTAACCTAAACTAACCTAACCTAAACTAACCTAACCTAACCTATTTTTTGTTTCACACCTAATCTATAAAGGCGATCCGCTTCTGGCACTTCGCCGGCCGCTGCCGCAGCACGCTCGCTTCGCTCGCTCGGCTCGTGCGTTGTTTTGTCATGTTCTAACATAACCTAACCTATTTTTTGTATCACACCTAATCTAATTTCTTCACTAATTTACCCTAAAGAAACCATCCATTGATCTAGACCCCTGATAACAGAGCATTCCCTAGGAAGCGAGGGTCAACTTAGGGATTATGCGACTGGGATAGTTATTTTGCTATGAAATATGAAAAATTTGCTGTGCAGTCAGTATTTATGCTATGTATGTAGTATTTTTGTACAAAAATAAATTTAACTGTATTACATTATGAGGAAAAAAGTAATGTCATATTGATGTAAAATTTCGAATTATCTGCAGTTTGAGTTTTGTTAAACATTTAGTTTATTTGTAGTGAAGTTATTTAATGTAAAAAAGAATATAAATGATGAGTATGTATTGATAGGCGATTATTTATTTGATATGCAATTTATATTATCCCAAATTATAATAGCCTGCCGTTTGGCTTGCGTTGTCGTATTACTTGCAATGATAATAGCCCATGATAATAGTCTGGCCCGCGTTGTTTTAGTATTTTCTCAAAATGATAATGAGTACTTACTTTAAATGGTATTTCCCAACAGTTTGACCCGCGTTGTTTTAGTACTTTCTTGCTTAAAATAATAGCTCATGGTTTAGCTCGGGTTTTCGTATTACTTGCAAAGATAAGATTAGCCTGCTTTGTCTCAGTATTTGCTTAAATTCGCTCGTGTCTAAAGCTTATTACGGAGTACCTACGACAATTTTTAGATGAAATTGATTTGCAAAATATTTGAAATTAATTAAATAATAATTGTATGATTTATTCATGTTCAAATAATTATTTTATGGCCGCATTGGATTTAACGGTTAATTCAATATTTTTGTTCTTAGTATTAAGATCTCAATGTAACACAGTTCAACAGTAAATATGTTCTTTGACTTTAATAGCCTACGGTTTGGCCCGCGTTGCCTTATAACTTGTCAGAAGATAAATACTTAATAAACTTATATGTTAAAATACCTACTCATTCTTTATGTGGTAAAAAGAATATTTTTCGGTACATTGCTCACTCATGAACCATGTAGTTTCCCACTCGCATACCAAATTATATCCAACTCCATTCGCATATCATGGTCCACATCACAATCGTAAGGTCCTAATCCTGGTCTGGCCACTGAGCTTTGAAACTTATGTACGAAATTTACACTAATGGCTTTTTATTGATGGAAAACATTGAAGCAACCTGCAAAGGCACGTCCATAGAGAAAAATCGATGTATATGAATTCAGCAACCCGCGCTCGGCCAGCGTGATGGATATGGCTCAATCACCCTTCGTGGGTAGGCCTACGTTCAGTAGTGGACTATTAAAAAAGCTCAGTACAGGTATTCAACATGTTTCATTAAATTATTAGAAATTTAATTTTGATTATCCTGAACTCAATGACAATCTTGCCCAAAACCGTTCACCCAGTCAAAAGTGGCCGAGACACTTGTAGGACTTTCAGGCATTCTCTGACCCTGTACAGATGAAAAAGTAGCACACAAGTAGGTATATTTTATTTGAGAAATACATATTGTACCTATATCTAGACGACAGGCATGTTCAAGGATTCTATTATACTCATCATTTGACTTACTTTTACTATGGTACCAACCCCGAAATCACGTAAATAAAATCTGCTGTTCAACATAAAAAGTTCATCGACCCGCGGCAAAATGTAAAGAATAGGTAATTTTCGCTTTTTCAGGTAGAACCCATAGTAAAGTAAGTTTATTTATCCGTATGTACCCTAAGTTCAAATCTATTGGCTCACAAAATAAAATCTTTCGTAAACTATTAGGGGCCCATTTTGCCCCATTGACGGATGAGTCAATATCTAAATTTTATTCTAGATACTTCACTATATTACTAAAAAAATGCGTTCAAGTTATTTTTCATGCTTTTATAGGACGTTTGGTCTAGATTTCGACAAGGAATCCGGGACTTTTCCCAAAACGTCAATATAGTCATCTATTAGTTAAAAGGGTGGGCTATTTTTAAACAATATTGCATCGATTTACGAATAGATTTTTAGCATTTTTTTAAGAAATTGTTATCGTGACCCACTGAAATTTTCCTGGATAGCAGTAGGTACCCCAAGTGGTAATTTGTGTTATTGTCTAGCATCGTATCAAATTTTGTTAGAATTCATTTACCCGTTTTATCTTAGCTTTATCTGATAATTTTGGCTATCCCTAAGAGACCCTATAGATTTTCCGGGATAAAAATAGTTACTGTATTGAAACATGTTATGTGCTTCCTACATACCAGATTTCATTCATAACCGTTCCGCTCGTTGGATGTAATTTATGTTTTTTTCACCAACTTTGGGACCCTATTTGACCTCTTAGATAAAGAAAATTCAGAAAAACAGGAACAAACGTATTTTTCATTTTGTCTGAGTAGCATATTAACAAAGTTTTAAGTCAATCGGTACAGGAATACAAAATATACTTACAAACGAAAAGAGCCCGTTTTACCCCGTCAAAGGTCAAAAGTTCAAAGTTTTCGTCTTTAGTGCTCCATTACGTCATACAATGTACCTATATTCCATATTTCAAGTTTATATCTTTAGCGGTTTGGGCGGCAGCCGAAACTGATTAATTTTGGCTATCCCTAAGGATCCCCATAGAATTTCCGGGATATTAATAGTTCATGTGTTGAAACATGTTGTGTGCTTCCTCCATACCAGATTTCATCCATAACCGTTCAGCTCGTTGGATGTAATAGACGCTTTTTTCACCAACTTTGGGACCCAATTTGACCCCTTAGATAAGGAATATTCGGAAAAACAGGAACAAACGTAACTTTTATTTTGTTTGAGTAGCATGTATACAAAGTTTCAAGTCAATCGGTTAAGGGAATAAAAAGTTACATACAAACGAAAAGGGCCCGTTTTACCCCTTTAGAGGTCGATTTTTCAAAATTCCGTTCTTAGTGCTCCATTACGTGGTCCAATGTATCTTTGTTCCAAATTTCATGTTCGTATCTTTAGCGGTTTGGGCTGTAGGCTGTCTGTCAGTCAGTCACTCAGCGAAGCCTTTTATATAATAGATAATTATTATTAAATATCAAATAAATAACCACATTATTGTACGGCGTTATAATATCCAGAGAAGTGGAGAATGATTGCTTAGCTTGTTTTTTTTTTGTTTAGTTTATACATTAATTTACATAAGATGTTTTGCAATTAAATACGATAGGATTATCAACATATTTATTCTGATTTGTAAATGTAAGTAGGCATAGGTACCAGAGTAGGTAATGAATTTTATAAAGGATGAGTTGATAGTATTGTGTGTCTTTACTATTTTACTAAATTCAGGAATTCACCACAGATGGTGCCAATTACTTATACCACAATATGTGGTAAAATTTCTACAACTCCAAGTCCCCAAAAGTTTTTCTTAACTGCTTATATTTGCCCACCCCTTAATATAATGTGTCGTCTTTTAATTTTGGATTCTTTCGATTATTTTACGAATAAATGTATAGACCTAATTGATGAATGAATAATTGAGTTGAATAATCTATGTAATAAAACTGAAGCATCATAAAATAAACACAATATCTGATATTTCATGAATCAACAGCTTCCTTTCATTTGTCTAATTTTCTAAGTTTAATAACTATAAAAATAAAATCAGTATTAGTAGCGTAATTAATAGACCAAAATCATTATCACGCCGGGATTAAATCAAAAAAGTAGGTTCCTTAGTCAAGGAGAACCCTTTGAAAAGTTATTTAATTTAATCTCTCTTTTAAATTACTTTTTCTCAGATAGGCGAATACCGTTTAGAATTAAGTGGTTGATTTAGTATTCCGTCCGGAGTCAATTCAGCAGTTCATTAACTTGTACCGAGTCTCGGGGGCGTAAATACAATCGTTCACTGCAAAGACATTAATCTTAGAAAGAGGAAAGCAAAGCTCTTCAAAAGAGCGACGAAACAAAAGAAGCGTTGATTGAAAAACGTATTTGTTCGCGGAACAATCGAAGCTCTCACGAGTGGCTATATTTACTTCTCACACATAACTCCTTTTGTAAATAAACATTTATGTGGCTGGGGTTCAAACGGTTAGTTGCAATATTGTGGGTCTTTAAAACTTTTGGTTAGCAAACAATATATTAGGTCAGCAGAAAGTACACAATTGCTAATAAAATAAAAATATTGCTCACCAAAAAGGTAAGTACCTAAAAATTTACAACGTTCTGGTAAATTCTAGTGCTAAGTATAAATGATTAGCGGCAGATTGCAATTGTCGTCTAGTGTCAATAAAAACCGTCGTTTTCTGAGAAACATAAGTCTTAGAAAAAGGAAAGCAAAGCTCTTCAAAAGAGCAACGAAACAAAAGAAGCGTTGATTGAAAAACGTATTTGTTCACGGAATAATCGAAGCTCTTACGAGTGGCTATATTTGCTTCTCTCGCACAAAACTCCTTTTGTAAATAAACATTTTTATGGGTGGGGTTCAAACGGTTAGTTGCAATATTGTGGGTCTTTAAAACATTTGGTTAGCAAACAATATATTTAGTCAGCAGAAAGTACACAATAATAATTTTATTGCTAATAAAATAAAAATATTGCTCACCAAAAAGATAAGTAACTAACAATTTACAACGTTCTGGTTAATTCTAGTGCTAAGTATAAATGATTAGCGGCAGAATTGCAATTGTTTTCTGGTGTTACTAAAAACAGTCGTTTTTTGGGAAACATAAATCTTAGAAAAAGGAAAGCAAAGCTCTCAAAAGAGGGACGAAACAAAAGAAGCCTTGACTGAAAAACGTACCTATTTGTTCGCGGAACAAGTTCGCGAAGCTCCTACGAGTGGTTATCTTCTTCTCTCGCACAAAACTTCCCTTGTAAATAAACATTCTATAGGTTGGGCTCAATAAAGTTTGAAAAAGTTTTGGTAAGTGAAGAAAATATTTGTTCAGCTGAAAAATAATTACTTAAATGTTTTTTTTAAAACTGCTTAATAAAAACCGCCAGGAATCTCCATCTTTAGGGAGGTCTCTCTAGGTCTTTCTTCTTTTTAACTTGTGGTGCTGCAAACCCTACCCGTTTGCAACATTACAATAAATAATGCAATTATAATTATATTATAGACTATATACTTGTTTTGGTGTGCACAACTAGCTGACCAAAGCAATTTCCAGCGAATCATTTGCCTGCTCCCACTTTTTACGATTGTGGGAGCCAACGACCGTTCTATCTATAGATTACTGCAGCCACATTCTTGCTACAAACTTTACAACCAAATTAAACTCCAATCTTGGATTAAAACTCGCTCGTCTTCCATTCCGAAGGGATTATTTCAAACGGGTATCTAATCTAACTCTTCGTGAAATTGGAAGTCATCGGATATTTGCAAAACAATTTTCATTTGAGTAATAATTTAGCGAACTGGTGAAAATTTAGCGCAGTAATAATGAGGCGCGGTTAAAGTAAACAAGATTTTAATTAACTTATGAAGTAGTTATACGTAAACACCAATGGAGGTATAATAATATAAAATGAGTTTTTTTTATTATATTATTATGGTATCTAGGTATCCCGATCTATTTTCTGTGAAAATGTAATTAATTCTACTAAGAAAGATGTCTAGAGCATAGCTATCACGTTATCAGTACCTAATAGCAGGATATGTTTATATCATGAATCCTCTATGGTTTGATAAGTTTAATATCTAGGTATTTACAATTTGCTATTTTATTTTTGTTCTTTTTTACAACCAGCGTGATTGTTAATAGGCTTGTTTACTAAAAAAATAAAATGAGTTACGTATTTCATCTTTTGTCAATTTGACAAACATTCATGAAGATAGAGCCCGTTAAAGTTCCGCGTGACGTCACTAACCGCTATCAAATGTACCGGCTAGTGCCGTCACGAGCCCCCACTCTCAAACTTTGACAAAGTTTACCTAGTCTGTCACTAATTGTTGGATTGACGAAAGAAAAAATACGTCTCCAATATTTTTTAATAATCTAACTGACGGACTAATTATAATAATGATTTTTATACCCAGTAAACATTCCTATTAAATACTTAACGTTATAAATATAGCGTCGTATCAGGTACGCAATAGAATCATTCAGCTATCATTAAGTAAATAAAGTACTTAATTTAGTAGCCGCGGTTAAGACTTTATATTCATTACTTACACCAAAACACATATTTGTCACAAAAATGTGATAGGTAAAATGTTCAGACTCTAATATAGAAAGCGGAAGTAGGTACAACCACAGCGCGGCAGCGGATCGGATTTCTTCCTATTGGTCACATCACTTTACCTATACAGGGTTATTTCTAATCAATGAGCATTCTTTTAGGGGCTTATTCTGTACGTCAAACTAACAACTTTTGTTCTACGACTTTTATTAATTCTCAAAAAAAAAGTTGTTGTTCCATAGAAAAATATCGTTCACCCTCGACAAAATATATGGAACAGCTGTTTTTTTTTTTTTAGTTTAGACAAAAGTCGTAGAACAAAAGTTGTTTGTTTTGATGTACAGAATAAGCCCCTAAAAGGATGCTAATTGATTAGAAATAACCCTGTATACATCAAGAAAACTTCATGGAGTATCTACACTCTCGCGAGGCGACACGAGCACTACAGCTTGTAGCTAACTTCACATCCGCCGACATGTAAATAACATTAAAGAAGTTTAAAAATCATTGGTAAATAATTGCTAAAGAAGTCGGCGGATGTGAAGTCAGCTACAAGCAGCGCTGCTCGTGTCACCTCGTGGAGAGTGTGGATATTCCATCAAAAACTTTAATCAATATCCTAATCTCTAAAAATATTTACAAACAGAATAAACAACACCTAAGTTTACTATTAATTTAATATTTACTTGTAACACCTTGTTTTCTACCCTTTCTCATACGAAAGTACATAATATCCTTTTCACCTTTTCGAAAGTCATGTATTGTAATCAATCACATGTATAAAGATGAAATGCGAGCTTTTCCATGATAAATTTTTCTGGAATATTTATATTTAGTGAGCTACAAAGGCGTGTTATTATTTGTGTTATTTACGATTTACCATATATTAACGTCAGCGTCGGTGAACTGACTGACGTCTTGAATACTTTGAGCATAACTTTCACAATCCATGTAAACCACAGAGCTATTACATTGTAAACTCATCCTACATGTTTCGTTAGCAGATCAACAAGCAGATTTTTTCAATCACTGTCAGAGTTTCGTCATTCATGAATAGATGATGTAGGTACGCGTATGATGAGTGAGTGGGTTGTAGTATTTATATGAATCGGCCAAGTGCGAGTCGGACTCGCGCACGAAGGGTTTCTTTACCATTGGAGCCCTCTGATTCCTCTTGCCATTATCAATAGCGAGCAAAAAAACTCCTAAAAATCAGGTGTGTCTTATGGGAGCTCCCTTAAATATTTATTTTATTCAGTTTTTACATTTGTTGTTATAGCGGCAGCCGGCAACAGAAATACATCATCTGTGAAAAATTCAGCTGTCTAGCTATCACGATTCATGAGATAGGGGCCGTTCAAGTATTACGTAAGCAGATTTATTACAATTATTTACCCCCCCACCTCCCATGTCATCAACAATAAGCAAAGGATAAACCCCCCCCCCCCCCCCCGCCCCCCTTAGTGCTTACGTAATACTTGAACGGCCCCATACAGCCTGGTGACAGAAAGACAGACAGACAGACGGACATCGGAGCCTTAGTAATAGGGTCCCGTTTTTACCCTTTGGGTACGGAACCCTAATAAATGAATAACTATTAATAATAAAGAATGAAATAAAATGACTGGACAATATGTACATACCTACTGAAAAATTTATCCGATTAAGTCCTTTGTAGCGAAAAAGGTCGATATAGCTAAATACATGACCACTTATTTTATATTTACTTACAGTCCTACGCCTAGAAGATAATATATACGAGGTAGGTATTGTGAGTATAAATTCTAAACCCATATTCACATAAAAACGCGAAATCAAAACACTGAAAAATAAAATACTTACATACTGTGTATAAATTCGATTTGGTGACTATACTATAAGTACTTACCTATTGTCGTAACATATCTGTGTTTTGCAGCAGTACCTTCTATTAGCACAACGGCCGAGAATCTTTACCTCCGTTACCTAAAGTTCAGCATTCATTCCTATTTTATATACCTTTTCTAAGTAAGTTGTATTTTGGCAGGCATGATGCGGCGCGGTTCCATGGCCGTCGTCGGCGGCGGCGAGCCGCTGATCGTCGTGGAAGAGAGCGGCGCCGAAGACACGGACTCCTCGCCGCGGTCCGTGGCGCCCGCGCGCGGCCTGTCCATCGACCAGGAGTCACCGCCTGACCCCTACCACCTGTCGCCGTGGCGCGAGACTCGCAAGCACTCGCTGCCCACCCCGGCCTGCACCTCGGGGCCCACTGCCAGCCAGGTACTATTATTGCTACATGACACACCGACCGCATTTACTCTTCACCATCCAGTTTGCTTGAAAGAAATCGCTGTAGACGATAAAATCCCCGTCATACCTAATACCTATACTCGTATTTAATTCCTTTGGCATTCACACGAGTGGTTTTGGTTAAATGGAAGTAGGTACCACCTCTTTGATCAGAGTCAAAGAATAAATAATTGCTCTTATTAAAATATAAATGAGAGTACTGCTAAATGTATAGCCGGGCTATGTTAATACTAGACGTAGACGTCACATAATGTTATAAATATGTTGACAGGTTCGGCGACTGTCAGAGCAAGGCGCAGAAAGCGCAGCAAAGGAAGCTCGCGAAGCAGCTTTCCTAGCCACACTCAGTCAAGCTCCACCACAACCAGGGGGCAGAAGGTGAGCTCACCTAATGAGAAATCCATCTCATCGCCTTTACTAAAGTTCTACATCAGCATTGTTAAATTGAATATATTTGTTTCAGACATTCCGTAGTCACAATATCACGAGTGCCACAGGCTCTGTTCGGTCGAGGCCGTCGCGAGTCCATTGCAGCTTTTCCAGCCCTAGGTCGACGACGAGACTCCGGCTCTAAAACAAAATGTAAGTACATACATAAAAACTTAGCTTCACAAAGAAAAGTTATAAGTACGACAAAGATAAAATGATTACATCAATTATTTTCCAGGTCCACCCGCCACGGAAACCCTCGGCAGCACTCACAATCTGCAACTGGACATAATGGATGACATAGTGCAAGCTCGCAAAGTACGCATGCGGCTGTGGAACACGTCTAACGAGCGCGTGTGCGAGGTGCAGCCGCTGGACGAGCGCTCGCCCATGAGCGGCTCCGTGCGGTACACCAACCGCGGCCGGCGGCACTCGGACTTCGTGGGAGCGCCTCTACCGCCCATCCCGGCGCGCCGCCGAGCCTCTGAAATGCCGCCACCGCCGCCTATCCCGCCGCGCGCCGGCCTCAGTGGCGGCGTCGGCGTCGTCTGCACCGACACTGATCTCCACCACATGCTTAACGCTCTCACGTCCTCCGCCACGGAAATAGACCGCTGTGGTAAACCTGAACGCACGCGTCGCCTCGCGGATATGCGCTCTAGCAGCTTCGACTCATCCTCATTCCGCGACAAGCCTTCAGATTCCGGCACTACGTGGTTCACCAAACGCCATCAAACTCTAGCTACGAAAAAAAAAGAGATGGAACCGAAAAAGACCAAAGTGACGTTCGCAGCTGACGCCAAGCCTGCTACGGGGGACGTGGCGGCCGTGGTCTGGGACAAACCTTCGGGATCCGTGGTGGACGCGAGTGCACTCGGCAGTGCCATCGAAGTATTTCTAAGAAAGAGCAGCGTCACGCCCGAGCCCGGGCCGTCCACGTCAGGTGCTCCGTTAGGAAAAGATAAGATTAGCAAAGTGAGCGAAACTCAGTCGAAGCCGCAGAACATTCCTGGGCCGAGTCGGCCAACGACGGGCGCGGCCGGCAAGGAGCGCTGGTACTCCAGCCGCCCGGAGGAAGAGGAAGCGGCGGAGGGGTGCGACGCGAACCTCTGCTCGCAGCTGAAGGATCTCTTTGTGTAGGCGCCACCGGCGCATTGTATTAAACTTGTAAATTATTACCTTTAGATGTGCGCGCGCGAGTGTGTACTTAATGTACTTTATCTTTCAATGTGATAGACTGCGTGCAGGCGCCGCGACGCTCCGCGGAGCTCACGATCGACGCCTGCCCCGCGTGAATATTTTTAGAATAAATTCTATTTTTCATTGTAAATTTTTTGACATTAGTGATCAGAGTAATTTATTGTTAGATAGTGAATTAATATTGTGAAATTGACGGGTGCGCGTTTTCCACGCGTCAGCGGTCTCCCACCGCGCGCCCTCCCCCGTGCCCAATTCGTTTGTAATGTAACCGATCATTGTATCAATATTAAGATAACTCTTTGTCATATAATATAGCAAACATTGTGAAGAGACGTCGGGAGAAACTTACGCTTAATAGAGAAGGCGGCCACTCTGTCGTCTTCAATCAATAAAAGTTTTTATCGATGTTACTTTCTCATTTGTTTTGCTTGTCTTCAACCCTCCAATCTATATTCATGATCACTTTACTTAGTACTAAGCGAATGTAGGCATGTTGGTATTTGGCATTTTAATCAAAAATCTTATCCCCTAGCGCTAAGGTCATAACGCAATGAACAAAGGAGCCGGCCGAAGTTATAAGTGACATCAGAATCAATTTGCTCAACTTTTACGAGGCAACTTTTCCAATTACTTACGCTCTCCAGCAGGTGAGCTTCCATTCGGGACGCTCCAACTCAGAAAAATGCCATAAAATATTGTTAATATCGTCGTAAAAGAGCACCGACAGCAATCTAAGAATGTTCTTCTGTTTTAAAACTCCCTTGAAAAGACGTTGTTGTAGGTCTCGCCAGAGTTTGAAAAACCGAATATAGACTGTTCGTAACTCTTAATCTGTGAATAAGTAATTTTTGCTCACTATATATTATTATATATTTATTCAAATTTTTGTTCAAATCCGTATGTCTGCCTTGCCGATGAATATCCTAGCCTTTGCTCGATGTGTCTCATCTCCATTATTCTATCTCCATCATTAGTATCCATTGAAGAACTCTACAGCTCCACCGGCCATCTCAATTCCGCCATTAAATTTGTTCATCGCCACTTCAACAAGCCCAGTCGTAACGTAAGTATCAAAACTACCAATGATGTAAGTAACACAAACAGGTAATATAAATTAAACGGGTAGTTACCCATACCTTCTAGCTTAGCATACAAGACCACGACAAGAGTTTACCGACGTGTGCAAAGGTGACAGATATATACTTCATCATAACTCTGTCACGCTCTGACACGTCGATAGTGTTATTTTATGGTCCTTATGCTAAGCCCGCTGGTTCAGTTTCAATATTTACATTTACCAAACCGAGTGAGTACACACGCAATCTACCTATATTTTCCAATGAGTTAGCATCAAGTGCTCACTGAACACAATTAATTCAGGAAACACAGTTGACATTCAAATTACTTTCGAGCTGTTCGTTTCAGACAATTACCAAAGAAATTAGAGATGCTTCGACGTCTCTCGCATCGTGTGTCTTTGTTAATGTTCTTGGGTAAATAATTATGAGTAAATATTAAGAATCAAAGCGGTTCGTTCCGGATGAAACCGCTTTTCCGTTTGCAATAAAATCGTCATTCTCGCTTATACAACAACTTCTGTTATCATTACCTATACATACGTGGGTTGATCCAAAAATAGTTATTGAAATGAAAAATAGTTAAATATAAAAAAAGTTTATTTACTGCTTTTCAAAATATCCTCCTCCGATCCCAATGCACTTTTGCATTCAGGTGAACCAGCTTTCAAAACGTATCTTTGGGAGGTCGAAAACTAACGGCCGAAATTCTTCGATGACCTCGTCTAATTGCTAAATCGCCCACGAAGCATTTTTTTTACCGTGGGAAATAAAAAAAAAGGCGTGTAGGTACATACATCTGGGCTGTACGGAGGATGGGGTAACATTTGTACCCCCGAGGTTCTCAATAGTCCATGGTTCTAGCAGCTGTGTGAGTGGGCGTTATCTTGGTGAAAAAGAATGCCACGGACGCCGCACCTTGGGCGCTCGCTAATCAACTCCCCGAAATATTGAGGCAGATAAAATTCACTATGCCATTCACTAGTAACTGTTCTACGGTCTTCTAGCGGAATTATTGCGTCGAAAAAACCGCTATCATTTTTTTTTAACGCTCCAACCGCGAACAGCTTTTGTGGGAAAACTGTCCTCTTCAAACACCCATTGCGTGGACTGCTGCTTCGTGAGAGCATCGTAGCTATAAATCCATGATTCATCAGTTGTAAAAATGTAGGATACGTTTTGCGAAGAGATTGTATTTATCATGTGGCTATCAATTTTTAGAATAACCTAGGTATATGTACTTAATTGTATCTATGTATGCTACTTATGCTAGTACTATTTACTCTAACTTAGATAGGTATCGAAAATAATATGTTTATAATATAGCAACGTTTTATTCATTGTTGTCTAGGTATTGTAGATAGTCAGTACTTCTTTTAGGTATCATTTCATTATATTTAAAAAAAAAGGAAAACTAAGAAAAAACATGAAACATAAACATTCTATGAGTAAACACATGCTTACTTATTTACAATATAAACCATAGAATGTTATCGAAGGCAAATGACTTTTAAGTCATTGTATTTTTTCCTTATTTTATAAATTTTTCGCCGGTGGTTACTGAACTCTAGGATAACCTTTGAACATTAAGCATTACTATTCAGTTCATGTCCTCTGCTAAGTTTATCTTGTAAGCTACGTGTTTGGCTCTTGAACTAATTCGTAGCCAAGTTTGGTAGATTACGATCAAATCAATCAATGATAATGACTGAGCAAAAGAAGTGAGAGAGTTCGCATTTTTAAATGAATCTTGACGAAATTTGTACCTATACATGTTCTACCTATATTTGATTGATTTTTTTATTCGTCTGCTCCTTTTGATTGGTTGGAGTATTTTCTTTAAAAAAGAGAAGCTTCTGTTGCGCTATTTATCAGCCGTCTTCAATGATATCTATTTTGTAAAATAATCATAATTTCATAAATTTGTATTTTCTAACAAGATAGAGAGTATGAAACATTAGAGGTTTGTCTACGTGCTACGTCCTTATTTATCCACACTCAAATAGATAACAGGATATTGAGTTTCTTTTAAAATTCAATATTTATGAAATTAATATTTTGTTAATTATTAACAGATAACACAACGATAACACTATACAACTTAGTATAAATAAAACTCCGTGTTGATTCACACACATTACATAACATAGAAAATAGAAACTGAAACATGTGAAGCAACCGGCGGCCTTATCACTAAAATTGATTTCTTCCAGGTGGTCAGGGTTAGTAAATTTTATTTTTATTTCATTCTTAGCACTAACCCGTTTGGTAAACAACAATCTGCGATAGTCTATGGCTGAAAAAATGATATGAAAACAGCATTAATCTCGGCCGCAATAGCCGTAAAGTCAATTAGCTAAGAACATCATTAGCCTAATTCATATTTACGGTGTCAACACAGCTATTATCCTAAATGAACAAGTTCACCACTGAATGAGCAGCAGCTTTGAAAGAAAAACGAATTCAGCCAGGCCTCCATTTGAAATTCAGATTCGTTTTACTCGCTGAACTTTTGAATGAATTTTGTGATTCAAAGATATAAGACTCAGTTGTCCCTCTTGGCTTGAATAAAACATTTTCGGGATATCTGCGAATAAAATTGCGCTCGTGTGAAGCTTTTACTTTGGCATTATGAGTCCGAGGAAATCTAATTGGATCTGCCTGTCTAAGATTTTAACGCATTTGGCTGGTTTTCTACTGTTTATTCGTACTTAATACTAACATTTAAGTTATTAAAATGAAATACTGTTATTAACTGAACCCATTTTTAACAGGCACTCGGTAGCCAATTTTTACCTTTTTTTACAAGGGGAAATCTTCGAAAAATGCCCGACTTTTTTGGAATGCAGTCGGGTTATGTAGCATTGTACCCACTAAAACCCCCTCGGTGACCAGCCTTTGTGCCCTCTTGGGAGCTCCAGGATCTCCAAAAGGAACGCACTGGTGCAACCAATTTTTACCTATGAGTAAATCTTTAAATTATCACTATACCTCAATATGTATACTTACAAATAATACATGTATCTACTAGATTGTAGGTACCTAACTTTAGTATAACTTACTCACATCATATTATTATGTAAGGAATTGTCTCACGTGATACTTAAAGGTACTTACTTACCTGAAAAAAAAAAGCTGTAATTAATTAATATAAATTATTGAGTCTACCCGTGACCACGATCGATGCAACTCGGTAGAAACGTCGCATCGGGATGATGAGGTTCTTATTTAAATAGTGATTTTAGTGCGCGATTAGTCCCGTAGTATACAAGAACAATGTAAATTACTCCAAATAAACGGGAAGTTATAATAACTAAGAAAATGTCCTATTTAAAACAGATTTCCTTGTCACTGGAATGAAACTAGGAAATAACTCCAGTTGACACCCAATTAGTGGAGTTTGTCACGTAGAAATAAAGCTTTGAAAGCGTATTAAGCATTGTTGCTTTTTCTGTAATGGAAGCAATTTGCCAGTGATATTTCAATATCACTGGCAAATGTTTAAATGCTCTTGGCATTTCATCGAGAAAACGCAACGTATTTTATTTATATGTGATTTAATTCTGTGGAATCGTAAAACTACAGTTAAGTCATTTGGCTCTATCTCATATTCAGGGTCTCATGCATTACATGCATCTTACTTACAGTACTTTTATCTTCCATCAACCAATCGCGAAGGACAATATTTTTACTAAATCTGCCATAATGACATATGGCTTATGTTATTATTTCTACACGCTACATATAAAAGGCTCCTGCTGAGTGATAACAAGTTTTTGCTCCCGTCTAGTTTAACGCGCTGTACCAAGTACGAGTATTTAATATGTGGAAGCTTTACTACCTACTTGTGCATCAAAGTCGATAATATATTTTACTTTGTTTTATACATATCATCCACTCTTACTTTCTACATTAATGCTCTGTATATGGACATTTTAAGATTTATGCCAGCGAATCGAGCGCAGTGCATAGAGGGCGGTGCAATTAAGATTTTATACTCATCAAATTCATAATTACGATTGGTCCTGAGTCAAGTAAAGTATAGGTATGGTGGTGTGTATTTTATACCTAAAAATAAAGTATTGTACCATAAGGCAACCGATTTTCTCAGTTCGTTACCTAAAAAAGAGTCGCTTTCAAAGGAAAATCTCACAAAGTCAGATAGAGCAATAATTGAAACAGCCTACCTACATTCCTTATTTCTCAGCTGGCTACACCCGGTCAGATTTTCATCACAAAATACATTTTTCGTCTCTACTAAATATATTTACGGCTGACTAGGCAACCATAACCTTAAAGAAGACTGCTCCAACGCCACGACGTTTTATCGTCAGGATCTTTTATCGCCAAGTAAAGTGTCGTCGGCAATAAAGTTGGCGTATCTGCGCTCACCTGCCGGCGCACTTTACCAACCTCGTATTTATACGAATTTATACGATTTTGGTTTACAATTTTAGCGGCGTTTTGCGTTTTATGTTCGATGGAAGTGGAAATGGATTGTACAGCGTTCGTGTAATAGGAAATCGATTTGTGCTCGTAATATGCGAGTTACCGACAATATCGAACTGTAACCCAGGAATATAAAATGTAAGGCGCTATTCTCACAAAACTATTAACATTTCTTTATCGCGTATAAGTCCGCACTTGACCACCTCCTACTCGCCTGATGGTAAGCAACGTTGTGGTCGAAGATGAAGCACGCAGACCTAGAAGATACCTATTCGCTCTGACCTTGAAAAGCTTTAGATTATAACTCTTAGGAAACAGATATCTTATAATTAAAAAAACTGCAGCCTGATAATATACCCTCCTGATATGTTCTCATATTAAAATAAAGACTATATAAAATATGAAGACTGCGTTAACGAACTCTGTCAAGCGTTAAAGTCTTCACTGCATTTATTTTACTGCAGAAGTTATACCTTCCTGCAGTAATGCTAGGCGCCTATAACTGCGAGAGCTGTGAATAAGTGATGCTGTTACAGCTCCTACTAAAAATGTGTAGTACCTACTAGAAAGATCATTTTTTAATTAATAAAAAAACTCAGTTCATCATTCAGTAGTTATAGCAAGCAATTTAAAAAAGCTCTGTGTTTCAATTCGCGTTTGTAGTCATTGAAGTGAAAACTTTTTTTGCGGCGATGCGTTGTGCACTTTTTGGGACGGGTAAAAAATGTTAAACTCGGGTCAAGACACGTGACCTATCGCAAATTCGTAAGACGCAGGGAGAGTAGACCGCTGGTGCGGCGTAGGAGAGGAAGTAATATCCCCCTCTCTTTCTACCGCGCGGCGAAAATGTATGCCTGCTCCTGTGCTTGCGCGAGTGTGCGTATGTGATATTGTATTTTACCACATAAATGGTACTTTACATGTTCAAGTTTTCACTTCTGTCGGCACTCCCGGAGTGCAACCCGTAGTTTTTTTTATAAATTACAAAATAATCGCTTTCTTGCGCACATTGTAAAAAAAATTTAATACGTAAACAAATACTATCGTATAATTATCTAAGACTAAAAAACCTTAAAAAAACTCCACCTACGGAAATACTTCCTCGCTCGTAAATCGTCCTAGCCTTCTCTCTCAGAGAAGGGTCACATAAATGCCATACATTACTGCCCGACTGAGCTCAGCTCTAATTGAAACGTAATAAATACGAATAAGTACCTAAGTATTATTTTAGTTCCTATAATCCTAATAGAGCTAAGCGGATAATACGAGTACTCTCTCCTAACAATAGAACCTCATTGATTGCTTGCGAAGCATCCTGTTGCTGGCCGAGATAACGATTAGATGAAGTAGATTTGTAACAGTAGATCCAAACGTCTAATAGGAATACCTAATAAAATTGAATGATAATGCGAGACTATACAGGGTTACTGGTTGAGACTGAAAAGTTCTCGCATCTCTCGAAAGCGATTGAGCAGTCGCTTTCAGTCAGCCAAGTATTTCACGCTCAGTGGCATAAGGCCCAATTATGAAGGCGCCATCGTAAATTTAATAACAACGTAATAATTCTCTCTATCAAATGCATAAAGTGAAACAGAAGTATTCTAATTAGCTATTATAATTACGATGGCGCCTTCATTTATTTTTTTTTTTGGTCCCCCGGTGACTAACGTAAATTATGCTTGAGCTTGAAAACTTATTTTGAAATAGTCTGATAGCTTGTTTGCCTAAATTACCACCACCACACCACCAAATGTGGATAAACGCGAAACAAAGTATCAAACTACAATTTATTTATAATTTTTTTACTTTTGGTTTTATGGACAGTGAAATATTTAGTAAAAAGAAAAATATTTACAATGGATGGAGCGGATAAATAAAACATAGTAATATTATGTTTGGAAGACCTGCCTAGAAGATGTTGTCGACGAATTGCCAATACTTAGGTAACCCTGTATAGAATCTCCTCTCGAAGTCAAATAACAGGGAAGTGCCTATTTGCCTATTATTGCTATGTCCTATTTTACTCGTTATAATACTTACCGATTGATACAAATTAATTTGTGTCAAAATGTGTACGTGTGTATGTCGTTAGTAAAGTAATTTTATATTGCTTTAAACTGTGTCAGCACAAAGGTTTCGTATATCTTACATAGTTATTATGTCAAATAAATGACTGAATTGATTTATGTTGTTGAATGATATGATTTATGATTTTATACATGCAAAAATATGTTTATTTTATTATATTTATAAGCTTTACATTTTTCCAGAAACACGCCAAAAATATAAGGAGCTTAGGCCATGACCTGGCTTGTACCGTAGGTACCTGAATGCTAGGTCTATTTGGTTTCAAGTATGATTTCGCTACTTTTTTCCTTAATACATTTAATAAAGGCCTACAGTTTAGGTACAAAATGTTTTCCAATGATATTATTATGACCACGCACGGCACGCTGCCAATTGGCAGTGGGCTTGAGCATTTGGATTATCTTTAGACCTACAAGGGTCTGTGGATGATCCAATTGCTTGTTATGTAGTACTAGTTTATGTAAGTATGTATTGTATTTAGTGGTAGTTAACAAAGGCACTTGCCCTATAAAAAAAATTAAGACCATAGACGAACATAACATAGTATTGTCTATGTTATGAATGACATAGTGCAAAAATGTAGTGACCATACAAACAAAAATCAATTTAGCATATATTTTTCATGAAATACATTAAATACCGATTATTTTTCTGTCCATTTCTTCTCATATTTTTACGCTAATTTTGAAGCATGGTACGAGTTTGGGCCTAAGGTGACTTCTAATTGGTTTGTTACACATTATGTTTGATTGCGCTCTATTATCACGTGTGTGAAACAAAACTAAGGGAAGGCTTGGGCAGCATACATTGTTAATACTAGGTCGTCTAGGACGTGGAAATAATTTAGTAATATCGATTTTGTTTGAACTGTTGTTTCAAATGTACACAGCTACGATATTGTAGACTGACACATTTTTTCTTGGTTTTGGTTTTTTAACCAAAAAACACCGGTTTTTACAAGCTTTTATTTAGTTTCACCTGTCCCGTTGTCTGTCTGTCGGTCTGTAATCAAATCTTGCAAGTTAAATTTGATCCACTTCCCGGTTACCGCGATTGAGCTAAAATTTTGCATACATGTGTAAATCGCATGACAATGCAATAATATTGCATATCATCATAATAATGTATTATAACATGGTGCTGATCTGATGATGGAGCTGGAAGGTGGGCAAAGGAACTTAGCAATGAAACGACACAACCTCATCGGGTTTGGGTTCATTTGAATAGTCTTGGCGAGTAGTTTAAAATCTAATTTACTTATCTATTTACTTTTTTAATTCAATGTTTGATTGTCTGTGCATTTTCATCCGTAAATTTTTCAACCACGTTACATTTTACTATCAAAGTTTTCGAAGTACAAATATAAAAATAAAGAAAAGAGTTAAAAAAATAAAGACGGCTATTTTGTTCAAAGAACGTCAACCCTGTTGTTTGTGATAATTATATTGTCCCGGCCGTTCGTTAGCCGCGACAGTTGCTGAACTTTGTCGATAATAGCTTAAATTAAGTTAGCGGCTTCAAAGCCTTAAGCTAAGCAATTACAACATTTCTATATTTTATTACTTAGCGACTAGTAAAACAAAGACTAAGAAAACTCGTATAAAGTAAGTTGGTATAGGTCGGGTGGCTAAGCCTTGGTGTCAGAGTTTTTAAGCCACCTGAGTGGGAGCGGCGAGATTATTACTCATATTTAAAGGATCATCGACACGACGAAGAAGAAGAAGCCACCTAAAGGCCTCTAACATAGCTAAACGATAAAATTCAACCGAGGCCTACAGTTTAGCGTGTCATCCGAGCCACGGTAATGCTCGGTTGTAATCACTACCCGAGGTCGTCCATCCGAAGACTGACCGTGCCGTAAGTTGCTTAACTTTGGTAATCGCTGACTAACACCTAGTGAAACTACGCTATGAACGCTACTTCAGTAAGGAAATTCGTATAAATAATACAGTAGATACTGGCCGTTCATATAAGTATGTGATTAACCCTGCTGTCAGAATCCTTAAAGAGCCTGAAGGCCTCTGACATGACTATTTGTTTAAAAAAACCGGGGTCTAAAATTTACTTAATGTGTCATGGTTTGGTATACATGAGATCGATTGTTAAATATCCCCCTACTAGAACTAGTTACATTTTCAACCAAGTAAATTACTCTGTTAATATGCATAAATAAAGAAAGTTGCACTAAAACATTATAACTATAGCAATTTTGATTTGTTGTGGATAATACATAGCTTGTGACATAGCCTTAAACTAAGGAATAACAACATTTCTTTATTTTATTAGCGGCTTAAGTTGGAAACCATGTACCGGCAAGCTCAGCATAAGACGGTTAAGACTATCTAAGATCATACAATTATGATTACGATCTATGTTGATCAATATCAAACGTAGATGTCCACTGCAAAACATTGGCCACCCCTAATACCATGAAAAATTAAGTTTTTTCAAGTCAATGACTAATACGCTGAAAGCTAACTAACGCTAAATCTTGACAAACATTAACACGATTTAAGCGAAACAAGTTTTTAATTGATCACCTACATTCTGCATAATTTCAGTTAAAAAAGAAGCAATCTAGAATACGTGTACCTAAAGATCTACCTATATATTTGAAGACGCCTCAGTACTCTAACCTTTAGTACTCAAGACTAAATTTTATTTTTTTTAGCATTTGAAATTATCTTTTCTGTTTAAACTTGGTTTATGAATTGCTTTTATAAATATAGTTAGTAGTAATTATACGAAGCAAAAATAATACTACTATAAAATACAACTACCTGTAGTTGTATTGTAGTTGTATAGTATTACACATATCAATTTGATATCTTTTGTATTTTATTGAAGTAAATAAAGCTCCGTAGAAGAAAAAAAAGAAAAAACATTAAACCGTAAAATTGCTTTGCGGCTGCCATAACACTTGTGAAGTTCAGGTGTTCATTTACTTAGTCGTTAAAACATAATGGATCAAAATACGAGAAGGGGGTAATTGGTAATTAATTAAGAGAAATCAAGCGAATTCCTGTATTTGTTACGGAAACTCCATTAGTTCGTCAATTAGCCGTGTTATTGTTCAAACGTGCCACAGGTTGGTTTGCGAAAAAATACATATCTACATCTACAGCTCACATATCAATGTTATTTAATGTTCGTCACAATAATCTTTCTTCGTTCGCGTTTTTTTTTTGTCAAAATAGAAAGTAGGTAAATATGTCAGCTTTTTGTTTTGTTGTCTTTAGACGGTTTAAATTTTGTAGTTTTTAGTGTTAGATGTACCCTAATATATTTTAATATTATATTTAGTGTTCCGTAATAAACCGAGGAACCCTTATAATTTCGTTGTGTCCGTTCGTCCGTCCGTCCGCCCAAATATTACAAAGCCTTATAACTTCCACATTTATGAACCAAATTTTAGATCGCAAGTATAGATTTTAAGTATACGAGTAGATCTCAGTTCGAAATATTAAAAATTTCAAAATTGTGAATTTAAGGGTTAGCTCCCTTACTTATAAAATGGCACAAGAACAACAAATACTAAAAACAGAATATAATTAATATTTAAGAGGAACTCCCATACAACAAACCTGAAAATACAAATGTTTTTTGCTCGACATTAGTAACGGTGACAGTTAGATGTGGTTAAATGTACACTTTCAAAATAACGTGATTTATTTTGCTCAATATTAATAACGGCAACAGGAAGATGCTACAAATATTTAGTGGTATAGTCCTTTCAAAAATAATTAATACATTTAAATAAAATATATTAAGGGGGCTTCCACACGGTGCGGAACCCTTCGTGCGCGAGTCCGACTCGTACTTGACCAGTTATTTCAACCTCACGTCCTCCTGTGGGGTGTCGTTGAATATGGTTTTTAATATGAGTGTAAGGTTTCTTAAACCATTTTTTATCACATGTACCGTTTGTTAGATTTTAGCTTGTCAGATATATTATATCCCCAAAGTTGAAAAAAGCCGCACTTAAACTCGCACATAGCTCCGAGGTAATTGACCTCGCAAACTTATTTCTTATCCAATTATGTTTTCCTAGTACTCAACCATCTAATTATTGGTTTTTGTCATCATCTTAATCATCGACACCATCTACGGAAGCCTATCATACGCGTGTCTCGACACGCACTTCACAACTTATTTGCTAAGCACTTACACGCAGTAGAAATGACTAATAAGTAGTTGCTCCGAAGCCAAGCTACACTTGATTTACGTAATACATACGGGGCTAATACGGAATTAGCTTCTAAAGGGCCGGCTAAAGATAAATTAGCGATGGGAATCCGTTAATTACGGTCGTTCCGGACCAAGGCTTAGCTAACAGCCGAGGATCTCGAACTCAAAGATTCAATCTACACGTTTGTACGAGTACGATTTTCTCCTCACTTACTTTCTTTTGGTGAACAATAACGTTTTACCAGATTGTAACTGACTCTTACCTAGGTATCCTAGAGAGAATATATAATTAATCGGCAATGTACATTACATACGGAAGAAATTATGAGTTACTTCTCACACATGGAAACTTGAGGGTTACGAGCTATTCAAAATGCAAAAATCAAAATGGTAGTTCTTATGTTTTTTTTTTAGATAAGTGGCTTCAGATGTTCTCCCAAACAGACAAATGAGCATTTTAAGTAAACTAAACAATAAACTCATAAATTTCGCAGCATGTAGACTTCGGATATTATAATATCGAATTTCAGAACTGTGGCGCCAAAGTTTTTTGTTAGGGGAAAGAAAGAGGCGGGAAGCATGCACACTTAGGTCAGTTGATCCCGGACCGCGATTAGTGATGACACGAAAAGTTAATCATGCTAGTTAAATATCGTCACAGTAGTTTATTTAAAAGTGTAAAACCATGTGATTCAAACGTAGTTAATTAGAGTGAGGTGCAAGTGTAAGCGAGGGGCCTCAGCGGTTTCAACAATAAAAAGCTAAGTGTGCTAATCTTAAACTCGACTAGGAGACATAAATTACTACGTCCGCGCACACCTGAGCGCTTGCCTGTTTTTTATTTATTTTTCGTGCAAGTGAACACAACGAGTCGACACGCCTGTATTTTAATTTTTTTTGGTAGCGTGTATAAAAAGTCGCGCCTGTTTTTTTTAATTTTTTTTGTAGCGCGCAAACACAACAAAGCGGCACGCCTGTATTTTTAATTTTTTTTGGTAGCGTGTATAAAAAGTCGCGCCTGTTTTTTTAATTTTTTTTGTAGCGCGCAAACACAACAAAGCGGCACGCCTGTATTTTTAATTTTTTTTGGTAGCGTGTATAAAAAGTCGCGCCTGTTTTTTTTAATTTTTTTTGTAGCGCGCAAACACAACGAAGCGGCACGCCTGTATTTTTAATTTTTTTTGGTAGCGTGTATTAAAAGTCGCGCCTGTTTTTTTATTTTTTTTTGTAGCGCGCAAACCGGTATATATTCGTATTGCGTATATCATAAATAAGCGACATCGACGCCGTCCATTATTTGCCTAATGCCTAGGCCATGCGACGTGAACCGGAGATTCAATGAACGAGGTACCTAGATTGGGTTAAGATTAGCATTTGCTTATTTTTCAACAGGACCCTGAAACACGACACGCGGGGATCTCTTGGTGACGAGGTAGATGGGGTAAGTCGCATGTTCCTCTATCAATGCATTTGCCCGTCTTAACAGCTCTTACAGTTCACGATATTTTTAAACGGCTTGATAAAGTTTAATTCATAACTCAAAAATAAAACAAATTCAAAATATCGATACGGACTGATTTGTAAAGGGGAGGGTAACGGTGAATCACAGTGGTGCCGTGACCAGGATATTCGTCAATAAATGTAATAATTTATTATTACAACGAACAAAACGAACCTGAACAATACATCAAAAATCACAACGTAGAGGTCCGTAAATAATTTATTACTAGACGAACCACGAGTTAAAGTATTCCTAGAAGGCGAGGAGTATTAAAAAAATATATATATATTACATCCAAGCCAGACGGTATTTACAAACATTATTTACAAAAAAGAATAACAAGGAACAATACTAAGTTGGTAAACTATGGGATTTGCTTTGGTTGATTCACACTAATATAAACTAAAGTTGTTGAGCTCGGTTACTCAAAAAAAAAGAAAGAAAAGAAATTGTTTCATGGTTTAAAATTACAAAAAAGTAACAATAGTACTTTATGAAGACGAAATTCAAAGACGGATGCATTGTGTGGAACATGTGACTTACTGTTATGTTTTATTACCTACATTTCTATAATTTCGTGCCGGTAATAGTTAGGTGTACAAAAACTTATAACACATTGTTTTACTGTATTATTTGAGAGGAACCTTGATACGAAGCAAATTATTCACTCCACAATCGGAATAAGGACAGATTGGAGTCAAAATAGCGGTGTTTGAGGTAATCAAGCCTGGGGCTACAGTTGATGGCTCGCCGCGGACAAGTTGTAGAACGTAAGATTGGTGCAGGGAATATTTCGCACTCTCTCTCTTTCTCTCGAGACTTGTGAAAAAATGCAGTGCTGTGCATTATTGCTGCTGAATATGCAGTAACAATGGGTTATATAAGTTTAACCAACTTCAAAAAAATGAGGTTCTCAACTCTACTGCATATTTTATTATTGTCTGTATGAATGTTACTCCACTACTCCGCCAATGATGAACCGATGTAATAATCGTCCTTTTCTCTAGATCATACCTAATCCAGGAGTAGTTTTTTCAAATTCTATCGAAATCGGCTGAGACATTGTTTGAAAAATCAAAATTAATGTGCAAATTACTACCTTGATGATACATATATTCGTGCGATCTATTTGAATTCTGTACATGGTTGAAGTCGGTTGTGCCATTATTGAAGGAAATAAGTATCTATATCAATTCTTATTATATGACCGAATAAACGTAGAGGGCTAATAATAATTATTTATACTAAATCAGGATTGCAATTATATGGCATGTAACAGAGGAGAGTACTTAACAATGAAAAACGAATCTTGTGTCTCGTTCTCTTTCTTTTGTTATCCTATAAGCACGTACAAGGTGCGGCGTCATTGTGAATGAGTCGGTTTTATTGTCTATTAGCCATGTAGGAGGCCTTCAGACGGCTTAAAAACTCAGACACCAGGGCTAGCCACCCGGTCTACAGGAACTTACATACTTATTAACTATTGATAACCACATTGTGCCTGTGCAGTACGTTCCGCGCCCTAATCTTACAATATCTTAAGACAAGTCTGCAGCGAGTTATTAATTGTACTTAGTAAGTTGTATTAGTCTTTCTGGGAATAACAGTAGGTACATATTTCGTCTTAAAGTGATCAATATTTGAGAGGTATGGAAATTAAAAATTACTGTTGATGTCAGAGCGGTTATACGAGGTATCTACTGATTAAGGTTAGGTTTTATTAGTGGAATAAAATATGTACCTAAAGTTAGGTAAAGTTTATACATGGGTTGAGTTTGTGGAACATTAACTATCTGACTGGAAGAATCTTTGTTAATTTGGTGCACTGTAAATTAACCCATTGAAGATACTCGTATAACAACTAAATGCGTTCAGGTAAAGCGAGATATTTTTTTTGTACCTGATAATGGGAACAGAATAACAATAGTAAGGATAAGAAATGATCAAGCGTCTTAAGTTGTTAGAATGTAATACATCCCTAGTAGGTATGCATAATTGATCATTGCGGGTTTTGTAGCGGTTTTAGCTTTAAGTCATGATAGTAATGATGAGTAAGGGCGGTTCGAATCCTGTCTAGAATATGTTTTATTAAAGTTTTATCACTTCAATTAAGTACCTAAGGATTTTCGAAAGGAATAGAACTAGCTAGGGTTAATGTTGATGATGATTAGAAGCGGTTCGAATCCAGCTCCTCAAATATGCTGTTTATTATGGTTGTCCTTTCATTTAAGTATTTCCGTAAGAATAGTAATAAGGTTAATTTTTCATGATGATGATGAGTTTTAGTATCAGATAAATATAGCATAACTTTTATATCATAATTATCGTTTAGCTACATAAATTCGAGGATTAAACAATACGATCGAGTAATTAATTAACAAGTAAATCCCATACAAACAAAATGAATGGGATTCAAAGAGAGAAAAAAACCGAGAAAGTATTGTAGTTTCCGCCAGATGTTGGCCATCAATTTTATATGTAATATTCAAAGAGCCGAGTCGGAAGGAAAGTTGCATTGTATTTGGACATCACCTAGTAATGGGGATTTAAATGCAAGTTTTTGTTCTCACAACACTACCTGAGGTATTGGGGTGAGTTCTATTACGCGGAAGACGCTTTTTAAACTGTTGCGTCGGTAGTTTAAATTTGTTGTTCAGTGGTTGAGTTGACCATGTCAGATCTTTAATGTCTGTTACTGACAAGGGTATAAATATTTGATAAGGACAATATGATAAAGTGTTTATCGAGGATACATTTATAACTAGCATTACATTAACCTAGATAAATTCTTTGCGAGAATTAAAAAGCAGAGAGTTATAAGTATGAGTAGTTATGTGTACAATAGAAGAGTGTACCTAAATATTAAAATATACGTATACATTTTATATCTATTATATAAAAGGCTTCGCTGAGTGACTGACTGACAGACAGCCTACAGCCCAAACCGCTAAAGATACGAACATGAAATTTGGAACAAAGATACATTGGACCACGTAATGGAGCACTAAGAACGGAATTTTGAAAAATCGACCTCTAAAGGGGTAAAACGGGCCCTTTTCGTTTGTATGTAACTTTTTATTCCCTTTACCGATTGACTTGAAACTTTGTATACATGCTACTCAAACAAAATAAAAGTTACGTTTGTTCCTGTTTTTCCGAATATTCCTTATCTAAGGGGTCAAATTGGGTCCCAAAGTTGGTGAAAAAAGCGTCTATTACATCCGACGAGCTGAACGGTTATGGATGAAATCTGGTATGGAGGAAGCACACAACATGTTTCAACACATGAACTATTATTATCCCGGAAATTCTATGGGGATCCTTAGGGATAGCCAAAATTAATCAGTTTAGGCTACAACCCAATCCACTAAAGATAGATACTTGAAATTTCGAACATAGGTACAATGTACAACGCAATGAAGCACAAAGGACGAAAATTTCGAAAAATCGACCTCTAACGGGGTAAAACGGGCCCTTTTTGTTTGCATTTAATTTTTTATTACCTTTACCGATTGACTTAGAACTTTGTATATATGCTTTACAAATAAAATAAACGTTACGTTTCTTCCTATTTTTCCGAATTTTCCTTTTCTAACGGGTCAGATAAGTTCCCAAAGTTGGTGAAAAAAGCATCAATAATTACATCAAACGAGCTGAACGGTTATGAATGAAATCTGGTAGGTATGTAGAAAGCACACAACATGTTTCAATACAGTAACTATTATATCCCGGAAAATCTATTGGGTTTCTTAGCAATAGCCAAAATAATCAATTATAAAGCTAAGATAAAAGGGGTAGATAAATGAATTCTAACGAAATTTGGTACGACGCTAGACAATAACACAAATTACCACTTGGGGTACTGCTATCCCGGAAAATTTCAGTGGGTTCTTCAGGATATCAATTTCCTAAAAAAGTACTAAATGACTGTTCGAAAACCGATGCAATATTGTTTGAAAATATCTCACTCTTTTAACTAACATATGACTATTAACGTCCTGGGAAAAGTCCCGGATTCCTTGTCTAACGCTAGACCAAACATCCTATATAAGCGTGAAAAATAACTTGATCGCGTTTTTTTTTTAAACGTAGTGAAATATCTAGAATTAAATTGAGATAATTTAGATCCTTCAATGGGGGCAAAATGGGCCCCTAATTGTTTATGAACGATTTTATTTTGTGAGCCAATAGACTTAAACTAAGGGTACATACGGATCAATAACTACTTACTTTACTATGGGAACTACCCTGAAGAAGCGAAAATTACCTATTCTTTACATTTTGTCGCGGGTCGATGAATTTTTTGTGTTGAACAGCTAATTTTATTTACGTGATTTCTGGGTTGGTACCATAGTAAAAGTTAGTCAAATGATGAGTATAATGGAATCCTAGAACATGCTTGTCGTCTAGATGTAGGTGCGCTATGTATTTTTCAAATAAAATGTACCTTCTTGTGTGCTACTTTTTCGTCTGTACTTGGTCAGAGTCCTACAAGTGTCTCGATCACTTTTGACCACGTAAACGGTTATGGGCGAGATTGTCATTGAGTTCAGAATAATCGAAATTAAATTTCTAATGACTTAATGAAACATGATGAATCCCTTCGGCCACATTGAATACCTGTACTGGCCTTTTTTAGGGTTCCTTACCCAAAGGGTAAAACCGGGACCCTATTACTAAGACTTCGATGTCCGTCTGTCTGTCTGTCACCGTAGGTACCGTAATAGTTGGGCAGCTGAAATATTCACAAATGATGTATTTCTGTTGTCGCTATAACAAAAAATAGAATAAAATAAATATTTAAGGGACATGCAACAAACGTGATTTTTAGGATTTTTTTGCTCGCTATTAATAACGGCAAGAGGAATGGGCTCCCATACGGTACGGAACCCTGCGTGCGCGAGTCCAACTCGCACTTGGCCGACCATGACGTGCGAATGGAGTTGGATAAAATTTGGTATACGAGTGGGAAACTACATGGCTCAACTCATGATCGTCATATATCTCATCATAAATCGAAAAATATTCTTTTCTCGCTATAAAAAAAATCAGTAGGTATATTAAAATATAACTTTATCAAGTTTTTATTTTATGACAAGTTATAAAATAACGCGGTCCAAACCGTGGGCTATTAAAGTCAAAGAACATTTATTGTTGAACTGTGTTACATTGAGATCTTACTACTAATCACAAAAATATTGAATTATCAGTTAGGTCCAATATGGCCATAAAATAATCATTAGAACCTGAAAAAATTATACAATCATTATTATTAGATTTAATTCGAATATTTTGCAATTTATCATCTAAAAATTGTCGTACTCCATAATAAGCTCTAGATACAAGTAAATTTAAGCAAATACTGAGACAAAGCAGGCCAATCCGTGGGCTAATTATTATCCTTGCAAGTAATACGACAACGTGGGCTAAACCAAGAGCTATTATTTTAAGCAAAAAAAGTACTAAGACAACGCGGGCCAAACTGTGGGAAATTACCATTTAAAGTGAGTACTAAGAAAATGCGGACCAAACCGCGCGCCATTATCATTTTAAGCAAATACTATAACGACGCGGGCCAGACCATGGGCTATTATCATTGCAAGCAATACGACAACGCAAGCCATACGGCAGGCTATTGTAATTTTAAGCAAGTACTTAGACAACGCGAGCCAAGCTACGTACTATAAATTACCATATTAAGCAAGTACCTACTAAGAATGCGCAGGCCAAACCACGACCTATTATCATTCTAGCTAAACACTGGGACAATTAAGGCCAAACCGTAGGCAATGCCTATTACTCGAAAAGATAATGTCTACTAAGCATTATCTTTTCAAGTAATACGTTATACGACAATGCAGGCGAAACCACGAAGTATTATTATTTTAAGCAAGTGCCAAGACAACGCGGGTCAAACTGTGGCTTATTATCATTTTAAGCAGTTACTCGAACAAAGCGGCCAGACCGTGGGCTATTATCATTGCAAGTAATACGACAACGCGTGCCAAACGGTAGGCTATTGCAATTTTGAGGAAGTATTAAGACAACGCAGGCTAAGCTGCGTGCTATAAATTACCATCTTAAGCGAGTACTAAGAATACGCAGGCCAAACCGCGACCTATTATCATTTTAGTCAAATACTTACTATGACAATTCAGGCCAAACCATAGGCATTATCCTTGCAAGTAATACGTTATACGATAATGCTTTGCTAAACCACGACCTATTATTATTTTAAGGAAGTGCCAAGACAACGCAAGCCAACCGGCAGCCTTTTATAATTTTAAGCAAGTACTAAGACAAACGTGGGTCAAACCACGGGCTATTTTCATAAGCCAGTACCTGTCTACTAAGACAACGCGGGCGAAGCCGCGGGTTTTAAGCTAGTAAGTAATAAGGATCTAATGAGTCTGGGAGGGGAGCTCGATCTAGAATTCTAGATGATATAAAAATATAACATAATTAAAGGGCGGTTAAAATATTACGATGTTATGACCATAATGGGTCTGAGAGGGGGGCAAAAGCTAGATTGTATTTTTACAAAGAGTACTAGATAAGATTACTGCGTAAGGTGTTTAGGATATGATTAGGAAAGTAAGATCTAGTCCATCTCAATCGGAAAATATAGGTTTTGGGGTGAAAATGAATGTAAAATGGAAAGGGTTTTTTTTTCACGTACATAATTGTAATTTCTGACCTCTAACAAAAGAAGAGATAGAGTTTAGGTATATTTTTGCGTCTGTGTATTTGTACGTCTGTCTGTGGCATTTTTACCCCAAACTGCTAGACCGTTTCAGGTATTTTTGTTTTATAATCTATTCTTAGCTATGTTGTGAATAATAGTTGTGGCCGCAGAATTTTTACACACAAACGACTTCTCAGTACAACATGCTGTTGTACTGAGAAGAAATGGTACTAATTACTACATTCTTTCTTTTACTGCAACCTGTGGATCGTAAGCTAATACGCAAACCTCAGGCAAGATATTTGGTTTACGCACAGAAGCAGAGGTATTGCGATGACGGAAGTTTTAAATGGGTTGAACAATTAAACAAGATTTAACTAGGCATTAAACATTTGAAACGTATTTATAAATATACACTTTGAAGTCAGTGGTTTCCAGAGAACATTATTTCAAATTATTTAACAATGAATATAACAAGTTCAACAAATGTCCATGATACAAATCATATGGTGCATTGCAAATACCTAACTGAATCCTGAAAATGAGACGCAGCATGATTGGTGAATGAATACAAAACCGCTTTGCTAATTTGAACTCATCCAGAGAGGGGAATGTAACTGACTCTTACCTAGGTATCCTAGAGAGAATATATAATTAATCGGCAATGTACATTACATACGGAAGAAATTATGAGTTACTTCTCACACATGGAAACTTGAGGGTTACGAGCTATTCAAAATGCAAAAATCAAAATGGTAGTTCTTATGTTTTTTTTTAGATAAGTGGCTTCAGATGTTCTCCCAAACAGACAAATGAGCATTTTAAGTAAACTAAACAAAAAACTCATAAATTTCGCAGCATGTAGACTTCGGATATTATAATATCGAATTTCAGAACTGTGGCGCCAAAGTTTTTTGTTAGGGGAAAGAAAGAGGCGGGAAGCATGCACACTTAGGTCAGTTGATCCCGGACCGCGATTAGTGATGACACGAAAAGTTCATCATGCTAGTTAAATATCGTCACAGTAGTTTATTTAAAAGTGTAAAACCATGTGATTCAAACGTAGTTAATTAGAGTGAGGTGCAAGTGTAAGCGAGGGGCCTCAGCGGTTTCAACAATAAAAAGCTAAGTGTGCTAATCTTAAACTCGACTAGGAGACATAAATTACTACGTCCGCGCACACCTGAGCGCTTGCCTGTTTTTTATTTATTTTTCGTGCAAGTGAACACAACGAGTCGACACGCCTGTATTTTTAATTTTTTTTGGTAGCGTGTATAAAAAGTCGCGCCTGTTTTTTTAATTTTTTTTGTAGCGCGCAAACACAACAAAGCGGCACGCCTGTATTTTTAATTTTTTTTGGTAGCGTGTATAAAAAGTCGCGCCTGTTTTTTTAATTTTTTTTGTAGCGCGCAAACACAACAAAGCGGCACGCCTGTATTTTTAATTTTTTTTGGTAGCGTGTATAAAAAGTCGCGCCTGTTTTTTTTAATTTTTTTTGTAGCGCGCAAACACAACGAAGCGGCACGCCTGTATTTTTAATTTTTTTTGGTAGCGTGTATTAAAAGTCGCGCCTGTTTTTTTATTTTTTTTTGTAGCGCGCAAACCGGTATATATTCGTATTGCGTATATCATAAATAAGCGACATCGACGCCGTCCATTATTTGCCTAATGCCTAGGCCATGCGACGTGAACCGGAGATTCAATGAACGAGGTACCTAGATTGGGTTAAGATTAGCATTTGCTTATTTTTCAACAGGACCCTGAAACACGACACGCGGGGATCTCTTGGTGACGAGGTAGATGGGGTAAGTCGCATGTTCCTCTATCAATGCATTTGCCCGTCTTAACAGCTCTTACAGTTCACGATATTTTTAAACGGCTTGATAAAGTTTAATTCATAACTCAAAAATAAAACAAATTCAAAATATCGATACGGACTGATTTGTAAAGGGGAGGGTAAAGGTGAATCACAAGATACAAGTAAATCAAGTCAAAAGTAATAAATCTAAAAATAGTAAATCATCAAAAAGTAAATCAAGAATTAAAATAATATAAATTAAATTAAGAATTTAAAAAACCCCCGACACAAAAACCTACCTAAAAAAAGTACGAAATTTTGGGCATTGGGCATTTATAGAATTTTGGTTCTTCCATCCCCACTTTAACCCACCATAACTCTTAAACGGCTCAATCGATTTTTATAAAACATAGCTAAGAACACTCGCGATTAAGTCTCCTTTCATCCAAAAAAAAACTAAACTGAAATCGGTTCAGTGGTTCGGGCGCTATGATGCCACAGACAGACAGACAGACACACAGACAAACAGACACGTCAAACTTATAACACCCCTCTTTTGCGTCGGGGGTTAAAAAGCATGAAATTGCTTTTATATAGTAGTAGTTTAAGTACCTACATATGTAGTGTTTAGCTTAAGTAAGTAGTATTGTATTTTGCTGTAGTTAATAAAGGCACTTGACCTAATTAAAAAAAATAGTTAATTAAACATACATAAATGTAATATATAAAAATCTCGTTTATTATTATTATGGAACTTCTCGGAAACAGCCTGAGCGATTTTTAACACGCTTAAAACTAACATGTAATGGAATCCAAGGTAACTAATTTAACCATCTTCTAAGGGTCGTAGCGTAATGAAAATTGGCAGCTGTATGTATTTCTGATGAGAATACAATAATATGGTACTGTCGAACTAATCTGATGATGGAGCCGAAAGATATGAACTGGAACTTCATGTTGGAAAATCGTATCGATTTGGATTTCTTAGAAAAGTCTTGTAAAGAACTTTGACCACGATTAGGTTTCAAGGTCTGATAATGAAGCCGGAAGATAGGCACTGGCATTCTATGATGGAATATCGTATCATAGTAGTGTTTACATTTGTGAGAAAGGCCACGTAATAGACTAAGCGTGTTTTTCTAGTGTTTTTAAACTATTAATTTATTATGATTTTGGGTCTGAGAATAGGTCATAGGTGATTAACGGGATTGGTGGTCTGCCCCAGTTTTTTTTTGGCAATTGTCGGGTCAGCTAGTATTTATACTTTCTCTTACTTTTTTTTCAGTACCCTGGAGAATCCTTATACTTACTAATATTATGAATTCTAAAATGTATTTGTTGGTTTGTTCCTCTTTCACGCAGCAGCGGAGCAACAGATTGACTTGATTTTTGGCATGGACATAGTTTGAAAGACGGAAAGTGAAATAAGCTACTTTTTATCCCCAAAAAATAAAAATTTCCTATGGGATAGCATAAAAATCAAAATATAACGTGAAAACAACAACAACAGTTATAAACGTGAAAGTTTGTAAGGATGGATGTATGGATGTTTGTTACTCTTTCACGCAAAAACTACTGAAGGGATTGAGATGAAACTTTGCAATATATAGCTTATATATGAGAATAACACATAGGCTATAAATTATAATGATATTGCGTAAATTTTCCATATTATAACAATAAATGTAAGTAGGAAAAATTCTGCCATCTGCGATCCATTCTAGCGTGCGCTCCAAAAAATGTCAAAAAAGAACTGTCGAATCGAACAAATGTCAAATCGTTTTTTTTTGTTTTTCTATTTTCCACCCCCTTTATTAAGGGTGGTAAGGTAGGGCCTCAAAATATCATGCGGGAGAAGCCGCGGGCAAAATCTAGTATACGATATACCAGCAACACCTCAATCTGATTTAATGTAGTAGAGTCTGGTAGTTGTAGTAATTGATAATAACGTCTTATTAGGACAAGATCCGTCAGTTGTTTTGTGCAGTTTATCATGGACACAAATCTGATTGGTATTATTTTATCGGTCGTTCCAGAGGAAAGCTTAGCTATTAGAGCAGCTAAATAAAGTCTATCTGATTTAAAGATCCAATCTACACACTCGTACGATTATTCCCTCACTTTCCTTTTGTGCATGAACGAACAAAGTAAGTATAAGTGAAAGTCTACCTACGTTTACCATAAATATACGAGTCAGATAACTTTTTTTTAAGGTAATATTGGTAAAAGTGGGTAATGTTGTACCGATATTTGGCACTATTTGTTTTTCCTGTTATTCTGAAACAAATTAGTCTAAATACGAACAAACTATCTGTAAGAATTCAATATATACAGATATATATAGTACCCATGAAAAAGCGTACAATTTTTCAACGTAGCTTTGTACTATATATTTAGATACTATCGTTATAACATTGTTGCTATTCATTCAAATCCTTTATTAATTGAATGATTCAAATCCTCTATTAATTGAGTAACAAACAAACACAACAAACAACATATTTCATTACATACATTTATATTAGTGAGGTGTTAAAGTCAAATTTTACAAACACGGCGGAGTTACACGTGTCGTAAATGTGTAACGGCGGGTCGTCCCGTTAATAACGTCTACGGCGTAGCCGCGTAGCGACGTAGCTCCGGGGCTAACTAGATTACAAGCCAGCCGAACCGTGGTTCAACCTCGTGACGTCACCTTCAACCAGTGTTCCAACATATTATATTTGAAAAGTTACGATGACCTATTTTAAATATTTGACTGGATTTTAAACAAAAAAAAGTTTACATGTTCTGCGTAATAGCGTTTTTTTTTCTTATTATGACCGCAGCATCGCGCTGGATGTAAGCCGTTACCAACTGGTATTCTACCTATAGGGAAGATAAGGAAGACTTATGTCCAGTAGTAGTCCCATATTTGCAAAAACCCAATATTTTTAAAATTGAGTGGGTATTCAAGCCATGTACCTATTAGTACTTTGTAGGTAAGCATGATGTTACATTAAGCGAAGCCCTTATCCAAACCAGTATAAAAAAAATATTAAAAAGTACCCGATGCGATTTTAGGGTGCAACTTGCGAGATTTCTTTTGATAAAATTCCAAGACATTTTACCTTGAAATAGGGAGAAACCCATGTAATGAGAACACTGTCTACGGTACTGGAGAGCGCAAAAGATAACGCTGCGCCCAATTGGTGGCGCCACATACGTTATATTGTCAGCAAATTGAATACCTTGGCAGCATCGAACTAGTTCCTGATTTTGGCTTCGCACAGGGTTTATTTTGTATTCTATGCATGCACTTATGAGCACTATGCATATTGCATCTGTCGCTCTACTAACCTGTCCATTAGATTTGCTTGCGTTTCTTGTTCACCTACTGATATGGCTATCAGAGTATGATGGTCACATGCAATGTCGCATAAAGTTTATATTTAGGCATACCATGTTAAAACATGGCAATCTATGTATTTATTGACTACATCACATGAAAATTGTAACACCTGTGTCTTGCGAAATAAATATGAATCGAATTGAATTGAAATGGTTGAATGTGGTACGAATGTAAAATGAAATCACAGAATTTTGTTCAATCACGAAACGAGTAGTTTTTACCGACTTCCAAAAAGGTGGAGGTACTGTGTTCGTCTGTTTATGTGTTTTTTGTGTATGTTCATCGATATTTTCTCCAATTGTGAACCGATTTAAAAACTTCTTATTTTGTTGAAAGGAATATACTTCCGAAATAGTCCCGTTTAAATTTTATCAAAATCGGCTGAGTAGTTTCAGATAAATCAACAATAATGTACATGGATATAACATCGATTCGTGCAAAATATTCGGATTATGTACTCGGTGGAGGTCGGTGTTGAGATTTTTTCGAAAAATATTTTTTTAAAAGTAGTAATCTTACCCGCCAAATATTTTTCTCAATTTAGATAACATTTTGTGGGGCTAGAATACATTAAAGCACTATGTGAACATAATCTAACCATAGCCTTTCCAAAATCGGACAACAGTGTCATAAGACTTAAATGTTACTTCTTACTCTAAACAAGTACCTATTCATAAACACTAAAGAAACACCTATTTATTTACCAGAAGAATCCACAAAATCTTTTCATTTACGTCAGGTCAATTTTTATTGCTAACGTAATCATCACTTTATTCTGTCTCACGTTATTTTGTTCCTTACTAAAATAGAATTATGTTATTTACGATAATAAAGGTCACGATCCTAAGAACTATGACGACTAACAGCTTCAATGCAAATATAGACTGACGTCGTAACTAAGTAATTATGGATACAACTATACTGGGTATAATTGTATACGACGGACATATTTCAGAATATCATTGACCAATTATTTAGAATGAGAACAACAGTGATCGCGACTAAATTGAGCTTAAAAATGTAAGTTGACATAGAAACTTCCGCAATGAAATAAAACCTACAGTAACGTTCGGCAGTCTTCTTCTGTGTGACCTTAGGTAGCATTTCTAATAGAGCGCTGCCGCTGCCACGTTCGATTGTAGGTCCGGTTGTTTAGACCGTTTAGCTATGTCAGAAGCGTTCAGGCGGCTTAGAAGCTCTGATTGAATATCAGCCATCCAGCCCATACGAACTTACTTAAAACTGGGTAAAACATTGTATTGACAAGAAGCGATACACTAAGTATGTAAGGAAACCCTTATTTAGCCCAAAACACTTGCCTGTGTACCTTCCTCTTGAATGATCATAACAATATTGATCGATACCTGAACTTAGAAAGCCTATACGGGTACATGATACACGTGTGTCGTTTGATACACATTGTAAATGTGGGTCTCTAGGCAAACAATGACTGAATAACTATAGAGCTCTGTAAACATAAAACCGTGAGAATATACCTCTTCCTAAGTAAATAAATAAAATATTAGGGGACATCTTACACACGGTCTCTGACCCCAAACTAAACAAAGCTTGTAATGTGGCTGCCAGAGACTGATATACTATTTATACATATTTTTAAATACATACTTTATATAGATAATGCCTAAATAACACCCAGATACAGAGCAAACACCTATAATCATCACATAAACATTTTCCCTGGGTTGGAATCGAACCCACGCTTCTTTGACCCAGGAGTCAGGGTCACTAACCACTATGCTACCGAGGCAGTCATAGTAGTTAGGTACTACATATTACCATAATTTTGTACAAACAAATATATTGTATAGAATAAGATCAAACGTGAAATAAGTGACGATTAAGTGAAGCTGTCATGTTACCTAGTTTCCTATAAATAAATAATTTAATGCCATCATATAATTACGTGAATTTTATAAAA
Source organism: Hypomecis atomaria (assembly GCA_964007245.1). Taxonomy (NCBI): domain Eukaryota; kingdom Metazoa; phylum Arthropoda; class Insecta; order Lepidoptera; family Geometridae; genus Hypomecis; species Hypomecis atomaria. Next base: position 7,149,388 of record OZ023288.1, read on the forward strand.
ATTAAACTAGTGTACGCTACACGGAAGAAGTTACCGATGGTCTAAATAGAAGATTGAATGTATTTTAATCTAGAAGTCTTAGATTCAAATCCTATTGCATCTTTGTTTTATTTTCGAGAGAAATACTGATTGGTCTGTTACTCTTTCACACAGCAACGGAGCAATGGATAGACTTGATTTTTGGCATGTATATTATTCAGAGATTAGAAAATGACATAGGTTACTTTTTATCCCGGAAAAATAAAAGGTTTTCATGCAATAGTACAAAAATCAAAATATCATGCGGGCGAAGCCATGGGCCAAATCGAGCTCTGAACAAATCCGTCGATGTGCTTCTGAACATTTTAATTATTCATACAACTAATATACATAAACATACCTAAGCCCTCGAAACTAAACAGTAAATATTTTTTCTTTGCTGTCTCCTCCCTCCGTCGACTCTACCGGCAACTTATACTAATTTTTAGTGCCAAAAGTATCCATTTCTTTATGCTTTTGGCGTTATGGCTAGCAAGAATTTACCGTTTAATAACAAAACAATAATAAAGGTGATAAAACCATTCCGCCATACTGTAACATTGGAAGCGTACACTGCGGACTGCAATAAACCCGCTCGTTTGACTGTTAACAGACATCGAGTGGGCCAGCGAGCTGGTAAGTGGGCGAGGAGCTATCACTTTGATTACTACAAGAAAGCAATATTTGAAAACACTTTCCAAACGATATTATTATAACTAGGTACTGTAAAAAAAATAGACGCCGTACTTAATGCCATTAAAGTTTTTAACTAAGACATTTTTAATGAATTATTATCATTATTTTTAACTAAGGCAAAGTCACATTCGTAATTTCTTTATTTGATATTAGATTTGCGTTTGACTATATTTTGCCGATAAGCAGATATTCGATCTAGAGTGTGGCACGCGTACCTATATAAAAGATACCTATTTACTCAAGATTATAAAATGAAATGAAAACCGAGAGCGAAAGGGAAGCGGCTCGTGTCAAAGATAGGGATCGACGAACCGCTCAGCTGTGAAAAAATATAGTATAGAGAAAGAAATTCTTAAGATATTTAAAAATTAAACTGTAGCAAACAGCGTAATCGGACTCTATGTTTTGTCAAAGGTTTTATGTTTTAAAAGTTTTAATGATCAGTTTTTTTGGAGACTATGCAAAGTTGGTCAAATAGTAAAAGTTGATGATAACGATAAAATATGATATCCTAGTACACGTAGATAGATAGATAAACTTAGTGTAACAATGGGCGGCCTTATCGCTGATAGCGATATCTGCCAGGCAGTCTTAGGATGGAGAGGACAGAAAGTGTATAAAATATAATGGACGACATGCGCATTAATTAAAAATATGAATTAAATTAAATTACACATCATAAACATACAAATAACTAATAAAATTGATATAAATACACGAAATACCTAAAAATAAAGAAAACAACACATAAAAAAACGTACGTACGCAATAGTATTTTATTGCAAGCTTTTATTTAACTTGCAATGGATGTACCCATGCATATGTATGTAAGTTCGGGTGGAATCTTGCAAGTTAAATTTGACCTACTTCCCGATTTCCGGTTGAGCTGAAATTTTGCACACATATGTATATTACGTGACAAATGCAATATGGTACCGTAGAGCTGATCTGATGATGGAGTCGGAAGATGGCTATATGAACTTCTGTACTAAACAAGATAGACCCGCTGTATTAGGGCTCGTTTTACTTGTCTTGGCTAGCACTCTGTTGCTACATGATACCAGGATTCAAAAGCTTGTATTTAAAAATTTATATTTTTATAATAATTTATTACAGTCTGAACTACGGCAACAGGTGCCGCGTCCACCATTCATGGCTCCGCGCTGACCACGCTGTTTCTACGAGATTGAAGTACTCTACAAATGACATGAATAATCTGGAAACGGATTGAAAATCACTGCCTACCGTTTAAAATTTATTTTGCCTACATATCCCCATAAAAAAAAACATTTGTTCATTTTATTCATATCGAAGTTTGTAAACCTAACACCAACCAGTGATAATCCTACTATGTACATGACATGACATATATTTTGTAAAAAAACCTAAGCAACCTAATTTATTTTTTCTGTTTGCGCGTGTAGATTATTTTGTTAGTAATAATCGGCCAAGTGCGAGTCGAACTCGCGCATAAAGGGTTCCGCACTGTATGGAAGGCCCCTTAATAATTTTATTTAATTATTTATATATTTTAAAAGAGAATTTTCAACTTAATATTCAGTGAATATTTCAAGCATCTTCATGTTGCCGTTATTAAAATCGAGCAAAAAAATTAAGTTTATGGGAAAAATATTAAATAATTATTTTATTACAATCTATTTATTTTTGAAGTCAATATTTAACTAAATATTCTGTGAATATTACAAGCATCTACTCGTACTTGTCACCGTTATTAGTATCGAGCTAAAAACGGCAACACTGCAGGTTTGTTGTACGGGAGCCACCTTAATTTTTTTTTTCTATTTTTAGTATTTGTTGTTATAGCGGCAACAAAAAAACATCATCTGTAAAAATTTTAACGTTTTAGCTATCACCGTTCATGAGATACGACCTACAGTTCATGATATACAGACAGACGGACGGCGGAGTCTTAGTAATAGGGTCCCGTTTTACCCTTTGTGTACGGAACCCTAAAAAGGAGCATCTGTGTCAAGGGCAGCATATTGGACCATGAGCGAGGGACTTACTACTAGGGTCCCTCGCTCGGGAAGTAAAGTCTTGAGTGAAGCGATGGGTTCAAGCTGCCCAACACGAAGAGTCAATAAAATCGGTCAAGTGCGAGTCGGACTCGCGCACGCAAGGGTTCCGTACCGTGTGGGAGATACAGCCTGGTCAAAGAATATAAAATAATACTACGGCCTGGTGACAGACACACGGACAACGGAGTCATAGTAATAGGGTTCCGTTTTTACCCTTTGGGTACGGAACCCTAAAAGTGTTGTTCTAGTAGTGCACACTGCACACTCTACTTTTCATACGTATGCGAGATAATAAAAACACTTACCGTTACTACTTCACTAAGTATATTCACTAGGTAACTAAGTATAGTATACATTGTTCACAAATTTCACAATAAATCAAACAAATTAGAATGTACAGCAATTTTTCACAGAAAAGCAAATAATATCCGCAATGGAAAAACGGGGAGAATATAAATTCTACGTGAAAAACATAAGACTGTCGATATTTCAATTTCAAAACTAAAAACTTTTTCTTGAATATCATGCGCGGTCCAAGGAGTTTGGACGTGTCGGAAAAGGAGGCTGTATGCACTAGCAGGCGAGAAGAATCGCCGCACTGTGATTTATTTCGAACATTATAATTTTATTATTTACAGCCGCGACTTTTTTTGTGTGCTGTTGTATGGTGGCCAGTTCTACTTTCGAATAAAATCTCTTCTAGTACGGCTCCTTGTCCTAACAAAAATCAGTTTTATGGTCCCATCGTGAAGAAAACATGAAACTTGGCATGAATGTAGTTGTCATATATGTGCTTCAATATAGATAAAAAAATAAAAATTGTTTTTTCCCCCCTTTCCCCCCCTTCGTATGTGCTAAATCGTGGTTTTTCTTATTTTCTATGAAAACGGGTACAGCTATCATAAAACTGTCAAAGAACAATTTGTTCTTTATTAAATTCTCTACAATATTGTCTTTGGACGTATGTTCATAGAACTTATAGTTTACAAAATAATGTACATGTAACTTTGAAGTTTTATTAAAAATATAGCTGCGCGCTACCGCGTGATAGGTATCAGCAGAGCTATGGCGACAATAGGTGCGCGGGGCGGAGGAGCGGGGTGTAGCCTTATATTATATTATTATTATAGTAGAAAAAGATGGTGAAGCACAAATGCGATCATTAGAAAGTCTCGGAAATACACAATTGTAAGGTTTTCAGTATTTTATCATATTTTTTTACTATGTCGATTTTGGTTGAAATTGGATCTGGTAGACCGGGCAACACCAGACATGACAGATGGCTCGAAAAAAAGGGTTTGTTGAAAAAGGAGGAAAGGATTTTACATTTAGAGCAGTAGGATATTATCTGGATTGTTAACGAAGAATTATACAACAATTATTGAAGTTACATCACCTTGTTTTAATAGTTACAAAGCCAACTACGCCACACATGCGGAGATATTGGATTTGAGGTCAATGATTCTACATCTCAGAAGTGACATCGTAAGTACACGCCTGCACCTGATTTTGTAGCTAAATAATATATTATCATGGTGATTTTAGCCTCGAACTCTGTTTAAACAGAACATTATTCGAAGCTAAAACCTTTGCACTAGTTTACGACACGTCGTCTCGTAACCTCCAAAATAGAATAGATTATTGTCATGTAGGTACCTAGATGCATTAATTCCATGAGAAATACCTACAGAGAAAGTATTTCGACATAATCATACATTTATGTTGTTTTCATTTCATATCCATGACGCATTCATACGTTTGAATATTGAAAAATAAAATTTGTGAATTAGTAATCTGACAAATTCTGATAACAATCGTTTGTATTAGCCATGTATATGTAATGACCATTCAATAAAGTCTGATAATAATATTGTTCGGATTCATTCCATTGATGCGTATCAGAATCGTGGAGCAAAAATGAACCTTATTCGTATGAGCGAATGAAAGGAATACACTGGTTCCACGTTCATACAAATAGTACAAATCATGGATGTATTACATAAACATCCTTGGTACAAATAGAGCAAAAATCTTTTGTAATGGCGGACGTGGGAAAAAAAAAAGTATAAATTAATTAAATGTTGTTTACCTACCAATTTTACAATAGTAGGTTAAAAATGATTAACAATCAACATTCTTGACATGAGTTTTTATGACAAATATGTAGTAAAGTTCTTAGCATAATAATAACAATCCAAATTTCATAGTTGTGTCCGAAGGATATCAGTATTGCTGATGTGTTGGTTGAGGTATTGTGATACTACTTAGTATCATTATTATCATATTGGTATTGACTAGTCCTGTGAAATGTTGGCATTAACCCATACTTGGTTGACATGTTTTCTTCATAATAATTATGTTACCAAACGGAGACTAATACTCTGATCAATTAGAATTTTCTAATTATTTGCACTGCAGAAATCTTAAAATTGATTGGTTTAATAGTGAGAAGTGCTGAAATTACATTTAGAAGCACTTCATGATGCATGTAGATATTCCTTAAGTTAACCTTATATAATGGCGGGCATTATGAAGTGTCCATGGTCGTGTGGTAGATGTATTCCCTAAGTTTTAGATACTTCAAGTCCATACATATATAATAAAAGAAGAAAAACATACACTATGTTTAGCCAGACTGGGGTTTTATAAGGGGGGAATTACAATCCTGTTATTTTTCGTGTAACATGCACCATTCTCGAGATAAAAGTAGGATTTAATCTCCCTCAAATATTTCTCTTTACTCAAGCACAATACTAATGCAAGCAATTTCATGGTATGAGTTCCAGGTGATGGGTTCGAAGACAACGAAGTATGGCGCGTGAAAGCTCCTAGGAACCGATCGCGCTCTAGGCGTCACGCACGGCCGCAGCCGAGGCCACAGTCGAGCACTCGACGGAGTCGCAGCTGCAGCCGCAAGCCTGGGTTCGTTCGTGCTGGAGCCACGGCTGCAGCCAAGACCGCATCCGGAGCTGAGGCCGCAGCTGGAGCCACAGGCGCAGCCGAGACTACAACGGGAGCCGAGGCCGCAGCTGGAGCCACGGCTGCAGCCAAGACCGCACACGGAGCCGAGGCCTCAGCTGGAGCCACAGGCGCAGCCGAGTCTACAACGGGAGCCGAGGCCGCAGCTGGAGCCACGGCTGCAGTCAAGACCGCATCCGGAGCCGAGGCCGCTGCCGGAAGCACAGCCACAGCCGTGGCCACGGCCGCACCCGAGGCCATGGTCGGAGCCGGAGCCAAAGCAGCAGCCGCAACCGCAGCAACAGCCGCAACCGCAGCCAGAGCTACAACCGCAGTCGCGGCCAGGATCACTGCCGTAGCCCGGGGTCACAGTCTCAGCCGCATCCGTTGCCAGCACTCCACCGACGACTGCCTGACCAACGTGGACGACAGACGCTCCAACGATCACCGATGCGGCCTGGAGTATATTGCTTGGAGATCCACGTACGCTGCCATCTCTAATTTATATCTGAGTTTTGCAGGAGAGGCTTGTATGTCCGGTTTGAAAGCTTTTCGCATTCCAAGCAAAATGAATGTTAAGGTTCCAGTTATTATATGGTTCTCATAACATTTTATCGTTGATTTAGCTGTTGTGCACCGTTTTGATTAATCCATAGTTCGTATGCTGCGGTTCTGTCTCTTTTAAATCCAGCAAGTTTAATGAGTTCACCAATGCAGATTCAAACTGCTTACCACGGTCTGTCGCGAGCTACAATTAGGTACTGATATATTGCCAGCAGTTCTCTGTCGTAAGGACTTCTTTCGTTGCGTTGGGCTCAGATCTCTACTAAAAGAAGTCAGAGGTTTTTGTTCTTTCCCAACGTGTTTTGAAACACTTCACTAATGGTCGAGTCTGAAGCTTCAGTGACTAGACTAGTATCATGCCGCAAGACGTAGGCGAAGGCGAAGTTCGAAGGCTCCAACGTGTCACCGATTAGCGTCACGGGTGGGAATCTTTTACTGTCCCAGTCGACACGTCTTGTAGTAGAACTTGTGAGACTTTGCTGTGTCCCCGAGGAAGCGACGACAGAAGATAATAGACTTTCTTTGATATTTTCAGGAATGGCAAACTATCTGGTGGCTTCTACTTTGCCATCTAGTTGGTTAATGCTGGCTGCAGGTACCTACCACGCATACCAGAAAGCTGATATTTTCTGCACCGTAAACACTTTCCTGCTTGGCTTGATCAAAAACCGTTCCATATTCTTTCTGGCGATTGGAAAGCAGGTGTAGGTGCCGGAAATACCCATCTTCGATAAATCCGCTGGATTTAAGAAGATGTTAAGAGTATTAACAAAATCGCTGGAGTTAAGAGTATTAACAAAATCAATTTTCGAGAAGATTTTCCAGCCATATAATATTATGTCATAAGTGTATTAAGTCATAAAATATGCCGAATTGGATATCTATCCGGTACTGTACTGTCGTTCAGAGTCCTGTAGTCGCCACCCGGACGTCAAACTTCAACTTTTTAGGAACCAGATGCTGGGAATGTGAATATGTGTTCTATGTGACATCTGTTCCAGCTTGCAGTGTAGGTACAGTTGAATTCTTGCTTAGCTATTTTGAAGTTTCAGGCACTAGACGTCTTGTGCACCGTAAACAAGTTGGTTGGGCACATTATTGATGAAATGGACTGTTACGTGGGTGACAATCTGAAGAGTGTCTGGTGGACGAAAGATCTCCACGTATTCTCGAAGTATTTCTTAGTACTTATTTGGATTGGCCGACGCGGACGAGTGCATGAAACAACATCTAAAGAAAAAGCGGGTTCAAAACTGGTGGTCAACAAAAAAAAAAAAAAAAAGTAAAAATGTTGTATGGTTATCGATAAGACGGCGATTGCAGCAGTCGACCATTAGGCCATAATGTGATAAAAAGTCTGTCCTGATTATAGCCTTGCTAACATCGGCCGCGATAGAACGCCAAAAAAGAGCGCGGTGGAGATACAATCCAGGTCTAGCTGCGTGAAACCGTAAGTCACGGTCAATGACCCATTAATTGCAAAAGTTCGTAGGTAATCCTCAATCATCTGCTCCTGAAGTCCTACATGGGAAAACACAGAAGTCGCTACTAGTGTCGACCAAGAACTACATTTTCGTTTTTCAGTGAGTGATGTACAGGCGACCTTAAGAAGATAGGCAATCGTCCATCATCATACTTGCTTTGGTAAGAGCAGTTCAAAACTGGAGGTAGCTGGATTGTGACCGAGTGTGAGAGTCGTGTTTTGTTCACCTCTATTTATAGGACGAAATCTTTATCAGAATTTGTAAACGAAGCTTTTACTTGATGGCTTAATTCTGCGTTTTCCTTGTGAGATTTTCAGAAACTATCTGGGCACGGAGTCCCTAGAAGCAACCTAGGTTGATGGAACTAGGTCGCTCGCTCACTTTGTTGACCAGATCCACGGGCGCTTCTAATGTGGACTTTGGCTGGGACACAAGGACTGTTTGACAGCTTTCTGGTAAATGGCTCGTTCGGATGAAGTCATCTTGTATGTTTTGCCGGTGAGGGGACAAAGGTAGCGTGGAAACAGCGTAGGCCTAACTTTTGTGCATCAACAGCCGAGTGACTTCCTTTATTTCTCTGGAAGCTGAGAGTTATTTCATCAGAAGCTTATTCTTATTCGATGTGGGGGCGATAAGTCCTGCACTGACGTCCCGCATGAGGTGTTTTGTGCATTTCCCCCTCCAGCGTCTATCCGAGCCAGCCCAGCTCCTTAAAGTAACGGAGCGTGGCTCTGGGCCGCTGGCATAACTGCTCCAGTAGCTTAGATGGTGAATAAGATGATGGCGATGTGGATGACAAAACTAAAGATAATGCCAATGCAGAAGCGTCATGCAACCCGTTAGCTATTCTAGTGTCTTCTTTCATCAGAAGCTTTTAACTATTCAGTTTTTAACAGCATAATGGTGATCCCGCTGAGCACTGACAGAGAAGAATTTTGTTGCGTCGTCTTTGTACCCTATTTTCTTTTTATTTAATTTGCTAAATTTGAGATTTCAATAGTTACTAATGACTAGATGGTGTTGTGCGTTAACGAGTAATTTTAATATGTTGATCTTTGCATGTCCATTGTCGGATTTGTAACTTGGCGTTGATTTATCATTGAAGATTCCCTTATTTTGACACTTTATTTGACGTTCTTTTTGTTAATGTTTTGCGCATCTTTTGACTAGTAAAATTGTTATCAATGTTACACTTCGATAATTTATCAACTGCGCAATCGTACGCATGTGATACTTTTATAAACTTGACGTATAAATTGCCATTTTGCCGAAAACTGTTCGCGGCTGAAATGAAAGGGTAAACGGACTCGTTGCTGCAGTCGCATGGCCGGTCTATCTAGATTGGCTTTACTTTTGTTCACGGGATTTCTTATTGAAAAAGTGAAGTAACGATGAATTTTTGTATTTCTCTCGTGACAGAAACAATGAAGACAATTGTTTTTACCATTATATTTTAGAACTTGAATATGCGTCACATTACATTGCAACGTTTATTGATTTTATTTATGACTCTATGTGCGTGTAGTGGTAATGCTACAGTATCGTTGTCTCTTAGTATTCAATGTTCATAGATATTTGAGTGCTCACAATATTTATGCACGAGATTGTAATGGTATTCACTGCGTTTCTATAAAATTACTAGATTGTTTGTACCATTAGAACTTGAATATGCGTCACATTACATTGCAACGTTTATTGATTTTATTTATGACTCTATGTGCGTGTAGCTGTGGTAATGCTACAGTATCGTTGTCTCTTAATATTCAATGTTCATAGATATTTGAGTGCTCACAATATTTATGCACGAGATTGTAATGGTATACACTGCGTTTCTATAAAATTACTAGATTTAGTATTTTCTCTAAATTTATTAATGGATGAGTACATTATAGTAATCGTTATTATATTTAATTATATATCTGGCTGATCCGCTGAATTTCATCTCACCATCTGTCAACTGTCAATAACAACTTTCAAATACAGGAATGTTTTGAATGGGAAAATGAAATTGGTATTTTTATTGTTTTTATCGCAACATGGTATTTACATGGTTGTACGCAGCTATGGATTTTCTCATCGTTTAAACCTTTCTAATCTTCCACAAATGTTTGGAGATGAAAATTTGCCAAATCGGTTCAGCTGTTCTCGAGTTGTAGTGAAATCAACTATCGTGATTCATTTATCTATATAGATAAGAGATTTACTTAATGACGTTAAATATAATCTTGTCTTGTCTATCTTAGTATTCGGACATTTACCGGTATCATTTGTAATATTTACATGCTATTAAGAGTGGCCTCTTTTGCATAGTTGGACGTAATTATAGTCTTTATGAGTGTGGTGGTTTGTTGTGTGTATTGTTGCAGTTTGTCATTGTTTTCAAAATTATCAAAAAAGGTGTTCATAATTTATGAAACAGTTTTGTTTTTCGATATTTATTGAATTATTTGAAAATTTATTGTTTATTATTAAATGCTTAAAGCTACAAACTTTGGGCTTGAACAATATTTGCGATATACAATGATATCAATAATCTATAATTGTGTTAATTTTACTAAAACATAAAACATATACTTTGGTTTGAACAATGTTCAAATAATTCACCGATTGCAACGATGACTATGTGTAACTTTATTCTGTTACAGGGACTGATACAAGGATAGTTTTTAAGAGATACAAGGATAGTTTTTAAGAGATACAAGGATAGTTTTTAAGAGATACAAGGATAGTTTTTAAGAGATACAAGGATAGTTCTTAAGAGATACAAGGATAGTTTATAAGAGATACAAGGATAGTTTTTAAGAGATACAAGGATAGTTTTTAAGAGATACAAGGATAGTTTTTAAGAGATACAAGGATAGTTTATAAGAGATACAAGGATAGTTTTTAAGAGATACAAGGATAGTTTTTAAGAGATACAAGGATAGTTTTTAAGAGATACAAGGATAGTTTTTAAGAGTTACAAGGATAGTTTTTAAGAGATACAAGGATAGTTTTTAAGAGATACAAGGATAGTTTTTAAGAGTTACAAGGATAGTTTTTAAGAGATACAAGGATAGTTTTTAAGAGATACAAGGATAGTTTTTAAGAGTTACAAGGATAGTTTTTAAGAGATACAAGGATAGTTTTTAAGAGGTACAAGGATAGTTTTTAAGAGATACAAGGATAGTTTTTAAGAGATTCAATGATAGTTTTTAAGAGTTACAAGGATAAATTGGTAGTTTTAAGAGTTTGGCTGTAAAGATAAATACTTGATTATAAATAACTGTATTATAATTGCTACAAATCTTCAAACATTGTTCTTCGTTTAGAATCTATGTGTATGAATTTTTGTATAACAGTGTTCCAGTGCTTGATATTACTAATCTTTGATTTGTATAATGTAACCTAACTTACCTTGCCTTGCCGAATGTAAGGTTTTGCCTGGTTCCACCTGGTGCATGTATGAGGACATACATGTCATCAGGATGGTCGAATGTAAGGTTTTCAGTATTTTATCATATTTTTTTACTATGTCGATTTTGGTTGAAATTGGATCTGGTAGACCGGGCAACACCAGACATGACAGATGGCTCGAAAAAAGGGTTTGTTGAAAAAGGAGGAAAGGATTTTACATTTAGAGCAGTAGGATATTATCTGGATTGTTAACGAAGAATTATACAACAATTATTGAAGTTACATCACCTTGTTTTAATAGTTACAAAGCCAACTACGCCACACATGCGGAGATATTGGATTTGAGGTCAATGATTCTACACAATACACTAAATTTGTGGAACAACGGATTGTTTCAAATAATCTTTCTATCTTCGACCCTATCAAGAGAAACAATATCAACATATTTGGAGGTACAACTACTTGTAAATCAAAACAAGCCACTAAACTGTCGATAGCGAAAAGCGACGCCGCCTTATTCTCAAAACTGTACATCGCCTGTCAGCATAGGCAAGGAAATATAGATGACTTTTTCAAACATGAAAACCAACCGTTTCCTCCGTCCCTCTCTGAGACAGGAAATATAAGATATGTGGCAAAATCGGAACTACTGAAATGTTTTAAAGACAAATATGAAGACAAAGAAGATGAAGAGGAAAATGAAAGTACTGTCATCGAGTCCACCGAGTCATTACGAAGATCCCGTAGACTGCACTTCATCGTTTCTAGATGGGCCTGCTGTAGTTCAAATGATAAGACCGGGCAGTAACGTTACATTTGACGATTATCGCAAAACATTTATTAATTATGTTACGAACCAGAATGGAAATCGAGTTGATGTCGTTTTTGATGCATATCATGAAGACAGTCTCAAGAATCATACAAGGGAGAAGAGGGGCACAGGATTTCGTCAAAAAGTTACACCAGCAGGTAAACTTCCAAAAAACTGGCAACAATTTCTTCGTTCGTCACAGAACAAAGTAGAGCTTTTCAACTTCCTGGCTGATGGTCTCCAGCAGGTCCAACATGCAAAAACGATTGTTGCAACCAAAGGGGAACAAGTTTTGTGTAACGATGCCACCGTAGATTTGTCCTCCCTTAAGTCAAAACAAGAAGAAGCTGATACCAGACTCTTCCTTCATGTTTCGCACGCCGTGCAGCTTGGCCACACAGAAATATTGATTAGAACGGTTGACACAGATGTGGTTGTTGTAGCTATTGCCTTATACAGCGGCCTAAAAGAAATGGGTTTGAACAAATGTTGGATATCATTCGGAACAGGGAAAGCTTTACGTAGTATTGCTATTCACCAACTTGTGAATAAACTCGGCCCAGACAAATGCAGTGGCATGTTATTCTTTCACGCATTTACAGGGTGTGATACAGTATCTGGATTTTGTGGAAAGGGAAAAAAATCCTTTTGGAAAACTTGGAATTCCTTCCCTGAAGTTACCAAAGTATTTGAAACCATGTCACGACCTCAAAATGAAATTGAAAGCCATTAATTGGATGCTTTGGCAAGATGTGTCATTCTGACTTACGACAAAACTAGCGATGTAGAAGACATTAACCAAGCTAGAAAAGAGTTGTTCATCAAGGGACGGGCAATGGACAAGCTGCCACCAACACTTGGTGCTCTTGAACAGCATACAAAACGAGCTTATTTACAAGCAGGATTGATCTGGGGTCAAAGTCTGATACCAAATCCTGAATATCCGAACTTTGAGAACTGGGGCTGGATGAAAGAAGACTGTATTTGGATTCCATGTTGGAGTACAACCAAAGAATCGTCCGCATCTGTAAAGGAATTGACGAAGTGTTCATGCCGCAGCTGCATTAAAGGACGATGCATTTGTAGGAAGTCGAGCCTTCCCTGTACTGGTCTCTGTAAATGTGGGGGAGATTCCTGTGATATGCATTAAAATAAATGATATATTTAATTTTCACTGTATTTTACTGTATTTTTAATAAATTTCTTGAAACCCTTGGCTTTAAATCTAAGCAAAACAACATTATCGGAAAGGTGGTATTGTAAAAAGGTAAAAATGAGTACTTGAGTCAGACGCGGCAAGCTGTAACTCTGGAAGTAATGTCTCTACGATTATGAAATAGGTGTCATTTTTTAGCTCAATGTATAAGGTATGTTACTTCTTAAGTCTATTTTATCACCACTCTTGTCGCTTTCCTATAAATGGAGCAAGAAAAAAAAAGTTTGCCTGTTTTTACAATTTCATAATACGTTGGTGGCTGTAAACAGAAATATATTAATCTTACCATTATATAATGTAGTATCGTCTTGTAGGTAATTTATCGACGATGATTTATTCTCTGAAGAGTAAACTCCTCAGTCTTATCGTTTTCGTAGAAAATTCGAAAAACCGGAATCAGGGAGATAAAAAGAGGGGGGGAGGGGGGTAAACATTATTTCTTGACGTGCTTCCATATCTACATTGAAGCACATATATGACAGCTACATTCATGCCAAGTTTCATGCTTTCTTCAGGATGGGACCGTATTTTAAGTTAAGGACCCGTACTATTCAGAATGCTGGTAAATATTCCAACTAAAGAAGTTTTCATGTGAATTAAGATGTTCAAAATTCAAATTATTTTACATACTTTAGTTAGATATTACCACAGAAGAGAGAGAAGATATTTCTAAGAAATAATGATTTCTACGTTTTTAGGGTTCCGTAGTAAAACGAGGAACCCTTTTAACTTTGTTGTGTCCGTCCGTCCGTCTTCATGCTACAAAGCCTTATAACTTCCACATTTATGAAACAAATTGGATGAAATTTAACAACATATTAGTTCTAATATAGATCTCAATTTCAAGTACTTAAAAACTTCAAAACAGTTTATTTAAGGGGTAGCTCCCATACATGTAAATTTAGGGATGAAACTTTTTTTTCAACCCAACCCCTCGTGTGGGGTATCGTTGAATAGGATTAGGAATAGGTTGGAAGTAATAGGATTTCTAAAATAAATGTAAGATTTCTTGAACCATTTATTTGTCACATTTGCCGTTTGTGAGATATAGGTCGCCAAAGTTGAAAAAAGTGCCCCCCACTTAATTTCTAAAGTATAAGAGATCGAATGTCCAAACTTTTTGAGCTTATAGACCATCTTTAAAACTTTATCTCAAAATTGTTTTGAACACAGTGGGATAACAACTTTTTGAGTTATAAAAAAAAATCTTAAGCTTGCACTTAGCTCAGTGCTCATTGACCTCACAAATTTATTTTTTAGCCAGTCTGGTTATGTTTTTCTAGCACTCAACCATCTTATGATATTATAAAATCGGTTATTATCATCATCATAATCATCGTCAGTCGTCACCTTCTACGGAAGCCTATCATACGCGTGTCTCGACACGCACCTGACAACTTATTAATATTTGCTTTGTGAGGATTGGGCAGTAGTTGAGGAAAAACAGGTAGACTAATAAGATGGAGTAGGTAAGTTTACGATAACAAGAAGATACATTTTATCTTTCACAGTCCCACAGACAATATGATCGATTGATTGATGACATTAGTGAGATTCTAGGGAGCGAGTCACATGAAACAGGAAATAACGAAGACGTTACATCTACAACAAATGAGTAAATAGAATAACAGGTAAGTAAACATCTGTCGTCAGATTAATGTAAAATTCAAAAACAATAAGGAAAATAGACATTAACTGAGATTTCATACCTAAGCTTAAAAGCTGAACAACATTTTGATCAGTGAATACCTATATAATTAAGTATAATAGTGTATTAATACTTAAGAAGCAACATTTACCTATGTATTGAGATCTCACAAAAAGTAACAAAAATGACAAGGAAAACAAGAAATCTGCATACATCCCTAGTTGAAATTCGTACCTACGTGAATGACGATCGAATATCGATTGGTGTAAGCGCATCTTCTAAACACGCACTGTTCCAGCTTGGTAGAAATGGCCCATTCCCCCCTTCGTTAGTCTAAGTGGTACAGTGGACTATTACTAGGTATTCAGACTGGTACGGTACAGTAGGTACTTACAAAGGAATACGTGATACTCTGAATATTACTTATACCCTATAATGTATCCAATACAAACAGTCTGTATACTCCGGCATGTAAATTAGCAAGCCTGTGACTTGCCTGACTTGATGTGACGGGATCCAAAAATTAAACAACATCAAAATTGCTAATTAATTTGTGTCCCACCTTGTTTGCCGGGAATTTGTTCAACAAACGTGGAACTTGTTGCTCCGACAGAAGTTGACGAAATTAATTCAAAGGTTGCGGACGCTTCGTCATAATTACGTTGGAAAGAAGATAATGAAGACCTTTTCAGGCTGCGATATGCACAATAGGTATTTCGGAGCCATTTCTGGTGACGTTTTTGTAGAATCGACATTTTCAGGCAATATGGACAATCTCCAATCAATTTTCCAAAAGACTGATTTATGAAATATGATTGCATTGTGCAAGGTGCTTCTACATGACCTACTAGCCAAATTATGTTTTATATTTTTTATCAGCAGATAGTAAAATAATGAGAGCTGCTTGTAATCATCTGAGACTGTCGTATAAATAGTAGATGTGGTCACATTTCCCACAGCTAAATCTCGCATGAAAAATTACCTAGTATGTATAGATACATCAGAATAACACAAAGGCTACAATTTATAAAAAATATTGCGTGAAAAGAAATTGACCGGGTCAGCTAGTCACATTATAAATCAATGCAATGAAATGTACCTAAGCCGTAAGTAGTAAGCCGTGGTGGTCTAGAGGTAGTGACGCCCGCCTTACAATCGTGAGGTCGTGGGTTCAATCCCAGTCCCGTACCAATGAGTTCTTTGGAATTTATGTACGGAATTTCACACCACTGGCTTTTCGGTGAAGGAAAACATCGTGAGGCAACCTGCATATGTCCGTAGAAGAAATTCGATGGCGTATGTGAATCCACCAACCCGCACTGGGCCAGCGTGGTGGATATGGCCCAATCACCCTTCGTGGGTAGGCCTACGTCCTGCAGTGGACTATTAAAAAAGGCTGATACAGTACAGTACAGTACCTAAACCTTTTCTAGTCCGTCAACGCGAGCGTAACCATGGACGTTAAAATATCTGAAACAGAGATTAGTATATTAGTTTTAACCCAATCATTTCTTAGTTATTTTGCTACAAGCAGCGTATAGCAGCATAGATACAGTAATGTGACTCCTGAAATAAAGGAAAATCTCAAACAAAGAAGCCGGTCGAGAGGTAAGTTCATCGACTTAGGACTAGACTCACCAACCTGGAGAGGGGCGGAGATGTGCGGAGGTGGGCAGAACAAAATAATATTATTGTAGTCAAATCCGGTAAAAGTATAGTGTAGTGGACACTATACTTTGTTTCTCGCTAAACAAATAGGCATATCTTTGATGCAGTTGACTCACTAAAGACTAACGGAAGACGAAAGTTCTACATTACGTGCAAATAAATAATAGACATCGGCCTTTAGGTAGAGATAATCTGCTAATTTTGGTACCACGGGTGCGCTAGCTCTGTCTCAGAAACCACTTTTGGACAAATCAGCAACAAACGTCACCATTGTCGACCATCCACTGGTTTATCCAGTGGTGGTTCCTGAGACAGATTTAAGTAATTATTAACCTTTAACAAAGCCAAGCAAAGCCGTCACCGGCGGATTATCTCCGGATTAAGTCCGATGTCCATTTTTTATTCAGCATTATTACTCTACAACGCACTTTCCAGTTTCGCACATCTTCGCTCCACTCCGCTTTGATGAATCATTTGCCTTTAGGATCTAGCTCATCCATGAAGGGTCGTAATCTGATTCCTGGAGTGAAAATGGTGGCCGCGCCAGCTAACGAGGTTTGGTGCCACACAATCACGGGATTAGGAACTAAACCGACTATGCTCCACGGCTTAAAATCGTTTTTCTCTATTTTTAACACTGACTCTATTGTATAATACCTACTTTTTTCAACACACTTGCTCATAAAGTGGCTCTAATTCCACCGCAATTGGGCACATAATGACACCTGTAATCGAACTGTGACTTTTTCATTACCATTATTCACAAGTGAGTTACAGAGTTTTTTTTTATTTGATTGGTTGAGTTGCTTTGTTCTTAAAAAAAGTTTCGATACAAAAAAGATCGTGTTCAATACAAAAACAATTATTGTAAGTACAAATCGTACAAATATGGACCTATAAAACCTCATTATTTTAGTCTATGGCCGATTGCCATTGCGCGCTTATAGGAAAACTGTTTAATTTTTCCTCGAGTTTTGGCGGGAACGCGGAAAAATCATGTTGTCTCATTGTATTATTTTGTTAAGCTTGTGTTTTTCTCAGTGATAAATGAGTGAAAAATGGTGATATTTCGTTGATTATGAGCTGATTTAAGTGCATGAGTGTAGGGAAGTGATATAATGTGACGCATCATGTTGTTCCATGTTGTTACCATAACTCCATAGACGCCTGTAGTAAAGTCTCCACTGCTTTACTGAGGTATGACTTGGACTATGTTTGGACTTGACTGCGACTTTATTGGACTATGACGTGACTACGACAGTGACTATTTTGATAAAATATCAAAAAAATACTAATTTAAACTTAATAGTTGACACTGGCAAATGCACAACAATGCGACGCAAAAACATAAAAGAAGCAGAATTTTTCCCGTCATTTTGAATCAATTTTCACAACTTTTTTTCACTGTTGAAAATATTTTTTTAGTATTATTTTATTCACAAGTGTGTTGAAAAACGTCGTATGCTACATTGATGCTACACGTGTGTATTGATGATAAAACGCTTCAGCGGTAATCACCATCATTACACACTTGTACCATAATGTACTATTCATTCTAAACTGGCTTTAGTTTTACTACATCCTTCTCGTTATTTCATTATAACAACAATAGTAAAATGGAGTTATTTTATAATAACGTACCAAAAACTTATTTGGTTATCTCTTTGTTCTAAAGTAGAGTTATAGAACTTTGCAGGAAACAAATACGCTGTTCATAAAGTATATATTTTTCCAGCACGTTCTAAACGACTTCAAACAATCGCACTCTACGTGCTAAAACTAAAACTTTTTGTACCATATCATATTTTAGACTACTTAAAAAACTATTGTGTGTATTATTTTCCATGGCACACTCGCTCGCAAAACAAGTTAGGTACTTACGTGTAAAAAAAGAAATAGCCAATCAGCTTGATAGGAAGACCAAAAATATTAGAAATAGGTGCCCTATTTTAGAACTCATTTAATAAAGGTATTTATACTACACCTGCTCGGAAAGTACCTTGATACTTTATCAAATTTACGGTAGAAAGTACGTCATTGCATATCGAACAAATATGCGGGAAGAAAACGCATCTGAGCGGGAGAGAAAAGTGTATGAAAATCCATTTCTTACGTGGTTTTTCTTTTTTAATTTTAGGTAAGACTATGCGCTGGTAACCTAAATATCAAAAGCCAAAAAGTTTTTATAGTGAGTTTTTATCTCCAAGTTCGCAAAATGACACTGGCCACTAGCTGTGTGTTGGATGGTGTCAAACAATTTGAAAAAAGAACATGTGAAAATTGCAGACGACATTGGCGCCATTTTCAAGTGTTACATTAAGCTTCACTAACTGCAACAATTTCAATATAAATTTCAATTAGTAAAGATTTAGTTTTTTATTTTCCTCGTAGGTGTAGTATAAAGCACTATGTATCACTCGAGAGAAAGTGCGATTCCCGATCTCGGGTGTTCGGGTGTCAAACGACAACCTCGACGGTAATCGGTCACTTTCTCCTCTCGGTGAACAATGTACTATTTTTTGTGAAATTAAACTTGGGTTAGTAGTGTAAAACGAATCAACAAGTCAATTATCTTCGAACAATTTCAATCAATAAATTGAAACCGATGAGTAGGTACTGTTGTTGTTGTTATCTTTAATCGAAATTTAATAGGAGGTGAACGAAATCTCGTAGTAAATTTCATTAGGGGCATTGTCGGAAAGCCGTCTCATCAAATCTGCGGGGAAAATGCCGCAGAGGTCCCGAATACCTACCCTTATTACGGACCGCCAGATTATATACCTATTCACGGTTATTTTTAATTAATCTTGTACAACACTTATAAAAGCTTGCCGCTAGATTGTTCGTCCTAGCTGAATCTTCTCTCACGTTTTTTTCTTCAAAGCACTATTTGGTACTTTTTAGATAATTAGATACTTACCGAAAGTCAAGAAAACTCAAGCTAAGTTAACCATTGTAAAATATCCAGCATATTATATATTAAACAATCTTAGACATATAAATTGACTAGCTGCGCCCCGCGGTATTACCCGCGTTAGCCCGAAATAAAAAGTAACCTATGTGTTATCCAAGATTGATTATTATTGATTCTTATCATCCAAAGATTCTAAAGCGATTTTTTCTAATCATTTTCAGACGGACAGGATAAAAAATACTTATTAACTAACTGATTGACACATCAAAAGTCTAAAATAAAATTATATCCACCTGTGTAGTATTTCAAGACCGCTTAAATACAGAATATTACCTAAATATTTTTTTAAATACTTAAGCTTTTATTTAAAAAGTCTAAAAGGAGAAAAAAAACTTAAAAAAATAATTTAGTTTACCTAAATATATTTTAATAAATATGTATGTTTTATTTTCTCTAGGACACTAAAATTACAAACTACGCGACTAAATCTAGGTATATTAATTATACATAGGTTTATAAATTAAATTAAAGGAGAACAGGTATTAAAAATTTATTTAAAAAATATTTAAGCTAAAACTACTTAAGCTACACTACGATATAGGTACATAAAAAATAATCCACACACCCTTGAAGGCCTATAGGATAATCCAAATGCTCAAACCCACTGCCAGTGCAGCGTGTCCAGCTTGCTGGCAGCATTGCCACGTTGAACGCTTATACCATCATTTCAAACACGCGTCCCGACCACCAGACGCTCAGAAAGATAAATTGTTGTTCAAGATCATCATAAATATAAAAGACTTTAAAATTGACACCCAAAATGTGAAAGAATAATTGTTTTTTGCAAAAAATGGCAAAACCGCCTTCCATCGTGTACAAAATTCGAATATTTCGCTCGAATTGTTTACATTATTGTTGATTTATCAAAAACGGCTCAGCCAATTTCTGTAAAATTTAAATGAGGCTACTTTGGGAGTAAGTATAACCTTTTGAACTAAAAAATAAATTTTCGATTCGGTTCACGATTGTCGATTCAAATTATCGATGAACATACACAAAAAAAAGATACATACACACGAACATAGAACCTCCTCCTTTTTGGAAGTCGGTAAAAAAAAGAAACACACACACGAACATAGAGCCTCCTCCTTTTTGGAAGTCGGTTAAAAAGTAGCTAAAACTCTTGGGAAACATATAGGACAAAGGATATTATAGGAGTAAGAGTAAGGTTTCGGATTAAATACAACCCTGTACATAACTTAATTTGGCCGTTCCCTTTGTGTAAGGCTTGTTATCGATAGTTATTTCAGTTATATTCCACTAGCTCGGCTTAGTTGGCTTACAGTATAAATAGCTTGTCCAACTTTCTTGATCGCACTCAGCTTCAGCTGGAAACTTTTAAAGTTTCACTACTTTTCTTGTTTATGAACTTCTGATAAAAATAGCTTGTAGCCTCTAGAAATAGATAACCAGACGTAAGTATAATTTTTACCATGTTTCTTCGTTCACTTGAAAAGTAAAGAGACATTTGGCCTTTTTTAGGGTTCCGTACCCAAAGGGTAAAAACGGGACCCTATTACTAAGACTCCGATGTCCGTCTGTCCGTCTATCACCAGGCTGTATCTCATGAACCGTGATAGCTAGACAGCTGAAATTTTCACAGATGATGTATTTCTGATGCCGCTATAACAACAAATACTAAAAATAAAATAAATATGTAAGGGGGCTCCCACACATCAAACGTGATTTTTTGGAGTTTTTTTGCTCGCTATTAATAATGGCAAGAAGAATGGGGCTAAGGGGGCTCCAACACGGTACGGAACCCTGCATGCGTGAGTCTGACTCGCAATTTGCCAATTTTTTTACTAGAGATGCCCCACTGCTTTGAGGTGAAGTCGGGTTATGTAAGATTATACCCACTAAAACCCCCTCGGTGGCCTACCTTTGTGTCCTATTGGGAGCTCGGGGATCTCCAAAAGGAACGCACCGGTGCTCCCAGAACTTTGTGTGACAACTCGCCTAGTAGTAGGTAGGACCAGGCTTGTGCTGTCCTCTACGAAAGCGTTGCCACACACGCTGTCGTCCTCCCCTATCCCGTTTTAATGGATGGCCAGAGCCTCAACTGTGACCATTTACGAGCCCAAAATAGGCTCTTACTACAGGCAGGGGATACCGATGCCATATTTCAGTGCCCCGGCATCAGGGCAAAGAGAGACATTTGGCCTAAGCTACTAAATTACAAACTTAGGGACCTACTTTTTATTTAATCTTCGACAAAAAAGCTGTGATAAGATTAATGTGTGTCTGGACGTGGCATCGTTCCTTCTCACGATTGGGCTACTTTTGAAATGTTTTTTTTGTCTGTGAGCTGTAGGTACATCACTTTATCAGGATGGTTTTTCACCTTATTTTATTTATAGGTATTCTTATTTGTTGTTAGGGATTAATTTATTGTTTTTCTGTGAACTTATTGTAGAAAAAACAAGCTATTTTCGCATGGTGATTAAGAAACGCCACGACACTTGGTTAGAGGGCTAGTAAGGTAGGGCCGACTGAGAAGGCCCGCTGTGTTAAGGCCCAAGTTTCAAAAAAAGCATTAAAATACATTCATAGCGCACTGGTCTCTAGTCACGTGAGTAACGGACCAATAGGAACGCAGAATGCGCCTGCAGCGTTCCGCTGGCGACCGCCATTTTGTCAGTGTCGCCACTTTTCTCGCCGAGCTTGGACGTCGTCACCTATCCTGCTATTTTTCTCGGACACAAAAAGTAAGTTTTCTGTTGTCTATCCCAAGATTTTTAAGCAGATGATTAGTTTAAAGTGTTTATTTAATCATTACCTAACACTATTTAGTTTTAGATTGTGATTTTTTTATCAAATTTATTACGAAAATGGTTAGTTTGGGTTTCAAAGCCCAAGTCGTTTTGGAAGGCCCAAGTAGTTACTTTTTTGGGCCTTACAAGGCTTTATTGGGCCTTGACAAAAAAATGTCTTTATTTTGTTCTTGTTTTTCTCAAATAGTCGTTGAAATAATATATTTTTCCAAGAAGCGTAATTTTTTTATCTTCCTTTTTTGTTGATATGAAGTAGGTAGGTACATGACATGCCTATGCTCTTATTGTGTTTTCTGTGATTGAAATTTCATTTTATGAGTATTTTATTAGAAAATATTTCGTTTCAGGTCAACAAATATCATATCTTATCCCGAAAAGATAATTTGGGCCTTCTAACCCTATAGCTGGGCCTTTTAACCCAGTGTTGTCTATCAAGGCCCAAAGTATGGAAGTATTTATTTATAAAAAATCTTGAAATTAAATTCCTAATCATAACATTAACTTTAAAAAAACATATACTGTATCAAAATAATTCCCGTAAAAAGTTAAAAAGGGCTGAGTGCGGGTTGTTTTGCTACCTAGCAGAAATATTTTTTTTTTCTTATGAACTATTGTTGATATCAGTTAGGATTCACTTTTGTCCAAGTCGAAAAATATAGCAATTTACATATTTTTGTAAATTTTAAATCTCAAGTTCTCATTTTCGTGATAAATAATTATATTATGGTCAGGGCCTTATTAGACATGCCACGTTTAGTAAGGCCCAAAAGAAGGGTTTTTAAGAAAGGTAAAAAACATGCAAATTATCTACACAACTTAAAAAATATATTTATTTGAATATTAGTAAGAGAACGAAGGGTTCATAAACACGTTTTTATTGTATTAAGAAGATAAAATAAAGACTTATTTGATTTTGTAAAAAAAGTGGGCCTTCTCAGCCTGCCCTACCTTATTTTTTATTAAATTGAATTTATTTGTTTTTGACGTCGCTTCATCGAGTACAAATAATTATTTGTCGCAAAAAATGGTTAAACCGCCTTCCATCGTGTACAAAATTCGAATATTTCGCTCGAATAGTTTACATTAATATTGATTTTTCAAACGGACTCAGCTGGTTTCTGAAATTTAAATGGGACCACCTCGGGACCACCCTTTCGAACTAAAAAAGAATTTTTCGATTCGTCAATTGTGAACCACAATTGACGAAATTATCGATGAACATACACAAAAAAAACACACAGACGAACATAGAACCTCCTCCTTTTTGGAAGTCAGATATTTAGAAGAAAAGGTCGATTAATTGTCATGGAATAAAGCTACTTAAGTGTGAGATCATGACCTGACTGCCTATTTAAGCAGGCACAGAACAAACAAGTTCCTAACTCCAAGAGTCACGCCAAGAACTTTCCAAACAAGGGACTGTTTACGTAATTCATAATTAAACTGGCACAGTACGGCACTAAGCTACGATAATAATATTTTAGTAGTTGAGCAACGAACAAGGGTTCTTAGACAAATAATAAATTGACCAAGACTAGCTGTAGAGAAGGTTTTTGCGATCTAATACATTGTAAGTATAATTTTAATAATTTACAAATGTTGATAATTACAAATGTTGAGAATATGAGGATAATTTTACAAATGTTGATTACAAAGAACCTTCCTTGGTACCGATACGAGTACTAATTAAAATGTTTTATCCCTATAAACCTTTTGGGAAAAATGTAAGAGATAGTGAAAATATTAAAAATCCATTTCGTAAAACAAACGCGAAACATTGACCTCTAGATTATTATAATTACTTTATTATCTTACGAAGATTGCCTATACGTGAAAAAAGGTATAAAAATAAGCGAAAAAGAAGATCTATGTGCCAAAACATGTTACAGACAGATAGCAGTCTAGCGGAGTAATTAAAATGGCCGTACTGACAAATTGTGTTCAATTAAGAACCTGGATCGTCTGAATAATCGTTTCAGTTTCAGGACTCTCACAATTACGATTATTGTCGAGGTTTACAAGGTATCTGACAATTATTAGAAAATAATAAAAGCGTATTTGTTATGAGAAAGGTAAATTGAAAAATCAGTAAAAATATTTTATTTTTCTAAGTACCTAAGTACCTACCTACCGACGCGACGGAGGGTTATGTACTCTATGCGATAGTCATATCCTAATCTCTCTCTCTCTTTCCCTGGCTATATATCCCACATGGTGATGGGGTCAGCTTTCCTCTCTTTCCTCCTCCACTTCACTCGATCTTCGACATTGTCTTCGGAAAAACTGCACTCTCTCATGTCTCTCAGCACTACATCCCTCCATCTTGTCTTTGGTCTGCCTCTAGTTCTTCGACCGGGCACAGAAAGTTGCTGAGCCAAGTTGCCTACGTAGTCTGATGGTCTTCATAGTCATATTTTAATAAGATATAGAAAATAGAAGATAATATGTATAAGATATATTAAATCATCATCACCAACATTTTATGCAGGCAGGGCTAGCCGGGTGGCCTATACGAACATACTTTGGGGCAAACCCCGAAAACATGAAAATAAAATCAACTGAATCAAAAACTTTGTTGAAATTTATTAAACTTTTTGTTTGGCACAGCTGATTATTTTTGTGATTTCAGGGTTGGCCCCACTGTAAGAGATTTTCATAATAATGAGTTATTATACCTCAGAATATGTCTGCTATCTCTCCGGAACGCCCCGGGTAGAGGGTATTTTTAAGTAGGTATGTAGGAAAGAATAAACATAATAAAGATGGTGGTATTTTCCCACTTGAGCGCTACCGTGGCTCGGGTGACACGTTAGATGGTCCCGGTTGCTTTAACCGTTTAGCCATGTCAGAGGCCTTCAGGCGCCCTAAAAACTCTGACACCAGAGCTAGCCACCCGGCCTATACGAACTTATTTATTATTATTAGAAAGAAGTAGGTCTGTAAGGATTGCTTACAAGAGTTGTCAAGCCTGAAATGAAAATGACTCTCAGACGGAGCTTTCGAGGCAGATTGTCAGGTAATTACTACTTGGCAACAGACATTCTGCTTGAGTAATCGTAACCCGCCCAGCAAAATCTAAATCCAACAAAAACATTTTCATGTGACATGAAGCCAAGTCTAAATCACAGTTACCACTATCAAAAAGTTGTCAGATCTCACGTAAAGCCAAGCTTCTAACTCTACACGCTTTACTCTACAGGTCCTTACTCCACAAACTCTACAGCTTAGTCAATATATGTGAATTTGCCGTTTCGTTACAACAAGAACTGTTTGTATAACATAATTAATTAATTAATCTTCACTCGCACTAAGAATTTCTCTAGCTAGAGAAATTCTCAGTGCGAGGAATGAGCCAGCCTTCTTGTCACCAGCAGCGTTGACAAGTTTTGGCGAAACTGTTTTAAAGATTTTTTTGGGATGGACCTTACGAACCAAAAGTTAACTTGCGAATGAGTAATGCGTATTAGCGGCTCTTAACTGCTGCAGTTCAGCGCGGGAATACAGCCAGCATTCTTGGCTCAACGACATAGTCTTATTTTCGATTTTTAGCCTCTGTTTTTGTAGATATTTAGGTAGGTTTTTATTTTGTGTATTTAGGTAGAATAGAAAGACAACTCAATGTTTCATAAGTCATGTTAATAAAATTCCCATGTACTATTTTATTTTAAATAAGAATTATATAATAAATAATAGTATTTATTAATTTTGATTCCTAAGTATGTACCATAGAGCTCTCTTTGTAAAGTTTAGTAGTAATAACCAAAAAACTTTGACGTAATTAATTTCTACTGCCGTAGGACCTAAGACGACTAGCATAAAGTTTTAATTTTCTAAAGATTCCGGAAAGTTGAGATTGTTTTCCTCGATCAAAGTGTTCGGTGGAGCCCTACACGGCCGAGAGTGGGGCGCGGAGGCGGGGCCCGACCAGCAACAGGTCGCGGAGAGTATCGCGTATTCTGTAAGCAGGAGACGATATGCGGTCGATATCGGGATGCTGGGGCATGCGCGCCGCACTCCGCAGCCACCATGCGCTCGCTGGTGCTGCTCTCGCTATCTCTGCTGACACCAGGTGAGTCCGAACCCTTTTTTCAATCATCTTCCACCACAAACCGCTTGTAGAAACTGCACCACAGCTACAGCCGTAGAGGCTGCGTGCTCACGCAATATTTCCTAGATGAACCTTCATCTGGAAATGTCAGATTTTGTTTGTCTATTATGCGCAGACTCGTGTTCATGTCCCTGCGCGTTAGCGCTATTTATGAGCCTAGATAAGCGCTCAGGTCGCGGATCCCAGCCTGTCCTATTTCTATTCGCAGATCTTTTGTTTCACGCTATGCATGATGGTCGAAACAATTTCGTGTTGATGAAGCTACAACTATTTACTTTTCTCTGTAAAATTAATTGACTTGATACCTAAGTTAGTTATAGCTCGTAGACAAAAGGTCTACTTACACCTTTTTGGTGGATTCTATCTTTATACTTAGTTGTTCACCCACCAATTTTAATTACGTACTTATAAGGTTCGGGATATAGTGATTTGTCATTAATAGTAGGTATATCCTGAATTAGTAACATGATATCTTTAAGTACCTATGTGTTGTCTTTACACACAATTATTTTAATAGTATTCCTATTTTTTATTCACGATACTTAGGTAGAGGTATGCGTTTGATAAAATCTAGGATGTAGCAACCTTATCTAGAAGGTACAATATCTATTAAAAAATTCTCGTGTTGAGAAGTTTTATACCTATCTCTGAGCCTATACATAATATATCTATATCACGTATAAAAAAAGTTTGGCCCATATCCTTATTGTTAAAAATGTTGGTAAAATGTCTATATTTTGGCCATGGCCTGAAACTATATTCAAGATGTAGGTAGATGATTTGAATTTTAAATTAAATAAAAAATGTTTTAAAATACGAATTGATAATGAAATCCATTCTAAGTGAAGTATATTTATAACAAGTACGTGAAACTCTACCTACGCATCGATATCTCTACCGCACTGAATTAACTTTGTTTGACATCAGGCAGGATGTGGTCAAACGCAAACCTAACTTATTCTAAAAATATTTTCTTATCAACATGTACAATACATGTAGGTAAGTAAAATACATTTACCTTCCCTAATCAATAATTGAGTCAACTTCAAAATGGAATCAACAAAATTACATTTAAATCTTAGGCATTCGGAAAATCCAGAAATGGACTAATACCTAGGTAAATAGGTTGTTTTTTTTTTAAATTGCCCCGTCTCGTCTGTCTCATTTTATCTGTCAGTCACAATTATAGGGAATTTCTGTTTCGATTTCACGCTCCTGCAACTCCATTTGCCCTCCGTCCCAATTCACTCCCTGAGAGAGTGAGAAAATACACGAGTAATTTTGCAGTTACAAACAGCTAATATTAACTGCTTACTTGTACCTACCGCAGAATAAATAATTACCAGTATGTAACTGAGCAGTAGGTAGGGACTGCCGTACCATGCTTTACAAAGTGTGTTTCTACCTACCCGATTGTAAGTAGGTAGGTATTAAGAAGGAGAGATTAATAGATAAACTCTTTATCATATACTCACTATAGAAAAAAAAAATACTGTGGCCTTGTAAAGTTGCTGTGGCCTTGTTAGCAGATACTGTACAGTAGTTTGTGCAAAAAGAGAAACGTCGTGTCGTTACGGTGAACTAGCCATAAGATTTTACTCAGCAGCCAAGTTACCGATTAGGTATACTTGGTGGACGCGAGTCTACTGATGAAAACCGAATTGGTGTCTACCAAGTATCAAACACTTTTAGTTGTACTAGCAATGACAGAGCAGTGTTGTCTGTCAACGTAACAAAATTAGTACAATGGCACACGGGCGACCTCACCTACAACGCTTCTCTTTTTGCACACACTGGTCTCGGTTGTTTGAACCGTTTAACCATGTCAGAGGTCTTCAGGACTAACTCTGACACCAGGGCTAGCCACCCAGCCTATACGAACTTACTTACTTTTTTTATAGTCTGCTGCTGAATATAGGTCTACCCACGAAGGGGCTATGTCCTGTGTCCACCCCGCTGACCCAGTGCAGGTTGGCAGATTAGCCCCGCTTTCTTCCCTGCGCTTCCAGCACAAATGTGTTTGCCACATTTGTTGACCACATTTGCAAAAACTTCAAAAGTTGGCGAATTTGATTGTACCTACCTAAAGTCTATCTCACAACTGCAGAAACTGCTGAAATCCTACAGATACTTAGGTACGTCGTCACAGTGGCATTATCGATCTGTTAAAGATTTTCGTATTACCGCGGACTTCATATGTGAAATGGGGCTTAGATGATTTTTATCCGTCTCCACCGAGAGAACTAAACATTTACGCGTAATACCGCCTTACCACAAAAGATTTAAACACGCTTTAAACACTTTAATCGTGCAATTAGTACTGTTAAACATTGTCTAAAGTGTGCGTAAAACTTTCTGGTTTTTTTTATGGAAATTGTCTAACATAGTAGGCAACTTCTTTGAAACCATATTGTATTGTTTCCGACTGATCCATTCCAGAAAGCGAGAGCGACCTCCTCCGCGACAGCGTGCACGTGACGTCGGCGGCGGCGCGGCCCAACAACGAGCTGTGGTGTTACAAGTGCCTGGCCGAGTTCCCCGACGACCGCTGCGCCGACCTCAGCAACAACAATTCGGCGCTCATCCACAAGTGCCACAACGACCGGAGGATGTGCATGGTACGGATATCATACCTAGCTAGGCTTCTATAATACAAGAGATTTCTTGCCCTGTGGCAAAGAAAATATCCTGTAGGTAGTTAGGTGACCCTGTGCTCCTTCCTGTTCTGTGGTGCTTTTGATGTGGTCCTGTATATACCTATGTAGTTTTTGAGTTATCCTTGTAAGACTGCGACGCAGTAGGTACCTATTTACCTACATTGATAATGTAGGTACTCACATCGTATGAAGTTGGTTATTATGTTTTAGTTAAAAATTACCTACCTAGATATTAAGTATGTATTAATTGAAGCATTTTTTTTCTATTTGAGTGGTGAAACCTACATTATGCTTAGATACCCATGGCTATGATAGGTGAACACCACTAAGACTTTTGAACTATTTTTACTTTGACTAGCCACCTCGCCTAAAGAAACTTACTTACTTTTTACTGAAAACCAAAAACAACGCATGGGTACGTTAATATAGTGCGAACCCGGTTGACGCAAGTACCTACCTACTAGTAAGAAGGTAAGCTATTAAGCTGTTTGGTACCGCGCGCGCGCGCTTCGTCATACTCATAGCTCGGCTGGTCCGCGCCGCGCCGTAGGTACTGCATGCGGGGAGGACGTATTGGTTTTCACCCCCTCACACACATGAAAAATTACGCTGATACTCGTACTATAGCGCCTTAAACCACTACACTTCGCCAAAAGGGAAAACGTACCGTTGCAGGATGCGGTCTGTGGTGACTTACAGAGCAATGCTTAACACGTTCTCTGTCCAATGACTCCAAAAGGAGTCATACCTGTACCCAAGGCTTACGTCCACGACTCTAGTTGGAGTCACAATTTAAAGGTAAAATTGATGATTTTTATTTGACTGGACGTATGAACAAAAACATAAATGTCTCATGGACGTATGGCTAAGTAACAAGGTTACCAAAAATTTTAAAGGAGCCTCTGTTAAATGTTGCCAGTTTTTTCCAGCTAGAACGAGATTGTAGGTGGACGTATGAATACAGATTATAACTTTGTACTGGGACAGTGAAAGTGTTAAAACTGATGGGGTAATATCCAAAAGAATAAATACACATATAACCAGCCTGTATGTACTCAGGTATAGGATCCTTAATAAATCGGATCGAGTAGGTATAAGAATGAGATTAAGAAAGCTTCTAAAAATATTAATTCAGCAAACGCCTGTTAAAATTCTCCTCAATTAAGTGCTCAAGTCTAAGAAATTCGTATTAGATTCACTAGGTAAATACTGTTAGCAACAGTGCTTAGCGATAATCAGGCAGTAGGTAATGATACCATTAAAGTACGCTGGCGTCCTTGTCTGCCAAGTTCAAAGTCCGAGTGTTTAGATCAATAGCCTTAAAATGTAGGTATTCTAGGTATATAATATGCCTATCTACTTGGACACCTCGTAATTAACTGAAGGCTGATTTCCTTAAGCGACTTGTGCTTTTTGTGCTTTACCAAGGTAATTACTAGCTAAGTACTAACTACATAATATACCTAGCTACAATATCTTCGTTTCAGGATTCCATTCCTTAAGGGCAATGTGAAAACACGTGTCCGTGAATGGAATAAGCTGTAGACACGGTAATGATATCTAATTACCGTGTTGTAGATGAATATGTGATTCTACACGTTCAATACGATTTCTAGGTCTAGCTCTACAAGCATTCTTATTTCTAATTCCACAGGTGAAACGCTACTCCTACACGACATCAAACGAGAACACGACAATGCCGCTCAAGATGTGGGCGCTAGAGCGGAACTGCACCAAGCACTGCGAGCCAGGCTGCATCGTGATAGGCGAGCGCACCAAGCTGTACGCCTGCACGTCTTGCTGCACAACCTCTCTCTGCAACAAGGGCTCCACCGGCGACCGCCCCGCGCCAACTAACGCCCACTTCTTCGCGTTAATCCTACCCCTCGCTCTCTCATTATGATATTAACTTAACAAACAGTTTGGTTCAAGGAACCTTTTTGAACTATTGCTTTAAAACTTTAAGCTTTCAATAAGTCCGGTCAAAAAAAAAATTACCTAGCACTGCTTACTATTCTTAGGTTTTAGTTACCTACTTAACTAGGTAGGTAAATAAGTGTATGTACATTACCTACCGAAAACTAAACTCTTCATGCACATTTAGCGTGACATGAGATGTTCAAAATTGAAAAGCGTGCCCATATACACAAGGAAATATAAACTAATCTGTTGGTACCTACCACTGATATATGGCACATTGTAGTGGATTTAATATGGAATTTGAATGGACCCAAAATTAGTTAGGTAGCATAAGTCTAGGTAGGTAGAGCCTACTTTTTTATTTCCAGAACTTAAATATTAGTTGTATTTTACTAAATTATTCGCTTATTTAGTAGATAAGTAAGATTTACAGAGCATGACAGCTCGGACATATGCATTGTTAGTTTCTCTTGGGCCCCAGGCAACTCTATTTTCGCCTACCTGGGTGGACCTCTGGGGTGGGCAAAGAAGTTTCTAGAGTGGGCATAGAACACCCATGTCTACGCTTTAGCTAGGTACGACCTACGACCAGATTTGGTAGGTAGCCATTGGCTACCTCTAGCTGTCCCATTTTTAGCGAACAAGGTGCGCCAATTTCACTATGTATACTTTTTTCTAACATATTATTTAGTTTAAAATGTATTTTTTTTGTGCTTAGCAGCAGCACAGATGCATGTAATTTGCTGGACTGCTCTGATATAGGTTGTATTATATGAATATAGGTATGTATATAGATTGTAGAGACCTGCCCCGCAGAATTATAACACAGTTGGCTACATTATGATTCCAAATTTTGCAACCTCAACAAATAGATATGCCCATTAATTGGATCCCACAGTTGTATTAACTATCCATGCCAAATAAGTAGATAGTTGAATAAATTAAAAATCATGTAAAGAATAAACTATTATTATTTCATTATTCCCTAAATAACAATTCCCATTCTCCTAAGAAATCTTCTAAGTATAATAATTATAAAGATCAAACTATGTATTTTCTTTACAGGGATATGGGACTTCTTGAATAATAGAAATGAAATAAGTTAATTTATTTTATTATGAATAAACAATGCACAGAAATAAATGCAATCCCTAGTTTGCGTCCTAAAACATAGCAATAATTTTATTACATAATTGGAATGACCCAGTTAAGTGTATTATCTATAGATCTGGGAAGGTATTACTTGGGAGGACATAGTGTTAAACTTAAAATATTGCGTTACACTTTAATTAATGTATCGAATTAGTTCAGCAAAGCTGTCCACAGTCAGCGACGACAATTTTCTTTGTAGTCTTGCCAGACTGGGAGCCGAGAGCTTCTACTTGCTTGACAACATCCAAGCCTTCAACTACATTCCCGAATACGACGTGCCTGCCGTCCAGCCAGGAAGTCTTCACAGTGGTGATGAAGAACTGGGAGCCGTTAGTGTTGGGGCCAGCGTTAGCCATGGACAGCACTCCAGGGCCAGTGTGCTTCAGGACGAAGTTCTCGTCGGCGAACTTCTCACCGTAGATGGACTTGCCACCGGTACCGTTGTGGTTCGTGAAGTCACCCCCTTGCAACATGAAGTTGGGGATGACGCGGTGGAAGGTGGAGCCCTTGTAGCCGAAGCCCTTCTCGCCGGTGCACAGCGCCCGGAAATTCTCGCATGTCTTTGGGGTGACGTCTGTCCTTAGCTGTAAGTAAAAAAAAATCAGTTAATAGAATTCAAGAACAAAATGTTTGCATTACACGAACTAAAATAGCATCGGAAAGTTTTGAACTCGCGTGTAAATGTGTGGGTGTGTCGCAATAAAAACGCTAAAATTACCGCATAACTACAGGGTGACTAACACATAGTGCGAGTCACCCGGTGGCATAATGCAAGTTAATGATGCACTGATAAGAAACCCGCAATCTAGTAATTTGAGATGTAAACAATAACATCATCGATGACGGCAAATTCCACTCTCTACCATATAAATTTACACCGACATAAGCGGACAAGATGACCTTCACTTAACTCACTTCTCACTTGAAAACACCTAATTGATCTAATATACAATAGGTAGTTATTAAGAAAAATTCATGTAAGCGTGTGTCTATAGATAGTACCTACCACATGCTGACATTTAACCAATTTGACGACCAAGACTGCTATGAATGGTATTAGTAATCAGTAACCGACACCATAAAAAACGACTATCTTATTATAAACACCTTGAATCTTCCAGAATGGCGTGGTCATGGAAGATCACGCCGGCCGGAATGCTGAAATGACGTTACTCTATGATGCTTCCTACCTCAACAACGATTCTTCCAACGGCTGAGCCATCAGCAGTTACATCAAAGAAGACTCGCGGTAAAGCCATGCTGGTTTCTATCACTAATCCACTAGAATTAGTATTTTTATTTCACCACAATGACGGTGCGTCTCTTGTTCGCAAATGCCGGGCGGAAACAGAAAAAATCCATAGATAGACATAACGACTCATCATTCATAGACAAAACATACGTCACATCCTCGCCTTAAAACCATAAAGTGTCTCATATACTGAAGTGACCTGCGGCCACAGCCTGTATATCATCCAATCGGATTTTTTATACAATAATAATATTGCTCGATTGTTAGACCGAAATTGCAAGCCATAGAAAGCTTTTTGAAGTAAAACCTCTAATGCGACTTCCAACAAGGTTGCGTTAAACGTTTAACGCTACCATGAAAGCACTGTTGCGTCGAAGTTTCACTTCTTCCTTGCGGGCGGAGGGACTTCACTTGCATTTTTTTATACAAATTTAGCCATAGATAAAGTCCTAATCAAGGTGGAATCAAACATCTTGGCGGCTGTTATGTGAACCGTGTGTAAGTACAAGGTCTTTGGTGTGAACCCAATCCACTGAAACCACAGAGCTATTACAATTAGAGAGATAGCGCTGTTGTCGCTTGAGGCAAATCTGAACCACATAAATGTATGGAAAATCTGGCCTATGGCTGTCAAAACTGTCAAATATGAATTGTAATTTGACACTACTGAGAGAAAATCACGGCAACTAGCCACTAAAACGAGATTTTTTTCATGTCTCTTTCTAACTTATGTGATATTAAATCATTGCATCTCTTTCTTTCTTTTCTCGTTTGACCACATTATCTATCTTCACTGAAGCAGTGTAACCACTGACCAGAATCAGGATTTCACACAGAGATCGTATGTAATACTTTCTCGGTATGTTTTATTGATCCATAGATATCACATTGACCTATTTAAATATCAATATTTTTCACGGAGATCCAACTAACCAGAGAGATAGCGCTGTTGTCACTTGAGGCCATCGTGAAGTATAAGTAGAGTTCTCAATTGCGTATAGGGTGTCAGAAAAGAGATGGACTATACAAACTTAAATAGCTATATACACGTTGTTATGATTTTATCATATTTAGACTCTAGATAAAGTAAAAACCTGCAGAATACTACTAGAAGTGACAGAAAACTCAACGGTAGCTTTGGCGCAAAAAAAAGGCTGGCATCGACGTCTAGGCCGTGTATTCATGTAAGATGTAAGACAACAAAAACGTATACTTGCGTACTTGCAAAGACAAAATATATATGTTTCGTCCTGTTTACACTTGTATAATTGCACATCACGCCATCTTACTTTTATAATTATTATTATTTTAGCGCCTTGTCTAGTTATATACTTCACTATGCTTGAGGCCATTCTCAACCACAAAAATGTATTGAAAATCTTACCAAGAGCTGTCAAAACTGTCAAATAGGAATTGGAATTTGACACTATCCGTAGCAAAACCTAGGCACATGTAGCGGCACGTAAGTCTAGCACTGAGGGTACTGTGGAGGGGATGGCTGCGCATGATGACCGCCATACTAAACTCATGCGCAGCCATCCCCTCCACAGTACCCTCAGTGCTAGACTTATACGCCGCGACCTGTAATAGCCACTGAATCGAAACATTTATGTCTCTTTCTAACTCATGCCATAATGCATCTCCTTCAGATTTTTCCGATCGACCATATTATTATCCCTCTAGTATCTCTATGGTTTTTTATTTATTTGCGGAAGGTACAAAGGTCGGGAAAATACTAATATTAAAAAGCCGTAACGTAAGGTGTGTTCGTTTTGGCTCGATGACGTTTTTGGCATATTTTGCAAAATAAGCGTTAATGTACCTTCGGTTTGGGGATTTGGCCCATTTCGCCAATAATGCAACTTTTGCCACGTCAGAAAACGTCACAAAGAACCTCCGTGGGTGGGTCAAAAGTGGCAGTTCACGATGGCATTTTTAGCTGTATTTGAGTTATCTGAACGGTGAATAAAAACAGTTAAAAATGCAACTTTTGCTCACACATTCTCAAAACGAACGCTGAATGTGATCGATATGGCGTTTTTAACTGTTAATTTTGCCATCAGCCTATCCGAACGCACCTGTAGACAAAAATATGTGTGTGACAGTGACAGCAATGACAGATGTTCACGACTCACGTCATTTTCATTTCATAACTTCTCAACTTCTCAAGCACTTCTCAAGTTTTCTCTTCGGTTTTGAATTTTCTGTTTTCGCTTTAGCACAATTTTTGCTCGTACGCATCCATTTAATTTTCGTTAAATATTTTGATAAATACGAAAAAGTGGAAATTTGTAGAAACTTTTATTACTTTCAGGAAAAGCTCAGCAAACATCAAACTCGTCTTAGATTGTTTCCATATTTGATACACATTAAAAACATGAGCCTAGAATCAATTAAATACGAAAGAGGCAGTCTAGAAATTCTAGATCAATTACTACTGCCACTACAAACTCGATATGTGAAAGTTCAGGGCGTGGAAGATGGTTGGAAGGTTATAAATAAAATGCAGGTATGTTGTTCCTACTCGAAAGTTAATCGTCTACAATCTATATTCGGTAGCCTATGCTTGTAATGATTTATGATCTCTGATTACTTTCTGACATTCTAACAAATACTACACTCCTAACAGTAGAATTATAGTTAGAAAATCGAAATTTCTTGCAGGTGAGAGGTGCCCCAGCTATTGCCATTGTGGGATGCCTGTCACTGGCAGTGGAACTTCACAAGGACAGCTCATCTGACAAAAAGATCATGCGGCAAGAGGTCAGATAAGTGAAAACAACTTTGATAACAAAATGTAACTAATGCTAAACAAATATTGTAGCGCCAATCACACTGATAGGGAGTGTATTACTTTGCTTGTTTTTATTATCATTAAATGAAATATCTTAATGAAGCTGCAACATTGGGCAATATAATTTACGCTTTTTAGAATCAACACATATTGCTACATTATATGCACAATACTTATACTAAGAGCCACACAAATCGGTGGATGAGAAGTTAGCTGCAGATGATTCGCTAATTATTGCGCACGCGTGTGCACAATGGCGACGCCGCGTGTCGTAATGTTGAGCACGGGTGTAGTGAGCGCGACGGAGGCATGAGGTTGGCGGGCAGGTGTGTCCCGAAGTCTTGTCTCTCGGACCTATAATTCGGATTTTGCGCAGCGTTCTGCTCATAACTTCCTATCCGCCAATTTGTGTGGCGCCTAGTATACTGGCTTAGTATACTACAGTCTCCTCTAATGGACATCAAAGAACCAGGCGTTATTGATCAACATTTCCTGTGCAATTATTTACAGTACACTTAATATCTACCTAAGCTGACTACATATACATGATATATATCATTTACTCTCTAAACTGACATAATTGAGCTTAAAAAAATTTTAGCTTACAAAACTAACTTTGTTGGTTTAGACACCAATTTATTCTTGTAACAAAAAAAAATATAATAATTTTACCTCTTCTAGAAAAGGCATGCCTTTTAGAAGTAGCTACATATATCCCCTACTCCATGCCTGGCTACACTAATACATCGGCTTTTTAATATTGTTGTAGTGATTAATGTAATAATT
The DNA here is from genome assembly GCA_964007245.1 of Hypomecis atomaria. Classification (NCBI taxonomy): domain Eukaryota; kingdom Metazoa; phylum Arthropoda; class Insecta; order Lepidoptera; family Geometridae; genus Hypomecis; species Hypomecis atomaria. The sequence goes on from OZ023288.1 coordinate 7,186,303, forward strand.
CAATTGAAGTAACCCATTCACAATAATTACCATTTCTAATTACAGATTGAAGGAAAGCTGAACTATTTAGTATCAGCAAGACCAACAGCGGTAAACATAAAACTAGCAGCCGATGAATTAATACAATATGCCAATTCATTAAGTGCTGATGAAAACATTACACCTGATGCCTTTAAAGAACTGTATGATCAATTCATTTGACTTAATCAATTTTTCTATCTCTATTTTTCATACTTCTTTTTCAATGGTTTTGATGTAACTGTGTTGCATGTTCTTTCTCTATAAAATGAAAACACTACACCTGATGCCTTTATATACATACACATATCTATTGATTTTATTTATATTATATTGATTATATATTTATCAATAAAATAGCCAATTATAAAAATACCTACAGTACTGGTAAAATTGGGATCTATTAAATATATAAATGAAATTGTGACACTAATTTATTAACAGATTCATCAGCAGAATAGAGAGCATGTTAACCAAAGATATAGAAGACAATAAGGCTATAGGGAGGTATGGTTGTGAGGCCATATTGAAGACACTAAGCGGTGATGGCACAATAAGAGTTCTGACTCACTGTAACACAGGGTCCCTGGCCACGGCGGCCTATGGCACAGCCTTGGGAGTGATCAGATCTTTACACAGTACTAAACGGCTAGGTGAGACATAGTTTAGAGCTTGGTCACTGTAAGCTTGGCCTATTCAAAGGCCCTGTTATGATCCTCTGAGCCCTTGATAGAATTTGCTGAATTACCCATCAGAATTATTGTGTTGATACATTGTTTTAATTTTACAGAGAAGTATTTAATTTTTATATTTTGGTCTGCAGTGAGCATTTTTTGCTTATACTGTACCGCAGCTGAACAAAGTTTCTCATAAGTACCATTGCAACAATGAAGATGTCAAAAATAAAAATTATATGCTTCTTTGTTCTGAAGATGCTAAGCACATGGTAACCAAATCTAAACATATTTGTGAATGTGTTCTCTTATTAAAAAGTAGGAATCTTAGTTTAATGCATGAAAGTTACTGGATGGGTTAGTGAAATGATATCTATTTAAACATTAAACAGTGCATAGATTGTCTTAGCATTGAATGTGTTCTAATAACACCTCACACAATCACATTTCGATGAGTGAAACTTTTTTGAACTGAAAACTCAGTAGGTTCTCATTATTCCCAAAGTAACCCAACCCTTAAATAGTAGATATATATAAAGTATATTGTTTTAAAAATATCTGTCTCCACATTAATAAAAAACAGTACAATTATTTTAGTCTCCATTTTTCTTCTTTTTTTGGGTTAGTCTCTCATATGTTTAGGACATTTTAAAATTGTTTTAAAAATAATAAAAAACAACCTTGTCATTTGAGCATTAATTTAAAAAATCTATTTTTTAACCCCCCCAATTAAAAATAGGGGTGTTATAAGTTTGACCACTCTGTGTGTCTATCCGTGGCCCCGTAGCTCTGTAACGGGTGAACTGATTTGGTAGGCAGTATTTTTCAATTGAAAACAGGTTTTCTAGCGATAGTTCTTAGGTATGTTTCATCAAAATCGGTTCAAGTTGTGTAAAAATCTTGTTGGTTGTAGTGGCAGTAATTTTTTATTTTACTTGTTTATAAGCGAGAAGTGTAAACTGATGTGCCTATATCATCAGTGTCGAATAAATTTTATAATTAGAATTCATTAACTAGTAAAAAAAAATCCTTCTTTATCCAAAGACCCAGTATGTTCTTAAATGTGTTTATAGTCCTTGCTGAGATCGCATTCTCAGGCAACCAATTCCATTCCTATTGCAGAGGTTGTAGTGTGTGGTAATTAAGTACATGTTGATTTCCAGAGCATGTGTATTGCACGGAGACGAGACCGTACAACCAAGGCGCGAGGCTGACGGCTTACGAGCTGGTGCATGAGAAGATTCCCGCCACCCTCGTGGTCGACAGCATGGTCTCCGCTCTTATGAACATTAGGAAAATAGATGCGGTTGTCGTTGGTGCTGATAGGGTGAGTTATAGTCATGACTTATTATTTTATTTGTCAATGTCAACGCAATTTTAAGATATAGAAGTAAATGTATGAGGCTTGCTACACATATACATACTCGTAAGTGTCATCACTGCTGGGCGGCAAAATCCAATATGTTTACATGAATGTTCGGAAAAATAGCCGATCGGCTTTCACCGAGCTAGAGCCAGTACGTGTGCCAAAGCCGGACGTCAAAATCGAAAGTTTGTATTGTAGATAAATGTTCGGGAATGCCCCGACGCGCGGAGAGACGCGTGACGACCGATTGGTGCCGGTCGGCACAGCCCGAGTAATGCCGAACGTAATGTAGTGTAACTGTTTCGGATCGACTGCGTCGTTCGACAAATTTTGCCGAACCGACTGGGCCGGCCCGCTTATGTGTGGCAACTCTGACGTCATACTATTAACCAACCGATAAACCTTATGTTCAATCCCTGAATCAAAGACGATGAATGTACCAGATTAAACACTGTATATTGTTAAAATTCCAGGTCGCAGCCAATGGTGATACGGCGAACAAAATTGGCACTTACCAGATAGCAATCGTGGCTAAATACCACGGTGTACCATTTTACGTGGCTGCTCCGCTGACTTCCATAGACATGTCCCTCACCTCAGGGGAAAGAATCAAGATCGAGGAGCGACCCGACAGAGAAATGACGCATATTGGAGAACATAGGATTGCTGCTCCAGGTAAAACAGCTATTTTACAAAAACAAAAATAATAAGGAATCTGCAACACATGTAGAATGGAGCCATTCTTTACTATAAGATTTTTATGACCATTATACCTATAGATTTTATACCTTTAAGAAAACATTTTTATTTTATTTCTTTTTCACGTCGAAAAGAATTATGAAAATGTCCGAAGAAATCCCACGCATTCGGTCATTTGGCGCATTTCTTGATTCGGGTTGTACCTATACTACGTATTATATTAGGTGCAAAGTGAACGGGATATTTTGTACTGATTATTTGACGATGTAAGCTATCATTTAAAAATATAAGAAAAATCGGGCATACTCCTTATTGTTATTAGTTTTCGAAGAGTTATTGAAAGATGTTTATTTATTTCGTATGGTTTGCGTTTGACTACATACTGCCTGATGTTAGGCAGATATGCGGTCTAGAGTTGTAGCACGCTTACCTAGAAGATACCTATTTACTCGGGATTTGAAGACACCCACGTCATACTTTAGCGGGAAGACAGACCCAGGCCAAGCGTTCCACATTCTGGCTGTTCGTATGAGGAATGTGGATTTGAAATGCTTGGTTCTAACGCGCGGAATGTTCACCATAAAAGGGTGGCGCTTTGGTCGCGTCTGTCTATATATATGTGTCATAGAAGTGGAAGAATTTTATGAGATTTTTAAAGCTAGTAAGATATAAATACTTTTGTGCCGTAAAAGTCTCGAAAAAGAGTACTTACTTTTTTTTTCGACCGACAATAGCAGCTTCTACCAGTATTTTGTATTATATAGCCTTTTTTGCTGATTTTAGTTATTATTATATATTTTTAGTGATAGCACAAAAAATAAAATACCACGCGGGCGAAGCCGCGTCCAAAAACTAGTATTTGTTATAAGTAATTTGTTTTCTTGCACTGTTTTCAGGTATAAACTGCTGGAATCCCGCATTTGACGTGACACCAGCATCCTTGATCACGGGTATCATAACGGAAAAAGGCGTTTTTGCGCCCGACAAGCTCAAAGAAATTAACTAACGTGCCACACGACATTTTACCATAAGACAATAGATTTACACCTTATTTTAATACGCCCGATGTATTCTTGATGTTTGTTTTGATTCTTATACTGGGTCGTATCGCTATTCGTTGTTCATGTATTTTGTTTGCTTGCGTTTTGCTCACATGTGGTGGTATATGAACAACATAAAAGCACCATCCATAAAAACCGGCGGATACGGAAGTTCACGAACTGGTCGCGGCATATAAGTCTAGCGCTAAGCGAAGTGTGGAGGGGGTGGCTGCGCATGAGTTTAGTATGGCGGTCAACATGCGCAGCCATCCCCTCCACAGTACCCTCAGCGCTAGACTTACAACCCGGTCACAATATCTGTGCACCTGATATCGTGACGTCATATCGAATTATCGGGACGTATATACATTACCGGACGTCTAGTATACCGTTCGGACGTAAAATATTATCGGGACGTGTATCGGCAACGAAGATGATAACCGTACTGTCGCACCGGGGAGTGCGCAGAGAGGTGACAGGGGAAGCGGGAGAGGCGCCGCATTCCAGCGAGGTGCACAGATATTCTGACCGGGTTATACGTGCCGCTCCTTGTATGTACAGGTATATCAATCACTTTGGCTGCTGTGAAGTTAGATACAATCCTCGTGCAGCTGTTATTCGAGCTTCAGTCAGGATTGGATTTTCCGCAGCTTGTGACTAACTTCATAGCCAGCTTTTGATTTGATCAGCACATAAAATAATGCAACTTATATGGAAAATAAAACTATACATAGCGACACCTCAAAACTCATAGACTGCACAAATCGGAAACCAGTAGGGTGAAATTGTAGGTTTGTAAATAATAGCATTAAGCCATGTTAAAAGGAAAAATACAAGTAAATGATAAATAATTTATCTACTAATTCGCTCAAAGTGCCTTACAGTAATTTTGCTCTAATCTGTCAGCTTGGCAATTTAGCTGTAATTATGCTCAAATATTAACTATAAGTACCTATTTTATCAGCTACATAAATAACTAGTTTAAACTATTTCATAAAGTAATAATCTCTAGACGAAAGACACGTCTATTCTATGATATAAAGTACTTATTATGACCAACTCTTGCTACGGATCCAAGCCTAAAAGTCAGTCGTTTATCGCAGCTTTTTGGCCTTTGTGTCAGTAGTACCATTGATTTGTCCCATTGATGGTACAAGTGACACAACTTTGTATCTCAAGTACCATTAAAGAAAAGTAAAGATACTCCAAGTGACATCATTTTTGACATGCATTTATTTTCTATTGTCACAAAGATAAAAAATAAACCAAAACTTTTGATGTTGCGATGAGTTTCCCGCTACTGTCGCGTATTGATAGTATTTTTCTCATGCACTGTTTTTCAGCAAGCGTCGTAGTGGCTTTGTATAGCTCTCCTAAGTTGCCACTATTTGCTGCTAGCTGAACATGTTCTGCTATCTGTTTTGCCCACGTCCTACGATCTTTACGCATTCGTAAAGATCGTAGGACGATGTAGGCGATATATCTATAACGATACATCAATATTTTTGATGGTACTGCTAATCCTAAATAATTGTGACTATTATTATACGGGACTACTATTTATTACTACGGGACTAATCCCGCAGTAAAATTACGAGATAAACCCGTTGAGTCTACCCGTGACCACGACCGATGCAACTCGGTCGAAACGTCAGGATGATGAGGTATTTATTTATCTCGTAATTTTAGTGCGCGATTTCTTCCGTGCTATCTTCAAATCGCGAAAGTTTTAAAACAATTTTTGTCACTAGTACCATTAATGGTACTAAGGATACAAAGTTGTCTCACTTGTTTCGTCAATGGAACAAACCAATGGTACTACTAACACTAAGGCGCTTTTTGTACCTCTATAAAGCAGCTGTTATTTGCGATTTCCATAGTTAAAGTTAGTCATAATGGCTAGCATAATAGTACACTAGACTATGCCCCTTGCCTAGAAGTACATTCTGTATAATTTGATACAAGGAACTTCTATTAATCACGTGACGTTAAAAAGACGCTATCACGTCAAAAGTATCACGTGATTAATGGACCACTCTACAGCCAAGGAACTTCTTTAATTTCGCGTCTGGCATGCTATTTCGATCAAGGTCTAAAGTAGTGAAAGCATGGCTAATTTACACTTTCACATACCTTGAACCTAGTTAATTTTATTGTTAAAATCTGCTAGATATAGCTGATATAGGCCACGCCACACAAGTTGGCGGATATGAAGTTAGCTACAAGCTGCGCAACAGCCAATCACCGTGCGGCTTTTTGTGAGCTTCAGTAAGGATTGGATATTGTGCAGCTTGTAGCTAACTTCACATCCGCTAACTTTTGTGGCGCAGCGCAGCCTAAACAAGGTTGTGGCATAACTTCATAATAATATCATAACATATCTTATGAGATAGGTATTTGTTATAGGCTGAGTCAAACTTAATGGCGTCTTTGAAGTTGAAATAGAAATAGAAATAAACTTTATTGCGTTGTTGTGTACATACAATAAGATGTTATAAGACATATAAAAGTTCCAACAGCCTGCCCATTTCGAGCGTACAATAATGCACTTATAAAAATAAAAGTTAATTAACTAATGCATCAAATTATCTCAAGCAAAATGACAAATAAGAGTAGGTATTATTAATTTATAAATTAGGTAAGCCAAAGGCAATTACTTTGTGATTTTCAAAGTATTCTTTGGTTGAGTAAAATACCTTTGAGATTAGCCAAGACTTCAGTCTTTTTAAAGCTATTGCCTTCTAATATCTTTATATGAAATGGTAAACAATTGTAAACTTTGACAGCCATGGCATAAGCGCTATTTGAAAACAGTTAGCTACAAGCTGAGCAAATCCCCACTGCATATCGTCGCTAACATATGAAATTGCTATTTCCTAACTCGCCTCGTGTTCTTAGACGCCATTTAATTTGATTCGGCCAATAAAATTGTACTTTTTAATTCTAAGGTGAATAAAATAATATTTTTCGAATTACTTTATGGTGAAATCGTTCACTTTTTCGTGAAAATTAAACGCTTCCAACCTTTGGTCAAATATAAAATGTATACCAGGCTCACTGTTAATTATATAATATATCCAGTAAATCCAGTTTACATTAATAAACTCTTCTTGACTGGTCAGTTTTAAAGGGTTAATTACGCTATTCGATATGCAGTGTTAGTGAGACTCGCGTCATTCCGAAATGAGTGGGAAAATAGACATATTAAGGTGCGTACATATTATATGACATAACATGTTATATACCATTGTTATAAAACATGTTTCAGTAATGTGGACATAAAACGTGTTGTTATTGTAAGTTTTTAACATGTTATAAAACACAATTTATATAGTATGTCACTTAATCTGTACGCACCCTTAGTTAGCTATAATAAATGATTATGTGTATGTAAGAATGTCTGTATATCGAGTAGTCTAATAAAACCCTAATAGTATTACTATTTCAATGTCTCGAATAGTTAAGAGATGATATGGTTTTTAATTTTATTAAAAAGATAAAAACTAACTTGTACCTAGGGTATATATATCTTAGAAAAATAACTATTTTTCTAAGATATATATACCTACTTAACCTCTATGAGACCCACGGTATCACCGGTGATATCGCGCATTTTGCGGAAAAAAGATATTTCTCATTATTCGAAGTACGTATCACAATCTATTCACATTAGATACTATTTTACCTAAATAAGGAAAATAATCAATTTGTAGTAATTTACTAGTATTTTTCTTCTATTACAAATAAAGTTGACAAAAACCCTGGGTCTCAGGCGGATAAAAAAAGTCTCGCGGCAATACGTGAAACTAATTCTAACACAAGTATGGGCCATGCAACTGTGGCGACGCATCTGCGGTACTTTTTTGTGAAACGAACTCCTTTATTTTCTGCTTCCGTACATATAAACTGTTGCCAAATATATAGTTAGCATAAGCACTAATAAAAATTAGTACTGTTTAGCACGTCGACTTTTAATTATCGCTATTAAACCCTAACATCCTTTAATATCATACTTAACGAAATAAAAAGTAATTAAGTACAAAAGTAACATCTTCAGAACAACAAGAGTAGCGGCATAGAAAATAAGAAATGACTGTCGACGTATTATAAATCAGGGAGAGGGATTTTATTTTGAAGCCCTAAGCACGCTGGTGTACCTCCCAAGTTGAAATTTTGGTACGTTTGCGTAGAGTTCGTGCAAAAAGAGAACCGTCGTAGGTGATGTGGCCCGTGTGCCATTTTACTAATCTAGTATAGGATTCTACTATAGATACACACTACGCCTTACGAAATAATAGTTACTTGTTCTCTTATTGGTCTCTGACATAACTTCTCGTATAAATAGAAGACGCTGGTTCCCGTAGTACATGCAGCCCCTGACTAGTTCGGGACTCAGAGGCTTCATTATTTTTCATGTTCCTTATTTTATGTTAATAAATTTTTTTGATTGATTAATAGGTCTATAAAAAGTACAAATACACATTTCGAACATTTCGAAATTTTATTTAGATTGTAGTATTTAAAACAGCGTGTATGAATAAAATATATCACTACTGCATAATAATTTGCAAATCTGCAAATACTATTTTAGTTGTCGATAGTAGGTACACAGGTCCAATGTGAGAATGTAGACAAATTATATAATAGGTTATAACGTGGCTAGATCCTTCAAGACCTAGAATATCTACGAGTAAGACTAGTTACCAACGGTCTTGATAAAACAAATCTAAAGCTGGCGACTGACATGAGCATTTGGCCGTAACGTAACATTCAAAGCGAGCGTGTTACGTTACGGCATTACCTGACTGACCAGTACCCTTGCTCATAGCGAGCATAGAGCTCGACTGTGCTCCGCCATTGGTAATGACATGTGCACTCGCCACGACGATTCTCGGGGTTCTACTGACCTATAATTAAGGCGTAACGTAACACTCAAAGGGATTCGCGAAAATACCGACAACCGGGTGGAGCACGCGGCGCTCGCAGCGAGCGGATCGGCTCGCTGTACTGACCTGTAACATTTCGTCGTAACGTAACGTTACGTTGCAGGTCAGTCGGCGGCTTAAGGAGCTGTAGCGTTTGGAGGGGATGGCTGCGCATGACGACCGCTATACTACGCCCATGCGCAACCGTCCCCTCCACTCTTAGCCCAGCGCTTACGTAAGTTACGTGCACTACCTGTAGTCGATACGAACCGTATAGGCCGAATCAAACTTCTTAACGTCTGTGAACACGAAGCGAGCACTGCGCAATTTTAAATTCGTTATGTCAGCTGCGCGAGAAGCGAGAATGTGCGCAGCTTCTTATAGCTAACTTAACAGACGCCAAGAAGTTTGATTCGACCAATACGATGTGCCACAGACGAATTCCGATACGGCATACGGGCGCGTTGAGTGTCGTTATATACCAGCGAGAGTGTAAATGGGATACTATTCAACTTTTTTCTGTGCGTGGATTATAAGTCTGTAGTATTTCATACACAGATTTCAAGCATAGAGCCCATCTTTTTTGTCTCGTTGAGAAATACGAGATAGACAGAGAAAAGTATACTCATCTGTCATGCTACAAGCTTAGAATTGGTATCCGGAACAAAGTCACTCCAAAATTCCAATATGTCAGACACGGGAGTTGATTTTTAATTTTTTAATTGGATATTTTAGTAAGAATAGCGTGTTGTGAATACTTATTTAAGTTCAAACGTATTTAACTTGATTGTGAAAATGAAGTTTTTATTACATCGTTGAAATATATCGTTACAGTAATTAATTGATCGCACGTATTGACTCACGAACCTTTTCTTGTTATTATTTATTGTTTCGTTCAACTTGTGAGTCATTTATTTCTGAGAAGCTTTCAGTGCTAATGAAGTGAGAATAGTAACGTGAAGTCTAATACTTATTTATTGTAATGTAAATAAAAAAATATTGTTTGCACGCGCATGCGTTCGCGTTAAAAACAGACAAAGGTTTTGTGTGGTTTGAAAATCAGCTGTATTTTATGTGAAATGACTAAGTGATTCCAAGGGTTGTGTGTTTCCTAGGCGACAATGTTCAGTGAAATTGGATACATAGTTTTTCTACTTCTCGCCCTGCCATACATTGAAAGTGGTAAGTACGTTTTGTTGATCCCCTTGTATTCTTAGAATGTTGCCAACCCAGTTGTCCTGTTGGCTGAATGGAGCCCATTTATAACTTCGGGGGTAGGTTTCCAAATAATGCGATCAATGAATGGTCAGGGTAAACAATACACTACTGAAATACCTACTACACCTGTACTTTGAAATAAAAACAAAGAAAATTAAATTCCAAATCTGTAAATATCACTCACTAATATCACAGTGCAACTTTGTAATAAATCAGACTATGACAGACACCAAAAATATCTAGTAGTAGGTAAATTAAAGAATTTAAAATAAACAAACAACTCATTAATTTTCAGAATGGTGTTGATTTGTCACAGTTACAAACTCTTAGATTAAACATTGATCATAGGCTATGATTAAATACCTATTAAATCATCTACTATAATTATTGTTATTTAAAGTTTACACTGTAGTCATCATATCTTATTCTCTAAAATGAACATGCATTGGATAAATCTAATGAAATTTTTTCACATACCTATATTAATGAGTTAAGCTAAAACAAGTTTACTATAAGGTGCAGAAATAAAAAATAGGTATAATTACAGGGTAATCCATAACTGGTGTACTGGTGTAAGTATGTGACTCAGATCATCATTATGAATAACTTTTTCTATTAAGCCAATCCAGATTTCATGAAAAAAATTAGTTGTTTCATACATTTTGTCGATTTCCAATTTGTAATTTTGTATGAAACAGTAGATTTTTTTTCTCTTATTCTGTTTTGACCCTATACTAAAAGTTGTTCATAATGACGGTCTTAATCACTCCTATTTGTTTCAGTAAAGGGCAAGAGAATAATTCTGTGTATGGCTATTTTCAGAGCTTACAGGTAAAACAATAATTTATCCCGATTAGTTTAGGTAGGTTAGATGTTTCAAGGAAAATAATGAATGGCTTCATGTACAATAATTGTCGAACAGCACAATATTATCTTATTTACCTACCATGGTTAATTATAATGATAAAAGTATTCAAGTGTGAAATAATTAATAAAATTGTTTTATGAAGTGAGTACATACCTACATGATGAATTGACATACCTAGATTATAGGCCAAGTCAAACTAATTCCACCCGAACTCGCATACATACAGCTATAGGTACATCCATTGCAAATTAAATAAAAGATTTTAAAAAGGATAAAATGAAAAGAACTTTAAATTAAATTTTAAATTATAAACATTTATTAAACTGTCAATATTGTGGTACTTAAGTAGGTATTATTTTTTGGAAAAGTTTACTAAAATCTTTATGCTGTAAACAAATAAGAATCAATGTTTAATTGTATCATTCTTTAATAGACTGCTAAACCATACATAGATCCCTGTCTTCATGAAAGGTGAAATCATGTGCAGGCTTCTTTATCCCACTGCTGGATATAGACCTCTTCTTTATGGTGCCATCTGCATTGGTCCTGTGCTAATTGTGTCTAAGTACAACTAGCAATTTTCACAATAGAATGAAATTATTCCATCAAAATATTCTGCCCTCTTAGGCTTAAAAGAGCGCTGAGTTGTAGACCTGATTACCTTTAAAATAATCTGCATGAATATTGTGAAAGTAAGTTTGTATAGGCTGAGTGGCTAGCCCTAGTGTTAGAGTTTTAAAGCTGCCTGAAGGCCTGTGACATGCCTAAATGGTTAAATGGTTTTTGTTTTCTCCCATGGAAACACTTTATTTTTCTAGGATAAAAACTAGCCTCTGTCACTTTCCGTCTTTCAAACTATCTCCATGCCAAAAATCAAGTCAATCCGTTGCTACTTTAAAAAGGAACAAACCAACAAACACACTTTCGGATTTATAATAAATATTTAGTAAGGTTAAGAATATTACTTATGTCTAATAATACATTTATTTAGAAATTAAGGTGTTACTTTTTAGGGTTCTGTACCCAAAGGGAAAAACGGGACCCTATTACTAAGACTTCGATGTCCGTCTGTCCGTCTGTCTGTCTGTCCGCCTGTCACCAAGCTGTATCTCATGAACCATGATAGCTAGGCAGCTGAAATTTTCACAGATGATGTATTTCTGTTGCCGCTATAACAACAAATACTAAAAAGAAAAGAAAATAAACATTTAAGGGGGGCTCTCATACAACAAACATGATTTTTTAGACGTTTTTCGCTCTATATTAAAAATGGTAAAAGGTAGATGCTTGAAATTTCCACAGAATATTTAGTTTTATATTCACTTCAATGATAAACAATTTAATTAAAATAAAATAAATATTTGAGGGGGGCTCCCATTCAGTACGGAACCCTCCGTGCGCGAGTCTGACTCATACTTGGCCGATTATTTGATTTGTTTCATTTTAAACATAAGTATTATAAACTACAATTCAGCTGTCTCTGAGATATTTTTCTTACAAAGTATTCCAGCTATAACAATGACTCCTTACACCATTTTTTTCCTCATAAAGTTATAATATTCTTTGTTTTATTGTTTCCTATTAAGTAAGTTTTTAGGCAGTGAGTTGATAAAAACTTATCAAAACTGATTAACTATTATTAATTAATTATAGGTACCTAGTTCATGGTCAGATGTAAATGAGCAAATAATTTGTTGGTAACATTTAAAGATATTGTTTTTATACCTCTTGATCTTAATAATTTTTTTATGTGATTTTATGATACAATCTTTTGCTGTTACCTAACTATAGGCCGAATCATACAAGTCGGCGGATGTGAAGTTAGCTACACGCTGTGTAATATTTAATCAACGCGTAGCTTAATGTGAGCTTCAGTCAGGATTGGATATTGTGCAGCTTGTAGCTAACTTCACATCCGCCGGCTTGTAAGATTCGGCCTATCTGATTTCTTCAGGATTTTTGGGCCGATTCTTGTGCTTTTTTTTTCAATGTGAAGTTTTTTTTCTAATTTATAATGTATATTTGAGTTTGTTTGACTACATTGTGTGTGGAAGTTCGCGAGATGTCTCATAAAAAATAATTTACTTTGGTCCAGTAGTTTTGAAGCAGTTCTAGAAAATTGCCTGCCAAAACGCATACGAAAAGTCGCCACTTTAGCAAAAGCAATTTCGTTCGGGGGGGTTTTACTATGGCAGTTGTACCGTTTTTGTTTAAAAATATTAAAATTTTGAACATATTTTCAGTGTTAATAGTATTATATTATCAGATATGACTATTTTCATAATTTTCTACCCATGCCACTGGTCGTCACAGCATTTGTACATCAATTTTAAACGAAACAGAAAGCCACCAGCGCAATCACGGCGGCTAAATCAACGACAATTACTGTGTCGACGTAAATTACACGTCACACAATTTTGTTATTTTGCATGTTCGTCTTTATGATTGTGGCTCTTATTTTATAGTTCTTTTTCCTTAGTAGAGCAAGGAAAAAAATCTTTTCTTCAGACTCGTGAAATTCGTGAAAAACTTGAAAAAAAATTATCTCAAAATATAGAATATGCAAACAACGACCACATACTCGTAGTTAAACTTGTCAGGTTTCTTTGGTTTTGTCCGGGAACGGTTATGGAACTACTAATGCTGATTACACATTCGCCGATTTACCTACCTACCTCTATATTATGCCGTCTTATCCAGACAATTTACGAAAAAGCGTATCAAAATTCATTTTGAAACCAATGCTTCTAAATTAGTAAATTGGTCGGATTAGGGGTTCCACAGCAAGACTTGGAAGATTTAGCTACGTCCTTGCAGCAAGAGTATCATGCCGGCATAAAATTGACAAATGTACACAAACCGCTTGCACAGCCAGTACTCAATGCTCAAACAACTAGTGTTCCACTTTCATTTGGACTCCATGCTGTTCAGTGATCGACGTCGCACCGCGAAAAACCAGTTCCGAAATTCTCAGTCACCATAAATCAAACGCCTTCTTGTCTGCCCACTTTTCTAGACTGTAATATGAAGCTCTAATACCTATTGCTTCATATTGTGTTTATCTGGAACAGTTAAGAATATCGATGGATGCGGTTCCGCTTTGTCTGCTATTATTTTGTCCAATAAATATTTATTGGTTCCTTCGCGAGTCGAGAAATAACATTCTTTTGAGTCTTCCGGTTTGTTTTGGAGACTGGTGATGGTTTCAGTTTATTCCGTCGCTATATTTACTCATCTTGGTATCCCGAGATCGATTAAATATATTTATTTTTAGGCTTCATCATTCACTGCAATTTTATATATCTTGAAAACATTTTTTTTAAGGCAAGCTGCTGTGATTACACTAAAAATAGATTGAACAATAATATTGCTAAGTACCTACTCTCCTTGAGCAGTCGGAAAAAGAGGCATAGATTAACTAATGTTTGAACGTTCACATATACATTTTACAGTATATCAAACCCTGACTATATGGCTCGATGTCTAAAAATTTGCTACTACGCCTACAATACAAATAGTAGTATTACGCAGATGCACTCCATACTCTATCTCAATCCGTAAGCACTAAGTATTTCTAATCTAGTATGGCGCTATCGCTTCGTACATTGATGTGCAAATAAATCTGGGAGGAAACATCCACTTTGTTAGCCCATTTGCATCCTCTAGGTCGGGGACTGTGCGGTTCCGTCCGATCCATCACGATCGGGACAAGGGGCCCCGATAATAAACATTACATGTAAAGGGACTTTCAATCCAAAAAAAGCAATCTGTTAAAAACGTATGGCGAATAATAATGGGTAAAGGATTCCGTAGAATTGATCGAATCAAGCCCTTTAAAAATTCTTCAATGATGTTGAAGTACTTGTCAAAGGCCCAAAAATACTGCTACAAATATTATGTATTTATTTCACGATAATTATATATCTATTGAATTTCGATATGCGTTACCATTAAGTATTTGTTAATGTCCCTCGTGGTCACCAGTCCAGGCTTACTAGAATTATTATTGCTACACTTAGCCAATATTAGAAGCCATGGTGGACTAGTGGTAATGACACTTGCCTTACAATCGTGAGGTCGTAGGTTCAAGTCTCGGTCTCGTACCAATGAATTCCTGTGAATTTATGTACGGAATTTCACACAAATGTCTTTTCGGTGAAGGAAAACATTATGAGGCAACCTGCATACGTCCGTAGAAGAATTTCGATGGCGTATGTGAATCCACCAACCCGAACTGGGCCAGCGTGGTGGATATGGCCCAATCACCCTTCTTGGGTAGGCCTACGTCCTGCAGTGGACTATTAAAAAGGCTGGTACAGTAGCTAATATTGTTATTGAGGACTAGCACCTAATACTATGTCCTCAGTCAGTGAGCTGAAGACACACTCAGTGAACTGAGGACTGTTATAGTTGTTAATAAGCTCAAAATAATCTAAATGACCATGGCAAGAGCTGAACTCGAGATTCTCTATGACATCTAAAAACGAAGCCCAGAAGATCAGCAAATTAAAGTAGCAATGGGCAGAGGACGTGATTGGTCATTGCGACCGTACGTTAAGGCTCTGGAATGGAGAGCACCGACCGGCAGACGCGGCGTTAGACATCCACCCACAGGATGGACAAACGACCTGATAAAAACAGCGGGGATCCCGGTGAACTCATAATACAGATAACATTTCTAACTGTTAAAAAAACATTAGCCAACGACGTTCAGATCTTAAAACGCTGTTACATCCGCTGACCAGCAATTTGATAACGCTTAATTAAGTGAAAGTTTTAACTATCCAATTTGTATTTTCTGTTGTTTCCTTTGTTGCATTGAACGTATAAATAATATATGTACTAGATAAAACTATTCCATCGAGGCGTAGTTTTCGCATATAACTTATGCATTCACATGTGAGGCGAATATAAATTTGAACGTTCACTTATAATGAGTATTGTTAGCGAATGTCAAATTATGGGCAAATGTTCATGAATATCAAATAATAGTTTCGTAAAACACACGCGAACAGGAGCGTTCTAGCGGATCAGCAAAAATTTGCCTGATAACTTTTTGAATTCGTACTAAGTTCTAAGTTAGTTTGACAAATGGGAAACGGTAATACGAGTAAGTGAAGCATAATTCTCATTACTTACCTTTTAGGGCAAATTTCATACAACACCCTCCACACGGTGCTCTTTTGTATGAAACCCTGTGAGAGTCCGCGTAACGCTGTTTCTGCCCTTACTAATTTACAGGTAGCGGCACGTAAGTCTAGCGCTGAGGGTACTGTGGAGGGGATGGCTGCGCATAGTGACCGCCATACTAAACTCACGCGCAGCCATCCCCTCCACACTTCGCTCAGGGCTAGACTTATATGCCGCGACTTGTACTGATCGAATCGTTTTCAAAAAAATAAACTCATTTTTCTTCTTTTGCTCTTGAAGACCTCCGTAAATGTACGTCCGGATACTTTGCTCCACTAGTAGTCCAGTAGCAGTAGTCCAGTCTGGCAGAATGTTACCAAGTGCAGCTTAAGTTTATCACCCCTATTCTCGTATGTATTTGCAAAGAAAGCCCTCGAAGAACGGAAATATATTTAGGCAAATGACATCTCACGAGCCCCGTAAGCTCGAAAGTATCCACAGTGGGATGTAGATTTATTCCTGTCCCAGTTACCCACCTCGGGGCGAGGGCGCCGTGCGAAAAAGCAAATGGCCCCTAACGATAGGACCCGGAGGAAATAGCCTCCATTCATGCGCGCTTATCTATCTGTGCGTCCTCAAGAACAATGGTTGCTGTCTGTTGATACGGCACGACGCTTTTTTTTATCGATGATATGTAGTGGATTAACAGTAAACTAAATCGTAATAATCGGCCAAGTACAAGTAAAACTCGCGCACGGAGGGTTCCATACTGTATGGGAGCCCCCCTTAAATATTTATTTTATTTTATTATTTATTATTGAAGGGAATATAAAACTAAATATTCTGTGAAAATTTCAAGCATCTACCTGGTACTATTATTAATATAGAGCGAAAAACGTCTAAAAATTCAGGTTTGTTGAATGGGAGCCCCCCTTAAATATTTCGGCAACCGAAATACATCATCTGTGAAAATTTCAGCTGCCTAGCTATAATGGTTCATGAGATACAGCCCGGTTTCAGACAGACAGACGGACATCGAAGTCTTAGTAATAGGGTCCCGTTTTTCTCTTTGGGTACGAAACCCTAAAAACAAACTATCTATACGTGAGTCGATGTTGTTTTATAGTAAATCTAATAAACTAAGTAGTTTTGGGAATTCTTATTCATAAAAGATGTGAGAACATCTGCACTAATTTATGGTCATAAGTTATGGTGTTTATTGCAATTTCCTACATGCCATGATGCGATAAACTTCTACGGCTACATACATGATACATTTCTGTTCATTCACCTTTCTGATGCTAAAGTTCGACAAATAGCGCTAACTACACATGATCGAATTTGATATTTACTTGGGTTATTACGTACTCGAGGTAGCGAAGTTAGGGCTGATCTCGTAGTAATAGTGGTTTTTATACTTAGTCTGCTGTTTTCAATTCAATAAAATTCGTGCCGGGAGCAAGTAGCTTGCAGTCGGTCTTATTTGTAATCTACAAGAGAAGCGTATATTTCGCAGTGGATATCCTACGTATAGATGAAATGATAAAATAAATGTAGGTAAGTAATTATTTAACGTAATGTATAACTTTTTATGTCAAGTTATATCAAGTTTTGGCGAAGAACTCAAGAATGAAGCCATGTAATAATCGTGGAATTCTTGCATTGTTTCGCCGATTGCGTATTCTTTTGTTCGCGAGAATATTACGGTCGGCCGTCTTTCTCTGGGCCCGTATCACTATCACGGCATACGGTATTAATGATGTGTGTGTCACGCTTCTTATTATGTTTCTTTTTTGCAATAGAGTGACGAGACATTATTTTTTCAACCGACTTCCAAAAGGGAGGAGGCTCTCAATTTGTCTGTACATTTTTTGTCACTTAATTTCTCTATTGTTTGTAGGTTGATTTGCGAGTTTTTATTAACAACTACCGACCCGCCCCGGCTTCGCAAAGGTGTAATATACATATAAACCTTCCTCTTGAATCACTCTATCTATAAAAAAACCGCATCAAAATCCGTTGCGTAGTTTTAAAGATATATACGCATACATAGGGGCAGACAGACAGGGAAGCGACTTTGTTTTGTACTATGTAGTGATATGTAGAGGAATATCGCGAGATTGTCTCATAAAAAATAAACCGTTTTTGTTCCGTAGTTTGAAGAAATTCCAGAAAAAGGGTTAAAATGTAGCGACTACAAAAACTGAATAGCAAAATCATTACTTTCGCTCGCCATTTTCGGCAGGTAGATTGTATGAAATCGGTTGTTCCATTTTTGTCCAAAATTTGAGTAGGTACCTAGATGATCGATACATATTACTCGTAGGTGTAACTTACACGGTTCTACTTCTTCTTCTCAGCCATAAGACTCTTGGATACAGGCTTCTCCTATAGATCGCTATTTAGACCGGTTGGCAGCAACTCGCATCGAGCACAATCCTGCGTTGTTATTGAGGTCATCTGTCCACCTCGTACGCGGACGTCCTACGTTGCGCTTGCCGGTACGTGGTCTCCAGTCAATAACTTTATGACCCAATCGGTCCATATTCCACAGTATCATTGTGTCCTGCCATTCCGCTGGGCTATGGTTATTCACATACAATTTGACAATAAGTAATAGTTACCTAGTAGAACTCCAGCTTTATTTGATATTAACGTTTCCTAGACAATTTGAATTGCTGTCATAGACACGCTACCCGGTATTCGATCTTCCCGGTAACATATCTAGCTAACTAACCCAGGTATTGGTGTGGAATGTTCCTTCCACATCTGCCTGTAACAGTAGCTCCAATAAATGTATCAGAATCAAACACTGCGATGTGGGTTGCGGTTTAATAATGGACTGGTTCATGCTGCTTGCTTCATTACGACTGGCCATAGTAACTTGAATCACCTGAGTACCTACTCAGTTAGGCTACCTACTTAACTGCGATTGGGAAAGTATGCTTGTAATCATATAATCAGCGCTGGTGGCTATAGGTATTGTTTCTAGCGCTTGTATAATTTGTCCATTTAAGCAAATTGTTAACTATACAATGAGAGTAAAATGTCTTGAGTAAAACCCATATTCATAACTTAGTTATCTTCATTTTACTTGTGCCTAAACATTTCTTTTTATATTTTTAAGTGACGTTAAAGTGTTACTCAGTAACTGTGAGTCACAGTGACGCTTTTATAATGATTACAATATGATTTTCAAGCAAATAAAAATATGAAATCGTCCATTTTACCATGACACGAATAAGCAAGACGTGCCTATTAACTGTAATCTGTCTGGCACTTAGTCCGTTAATGTACCCTAAAATGTTTACTTTGCAGACGTGATTATTACAAGGTCTCGGAATAAATGAGAAACTTTATGCAAAATCATGAAAGAAACAACTCGGTTAATGATTACCTGTCGCTGAGATTGATGACCGCTAGTTTCTGATGATCATTAGGACATTGACTCAGTCGTGGCTATTTAATTTGAACCGTGACTGAGAGCATTATTACGGTTGTGAAAATGTTTAGTTGTCAGGCGTAAATAGTATGAAATACGGTGGGGTGCGATTAGCACACGAGACGAGGTTGACGCTTGACGCATCGCGGTGCCCGCGGCCTGTGACGGCTCCGTTCGTTGAACCGCGAGGTCACGACCACTGGTGACGTGTGCTTGCATCGGGTACCGTAGCCAGACGGCCAGGCGACCCACCACCTGCCATCCCCTCCTCTATCAAATAAGGACCATATCTTCGATCCTCAATCAGACGATACAGTCTCGACAACAAACAACATGCCTAATAAGTAATGCTGTTCACATCCAAAACCCACAAATGTTATACAAAAGTAGGTGCTTGACCCCCAGTATAATCAGATTCACTGATTTCGTCCACGCTTTTGTTTCAAAAAGGAAGCCCTCCGGTGGTCCAATGTCAAAAATGTTTTCCACTTTGTTGGGCACCGCAGACATTGTCGTGTTTGATGGTCAAGTGCACACATTTCGCCAACAGTGCTCACAAAATCATAACCACCTAAAACCTTGCTAGGTTATTATTACAAAGAATTTACCTACAGTTTTGACTGTGTTCGTTTACCTAACGTATTGTGTGATGAGAAAATATGGGTATCAATATCAACTTTCCCTACATGACTGTTATTCCTATAATGGTATTGTCATGTTGGTCATGTATAGCTGTAGTCTGATGTGTAGGTACATAGCCGTCCAGTTAATTCAGTTAACGAACTCGTTATCGACGGATTCCAGTAAATATTTCGACGATTCAAAAAGTTTGTACTGTTTACGAGGCAGCCAATGGAAAAAGTTGAGTGTTTGTACCGAGTCAAACGGTGATTCTGTGCAAGGCGGCCTCGTAAAAGCTTTATGGGAGAAGTAGCCCGCTGTAATCCTTTAACGCTCCATTGAAGGAGGGATTCAGAAATACTTAGAGTTTTAGGATTACTCAATAACAACTTTCCTTTAAATAAGTTATACTGACGCCTAGAGAGGTAAATCCCTTCTAACTCCTCCAAAAGCTGTGCGTTTTAGGTCTAATGGGATTTCTAAAAATTGGATTTCTCATCGAAATGCTGCCAATTGCAACCCGACTTTAGTTAAGGGCCTATCCAACCATGGACACAGACACACTTCTGCCAATGTCCGTTTCATGAACCTTCACAAACGATCAATACAAAATCAAAGATCCCAAATTAATACGCTAGGTTAGTATTTTGCAACCATCGGATAAAGTCCGCAATCAAAACGTCTCTGACATAAGCACAGAATAACGATGCCTTGGAAAAAATAATATTCCGAGCAGGTAACTCATGAGCGTCTTTATGAGTCATTCGGTTTGGTCGAGGTAAATCTCCGGCTATACCTATCTGAGTAAAAAAATCTGTTACGCAGGGCTATTTAGCTTGAGGCAAGGCTCTAAATCGCGTACAGCCTTGGAGGCCGGCACGCTTCGCTGAGCGTGACGTGGCAGCCTCGAAGCCTACTGCCAATATTTTAAATCTATTGTGTAGTAGTCTTGGCTTCATGTCTGTTAATTATAATGACTCGTGTACATTAATTTATTGGTTTTAGAACAAGAACGGCGCGGTCGGTTCGATAAACAATTCGGCCAAACTGATCAAATAAGTTATTTATTCCGTAGATTCCGAGGCCATACTCAATCAACTAAGTAATATAATAGGGAAAGTTCTGGAATTCTGGCTATCAAAATAGAACTGTCTATCTAGGTATACATATACTTAGGTAGGTATAAAACTTCGTGTTAAGTACTTACTTTAATAATTTATCTGAAACAGAATCCAGGATAACATGGGAAAACTCATAACAAAGTACGTTCTTGTCTACTTCATAAATATACTGAACTCTAATGTAATCAAATGTTTTGAACGAAGTTTTTGTTATTTCCCTGATTTTGAGTGCAGTAATTAACCTAAATCAGTTTTCTGCTACGATTAGTCATATACACGCACTTTGAGGAAATATTACTACGTATAGAGGAGCTACCCTGACCAAATATCATGCTCAATTATGTTAAGAATATAACTAAAGTGCGCTTCAGCACTGTAACAATAATTAGCCGTCTAATCAGCCAGTATAAACACGCAGCGCTAGAACACTTTTAAGGTATAGTTTTCTCGTGGCAAAAAGGTCGAAAGCGCCGCGATTTTTCGAAGCGCTTACGCGTTTCGTTCAACGTTCTGCATTGACTTGTCGTTTCTATAGACTAAGATGCTGACTGACTACAGAAGTGACATAGTTTATATTACCTACACACGCTTCAATTGAATTCGTACTTTGTTTTTTCTTCTTCATAATATAATATTAGTTGAATTATTGATCAGTAGAAAATATTATATTCATCATCATCATCATCAGCCCGTAGAAGTCCACTGCTGGATATAGGCCTCCCTCAAAGATTTCCACGACGAACGTAATATTATATCATAATATAAATATTTAAGTTAAACTAATTCATTCGTTTAAGTATTTTATATAATATACCACTGTTTGCCTAATCACACTAATATTATAATTGCGAAAGTTTATGTGTAAGTGTGTTTGTTCCCAGTCAACTCGGTAACGGCTAAACAGATTTCTATGAATGTTTAGTATGGGGTAGCTTATACTAGCCCAATACTAGTAATAACCTTTCCACGCTAATTTTTTTTAGTTTTGACAAAAGTCGCAGAACAAAAGTTGTTAATTTTGATGTTTATAATACCTAAGCCCCTGAAAGGGTGCTAATTGATTAGAAATAACCCTGTACATCAAACCTTTTTCATTTTATTATAAAATATGCAACACAACAATACTGGACCGACGAATACAAAGAAATTCGTTGATTTTCCATGTTTTTTAATGTTATGCAAATTTTTCAAACATAATCACAGAGTTCCTATCTGTGACATAATACTTATAATTTGTTTTGATTAGGTACTACAGCAATTTTTCTGTTTAATTTTTGGTAACAGTTCTTGTTATTTTTTTATAATTAAATTACCTACCAACTTAAATTCGGTTTAGATACAAGTTTGTCATGTTTTGTTTGTTTTTGTTATTATAATTTTACGGTAGTAACAGGAGTAATTTTTTTTTACTGTTCTAACAACTTTCAACCGTAGTAGTAAGAAGAGTAATTCGTTTCCCGTTCTTACTACTGGTAGTAAGAATGGTAGTAACACTGGGAACAAACCCTAATTTTACCTACACTTGTTACACACACAATGTCACATCTTCATTTTTAGTCTATGAAAAGTATCGCAACATGGCGTCCACGTGCCATCCGATAATATTTTGTTTGCATTTAATTGTAAAATGATTATCTAATTACTCACCGATGGAAAATTATTCCTTTGCACTTCGCCGTATTCTTTGTATTATTCGTGCAATATCTTAACACACACGAGACCATATTCAATAATTTTGAACTTTTTTCGTTTTAAAACAAACTAGACTGATGTACTCAAGAGCTAGCAAGCAACTAATTGATGTGCAGCCATATGGCTGCATTTGGGCGGAACATGGTAGGGATGTGCGTTGTCCTCTCTATACGTAGTAATATAGCTCGATGTACACGCAACGGAAAATGCAATGAGTAATTCAATTTGTGGTAAAGTTAGTTTGAATTTAGCAAACTTATTACACCTACGATATTTTTATTATTTATGAAGTAAGTAAGTTAAATAAATAATTACTGTGGTAATAAGCAATTGTGATTATGTAAATGTGCATCCTTACATAGTATAAAATAAAGTCGGTATTTTTGTGTTTGTTTGTCTGTATGCTTAAATCTTTAAAACTACGCAACGGATTTTGATGCGGTTTTTTTAATGGATAGAGTGATTCAAGAGGAAGGTTTATATGTATAATACACCTGTGCGAAGCCGGGGCGGGTCGTCTAGTTACTTATAAATTATTATGTTATTTCATAAAACTTATAGGTATGAACAGTAAGCAATACTGCAGTAGGCAAGTAGGTATACAAAACACTTACTGGGTTTATTAAATTTTACACATAAATAAGTAATTATGTGACTGAGTGACTCGAATTTTGTCTCTCATGCAACGTGAGTACAAATCAAAGTCTGTAAGCGCGTCGGACCACACGTATTATTATATATTCTTTGCCAATACTAAACAAGAATTAGTATTGATTTATTATTACCATCTATCCCTTTACCCCGTGAAAATACTCTCCATGTCATCATGGTTAATAATGTACTAGGTATCTAAGATTGTACATGAGTGAAGTTCGAGTAATTTTAGTACCTACATGTTTACCTATGTTAGTACAACATATGCTTTCTTTTCATTATGAAAATTGTCTGGATGGTATTTGCGACAATTTATTTGAGTAAACTTCATCAACTTAGCGCAAGTCTGAATTGCGTTGTACTTTGGCTCTCGTTCTTCAGCTAAAAACTTAAAGACTTTATTGTGTAAACGTGATGGCGATGGTTTTCGTCTTTTGTGCCGTTTGTTTTTATCTAGTTTAGAGTAGCAAGCTCACGTCATAAAAACTAGATCGAGGGCGAAACCCATCTTCCATCTACGTACCTACTCTAATGAACGGGATGAACACGATTTCACGTCGAAGTTTACTATAAGTATAAGTACCGCGGAACTTCGGAAGGGCATGGATCTGATTCTGTGTTGACAGATAACGTCGCTCCCAGCTTGAATGAATGGGCCATCACTTCGCGAATGGCTGATAAAGCGACGCCAATATCTCTTGTTTACTTAAGGGCGTTCGCTACGTTAAGCGTGCGTACGCGGCGGGTACCCGCCTCGCGTGTACGAGTATGTTTTGAAAGATAAGTTGGAGCAGCGCTCTCTGGCTCGGACGCGTCCGTGGGGTTTGTCTGGAGCGGGCGCCCGCTCCTTGCACCCGCCCTTAGAAGATTCGTGGCGATTGGCCGGGCGCTACGTCTATAAATAAAAGAATAATTTATCCATTTTAGTTTTAAATACTAAACGATCTAATGTTGTGCGCAAATGAATATGTTTTCTAATTAATATTTACCTATCTATTATGACGGAACGCACTAAATACCTTGGAGTCGCCAAAGCAGGCCCCCAACACTATTAGCAGTTTTGTTTACTTCTTCTAGAGTTCCAGCATTAGGGTGACCTATAGTAACTTTGTCCTGAAACATAAGTCTAAAGCTTTTAAGAAGCTTCGAAACTTTAACACTAAAACTAGCCACTCAAACTATTACCCTAGGTTAAAACTTAGTACATCTGTTATACCTCATCTAATCAATGTTACTTAGTACGATTGAACACCTGTCCACCGCTCATAATGAAGTGCCGTTTATGGAATAAACTAAGTAGATTCCTAGAATGGTACCTATTCTAGGAAAAGTATACCTACTTACTCCAACTTGTCTCTTTGATAAAGCTTGTGCTTTCTTTTCATTAGAAAACTGTCTGAGTGGTT
This sequence comes from Hypomecis atomaria, assembly GCA_964007245.1. Taxonomy (NCBI): domain Eukaryota; kingdom Metazoa; phylum Arthropoda; class Insecta; order Lepidoptera; family Geometridae; genus Hypomecis; species Hypomecis atomaria. Next base: position 7,211,177 of record OZ023288.1, read on the forward strand.
TCCCCAACTATTTAAGTATAGAGTTTGTCTAGAAGTGTAGGGTGACAATCTAATGTTCTCAATTACACCTCTGATTTCAAGCGCTGGATTTTGGTCAATCAGGTGTTCTTTTTAGTGATATGTGCGCCAAACCTGAGGCTTTTTGAATGGCATCTTTCGCCCCGCTCCAAACAATGCGGTGCGAAAACCTTCAAAATGACTTGCGCGATTCGCCCCGTGGTGCGAACCGCTTGCGGGGCGAATCGCCGCTGTACCCCGCAGTACCCCGCAGTACTGGCCACGTACTGCTGTCATCTTTTTGTTTTAGTCCGGTAAATTGCAGAAGCTCTACCCCCACAGTGAATTACTTACAATACAAGGTTCGGATTTCCATTTTTGTAAAATGAGCTAATGTATTGACTCATGTTCTCATGTCATGTTTATGTTCTAAAATAAGACACAGTAGTGTTGGCAACAAGTCACGCCGCAGGGACTGCGAGGGTTATACGTGAGCCATTAGTCGTCCAGCCAGACGCCAGACAAATAAACTGCTTGTGACAATGTTTTCAGGGTTATTGATATTGAATGCGTCTGGCAGTACGGTTCAAATATCTTAAATTAATAACCTCTTCAACGAGCTTTGTTTCCGAGTTTTCTTGTTGCTACATTTAGTCTGCGCTAAAAATTTACGAACTAGTAGACGCTTCTTGGTATGTCGTTATGTTTCGACGTAGGAATATTTTATTTCTATGTAAGAAATTTCTTTGGAATAAATCATTTCTCGTCTCACGTCATTGTTTTCCTTAAAATTGAGAAACTACCGTTATATCTTTATAAAATCTCCAAGTCAATTTTATTGATCCGGAAAATGTTCAGGCACATTTACTCTGCATAGTATATATGTGGCTCGATCACAGATTAAGCTCATGATTCACACTTTTCTACCATTTTACAGGACGTGTGGAATAGATACAAATTATCCTTGCTCAGTGTACGTTTTCATGTTATCCACTATACGCTTGACAAGCTTCGAGGGCTTACTAAAGCTACTGATGTCCCATCAGGTGTATTACTGTTTTTCATTTCGCTACCAAGTTACAGAACTTGTATCACTACTACATGATTATATGTCGTCCCATGTCAAGAACCAAGTTTACCTAATTGAAACACGTAGGAAAGCTAGCTTTAGGTACGTTGTATTAAATCGGAGAGTCGGTGGTCGGATGCGCGGTCGTTCACCCCGCCCACAGCGCGCTGTAGCGGCCGCCAGGGCGGGCGGGCGGAACGTAGTTGGGCGCCCTGCAAACATAAACAACCGTCTGCATGGATGATAAGTCTCCAACAGACAACGAATGACTGGCATCTGTAAACCTGGTTTTATTGATACCGGTATTCATTTTATTACTATCGATCTGTTTACTCTTATGATAAGTGTGTAGTATCTACGTCGTATATCTAAGGCCTCGCGTGTGCTAAAGCTACGTAATTATGTTCGCAATTCGCTCCCTCGGAGGTTGTTAAAGCCGAGAAGAACATGAGCTTTTAGTTATCGTATCAGCCGTCAATTACGGCGGTATGGTTCTGGTAACGTCGCAAAAAGTTTCACCATCCAACATAAAGTCGCTTACCTATATTTATGTTCATGCTCATCTTAGTACCTATAAGTCAGTATCCTCTGATACTGACTTCCTAAGATGAGTTAGGGAAAGTTGTATACTAAACTTGGGAAGATATTTTTATCTGAGAGCACGAGGAGCGTAAGAATAATTGGGTCGCTAAACCTCTTGGGAGGACAGAGTTCTTTTACATATAAGTTTTAAAATTCAGTGAGGTCTTTTTAGGTTATTTCGAGATAACCAATTTGTCTTTATAGCTACACTTTTAGACAAGTTTATTGAACTAGATGATTAGTGAAATATCCTTTTTATAACTGTTTTGAATCCCGGTACAAAAATAACGACACAAAAACATGATTTAAACTTAGGTATTTACTTACTGAAAAATTCTAAGCGTCAAGTTTCATTTTGCTTCAGTAATATTTATCCTAAAGACTTTCGAAGTTTCCATAGGCCGGTGCCAAGTTTTTTAATATTGTCGTCAGACGCCGCGCCGGTACGGATATTTTGGAGTTTTTACGTAAGTAATAATGTAATCGTACAATGTAATCGTGGTCACACACGAACGGGCGAGTGCACATAACACAATAAACGGTCGTTTAGTGAGCAATTCGGCACAGACACAAAGTGGTGGACGTAGTAAGCTCCCCGAGTTAGCCTCGCTGCCCAGCAGAGGCAATTAGCGACACATGACGTCGTCGGCCGCCGGAGAGCTCTCCAAATATTGCGAGCGGACACTCCTAACATTTTACAAGGAAAATGTGCAGAAAGTGACCGTTTACTATGCCTCTCGAGTTTGAAAAAGTGTAGGATGCTGTCGCCAGCGTAGCAAAGTCGCAATGCACTCCCCTACTACGGCGGAGGCAATTAGGGACATAGTTGTGAAGACGACACTCTTGTGAGACAGCTTAAAGCATGACGCCTTGAAGCTAGTTTCTGCTTAACACTTTTACAATTTTCAAGAAAATGTACAAGTGCTTTATAAAATTGAGTAAGCGTTTCGTAGAAAAATTGTCGCATGGTAGTCGCCGCTCAACGAAGGCAATTACTAGTTGCTACATGGCTACAGTTGCCAACTCCAATTCTAACTGCAGGTGGAGCTTTTATACTCACATATTCGTTTTAAATTTACATATTTTATCAGTATAGGTACTTCTATTTGCTGAAAAAGAAAATTGAAATTCATGTTACTGAAATAATTATAATTTTGTTCATAAATTGCAAATACGTATCTATTGAAGTAAATTGAACTGGCGCTCAACATCCAGAAAGCATCAATATTTATTATAACTACATAAATTGCTGTCTCAAGAAGCAGAATGCTATAAAATTATGCCGAAGTCTGATGAAAGTCGCAATAGAGTTTAAAATACTGTTCATTTAACTTCCACCAAAGTTAATGGGATAAAATTGCTCATCAATTCACAGCTGGCCTGCCTTGTTCTCCAAACAAAGAAAAAGGTTGGAACTCTGATTGGCTTGTGACAAATTAAATGGACGAAGCTGCACAATTGGTCCGCTCTACCGCCGCATTGTATAGGTAGTTACTTATGTACTAGCACGGCAGTGCACGCCAGTCCCAGCCGCACTATATCAATTAGGTCGTATTGAACGGTAGTTAGTTCCCATCAGAATGCATGTTGCCCTTTGATTGAGCAATCCACGTTTACAGACCATGATACGATTATGCTAGAACAGGACTTCCATTAGCGAGCTTTGTTGGTGTGCAATATAACATCATCATCATTATTATGATGATGAACTCTATTGAGTTCTCTCATGCTATACAATCTTCCTCTGTAACGAGCTAATCGAATCCACGTTCCGGTAGATGGGTCATCGACGGTGAAAGCGTGGAACTAATTGTTTATTGCTAGGTATATTGCTTGACTCCACGCTTCTGGTATTTGTTTAGTTTGAATTCCGAAATACTGTTACTTATTGCTGTTAACTCAATATTTGCTGACCATTTCTGCATTTGTCTTTTAAAAAGGATGTAGGCAAGCAATAAATGCAATAGATTTAACGATGGTCATATATTATTCTATATCTAAAGGCAGGCTTTCTCTTTCGCGTCTGGGACTTGTAAATAAAGCTACTATAATAACTAAACTAGATCCTACATTTATTATAGAAAAAATTGAAAATCTGAGCTTTACTTACGGTGAAAAAGCTTTATGTAATGAAAATAAAATATGATGAAGAGCAGTTTTTAGACTTCGGCCGTTTGAATTAATATTCTGGAACATGCAACGGGTAAGATTTGCTAATTTATTCTTATGACGAACGCGGAACCTGATGAATAAAAAATCGTGATTTTCTCCTCTGACAAACTCGGAATCTTAAAATCATGATGATTAGGGGTTCCGCCGTGAAAAAGGTGACAAATGAGGAAAATTTAAATGATCTGATAAAAGCGAAATAAGTTCGACGAAAACCAAGTAAATAGGAATAAGATTATTAAACTTAGCTTTACAAATTCTGAACATTCCAAACTTGGTTGCCGTAATGCTCTTCTCGCATTGGTAAATACAGGTTCATTAGTGATAACTCTATGTACACGAGTACAATGTACCTACATCTATGAATTTTATTTCTTTGGAAGCATTCAGATTTCAAGCTGTCTAAATAAATCGTTTTTCTATTTCTAACAATACACTACCAGTACAGCCGTAAATAAATAGTAGACACGAACTTCTAATCAAGACGTATTATTTTGATAGATTTCATGATTAATCGAAGTTGAGTGACTTGAGCAGAGTATTAATAGACACGGCCAAAGTAATTGGTCCCTTCCTCGGGGTCCCCACTTCCCTCACAGTTTGTTTTGTATTAAACGAAAGCACTTTCTGTCCGGTCACTAATTAGTTTTCTCTGAGCATTCGTCGTCTCCATGATGTATCCCTAAGGTCGTTTCATTTGGCTTTGTTTAATCAAAATTGCTGCTATAAGGTCAAAACCGTTAACAAATCCGGCTTAACATCGATAGGTATAAGATCATCATTATCATTTCAGCCAAAGGACGTCCGCTGATGGACATAGGCTTCGCTTACAGATCTCTAATAAGAGCGGTTTGCATCCAGCTCAATCTTGCAGTCGTAATTGTCACCCGTCCCCTATGTGAGAGGAGTTTCTACGCTGCGTTTGCCGTTATATGATCTCTACACGGGAATTTTTCGACCCACCGGTCATCAATCCTCCGTGTTTTGTACCATGCCCACTGCCATTCAAACTTGCCAAAATATAGGGTGTTTGTTGTTATGAATTAAAAGAGTGAATGTTGAATCTTAAAATAAAACTCGTTTGGTACTCGTATTACTTAGAAAAACATGAATGAATGTACAAAGTGATAATAAATTAGGTAAATGAATGTACAGAGACTACTACAATAATACAAAGTGCTAATAACTCTGTTAGCATGATAAGGACCTTCTAAGAATTCTTAACTCTTGTTAGTCATAAATTGATATCATTGATGTATGTTGACCGATGAATTGATGCAATTTTTCAGCAAAACTTTCACCTTAGTAATGCTTGCTTAGCTATGAATGCATATTAATCAATCGTCAACACTATTCAAAAAAATATTTAAATTCTATAAATACTTGACTCTAGTCATTCAGATATTTTTACAAGCGTTATATCAATTTTCAACCGAATCCAAAAAAGAGGTTCTCAATTCGACTGTATGTTTTTTTTGTATGTTACGCGATTATTCCGCAAATTATAAATTGATTTTATTGTTTTTTTTTTCTGTTTAGTAAATCATACTTTAGAGGTGGTCTCATATAAGTTTTACCGAAATCGGTTGTGCTGTTTTTGAATAATCGGCCAAGTACGAGTCGGACTCGCACACGGAGGGTTCCGCACCGCCCCCTTAAATATTTATTTTATTTTAATTTTATTATTTATTATTGAAGTGAATATAAAACTAAATATTCTGTGAAAATTTCAAGCATCTACCTGTTACCATTATTAATATAGAGCGAAAAGCGTCTAAAAAATCAGGTTTGTTGTTATAGCGGCAGCAGAAATACATCATCTGTGAAAATTTCAGCTGCCCAGCTATCATGGTTCATGAGATACAGCCCGGTGACAGACCGACAGACAGACAGACGGACAGACGGACATCGGAGTCTTAGTAATAGGGTCCCGTTTTTCTCTTTGGGTACGGAACCCTAAAAATCAACAATAATCTGAAAATGGAATACATGGGTTCGAACTATTCCAATTTTGTACGTAAAATTGTAATGATTGAAGTCACTATCTTAGCAGTAAATAATATATTAATTACTTAAAAGTAATAGCCTATGTATGAACATTTCACATCTAGAAAATATTATTTACTGATATGTTCTATCGATTCGAAAAATACTTCTCTAAAGTTGGAAACATTGGTAGCGACGCACGAAACTTCTAAATCCGAAGGGAGAGTCTGGTAATCCCTAAATCTCTCAGCCTGGTGTTTGTACCTACTTTCACTTAGGGTGCCCAACATGGTTTGGAAGACTAGGACATCACGGCTCTCAAATTATTCTGTCAGGCATTATAATCTTGAATTCTATAAAAATAGTGTTCTACGGGCATAGAGATTCAAAGTTATTATTTGCTCTAACTCTCCAGATAACGTAATGTACACATGTCTGAATACGCAGTCTGTTTGTGAAAAGAGTGAATAGTCATTAAGTCACATCATACATGTTTAGTCAAGATGTAAGAGATATGAAGGTTGTTAACTGTAATCATACCATTAAAGAGAACGTGTCCCTGCGGGAACATGCCTTCGTTGAACTGGATTTACCTGTTCTTCAACGTAATCATTATGAATTCATGAACGAAATAAAGAAAATATTTAAGTGTCTATTTACTGCGCAAAGTACAGCACAATATCTCTTTATGAAAGGATTATTTATTCTACCATCATGAATAGGTAGCTACTAGTGTTGAATAGAAGAAATCAGTCGTGCAAGCATTAGCCTGCCAGAGCCTGGCTTTGTGATTACGAGTAAAGCGTAGAGCGATGGGGGAACTCCTGCCCCACTAACCCGGTAACCCGCATGCCCAAGCAAAAACCTCTCGGGCTCTACTGTATTGCCGAACAAATAAACGCGAATGTGTAAATATTCCAGCTGAATGTCCAGCGCGGCCGCAAACGCTACAGTTGACTGTACGACCACCGATGAATGATTTATGACCTGCTTTATGATACGACCTGCGGCAGATTTTAAAACATTGTTAACTTCGCTTCTGGGGCCTTAGTTATGAAACTTTTATTTTATAGTGTTCCATTTGAAATTTAGATTGGGTGTGCCGTTGGAATAAAAAGTTTGAACGTATTTTTGACTCCATGAAGTACTGAAATGACCCAGCATATTTGCAAGAAATAACAAGGAGAAGGGCATAAAGAGCGCTGATTTTATGACGTATGTCATATATTTTATGATGTATATCTCTTGAATGTAGATTTTGGAGCGGTATGCGTAGCGTAAGATGTGCACCCTACATAATAGACAAACGACCTTTCAAATCGCTTCCAAGAAACTTTATCAGAAATCTTAGTCGGACGAGTTATGTGAAACAGAGAACTTCCTACGACTGATAACATGATGATGTTGATGATGAAAGTATCAGCCAATCACACGGAAAACATTTGTTTGTGCGAAATAGAGTGTGGAAGTAACATTTTCCGGTCGAGTGACACATTGTACACTTTATTGTGGTGCTAGGCATGCCTGGCATTTCCGTATTGGAAGAGAAGCAAAGTCAGGTATACCGTAATACAACGTGCTAGTCTACGTTCCGTTATTATTATAGCTTTAAATCTGTAGGTTGTAATTCTGCAAGGTACACAGAGGATATCATCAAGACCGCAGGTTCGCGCTGGATGCGAGCCGCTTCCAACCGGTCTTATTGGAGTATAGCTATGTCCAGCAGTAGACGCCCAATGACTGAAACGACGACGACGAATTCTGCGAATACTCTGCTGAGATTACTAGATTAGCTCAAAACCAAAGTTCGTATAGGCTGAGTGGCTAGCCCTGGTGTCAGAGTTTTTAGGCCTCCTGAAGGCCTCTGACATGGCTAAACGGTTAAAACAACCTGGGACCCAAACTTATCCGTACTCTCTTAAAGAATCGCTTTAGCCGTCTAAACTAGGGTTGGTTATCAGTTACGGATAGAAAATCGTTGTTATGATACTAATTACGACGGAATACATATTTAATGGCACATTAAAATAGAGCTTATGGGTATAAGTTCTGTTTTACTGTGCCTTATGCCCTAGTTTCGTAGACGGGTAAAGCGATTCTTACTGGGTAGCAGTGGATTAAAGTAGGCTGTAACGATGACGATGGTCATGAAATCAAATTTATATCTGTTCCTGCTTACTTTTTGTCCACATTTCAAACAAAACACAGAGATCTTGTTAATGCACGTAACATAAGAGAAGCCCTAACGAGAATGTATGGGCTATTTATTTGGTCGGGCTTCCTACGTGCCCTGAACTCTGGCCACGTAACAACTTCCATATCTGACGCTGGACACCTTGTACATAATAAATTCTGTTCAATAATACACAACAGCGCCGGAATATAAAGCAAGCTTCATAGAGCTATTTCGAGCATATTGTCTTTGGATGTATGTATGAATGAATGTTTGTAGAGTCCATCTGCAGAGATGCAGTCGTAAAATCAACACATGTTGCACACTTGCGGCGACGAAAACATATGGCTTTCTAAACCCATTTCGTTGCGTTCAAAATGGTCTGTTATACCCACACAGTTTTTCCGTCCCCTATATAAAATTGATGACACGTAGCTTTTGTAAGGGATGGAGTAATGTGGGTCACGGCCGCCTACTATTGCGCATGGAAAGAAGCCCTTAGGCCTAACTTGGCCCATTATTCTTAACTTGAAATGTCAATGAGCGCTCTGGAAAAGTTTATAATTAACATCGAGGAAAATGTTTAGAAGAAAATATCAAACGTTTCTTGTGTAAGAGGGACAGTGTTAACTTTCTTCAAAGCAATTTAGTTTCTTAGCAACCTAATCATGGGGAAAAGATTAATAATGTGTCACTAATAGTAACGCTAATCACTGACTGGTAACGGTGTAGGCTGGGGGTCATCATTATTTTTTTTAAACACGAATATAATTTGAAAGAATTCAGCTATGATATTAAATTTTTAGTTTATTACTTTCAGAGTATTAAAAAATTAAAGTAGGAATAATAATCTTAAAACTCAAGCTTTCAGCTGTGTACCTATTCATGAAATAAGATGTTTCTTTAGTCTTTTGTGATATCAGACTTGTTTTATCTTTTTGTTCTCCTCTTTTAATTACGAAAACGGTATGTAGTCTAGTAGCACTATACCGAGTAAAGTGCTTTATTTTCATGATTCAAATTATTCAATGGTAAATAATTTAGTAAGGTACAAAAATTATACTAAAAAAAGTTGTTTCTTCTGAATTCGCTTGTATTTTACTTTTTAGAAAACTAGCACGTGCCATATAACTTACGTCGATTTTTGAGTCTACTCATATCATACCATACCGTAGGATAGTTATGGTAAATTCCGCATGCACCCCACAGTTCATGTTTCTATGTTGGTTTTGGTAACTTAGCGCGAACTATATAACAGAACGTGATTAGCTAATTTTCTTTCTGTAAAACAGTGCGTACCGAAGTTGGCGGACATTTATTGACAATAATACTTAATAATTATTATATTTTTCCTTTATTGCAGCATCCCGGCGAAAACTCAGCGAATACATTGAACATTACGAAGGGCTCGACTACGACACCGACGCAGTTCACTTACAGCACACGCGGTCGCGCAGATCCACCGACTCCCCCCGTGACCTCAAACTTTCCTTCCGTGCCCACAACAAGAGGTTTCACTTGAGGCTGAGGAGGGACTTGTCGGCTTTCAGCGATGATTTCAAGGTGAGGGACTGGTTAAATCACTGTTTAGCCTGTAACGTTTCATTGATTAGATGTTACTGATGATATGTTATATTAGTTACTAGCAACCCGCCCTCGCTTCGCTTCTGGTACCAATTAATATGAAAAATAATTATAGACCGTTTTATTCAGGGGAAGGCCCCTTGAATCATTATGTTCATTAATGAAATCAGCTTTAAAATCCGTTGCGTAGTTTTACAGGTCTAAGCGTAGATATGTCGGGAAGCTTGTTTTATGTAGAGAAGATATCTGTTTAAAAAATTTCGTCGAATACTTGACCGATTAAAGGTTTCTAATGTCTTAATATTACTTTACTAATACATGCTGTATTGTGCATTGACGAATACGTTCTAATTCCTTCTTTTGTACAGGTGGAAGGCTCACAGGGTCAGCTACATGACGTTGATACATCACACATCTATCATGGCGAGTTGACAGGTAAGCTTAGCTGTCCATTTATCGTATGCTATCCATCACAGCGAAATTGAAACTCTATATACAATACAGTATTACTTGTAAACTCTGGTGTAATCTTCGATTTTTTATGACCGCAACCCACATATCAAACGTGTTTTAAAACCTGTGAACGGAGCAAACAAAGGTGAAGAAAGCTTCAGAAGTTTAGAACGGCGCGGAACGCTAACACACTGACAAGACAGGCGAGTTACAGCAAACTTAGTTGGTGGCGTGCGGTGGAGTGACGGCCGCAGCTCGCGCCCGCCGCCCATTGTACACCCAGCGCCGAGGACACCGGCGTTATCTACACCCAAGATAGACGTCATTGTTCGCCCTCACCCCGAGGGAAAATTTAATAAGTCCACGCTCGGAGTATGTCGACCGCTATTGTGATCGTCTTTAATCAAACAAAAGCCGAACGCTAACCTCGCTGCGCATCTGCCCCCACTCCGGGATTTCCGCGTTTATAACATTAATAATTCCTCAAAACCACTAAAACATTTCTTTCTGCAATTACTGGCGGCGGGACCGCATCAAAGTCCCGGCTAATTGGGAGCTTTCGGCAGCCTCTTGACTTTTAATGTTGGCTCCGGAGCTCTTCCGACTAACCTACGTGCAATGTAAATAATTGTTTAAACCAAAATTTCTCTCCTCGGTACCGTCCTCCACCCCAGTAAATATGCAAAACGGGTGCCTTGGAATTTGTTTCCAGTCAGTCAGAGCAATGGATTCAGTCGAAGAATTCCTGTTGATGAAATTGCGACATTTTATTGTCGTTATGGAGTTGCGGGACTGACGTCTCGGAATTCCCTTCGCACTGCACGAGCTTTTTTCTGTTACACGATTTTCCTTATATTCCAATACTCGAAGATTATAAAGTTGGAGATAGACAGTCGAGTGTGAGAGCATGACTGTGTATTTGTATGTAAGCAATGCGTGTCGATGTAGCGGTCGGTGTGTGGTGTGGTCCGATGCGGTTGTTATGATCGTGAAAGTTTGGAACAGTGTAAATGGATAAAGTTGTGCGGAGGGCCGGCCGCATCGATCGCAGTTCGTCGCCCTACTTACGCCGGTCTCCGATGCACTTATCCGCCGAGTTGCAACCGCGTTTTGCATACAAAACCTCTGCAAGAGCCCTTACCTTACACACTTCACTGCTTCCGCTCTGAGGATTTGTTTTCCCTGATACTTAAAACAATGCGGCTGTTTATAGCAAACATATTTTTTTAAAAGATCCAAATTGTCACAATGATAAAATGTCCTGAAAAAGAATCGATAACACATTTGACGGTATTAGCCTATTAGCATCAGAAAGCATAGTTCTTGTTAGTTGGAAAAAATCTAAGATTTGACCTTGAAGTCTTTTGCCAGTACATATTTTCATTGGATACATATTTACTTTATGATACTGAAACTTGTTTAGTTAGTTGGCAAATTATTTGTTTATGTGAATTTCGTAAATGGCGGGACGACTTTTATACTCGTTAAACTTAAGCAAATATGAATTACTATCCGATGTTATATTTCATTAATTTATGTTTAATTTTTTGCCCTCGTGAAATTAATTTGGATAGAGTTCTTCATAAAGCATCTCTACAATAAATCACATAATTGCAGTGGGCTATCTAAACTTTCTTGGACATTGTAAAAACCACCAGTCAGGCTCTTCACAAAGTGTCGAGTTTTTCTGCCGGCGCCGTAGCTGTTTTTAAATACTAAAACATTTTCGGAGTCCTGCGGTTTTCGCGGAAAGCATTTCTCGTCTCTTGTCGATTCCCTCACCGTAACTTTGTAATTTCCTCGCGCTGGAAATACTCGGCTTGGCTGTAATTATGCTGATATGTTTAGCGTTAATGGTATTAAAATATTTGCTTTTGGTGTACATTTTGATTAACGTTTCGCGTTGCCTACTCACCTTTCCAGCTTCTTGAATTACAGTATATTATTTGGATGATTACTTTGCACACCTACTTAATAATATAAAGGTAGGTACTTCTTATCTTAGAAAATCAACTGTTTATGCTGAGTAATATAGGGGTTATTTATAGTTGGTATGTTAGCCTGGTTGCTACGATATTTTAAACCTAATGCAAAAGTATTGCACTTGCCTATCAATTACTTACTGCCCTCTAGAAAAGCGTTTTTCTCTGAATGACTTTGGTATTGTTTATCAACGTTTTCTTTTTTAGCTACATTTCTGGGTACTACGTAGAACGTAGGCTATCAATTTTATTGAGTACATTTCCTCGCTGTTGCCATTCTAGGGCCGGGTGACCCTGTCCATTCAATACATCATTGTCTTGACGGAATTGGTGTGAACCAACCTGGACTCTATTGTCTCACTCAAATAATCGATGTTAATTCGTCACAATGTCTTCAATTAATTTGATTTTAGCTATCCATTACGTTGTGTGCTTTATTAGTTTTGTCATTTCCTTATTGACTTCAATTTTCTAGCTTCTTTTCGTTTAGTTTGCATGCGTCTTCATTTATTATTCCTTGAAAGGTACCAGGAAAAGCTGTTGCAATACATTGTTTATTCAACTTCAAAGGAAACATTTAGTGCCATTTCCAAGGCATATGTCAGTGGAGCATGCAATCATTGATCGAACCGTGGCACACACCCGCAGGCTACATGTAGATACCAGCAACACTCATATAAGCGATATGGGCCATATCTTTCGCGAGGGGTGTCGGTGTCATGCTTCCGGACGTTTGACGACTTCGCGAACTTCAGAAACTCGAGCCTTACACATGTAGGTGGGTACAAGTAACCTCTGAAAGTTTTATCTTAGATATCCAGATTTACAACTTCAGAGTATTTTTGATAAGTTTAATATCAACATGTTGCGTCCCCATTTCTAAAGTAGCTCTGGAAAATACCACACGCGTAGTGTCAATTTTATATTTAAGTTCCTACATATATTATTTCGATCTAATTCAATATGCTTATAAACATATCGCTATGAACTGTTCCACTATGGGTTTATAGACCCTACTTCGTGTATCTAATTGAAATGTTAGATGCAGGGTGTTTCACGTTAGCTATGAACGCTATTCTATTAACCATCCCCCCAGAGCCCCAGTGGTACGGAATGAATCATCCTCGCCACTGAACACTGCTATTCATCTACCCTTGTTATTAATTTACCTGTAATTTCAACCCATAACGCGTTTGTGACACGACACCCCCCGTAGTTTATTCAAGTTTTACGACTCTCATTCTTCACTATCAAGCAGTAAAGTGTTAAATTTAAGTTTTATTTGGAATATTTTCTCGTTTATTACCAGCCGTTTCAACTGTAACATATTCTTTATTTCGTGCATGCTTTCAGATTGTTAAGTTATGTATTGAATTGTTATTTTATCTACGTGTTTGACGTCATATACTGTCTTATTAATTCAGTAAAAGTAACTCAATATAGACGCTCAGACATCACAATTCGATCAATTTATACCTAATGGATTCTTTGAATAAAATATCAGCAAATCTAGCTGTAACAACCTACGTTCATACAACCTGCTTCACGATTTAGTCGACTATTTACATTGGGCATTTTGGTGGGTGTGGAAAACTATCATACGTATTTCCGATCACGCAATATCATTGTGCTAAGAACCTTTCATTCATGTTACGGTACTCGTTCAGTAGGCCTGCAGTAATGAGGTTTTATACGTAATCCAGTTCGATGTTCGACGTTTCAACGGTTCTATAAATAAATTTTTATGTAGGTACTGTATATGGACTGAGAGAATCCGTTATTCAGTCTAACAGGATGTCGCGAGGACACTTGTTGGAGTTATCAACAAATCCGAAAAATTGGTCGATGTAGTTAACTTTAAAACCCATTGTGGCACGTGTACGTTCATGAGTATAATTCTTATCGTGTTTTGATTTGATTAATGTATTCATTCGACGCTTGAATAATCGTGACTAAATCATACTTCCTTTACTTGAAACTCAATCGTGTTCTATTTCATTCATGTCGTCGTTCGTCGTTTCAGTCATAGGACGTCCACTGCTGGACATAGGCCTCCCCTAAAGATCTCCAATAAGACCGGTTGGTAGCAGCTTGCATCCAGTGCGATCCTGCGGTCTTAATGAGGTCATCCGTCCACGTCGTGGACGTCCTACGCTTCGCTTGCCGGTACGTGGTCTCCACTCGAGAACTTTTCGACCCCATCGGTCATCAGTCCTCCGTGCTATGTGTCCTGCCCACTGTCATTTCAACTTGCCAATCCGCTGGGCTATCTCGGTAACTTTGGTTCTTCTACGGATCTCCGCATTCCTGATTCGATCCCGCAGAGAGACTCCGAGCATAGCCCTCTCCATAGCTCGTTGGGCTACTTGGAGCTTACTAATAAGGCCCATAGTGAGAGACCACGTTTCTGTGCCATAAGTCATCACTGGCAACACACACTGGTCGAAAACTTTCGACTTTGGGCGCTGAGGTATGTCGGATGTGAGTGTTTCTTGTTTCATTCATTCTTGTGATTGTATCAAAAGGGCTCATACCGCAGTTTTACTAGGTGTTCCTAGACGATCACCGAAGGTAAAGTTTGGTACGGTCAGTGATGTACCACCCCCGTGTAAAGTTGCGAACCTCTATTGTTAAACCGTTTAGCTATGCCTGAGGTCTTTGAGCGGCTTAAAAACTCCCGATACCAGAGCAAGCCATAAACAGACGGTAACTAGACTTATACAAACTCACCTTATCTGAAAAGAACTCCAGTTGCTCGGTGTCGTTTTCCTGTAGCAAGGGATTACAGATATAAATCGCGCGGCTTTGCATTACACAAATAGACGAGATAGTGAGGACGGCGCGGCTGCGACTTTATCATCAAACGATCCGGAACAATCACGGCGGCGCGGCGCTATCCATCCGTCATAGGATCATTGGCGTAGCGTAGTAGCCGACCAGGATTTTATAGCTATTACGGTGCTGTGATGGCCTATATATGCGTTATTTTTATAATGGGATGTTTCCACAGATGGAACATAATTTTTAGGGTTCCGTACCCAAAGGGAAAAACGGGACCCTATTACTAAGACTTCGATGTCCGTCTGTCCGTCTGTCTGTCACCGGGCTGTATTTCATGAACCGTGATGTATTTCGGTTGCCGCTATAACAACAAATACTAAAATGAATATTTAAGGGGGGCTCCCATACAACAAACCTGAATTTTTAGACGTTTTTCGCTCTATATTAATAATGGTACCAGGTAGATGCTTGAAATTTTCACAGAATATTTAGTTTTATATTCCCTTCAATAATAAATAATAAAATTAAAATAAAATAAATATTTAAGGAGGCTCCCATACAGTACGGAACCCTCCGTGCGCGAGTCCGACTCGTACTTGGCCGATTATTTCTCGATGTAACGGGAACCTGAAGGGTATGAAAGCAGAAGTGACACTCTCCACTTTTACTGATTTTGATGAAAACAAACCTGTCGAAATGCTGTCAAAACAAAGTTGGCTATCTCTTGGTTTTGTTGTAATCACCAGTTTTTAACTTTCTAGTGGGAACAGACGTATTATAAAATAAGTAATAACTTCAAAGATCGCTGTCTGCGTTATTAGTTAAATTAATCCAGGAAAAAGTGGAACTTTGCTGCTACACCCGTCACTAATTTGGCACGAAACTGTCGCAAACTTTTCCGTCCCTTGGTTGCCTGGAAGAGATCACCCATTAATTGGGTATATCATGGTACGGAATATTAGTTCGCACATTCAGGGTTAAGCTCATAGTAAATATCAATGATTATAATTGTAATCTAAAATATGGCCACTTTATAGAAATACTTACCTACCTTTTATAGAAATACTTCTAAAGATGAAATGGTTTTAATTTTATAGTGCATCCCAGCATCCCAAACCATATTTATTTATCCCAAAGAGTTATTTTTGTGATAAACATTTCAAAAATTCATCGCAAATACAGGACTCGAACCTGCGTCTTCGGATCACTAGCCGGACGCTCTCCCAACTGAGCTAATTCACAGTCCTAACTTTGCGTCGAACTTGTGAAGTGTTTATCATTTTAACCAAATTAATTATTGAAATGTTTATCACAAAAATAACTCTGACTTATAAAGATCTAGAGAGAGGAAGCCTTCTCTCTACCTTTCTGTGGTAATATAAGCGTAGATAGGAAAACATTGGAATAGAGTGACGAAGGAAATGACAGATTTATAAATAAACTCTTGATTGCTCAATATGCGTAAATATCCATACGGGTATCGTCAATTTGGAATAGCTATCCGGTTACAGTCCGTGACTCAGTTACAAATTGGAAAATCTGAATCTCGAATGAGTAAGACGCAACTTATGCAAAAGGGACAAATCATTATAAACATACGTCCGTAGAAGAAATTCAAAGGCTTATGTGAATCCGCCAACCCGCACTGGGCCAGCCTGGTAGATTTGGCCCAATCACCCTTCGTGGGTAGGCCTATGTTCAGCAGTGGACTATTTAAAGTCAAGTACAGTATAATGGATGCTCTTCGATCGATCTTATTAAACCGATACTTATTATATCTTCTTTGCCGATACTACCTCTATATAGGCACATATTAATTCATTCACTATAACTATTGCTGTTCTTTAAGCATAAACTTGTTACTAGTTTTATTTAATGGCCAACATTAAACTATACTACTATAATTTTGTTTCAAGTAGGATGTGTCCTTAATAAATAATGATCGAAAATAATTTATGTTCTGTCTTTCTAACGGTATCGATAAAGTAATTGTCGGCCTACTGTAATAAATCATTCATTCCTTTCGATCGTTTCTTTGCATTATTATAGTGGGATAAAATAGTGTTTATATGAAGTTGCGTAGGTATCTACAAGAGTTCCAGTTATCATAGGCTGTAAACATTTTATTTGAAATCACTATTTATGTAATTTCTTTACGTTAATGAATAAGTACCTACATGTTGTCTTATATCTTTCCTATTTCAACTCTGTCGGCACATACCTACTGTATGTTACGTCTAGCTGATTAGAGGTACTCGTCTAAAATTCTTTTGTAGGTAATATTATCTAAATAATAAACTGAAACATCAAATAAAACTTCAGTAAAGCATTCAGGATTAGGTGACTAAATCCCTTAAAAGTCCTTAAAGGAATGCTTTGTTAATGATATGAGTACTGATAGCATAACATGAAACCGCAAATAAATCATACATAACAATATAGAACTAACATTGAAATATGTTCTGTCTAATAAAGAATCGTCAAAATTGGATTACACTCTCACCCGAGTAAAAAGAATACACCGTTGAATTAAGATCCTCCTCTTGCCATCCTTTAAAATTACAAGCTGGGTATTGTATGTCTCATTAGAAGTCTTAACCACTGAAGGTGATCTTTCCCAGGTAACCAAGCTCGTCTAGAAATTTACACCAAAGTCAATAAAGACCGATTACATCGAATAAGCTACCCGAGTCGACCCACATGACGCGGCCGTGTAATTAGCTAGTCCATAACGCAACGTCGATCGACGATCGGCAAGTAATGCGATGGATAATGAAGATGCGCTCGGGCAGGAAATCACGGCGGCTATCGGTGGCCGGCTCACGTTGCCAGGATGTGGCGATCCCCCAGGTTGTAGTGGCCTTTTGCGCCTATTATTATCCATTTACTCGTAGGTATTTATTAGCTCAGCTAGAGGTTTAATTACGAAAGCTTAATTAAATTTCTACCAGGATTTTATGATAGGTAGTAAGTAGTACATACGTCTCGATTGTTTAATAGGGAAGTACCTCATGACGGAGCTCTAGGATTTGTGCTAGTTCTTTATTCAAATTAAAGAAAAGTGTAGGACCTCTCTCTTATTAGTGAATTGCTATACTAACGGTTGGGTCCGTCTTGAAAAACTATGGCGGGGTCAATGACGAGCTGCTTCTACAGCACTGATTTCGGCTTTGTTAAAGGCTGTGGTAATAGGAAGTATGTACTGGATTAAAATTAAATAAAGGATGGAAACAGGGTTGGTTAGCACGTCAGTGTCAAGCGCATTTCAGTCCAAGCAAGGAATACTTATAATATATGATGGTTGCGCTTACCGACTAACGAGCAATTCGTTTGTCTCTGGTTTAAGTCGCATAAATACACATTGAACATGGGCCATTTACATAAAAGTTGGCTACACAGCCAGTAGAAACTGACTACAAAAATACACGTATACGCACGTATTTACAAGATAAAATGTTCTTTTACAGATGATCCTCAGTCCAAAGTGTTCGGCTCGGTAACGGACGGCGTGTTCGAAGGCAAGATTATATCCCAAGATGGGTCTTTCTACGTGGAGCACGCGCGCCGGTATTTTTTGCCGAACAGTACCCGCACTCGGGTCCACTCCGTCATCTACAAGGACGGCGACGTCAGCGACCCCTACGCAAATCGGAGACATGGTAAGCTGGAACAGGTTATATTATATTTTAACAGGTGTCTTCCCACGGTGAATGAGTTGCGGGTCTCAGAATAATTACTAAGTCCTTATTCAGAGTTGCGGATGATCATGAACAACCACGCAAAGCACAAACCAACCACGACGAAAAATGTATGTCTTCCTACGATTCACGGACTGACAAGCCATGATATCCTCAACTTGTTGTCTTGACTGTACATCAGTGAAAAGGTGACGATACTGCCAAAAATCATAGGCACACGTAAACTGACTCCATAAAAAGTCGCGTAATAAAGAGGAAAGCAGTACCTAACTTCTTTTTTGTGATAACTATGTAATGTAACAAAGACGAGGTGTATACCATTTTTTCTGTTAAAATGTGTTACCTCACAATTTTTGTAGCTGTTTTAAGTTAGGAAATTTATATCGTGCTCTACGTGGAAAGGGTTTTAGGTTTTAACGTTGTTTGTGTATAATCTTCGCGGCGAAAGGTTTCAAGGAACCCTTCTTCAGCAAATGCCTATATTGTTTGATCAGGATTTAAAATGCTCCAAGATAACTTCAATTTATTCACTGCATCAGCATGTAAACACATGCTAAGCGATATTATAATAACAGAATAGTTGAAAACGTTTTTGCTTTTACAAATGTTACATTGAGGTAGCTTAAATTGTGGTTTCTGTTTGTACAATTTAAAGATACACAATATAACGTATGTGCCCACAATGAGACTTTCTAATCAGAGAATTGCGCTCTAGTACGACAGTTAATTAGAACTAGTCTACGAAAACAATTAAAACCATCCGGTGCTAATTTTATAGATTCCTGTCGCAGTCACGTTGCGTCATTCATCCAAGATTGTCACGGTAGCAAATCTTACACGGAAAAGTTTAAACGGCACTTCAGTCACAGTCTGCGCCGAATAAAGCAATTATGTGTATTCCAATCCTATTTCACGGTACCTAGATGTACAATCAAGTTGTGTTCCAAACGTGCAATAACGTAATTAACTGGCAGGAACTCGTAACTTTACTACGTGCAGTTTGGGAACCAGAAAATGGGTGAAACGGGAGTGCAGGCACTATTATAATTTGATTGAAATTGTCCACATTTTACAGTTAGTAACCTTGCTAAATACTCGCCCGTGTCGCCTACAATTTTTCAGAACTATACTGCAAGACGGGCAGAGCTCAGGTGCAAGGTTTATACAACTTCTGCAGACGTGAGATGGCATTATAAAGTTTGATTAAATTGCAGATGTTGCTAGTATTTTCTTACGTCTCTGGAGGAAATTTTGCTACAGAGTCGCAGAGTAAATGGATTGCACGCCACGCAAGGTCGTTTAACAAACTTTAATCCCATTTGCTCGGAGCGCTGTCAACGGCCGATTGCAACTCTGTTTTCATCGGCGAATGCGCACTAATTTATTGCCGAATGCTTGGACCACTTTGGATGCGATAACTTATTTTCTTGTTCGTTAATTTTAACCAATTATACTTGCCAGCCAGTTTTGGAGTATAGATCACTGATACAAACGATACACTACAAAGCAGCAGGATAAATTCTACGTGTGGCGCATAGAATAAGAACTAAACATTCTTCTGAGGTGCGACGTTATGGGGTATGTAAGCGCGGGTATTGACATATTGAAGTAATCGGTCAAGTGCGAGTCGGACTCGCGCACGAAAGGTTCCGTACCGTACGGGAGCCCCATTCCTCTTGCCGTTATAAATAGCGAGCAAAAAACTCCTAAAACACGTTTGTTGTATGGGAGCCCCCCTTAAATTTTTTTAATTCTGTTTTTAGTATTTTTTGTTATGGCGGCAATAGAAATACATCATCTGTGAAAATTCAGCTGCCTAGCTACCATGGTTCATGAGATACAGCCCGGTGACAGACAGACGGACATCGAAGTCTCAGTAATAGGGTCCCGTTTTTACCCTTTGGGTACGGAACCATAAAAACAAAAGAAACCGCTATGAGTTATCACGTTGAGCGTTGCATGTCACCTCTTATGTAGCTCATTTTTGGTATCATAAAAAATCTTGCCAAAAAATTCTGCTCCAATATCTAACGTATTCCCGGTTGTATCGTAGCGCACTTAGGTGTGCACGTGCACAAATGTCATCAAAGCAACCCAAATACCGCTTTACATATTCATTCGTCCGTAGCTCTGCTGTAGGCTGCGCCGGAATGGTAATTTCGCGTCAACAACACCGCCCCGCCTGCCGAGTTTGCATTTTTGTCGTTTCAACTGTTGTAGATGCAATTTGGTTACAGTTCCTTATCTAACTCAGTAAGTACATTAGATTGTTGCACTAGGTTTCAGATAGAGTCAGACAAATTATTGTAGGTTAGTGAATTCACATTTATGGTAATATTACTTATCGATTCAGTCTAGAATCTAGACTCTAGATGTTATACAATTGCATGAATGTGTTTCTTGAAAGGCTACCTTAGATCGAGACAACTAGGGACAATAGGTACTTCCATACGTGTAAACCTCTCTGCTACGTTATATGACCAAAATCTATTGCTGTAAGTTTACAGCTTCACCCCGCAAAAACATACTGTCAGTATTAAATTCGTAACTCGTCCCGAGTTATAGTGTCTGGATAGACTTATTAAGCTCATCCTTGAATAATAAATTTAACATTACTTGACTCGAATAGTAGAATGTACCAGGAACTGCATGTACCATCACGAACGAAACTAAATTGTTTGACATAGTTTTAGGATTTCGGTGGGCGGGCGGTGTAGAGATAGTATAACATTGCGTTTAATCTCTATGGCTTTCACTACCCCATGTGCACCAGCTAATACAATAAACCTTGGAGAAGTGACGACTGTTTGAGCTCAAGCACTGACGTCCACGGTTCGCCGTATCTCGCCCTGCACAGTTGCAACGCAACGACCCACCTGAATATGCGAAACTCCACGGAATCGTATAAACGCAATCCCCTTCCCCGTTCCACGTTTTGTGAGTTTGCGAGGGCGTGCCGTGGGTAGGGAACCGGCTTTAAACAACATTCGGTTACATTAATAACATTCATAACGATATTGATTAGGTCTCACCACAAGATATCTAAAAATAGCGTATTTCAGATCGTATTGGGAATAGTAAATAAATTGGCTAAATAAGTATATTTATTCTCTTTGACGATATTTGATATACGTAGTCGTTCGTCAGTTTTCTCAATCGTATTCAATCAAGGTCCCTAGACACGAGAATTTCTGCCTTTCATATCTGAAAATTACGTTTGATCGGAAAATAAATGTATTGAGTAAACAGGAAGGGTCGCGTTTGTAGCTACATTTGTTTTCATTGGGAGTTATTGAACAGACCCACCCGGTCCCTTCGCTAAGCGTCCTCTATGGAGCTTTTATTTGAATATGAAAGACTCAATCGACCCCTTCAAGGGATTTGTTTGTAGCTTCGACTGTCCATTTAACCATAACATAACATTTTAAAAGTTTTATATTCTTGGAGAAAGTTTGAGGGATGCTGTGAATGTTTAACGCTCGCGGCTAAAATCTAAAATTGCAACCGAATAATTTTAGAAACCCGCACGTTGTACGCCGTACACCGCCCCGAGCTATTAAGCTCCGTGTAAAATGTAGCTACTCGTACTTTTGCGAACATTAACATGTCGAGTTGAAAAGCCTTCGCAACACCCGCTTTACACGAAATCTTCGCTCAGCATCACTAATTTAATTTGGCATAACTCGCAAGATCCTCATTTCGCTGCATAAACAGCATATAGGTACCTATAGATACGACTTTGTAAGCTCTCCTCGGGTATATTAATTTCGACAGCTCCATAACATCGATTCCTTTCCTGCTTAGGTGTGATAACGTAAATTCTGTGGAGAAGCTCGTTTGCATAGCGAGACTCCAAGAAGTCTTTTTCTTAGAAAAGTGCTTCGTTCAAGAGAAATTTGTTTATTCAAGCTGTTACAGGAAAAATAAGGAGTAGAGAGAGAGATGAGAGGGACCTGACAATGGGATCGGTAGGATGTCGATTTTTTTTAAAGTCGTACTTATTACCAAACATTGTCGTTGGTAGGTAAACCGAGATAAGAACGAAAATGTAAAAATAACTTAGCACCAGCGGGTTTCCGGTAGTTATCCGTGCAATTTAATTTACTAGTTATTTCCTGTTAACTTAACCGCAGCTTATTATATATTCTTTGCCGCAGCTTTGATAACGTATGTAATTGCCCTAATTTATTTGTTTTCAAATTAAACTATTACTTTGAACAGTCTTATTATGTAGTTGTATTCAATGATGTATACACCGAATCAAAATACTTGGCGGCTGGGAAGTTAGCTAACATCACAACCGCTGAGAGGTTTGATTTGGCCTATACTATCTATAGTCTGACCGTTTAACTGAGTCCTCGTCTGCGCGGGTACAGGGGCGCGGGGGTAGACGACAAAGGGGGATTGAGACAGGTGCGGGCGGCGGGTCCGCGCAGGCGAGGACTCAGTTAAACGGTCAGCCTATAGTTAATAAACGAATACTACTTGTAACTGTTACCTTGACTACTCACTTGAAAAACTACTTACCTATATTGAATCAAATTCACTAAAGCAGCCATGTAACAAGAAAATGTTCACAAACACCAAATAAAACAAGCACATTTCGATACTTGTTATCACAACGTAACACCCGCAGAGCTAAGTACAAGAACCTTGCCAAGTCATGTTCAGTTCGCCTTGAGCCGAAATCGTATTAGGCATTAATGGTTATTTCCACGTTATGATGTGAGCATTAAATATTGCAGCTTGCCAGCGGATTGGCAAGTTGGAATGGCAGTGGGGTACATCGGACGAAAGACTGATAACCGATTGGGTCAAAAAGTTCTCGAGTAGAAACCACGTACCGGCAAGCGTAGAACAGCCTCCAGCAAGGTAGACGGATGACCTCGATCGTGCTGGTTGTAAACTATTACGTCAAACTGATAATAGGACGTAAGAACATATGGTCGAACAGCTATTTAACCCCAACGCGATATAGTCATATTGCGATTTAGTCTTAAAGTCATATCTGCTGCCTAGTAAAATAGAGATGTAGTCGTAAAGCTCCTAACCCTACTACTGAACAAAATCTAATTTACACTGTTACCCAAGCAGGATTTAGGGGAGGCCTCTGTTCAACAGTGGACGTCCTATGGCTGTAATGATGATGTTTAAAGATTACTGCTCGAATTAAATTACTTGAATATCGTATTTGTGCACTTGTAGCCGGGAGGCATTAGTGGGATGTGGGCCGGTAATTTCCGCTATCTGCCGACCGCTTACCCGCGTGCTCTGGGAGCTGCTGGCTTCTTTACCTACCAGGAATTCAAACTGGGAATTTGTAATATTATGTTCTAATTTATTTATAGGAGATGTTTAACAGACGTTTGTTTATAGTGGACGCCCTATGGCAGAAAAGAAGATGTTCTAATTAGCTATGATGGTTTGTAGCCGAGGTATCTCTACTAGTGGAGTATCTCTACATAAATATCGCGAGGATTTGGGTTCCAATCCCGGTCCCGTAGGTACTAGTTTTTTTATTTTATTTATGTACGCATTTTTATTGTCTTATCGGCGACCAACCAACCCGCAACAGGGCCGTGGTTCATGTAAACCAGTCGTAAAGCCTGTTATCAACAGTGAACTATAAAAAGTTAATAGGTACATACAGAATAAAATGAATGCAATCAATTCCTACCTTTACTTAATTTTCCTCATTCAAGCTATTAATCTACCTATTTATTTCATAATTGAGGAAAAGTGAGAATAAATAAGTTTAGGTGGTAAATATTTGCGAATTGGGTAGAATCAGGAAATTCGATAAACCTGAGGGTCCTGTATTCCCTAGAGGCAAAAGAAAGATTTATCGACGATCTGCCAATATGTATTGTATACGCAATTACGCATGTACGTAGGTGGTGTCTTCATTATTTATTTTGTTCGTGTAGTTAAGGTAGTTGTGATATTAATAAATAGTAGATTATGTACCAAGAAAACCAAGTGGTGTCTTATATTATGATATAGATAATACACGAGTACCAATGTACAACTTGCACAATGTAGGTACATGTGGCATGTTTTATTTTTAGTTACTTACCAACAACTTTTGCAAATGGAGCAGATAAACGGAAAACCCATATTAATCCGTTATAATTGAAGGAAAATCAACAAGTTAGCCTCCACGTATAGCTTAGTTCTATTTGCATGCTAACAAAGACTTTATAAAATTGCTCGTCAGCTCCCCGCACGTAATCCGGCGGATGGCGCAGCAGTCAGGAGCTTCGTTAAAATGCAGCGCACCGGATGCGAAACGCCAATGTGCACTAACACGACACACGGACTGAAAAAAATAATCCACCATACAGCACTTTTTAATTTTAAAACCCGAGCTTTTTCGTTTGCATTGTGCTTTTCCATGCGTCATTTATGAATTCCTGCCTACCGGCTACCGGATTCGACGTTCGTGCATAGCCTTACCACAGTGCGACATGTTTTGATCTATCATTGCCGCAATCTTAATGGAGCCTTCAGGCAATTCTAAAAACAAAACCTAATGGCTTCCTGCCCACATTTTCAACAGAACTCACTTAATTACTTTAGAAAATTAAGCTCGCCAGAGATAAGAATTTCAGAGGGAATAATTATTAAGTCGCTCTATAGGTCATGTCGTCCGCAGATGGCGAAACTCAGCCTTCATCGCTGGCTAACGCTCGTAATTACTTATATTCCTCGGCGAAAGAGAACGAAAAACAAAGGTTCGGAACAATGTATATTGGGGTTATAAATCTTGCACGAACTCCGTTGATAAATCTCGGAGTAACAGCAACCGTATATAGGATAGAGTTTCGCGTCAGCGTCGCACTATTTGTTTCACCAGGAGACGACGCCCGTGTCCGTTCGCCATTTTTCTTCATCCCCGACTCTCGGAAACTTTGAATTGATCATGAATAATTTAAATCAGTTATTAAAATGTGAAATACTCGTATTACTTTAGGTGTGTCGGCCACGGTATTGATTTTGTTATTCTTTTGAGAGTTACCAGAACGCGATACGTAGAATTAATTCGTTGGTGCGACTAATCCGGATTATAAATCTTGGTAAATCGTCTCGTCGTATGCGAGGCACGCGCGGATTTCGTCTATTTACAATTGTTATGTGCTGGCGATGTGTTGTCAGAGCCCTCTGAACGCTGAACCGAAGTATACTGAACCCAGCCGTGGCCGAACGAGAATGGGAACAAACGGCCGTCTCCTCTCAGTAATGGCGCGGAACAATCGAGCTTCACCCAATAAATCTTACGATTTATAGAACAATTTTGTTTATCTAGGCAACATACGGACTGTTTACATAAATAGCTGTTACTAGAGTTTTTATACGAACAGAGAATATCCTAGGATAGAATATGGCAGCATTATGTTTTTCTGTCGCATATACTCGTAGCTAACTTGCCAAAGAAAATTCTTTCACATAATATTGTTGAGTACAAAGGTCTTTGTAATGGGAGATAATACTAATCATTATTATCTCGTTCAATGATATTATCCTTTGTTTCTCAGAAAGTTTCAGACCCAATTGACACCGGTTGCAAAACACACGAGATCTTTTGTTAGGTACCAAAATGTAGTTTGACGATGCCATTGTGTCAACTTCAGTATTGCAACGCCTGGGCCGTTTCATCTGTTGATTGGTACAAATTGCACAGAAGTGTATCGAGATTCGCGACCGTGACATACTTCGAAATATTTGTGTAGTTTTTCAAATCTTATCGTTTTATTCATATTATTACAATGTTATGAAAATCTTCTGTAGAGAACTGTATGAAATGTAGTGTAGCTTAAATAATAATGCCTAAATAAGTAAGTGATAGCAATAAAAAAAAACCTAGCACAATACCCTCTTAGAGCATTGGTTTTTCAGCATTAATAATTTTAGTTTTAATAAATTAACTTGACTCTTGCTCTCCCTCAGTTGACCGCTAGCAATTGTTTTTCTAATTGCGAGTTGAAAATATTTTACTGAAATCGTCTAAACATGTGTTTTGCTCGACATTGAATTTGTTGCGGCTTATCTATAGATATTACATATTATATTTGTGCGGCTGCAAGTCAAACAACGAAAATCAAAGCGTTCTGCTTATCTTTTGTCAATATGGACGTTTCACTGCAAATAGAGTATGTAAACGTTACTATCTGTAGAGAGCAAAAAATTCGCCTAAGTAGGTATTAGTGTGCTTGTGAGTTATAAAGTAAAATGTGAATATTATGTTAAAAGTACACCCAAAAATCATTCAATGTCGGACTATTCTTATATGGCTAAGCTTCCCTGTATCTAGGGAATAAGAAATTTCGTAATCCGTGGCAATATTCAACGATTCAGGGTTTTTTTTAGCATTCCGTATCTAACAAGGAAAACCAAACCCTTATTCTATTATCTAGTTCTGGTACATCTCCAGTGTCTGTTTGTAAGTTTATCAATGTCAGTATGATCCGAACTAAGCCTAAAATTTTTCAGAACTCACTAACTTCAGATTTTAAACACGTCAGAAAGTTTTCAAGCTAGCAAAGCACTTTTTAGTGTGGTACAGTTGTTTGGCCATTACACGGCGTTATTCTGTTTCCAGCATTCCAAAGTTGCTGTTGATATAACTAGATAGCGACACCACGGTAATTAAATATCATTACCGTGGCGACACCTTTACTATACTCGCATTTTTCTTTACCATAAGCTCAGAGTCGTCATTCAAAAACGTTAAGGAAATAAGACTAAGCCGATGCCGTTGAAAAGTTGTCTAACATCATCATCATTGTCCTCCTTGACGTGTCCGTCAATGGCGATCCCTGGCTAGCTGTTAACGGTTATGAGCTCTTACATGGCTCGCAAAACCGAACTTGTTTTTGAAAGACCTGTTGCAGGGCGCACAGTGCATCTGGCCACTGGCGTTATATGTGTAGGTATAGGTATAGGAAGGCTTTGGGCGGGTCTTATTGATAAGGCGTTTGGCGTCCTGATCTTGTAGACGTTGTCTAACATAAGGTAGAGGTTACACGTTACACGTATACGTTCGTTGCACAGGTCACGTAGGAGGCTGCGGCATCACAGACGAAGTAGTACAATGGATGGAGAGGATCCAGAACTCCGGCGTGGACGAGGAGGCGTCCAGTTCGGCCGCGCCCGCGCAGTCCACGCCCGCGCAGTCTACGCCCGCGCACACCCACCACGTCCCAGCCTCGCCTCCGCCACATCCCAACAGCTTGAGGGATGATCCGCCTAGGTAACTATCAACCTAGAGTGAGTTTATCGACTCACTCATTTATTCCCCATTCAAAGCAAAAATCAGAAGCCAATGTTAATATAATTTATGATTTGATATAAGTCGATTTGTCATTGTATTCACGCCGTGTACAGATTAATATGATTAATATAATAAATAAATATAAATATTAGGGAACATCTTACACACGGTCTCTGACCCCAAACTAAGCAAAGCTTGTGATATGGCTGCCAGAGACTGATATACTACATAAACATATTTTTTAAGTACATACTTATATAGATAGTACCTAAATAACACCCAGACACAAAGCAAACACCTAAGTTCATCACATAAATGCTTGCACTGGGTGGGGATCGAACCCACGCCTCTTTGATCCAGTAGTCTGGGTCACTAACCACTGAGCCACCGATTGAAACTTATGAATGGCGTATGAACACGAGGCGAGTTGTTAAGCAGTAGCGAATTCATATGTGGGCGGGGGAGAGGAGTAAAGTTTTGCTCAGCTTGTAGCTAACTTGGCAAAAGCCATTATACTTGATTCGACCTAACACTTTTTTAAATTCATATACAGGCTTACCTTTTCTCCCTGTACTAAGCCGAAGGAGGGTGATTAAGACAATCATTATTAACCCATTCACTGCCTTTCTGAAAAGTAACGATAATACCCAGATGCCGCCATACTGTACTATATTTAAAATCAAACCGCCCATGGGCGGTATCGGCGTGAAAGTTAAAAAATATTGCCCGCCGATAGGCGGGCTTGGCGCTGAATGGTTTAACAACTTTTTCTAAGGGGCCAACCCGCAAATCGAGAAAAGAAATCAGAAAAAATAATTATAATAAAAAAAAACCGGCCAAGTGCGAGTCGGACTCGCGCACCGAGGGTTCCGTACAAACCTGCAAGGTTTACAAAGTTCGTTCATTACGACAAAAAAAGTAATAAGTTTATATTTATTAAAAAATATGTATTTTGTAATGTAACTAAAAATTTAAGGTTTTCGGAATTTTTCCTTTATGTGTGCTATAAAACGTTGCTTCATGCCAAATTTCAAGATTCTAGGTCGACTGGAAGTACCCTTTAGGTTTTGATTCCCTTGCGAGTACTTGCAAGTGTCGAAAATTTGCGGCATAAACGGCTGTATCTTTTGATTGCGTTGGCTTAGAAGTTTGATTTTTTCACAGCTTCAAGGGACAGTAGACCTGAGTAATTGATATAAATTTCAGCTTCATACCTCCACGCGTTCCTGAGAAAAAGGGTCTTGACAGACGGACGGACGGACAGACGGACAACAAAGTGATCCTATAAGGGTTCCGTTTTTTCCTTTTGAGGTACGGAACCCTAAAAAAACATTGTTTAAGTACAAGAGTTACACGTGTCGCAATTTTGTACGTTATCAACACCCAAATCTGAGTAAACAAGCCGAACGCTATTTGTCCGTTATTCCTGCGAGACAAGATAATATAATATTTTCGAATTTAAGAAAAGATGAACGGATTTTTCTCGCATGTGAGAGCGTAGTAACGTAAGCTGGATGCAAGCCGCTACCAACCGGCGCTTTTAACTAAGATAGATAGACTCTTCATTATACACACCGATAAAATTCAAGCACATAGTACTCCATGCGGGGTGCGTAGAAAAACTAGCGCGACAACTGGCAGCCTAAAGCGATCTCTTTCAGGCAACCTTGGGACGGAGAGGATTTAACAGCTACTGGTCATTGGTACTGTATTGACCTTATTTGGCTAAATCCTTACGACATTACATTGCTATCATGGCTTTCATATTATTATTAAACTTATTTCGGCCACATACTTAGGAACCAATATCTTTTTAATCAAGACAATCTCGAACAAATCTACCAAAATACTGCGCTATAAACAATTTGAAAAACATTTTCTCATTCTGTTTTGTTTGGTATGTGAGCCTAGAGCAAACTCACCGTTATTAATTTTTTCCTGAGTTTAAAGCGGGTTAATTTAATCCCGCTTCTGTAAAATATTTTGCTACATAATAAATACTGTTTGCTGGATTAACAAGACTATTGTTTATTTCACGAGGATCGGGGAAAATATTTTATGCACTATATGTAAAGTAAAATATGGAAGGTTTCCTTTGTGATTCGCAATGTCAATAAATCCTTATTGTTGTTCGTATAATATATGGACAACGTGCTGCGTTGGATTATTATTTTACCTATGTGATGAACAGGAGTTTTTTTTTTCATTTTTTTTTAAACATGGTTACGATATAGATTAAATTATTTGACGTGCATTTATCGTACAGCATTATTTCTCTCCATTTTGCAATATTCTATTTTTACAGGGTAATCCCGAACTGATGTACTTTTACTATGGAGCCAACTCCGAATTCGAAAAAGAATCTGCTGTTTCATTAGTTTTGTCGATTCCGAGTTGCAGTTTTGTATGAAACAGCTGATATTTTTTCTTGGATTTTGGGTTGATCTCATATTAAAAATTGTTCATAATGATAGTCTTAATCAACTCCTTTAGTGTCAGTAGCTACAAGGTAAGTAGAAACCCCTGAATTACAGTAGAGACCCGAATCTACTGGCGCTGCATGCGTTCCGTATATGTACCTAGTCTTTGAAAGTTCAAACATTTGTGGCTACGCCTTTAAACGTAAAAAGCAGCTTCACATCACATCATCGGGTTCGGGTATACCAAAAATTATAGCAGTATTATTACGACTGTTCTTGTTTCGGGACCTACATTTAGATTTTTTTAAAGATGGAAAACTACGTATTCTTTTACAATAAAAATTCAATTACGAGTACATCACGACGCCTTCGAGATTTTAAGCCACACAACAACAAAGACCTAAAAATTATTGATAAAGAACCTCTTTTCAGACATTGGGACTTTCACTACAACAAATACTCTCGCGCGGCGAACACTGGCGAACATTCGCGGTCACGACGCGCCGCGCCGACTGACGGGCGCAAGAACACGTGCTCGCTGTACATACAGACCGACCCGCTCATATGGCGGCATGTTAGGGAGGGCTTCCCGGATGTAAGTATATACCATCCGACATAGGCAGAGTCAAACTTGGCGGCTGTGATGTTAGCTATGGGCTATCCGCAGCTTGTAGCTAACATCACTGGCGCCAAGAATTTTGATTCAACCTATACAACAAGTAATCTCGTGCGGCGAACACTGGCGAACTTTCGCATCAGCAGTTACTAGTCCGCTGAAGATAGGTGGACAATTTGGCACCAGTCTTCTCCTACTTCTTTATTTCAGTGCAGTGGGCATAGATACCTAACACCTCGGTCATGTGCCAATCGTGTTCTGTTTCGACCTATAATTTCAATATCGTCGAATTATCTTGATGCCCGATTTCCAACGTTCCACTTATTTTAATTCTCCTATTCTACACTACAACAAACAGAACTTAATCACCTCAGATCCATTTTAGATTTTTCGTTCGTCTTAATCATAAAACAATGTTACTTCATAGAAAATACTCGCAGTTGACTTATTTAAGCCACACTTTGTTGCAGCATCGAGATCAGAGTAAGAAAGCTGAGGTGGACATGAAGACCCGCGAAGAGATCCTCTCCCTGATCTCGCACCACGTGACGGCAGTCAACTATATATACAGGGACACCAAGTTCGATGGACGCCTCGAACACAGGAATATCAAGTTTGAAGTGCAACGGATAAAGGTGAGCAATGAGCATTGCAGAACGGTGTTTGGTGAATATTGGGAAATACCGAGATAGGGCTCGATGTAAGGAAAACACTTGCGAACGTAGCACAGATTTATTCCAACTGACACAACGGGCCGTCACCGCGGCTTACCCTCTCTTCACTGTTATTTGTTATAATATGAAATAGAAATGTAGGTACCGCCATACACTACAAATATGATATTCTTTGGCTAGACGTTTTTCTTTGAAATAGAGACAACTAATATATTTTAGATTTTGCTGTTTTTTGATTTTGATTCGTACGAATTGTACGTACGTAGTTGTTTGTACGTTTTGTACGTACTATAGGCAAAAATCCATTATCGTTATAAGCAAAAATCCATTATCAATAATGATAATGGATTTTTAATGATAATGATAAAGGAAAAAATCCATTATCAATAATGATAATGGATTTTTTCCTTTTTTTTTGTACGAATCAAAATCAAAAAACAGCAAAATCTAAAATATCATCACTATGAAGTGATAGAGGTATCTTTTTGTACACCTACGTCTCTCACACATTCGTTACCAATTGACTCCAAGTTTATTCGACCGATTGCTTTGAAACTGTGTAGGCACATTATTGTTATGATATTTTTGTGACCTAAATAAGAATTTCCACATGGCGCAGCAACCCAAAGTCGATTTTTGCCTCCGGATTTGGAAACAGTCACGAAAACGCCATTGGTCACGTATTAGCGAAGTCTCCTCCCAGCCGCCTGCTTGCAGTTGTTTTATTTGCCTAGACAAGAACGTGAATCTTTAATTAATTTTTACCATTCATTTAGTCAGTTCCAATTTATACAACATGTCAACATATAACAATTAAAAATGTACCCATGTAAAAACACAATTACCATTCATTTTAAATTTAAAAAAGCAGTATAATAAAGCTGATGTTTTCCTCAGATCGACGACGACTCCATGTGCCATTACCCCAGCGAATCGAGCCAGTTTTGCCTCGAGAACATCGACGTATCAAACTTTCTCAACCTGCACTCCCTCGGGAACCACGAAGACTTCTGCCTCGCCTATGTCTTCACTTACAGGGACTTTACTGGAGGAACTTTGGGTAAGTCGACGTTCAATACTACGGGTAGTTTCTCAATACTTAGATTGATGGCTCCATGTGCCACTTCCCGAGCGAATCGAGCCAGTTTTGCCTCGAGAACATCGACGTGTCAAACTTTTTAAATCTACACTTCCTCGGGAACCACGATGACTTCTGTCTCGCCTACGTCTTCACTTCCAGGGACTTTATTGGAGGCACTTTGGTCGACAAGTCGACATTTTTGTCACTACAGGTTGACACTTTCCTTAGATTACGTGCGTGTGTCGTGATTACGACAACTCTACGTGCTACTACCCCAGCGAACCGAGCCAGTTTTTTCTTGAAAACATTGATGTGTCAAACTTTCTCAACCTATATTTGCTCAAGAACTAAGATTTCGACCTGGACTACGTAATCACTTAAAAGGGACTTTGCTGGCTACAATTTTGGGTGAATCGAATATCGATAATCGATTCCACACTGTATACGGAACGATAACAGACGAATATTCATTTATCTGACAAAAAAAGTATGTTTGAAGAGCCCCGTAGTAGATATCGTAAATAATCTTGACAAACAGATGAAAATAGTTGATCAGGATTTAAATTGGACCCCACAATAATTGACCTCTTATACCTTCATGAACAGCTAAAAGCCAAACTTAGTTATAACGCATTTTTTACGTTTCTACTACTTTTTTATTCGAAATATTTTGGGCGTATAATAATATAGATAGATGTTTTCCTCGAAAACCTCTCGTACAAACAACATTTATCCGAGCTATCTTCCCGAATACGTAAATTAATCTACGTAATGAAGGAGCTCCGTGATTGTGCACCCACTCCACTTCTAAGAAATATCTATCTCGCTCTGTGTCAGTCGATTATGCAATACTGCATTCCCGTCTGGGGTTCCTCAAGTAAAACTGTTTTCTTGTCAGTAGAAAGAGCGCAACGAGCTTTGATCAAAGTTTTATTGAAGAAACCCTATCGATTTCCAACAGACACACTTTATGCCGAATTTAAAGTTCTACGGGTTAGACAACTTTTCGTTTACAGTGCCGTTATGAAAACTTTCTTCAGTCTGAAGTCTTGCAATGAGCTTGAGCACGCGACATCACTGACGAAAAGATCAAATAGAGCTTTCATAGCACCGCTACCACGTGTCCGATCCCTTATGGGCAAACGGAGCCCAGCGTACTCTTCCTTATGCACACACAACAATGTATATAGGTTGTCATCCATTGAATTCAATGACCTCAGAAAACACGCCTTCAAAAGAAAGCTAAGAGATTGGCTAATGAGCCTGTCTTATATTGAGACTGAAAATCTCATTAATTGTTTATACAGCGAATAGTTTTTCAAACGAGACGATACTTAACTTTCTAAAATTTTATTTTCTTAAATTATTTATCCATTTAAACTGCGACATATCCCATTTTCGTTAGAACTTACATTTAAGAATAATCAGCAAGGTACGCTGCGAGTTAATTTTGTGATTATTTTTTGTAGTTTCTGGTAACTCTGCACTCGAGCCCCAAGACACAAGCCTAGCTTAGTTTGGGGCTCACAACTAATCTATTTGAAAATGCATCTCATGCACAAAATCATGTATAGAATCAATTCGTAGACTTGTTTTCGATTTAAGCTCTTAGTAATAGTTATGTATTCTACTTTTGGTTTTATTGTTACATTCAGGTCTTGCGTGGGTCGCAAGCGCCAGTGGTGCGTCGGGTGGCATCTGCGAGAAATACAAGACGTATACGGAAACCATCGGCGGCATGTATCAGAGCACCAAACGCTCGCTCAACACCGGCATCATTACCTTCGTCAACTACAACAGCAGGGTGCCGCCTAAAGTCAGCCAGCTGACGCTAGCCCACGAGATCGGACACAACTTTGGATCACCGGTGAGTTATAATGACATCTGAAATGTAAAAGATAGATTTCCATTTCATTCCATTTAGCGATTTCCAGCCAGTTGTTTTAGGGGATTCATAGGGGTCGGCTATATTTAACTGACGCTCTTTTTTCTCAATTAATTAAAAAAATAAAATAAAATTTTCTACGTTCATAGCCTTTAACTAGACTTTGCCTCCTAATTTTGTTTTGGTTGTGTTTCGGATTTTTGTAATGTGTTTAGTAGTTTTTATGATTACTTTGTATTCTGATTTCTCCATTATTCAGAATTACAATGAGACCAATATTATTAATTCTACATAGAATTTATAATATTGGTCGCATACATCTTCTCTTTGTTATTTAGATTGAAGACTGCCTAAAATACATTTGCATGCCGAAAGGCAGAATATGTATCATGATTTTTATGTACTAATGCCAACCCTAATAAATGAATATAAATATGAACTAGACTTTTCATTCAACAGCAAATGTCCCCTCGTTTTGAGAGAAATACCCTCCAAAGACAACTTCTCGCCAACGACAAAAAAATACAAAAAATTAGTTTTATCTGTTTGCCCTGCGCTACCCTAAAGGGGTGATTATGACCATTATTATAAACAACTTTAACTAAGAGCCAACCCGGAATTCGAGAAAAAAAAAAGTTATTTTTCCATACAAAGTTGTTACTTGGAATCGACAAAATATGAAACAGCTGTTTTTTTCTCGCGTTTTGGGTTGTCCCCATAGTAAAAGTGTTCATAATGATGGTTTGAATCACCCCCTTTCGGCTTAGTACTTACAGAGTAAGCAGATAACCCTTTATTATGCCGGGCCCACACATTGGCTATGTTGGCTACAAATTATAGTCTTGGTTCCAACACTCCAGTTTATGGATCGGTCTAAGACTGATATTGATCGTCCAATATTAATCTAAGACCAATCCACACATTCGTGTGTTAGTACCAAGACTATAATTTGTAGCCAACATAGCCAATGTGTGGGCCCGGCTTTAGACAAGGCTGTGTCCGGGACGGGCTGTGTACGCCGTGTATGTGGCCCAGACGAGGCACGTATACGGCCACGGAAGGGGCAATTTCCATGCATTTTGTGTAGTGTACCATTAGTGTCCCGTGGCCCGGATGAACATGTCATCGAGTGACGATAATCCATTTCCACAGCACGACTACCCGTCGGAGTGCCGTCCGGGCGGGCAAGATGGCAACTTCATAATGTTCGCGTCGGCGACGTCGGGCGACCGGCCCAACAACAGCCGCTTCTCCACCTGCTCCGTCGGCAACATCAGTGCGGTCCTCGACGCCGTCCGGGACGGACGCAAGCGGGACTGCCTCAAGGCCAGCGCCGGAGCCTTCTGCGGAAATAAGATCGTGGAAGTTGGCGAGGAGTGTGACTGCGGTAAGACTGTACTAGCTTCACAACCGTTTGGTCTCGACGTGCTCCGTCGACAACATCAGTGCAGTCCTAGACGCCGTCGGGGAAGGACGAGAACACGTGAAAGACTTGCCTTGCTTGGTGCCTTTTGAAAACACCGTTTCAGTTGCAGAACTAATAAAGTAATCACTGTCATTTCTCAAATATTTCTTGAATTGAAAAAGGACTCATATAACTTTATTCATCATTCATGTCTCATTGGTTTAGCAAATCATACAACCTAGCTGTTGCTCGCTACATCGTATTGTGTATTATTCTAGGATACGATGAAATCGAATGCAAGGACAAATGCTGTTACCCGCGACAACTGAGCGCTTACGACAGAGAACGAAACGGCACCGCCAAGAGCTGCACCAGAAAAGCAAATACACAGTGCAGGTGAGTACTGATATGCGTTTTTGTCTGTTATATCAAACTATTAGTTATATGCGCGAGGGCGCACCAAAATTTGTTTTATTATACAAAGACACTTGAATTTAAGCTTTGAATAGGATACTTTCCAAAAAGGGCTAAAATAGTAGCGTGCAATAGACTAAATCCTTTTTAGGGTTCTTTACCCAAAAGGTAAAAACGGGACCCTATTACTAAGACTATGCGGTCCGTCTATCCTTCTGTCTGTCTGTTACCAGGCTGTCTCTCAAGAACCGTGATAGATAGAACGTTGAAATTTTCACAGATGATGTATTTCTTATGCCGCTATAACAACAAATTCTAATAGAATAAATTTAACAAGGCTTCATACTACAAACCTGAATTGTTAGCCGTTTTTCGCTCGATGTTAATAACGTTAACAATGACGCTTGAAATATTCACAAAATATTTAATTGTGTCTCGACTTTAATAATTAAAAATTAAATAAAAATAAAATTAATATTTAAAGGCCCCATACAAGAAACGTGTTTTTTTTTTTTTGCGACAGTTATTTTTGCACCAGGCAGATGTTTGAAATATTCACAGAATATTTAGTTGTATGTTTCTTCGAAAAATAAATAATTAAATTAAAATAAAATATATTCTTCCATTCATTCATTAAATATATTCTACCATACGGTACGGAACCCTTCGTGCGCGAGTCCGACTCGCACTTGGCCGATTATTTAAATCTAATTTTTGCTTGCAGCCCGTCGCAAGGTCCGTGCTGCAACGCGCAAACATGCCTGTTCACGTCAGCGCGCGTCAACATGACGTGCAAGGAGGCGACGGAGTGCAGCCACGCGTCCTACTGCTCCGGCCGCTCCGCCGAGTGCCCCGAGCCGCGAGCCATGCCCAACCACACCATGTGTAACAACGGTCAGTTCCCGTACAATATGACGTGCGAGGACAGTACAGCCACGCGTCCTACTGCTCCGGCCGCTCCGCCGAGTGCCCCGAGCCGCGAGCCATGCCCAACCACACCATGTGTAACAACGGTCAGTTCCCGTACAATATGACGTGCGAGGACAGTACAGCCACGCGTCCTACTGCTCCGGCCGCTCCGCCGAGTGCCCCGAGCCGCGAGCCATGCCCAACCACACCACGTGTAACAACGGTCAGTTCCCGTACAATATGACGTGCGAGGACAGTACAGCCACGCGTCCTACTGCTCCGGCCGCTCCGCCGAGTGCCCCGAGCCGCGAGCCATGCCCAACCACACCATGTGTAACAACGGTCAGTTCCCGTACAATATGACGTGCGAGGACAGTACAGCCACGCGTCCTACTGCTCCGGCCGCTCCGCCGAGTGCCCCGAGCCGCGAGCCATGCCCAACCACACCATGTGTAACAACGGTCAGTTCCCGTACAATATGACGTGCGAGGACAGTACAGCCACGCGTCCTACTGCTCCGGCCGCTCCGCCGAGTGCCCCGAGCCGCGAGCCATGCCCAACCACACCATGTGTAACAACGGTCAGTTCCCGTACAATATGACGTGCGAGGACAGTACAGCCACGCGTCCTACTGCTCCGGCCGCTCCGCCGAGTGCCCCGAGCCGCGAGCCATGCCCAACCACACCATGTGTAACAACGGTCAGTTCCCGTACAATATGACGTGCGAGGACAGTACAGCCACGCGTCCTACTGCTCCGGCCGCTCCGCCGAGTGCCCCGAGCCGCGAGCCATGCCCAACCACACCATGTGTAACAACGGTCAGTTCCCGTACAATATGACGTGCGAGGACAGTACAGCCACGCGTCCTACTGCTCCGGCCGCTCCGCCGAGTGCCCCGAGCCGCGAGCCATGCCCAACCACACCACGTGTAACAACGGTCAGTTCCCGTACAATATGACGTGCGAGGACAGTACAGCCACGCGTCCTACTGCTCCGGCCGCTCCGCCGAGTGCCCCGAGCCGCGAGCCATGCCCAACCACACCATGTGTAACAACGGTCAGTTCCCGTACAATATGACGTGCGAGGACAGTACAGCCACGCGTCCTACTGCTCCGGCCGCTCCGCCGAGTGCCCCGAGCCGCGAGCCATGCCCAACCACACCATGTGTAACAACGGTCAGTTCCCGTACAATATGACGTGCGAGGACAGTACAGCCACGCGTCCTACTGCTCCGGCCGCTCCGCCGAGTGCCCCGAGCCGCGAGCCATGCCCAACCACACCACGTGTAACAACGGTCAGTTCCCGTACAATATGACGTGCGAGGACAGTACAGCCACGCGTCCTACTGCTCCGGCCGCTCCGCCGAGTGCCCCGAGCCGCGAGCCATGCCCAACCACACCATGTGTAACAACGGTCAGTTCCCGTACAATATGACGTGCGAGGACAGTACAGCCACGCGTCCTACTGCTCCGGCCGCTCCGCCGAGTGCCCCGAGCCGCGAGCCATGCCCAACCACACCATGTGTAACAACGGTCAGTTCCCGTACAATATGACGTGCGAGGACAGTACAGCCACGCGTCCTACTGCTCCGGCCGCTCCGCTGAGTGCCCCGAGCCGCGAGCCATGCCCAACCACACCATGTGTAACAACGGTCAGTTCCCGTACAATATGACGTGCGAGGACAGTACAGCCACGCGTCCTACTGCTCCGGCCGCTCGGCCGGGTGCCCCGAGCCGCGAGCCATGCCCAACCACACCATGTGTAACAACGGTCAGTTCCCGTACAATATGACGTGCGAGGACAGTACAGCCACGCGTCCTACTGCTCCGGCCGCTCCGCCGAGTGCCCCGAGCCGCGAGCCATGCCCAACCACACCATGTGTAACAACGGTCAGTTCCCGTACAATATGACGTGCGAGGACAGTACAGCCACGCGTCCTACTGCTCCGGCCGCTCCGCTGAGTGCCCCGAGCCGCGAGCCATGCCCAACCACACCATGTGTAACAACGGTCAGTTCCCGTACAATATGACGTGCGAGGACAGTACAGCCACGCGTCCTACTGCTCCGGCCGCTCGGCCGAGTGCCCCGAGCCGCGAGCCATGCCCAACCACACCATGTGTAACAACGGTCAGTTCCCGTACAATATGACGTGCGAGGACAGTACAGCCACGCGTCCTACTGCTCCGGCCGCTCCGCCGAGTGCCCCGAGCCGCGAGCCATGCCCAACCACACCATGTGTAACAACGGTCAGTTCCCGTACAATATGACGTGCGAGGACAGTACAGCCACGCGTCCTACTGCTCCGGCCGCTCCGCCGAGTGCCCCGAGCCGCGAGCCATGCCCAACCACACCATGTGTAACAACGGTCAGTTCCCGTACAATATGACGTGCGAGGACAGTACAGCCACGCGTCCTACTGCTCCGGCCGCTCCGCCGAGTGCCCCGAGCCGCGAGCCATGCCCAACCACACCATGTGTAACAACGGTCAGTTCCCGTACAATATGACGTGCGAGGACAGTACAGCCACGCGTCCTACTGCTCCGGCCGCTCCGCCGAGTGCCCCGAGCCGCGAGCCATGCCCAACCACACCATGTGTAACAACGGTCAGTTCCCGTACAATATGACGTGCGAGGACAGTACAGCCACGCGTCCTACTGCTCCGGCCGCTCCGCCGAGTGCCCCGAGCCGCGAGCCATGCCCAACCACACCATGTGTAACAACGGTCAGTTCCCGTACAATATGACGTGCGAGGACAGTACAGCCACGCGTCCTACTGCTCCGGCCGCTCCGCCGAGTGCCCCGAGCCGCGAGCCATGCCCAACCACACCATGTGTAACAACGGTCAGTTCCCGTACAATATGACGTGCGAGGACAGTACAGCCACGCGTCCTACTGCTCCGGCCGCTCCGCCGAGTGCCCCGAGCCGCGAGCCATGCCCAACCACACCATGTGTAACAACGGTCAGTTCCCGTACAATATGACGTGCGGGGACAGTACAGCCACGCGTCCTACTGCTCCGGCCGCTCCGCCGAGTGCCCCGAGCCGCGAGCCATGCCCAACCACACCATGTGTAACAACGGTCAGTTCCCGTACAATATGACGTGCGAGGACAGTACAGCCACGCGTCCTACTGCTCCGGCCGCTCGGCCGGGTGCCCCGAGCCGCGAGCCATGCCCAACCACACCATGTGTAACAACGGTCAGTTCCCGTACAATATGACGTGCGAGGACAGTACAGCCACGCGTCCTACTGCTCCGGCCGCTCCGCTGAGTGCCCCGAGCCGCGAGCCATGCCCAACCACACCATGTGTAACAACGGTCAGTTCCCGTACAATATGACGTGCGAGGACAGTACAGCCACGCGTCCTACTGCTCCGGCCGCTCGGCCGGGTGCCCCGAGCCGCGAGCCATGCCCAACCACACCATGTGTAACAACGGTCAGTTCCCGTACAATATGACGTGCGAGGACAGTACAGCCACGCGTCCTACTGCTCCGGCCGCTCCGCCGAGTGCCCCGAGCCGCGAGCCATGCCCAACCACACCATGTGTAACAACGGTCAGTTCCCGTACAATATGACGTGCGAGGACAGTACAGCCACGCGTCCTACTGCTCCGGCCGCTCCGCTGAGTGCCCCGAGCCGCGAGCCATGCCCAACCACACCATGTGTAACAACGGTCAGTTCCCGTACAATATGACGTGCGAGGACAGTACAGCCACGCGTCCTACTGCTCCGGCCGCTCGGCCGAGTGCCCCGAGCCGCGAGCCATGCCCAACCACACCATGTGTAACAACGGTCAGTTCCCGTACAATATGACGTGCGAGGACAGTACAGCCACGCGTCCTACTGCTCCGGCCGCTCCGCCGAGTGCCCCGAGCCGCGAGCCATGCCCAACCACACCATGTGTAACAACGGTCAGTTCCCGTACAATATGACGTGCGAGGACAGTACAGCCACGCGTCCTACTGCTCCGGCCGCTCGGCCGAGTGCCCCGAGCCGCGAGCCATGCCCAACCACACCATGTGTAACAACGGTCAGTTCCCGTACAATATGACGTGCGAGGACAGTACAGCCACGCGTCCTACTGCTCCGGCCGCTCCGCCGAGTGCCCCGAGCCGCGAGCCATGCCCAACCACACCATGTGTAACAACGGTCAGTTCCCGTACAATATGACGTGCGAGGACAGTACAGCCACGCGTCCTACTGCTCCGGCCGCTCCGCCGAGTGCCCCGAGCCGCGAGCCATGCCCAACCACACCATGTGTAACAACGGTCAGTTCCCGTACAATATGACGTGCGAGGACAGTACAGCCACGCGTCCTACTGCTCCGGCCGCTCCGCCGAGTGCCCCGAGCCGCGAGCCATGCCCAACCACACCATGTGTAACAACGGTCAGTTCCCGTACAATATGACGTGCGAGGACAGTACAGCCACGCGTCCTACTGCTCCGGCCGCTCCGCCGAGTGCCCCGAGCCGCGAGCCATGCCCAACCACACCATGTGTAACAACGGTCAGTTCCCGTACAATATGACGTGCGAGGACAGTACAGCCACGCGTCCTACTGCTCCGGCCGCTCCGCCGAGTGCCCCGAGCCGCGAGCCATGCCCAACCACACCATGTGTAACAACGGTCAGTTCCCGTACAATATGACGTGCGAGGACAGTACAGCCACGCGTCCTACTGCTCCGGCCGCTCCGCCGAGTGCCCCGAGCCGCGAGCCATGCCCAACCACACCATGTGTAACAACGGTCAGTTCCCGTACAATATGACGTGCGAGGACAGTACAGCCACGCGTCCTACTGCTCCGGCCGCTCCGCCGAGTGCCCCGAGCCGCGAGCCATGCCCAACCACACCACGTGTAACAACGGTCAGTTCCCGTACAATATGACGTGCGAGGACAGTACAGCCACGCGTCCTACTGCTCCGGCCGCTCCGCCGAGTACAATATTAGTTAAGTAATGGCTGTAAACTTTAAGCCGCAGATTTCTGTGGCCTCCGGTTGTAGTTGAATCACAGGTTTTAATTTAACCGTATCGGCCTCTTGTTGTAGCAGTCTGTAAGATCTATAAACAATAGGGCGTAGGCTAGCGGCACACAGGTAAAGAAAGAGTGCAAACCTTGGAAGAGCGCAATAGTAACCACAATCTAGTTTCGTGTCCAGCAAAGAAGGTTCAATATGCAATTTGTTGCTACATCGTACACCTGACGCAT
Organism: Hypomecis atomaria; assembly: GCA_964007245.1. Lineage (NCBI taxonomy): Eukaryota > Metazoa > Arthropoda > Insecta > Lepidoptera > Geometridae > Hypomecis > Hypomecis atomaria. The sequence continues at coordinate 7,253,534 of OZ023288.1, forward strand.
ATAAGGCTTTAGATACGGTTCCACGACCGTAATCTTACGAACAATGCAATAACGTAGGTCGTATTAACTTCCAGATACCCAGCTGTGCATCAGCGGCGACTGCACGGGCTCGATGTGCCTGAAGTGGAACATGACGGAGTGCTTCCTGTCGTCCGCGCCGACCGTGGTGGCGGACGGGGTCACGGCCGTGGCCGACCGGCGCGCGCTGTGCCAGCTGGCGTGCCACACGGGCCCGGGCCCGGACTCCTGCCAGAGCACGGCCGACTTCGCCAGTAAGGTCGGCCTGCCCACTGGCGGCATCAGCCTGCGACCAGGCTCGCCCTGCGATAATTTCCAGGTAATTAGAAATGATATAGATATAGAGAGAGATATAGAGTGGTAATATCGGCGTGCGCTGTAAGCTGTGAGTGTGGCGCAGTGATGTGCCACATATTCTGTCAACCTGGAAATCTGGTGACAAAGTCATAGTCTTACTACTTTGGACAGGGTTCGCCCTGCGAAAGAGAGGCTGTTGCCTATTGAGTGTTAACTTCACCTTGTAACTCAGTAAAGAGCTGTGTCCTCCTTACTAGTTTACATAGACTTGTTCGCCGTAATATTGAAGTGTGGTGCCACTACTATGAAGATCAGTGTAAGCTGTGTTGTGCAGGCACTGTCCTCAGTAAGAACACCGAAGTTATGCTAACGTGTGTGTTGCGTCAGGGCTACTGCGACGTGTTCCTGAAGTGCCGCGCGGTGGACGCGGAGGGCCCGCTGGTGCGGCTCAAGAACCTGCTGCTGAACCGCGCCACGCTGCAGTCCGTGCAGGCGTGGGTCACGCGCCAGTGGTGGGCCGTGCTGCTCTGCGGCGTGGCGCTCATCGTCTGCATGGGCGCCTTCATCAAGTGCTGCGCCGTGCACACGCCCTCCTCCAACCCCAAGCGCCCGCCCGCCAGGTCAGTTACACGCGCCTCATGCGCCACTAAAAGAACATGATTCTCTTTCGTTTATTAAAAAAAATACAACCGATCATTGATCATATTTGATCTCTTAAAGAGTTTACCATGACATGTGTTGTTATTGTATGATTGATAGAGTGTGTACTGTTGCAGGCGTATATCGGAGACGCTGCGGCGGCCGATGAACACGCTGCGCCGCATGCGGCACCAGAACCCGCGCTCGCCGCCGCGCGCCGCGCCGCGCCCCGGACACCGGCGCGCGCGGCAACACAAGGGCTACGCCGCGCCTCCCGCGCTCGCTGCGCGCCTAGTACCCGGTAACTATAATATATATAGCTATGTATATACATAGTTATAGCTGTATACACTTTGCACACAATCACCAATGGCCTATATGCCTATATGAAATTATGCGTAAACGAAAATTACAATGGTTTCCGTATGGCTTCATGCATTATTGTAACGCTACCCTAGCGAAAGCAAAGAAGAACTAACAAAATAGTGCAGCGTCGAGAATAAAAATGGTAGTAATCAATTTGTAGTTTACTATACAAACTCATACTAAAGCCTCTGAACCCTCACACGCGCGAGGCAGCACAAGAGCTACGCCGCGCCATCCGCGCTTGCTGCGCGCCTGATACCCGGTAACTATGCACACAGCCATCAGTGGCCTTAATGAGATACGTAAACGAAAATCACAATAGATCCCCGTAGCGTTTTGTGCTTTGGGGCCTTCTGGAATCGAGCCTGATGAAACGAATTGTAATAGTCTCAGTAGATTATTTCCTGTTGACGCGTTTTAGAATGACTAATCGTTCAAAAGCACATCGGACATTTTTCTATAGAAATGTTATGCGTGTCGATGTGAGTTACGAAAATAAAATAGCGAACAGTTCGTAGTAAATATGGTCTAAGGGCTAAGTGGGAGTTTCTCGCTCGAACTCGATCGCGTTAACGTTTGATGTGATTTCTATGGAAATGGCACAGCGCTATCTTGTATCACGTACAGAAAACTGAATAGCTAAGTGTTAGTATTTTTTATGGGAATGTAACGAGCGCTAAACCGATCCAACACAAGCGCGGCAACGTCAGTGATTGGCTAACTCAAGCGTGTGTGTCAATGTGCTCGCGTGTGTGCTCTGCGCGCTCTGTCAACGGGACGTAAAAGTAATTCGATTGGATTTGCAAAACTCCCACTTGACACTCAGGTCAAATTAGTCATACAACTTTGTAATTTGAAATGTCTGTTTTCACTGGAGTATAATAATTAATATTCGTTTACAGCGTCAGCGCCGGCGGGCAGCAGTCGCCGCAGCGAGCCGTACGCGGGCGCCTACCCCGCGGCCTACGAGATGCACCCCCCGCAAAAGGTGACTCATACTTTATAACTATTACTTTATTCATTTATCCACCCTGCCGGCACGCCTTTCCCCTTAATGGCCAAACTGGTGGCGCGAATGCGTGTCGCTTAGCACTAGTTCGCTGTTTTGTTGTTATTGTGACCATGAATCCAAAATATTGTCGTTCCTTAGGTGTGACAGTACGAGTACTGCGGCGGGGGCCAGCTGGAGGTGGTGGCGGTGCCGGCCGTGCCGCTGGTGTTCGGGTACGTGTACCGCGCGCCGCCCGCCGCCGTCACCGTGGCCTCGCAGACCAACATCACGCTGCACTCGCCCGACTCGCTCGCCGTCACGCACCCCCGGGACCACGCCGACATCTAGACTCCCCGCTGACGAGCTGCCGACCGGACTTGGCACATTATATCGCCCCTCCACGTGCAAACGAATGCCGTGTTCTGACTCGCCTCAGACCCAGATCTTATAAGGGCTAAGCGTGGTCGCGTTTGACGCCAAAATGAGCTGCCGAGCGGGGCGCCCCGCTCGAAATGCAAACGAATGCCGTGTTCTGACTCGTCTTATAACAAGGTCTCATATTTGACCCAGCTCTAATACAAGCTAATATGGTTGAGTTTAATGCCGATATCTAGACGCACGACCGCGTGACGGACAAATGTGACAAACATTTGTATATCACCCCACTACGTGCACTCAAATGCCGCATTTTGACTCGCCTCCGATCGAGATTTCATATTTGACCCAGCTCTGATATAGGCTAAGCGTGCTCGCGTTTAACGCCGATATATAGACCTACAACCGCGCGTTATCACGCCAACTACGAGATTCATATTCATATTTATTTGCTTCCACAATGTTATAAAAAGATGGTAAAAACTTAAATTAAGTACAATTATGGGCCCCGTCGGGCACTGCTAAAATGTATTCAGAATAATGTTGTAATGTTGTTGGCATGAAAGAGAGGCGGGCAGCTTACAGATTGCGCAGCGGACTTTTCACATTTGTTTATCTACCTTCCACGTGCAATCGGATGCCGTGTTCTGACGCCATTCATCTGCCCAGTCTTGATATCGGTAACGTTAGACTTTGCATGTTATCCTGCTCGCGTCACTCGCACCACACGGAAAACGTAACCACACTTAGCCGATGAGGGTCTGAAACCTGTTACCACTCAAGATTCATCGTCAGATAGAGTTAGTTTAATATAATTTAGTCCAAACCTGAAGATGAACTTTGAGTGGTAACAGACCTTCAGACAGTCAGTCTTTCACAACATTCAAACAAGTCTATGTTTCCATCTAAACTTGGGACGTCCAATATTCGTAAAATAACCTGTGTACATATGCATTAGGTCATGTGATCCCGACTTTCGCGATGTCTTGGCGAAGATGTACATTCGGCATTTGAATATAATCAAATAAGCATCTGAACTATGTGGGTGCGTTAAAAAAGACAAAAAAAAACGAGTGTTGGTTGAAATGTACCGCTAGCATATGCGTGATAAGTATGGGCGATGCGTTGTTTTATAATAAGCAATAATGATAATAAAAAAAATAGAAGAAACGTGGAACCATTTTACTGATGCTACTACGGCCAGCTATTCCAAGGTGGATCTTTTCATGATTTTGTATTCAACTGCGCTAAATTGCGAGTAAGATTTAAATACTCATGTTTTATTATTTTTATAACATTTACGATCATTCTCTATAATTAGCTAAACGGTATTTTAGCCACAATTTTTTTTCTTGAGATTATTTTATGAATTGAAATTAAAGATGAAATTATTATTTTCTCGGAACTTAGCGACGTTGAATGCAACTTGATAAGCACATCACATTGATTAGGCGTACTGTCGTTATGGAAGTAACGTGAATATTATAACACAATATGTGATAGATTTACCAATACATGGATGTGGGATCTAAGCTTGCAAATTCACAAGAAAAGCTATTATGTAACTTAAAAAATACTCGCATGGGGATTGAAATACTGATAAACCTGTCTGATTCCTACATCGTTATTATCTTCATCGTTATGTTTTTCCACACAAGTATTTTTTCATCATCATATTTACTTTCACACAATCTATGTCTTAGGTCATCTATACTCTATACTCTTCATCTTTTCTAAGTGGTTTTTCCTTTCAATGAATAACCTATCCGTATCACAACATATTTATTCCTTTTCGTACTCTCCACTATATCTGCTCTTCTTTTTCTTACTCTAACCCTATGAGCAAATATCTATATAGTCACAATCGTACAAAAAAGTGTCCGAGCCAAAACTCTGCTCAAGCTACGTAGTGGGCAGGCTTTTTAGGTAGTCGTAAGGCGATTGCAAGCCGACTACAACGCCGCGCGATGCCAAAGTGCTCGGTTACAAGCACTAATGAGGTGGCATAACGTCAAGATTCGAGAAAACGAGTTATGGTGAATTATTTAATATAAAATAAGTTGGTATGTATGACGGCGCTCGGAAATTTTTATACTACTTTCACTTAAGGACTTCGGCTCTGTAGATATTCGCTCGAAGCTCCAACCATACTCGGATCAGACGTGTGGTGGCTATAATGATGACAACAATAAAGGAAACCAAATAGGTATTTAGACGCAATTACGATTTTAATAAACTTTCTCGAGAGATATCCCCTTAGCGCGTATGTTTATGGCTTAGCGAACGCTTATTCCATGCGTTTGTAAATCTATGCGATATATTTTATTCCAAAATAATGCTAGTTTGCTCAATGATCACGGAGGCGCGGCCGCGGTCGCCAGCTCAAGTGTGACGAGGCTACCAACGGTGTTATTATGTAAATGGTTATTTTTATACATTATGTAAACAAGGAACTTTCGGGAATAGCGAGGGTGCAACGAGATTGCATCAAGCGGCAATACAATGGTGGTACTTTCATCAGAGCTATCGATCTATTTTGGTGCCGCCTCACTCTCCACGAGCACCGCAGCTGTAGCTAACTTCACATCGTGTTTCTTGAGAAGCTTCTGTAGCTAACTTTACATCGCCGACTTGTAAACTCGTATACGATGTGAAGTTTGCTATAGCTGCGGTGCTCGTGTCGCCGCGTGGAGAGTATGGCGGCACCATTTGATCGACTGTTTATCGTCGATAGTTGATCGTGAATAGCGCTGGAGCATTTCAAAAATGTCTTAGAAACAAGTACAATTCACAGGTTTACATAAGTAGTTCCTTAGAAAGTACAGCGCTCGGTTCTATATGCTCTGACAGTCCACTGCCGCTCCGTACCCCGACATTTATGTATATTTTTGTATATAAATGGAGACTATACATACTCTACAATGTAAAATATCAAAGCATACACACTAGATAAACTAGGAGTGATAACTATGCCTGGTTTTACTCGAATCTCCGTAATTGTAATTTTTATATAAAAAAAGTTATTTTTAACGTATTTAATGTTAAAGTAAGTGGAATGTCGAGGTGCCATTATACCAATTTGTATTCCTGTTCCTTTAATATTGTCGTAGGTCTTCGTTTCTCGTTACTTCGGAATGTATTCATACTTTAGTGAAACTCAATTTATTAGTCATGGGCTCAAAATATCGATAAAATCTCAAAATTCGCATTTAGTCTTCCTATTATGGCAAGTAATGTACTTTTCGATTCGATTAATTATAATTTGTCATACTTTTAGGTAGAATGTAATTACTTATTATGAAAATTGAACAGTATTGCCAAATGATCAAAATGATATTAGACTGATATCTTTCAACATTGCTATGATAGAAAATTGTAATTTATACGCATTTTTTATTTATACCTGTATGGGTTACGTGTAAAAATGGCTCAAAAAAGACATGATAATTGATGATAACTGGTAAACAAAGTTGCACATCACATGTATCTGTATACCCTCAATATCTGCTCTTTGTTTTAACGTACAGTTGTACAGTATTGATCTCTCGATAGATAATGAGATTTTGTTTGTTATCGGTCATTATAGTAAGCGTAGTTTATTTCCGTCGTGCAAGCCAAAGAGCATGATGTATTTTTATTATTTCTATGTATTGTAATTGTTAGTGTACCATGTTAATGCCATTTTATTAGCGAATGTGGAAACAATACGCAAATTGTGTAATGTACTATAATCTTGTATATTTGTATGTAAACCGCGAGGGTAATGTTTCCGTTGTAGAGAGGTCGACCAATCGTGTATCCGATGGAAGGGTTCCGTCGCTAGTAGTACTCAATGGCATTATTTCTCCTAAATGTAAGCTAGATTACCGTAATAGATTATTTAAATGACAATGTGAATATTTTTAATTAACAAGATAAATGTTACGACATGTGATTTCAAAATAATAAAAAAATAAATAAATTTTACATGAATTTTGTCTTTTATGTGAAAGCAGAACGTCATGTTTAAATCTAAGATCCAACATAGAACATCCTTGCTAAGATCAGAATCCCGACTTCGTCGCAAAATATTTTATTTACAATATTATTCTTTTCTAAAACCCCTAGTGTTTTTAAAGACATGCAAGAGCACTAAAGTCTATAAATTAAAAAATCGGCCAAGTACGAGTCGGACTCGCGCACGGAGGGTTCCGTAATGTATGGGAGCCCCCCTTAAATATTTATTTTATTATTGAAGTAAATGTAAAACTAAATATTCTGTGAAAATTTCAAGCCTCTACCTGGTACCATTATTAATATAGAGCGAAAAACGTCTAAAAATTCAGGTTTGTTGTATGGTAGTCCCCCTTAAATATTTATTTTATTTTGTTTTTAGTATTTGTTGTTATAGCAGCAACCGAAATACATCATCTGTGAAAATTTCAGCTGCCTAGCTATCATGGTTCATGAGATACAGCACGGTGACAGACAGACGGACATCGAAGTTTTAGTAATAGGGTCCCGTTTTTCTCTTTGGGTACGGAACCCTAAAAATATACTTTTAGATCATAATAATGAGATTGTTAGTTTTACAATTGACTTATCGTATTATTATTCTTTTTAAAATTTTTATATTATTCTTTTTAAAATTTTTAAAATTATCGACAAAATTAATCGATATTTTTATAATTAACTAGACGACCCGCCCCGGCTTCGCACAGGTGTATTATACATATAAACCTTCCTCTTGAATCACTCTATCCATTAAAAAAAACCGCATCAAAATCCGTTGCGTAGTTTTAAAGATTTAAGCATACAGACAAACAAACAGACAAAAATAGCGACTTTATTTTATACTATGTAAGGATTCCTACCTTGACGCAGTAGACACGGGTAGCTACCCCATTCAAGTGTTTGACTTAGGTGCAGGTTTATAATGTCTCCCTTGTGATGGTAGGTACCTGCTAAATCTAGATCCACGTTCCAATCATCGGTGGCGAGTCGGCTCTACAAGCAACTTATAGGCCAAATCAAACTACTTGGCGGCTGTGAAGTTAGCTACAAGCTGCGTAAAACCCTAAGTGAGCTTCAGTCGGGATTGGGTTGTGCGCAGCTTGTACAGCTACAAGCTAATTTCACAGCTGCCAAGTTCGGTTCGGCCAATTAGATATAATCCGCGCCACACAAGTCGACGGATGGGAAGTTATGCGCAGAACGTTGCGCAAAAGGCAAAATATAGGTAATATAGGAGCCAGAGAGACTAGACGCTGGAGCACTCCCGCCCGCGCGCGCACTTGTGTAGGCATTGTGCACACATGCGCAATAATTAGCGAATCACGGCGAAGTGTCATCTGCGGCTAACTTCTCATCCGCCGACTTGTGTGGCGATACCTATACGCCGCTGCTTAACCAGCTTTCGAAGGGGGATAATGTTTTTATGTATGGATGTGTACCTAATTTAGGTGTTTTCATGTCCCTTGTCTTCATACAAAAACAACTTTTTTATTTATTTATAGTATTTAATAAATGAATTTGTATATACAAGGTATAAAAGTATCGCAAAGCGTTACGAATCATTAAGTGTACAAAAACTTTGCATTCAGTGAGAAATCATAAGCAAGGAGTCAAATTGACTAAACAAATAACGTAAAATATAATTTATAAAAAAAAATTAAGATATATCGTATTCATACTAAAAAAATAATTATGTTACCATTTTTCATAACTTGCACAAAAGGTGGGTACAAAATAAACATCATTTATGTAACGTACTCGTAACAGAAAATGATATAAAACAGTAATGTTTCCATATAGGCAAAAAGCAAGTCTAGTACATACAGTTCGCCTGCTAAATAGATATTAGACAAGGCACCTAATCTTATGAATAAAGATCTAATAGCTATTGCTTTGGAATAGAAAACTGCCTACATTAATACTGAGTTATAGGCCCAATCACACAAGTAGGCAGTGTGAAGTAAGCTACACGCTGCGCGAAACCCAATCAACGCGCAGCTTTATGTGAGCTTCAGTCAGGATTGGATATTGCACAGCTTGTAGCTAACTTCACATCCGCCGACTTGTATCATTCGGCCTATAGCATCTTATTTCATCTATGTTCGATAACTCCAGTGCTACATTTCGCGAAATAGATAATAGTAATAATTGCGTGTAGATCGTAGACATGCGTAGTAAATAATCTCTTTGTACGACATTTTAAATTACATGATAAACTTTAGAAAATGTAGAACTTTTCAACTCGACCTAACATAAACATTTTTAACGAAATACACGTAACTCTAATTCATAAGTTATTACGTAAACAATGTTAACATTTACTTTATGGATTCATAATTAGTCATTTTACATTATAAAAATGAAGGAAGCTGTTTTATTTCAAAGTTCAATCATGAAGCGATTAATTAAAGTCCAGCTTGGTTCCATGACCCGGTCAGAGCTGGTAGACAAAAATAATGTAAATATACTAAGCACCACACAAATCGGCAGATGGGAATTAATGCGCAGAACGCTGCGCAAAAGCCGAAATATAAGTATGCGCGGGAGCCAGAGAGACGAGATGCCGGGGCACACCCGCCCGCCAACCTCATGCCTCCTGCGCGCTCCCTACGCCCGTGCTCAACACTACGACACGCGTGGTCGGCATTGTGCACACATGCGCAATAATTAGCGAATCACGGCAAAGTGTCATCTGCGGCTAACTTCTCATCCGCCGATTTGAATTTGTGAATAGCACAAGAAACAGTATGTATCTGTTTCTTGTGCTATTCACTTCTGTATTTGAGCCTCATTAAGAATACAATTTTTTTGTTTCACTTTTATATAAACTAGGATAGACCATTATATTTCTCGATTAATATTGAATTCATAAAAATAAACACAAACATATTTATGTGGAGAATGTAAAGAAGAATGACCAGTCATATAGTCAGTGTGTATAGCCAGTCTCATTAAAATCTGGAGTAATCAGGTGGAATTACAATAGTTTCTGAGAGTTCATAAGATTTCCATTTGCTCGTCATCTTTGCTTCTAAATCTAAGTTTATAATTGCTTACAGTCATTACTAGTCTTACCAAATAACTTATTGGAATTTGTCTATTATTCAATCCAAAATTAGTGAATAAAATGGCTTAAATATATACTTAATTAATATTACGTTACTTAGGTTGACCTAATCTATTTAACAATAAATGTCTTTCATAAATTACAATGGAATTATAAATGCAAAAGCATTTGCTCCTGTTTGTAGACTTCATGATAAGCATTTCGAATCAGAACATAGGGGAAACAGGATTCTAATAGATCCATGGTGAGGAAAGGCGACTCTTGAACAATCAGATCCAGGAGCAGGTAAACAGATTCTCTGTTCTTGATAGCTTCCTTATCAGTCTCTTGACCTAGTCGCAGCAAAGAAGATGAGGCTAATGCCAAGAATTCTTTCATGCGGTCTTCAATATCTCCCTGACCGCAAATCGTGAATAGCGCGCCGAAGATATGATTGATTGCCGGCGCTATGCAGTGAATGTTATTGGAGTGGCCTTCCAATGAAGGCCTGTAGAAAGACCCCTCGCTACGCGCAAGCCGCGGAAGTGACACCGCTACAAACACCATGAGTAGGCAGACAATCAAATGCTCTTCCTCTTCTGCTTCTACTTTCTGTTGGCGCAAGGCGGACGCCAAGGTGGGGTCCACTTTGCAGGGCAAGCCGGCGGCTGAACACATCTCCGAAATAACGCGCATTGGGTCGCCACTCGGCAGCTGCTGCTGAAAATCTTTAATTGAACTGATCAAAAATGGAATTCGCCTTTCTAGGACATCCAGCAGTGATTCTTGAGCAATCTGTCTGAAGCTCAGAATAACTCCAATTATTGTCATCCTTAGAAGAACATTATCAACCTGCTGCAACCTTTTGAACTGCTCCCTCATGATATCAGGCTTATCGAAGTTTGTTCTCAGCATTTGGAGTACCTCTTTGTTCTGTATTACTAACTTCTTTAGTTCTTGGACCTGGCTAGCAATGTGCCACATCAGTGTTTCACTCAAAAGTTTCATGCCATAAGGTCCGATCAATTCTGCCAGAGCTCTCAGCTCGTTGATATCTGAATATTCTTCAGCATTAAAAGGAATGGCGCCTTCTGCTGTGAGACTCACAAAGGCTTTCTGATTCATGGAGAAACAAATGCTTCCAGCACTTACTCTTCTGAGCAAGATTTCCGAGTACCACTGTGTGTACAGTGAAGCTATTGTTTTTTCACCATGGCTGTCCATGTTTTGTGTTTGCTGCAAGAGACAGTTATTAAACACTCTTGTGATGTCAATATGAACATAATTTTCCACAGTTTGTAAGACATTCATGTAAGCTCTGACGCTGACCAAAAGCTCTGATGGTTTAGCAATTTCACTGGTATCTTGGTTGAACATGACCATTCCTACCAATGCCTTAGAAAATCTCGTTTCCAAGTGTTGATGTAAATATTCCCGTGGAGCGAATGTATACTCCCACACATTTACTGTGGCACAGTAATTGATGGCAAAACAAAGTTCTGTCAAAGCCATGTGAAGTTTGTCCATTGTGGTCAATTCCTCCCTAGTTTTTCTGTAACTTTCTGCCCCAGGTTTTACAATTTCTATTGTATTTTTCTTGTTCTTATCCTTTTTCTTTCTGTTGGCCAACTGAGCGATTGTTTGTGCACAATGTTTAGGGAGCAGTTTGTCGCTCATGGTGCACTGTTCATCGCAAATTGTGGTGATAATGTTCTTAGCCTCTTTGGCCATTTCGTCCAAAAATATATTCACTACAGACAAACTCCTTTCTCTGATGTGGTGTCTTTCCTCAGGACACAAATCATGTGTGCAGTTTTGGAAATGACTGCAAATGAGGGGAAATGCAATTATGTAGCGATTTTGAGCTGGAAACTCGAGGCACATGTGGAATTGGTTTTCAAAAATTTTGCTGTAGAAGCAAAATATTGACAGGTCAGATGTTTCTACCAGGATTTCATCCAGATTGTCAACCATCTTGGTGTGGAAAACCATTTTGTCAATAAACTGTGCCAGTTCTCGTTGATCAATGAGATTAAATGGAGCTTTTGAAACTGATGTGTAAGCTTGCAGTCTGAACCAATCCAAACGGAATGCACGGAAATCAAATGTTTGATTATCTTCCACTTGTTTGACATTTAAGCCAGCTGCTGTGTTGCACAAAGCAGACAGGATGATGCTTTCATCTTCTGGACAAACTTGCAAGTTTTGTATCATCAGATTCAGGGCCACTGCATCAAAGCCTGATAAATACTGTACGTAATACCTCTGCATGACTTGGCTATACTTCCGAACTAGAGCTCTAAGTTCCTCCATGTGAAACAGCAACTCGGGCATCTGTCTGTCTACTAGGTCTTCAGCTGCTTTGCCTTTAACTTTTTGCGGTGGATTGTCATTATGGCGTAGCAACCAGAACACCTCATCTCTCGCATAGCTCAAGCCAATAAATATTAGTAGAGCCTTGGGTCCCAGTAAGCCCGGCTGATCTGTCAACATAAGTCCAAGTTCTTTCAAAGCTGTACGCAAGAACTTTCTTCTTTCTCTGTGTTTGTAGCCTGCTTTCTGGACTGCATGATGATAGCAATCTTTTACTTCTGATATTCTCTTTCCATATCCTTTTATTCCATCAAAAAAGCTTTGGATGTAAGTATGGATGTAGATAACTTCATCTCGGAATAATGCAACAACCCATCCTGATTCCAAGGCACTTACCCACATTTTATTTGCATGATCCTGGGATAGCATGGTATGGCACATGGCAAAGCCAAATATGACCCATCTCTCCAGAGACTCCAATGAAATGTATTCACATGACATTGTGTTTGTTTCAGATGGTTTCAACAGTTGTGCTGGATTACTGACCAGGCTCAGCTTTTGTTCAGATCTCCAATGTTCAGCAGTTAAATTTCTTGCAGGATATACATGCCACAATGAGTTCAGGGCACCAGCCAAAAGTTTCTGGTGTGGCTGTAATTCCTCTGACAACTTTTTCAATGGGGCATCATAATCAACAATGAGTTGCCCCAGCCGAGGAAAGCTGGGATCTATTTGATTGTGAACCATTTCATGTGCAGCATTAAACAGCCCAAGCACTGCTTTGCGGTCTTCCACTCGAGAAAGCAGAATCATCAGAGACACATAGGTGGTAATCAGATCGAGATAGTTTTTAGTCAGTTCAAAATTCAGAGTCAGGTCTAAGGTTACCTGGCAGGCATTCATGACGTTGAGAAGTTCACTAACGTTATCCTTGAAGTCTAGGAGATCGACGAATGTGTAGTAATACAAGGACAGTGATTTTATTATTTCATTTCTTATATTTGTGATGGCTTGTAAGCCTTTGACATCAATATTGGGGAATCTTCTGACAATGTGTTTGATGGATGACTCTAAAGCCTTGTCTGAAAGGAATGCCGGCTTCGATTTCGCATCTCCACATGCTTTCTTGATGTTATAGATTCGTGTTAGCATTCCAATGCCTCGTTCATTTAATATTACTAATTTTTCAGCCAGCTTTTGCTGGCTGATATGCACCGACCTCGACATGGTAGACATGTTGCTGAAACAAACATATTGCGTTAGCCGGATGAGCTCAGTTTCTATTCCCCTTTGAGTAATAAACATTGATAGGGCAGTCAGTAGGTATGTAGGTAATTGTGCGATATCACATCCGTTTCCAAGCGACTAATAGTGAAAATAGGAAAAGCATCAAAGTTTCAAATTTAATACTTGTAAAACTTAATACGATCTATTGGATAAGTTTACAATTTACACAAAATTTGAAGATATAAAATAGAGAAACAAATGTATTGAGCCCCGTATAACTTACCTCGTAAATTCGGTACGGACAGTAGCTTTTGTAAATCCTACGTTCTCATTTCACTTGCAAACAGCAATGGTGCTATGAAAAATACATATTTTATCACCTCGACATAAATTAGGTGCCCTATTTATCAATTTTACGAAAAGGGAGTGCCAGGTTAATAACGCTATCGTCCATTGCATTTGTATTGTTGCAATGACAATGACAACCTTTTCAAGTTGACACTTGACAGTGATAATAAAAACGTAACAATGTGATAGTTATTTTTTGGCAGACTAAACTGAGCTACAGCAATATGGCAACAAATCAGCGGCCGGCGGGACGTGGTGAAAATACTGCTGGATTACCGTCCACTTCCAATCAATATGTTTGCAAGCTAGCTACTCCTGTCTGAGACACTCTTTAAACTCACTCTGATAAGACTCTCATGACTAAATGTACTGTAGCATGGATGTTATAAACTGAAGATATATCTGATTACCGACAGAAAAAAAAAAGAGTAATTATCAATGTACGGATTGCTGTCAAAGTCAAATCATGTGTTTGCAAATGGCGTCGTTTCGCTCATTTTGCAGATGAAAAATCCGCGTTTGTGTAGAAATTAATTTATATACATTACTTTTGAAAGTAAAAGACAATAAATAAGTAAAGACAGTGGTATATACGTGGAAGTGACTCGTTTCTTTTTTTTTACTAAAGATCCAGAAACCTAGCAACCATGCCGAGGATTATGATCAAAGGCGGTGTTTGGCGCAACACCGAGGTTTGTTATAAAATTACTTGATATTCCATTTCTATGTATTTTTCACACATAATAATGACATTCTTAACCCCCTAGGATGAAATCCTCAAAGCCGCGGTAATGAAATATGGCAAAAACCAATGGTCTCGAATAGCTTCACTCCTTCACCGAAAGTCTGCTAAGCAGTGTAAGGCTCGTTGGTACGAATGGTTGGATCCCAGTATCAAGAAGACAGAATGGTCGAGAGAAGAAGACGAGAAGTTGTTGCACTTGGCGAAATTAATGCCAACCCAGTGGCGCACCATTGCACCCATAATTGGACGCACAGCAGCACAATGCTTGGAGAGATACGAATATTTACTGTAAGTTGCAATCAACATAATTTCACTATCCTGTTTTTTCATCCCAATTAATCAATACTTTACATACTTATTAAATTATTTTAGAGATCAAGCTCAAAAGAAAGAAGAAGGGGAGGATATGGGTGATGATCCCCGCAAGCTGAAACCTGGAGAAATTGATCCTAACCCAGAAACCAAACCTGCACGACCTGATCCTAAGGATATGGATGAAGATGGTGAGATAATAACTACAATCTGCCTTTGATTGGAACTGAAGTACCTTTATTTTTTTAATCAATTTTAAAGAGCTTTTTTGATTTCTTGAAATATATGTCGCTCTGATTACATTTGCTACTAATAATTTATACTCTATGAATTAGTTTGAATAGCATTCTTCTTAAATTCACAAAATGAACTTACAATAATACTTTATTTTGATATATCATTTGTTTGTTGTACCCAGAATTGGAGATGCTGTCTGAAGCGCGTGCCCGTCTTGCCAACACTCAAGGCAAAAAGGCCAAACGCAAGGCCCGTGAAAAGCAACTGGAAGAAGCTCGGCGCCTCGCTGCACTGCAGAAACGCAGGGAGCTCAGTGCTGCCGGCATTGCTGTGCCTTACAAGTGAGAATGAATACTAAATTAATATGTTTTCAAGTTAATGTGAAAATTAAGTGCTACTAGACTACTTACTGTGAACCAGCATGTTGGGCACTTCAAACACTTTGTTCTACTTATTGCTATTTATAATATCTAATTATGCTAAACATGGAGTATTCAACTATTAATGTAATAGGTACAGTGTAAACTCTTTAACACAATCATGATTAATGTATGAATGTTTCATTCACTATAACAGGGGTCACCAATTAATTTCATTGGGGGTCCGTTTTCCAAAAAAACCTGACCATCGCGGTCCGGAAGGTAATAAAATTAACTGTACTATTTAATTAATACATGACTATGTATGTATAATATCAATGGTCTAATAAAACGAATAGGTTCACAATAAACAAATGTTATAAATAAATTAAAATTGTATGTATAATTTGTAAACTACAAGATTAATTTATAATTATTTATTTATTTTTTAAATAAAAATAAGTACTAAGGGTTTTTAAAAAATATTCATGAGAAAAAATGGCAGTTTTTGCCTTGGACTATCCGTCCGAAGTTTGGAGTAAAGTTTGTGAAGGCTATTGTTTCAAGGCTAGTTCTAGCCAAACTCTTGACAAGAAACTTTCTGTTTTTGGTGTTTTAAAACTGCATTTTCTTGGGAATCGATCATTTCAATCTAGAGAGCAGCTCTATTACTCCCAAAAATATTTACAGCTTCATTACTCTATTCATTACCAGGATTCAGAGAGTACCCAAATGTTACTGATGATGTCGACAATATTCTAAATTTTCTTCGTGTATTTATATCAATTTAAGATCCTCAATGATATCAAATTACGTACCTATTCAAATTAAGTAAGTAGATACATAATGTAAAATATTTTGTATTGATAACAAAAGGTCCGCATAAAATAGCTCCGCGGTCCGGATCCGGACCGCGGTCCGCCATTTGGTGACCCCTGCACTATAACAATTTAATTTAGTTGAATTATGTACTAATATAGCTCCTTACATTTATTCATTCTTTACAATGAACATTAAAAGGACGAGAAATACTCAGTCCATTGAATTTTTGTCCAAAGAGTTTTTCAGTGTGTTTAGATAAAGACATATTGTCACAGGCGAAAGAAGAAGCGTGGTGTAGACTACAACGCCGAGGTTCCATTTGAGAAGAGGCCAGCTGCTGGATTTTATGACACGTCTACAGAGGTGGTCGACCCGATGGCACCAGACTTCACAAGGCTTCGGCAACAACATCTCGATGGAGAACTACATTCTGAGAAAGAAGAGGTAAAATTGATAATATAAAATTGAATTGTATTGATAATTTTATTCGACTCTGCTTGATATAGGCACATCAGTTTATACTGCTCACCTATAAACAAATTAATAAAATAAAAACTTTCTTGAAATTAAGATATGCTACAGTTTCTACTCCAGTTAATGAGTTTCATTATTCAATTTATCTATTTATAACCTTTGAACGATGAGACTCATGGCTTGAACACAGTTATGATTTTTTTACTCTCCTTCAAGATGAAAAAAACAGGCCCATTTGGTATCTCTGTCACCTTAACTATAGGCCGACCGCTTATCGCCTGCACGATAAAAAGGGAGTGGGGGGAGATGTTACCGTAACATCTCCCCCCGCTCCCTTCTTCCGCGCAGGCGATACGCGCGTTAAGCGTTGTATGCATGTGTGCAATTGTGCATGTGTACTGTATGTAACAAATCGTTACATATTATTACTTATAATATGTTAAAATTAATATCTAAAACAATGTTAAACATTTCATACCACATTAAAGAGTTGAAAGTAACTGTAGTATGTATTTTATTCTAACAGTTTAACTTCTGTTGTTGAACACTGAACTGAATAAAAAATATATTATTATGTTTGTTTTACAGAGAGATCGGCGCAAGGACAAGAGCAAACTGAAGCAGCGTAAAGAGAATGATGTACCCCAGGCCATGCTGCAAGGAGATCAGCCCGCTCGGAAGAGAAGCAAGCTAGTGCTGCCCGAGCCACAAGTCTCTGACCAGGTAAATTAATAAGTACATCATGGTCTTCCAAATTCTAGATACATAATCAGGAAACTATTTTATGTGAAAAAAAATATCTTCATTTATTTATCTCTTAATACTTAGGCTATTAGTGGTGCACTTACATTTTTTGGTAGTGAAGGTAGTAGTAGTGTTGTATTTTTGTGCTACTGCTGTGTTATTATTTGAGGTCAATTGTATGTTTAATTTTCAGAACATTAAAATCTGATCATCTAATTGAGGGTCACAACATAATGACTTTATTAAAATAGCCATACTTGTCAGTCCCTGCAAGTTTCTTTTTGATTTGCTATATCGATGAGGCGTATTTTATAAACTTAGTATAAATAAATAAATAAAAATAGCCTTTATTCACGAATAACCTTATAAAACATAGTTCTTATTTCTATTTCTTAAACACTAGGTTGTCCACCCTGGACATAGGCCTCCTCTAGAAGTTACCATTGCTCCCTATCTCTGGCTTCCTTGCATCAGGTTGTCTTCCCATCTTTTCTGTGGTTGTTCCCTGATCCGCTTCCCGCTTGGGTACTAGAGCATTACCTCTTTAAGCTTAGCATAAGTGAAATTAAAATTAATGACGTCTGAGAAGTTAAATTTGATTTGTTTGTTGACCTCTAGGTATTTATAAATCGATCCAGTGCAAAGTGTTTTTTTTTAATTTGTTGCAACAATATAGGCCAAATCAAACCTTTTAGCGCCTGTGAACACGAGAGACATTGCACAATATCAAAATCGTTAGGTATATCAGCTGGGCGAGAAGCGGGGTTGTGTGGAGCTTGTAGTTAATTTCACAGACATCAAGAAGTTTGATTCCGTTTGATTATATCAATATATTTTGAGTTCCATGATTAGAGTTTGCTGACACAGTGGTCGTGTTACAGGAGCTGCAGCAGGTGGTGAAGTTAGGGCGCGCGTCGGAGGCGGCGCGCGAGTCGGCGGGCGCGGCGGGCGCGCCCACTGACGCGCTGCTCGCTGAGTACGCGCTCACCCCCGCGCCGGCTACTGCACTGCGCACGCCCGTGCAGCTACAGGACAGGTACTATGTCACACCAGTTATGAGATACATACACCAGTTGACTACTACCGAATATCCACAATCCGGCTGCAAAAATAAAAAAAGAGACCATATCCTTGTCACCATCATCATTCATCATAATATGTTATTATAGTTACTCTTGGCAGGTCACAAGACAGCCATTACCATGCCAAGTTCTTTCTGTCAAATTCAACATCATCATCATCCACAGCCTTCTCAATCACACTGCTGGGTATAGGCCTCTTTCTTATGATGTCATTTGTCTCGATCCGTGCAGTGTCACCAAGTGTCACCTTATCACCTGTCAGTTAACAGTATAATGACAGTCTCACGTCCACCAGATCCCAGTAAGATAACGCTGCTGTCGCTTGAGCCAATTCTCAACCACAAAAATGTAGAGAAAATCTGGCCCAAAATTGTCACTGTCAAATAATATGTATTTACTGCATACGGGTCGCCGGTTTGCTCGCGGCATTTACGCAATGCACTGAAACTACTAACTGAGACTAAGATTTTAAACTAACCCATCTCTATTGTACAGTCGCATTCAATCAATTGTAACTTAGTTAGTTAACAAAGGGCACCGACCCTGGAGTCTGTGGATCATTAATTAAAAAAAAAAAATGTATTGGAATTTGACTAGGATTTGACATTCCGTACAGCAAAATCCGGCAATCGACACTGAATCGAGATCTCCTTCAGATTTTCTTGATCGACCACATTATCCCTCTGGTAGTCTGGTCTGTATTCACGTCATGACGTCAGACGCTAAACGAGCTTTAGAATGTTAATTAATTGGTGAAACAAATTTTTCGTCAGGATCCTGCAGGAGGCCCAGAACGTGATGGCCCTGACGCACGTGGACACGCCCCTTAAGGGTGGCCTCAACACGCCGCTGGTGCAGTCCGACTTCTCCGGCTCGCTGCCGCAGTCACAAGCGCTCGCCACTCCCAATACAGTGCTCGCTACGCCTTTCCGGTAAGATAATACACATCTACTAAGAAACAAAGAAGATATGCCATTACCGGGTTACTAGTAATCTAAACTTAACTGATACCAGGGCTATCCACCCGGCCTATACGAACTTCTTACTTTTTTAGTAATCTACGAAGAACTTGTTGCCACGACAATATGGACTGGACATCCTATATACAAATATCATTTTGATTACACTCTATTTATCAGTAGATAAGAAACAATGAAGATATTCCAATACCAAGTTACCATAATCCTACCGCTTAACTTAGTCCTCGCTTGCGCGGTACAGGGGCGCCGAGGGAGACGACAAAGGGGACTGAGACAGGTGCGGGCGGCGGACGTCTGGCTATGGAATAGCAATATAGATTGGACATCGTAAATAAATATCATCTTGATTATACTCTATTTATTAGTAGATAATAGAAAATATCTAAGAAACAATGAAAAATGTTTACTTATTGTAACTTCGGGGTTGGTCCCATAGTAGACGTTGATATTCGTCATTGTTCTAAAGTCGTTTTCATAATACTGTATGTACCCAATTGTTGTTATAAGACTTCATTAAAAGTTCGTTTGTTGACAGGTCATCAAGGACTGAAATATCAACTCCCGGTAGCTTCGCCACGCCCGGGAATGCAGGACAAGTGGGATTGGCTGTATGTATTACATTAAATATAAATAAATAAATATAAATATTTTGGGGACATCTTACACACGGCCTCTGACCCCAAACTAAGCAAAGCTTGTGATATGGCTGCCAGAGACTGATATACTACATATACTTATTTTTAAATACATACATATATAGATAGTAACTAAATAACACCCAGACACAGAGCAAACACATCACATAAATATTTGCCCTGGGTGGGGATCGAACCCACGCCTTTTTGACCCAGAAGTTAGGATCACTGACCACTGAGCCACCGAGGCAGTCAAACACACTTGCTATTTGATAAAAACAAATATAAATGAGTTTGGCTTGACGTATTACCATTTAACCAGAGACAAACAGTGTTTATTAAAAAGCCGTTTACCACGTAATTTAAAAATAAAATAAATAAAATTTGAAACATATGTACCTAAATGTATGTGTTCTAAGTAAGATTTATATTTTCACAGACTCCCGGACTCAGAGATAAGCTCAGCATAAACCCGGAAGACAGAGTTAGTGCCGGCGACACGCCACAGATGGTCAATCAAATACAAAAACAGGTAATGATTAGCAACCCCTGAGGTATCATTAATTTTACCACAACAGGGTAGTTGACTGGTATTTTATTAATTATAAGTATTAGGATTAGTGAATTATGCAATTAAATAAGATTCGTAAACTGAAAAAATATTTGAATTTGGCTTATCAATTTTTATAAGATAATAATTATAAAAATTTCAGCGATATAATCTATATATTATGGCTTGTAAAGATTTTGGTAGTGATAAAGAAGGGATGTTATGTCCCTTTCCCACAAAGCATAACATTATATGACGAATGTAAGACACAGGCAGTGACGTCATAGTCTGCTATAGTGCGCTCTTTGTCTAGGAAGAAAATATATAACATTTTTATTTTTTACTTGTTTTATATTTGTTTTCGTTAATCAGCTCTATTTATTGTTAGCTGTTCCAAGAAGACATAAAAAAATACTGTCAACTGATCAATTCCTCATAATTAATTATTTGATCTAGTGGTGTAACTAAAGGTTACAAATGGTTCGATATGTAGCTGCCGCAGTAAACTATATTTAGCAGATTTTGTTCTTAGTCTTAAATTGTACCCCACTAGGAAAGCAAAGACGCGTTGTTGTCAAAACACTAACCACCATTCAAGTTAGCTTGTGAAAGCTTCAATGAGAGAAACGTTTTACCTTTTTATTGTAACAATTCCTGCACATAAAATGGCTATTTCCATATTAAGGAAATATTTGCAGCGTTTCCTAACGTGTGGTCCGCGGAACGCTGGGGGTCTGCGAGTATATTTATGGGGTCCGCCGACTTATCGGTGAACATTTGAATTTCTAAATAAATGCCAGCAAATTTCGCGATCAATCCCCTGCGCCCCTGTACCGCTCGCGATCTACACAACATTTCTGAGTATGAACGAAATAGGTCAAGAGCGAGATATAGGCGTATAATTTAGAATAATGAAGATTCAGTTAATCAGATGCGAGGTCTACTGTTCAGAGAACTAATAGTATTAAGGGGGTCCTTGAAACTGTACTTAATTTTATAGGGGTCCGCGAACTGGAAAATTTTAAAAAACGCTGTTTAGAGCTGACGAGCTTCTGTTGTTTGACAGGTGAAAGCGTCGGTGCGGTCGGCGCTCCAGTCTCTGCCGGCGCCGCGCAACGACTACGAGATAGTAGTTCCTGAGCAGGATGACGACACGGCTGAGGGCGCCACTCACGCAATGCTCATCGAAGATCAAGCCGACGCTGACGCCAGGCTGGCGCGCGAGAGGGAAGTCGAACGTGAGTCTCATCTTCTAGAGGAAAACATATATTTATATACGCTGTTATAATACACGGGTAAAGAACACGTTCGTATTGGTTAATTTTCAGCCGCTGCATTTTAGGGTTCCGTACCCAAAGGGTAAAAACGGGAAACTTCGCTGTCCGTTTGTCTTTCTGTCACCAGGCAGTATGTTATGAACGGTGATAGCTAGAACGTTGAAATTTTCACAGATGACGTATTTCTGTTGCCGTTACTCGTATAACAACAAATACTAAAAACAGAACAAAAAATAATTAAGGGGAAGTCCACCTTACAGGTTTAAATATTTACTTTTAAAGTAAGTAATTAAAAAAAAAATCAGACGCCATTAACATTAACTTTTAAAACAATGCTCGATAAAGAAACCGCCTCAGACCGATATCTATTTTATTCATATTTTAAACAATGTTTTTGTCCAAAGTAATTAAAATAAAATAAATATTTAAGTTGGGCTACGGCAAAAGGAAGATACTTGAAATTTTCACAAAATAATAAGTTGTATATTCCCTTCAAAATAAATAATTAAAATAAAATATATTAAGAGGGGCTTTCATACGGTACGGACCCTTCGTGCGTGAGTCAGACTCGCACTTGGCCGATTGTTTTTACCGACAGCTCAGGTTGCCGACAGAAAGTAAAAAATAGGGGCATTCCACGCGAAGCGGACAGGCAAATAAAGTCGATGTTTTTCGATTTCGGTAATATTTGAGTATGTTCTATGTACACGGTTATTTGAAATTAAGCCTTTTAGGGGCTTATTCTGTACATCAAAACTAACAACTTTTGTTCTACGACTTTTGTCAAAACTAAAAAAACAGCTGTTCCATACATTTTGTCGAGGGCGAACGATATTTTTCTATGGAACAGTTTTTTTTTTTTTGAGAATTTATAAAAGTTGTATAACAAAATTGTTAGTATTGATGTGCAGAATGAGCTCCTAAAAGGATGCTAATTGATTACCAATAACCCTGTATACATGTCCTTGATACGTGTGCCAAATATTTTTGGTTAATTAAAATATTATCATAAAATTAATGGTTAAGGAATTAAGGGGTTTTGAAATTTTGTTAAATCGTGGGGCAGTACTTCAATACCGATTACCAAGTTATAATAATATAGATTAAAATTATTAAACCACTTAATTTATTTTTAGCAACTTTATTCATTTAAAATAAATTCAAAGCCCCTTAATTCTTTAACCATTCAATAGGGCCAATTCCAGAGTCACCACGTTAAAATTCTCTAAAGTTAGTGACTGCTTAAATTAAAGTTAATTAGTCAGAAACTGCTATTATAAAGACACCACTTAGTTAAAAATTGAACGATGGCTAACTCTGTTTAGGTTCGTCTAAAGGAAGTTCACAGATAAAAAAATGTACTTAAAAATATAATGTAATGCCGTCTACACACCATCAAGTGACCGGCTTGACAGCGATTTAGTTCAATTTTTTAATATTATCTGTGGCTTCGTCCATTTAAAAATTAAGAAAGAGGTAGTCAGTGTTACAAGTTAATTACCACTTCCACATATTATTGCTTAAACAATTTTTATAATAGTATTTCGGGCTTCATAAATAAAAACATTTAAGCAAGTGACCTGGGGCTCTATTTTGAACTTCGAACGACTTCAACGTATACGAAACTTTCATAGATTTTATGAAGAATCCGTAGTAAAGTTCATTCTCCCTCCATACAAGCTCCCTACACGTCTGAACCGTACGAAAGTCAAAAGGGATGCCCCAGGGGCATGATTTTTAAGTTTCGTACACGACCGTATATGGAACTTGTATGAAAATGGCTAGGACGAATACGCAACTTTACGGATTCTCCATACAATCTGTCAAAGTTCTGATGCGTTCGAAATTCAAAAATCGTGCCCCCGGGGCATTGTTTTTGACTTTCGTATTGGCTCGGCCGTATACGGAATTTGTATGAAGACAGCAAGGACGTAAACGTAACTTTACGGATTCTTTACACAATCTGTCGAAGTGCCGTAAGCGTACAAACCGTTCAAAGTTCAGAAATAGAGTCCCAGAAACATTATTTTTGACGTAGGTAAGTATAAAACTTGTATGAAGACGGCTAGGTCATATACGCAACTTTGCGGATCTTTCGTACTATCTGTCAAAGTTAATACGTATACGTTTGAAAATCAGAAAAAGAGCCACAGACCACAGAACGCATTCAGTGCAAGTGCACATATGCAGCGCAAATGGTTCTTTTAGTAGAACAACTATCCGTCAATAGGATTTTAGTTTTGAGTAAAGTTTAGAGTTAATGTTGTTGTTAATCATAAGCGTATAAAATGCATACATTAATTTAAAAAAAATATTCATTTCCGCGATATAAAACTTTACCAAGATCGTTTGTATAACGTATTTCATCACATTAAAAACAAAACAACAACGTAAGACACCGGGACGAAAGTAAAGCCGGGGTTTTTTTAATTCATATTGTGGTAACACTCCCACCATTATTATATTTTACAAAACAAAATTGTTTGGTTTTTATTTCGTTTTGCTTTGCTTTGCTTCGGTAAATAATAGTCCCAGCCAGCGTAAAACATATATATAAAGGATCCAAAGGCGTTATCACACACAATAGGTATTGCTGCGGCGGACAAGAAATATGCTTAAACGAATTGATCGTAATAAGATAACAAGGCTTTTTGAGCAGTTAATAAGCTAAACAGGCTGTAAATAGGTAGGTATTCGCTAATTACAGGAAAATACAGACTTCTATTGTCATCTTGTTTCCAGGAAAATAAACTTTTCTCAAAACTAAAAAAGTTGTAAGTACTTATATAAATGTTGTTTTTATTTTCAGATCAGCAGCGGCTAAAACGTCTGCAGGTGGTCTACAGCACTTTCCAAGCTTAACCAGCAACCCTAGCGCAGATGTGAATTGAGCTTCAGTCAGGATCGGGCTATCTGCAGTTTGTAGCTAACATCACAGCTGACAAGATGTATGATTCGGTCTGTAAAATATTTATGTTCTAAATTAGCTACAAGCTGCACAAAACTCAAACCTTACGCAGCTGTTATGTGAGATTGTCAGGATTGGGTTTTGCACAGCTCGTAGCTAACTTCAAAGCAGCCAAAAAGTTAGCTATAGCCTATAAAAGTCCTTAAACATTGTATTAATAGACCGAGACATACAACTAGGTAGCTATTATGTTCGGCTGGTACACTTATCCTAACCTAACCTAACCCAACCCTAAGCGCAGATGTGAAGTGAGCTTCAGTCAGGATCGGGCTATCCGCAGTTTGTAGCTAACATCACAGCCGACAAATTGTATGATTCGGTCTGTAAATTGATTCGGTCTGTAAGTTGATTTAGCCTATAAAAGTCCTTAAATATTGTATAAATAGACCGAGACACACCACTAGGTAGCTGTTATGTTCGGCTGGTACACTAATCCCTACCAAGCTATGTTAGATAAGTTGTGGATAACCAAAATCCTCACACAGATGCTATGTGAGCTTCAGTAAGGATTGGGAGCCTGTAGCTAACATCACTGCCGCCAAGTTGTATGATTCTACTTAAGTGATGCTATAGTTTACATTTTAAGTTTTCTTACATAAATATATTATACATGATTAGTCATTACTACTATTTTTAACACATGTTCTAAATTATTAATTGTAAATAAGTGTTTTGTTACATTCTACTTATTGATATAAATATTGTAACCTGACTTGTACATAAATAAGACACAAAATAAATGAATTTGAATACCTATTATAGAAGAAAGCATTTCATATTATAATTGATGTGGTGTTCTTGTGATCTTTTATTGGACTGTTATTTGTTAAGCTGAAGCTTACCTACTGAATACTAATATATTTTTAGTAATTAACTACCTTTATCAAGTGATAGGTAAAATAAAGCTGATGGGTAATAAAAAGTGATTGATATTAAAAACTGCCTGGTAATTGAATGACTGTATCGAATAATTATTTTTGTATTGAATTAAATCTTTTCTTATTTCTTTCTGTAGTTTTGCTTTGCCCTGCCAAGGAAAATACAAATAACAATATAATCAATAGTCTATCATTTATTTAGCCGATATAACAATCTGTATCTTCCTCATCTTGTTATGGCTCCTGGTTGAAGTCTTGACACGATGATCAATTTAGGATGATGATTACATATTAGGGCCATTACTATACATCGAACTGGTTCACAACTTCCTAGTCTTGTTTCTAAAGTTGGTCATCGAGCGGTATCTGGAAATTTATTAATCGATAAAAATGTGTATAACTACTACATAATTATTTGAAACGTAGAGTCAGTAACAAAAATACCAAAATGTACAAAACCTGATAGCGTTCTCTACATATATGTAGAACAAACAAGCAACCAGAACATGGGTACTGAATAACAACTTATAAAATGTAAGCAATAAATAATTATCAAATTACAACTATTACCCTAGTGCAATATTTCACTATTCTCGCTGGTATAGGTCGAATCAAACTTGTTAGCGACTGTGGATGTAGCTGCGAGCTGTGTGAACCCAGTCCTCATGCTGCTTGTAGGCTGACTGAAGTCAGGATTGGGGTTTGCGCTCCTTGTAGCATATTTCACAGCGGCCAAGAAGTTTGAGATCCGCCCGTAATGCCGGGTCCTATGTATGTTTTAGCAAATAGGGTTTTAAGTTTGTTTAAAGCACAATTCTACTGTCATAGGCAAGCTCACATAAGAATTATTAATGACATAGGCCTCCGCTAGAGATATCTAATAAGACTATATGGAAGCGGCTTACATTTAGTACAATCATGCAGTCTTGATAACATCTGTACACTTTGACATCCTACTTTGCACTTGCCGATTGTTGTGATCTTCATTTGAGAACTTGACTCTGTCAGTTGCCCAACTATGGGCCCTGCCGAGCCGACAGCTAATTCAACTTGTCAATCCGCAGAGCTATATTAATTACTTTGCTTCTTCTATGCATATCCTCATTTCTAATTGGATGTAATGGATAGCTTATTATAATTAGATAGCTACTATTAATACATTCCATCCATCCATCAGACATATGACGTCCACTGCTGGACATAGGTCTCCCCTATGGATCTCCAATAAGATCGGTTGGAAGCGGCTTGCATCTAGTGTGATCCTACGGATTAATAAATTGCATGGACAGAAATGTAACTAGGTAAATTACTTACCTAGTTACATTTCTGTGTGTACAAATGTACTTCTTATCTTTGCTTTCCACAAAATGGTAATCCTTTCTTTGTTTCAACAAAAATGTGGTCGGTATGATGAGGTGGATTAATTTGACTCGTTAAGTCCAGCTGTTTCATTCTAGTTTTTGCTGAAAATCAACATTTTTGTCATCGCGAATTCACATGAAATATAACTAAAATCAATATTTATAGGAACACCATCAGCTATGTTAAATGTAACTAAGTACATTTAATTGGAGAAAAACACAGCATTTCTTCTTTATAACTTACTTTTGAGCTTAATTATTTTTAACCACCATCTAATTCGGTACTGGTTAAAAACATAACCTCAATTCATTAAAATTCTTAAAGATGACGTCAGACAGCTCTAAAAGTGTGTCTCCAGAATACCAAATTCGCCTAAATCTCTAAATGTAGTTAGATTTAGTTGGTTTTCATTCATTCGATTTAAAATTTGAATGTGACAGTGACAGTGACATTTCTAAATGGTGACTCCGTAATACGATTAGGATTTTTAGCAAATTTGAGGCCTTTAGGTCGGTTAGCTAGTTAGATGGTACCACCATAATTGGCCCTAATATAATTATTACAAAAATATTTAGCACACGTATCAAGGACATGTATAGATTGTATAGTATTCAATAGATATTCAAATACGAGTATTACCGAAATCGTAAACATCGGTTTTTTACCTGTTTTTATGACTTGTAATTTTTTGACCGACGAACCACCGGAGGAGGTACTCAATTCGACGCGTATATTTTTTTAATAGTAGTCCGATTTCAATAATTCTTTTTTTATTGGATAGAGTATACTTCGAAATTGGTTCCATTTAAATTTTATCGAAATCGGCTGAACCGTTTTTGATAAATCATCAATAATGTGGAAAATGCTACATCGATCCGTGCGAAATATTCGCGAACTCTGTACACGGGTGAAGTCGGTCATGCTATTTTTTGCGAAAAATAATTATCTGAGGTCGGAAGTATAAAGTGTGTCGTTTGTGTGTCAGGTGCGGCGGCGCTGGCGCTGCGGTCGCAGGCGGTGCAGCGCGGGCTGGCGCGGCCGGGCGAGGTGAACGCGAGCGTGGTGCGCGCGCCCGCCGCGCCGCTCGCGCCGCTGCAGCAGGCCGAGGAGCTGCTCAAGGCCGAGATGGTCACCATGCTGCACTACGACGCGCTCCGCGACCCGCCGCCCGGTGCGTCTCTCACACACACACACCCACACTCTTCCCCATTCTCTAAATCAGGGACGTAGGGATCAAAAACAAAATAAAACTTCCAGATTTTGACGTCAATACGTCTTTAAAATTGCGACATAGAGAGAAGTAAAAAAAAAAACGAATTAATCGAAATAGGGGGATAGAGTTTGGTGTCGCAGCTTCAGATCTATCATCTCCATCATAAGTTCAGTTACACCGTTGGGTACCTAAAAGATCAAAGAATTCATTACGCCAAGTGAGGACTGTGACGCATCGCGGGGAGTGGAGTGGAAAGCGCCGCCATTTTGAGATCATTTTGCTTACGTAAACATATTCACTTCATGACACAGCCACAACACATTTTTTTTATATGAAGTCCTTAGATGATTCTAAACATTTTTACTATGTACAATTTTTTGATATCTTTGCATAATTCCGAAAAAAATTTGAAAAATTTTAAATATGGAGAAAATGGGTTTTCCGTAAATATTTCGTCAATGGGTGTTATAACCAAACTTTACTTAGGTTGTAGAACGTAAAATACTTAACTTTTTATGTTAAGACACATTTCTTCGTATCTTTGCCCGTTCAAAAACGACAGACGTTCAAAATTTTAAATATTACCTTACGTGCCAATATTATTATATTTCAATCTAATCGCCCAGTTTTACTAGCAAAGTGATAAAAAGAATAATAATAATAATAATCGGACAATTTTGCAACCAACCGATTTACACACAGTAATCAAGACGTTGTCGTGTTATTTTTTTTTTTCTAGGCATAGACAAAAAGCGCGCGGTCCAGCTACAAGCGTCCCACTTGGCGTACCTAGAGCAGCACCCGTACGAGGACTTCTCGAAGCAAGAGCTGGACGCGGCCAAGCTGGAGATGAAGAAGGAAATGGAGGTGGTGAAGGCGGGCATGGGCCACGGGGAGCTCAGCATGGACGCCTACACGCAAGTGTGGGAGGAGTGCCTGGCTCAGGTATGGTATCAGTGATTATAGCATAGTAACATCGCAAACGAGTGTCGCCACCACCACAAATGCCGGTTTCGAACATTGTTCATGCAATTTATCGATGCGCGCACACGGAAGTCGCCAGTGGCCGTTTCTTTGAATGCCGGTCTTCAATCTGTAGTTATGGCAATATTCTTGTTTGAGGGGGTCAGCCTTAGACTTGTGCCGATATTTATTACTATATTATTTATTTTATTGATTTACTTTTATTAATAGGCTTGCCCTCTACCAAACCGAAAAGATGTTGTACTCATCATTATGGTTAACTTATACTATGAAACTTTAACCTTGCCGAAAAATCGTTGTTTTTGTTTTGCTGTTTTAGGGTATGTACATTTATTGATAGTAAGTTCTGTAACTATGACGGACTCTTTTCGTGTTAGCAAAGGGTAAACTAATCACTGTAAAATTAAATGGAAATACCACTAACACTAACTGACTCATTACAAAATGTCTAAAAAATAAATAACATTTATACTACACCTGCTCGGAAAGTACCTTGATACTTTATCAAATTTACGGTAGAAAGTACGTCATTGCATATCGAACAAATATGCGGGGACAAAACGCATCTGAGCGGGTGTATGAAAATCCATTTCTTACGTGGTTTTTCTTTTTTAATTTTGGGTAAGACTATGCGCTGGTAACCTAAATATCAAAAGCCAAAAAGTTTTTACAGTGAGTTTTTATCTCCAAGTTCGCAAAATGACACTGGCCACTAGCTGTGTGTTGGATGGTGTCAAACAATTTGAAAAAAGAACATGACTGTGAAAATTGCAGGCGCCATTGGCGCCATTTTCAATTTGTGTGTTGTTTGAGGATTCAGTTTTCGTAGAAAAGTAAAATAAAACTATCAAAATGATAAGTAGTGATAGTGATGATGAAGATTTTTTAACTCCGCCGCAGTTGAAAGAAACAGCAAAAATACTGATTGATAACCTCCTACATTGTCGCAAACATCTCAAACAAACATTAATGGAAAAAGTGTTACATTAAGCTTCACTAACTGCAACAATT
The DNA here is from genome assembly GCA_964007245.1 of Hypomecis atomaria. Classification (NCBI taxonomy): domain Eukaryota; kingdom Metazoa; phylum Arthropoda; class Insecta; order Lepidoptera; family Geometridae; genus Hypomecis; species Hypomecis atomaria. The sequence goes on from OZ023288.1 coordinate 7,283,780, forward strand.
TCAATATAAATTTCAATTAGTAAAGATTTAGTTTTTTTATTTTCCTCGTAGGTGTAGTATAAAGCACTATGTATCACGATCTCGGGTGTTTTAAAGCCCTTGCCTACGGCTCGGGCTGCAAACGACACCCTCGACGGTAATCGGTCACTTTCTCCTCTCGGTGAACAATGTACTATTAATTTCTGTTCCATTTCCAGGTGCTCTTTTTACCCGGACAAAACAGATACACCCGAGCAAACTTGGCGAGCAAGAAGGACAGGCTCGAGTCGGCCGAGAAGAGACTGGAACAGAACAGGAATCACATGGCCAAGGAAGCCAAGAAGTGTTCCAAGATGGAAAAGAAATTACGAGTACTCACAGGTAGATCTCACATTCAATATTGAAATGAGATAATCCCGCAATTACAGTTCACCGGCGTAGAATCAATCTTTACCGAATGTCTAAGAAAATATTTCTTTACTTCCAATAAGCCTGGAAAAGATTTCTGTAAGCAATAAGGCCGCCCTTTGTTGCACTAGTTTTAAGTTGCTTTTTTTTCCTTTCTGTGTATAGTGCGTTTCATCTTATAGTTCCTATGCCGTCATGTTGGCAGTGATGCAAATAAGTGTGGGCATATAATTCTTTCTTTGCACTCCTGCAGGGGTGCCAACATGACGGCATAGGAACTATTTGATGAAACGCACTCTATTTCCCTGTATTCTGAGTTACCAATAAAGTGTTCATTCATTCATTCAAGAACCAGATTGTCAGCAAAATATTCATGGAATAACCATTTCAATTACGATGATGTAACAAAACGGAATATTCCCTTGTGTTAATGGAATATAGGACCCTGAACTTAGCAAGAGACTAGAGTTAACTTTTCTTTTCCAGGTGGCTACCAAAGCAGAGCCGCATCGCTTATAAAACAATTCCAAGAGTTACAAGACCAAATAGAGCAGTCCAACCTTGAACTGTCCACGTTCAAGTTTCTGGCTGAACAAGAGAAGGCTGCCATTCCACGTAGGATAGAGGTAAAAAACTAGCTTTAGGATCCCAACTTTATATGCATCATGAGGACTTAAACTGACTTCCAAAAAAGAAGATGTTCTCAAATCGTCAAATTATTATATTCTAATTGAAATGTACATCATACTTTCATAATCAAAATACCAGTGTGGTTTCGCAAAGAGTATAAACGAACGTATCATTATGAACAACTTTTATAGGCCGAATCATACAAGTCGGCGGATGTGAAGTTATAAGCTGCGCTAAACCCATACAAGGTGCAGCTTTATGTGAGCTTCAGTTAGGATTGGTTATTACGCATTTGCAGCTGACCTCACATCTGCCGACTTGTATGATTCGGCCTAAACAATCATATGGGAGGTATGTTAAAGGTCAATTTGGAACATTTTATGATACAGCTGATTTAATTATCGCGATTCCCTAGTAGTCCAATAGTAGAATCAACACCTGTGTGGTATGAAAATGTTTATTTATGACCTTTGTTGTTTCACAGTCATTAACAGAAGACGTGACCCGACAAACGGATCGTGAGAAAGTGCTGCAGAAACGATATTCCGAGCTGCAAACTGAATTTGAAGAGCTTACAAAGAGCAGGCACCCGAAGGAACCCGATGCAAAGATTACTGAAGAATAAATTAAAATGTGTCATAAATAAAGTTATTTAATTTTAAGGGGTTGCTAATATTTAAACAGCAATTTTAACCTGGACGCCGGCCAGTCTACTCACTGCTCCGCAGGTGCCGAACGCGGCGGAATCGTCAAACTATTACAGCATTTATTTTGACGTTGCACACGATTCTTCTTTTATATTTTTGCGTCGCATTGTTGTGCATTTGCCAGTGTCAAGTATTTAGTTTTAATAATTTTTGATATATTCATCAAAATAGTCACTGTCGTAGTCACGTCATAGTTAAGTCACGGTCAAGTCCAAACATAGTCCAAATCATACCTCAGTAAAGCAGTGGAGACTTTACTAGAGGCGTCTATGAGTATTTGTAACAACACGGAACAAAAACGACGAAATAGCACATTTTTTCACTAATAATTATCACTGATAAAAACACAAGTTTAACAAAATAATACAATGAGGCGACATGATTTTTCCGCGTTCCAGTCAAAAAAAACCTTGCACACGATTTCACGTAAAAATTGCTATCTGTGTCGCGAACTTAGTGCCGAGTGGGAGTTTTCTATGTTCGAAAACTGTTCGATCGCGATCGAGAAAACTAAATAGGAATAGGTAAGTGACTTTTTTTTACGATAATGTTACGAGAACCAAACCGATCGCACACAAGAGCGGCTACGTTTGTGATTGGCTAACTCGGGTGTGTTCGACGCTTTCGGTAAATGTGACGTAAAATTCATCAGATTTTCAAAATGGTGGCACTGGTGGACGTTCAGCTTAAAGAGCAGCGAGTACTATAAGTCATCCATAAATTATACAAAATGGGGGTGAAATGTTTCTACACAATTTAGACTGGACTCTGTAACTATAGAAGATATTTTTATGTTAGCTGCTGTACCATTATGTATCTAGCTCTAAAGTTTACTATTTATAAAATATTGGATTAAAATAGAGAGTTTTAATTTCAATTTGTAGTAACCCATGCAAATGAAAAAGATAAAGCTAATAGGACTGTAAATGCATTTTCAAATAATTTGCTATGTAAATATAGATTTAAATATTAGTTGATATAGCACATAATTCAATTATCTTCGCTATCAGAAACGTAGGTATTATAATATTTCATTCTATCATCCTCACACCGGCCACAAACCAAGTTTTTTTTTCTTTGAACATCTATAATAAAAAAAACTATAAAAACATGTATTTACAAAATTCTTATGTACTACCGAGAGCCGAGTGGGAGTTTTTAACTATGTTCGAAACCTGTAGGGTCAAGTGTTCAACAGTGGATCACTTTTTTTCCGAAAGTCATAACTCGGCTCTGAATATAGCTAGGACATTGAAATTGACAATAGGCATAGTAGTAGTTCAACTAGTTTGATTGTGTATTACTTTTTTCTTGACTAATAAAGTAATAAAAAAGAAAAAACTGGTTTAAAAAAAAGTCAGAACTGAGCCACTGTGGACCATGGGGTCGACACAGTGGCTAGGCCTTAAATACACAGTGGATCGGGGTATTACACAGTGGATAATTTTATAGGATTAATAGGAATAAAACAATTTCATAACATATAATCAGTCTATTTACTTATCTATGAGATCAAGGTAATCATTTATCAGTATATTATATGACTAACATTCAAAATAAGGGTACCTACCTCAAAAAATCGACCATATTAGTCAACACTAACAAAAAGAAATCTTCTAAAAACATTAAAAAAAAAACAAAACAAAAAAAATATGAAACAAGAGAAATGGAACACAAATTATTGGCATGAATGTGAAAACATAAATGAATTAAAAAATATCTTGGAATATAGCTATTCAAAACTCTAGGAGTCAAGCTATTCAAAATTTAATGCACATTCAACTGTGACAAATCCGTTGAGAAGTAGTAGTAAGACTGTTGTCTTGTGGTGCTACCGCCTACAGTCGGCTTAGGCAAAATGTAATTAATGTCATGTTCTTTGATATTTGAAAGATCCGGAACCGTGGGCATATTAAATTTGTTGTGACCTTTCTTCCTAAGAAAGCTGATGAAGTATTCCAAGTTCTCGTTTCTGCCTTCTAAGACTTTGCCAATAAAATAATTTTTTTGCCGTTTGGTTGCAAATTTGACTAACACAAATTCACCTTCCACTGGAGGTCTAGGCAAAGACTCTTTGAGATCATTTTCAGTTAAACCGACCGTGTCAATTTCCATGTTTTCATCTGGCCACTCGTTGTCTTCATCAAATTCTTGGTATTGTACATCAATTTCTCCATTTTCTTCGTCTGAGTCACTTGCTAGCACCTTCTTAACTATTTTCTTTTCCTTGGCGTTCTTTTTTTTCTTGGACGCCTTGGCCAGTTCAATTTCATTTTTTTTCGGTAGCAATCATGATTCGCCCTAATTTTCTAGGTTTTCTATTCGGTTTTCTGGGTCCAGCCTTAATTGGATCCCTGAATTGAAATGGAGACAGAAATTGCACATTTCCATTTATTGAATGAAGTGGACTGACATTGATTTCAGTTGGCTGTTGTGTTGTAAGTGGAGAATGCAGAAAGACTGTTGATAACTGCGAGGTCTCAGCTGTGGATCCTGGTTGTTGGTGCAATACTGGCGCTGAATTTTGATCAAGTGAGACTGAGTCTGGCAGAGTTGATGGCGATTTTTCTGTAGAATCTAATAATATAGGTGATAATTGGTCATAGAGACACAAGTTTTCATCCACTGGTGCAGCAGCATCGGTAAGTGGGTTTATTTGGTCAAATATATTGATATCTTTCTCTGAGCAGTCTGTTTCATCTGAATCAATTAGTAAGTAAGTTAGTAATAAGTATAAGTAAGTTCAATTTAACACAAAATAATGGGTAGGTAATATACAGTGGATCACGAGCCACTGTGTATTTCCATTAATTGATCCACTGTGGATTGCATCGCCATTTTGAATAAATAAATTGGTAAAAAAAATATGCATGCGTTATTCGACGGTGAATTACACACTAAAACAACCATGTTGGAGTTTATAACACAGTAAAAAGAGAGCTTCAGTAAAATGTAGTACGAAAATGAAGATGGAACTACAAATTTCTTACCTTAAAACTGTATTTTTCTTTGCGAAAACAAAAAATCTCCTTCTACACAAAAACCACGCGCCGTGTGCGCTGCCCGACTAGTTACAACTTGTTCGCGTCTCAAGCGCTGCCCATCGGTGAATGAGATAGGTATATATCTCTGTTCGTTCTCGCGTACTGTTGCTGAGCCACTGTGTCTGCTATCGCCACTGTTGAACACTTGACCCTACGACCGATGTGATTTCTATGGAAATGGCCCAGCGCCATCTTGTGTCACATACAGAAAACTGAATAGCTAAGCGTGAGTTTTAATATAACGAGCGCCAAACCAATCGATAACAAGCGCGGCAGCGTCTGTGATTGGCTAAGTCAAGTGTGTGTGTCAATGTGTTCGAGATGTAAAATTCTATTTGATTTGCAAAACTCTCACTCTGCACACTGTTCTGTAAACATTTTCAGGGTTGTTTTCTACATAAGGTTACTATTGAAATAAAAATATGAGTAAATTATATAACCTGTTTATTTTTTTCTTTTCCAAGCTTCATGATTGCTGAACGAAAATACCTTTTGTAACAAAATCAAGAAATATCAGGATTCATTACAAAATTAAATAGGTACTTAAAATTTAAGCTTATTCACAAGATAAATACACTTACACTATAATTTATATCACAGTACGATTGATCCAGCTCAGCTGGAAGTCTTCAAATCTTGAGTAGGTAATCATACATTCCAATTACGACATAGAACAGGAATTCTGAACTTTAATTGTTGAGAAGTTTTATCCGAATTTTTATCTTCGTATATGACTAACATGTAGGACTACAAATGTACTATTCTATAAGCAATTTCGATGGGAATCTATATGGCACCAATCATTACACTGGTCAACAGTGGTTTTGTTGCCCTGGATGCAAAAGTGGTTTTGAGTAGCTCTTAATACCATTCACGAAACTATGGATGGTTTTGAAAGATCGTCTCTATTTTTTTTATTCCTCATTTTACTTTTTTATAGTCAGTAGTAATTAGAAAAACAATAAGTAGGTATACATTTGAATATGTTTTATCTATTTAAAAGATATATGTTTTCATAATCAACCCTCATGTGACAGTCCCATCTACCCTAATAGCTTTATTTCACCTCTTTTAGATCCTGGTGAATGCGTTCCCTCTCTTCCACACTATAATTACATTTTCACAGATTTTCAAGAAATCTATTCACCTGACTGACTGAAACTGTTAAGGAAATCAAACTTTACAACTATACAATCATAAAAACCTGATCCAATTCAGTACTTGTACAAATATATTCAGAAACTGTGGACTTGAAAATGTATAAACCCACAGAGATATCCAGGGCAACAACATTTTTATTTTATTTTTGTAGACCTGTGTTATTGATGACTGTTTCCATTGATGCTATATCAACTGCTGTCGTCAGAATCGCTGTCTATTTGCCTCTTACAGTGTCTATTCACCCTCCTTACAAGTGGACTGTCGCCATTGTTCTGTGACGGAGACGGTAACTTAACTTTCTTCTTGGTCCTTCTTTTTTCTTCTAAAATAATTTCCGCCAGTTCTAATTCAGAAACATCGTTCGCTTGCGTTAAACCAATATGTGAATCGACGCAAAAGCTATCCTGAAAAAGACATTGCTATGGTTAAAAGTTGCAGTCCTTTTGACATTCTAAGTTTAGAATGGTTGTATAATATACAATCTGGTGCCTTATTTTTCAACTTCTCACGGCTTGGTCGTATACGAAACTTGTATGGAGTATTTGCAACTTCCATAGACAACATAGAGATTCTCCATACAATCTGTCAAAGTAACGTATACGTTCCCAGTCGTTCGAAGTTGAAAAATAGGGCCCCTGAACTAATCAGCCCCCCGACCGCCTAAGCAATAGCAATCGTAATAGCAATCGTTTATGACTTCATTTTAGACATTTGGCACCGCCTATGTGACGTTAGTCATCAAAATTGTTCATTCAACGATTGCTTTCGCAATCCGCGCAAAGCAATTGATGGCTAACGTCACATAGGCGGTGCCAAATGTCTAAAATGAAGTCATAAACGATTGCTATTACGATTGCTATTGCTTAGGCGGTCGGGGGGCAGGTGGCAAATTCGTAAGAATGTGACTCGCTTAAGGTTGATAGGGCTAAAATCAGGAGTCAAAAGCTCGCTTGAAAGTGACGGCAAATAAAATTATTAGTATAGGCAGAATCAAACTTGTTGGCGTCTGAGAACACGAGACGAGGTTGCGCAGTTGTAATACCTATGTTCATATGTTAGCGACGCAAAAGAAGGGACGTGCGCAGCTTGTAGCTATCTTCACAACCGCCAAGAATTTGATTCGGCCGATAAGATTGTATTTGATGCTTACTATTTCATACGCATCTTCTTCAACGAATTGAGAGAACACATCTTCCCTTCGATATTTCTGAGGCAGCTCGGGTATTTTGAAACCGTTCCTGACCGGGCTCCTGATGGACTTGAGGTACACGGCCCGTATATCCGTCTTGGTGACGTCATCGTCGTCGCATATGAAGTCGGCGATGCTGCCCGCGCTGTCGTCGGTCAGTTCGTCTCCGCTGTCGCCACCGTCGTCCGACAGACAAGCTTCTAGCTCGATGAATGAGTTGTGCTTGCGTTTTTTCTGGCGAGCAAAATTTAAAAACAATTAAGCCAAGCAATGGAGTTGTAAACGTTGAACTTTTACGTTACGAACTTTTTATTATTATATATGTAGTACTACGGAACTAATCGCGCACTAAAATTACGAGATAAATACTCATCATCCCGACGTTTCGACCGAATTGCATCGATCGTGGTCACGGGTAACTGTCAAATACCTCACCACGATGAGTTATTTATTTATCTCGTAATTTTAGTGCGCGATTAGTCCCGTAGTATATGTATAATAATAATGTGTTCAAATCGTGAAAGTTTAATAACAACGCTTTTACGAACCTAACCTAGTAGTCCGGTCAATTTAGACCAAAAAATGAGAGTGAAGTTACATAAAGTCCCAACAAGCTGAATTTCAGTGAAATTGTTCAAAATATAATTATAAACAATGTCTAGAAGTTCCCCATCATTCCCCTGTTAGGAAAAAATTTTATTCAAGGTCAAAGGTCAAAAAAATGAGTTTTTCGCGATTTCCAGCAAAACGGTAAGTTTTATCATAAAAGTACCTCAGACAAAAATTGTAGATCATAAAATTATCTATAAAAATGTGTCAATACTTTTTTCTTACGACCCACCGTTTCTGAGATATAACGATTCAAAAAGTTATAAAAGTTGTTATCGTCATAATATGCATGAGTACGCCACGTTATATACATCTAGAGTTGTTATATTTTATTTAATATTTATATATATTTTATATTAAATGTTTAAATATTTTTCTATCGGTCATTGTAACTTATACTTACAATATAAAATATACATAAGTTTTAACTGCGACATACATCATTGACGGAGGATACTTACTACACCGCGTTGTGTGGGATAGCGAAGAAACATTCAACGTTATCTTAGATAAATACGTTCAATATGTACGTAGACATTTTGGTTCCAGAGTTACTGTCGTATTTGATGGCTATGATGATTGCACGAGAAATATCAAAGCTGCAGAACAACGTCGTCGAACTTTAGCAACATCTTCATCTTCTGATATTTTATTTGACGAACTTATGACAGTCCCAACCAGTCAACCAAAGAGAATGTAATAGTAAGAGTCGGGACTTCCATAGATTTGAACTGATTTTCCGAGGCTCCTAATCATTCGCACCAACATAACAAAACTCGTTCGTTCTGTCAGATTGTGCCAACATACCGATAATTAAAATTGATAGGGATGTGCTATTGAAACTGGCTGATTTTTATCGATATTTAGCCGATTTCAAAAATAGGAGGTTCTCATGGTGATTTCTTTTTACTACCTATACACTCTATACATTATTCATTGTTTTTAGGCTCCTGTGAATTGAATGTTTCGCTTATTGTGAGATATGGAATAAATACACATATTATTTTTATTAAATTCTTTATTTACAAAAAACATTACGGAATTACTAAAATTTTAATATTTATTGTTGACAGACATTTGGGACTTAGAATATTATGCAGATTATGCAAGAGACTATATTTTACAATAGTATTTACTCTTAAATTATATCCATAATAATTGTGGCTCTGATAAAATGTATTTTCAGGTCTTGCTTGGTCTTTTTCAGCCTTTTGAGCAACTTCTTTTTTCTTGGCGTCGTTAACTTTGAAGTAGAGTTTGGGGTTTCTGTTGAAATATTACAATTAAATTATCTTAGCTTAATAGTACAATTTAATTAGGCCGGCAAAACTAGGCTTCGGCGTGTACAGACGCAATTACACACATGTATAGGGTGAGTGGGGTATTATTGAACCACCAATTTTTTGCAAACATGTCGTTGCTTTTCTTGATACGTTATACTGGTGCACTCATAGTATTCATCAGGTATGTTATATATTCATAATTCATACGACATGACATATTTTGTTTTAAGTTCAGATGAATTTGGGATGGAGTTTTTTTCAAGATTAACCATTCGCCGTTTTTTTAAAAAACGGCGAATGGTTAATCTTGTAGGTACCCTCTGGGGTACAGTTTGAATCTAGGGGTGGTACAACTTTAACCGGGGGTACTAATTGATTCTTACCAAAATAAATATTCAAAGATAAAAAACCACTAAACGTTACTAAAAACCTATATAATAAATATATATTAGTAAATCTTAGTTAACAAAAGGCACAGACCCTGAAGTCTGTGGTCAGTAAATTTTAATTAAAAAAATTTTATATACATATTATATACTTTTATTATATATTTATCATATACAGAAATACACAATAAAACGTGAGATGTTTAAATGCTTCCGTTTGGTTCAATGATGCCCCACCCACCCTTCGTACAAAGAAACTAAGCCATAATTGTCCACTCAGCTCGCGGACAGCATAGTTATTCTACTAATTATTACTATGAATATTTATTTTTTAGTGCGCGATAAGTCCCGTAGTACATAATAATAATAGAATATTTTACCTGTCTTACCATTTATTTTTCTTTTCAACGTAGGAGCCTCCGCAGACGTCGAAGGTACTGCAAAATATATAATTATTTTACACTTACCACGAAGCCTAAAATTTGAAACTTACCTAAGTTTCAATTTTTAGGATTCCGTAAAAGGGGTAAAAACGGGACCCTATTACTAAGACTCCGCTGTCCGTTTGTCTGTCTGACCGTCTGTCCCCAGGCTGTATCTCAAGAATGGTGATATAACACTAATCTCGTCTTCTTAATAATACTTATTAAAGCATGTATAAGCAACATGAATATTACTTTACCTGGACTATTTTCCCGCTTGCGTTTTCTAATGTTTCCCTCCACACTACTTTGTGAAAATTGTGGCTGCGCGTCGAGAGGTGAAGGCGCTGCAAATTATAAGACTTGATGTTATATGGTTGAAACATTATTAAAATTATTAAGTTAGCGGTATTACAAACTTTTTGATTATTCATGATATGCAATCATCAATTCAATAGTAAATAATATTCTTCACTAGTTTTTATCACGGCTTTGCCCGCATACGCAATATATCATTATAATTGATAGCATATGTGTTATTCTGATATATAAGCTATATTATTGCAAAGTTTCATCTCAATCCGTTCAGTAGTTTTTGCATGAAAGAGTAACAAACATCCATCCATCCATCCATCCTCACAAACTTTCGCGTTTATAATATTAGTAGGATTTTACTAGTGTGTGTTTCCCCTCCTTTTCTAATGGGTTTCATCCTACTATTATTTTTTTTGGTTGTATAAATTATCGACCCTGGCCTAAATATCGATAACAACATGGAACCGCACTAACATGTTGGGTAGGTACTCAAGCGATATAAGTTTTTCAGTAAATATTTTGCATAATATGTGCAGAATTAATAGAAATTGTGTGTATTTCTGAGATATTTCACTTACCTATCTTCATCTATGGGAAATTTCGCCATGAAACATCTTTTTTGCCCGTTTTCTCTTTGGCCTCTAACACCGCACATTTCACACGTTTTATACGACATTTTGATTGTTTTAAACTGTAAAAACAATAACATACACTAAATAATCACTGTATTAGCTACCAAAACCATTTATGAGGGAAAAATAATATGATAGTCATTTAAAATCAGTGAAAATAACCTACCACGAATAAATCCAAAACAAATTCAAAATGACAATATGTCAATATCACATCAATATCAGTCTCAGCGAACGATGAATGAAAAAAATGTTCATTCTTTTTGTCAATGTCACGAATGAATAGAAAATGACAGAAACATTTTGAACCCATCCCATACATTGGATTGGAAGCGACTTTTCCTTCGGAGTTTCGTCAGGCTGCAGTCAACAAAAATTTCTTACAAATACCCACAACAAGTCTCGGTTCATTTCAATGTTGAAAGAAAAGTTTACGGCTGAAAATATATTGGTAAAACAAGCTAATAATGATGCTGATGTATTGATTATTGAAACAGCAATAGAGCAATTCAATTCGACAAATACAACTATTGTTGTTGGTGAAGATGTTGACTTACTTGTATTACTCACTGCTCGAACGCCAACTGAAAAAACTTTTTTTTTTCTTAAAACCAGGAAAAGCTCAGCATCAATCAGATATATATTCATCAAAAAGTTTATTTACTTTTGTAAAGTGTCAAGATCATGTACTATTTTTACACGCAATAACTGGCTGTGATACGACATCTGCATTTTACAGGAGGGGTAAAACAGCAGTTTTTAAAATGTTTGAAAAACAAGATTTAATTCAATGTGCTGAAGTTTTTAAAAAGAGTAATTCAACTCAACAAGAAGTTATTACCAACGGCATCCGCTTTCTTCTTGTACGGAGCTCCTAAAAAAACTACCGGTTTAGATAAGCATCGATATGCATGTTTCGTTAAAAATACTAAAAATAAAAAACAAGTTCAATTAGCTTGTCTTCCTCCATACTCAGTTGCTGCTCACCAACATCTTTTTCGAGTATATTACCAAGTTCAAGTGTGGCTTGGTTATCAGCTAGACCCTACAGACTGAGTTTGGAAGTTGGTCAACAATATATTAGAGCCAGTTCAAACTTTACTTCCACCTGCGCTGGAAAAACTGCTGAACACTATTTTTTGCAACTGCAAAAAGGGATGCAGTGCTAAATGTGGTTGCAAAAAGTCGGACTGTCTTGTTCTTTGGCATGCACAAATTGTCAAGGCCGGTCGTGCTCTAATATTGAATCACAAACAATGGAGGATTCGTTTGACTCCGACGAAGTATCATGCGATACATCGCTATTGACACAATTTACTTGCATCCAAAATGAAGATGAAGAAGAAGCAGGAGAAGAAGAACAAGAATTTGAAACTTACGAATAAGACGAATAAACTTCAACACTTTTTTTTAATTTACATCGCTTTTATCTTTCCCAATCTTTAAAAATTTCCGTTATTATGCAATAGTTTTACATTAAACAGGATCACAACTGACCCGTGGAGTAGGCCTACTGGGGAAACCACGTTAAAAAACGCGCTAAGTACACTACCTCATAGGTGGCGTGGAAACGTGTGCATATTATGACGATAACAACTTTTATAACTTTTTGAATCGTTATATTTCAGAAACGGTGGGTCGTAAGAAAAAAAGTATTGATACATTTTTTATAGATAATTTTATGATCTACAATTTTTGTCTGAAGTACTTTTATGATAAAACTTACCGTTTTGCTGAAAATCGCGAAAAACTCATTTTTTTGACCTTTGACCTTGAATAAAAATTTTTCCTTACAGGGGAATGATGGGGAACTTCTAGACATTGTTTATTATTATGTATTGAACAATTTCACAGAAATTCAGCTTGTTGGGACTTTATGTAACTTCGAATGTCTAAATTGTCCGGACTATAGGCCTAACCTTCGTTAGGCTGTGCTCATTCTGGCCCGACCTTGTATTTTCATTAAATCAAAGTACATAGATACAGAGTCGCAGACCAATATAATAAAAGCTTACAAATGTTTGCATGTATCGAAACAAAGAAGTACGACGCTTTTGGGAGAAGTTATTTTTATATGTATGTGCATTATTTAAAAATGCAGCGAATTTACACAAAACATCTGGGTCACTTACTTTTCTTACTTTGTGATTTGTTGTGGATCCAATTTCTTTACGGTTCGTTACAGATTTCTTTGGACTGTGAGAGCTGTCCTTATCGCTTATAAAGTCATCGTCACTATCGTCGAAAGAAATCTTCCTTTTTACTGGCGTATTTTCTATATTGTTATCTCTGATTGTAGTACATTTCGGACTACTTAACCTATCTTCAATAACAGAATTAACATTTTCAATTATGTTATTTGGTGATTCCATGTCTTTTTTAGGACTCTTTTTGAATATTGAGTCGAATTTACTTCTTAACGTTCGAAGTTTGCTTTCTTTCCGGTATTTCTGCAACATGTCTAAAGGACTTGATTTGATTTCCTCTTCTTTTTCATCGAAATTGGATTTTGTTGTTCCGTTAATTGGACAATGGTTCTCTTTTTGGGATAAGATATTAGGCTGCGACACAGTGAAGTGGTTTATCTGGTTATTAGTGCTTTTACTTGTTTTATGATCCTCGTTATTTTTGATACTTTCTCTAGCTTTGTTGGAAGAAATCGCCGCTAAAACTTTTTCCTGTAGTGTTAGGGGTTTAGCTGTAATGTTGTCAATTTTTTGTTTCTTGTTGAAATACGGTGACGCTGTAGGTGAACTTTCGTCGGGATTAAATTTTCTTTTACCACCAAGTTGACTAGTGTTTCGCTCGATATCTGCTTTTGTATCAATTTTACTCAGTTCTTCATCTACGTTATACGATTGAGTATCTTCAAAATCACTGTCACTGTCCAGTATAATGAGGCTTTCCCTTTTATTGTTGTTAAATTCCTTAGAATTATTCTTCGAGATATTACACTTCGCAGATTTCCTTTTATCAGCCTGCGTTAAGAGAATTGGAGACATACTTCTTTCATTTTCCGTTGTACTTTCTTTAGCTATCTTATTTGCTTCTTTAGACTTATCGTGAGTTTTGTTGATCATGTCTACTATTTGAGTTATTGTAAACATACTTTTATTTGTAGTATCTGCTACACTACTCGATATTGTTTTCGCATCTTTGTCATCTTCTATGACAATTACTTTGCTATCACTAGGTTCTGGCAACAGTTTTCTTCTTACACTGCTGTTTGGTGTAGAAGTTTGGTGTTTGTTCTTTTTCGTACTGAATTGGAATTTACGCGCTTGGCTGCATAAGATGGGCGATGTTGGTGTATCGCGGACTACTTGTTTTCCAGTAAGGATCGAAGGGCTGAGAGGATATGCAGAGTTAGGGACGTCATCTCCATTAAAAGCGTCAGTTATAGTCTTTTTGTTTATTTCTTTTGCTTTTTCATTAAATATTTTTTCTGGTTCTTTTCCAACATTTTTATCTACAGTTTTATTTTCTTTTATAGTAACGACGTTCTCATTACAAGTTGCGGCCTTTGAAGCTTCTTGAAAATCATCGTCTTCATAATCAGCGAAAATATCATCAATACTGTCAAGACCAAAGAAACCTAGAGCGTTCTGTGTTTCAGTTGGCTTACAATCTTTTTCTACAACTTCTATATCTTTCTTAATCACTTCTTCCGGACTACTATCAGCAAAAATGTCATCAATATCACCCAAGTCAAAGTTTTTATCACTAGATAAATTAACGTCAGCAGTATTTTTTACTACAGCCTCAGGTGATTTCAAATCATCTAATGCATCTAAATCAAATTCCAGAGCAAAATTGCTATTATCAGCGTCATTTTTAGCGACTCTTAAGATATTTTCATTACCACAATTAGATAGATTTTGGGTTTCTCCAGTGCCTTTTTTACATTTTAATATAGCTTCGGATTTTATTTCATCAATCAAATCTAAATCTGGCAGTATTGGATCTGCCAGAAATTTGCTCAGTGTTGGCTTGCCTTTATCTTTTTTCAGTGCTTTTACAGTCTTGCAATCGGGCATAATATCGCAAACATGGCACTTTTTAATATTATTTGCGCTATCCACATTCAGATTCAAGTCGACCAGGAGATTCAAAAGCTTGGTAGAAATACTACCATCGTTTTGTATCCCTAAATCATTTATTAATTTTGTGTAGCTTTTGGTAGATTTAGTGGCAGTGCTAAATAAGGCTCTAATGTCACCATAGTTTTTCCCCGGTGATTTCAATTGCACTTTCTGTTTCTTTTTGGGGTGTTTAGGCATTTTTATTGGAGATTGTTGTAGCGTCATTACAGCATTCTGTGATAGGACTACTTGAGTGTTGATTACTGTAAAAAGGTAAAAGTTAAAAAACATTACGTACGTTATAGTACAGTTTTAAGAGAAAAATAAGTGTTACAATTTATGTCAACAATTACTGTTTTATAAAACAAAATGAGAGTAAATTTTAAAATTTCTATTTATGTGAGAATGATATACGGCAAGTAATTTTGCAGAATGTTATAACAGAACAGACATCATTGCTTTAATAACATTTATCGTCATATCATATTCGTATTTTTACCTGGATGTTGCGATGGTTCCAGCCGTTTAGCGTCGCATTTTTGTAAAATACTTGACAAGAATTCGCTATCCTTAGAATGGCCAACATTTACAGTCTTCTGTAACGTCCGCTGCCACTCTAGCCAGCTGGATAGATTCAAATTATTCTCTTGGTTCGTATCTAACGCTTGCGCTTCCAATGTTTCTGTAACAATCGGTAGAATTTACATATCTTCTTAATATCTCATCTTAATATAAATTACTCGTCACGTTGTATGTCCGCGGTGAACTCCTAAAATTTTTTTACACACTATGTGCACTTTAAATAAGTAATAAATAAATATTTTGGGGACATCTTACACACGGCCTCTGACCCCAAACTAAGCAAAGCTTGTGATATGGCTGCCAGAGACTGATACACTACTTATACATATTTTTAAACTTATATAGATAGTAACTAAATAACACCCAGACTCAGAGCAAACACCTATGTTCATCACAGAAATATTTGCCCTGGGTGGGGATCGAACACACGCCTCTTTGACCCAGTAGTTAGGGTCACTAACCACTGAACCTAACTTTATATTTCAATTTATAATCGCATTTGTATATTATTCTTTTAAAATCTGTCCGTACCGGGGCGACGCCGGCATGGGCAGCTAGTTGCCTATAAGAAACGATACGATGATGTCAACCTTTGATTAATATACTTGTCAAGTATAATAAAGCATACTCCGAAATCTAAAAATACCCATGTAGTCATTTGCACAATTATCACAATTCGATTTTTACAGGAATGCGGTTACATAATTAGCATCTTTCCTGGCTATAAAGCATGCGACCACGAAAAGAACTCATTACGACGTGTATAAAAGTGACAGTTATATACTTTGCCATAACGCTGTCTCGTTCTGACACTACAAACGAAATAATTCGTGGCGCCCATACTAGCCCGGCTGGACATCACAATAAAGTTATTTCTATGTTCTCCCTGCGTGAAGTTAATGTTAAGTATAGGCCGCAATATCCAATCAACGTGCGGCTTTGTGTGAGCTTCAGTCAGGATTGGATATTGCGCAGCTTGTAGCTAACTTCACATCCGCCGACTTGTGTGGCGCGGCCTATAATTGGCCATTTTACTAACCCTAACCAAAAAATAAAGAAACTTCGACAGTATACAGGGTTATTTCTAATCAATTAGCATCTTTTTAGGGGCTTATTCTGTACATCAAAACTAACTACTTTTATTCTTCGACTTTTGTCAAAACTAAAAAAAAAACTGCTGTTCCATACATTTTGTTGAGGGTGATCGATATTTTTCTATGGAACAACAACTTTTTTTTGAGAATTAATAAAAGTTGTAGAACAAAAAGTATAAGTTTTGATGTACAGAATAAGCCCCTAAAAGAATGCTAATTGATTAGAAATAACCCTGTATAATTTATGTCCATCCAAAGGTAACTTGGCAGAAATAGCTCAAGACGATATGGCCGCCCTTGTACCAACTATTACAAATACTTTATATTTTACTTAGTGTGTTTGGTGTGAAGTAAAGTTATATTGTATTGTACCTTTGCTCATCGCCCAATGGTTTTTAGGCCTCTGTAAAGGTTTCCTCGTGCGGTACCCGTCAGGGAACATCGTGTTGAATTCCTGTTCGGTGATGACAGAGGCGTCAGCGTCTCGTCCGGACGAGCTGCCGCTGGACGAGGCGCGCTTGGTCAGCAACATGCTGCGGAGATCTTTCTGACCCTGGATGGATAGATTTCAGATCATAATTACCGTTATTATCAAATAAATAAAAAAATCGGCTACGTGCGAGTCGGACTCGCGCACGAAGGGTTCCGTACCGTTTTGGAGCACCCTTAGCCCCATTCGTTGTTAATAGGGAGCATAAAAATCCTAAAAATCACGTTTGTTGTATAGCCCCCCTGAAATATATATTTTATTCTGTTTTTAGTATTTGCTGTTATAGCGGCAACAGAAATACATCAACTGTGAACATTTCAGCTGTCTAGCTATCACTGTTCATGAGATACAGCCTGGTGACAGACAGACAGATGGACATCGGAGTCTTAGTAATAGGGTCCCGTTTGTAACCTTTGGGTACGGAACCCTAAAAAGTAAGTTCGTACAGGCTGGGTAGCTATAATTTGTAGTTATTAGGGGTTTTTTTTAATACAGATATATTTACAATATTTACAAAGCTCTGTGGTATCAAATGTGCTTTAGAGACCAAAAACTGGCAACCTCGACCGCGTCTCTGGTCGCCAGATTGAGGTCAGTTTGGGCACAGCGGGCAGGCTAAGAGATGTGCCATTGTTTGAATGGCAGCACCGCATTCACATGGTTCCTGATTTGAGAAGCCCCACCTCGCCATGTTCTCGTTACAGCGACCAACCCCGGCACGGAGCCGATTAAGGGTTTTCCAGGTTGGCCACGGTAATTCATGTCCTGGTGGGAGGCTCTCTGTTGGAGATATAAAATCAGGAGGCGGTGGGTGCCTAGCTTGCCACAGGTTGCATCTTTGTTCGGGTAATGGCTAAAATAGATTAAAATGAGTACCTTTTTGCTAGGTTTGTCGGCATCCTTTTTGTCGTCTTTCTTGTCCACAGTGATGTACATTTTCCTGCAGTCGGGCGTGAAGTCGCGCGGCATCATGCGCGGGTTGGCGCGGTACAGGCTGCTCTCAACCTCTTTAGAGTGGAGAATCTTCTTGTTCAGCCCGTCTCTTTGTCGCATGCAGTCCATTAGCGTCTAGAAATTCATAAAATAGGCATGGTGACTACAAATATATAATTAGTCCGTCAAATACACTATTAAAAAATATTAGTCACGATTTTTTTCTTTTGTCAATGAAACATAAATTGATGAAGATATAGCCCGTCAAAGTTCCGCGTGACGTCACAAGTGCTTACAAATGTATAGGTATCGCCTTCTGTAAGAGAGGTGACGTCACGACCCAAACTTTGACAATATTTATCTTTGTCATTTGTAGTTTGATTGACAAAAGAAAAAATACGTGTCCGATATTTTTTTGATAATCTAACTCACGAACTAATTATAATAATGATTTTTAGCTAGTCATCATGCTCATTGTAAATATCTGTTGGATTTTTTTCGTGGGCCTTATAAATGTTATTTTTGACACAATTATATCTATTTGTTATTTAAATTTTAAAAGTATTTAAATAGGGACTGTAATACGAGCTTACAATTAATTAAAAAGTGAAATTACCTGGTGTTCCCTACCCTCGGTGACGAGAATGTAGACCTGCCCGCCTCGCTCGCGGCCCGTTCGTCCGCATCTATAAATGCAATAATTAAAAATAACTGTAACCTAATACTATTCCTCAAATTTTCCTTACTAAAATTATAAATCGACGACTTAATATTTTTGGTTGGATATCGCAAAGTGTCATAGGCTACAGTCTGACCGTTTAACTGAGTCCTCGCCTGCTCGGAACAGGGGCGCGGGGGTGGACGACAAAGGGCGACTGAGATAGGTGCGGGCGGCGGGGACCCGCCGCGGACTAAGTTAAGCGGTCAGACTGTAATATTACGCGCTCAGTTAATATCGATATAGCTATGAGTTTTTTTTTCCATTGTTTTCTATATATTTCACCTCTGCAAAAGTCGAGTCAAAAAGTCCAGATTTCAAAATGTCGAAAAAAGCGTCTATCCCCCGTGGCTCTACTGCTTGGCTCAACTAGTAGAGCCAAGGGAAATTTTACTTTCCCGTGACACTACTAGTAGTGCTACGGGTAAAAGTACATTTCCCATAACACTACTCTGTTTCCAGTAGTGTCACGGGCAATATTATTTCCTGTGACACAACTGGGATAGCCATTATGAAATTTCATTTGTTAACACGTCTGTCATACATATCAATCTTCTTGAATCAAAACTACTTGGAATAAGGAAGGTACTGGCATTTGAGAGAAAATTGATGGCTAGAAAATAAAGTCATGATGTCATGTAATGTGATTGTATTTTGTTTGACTCCAATCAATCCTTCTGTAAATCATAATCGTAACATAAATTTCATCCATTGCTCATCCATAGTTCCATACCTACAGAAATATTAAAATATTTTGAGAAAAAAATCTAAAACAAGACCCATTTTTAATGGAAGGAAAAGAAGGAGGGTTGTTTTTCCGACAGTATAAAGGTGGAACGGTAGTTTTGAATGGAGACTACCAGTACCACAAGATAAGAGTTTTCAAAAATGGTTCGTCCATATGGCGATGTTCTGCCTATAAAAAATGTAAATGTCCAGGGACAATTACAATTAAAGTAAGTGGATACGAGTATATAGTGCGATTCAAACTTAGTGGCATCTCACATCTGTGAACAAAAAAATGTGACTGTGAGCTCAGAGCAAATAAAAACATCCAGAGGGAACGTCGTTGAACAGTCAAGTGAAGCCGGTTTTTTATACATGTGTGAGTGCGTCGCTGTTGCGCCGCCATAGTTTGACTTGCAAGCCAAGGCGTAGTTTCATAGTTACCTGGATGTGTGCGTAATTGTCTGTACACGGCGAGGCGTAGTTTTGGTTGGCTTCACTTGTTTGTTCACAACATTCTCTCTTGATTTTTTTATTTGCTCTGAGACTGTGAGTTGATGCGTAGTAGCAAACTCGTATGTCAGTTCATCCCTATGAAGAGTGGGGTTTTGCGCAGATTGCAACTTCACAGACTCCATTAAGTTTGATGCGCCTTATGAATAAATTCCATTATTCTGTTAATTCCATCCTCGCCTACAAGAACCATAATAGGTATTCGCCGGCAGAATATTTCGAAGTACTTAGCCTCTAAAATAAAGTCTCATATTTGGAGCGATAATATTAAAAATATAGGAGGTTCAAAGTAAAGACATTGACGAAATCACAAGGACGATAGCATGTAATGAGATCTTTATGGATCTGGTGACGTGCGACTATGCATAAAAAAATACGCATACCTAGTACTAGTTTTGTATGAAGCTCTTTCTTTACACAGTAGGTAGAGCCTCGATTAACATTGAACTAATTCGTGTCGTTACGCATTTCGTCAACCGAACGAATGAAAAAAGCTCTTTTCTTATTATTTTAGCTAACTTACGACCAGTTGCTCCCTTTTTAAATGAATAAAATTAAATAATATTTTATCTCTACGCGAAAACACCACACTTTTATGCTTTGAAATTTTTAACTTCGAAGATTGCGTGGCGATACTGCGCTGCGGAATACATTGCAATTGAAACGATAACAATTCGCCAAGAATAGAAAAAGAGCTGGGCGCGAGCGGGTTACGTTACTTTTGACATGTCCGTCTATGTACACCTAGAGTCAATCAATTTGAAAAAATAATTTTCTTGATCGCGGGTTGTAGTCTCGACAATCGCAAATCCGTATAACTAAGGACCGGATAATAGAAGTTTCACTGTAACGTAACTAACTTTCCAGCAATGTAATGCCTTTGTTTCTGTTGTCCTACTCTAGTAATACGAGTGTATTTTACCTGTTTAATAATTATCTTCATGTTTGATTTAAGGATGATAAATTGGTCAAAACATCGCAGAGACTTCACACATGTGAACCTTTTCTAGGAAGAAACGTGGTTACTAGAGAAATTGAAAATTTAAAGACTCAAGTAATACAATCTGACAAACCTATCACTCAGTTATACGATGAGACCTATAATTCATTTCAAAATAAAGGTCTAAATTTTGTGGCATCTCTACCCACACTTTCAAGTGTGCAACATTGCTTGTATGACACAAGAAACAAAGCAATGGGTGTGTTAAAAACAGTATATTGCTGTTTTGAAGAAGTTCAAATACCTGCCAATTTTGCTGATTGCATTTTGCCGACTACTATAATGAAGGGACTCGTATTATATTGTTCTGTTCGCCAGATTGTAGACAAACAACTGGTGAAATCAGGGAATTTTTTGGGGATGCGACATTTAAAAGTTGTCCTCTGCCGTTTGCTGAACTATACAGCATACATGGTGACATTGGCAGCTCGATAGACACTACAAATGTCATTCCCTTAATTTTTGCTTTGCTACCAAACAAGCAACAGAAAACTTATGAGACCTTATTCAGGTTAATAAAAGCAACGCTACCAAATTGGTCCCCTAATACATTCCACTGTGACTTTGAGTTAGCAGCCATTAATGCATTGATAGAGGTTTTCCCTGACGTTCAACTAAAAGGTTGCTTTTACCATTGGTCAAGAGCAGTATGGAAGAAAGCTAAAGCTCTCGGCTATACTAAAAGAAAAGGTCACAAACGCATTATAGGACTTACAGCAGTCCTGCCTTTGTTGCCGGCTGAAGAAATAGTACGGGGTTGGGAGTATATTAAAGAGGAAAGTAATGATTTGGGCATGCAAAAGTTCATACATTACATTCAACGTTTCTGGTTTAAGTCATCTTTTCCAAAAATGTTGAGTGTTTATGGTCTGCGTCATAGAACCAACAACGTTTTGGAAGGCTGGCACTCTAAAGTCAACAAGAGGGTGACGAAAGGTACAATAACGTTACCAAGACTGCTAAAACTATTGATGGAGTTTCAGAATACCAATATGTTGAAAAAAAGAACAAAAAACAACAAAGGTATAAAACGAAACCAAATTGATATCGATAACGATGACTATATACGAAATGTTCTCCTTCAATTCATCAGTGGAGAATTAACTGTTGGTCATACGTTAGACAAGTTGCGATAATAGGGGGAGAGACGTGAAAGAACGACCTTCACCCATCTGATAACCAGATAAGACACACTTTTTATGAAATTTTATTTACATACAAATAGGCCTAAGGTAGCTTGCCTATCGAAAAGCCTGATAGCCGATATATTGTTATTCCAACTAAGTAATAGTTTTTAATGTAGAGAAAATACCTTGGTAGGTTTGTCTACTTGATTTTGTTCATACTGCCTGGCAAGCAACTATGTACTTGAGCGGCTTAACTTGAGTCTGGAGGCGGTTTCTGACTGGGGTGATGCTAACCTGGTCAAGTTTAATGCCACGAAGACTCAAGCCTGTCTGTTTTCGGCCAAAAAGAGACCCTTCCAATTGTCTCCCGCTTTCCGTGGTGTCTCCGTTCCGGTAACTGACAGCTTGGAACTATTAGGCGTTTCACTCTCATCGACTCTTAACTTTGGCTCTTACATAGAGTCAAAGGCCCAATTAGCTTCCAAAAAACTTGGTGTTCTCTCTAAGGTGAGACGGTATTTCACACCTGAGCAACTGCTTAGTCTGTATAAAGCTCAAGTCAGGTCGTGCATGGAATACTGCTCTCACCTTTGGGATGGCTCCGCCAAATATCAACTGGAGGCTCTGGAATCGATTGAGAGGCGAGCCAAGAGGCTGATCGACAACGACACTCTGACTATGTCGCAGCTGCAAAGTCTCGAGCATCGACGTAAGGTAGCGTGTTTATCGGCCTTTTACCGGATCCACTTCGGAGAGTGCGCCCAGGAGTTGCACAATCTGGTCCCACCTGCCCCTTTCTTCTATCGTACGGCTAGACAGACGCGACCAAAGCGCCACCCTTTTATGGTGGACATTCCGCGCATTAGAACCAAGCGTTTCGAATCCTCATTCCTCATACGAACAGCCAGAATGTGGAACGCTTTGCCTGGGTCTGTCTTCCCGCTAAAGTACAATGTGGGCGTCTTCAAATCCCGAGTAAATAGGTATCTTCTAGGTAAGCGTGCTACAACCTAGACCGCGTATCTGCTTAACAACAGGCAGTATGTGGTCAAACGCAAACCTATTCAGAATAAAAAAAAAAAAAAAAAAAAATGTACAAATATGTTAATTTAACTACGAAACCGATCTTACAACCAGTCCAAATTGGTATCATATTAATTTAATAAATTAGGATAATTTAATTACAAAATTATTTATACGAGTTTGTCTTTAAAAAATCATTCACGAAATGTTTTAAGTATAATAAAAAATAGCCATGAACATTTTCGGGCAGGCAAGCTATCATAGGCATGTTTATAAATAAATAATACTTCTCATCTGGTTATCACGTAGGTGAAAGTCGATTTTCGGCGGCTCTTAGGCCATAAATATGCCACCGGTTTGTTATGACATATTATCGCAACTTATTTCGGGTTCCGTAGTAAATATAGATATATTATGTAGTAAATTAGTTGTCGATTGATAAATTGTAGGAGAATGTTCAAGAGTTTCTGAACTCCTCTCTCACCTGTCTTGTCTGAGATACATTCGGTGATATATTAATTATATGACTGACCTGACTAAACGGTTCAAAAACCTGAGACCTACAATTTAATGTTTCATCCGAACCAAGGTAGAGCCCAAACGAACACCTAATCATAATATGCTGTGGAGATATAATAGATAGTACGACCTACAAGTTTGCTAGTTACAATTGTAAGAATGTAAAGCGAGCCCTGCCTGAAGTACGACGCTTGTGTGACGAGTGTGCTGTGATAGCTTTGCAGGAAACTTGGCTACTTCCGGAAGAGTTATCATTTCTGAACAGTATTGATAACCGGTTTAGCTGCACGGGTACGTCTCCTGTGGATACGACGACGTTACTGACGGGCCGCCCTCACGGTGGTACTTGTTTGATGTGGAACACCCGAATCTTTCCGTGCGTTACTGTGATAGACTGTAATAATCCGCGAGTATGCGCTGTACGTATAAATATGCAATCTAGTGCGTTGATAGTGGTGTGCGTGTATATGCCGGTAAACAAACGGAATAATCTCACGACGTTTACGGAATGTATGGGGACTGTGAGTGCCATTCATAATGATTACAAAAATATTCCTATTTACGTACTAGGCGACTATAATGCAAATCCTGGCGAATTGTTTTGTAATGAGCTGTTGATAGCATGTAATGAATTAAATTTTGTACCTATTGATATAAATAAGTTAGGTATGACATCGAACACTTTCACGTACGTTGACATGAGATGTGGGTCTAAACGTTGGCTTGATCACATAGTTGTATCACAATCAGCTGTTCTATCGATTAGTAAAGTGTTTGTAAAATATGATGTGTTATGGTCTGATCACTTCCCTATTATTTGTGAGTGTAATTTGGATTGTTTGACTCCTGTGACATTTAGTCTGAATGTAGATAGAAATAATGTTGCGTGGGGTGAAAGAACTACAGAGCAAATTTTGAAGTATCAGACTGAATCTCATAAACGTTTACGATTAATTGACTTCCCTAGTGAGTTTGAGAAATGTAGTGATAAATATTGTAATGACCCTACGCATAGCTGTATAATTGACAAACTGTACTCGGACATTGTGAATGCGCTATGTGCGTCGTCTGTGAATAGTCGAGGAGGGGAGCATAAACAGAAGAAACGAAGAGGAAATACTATTGTAGGCTGGAATAAGCACGTCAGTGATAGTCATAGGTTGGCCAGAAAGGATTTTCAGAACTGGCAGTTATACGGTTGTCCGAAAACTAGCGAAATGTATGAAAAAATGTGTGAAAGTAGGAAAGTATTCAAATCGCGTCTTAGATGGTGTCAAAATCATCAAGAGCAACTGAAAATGGATATCCTTGCCTCTAAGCACAGCAGTAAAGATTTCAGTGGTTTTTGGAAAAATACTAATAGTCTAAAGAATCGGCCTGGCCTGCCAATCATGGTGGACGGAACTAGTAACTTACAATGCATTGCTAACAAATTTAGGAACCATTTTATTGTAAAATCTCCTTTAGGTCCTTCACAAATAATGGGTAGCAGTGGGAGAACAGAGAGTGGTGAATGTGTGAAAACTAGAATCATGGCTAGTGACGTACGCAAGGCGATTAAAGATATATCAAAAGGCAAATCTCCGGGTCGTGATGGTTTAAGCATAGAACATATACAGCATGCGGGGCCTCATATATGCAGAGTGTTAGCTTTGTTGTACAACTTGTGCATATCGCACTCATACCTACCGAATGACCTGATGTTAACCGACGTCGTACCTGTCGTAAAAAACAAAACTGGAGATTTGTCAGATATTGCGAATTATCGCCCAATCTCATTAGCAACAATCATTGCAAAAATATTTGACGGCATTCTTAACTCGCAATTAAATAAATACTTGAAGTTACATGACAATCAGCACGGTTTTCGACCCGGGCTGTCTACAGAAACTGCGATATTGTGTTTGAAGAGTGCTGTCAAATATTACACAAAAAGGAAAACACCTGTTTATGCTTGTTTCCTCGATATATCCAAAGCATTTGACATGGTATCATATGACATACTCTGGGAGAAAATGAGAGCATTACAGGTACCTAATGAATTAATCAACATCTTTAGGTATTGGTACGAGAATCAACAGAACAGTGTTAAGTGGGCGGGAACGCTATCGGACCCGTACAGGATGCAGTGCGGAGTGAGGCAAGGCGGTTTGACCTCGCCGAGCATGTACAACCTGTACATAAATGGACTAATTGAGGCGCTTAGTGATCAACATATCGGTTGCCACATAGATGACGTTTGTTTTAATAACATAAGCTACGCAGACGATATGGTGCTCCTGAGCGCCTCGGTTTGTGGTCTGCGTAAATTGCTTGACATTTGTGAGAGTTATGCGATGGGTCACGGGTTGAAATACAATGTTAAGAAAAGTCAGTGTATGGTTTTCCAGGGTGGAACTAGGAAAGTGACAGAAGTCCCACCTATAAAACTCAGTGGTACTCCGCTGGAACAAGTTCAGCAATTCAAGTATCTTGGACATCTATTGACACCCTCTCTGGAGGACGACACTGACATCGAGCGGGAACGGAGGGCGCTGGCAGTCAGAGCCAACATGGTGGTCCGCAGGTTCGCACGATGCTCCACTAACGTTAAAATTACTCTTTTTAGAGCCTACTGTACTACGTTTTACACGTGCAGCCTGTGGGCTAACTACACACAAAGGGCATACAGTGCCCTCCGTGTCCAGTTTAATAATGCGTTTCGGATGCTGGTAGGACTCCCTCGATATTGTAGTGCATCTGCAATGTTTGCGGAGGCGCGCGTCGACTGTTTTTACGCCATAATTCGCAAGAGATGTGCTTCGCTGGTGCGGCGGGCGCGGGGGAGTCCTAACAGCATGCTGCTCGCACTCGCTGATAGATTAGATTGTCCCTACATTGCTCACGGTTGCAGAATGCACACTCCTTGTAGAGCTCGTGAGAGGATATTTTAGTTTTATAATTTCGATTAACGTCATGACATTTTAATTTTATAATTTAATTGTAATGTGTAATTTAATTGTAATGATCTTATTTTAATTTTATTCGTAATGCAAAGTGACTACCTGCCAATAATGTGTGATTTTTATGTATGAGTCTTAGTAACTTGAAATAAACGTTTTATTATATTATTATTAATAGATTTAGAGTTTGTGCAACAAGGAAAGCGTCGTAGGTAAGGTCGCCCGTGTGCCATTTTACTAATTTTGTTACGTTGACAATTGCTCTGTCATTGTTAGTACAGCTAAAAGTGTTTGATACTTGGTAGACACCAATTCGGTTTTCATCAGTACTCGCGTCTACCAAGTATAGTTGGTACCTTGTCTTATTGTTAGTTCACCGTAAAGCCACGACGGTTCTCGTTTTGCACATACTCCAGTAGGGATAATGTGTGGCATGCACCTACAATATAACTTTGTTTTTATTTCATTCGAGTGCATAAGTACCTAATTTGTTCACAGTTTTATTTACAAGAAGCATTGATTTTGTTAACATTTATTTTCGTCTACCAGCGAGATTAGGTAAGTAGTAGTCTTACTCGTACTTTATGATTATCTTAGTTAATAAAATACTGTTTAGTTTTTAAAATTATAGTTTTATTTTTCGATATCTATTAGATTCTTAGATTATTTGGCAAATTACTTTATTATGCCCATAGAATTTTGGCTAGAGCTGTGCAGAGCAAAGAGTAAGTTACGAGGATTTTCACTTATGTGAATTTAATCTAAAAGCTAGATCTAATTGATTAAATAAAAACCGACAGTTATAGAAATAACCCACTTTTTAGTTTAACAGCTGTCATCCAAAATGTAGATCTAGTTGAGCTCTATCACTTTTCTGAAGACAAAAGTAGCCTAAAATCGAAAGTAACGGAGATAATCCACTTTTTAGTTTGACAGCTGTCATCCGAAATGTAGATCTAGTTGAGTTCTATCACTTTTCTGAAGACAGAAGTATCCTAAAATTGAAAGTTACGGAGATAATCCACTTTTTAGTTTGACAGCTGTCATCCGAAATGTAGATCTAGTTGAGCTCTATCACTTTTCTGAAGACAAAAGTAGCCTAAAATCGAAAGTAACGGAGATAATCTATTTTTTAGTTTGACAGCTGTCACTTTGACACCTGTCATGCAAGTCGTATGAATTCCAGAATATGACAGCTGTCACTTTTACACCTGCATGCAAATTTCGTATGAATTCTTGGATATGACAGCTGTCATTTTGACATCTGTCATTTTTTAAATTGCAAAATACAATATTCAGCGAGGCAACGCTGCCAACATTCTGGCCATGTTATTTTAAGTAGGTTAATTTTAATAGTTATAGTTTATAAAATGTTTTTTTAAGTTTTGTTAAAATATAATCTTTATATTTTAATAATATAGGTATTTCATATTATTATTTATTTTTTTAATAACATTTCAAGATACAAATAGTTATATCATATTTCTAAATTCAGTAGTGCCACGGGTAATGACCAAGATCACGGGTAATTCGATTGTATAGACTAAGCAGCCATAGAAAATTAATCGTGTCACGGGAAAGAAAAATTTCCCTTGGCTCTACTAGTTGAGCCAAGCAGTAGAGCCACGGGGGATAGACGGAAAAAAGTATCAAGTCTACAGATCCCACGCACAAGGTCGCTATACAAGCGTGTTACTTTGTCCCTAGATTCCTATATTGAGATAATTTTAGTGAAAAGAATCAAGCTCTAGGTATTACCTTTGCACGAGACGTATCGGCGAGCGAGTAGAGATGTCGAAGTAAAGAATCAAGTCAACTGATTCCACGTCCAACCCTTCCTCCGATACGCAGATTGCACCGAGCTTGTTACTGTATCCTTAGACTATGCAAGTATGCATACCCATTTCTATATCTAAAGGAAGATAAAGTTCTGAAGTTAATTATTACCTTACATCATCCACTATCTTCTTTATGGACCACTACACTATACTGTATATACTACTGCTGGGTATAGGCTTCTCTATTGCAGTGCCATCTGCCTCGGCCTTTTGCCAATCGTGTACAGGTCCGACCCGCGATATGGACAATATTTTTGACTCACCTGCCTGCCGAAGACCTACAACTATTATCTACAAGTATTACCTTTGCACGAGTCGTATGGGCGAGCGGGTGGAGATGTCGAAGCAGAGGATCAAGTCCACGGAGCCAACGTCGAGCCCCTCCTCCGCGACGCAGGTGGCCACGAGCGTGTTGCACTGGCCCTCGCGGAAGCTTCGCATCACGCGCAGTTGCTGCTTTTGGGATACCACCGTCTTGCCGTCTTTACCTAACAACATAATATACAGAAATCAAACGGAGTATATTTTAAATAAATAAATGAAAACGCCGAGACTCAACTCATGCAACACTGCAAGTGGCACGATTAATTCAGGCCACACTAGTCGGTATACTAACGTATAAGGCCTCGACCAGGTAACACTTCTATAGGTCTTTAAGCCATAGTGGTCTAGTGGTAATGACACTCGCCTTACAATCGTGAGATCGTGATTTCAAATCCCAATCCCGTACCAATGAATTCCTTGGAACTTATGTACGGAATTTCACAACATTGGCTTTTCGGTGACCGAAAACATTGTGAGGCAACCTGCATACGTCTGTAGAAGAAATTCGATGGCGTATGTGAATCCACCAACCCGCACTGGGCCAGCGTGGTGGATATGGCCCAATCACCCTTCGTGGGTTGGCCTACGTCTTGCAGTGGACTATTAAAAAGGCTGGTACAGTACAGTGCAGGTAACACTTAAATCACGCTTCCACAGTTTCCAAATTTCGAAATTCTTTAGTTTATGTGCGAGATAAAGATGAAGTGCCCCCCATAGACGGCTGTAAAATAGTCATCATCCAATCAGGGCTCTACATTTAAAAATTTAGTAATCTGTGCTAAAAGAAAAATAGTGAATGTTTACCGGAAGCCCCTTGTCCGACGAACATCTGAGGCGAGATGAGCGGCCGACATTGCAGCAGCAGGCAGTGCACCAGGTTCACGCTT
This sequence comes from Hypomecis atomaria, assembly GCA_964007245.1. NCBI lineage: Eukaryota > Metazoa > Arthropoda > Insecta > Lepidoptera > Geometridae > Hypomecis > Hypomecis atomaria. Next base: position 7,313,343 of record OZ023288.1, read on the forward strand.
TCACGGTACTCGCAAAATACTGCAATAATATAATGTTTTACTGGAACGGAGACGAACTGAACACCTTTGATCCAAATTGACAGGAATCAAAACTGGAAATCTCGAGAGGAGGCCTTTGCTCACAATGGGACAATTCAGGCTCATAAACAAACAACAAAATGAATGAATGAATGAATGAATGGTGACTACCATGGCTTTAACATGAAATTAATTGAGGATGTCCTCACTTGAAGCGCCTGTTATCGAACTTTCACCGCTAAAATTGGTTACTTCAGTTATGTGAGGACCCATCGAGTAATCTAAGAAGAAACTAGGCAATCGCCGTGACCGAAAACGGCCTGGAAAACTACATCATCGTCATCATGATACCCAGTCAGTGAAATTTTTAGTATTTTCATAGTTTACATTAGGATAAATTAATATAATGCCTAAATGCATTTGCTTGTAATGTATATTCTAACTAAAATACAGTACAGGTATTACTCACTTACTCTGAAGTAATTTCTACTCGAGATTTCACCATATTTGGTGATCTTTTTCAAGATTTGAGTACTGACAAGTGGCCTATGTACATTTTTTAAATAATATTAATGTAAGTATAATATACATATATTTGTACAAAATTCAAGTCTCGAAAACGACTAACGATTTTTATGAAATTTATATATTCAGATAGAGCTTTATATTCGAAGTTTATTTATTAGGTCGCTCTAAGCTTGAATAGATAGAAGCGATAATTGAATGAAACGGAAGACTTAAATCTATACCAATATAATAAAGAGGTAAGATTTGATTTTTTGTTTGTTTGCATTGAATAGGCTCCGAAACTACTGAACCGATTTGAAAAATTATTTCACTGCTGGGAAGCTACACAATCCCCGGGTGTCATAGGCATTATATTTAAAAAAAAATAGAGAGGCTGCTAGTAGGTCAGTATTATCATGATGACACTCACTAATAGCTCGAGTATCTTGGTTTTTCCGTTTTGCGCTCGTGAAATGTTCCATGATTATACTCTTTAATTTGTCGAACTTGGGGTGGCCAAAGCACAAATCTTTTGGCATCTGAAAAGTTAAAAAATATTTTTTAGTAAGTAAGTCTTTACTAAATAACCAACTAATAAAATATATTATATACTAGTTATTATAGGCTAGTTAGGGTTCCGTACCCAAAGGGAAAAACGGGACCCTATTACTAAGATTATTTCTATGGAATACATACCTTAGAGCTAGCGACGAAAGTCTACCGCAGCGCCTTTCTACACGTTGCCCAATGATATTCCGAGTTGCAATTTTGTATGAAACAGCTGTTTTTTTTCTTCTCGAATTTTGGGTTGGCCCCATAGTAAAAGTTGTTCGTAATGATGGTCCGAATCACCCTTTTTTGGCTTAGTACAGGGTAAGCAAATAGCCCTGTATAGGAGTCATAAAACACTGACCTCGGGTATAGTTCCATCAGGCAATATGCTCCGGTCAAGCGACAATGGATTGACGCCCAAGTCATCCCGCAGCCTCTCAAGCAACGCCGTCAGTCTGTCATCAGCCTGTATCCAAGCCTTCTCCGGGTGCTCGTCGAAGAAGTTGAGGAACACGCGGGAGCCGTGCTTCACGAGCAGTTCCAAACCGTGGTACAGAGCTATCAGGATTGTGAAATCTTTCATTATGTAATTGTGTTGGGGATGCCTAGAAACAATATTGGAAGTCTTATTAAATCAGGGATTCACAATGGAGTATGTAATATAGAATTCGTAAATAAGCATAAATACGCAATGAAGCCCTAAGAAGATTATTGTGATATTTGTATATGTGTTTTTATAAGTGAGAATTTCTGCTAGTAATAAGGCATGTTATCAAATATATTGGAATACAACAAGACAGGCTTATATTGAATTGGAAAGAGTGGCAAGAAAGGAAGCCTATTGTACATAGCAGTTAGGTGGATTTCTGTCTATTCAGTATAATTATTTCAGTGTATCGCGTTTGTTTGTTTGTATTGCTTAGTAGAAATATTATAGTGTGATTATTCTGGGGAACCAACGTATATAATATGCAATGGGAAAATTTATACAGTACTTTGAGATAAAAAAAAACATATTCAATTTACCTTTGCCCTCTATCTTTAGTCTGGTATTCCTTGTACAGCATAACAATTCTGCCCTTAGACAAATTGCCCAGGTTATGAGGAAGAATGTTGAATTGTTTCAGTCTTCTTGCATACCAATCTAAAATCTAATCAGAGAAAAATAAAATTATCATCAGAATGGTGTGTACAGTCTAAGTTTCTTTTTAACCGACTTCCAAAATGGCGGAGGTTCTATGTTTATCTGTTTTTTTTGTATGTTTATCGATATTTCTGCCAATTGTGAACCGAATATTTTTTTTTTTAAATCGTAAGAGTAAACTCGCAAGGTGGTCCTATTTAAATTTTATCGAAATCTGTTGTTTTTTAATAATCAACTATCCTTAATGTAAAAATTGTATACATCAATTGAGCGAACTATTCGAATTTTGTACACGATCGAAGTCGGTTTTGCCATTTTTTGCGAAAAATAATTATTATGCGATAAAGTGGCGAATAGGCAGACGGAACCTCCTGGTTATTAGATGTGTCAGAGGATAGCTTATGAACCACTACAATATCAAAATACCGAATCAATCTTAATGGCGTCTGTGAAATTTGCTACGATCTGTGCAAATCTCCACTCCTCGCCACTGATAACATATGAATTTGCAACGACTTGCCTCGTGTCTGGCAGCCATTTCACAAGCTAAAGTTCATCTTAAAGTCGCCATTAATAAATAAATAAATTATATTTGGGGACACTTTCACACGGTATCTGACCCCAAACTGAGCAAAGCTTGTGATATGGCTGCCAGAGACTGATATACTACATATATACGTATTTTGTAATATAGATAGTAACTTAATAATACCCAGACACAAAGCAAACACCCATGTTCATCACATAAATACTTGCCCTGGGTGGGGATCGAACCCACGCCTCTTTGACCCAGAAGTCAGGGTCACTAACCAGTGAGCCACCGAGGTAGTCAATTAAGATTGATTCGGCCAATACCAGCCAATGAGTTACTTAAAATGTTTTAGATATGTATTTTATAGTGTTGTTTAAAAATATCTAAATTGTGATTTTTTTAACCATTTCAACAGTCAATATTTTAATTAGTGGTCAATAAAATATATTAAAACCATAAGTATACAAAAATAAGACTACTGTTATAAGTTGGCGTTCTGCCAACTTGTGTGACGCGGCTTATAACAGTAGTTTTATTTTTTTATACTATATGCACAGTAGATATGAATGCGGCGCCTCTCCCGCTTCCCCTGTCACCTCTCCGCGCACTCCCCGGTGCGACAGTACGGTTAGCATCTTCGTTGCCGATACACGTCCCGATAATAATTTACGTCCGGACGGTATACTAGACGTCCGGTAATGTATATATGTACGTCCCGATAATTCGATATGACGTCACGAAATCAGGTGCACAGATATTGTGACCGGGTTGTATGTACCTCCACATAGTGTTGCCTGAGTTGTGAGAGCTCCGGCCCCAACTGCACGATGACTGTGTTGATCTTCCGCGAGTGGCTGTACGGAGCCACGTCGATGCAGCTCTCTGTTCTCAGCTCCAGGTGAGCAATGTGGAGGCTCTTCACTACCTGGAAATTATACATAGGGGTTAAATTATTTTCTTTGCAAACTAGAAGTTAAAAAGAAGAAGTCCAGAAGAGTCAAGATAAGAGATTTTTCTCAATTTTTTATACTAACTCAACTGAAAATGCCAGCAGAGTCTGCGCCATCGCGCGGATACATCGACGTCTCACTTTAGACACATATTGATACATTTGACAATTGATAACAGACATAATATGTAAATTTTAATCAAGCAACCCTTTTTACCTTCATTAAAAACATTAATATAGTGAATATTATGCAAATCTTTGGAAACAAAACTTTACTAGTAAGTTTAAATAAATTGGTAATTTATTGGATTAATAAATTGATTTGAATGACCTTAGGTGGATGAGACTGACAAATTATTTTGAGTTGTAGCTATGATTGTTTTGTTTGTTATGATAATTCTTGTACTGCTTTATTTTGTGAAATCTTGAAATGTAGGTATGTACCTATTTGTGTTTAGATTTAAATTATATTTCAATCATTGTTATTTGACAATTCCAAGTGCAATTGTAATCTCTACGGAATAAAGGAACTTTGATTTTGAAGTCAATAGGGAATATGCACAATTTTTTATGGTTTTAAATGATAGACATCGTCAAATAATCTTAAAAATATACAGTTCTTAAAATTTTATTTCTTACATACTTAGAACAATTTTAACATTGACAGATAATTTCACATAGGTACATACTTACATTGATAACATCATCTACTTTACTCCCAGGAGTAGCGGACAAAGCCAGCATTCTATACGTCTTATGACCCATCTCATCCAGGGTCGCCACTATCTGACAATAGGCATAATTCCCTCTCGCTCTGTGCGCTTCATCTATAACCAAGCAACGAATCTTCTCCGCAGGACATATCCCAGATTTGATATCATTGTAGATGACCTGAGGTGTTGCAAAGAAAACTCGTTTGGTCTGCCAGTGGGCTTTTCGTGTGTTGACTTGCATGTGACCTGAAATCATTGCAGATAATGATTTAAATCGTGGGTTAAGAACTAGAACTAGAATATTGTAAGGGCAAAATGACAACTTTGCAGGAGAGCCGAAAAATAACTTTAATTTACCTACCATTACCTTATAGCTTTTGCATTGCAAAATCTTTAGTAAATAAATAAATATTGGGGGACATCTTACACACAGTCTCTGACCCCAAACTAAGCAAAGCTTGTGATATGGCTGCCAGAGACTGATATACTACATATACATATTTTAAATACATACTTATATAGATAGTAACTAAATAACACCCAGACACAGAGCAAACACCTATGTTCATCACATAAATGCTTACCTTGGGTGGGGATCAAACCCACGCCTCTTTGATCCAGAAGTCAGGTTCACTAACCACTGAGCCACCGAGGCAGTCAAGTACTCAAATATCTGATTTTTACTAATAATAAAGTTTTATTTATCGGCTACAGAATACTTGTTGGGCAATCTCCATTATTTCCATATCCGACGCTACTTGTATAAGGTTCTTAGCCCACGAAATAGTATCAAATGAATCATTTCACTGCAAAGTACTTGACCAGCTTTTCTGATGATCTCTATAGTCATCACTAAAACGGGTTTCAATGGATTTTATATAACACAGTGAGGTGCTGATATCAAATGCTGCACTTTTAAGAAGGAATGCTACAATTGCAGTTTTGTCTCACTCCTGATAGCATTGATGATCACTTACTTAGTATGTATATTATAATATCAGACCAATCCAACATTATTTTTTATTGGTCGTTAGCACATATCCTTTCTGCACTATAATGTGAGATACAGTTAAGTAGTGATAATAACTATAAAATTACCTGTCATTTCAATAGTATCATTAGGTGGGATAGCAATAATACTGTAACAGGCTTCAATTTGTTGGGCTACAAGAGGCCTGGTGGGTGCTGTAAATATGATTTTGCCGAGTGGATACCAGCGGTAAAAATTGTACATAATCACTGCTGCTATAAATGTCTTGCCCAATCCTGTAGGCAAGCTTACCTGAAACATAATTAGAATAGTTTCAACTTAATAAGCTAGTTTACTGAAAAATATAACTAATCCATCAAATAGATTGTCAAAAAATATTAGACACATTTTTTCTTTTGTCAATTAACAAAAATTGATGAAGATATAGCCCGTTAAAGTTCTGCGTTATGTCACTAACATCTATCAAATGTACTGGATAGTGCCATCATGAGCCCCTACTCTCAAACTTTGAGAAGGTTTATCTTTGTCACTAATTGTTTGATTGACAAAAGAAAAAATATGTGTCTAATATTTTCCAATAATCTTACTGATGGACTAATACTAACAATGATTTTTATATCCAGTAAACATCACTGTTGTACAAGTTTATAGACTGTTATAGACTTCAAATCTTGTCAGTAGCAAAAGTGCAGTACATACCAAGGTATTTTTCAATATAGAAGCCTTTATGATGTTGAACTGATAGTCCCTGACGGGATAATTTGTGGGATATATCCATGTTCGTCCTGTAAGCTTGTCATAACCACTGATTTCTTCGTCACAGCATAGAGCACTAAAAACATTTTCAGGATGGTCTACAAAATAGTAAGACCAATAAGCAAGCAACTATTACTTTTCTAAAATGTGTTGCATATTTATTTTTTTAAAAAAATACACTTTAACTACTTGCTTGCAGATAAATTTATAGAAAGCAAAACAGAATCATGATACAAAGATTAGACACAATATAAAAGTAAGTTTTCCTTTACTGACCTCACGTTTAGAGCACTCGTATTCGCCGAAACGTTTACGTTACTCTCAGAATTTTTAGTGGATTTAGAAGAAATGTTGTCAAAATTAGCCAGAAATGTGGAATCGTCAAATATCTCGTCATCTTCGAAGGAAGTGCTGGGATGAGGCAAATTGCTCATGTTAACTTGGCATGGTATTTTATTTCTTTTGGGTTTGTAACGATAGAAAACTAAACAGACGGAGCAAACGGTTGAACTAAAATGTTTAATTCACTTAGATATAATATAATTTTGCTAATTAAATAATAAGAGAAGTAAAATAATAAAAACTTTGGAGCGAAACAATAAACCAAAAGACCCATCCATTTACTCCAGGGTTACCATTTAAAGTTTCTCAAGTTTCCCCGATTCCAATTGATTTATTTAAACAGGTAGGGGAAACAAAGGTGTTATTGCCCACCTTCAGAAAAAGTCGGATTTTTAGGTAATTTTAATGAGCTTATTTCAAATTTTATCTTACTAGATGCACTTGTTTAGTAAAAATCCCCTATGACTCTAGTTTTTTGTTCAGTACGATGTCAGTTTATTCTATTCTTTTATTCAGTTTATTCTTTATTAGTGTTTTAGATTTCATGCCTCTTCGAAAAAAGTAAGTTCCTTATGATTTTGATTTTTTCTTTGTAATTGTATAATTACAAAAAAAAAAAAAAAATTTTTTTAGCTCTTTTAATTAATTTTGATTAAATATTACGTTTTGTACCACCAAAATAAACATTTAAACAACGCCAAAGGGCACAAAATAAAAAAATATACTAGAAAAAATAATATGGCGATCGCCAAATAATTATTGAGCGATACAAATTATTGAGAAAAATTGATTAAATCTTATAATGGCACTTAGTCTGGCCAACGAAAGCTGTCCAAGAAAAAATTCCCGCCTTTTTTCTTGGACAGCTTTCGTTGGCCAGACTCTAAATGTGAAATTCTTAGATCAAACCTTAAATTAAACCGTCGAGTAAGTAGAAAAAACAGCATTTCGTTTGTTTCCCTATATTTAAATTTAAGTAACAGTCATTTACGTTCGTTAATTGTTAAAATAATAATTAGTATTCATTATCATTTTTAAAAATATATTTTATTTATATATTTTATTAGTCCAATAAATTTATATTTACCTTTAATCCGGATCATAAAACCATCATAGAACCGCCGACTGTCTTAAACGAAAATGGAGGAAAGTATTCTCGATCTAGATTATCACTTGAGTTCGAAAAAGTTGTGTAATGAGGTCTTTTTAATTACAACGTAAAAAAATCCTAGATTTGTGGAAAATGCAAGTGGACAATCACTGTACTCGTACAGGCTCTATGGCAATAACTATACGTGCCGGGCAATCACTATGCTTTTTGGTGGTTTGAGTGTTGTTATTTTTAAATGATTCTTTTGGAGATATTAATTAAAATAACATTTATTCCTTTAGATAATTTATCTGACTTATATTAAAAAATAATCAACTTGCTAACTCAAATAATTCAGATTTTGTAGAGAAAATTGTGAATCAAGACGTTAAGTGGGCAACAGCTACCCAGTTTCTCCTACGTATAATTTTGATAACTTGAAAATGGTTTTGAGGATTTAATTAAAGGAGAAGAATTCAGCGCGCGTAGAATAAGCGGAATATCAACAACTGGGCTGGGCTGCACTGCTCACGCTTGAGGCGCTCTATAAACCCGTCACCCGTTATCAATTCGACTTTATTTCCAACAACTTCGTCGTAACTTGAGCGAATACCTCACCACGCCCGCTTATCCTAAAGCTGACAGAATGTCACTTTTTTGCCTTACCACATCGTTATAAAAATACCCTTAATATTACAAAAAGTGACTTATATGGTAACACTGCCAAAAAAATTTTCGTTTTAGCATTTTTGCACGAAATTAAAAATTTTAGGTAATGTCAAAGTAAATGTCAATGTCACTTCAGACCAGTGGTCTCGAACCTACCAATTATTCGGTATTTCTACCGATTTGGCGCCTCTCCCACCGATTAACCGAATTGAAGCAATATTTCAACGATTTTGTCCAGTTTCCTACCGAATTTCAAGTTATTGGGACAAATTATCCCGATTTTCTACCGAATTTCAAATTAACAGCGAGGCTAGACGAAAATGAGGTATATTCGATAGGAATATGGGCTACTTTACGAGGCGTATGGCGACCAGACTCCACTGGGGGACTCCCCCCGGAATTGGTGCTGCAGGGCAAAAGTCTGTCGAGGTCCAACATTATGATTTAAATCAAAGAGTACTGTATATACGGAGAATTTAAATACTACACTGACACCCTAAAACTATACTGATTTTTTGGGGAAGGTATGCCGATTTTACTTGGGCGACGTATTTTACAGGTACTACCGATTTTTGTTACGAATATACCTACTATTTTTTCTTTGGCGTTTTTCTACTGATTTCGACTTTTTTCGTTCGAGATTACTGTTTCAGATGAAAAAAGTAAACAAACAAATCTCGGGATTTTTCTGATTTTGCTGAGATTGGAAGAATTCTAGATACTTAACTAGCAAAAATACTGTCTTAAAATGGAATTGGACGACGAATTCGATGATTTATTGGCTGAAATCAGTGAACCTACGTCACCCAAGCAAATAAAACTAGAGTCTGACCAGCCCCAACCTGGTAAGTAACGTTTTTTCTTGGTTATAATACCTAAGAACAAATAAACGAAATGTCTACTTCAATGAGAATTTAAATACTAAGTCGTTAGGGAGTCCAATATGGGTTCTGCTAGATAATTTTCCAGTAAGTTGAGGTGTGATGTGGCTATCATCATAATGCTCATCATCATTTTTGCTTTCAGCTCACTGCTGAGTAAATAAGTCTCCTCCCTCTTTTGCCGATCATTCCTATTTTGAGCTAATCTAATCCAGGTTAACACATGCAAATTATCTGTATTATACATTGTCACACCACTACCTTGAAGAATCTAGCCACTAGTAGCTAAATCCTCCAAGGCTACTGCTGTGGTACTTTCTCTATGCTTTACCTCTACTACATAGAAGAAAAAAAATATTAGCAGGACACTTTCCTTCATAGGGACATTCTATCACCGCATGACAACTGTGCACTATAAGTGGCATAAATATTTTTTCAATCTACCCCCAAGATAGAGAAAAATGTGTAATAGGTTTTATTTATACTTTTTTAGTCACATTTAACCCTTAACCACCTACCACCTATTTCTGTAACGTAATCACCTACGGGCGGTCTTAGAAACCGCTTATTTGGAACCAACTTAAATGGTGGTGCAGTATTAAAAAGTATTCAAATGATTAAAATACTTGTTTGTACTTTAAACCTTTATTAGAAACCGCTTATTTGGAACCAACTTAAATGGTGGTGCAGTATTAAAAAGTATTCAAATGATTAAAATACTTGTTTGTACTTTAAACCTTTATTTGACACCTTCAAATATCTTAAATACTTTAAACTTTTATTTAGAAACCGCTTATTTGGAACCAACTTAAATGGTGGTGCAGTATTAAAAAGTATTCAAATGATTAAAATACTTGTTTGTACTTTAAACCTTTATTTGACACCTTCAAATATCTGAAAAATGTAATGAGAACTCATGATTTGAAATAATGGTTAAAATTACATTAATTTACAGGATCCTCCAAAGATGCCACCGCCAAGCCTGCTTCATCAAAAACCCACTGTGTTTTGGTGAATAATAAACAGGTAAGGTTAGAAGAGATTGTTTTTATAATTTTTTTTCTTTACTATAAAATGAGGTATGTACCTATTTAATGTTAAGTGTAATTTATTTGAATTGAATAGATTTATTTCCTTTAATTTGGATTTTAAAATATCTACACAATTTTTATTTTATTAATCTTGTAATAGATCATACTCTACTATACCATGAATATCGTTATTAGGTATTCCAGTTCAATTATGCGTATTTAAGCTATTGTTCATTTTTAAAGCTGGGAATATGCATGCCAGTAGCTGGCATGTGCAAAGAGCTAGCATGCAAGTGTGCCAGCTTGTAACTGTATGCGGGATGCTCACAAATCGGCTTGTGTGAACAGACGTGCAAGCTATGGGCGTGGCAGTAGCAGGCATGCAAACGCGCCAGCTACTGGCAAGCACATTCCCGACTTTAGTCTGTTCAAAGTATGTATTAGACTACTACTAGTACTAGAAAACAAATTAAAAAGTTGTTTATTTGTTGCAGAAAGGTAATCCAGTGTTAAAGTTTATTCGGTGTGTCCCGTGGGAGTTTGATGACATAGTACCGGATTATGAAGTGGGCAAAACTATTTGTTTGTTGTTTTTATCATTGCGGTATCACAACATGAACCCGGACTACATAACCAACAGACTGAAGGAGTTGGGGAAGCGATATGATTTGAGAGTGTTGCTTGTGCAAGTAAGAATTAACAAATTTCTTTTCTATGTAAAATGCTTAGAGATGGAGCAATGAACCACCTGATATAATGGCATAATAGGTGGTATAGTAGTGTGCTTGCTTAAAGATTTAAAACAAAACTCAAATTGTAAAATAATTTTCTAAAATAAGAATTAAATACTCGTAGTTCATAAATTGTTTATTTGTTTAGGTTGGCTATATATTTCAGCACAGGTGTGGAAGTATGTTGTCTTTAGTGCTATATCCCCTCCCTGTCGGCATGCAATTATGCTATAGGTGCAGGAACGTTCATTTCTTCACTTCTTCAATTTATCATGCGACTATCACAGTATGACCAAAAAATTACGATTTTTTCAGCATACTTGTTTGCCATTATTTGCTTATGCTTATGCTTTTGACTGACATAATTGCCGTGATTTTGTATGACTGTCATATTATTCCCGAAATGTTATAATTAAGTAGGTACCTATATGAACAGAAACTATTTTGCTACTTAAACTGTAGACCTTTAAAGAAAATAAAAGTGAAATGATTTAGCAAAACAGGTTATTATTCAGGTTTGATTTTGCTTTTGCTAGGTCTTCCTGTCTTGGTGGTGGAAACATGTTTTGAAAATTTTATTGAACTATTCTAAATCTAGATGGACTATTTTAGGTAGACTTGAAAGATCCCCACACGCCCCTGAAGAACCTAACGCGAATATGCCTCTTGACAGATATGACTCTCATGCTCGCCTGGAACCCAGAAGAGGCGGGCAAAATCATAGAAAACTACAAAGTGTATGAGAATAAACCACCCGACAAGATCATGGAGAAAATTGAAAATGATCCACATCAGAAGGTATGTAAAAAATCCACAGCCTTCTTTATCCCATTGCTGTATAGAGGCCACCTCTTACTATTTCATCTGCCACGGACGAGTCAGCAGGCCCGCCGAAAGCGGGCGTGGAAAGCGTGCACCGCACGCGGGAGGCACGTCCAGGGGGGCGGCAAATCTAGGGATTCATCACGTAATATTCAAAGTCATCGTCATAATACCATTTTCGCTTAGATTAATTATTGGTCTCGCTGCGCTTGATAACAGCGATTAATCTAAGCATTTTCGTTTATATTATACCGTTAACATATATTGGCATCCATTCAGATCAGAATTCAATTCATTCAGAAATTCAGATTCGGATTCAGCTCCATGGATCCTCGTGAACGCCCCCCCTGGGCGCTTGCCGAATGTGTTGAAAAATGTTGCTTTCTTCACATCTCTTGTCGCGTTCAAATCTACCTTTCATCAAAACAGCGTAAAAAAAAATCCGCGCTGACAAACTGATACTGAAGTGGTTTATGATTGTATTTCAAATTAAAATTTGCGCTATTAACAGAAAAGATCTATTTAAACTTTTCGCGCTCATGGTTGTGTCAACTAACTTTTTCATTTCATTTTTCATTTAACGCGCTCGCTGCGCTCGCGCTTTGGTAAGGACTTCTCGTTTCAATCTGTAAATAAAATATCGAAGTGGAATGTGGATGTACCAAAATTAAATAGAACCAACACGGGTTCTGCATATTTTTTAATACTTACCAAGTTTCGTCAAGAATCAAGACTTGTTGAAATACCTAAATGACCTGTAAACTGTAGAGGAGAATAAACATCCAGACAGATGAAAGATAAACTGTCGAGTCAAAGACTTCGCTCATTTCGCTCGCTCGATCAATAAACTTTTTTGGCAAACTGAAAAAAAATTAAAAACTTTGATGTTTTAGGTAGTAAATGCGTTATCATCGATAAAGCCAGTCAACAAAACGGATGCGATGACCCTGATCACCACGTTCGGGACTCTAGAGAATATTATAAAAGCCAAAGAGAGCAGACTTGCCGAGTGTCCAGGGTTCGGCCTTACGAAAGCTAAGAAATTATACAAGGCCTTACACGAACCCTTCCTGAAAAGGGGGCAAGTCAAGCAGAAAAGCGAAGATTTTGCCGGCGATATTAGCTTAGAAGATGTGGAAAATATCGAAAATGAGATTCAGTATCAGGATGAGATTGAAGAAAAGGAAAGTGGTGTACAGCTTGAAAATCAGGAAGCTGATGTTCAAAAAGAAGAGTTACAAACTGATAAGTAGATCATGGAAACCGTCGATCAGGATATGTTATTAGATGCGAGTGTATTGTGATATTTCAAGGAAGAAATACGAGAAGTGAGTATAAATTTGTATGAATAATTAGAATCCGCAGCGAGATGTAGAATCAGTCTATTTCTTAATTATTTCAATGCAAATTACCATAGCAAAAAACTCAACCACCATAAGCTTAGATAATTTTAAGAATCAATATACAGTCCTAGCATAGGTACATGAACTTCATACCTAATTTAAAACTGTGATCAAATATTTTGTAAGTTCGGTCTAGGTACTTATTTATTACTTTTTAATCAAATGTACGTAAATGTCGTCACATACTCGTAGGTAGGTATTCCAATTAACAACCTCTAAACCCATAGGATCATAAAATATACCTACATAAAACTAATAAACCAGTTGTCCACGATTTTTTGTTTTATTGCTCCCTATTATACAAAAAACCCTATAGTAAGTATCCTATTACAGGACCAAGGAGATTGTTTGGAGGACTAGCACGTAATATTTTTTTTAACGGCTAAAGCGTCTCGGACGCGCGGCGAAGGAGAAGTCGAAGCCAAGTTCGAAAAATAAACGAACTATTGAGAGTTGAAACCTTTATGTCGAAGTAGTCGAAGCGCTCAGCGCTCGACCGGCATCGAAGGCGGTTGGACGCGTACCGTGCCTCGACTACACCGGTTTGTTTATAACCTTTTTTTTGTCAACAAACTTTGGCGGGAAACTAAGTTTTAAACTTTTCTTAAATTTTGTGTACAGTGAACTGTTCAGTATAATTTCTTTTTCTAGTTATTGCCCTGTGACTTGTGTGAAGTACATTTAACTGACTTGGGATTTTCAAGCTATTCAGTGTTTACACAGAACTGCGTGATTTTATATTTGTGCGAAGGATTAAGATGTGAAAAAAGGAATAGGTGTGAACGCCGGTGTATGACTAAAGGATCGGTGGACTAGATTTGTTTAACCGAGGTACGTGTGAAATAATATTATGTATTAACTTAGAAATTAAGTTGTTTCGGGGGTTCCGTACCTAACAAAAGCCGCTTCCAACCGCTCTTATAAGAGGGGAAGCCTATGTCCAGCGGTGGATGTCCTATGGCCGATATGATGGTGATGGCACTAGCTGCCTTCAAGACCAATTGTTTGTTTATTGTTTTTATCTTGATTTGCAAGATCTGGACAGTAATGTCGTAAAAATATAAAGTCTTTCGAAAAAGACTTTTGTTTGAGTACACCCTGCTTGATGTCAAACAATGATACGGTCTAGGATGTAACACGCTTAAAAGGTATCTGATATAGCTGACTTAATTAAAACAAACTATATTTTTTAAAGCAATGATTCTGTTTAATTTCAGTCATTAGTGTTTTAATATTTAATTATATTCCATATATTCGGGAGTGCTTGATTGGTGCATTGGTTTTCAAAATTTTATTGCTTTCTAAGAGATCTTATACCGTATCTTCAAACATTTTACTATAAAATTTTATCGCGGCGTAAAACGAAACACGGCTTACTTATCTCGATCGAAGGCTCTAACTTACCCCAAGATACGAGTGTGCACGCCTCTTGTGGCATAAAAAAGTAATAGATTGCCTACTGGAAGCAAGTAGCTCCGTAATTATTATTTACCTTATTGCATACGTAGCAGGTTGTAATAAAACTGGACAGGTTCGAAGGCCCAGTATCCACCAAAGCGAAGTCAAATTCAAAAATTATTAATCATGTAAAAGTACAACTAGTTTTTGGTAGTTCTAGGTGCTAAACTGGGTTTTGGGAACCAATGTTTTGGTAAGTAGTTAGTTGCTTCAACTTAGGGAGCGCTATCTGCTTGTGTACATTTAGGGTTTTTTAATTTTGTCTTTAAACGTTTCAATTACTTAAGTACAAAAATAAATATTTAGTACAGTATGAAATATCATGTTTTGCAATTTAAAAAAATCCATAAAATGAGTGATGCCGAGCTGTGCAATTGTGCATACGTGGCAGAGCATTGTTGCACTACCGTGATTGTTCAAAAATGCTATAGTTGTTTAGATAGAATTGTTACTTTCAATTCAATTATTTATTGCAACATATGGAATTTTTACATGCGGTTCTTAGATAACATGTTGTAATATTGTCAAATACATATGACCCTTTAAGGGTATGGCAAATTATTAATTAAGTACATTATTAATTACAATGGGAAAGCTCATTGCTAAATTATATTATCATTACAAAATTAAAAGTAAATCATGATCACAAAATTATCATACTTGCTTACATTATGGTTGCGAAAAAGGAGGCTTATGCCCAGCAGTAGATAAGCTGAAACAAGCTGCCAATGACGATTATGACGATAGCAAAATTGTGACCGCACCGTGCTCTGGTGGAGCTGTGCTTTGTACTACAATAAGGAAATATTATTATAGCATTGACTCACGGACTACAATGTTCTGCTCAGTCAAAGAATACAGAATGACTGCCTCGGTGGCTCAGTGGTTAGTGACCCTAGCTACTAGGTTAAAGAGGCGTGGGTTCGATCCCCACCCAGGGCAAATATTTATGTGATGAACATAAGTGTTTGCTCTGTGTCTGGGTGTTATTTAGTTACTATCTATATATGTATGTATTTAAAAATAATTATATGTAGTATATCAGTCTCTGGCAGCCATATCCCAAGCTTTGCTTAGTTTGGGGTCAGAGACCGTGTGTAAGATGTCCCCAAATATTTAATATAATACTGCTCAGTTCCGCACACCTCGTTGCTCCGTTTTGGTGGAGCCTGGACATTAGGCCTTCTACAGGTTCTTAATGCATTTTGTAATATCCTTACCTGACCACGAAACTTAACTTCATAACTACCGTTGGTCTGGTCGATAAGACATTACTTTTTCCAGACTGTCCAGAACTGATAATGTTTTTTTCAAGAGGAAGTAATAGTATAAGCCAGTGTATTAGTGAAAGTTATAGGTATTAGTCTGTTATTAGGTGTTAAATGTGGTTGTATTATGGATGTGTGATAATTTATGTGATGTATTTATGTGTTATATAACATCATTTTATGTGATGATAACGTCATAAGCATTGTTGGATCAAGCTTAGGCCGATCGTACCTCTCTATCTCTTGTTCCGCGCTCTCGTTCGCACTCTCGGCTCAGGCGGAAGGTGACGTGACTTTTTCGTGCGTGCAGCTGGAGTTCATCGATTTATAACCTCAATATATAGTGGCCAATTATGAAGGCGCCATCCTAAATTTAATAGCAATTTAGAATATTCTTCTCTCTTTCAAATGCATAAACGTCAATGTCGGAACGAGACAGCGTTATGGCAAAATATATATCTGTCACTTTTTCACACAACGAAATGAGTTCTTTTCGTGGTCACATGCTTGACTAGCTGGTAGTTTATTTAGCAATGCTTCGCTCCCACGTCTCAAATCATTTTTACTTTCCTAATTAATATATCCCTAAAATATTAAATTAATGGCTGACATAATTGGCTAGTATAAAAATAGCTTCGGGCCATTACAATGTTTAGAACAGGTGAACCGGGCACGTGCCGCGGCCAGCTGGGTAGCATTTTTTTGTATTTACCGTGTTATTATCTCGCACAAGTATATTCTGATAAATGTGCTGTCTATATTCATATTTATCGTGGCTTCTTGAAGTAATGACTTCGCAATGTTTTTTGCCCAACGTCTTTGCAGAATTTATTTCCAAAAGACAGTCCCTGATGCGCGTTTCTTAATTGGAACCAACTTTAAAAAACCATTCATTTAAAATGTATTGTATTATATACTGGTAATTGTATAATTTAGTTTTAGCATTTCTGTAACTAGGTAAAGACGTAAAGACTAAATTCAGTCTGTTTAATCGAGCCGTTCAAGATCTAAAGCCTATCAGCATAGAGCTCATTATTTATCTATGGTACTTATAGTCGTATTATCTGCGCCGAAAAAACGTTATCAATTTGAAATTTGAATAAGTATAAATTTAAAAAATAATTCGGTGATAGATCAAGTACGTTAATTTTCAGTCCAGCTAAGCCGATGTTTTATTGAACTCTACAATTTCTATAAAAAACCGTGACGCCCATATCAGAAGTGAATTGACGTAATATAAACGAGTTTTAATTACTTTATACTTTTTATATTCAGTGTTTGGAAGGAATGTATGTGTGTGTGTGTGTTAATTTTATTAAATATAGTAATTCTTTGGCTGTAATAGATAGTTGTGATATTAAAAAAAGTCTTCATTTATAATGGAACAGCTCAGAGATAATTGAAGTAAGTTAATAAGGCATATTGAGTTGAAACAGTAACTCGGTATGTTTGTCATAAACTTTTAGTTCTATTGATTATTTCTTTGACTTATAAAAAGACCTATGGCCGCGTTTATCATACCAATGCTGGTTTACTCTAAAGAACAGGTTGAGCCTCTCTATAAATATTTATAGCATTTGCCATTACTTTGTTTTGCATAGAAATATTTTGAATTTGAAGATAGAATGTTGAGAAGTTAGTTCTGTACACTAATATCCAATTAATACATTCTTACCTAATAACGAACGCAGTGTAGGCAAACAAATACGCTGACCGAAACATCTCGCCCCCATACGTAAAATTAATCAGGCTAGCTCTCTAAAATAGTGATTAATCTGTAGACTTTCAAGATTGAGCAACAAAAACAACAGACTTTCACATTCGCAATATAAAATCACAGCTTTAAAAATGTGGTATTTACATAATGAGGTAGATGAGACGTGGTTAGGACATAACATATTTTGGACAGACAGATACGGAGCCTTTTATGCCAGTTGCATGTCTTGCATGCCAGATGGTCCTAGCATACTAACCGTAATGGATCCACTTTGAGAATCACTCCTACATTAACCTTAAACGTATGAATTGCGGACGCACCACCGTTAGCTAAATATGTGGTAATTCAACCTGTAGTCGTATTGATCCTACAATTTGTCGACAGTTAATCATATCGACCAATTAGGCAATTATAGCCGGTACACTCTATTGCACTTTGCATGCCCAATTTAACCTGCTACTATCTGTGTTATGAGAACGCCTTGTATCTATTTGTGGTATATTTTTTGCCCCTCTATGGATGGTTGTATTTTATCTTCGCGCGGCACTTTTCAAGTCTCAAAGTACAATGTGTCTTGGCATTTTGCAATCTCTTAGCAGATAGTCTTGAGAGACAGCGGGAAAGATGCGCATGGCGTCCAGAAAATGCATCTGCATTGCGCAGATCTTGTTATTTTATTACGAACTGAATAGGCCGGGTTTTAAGTAATTTACGGTATACATTTATGAGATTCATGCTGTCTGATGGTTCTTGTTACATTTCTTGAGTAACTCCGTGCTTCATGTTATCAGATTTCTTAGTCTGGCTGGTTTGCGCTTTTAAAACAACGCTATCTTATTCGCTGTTACATTTTATATTATAGTTTTACAGAAACGACGTTATTACGAAAACGTTGTTCTAGTTTATACAGCCCTGTTCAGAGCCCTTAGTCCAAGTTTTGCGTAGTTTACTTAAACTTACGCATTCGCGTGTGGCTCCATACATTTTGGTTAGTTCTTTAGATCCATACGGAAATAGCTGTAGTTTCAATTTTCGTGTAAACCTGGACCTGGAGGGGTTACCCTCTGGAGCACTCAATATTATAATATTATGCGTATCCATTCTTACTATATCTCTCCGAACAAGTCCGAACAGAAAACTTGTCTTAAGAAAGTCGACAATTATTTTTTAATATGCGAGAATAGGGCTGGAAGTAAGTAAAGAGTTTACTGCATTGCATTATTGCATTGTAGACTACACAAGACATGTGTAGTACAACGGCTAATATCTAAATCCTAAATAAACTTTTTGCCTTAGGATTTAGAAACTAGCTGTTGTAGACTACAAAATTGTGTACCTATTTAGATACGTATATTAGTCATTGTTAACTACACGAAATCCTAAATAAACTCTTTGGCTCCTGCGCTATTCTCGCATATTAAAAAATAATTGTCGACTTTCTTAAAAGTTTTCTGTTCGGACTCATTCGGAGACATGTACCTACCTACTAAGAATGGGTACGTGTTATATTACTATAATATTGAGTGGTCTAGAACAGAGCTGTATGTAAATCGTGCTGCATGCGTAACCCTCGCCGTGATTATCCGAAGGAATCGTGTGACAACTGCGTCCGATCGTGATTGCTTTCATCGCGATATGGCCCACATCACGAGCGACTAATCTGAACCAATCTGCTATTGAATTCAGCTCGGTCCAGACAATAGACCGCGGGAACCTTCTCTTGGCGAAACTGCAATATACATGCGAATGGAACCACTCCACTTTCAATGGATCCATTCAGTTGAGTGCCAGAGCCACTACCGCAACCTAGCAAAAACTCAAAGGTCAGCCTTGATAAACGTTAGTTCCCTCATTTGACCACTTATGAGACAATTTCGTGTTGTAATCAGCTTGAGTATTTCTCTTTTACGCCCATTGTTAATGCTCTCTACAGTTCAGCTATAGCTATTAGTAGTTGCTAATAAACAATTTCGAGGTAATTTTATGAGCACTTTTGCATTTGAGATCAATCAAGATTCAATACCATTTGCACGACTTCTTTGGAAATCGGTATCGTGACAGCTCACGTTTAAGAAACAGTCTAAGCAATATTCAATTGCGCTATTTCTAGCAATTAATATGTTACTTTTAAAATGTCCATTACGAAAGTGATTGTCCACAAGTCCATGTCCACCCACCCAATTTAAATAGATTTTTGCACAACATGTCATATTGAAGTGCGACGAGTCTCTTCAAAAAGATAGATAAAGTGCTGTCTTGAGTCTAAGCTACGAGTAGATATGTCAATACAATAAGAGCTTTTTCCTTGAACTTTCCAACTTGAGATTCTTGTTTGTTCCTTGAATATTGCTCATTGAATGTTCTATTGTCTTTTTAGGGTTCCTTATTATTGTAAGAAACCCGTAAAAAATATTTGTGTGTTTGGATACATTCGTGAATTGACCGTTAAACACAGATTTCGCGACTATCTCATCTAGATTAGGTATATGTATAGCTTAATTTCAAAGTTTCGGTTTCAAAAAAATACTGACCAATCTTATCTTCCTACTATTATCGATTGTCGATTCAGTAATACGATCTCATTTCAATCTAAAGATATTTAATTCGGGTTCGAAATCGGGTAATTCAACTGAGTAGATACAGAACCCTCTGCTTTATTCTCAATTATTTAAACTTAGTGCTTTAGTGCTTACGATCTTCTGTAACGTATGAATTTTCAATAAGTATTCATACGTGTTAAAATACTCATGTGTGATGTTGTGATGCGAGTTATTTGCCACAAAAGCTCCAAGTCCAAGCTTAACCATTGAAATACATTTTCCTCAAGCTTTTGTGTTTCGTGCATTACGGGATCTTCAATATGACTGGTCAAGTTGTGGACATCCTTTGTTGCATCGGACGTTGACGAATGATGGCCATTAGGTTCTGATGTCACCTTTAAACCTGTCACGATGCTCCGATAGAGCTATAGGTGTATTGTGCAGTGCTGTATATTTTTATTCACGGTAATTATGCTACCTCAGCGTAGTGAATGTTTTTAATTCGGTCTTGATAACCTTCACTTGTGATGTATGGTTGATCGTTGGTGGTCTTAAATCCGAATACAGATCCAACGCGCTTCGTCCATATCGAACGCGTTTTGTATGTAGTATAATTTGTTTAATTTTAGAAGATGCATTATGGTGTCAACATTTGAATGTAACATTCTTTGACTCAGGAGTCGCCTGTGGATTTCCAATAGGATTTGGAAGTGCCCTTCAACAACCTGGAACACTGGCACGAATCTAAAGGTTTTGTAATATGACATAGGTATTGGAAACAAATAATTAATCGGCCAAGTACGAGTCGGGCTCGCGCACGGAGGGTTCCGTACTGTATGTGAGCCCCTCTTAAATATTTATTTTATTTTTATTTTATTATTTATTATTGAAGTGAATATACAACTAAATATTCTGTGAAAATTTCAAGTATCTACCTGTTACCATCATTAATATAGAGCGAAAAACGGCTGTGTTGTATGGGGGCCCCCCTTAATTATTAATTTTATTTTGTTTTTAGTATTTGTTGTTATAGCGGCAACAGAAATGCATTATCTGGGAAAATTTCAGCTTTCTAGCTATAACGGTTCATGAGATACAGCTTAAAGACAGATAGACAGACGGACAGACGGACGGACAGCGGAGTCTTAGTAATAGGGTCCCGTTTTTTACCCTTTGGGTACGGAACCCTAAAAACGATAAACTCTTATGCGCTTTGTTGCTTGTGAATACCTACATAGATAACGAAATATCTACTTACATCTGAAAAACATTATCCTCCTTTCTAGCGCTGTCTAGCATTACATCTGAAAAACATTACCCTCCTTTCTAGCGCTGTCTAGCAAAAGTACAGTTATTTTTTAATAGGCATCTACTAGTTTTTGTTACAGCTCCAATTATGCGTTGCCTAAATACGGCAAGACGTGTGGTGTGAAATAATAATAGTGATATTATGCGAGGCGGTCTGACTCGTGCCATCTCGCGGGTCGGCGACTCGGCCGGCGCACGCGCAGCCTCCGCATTTGCTCCTTTTGTGTTACGTGAGCTTAGGGCTGCTACTCCTATTTGAGTGTTTGGAAAGAAGGTGCTAAGTGTTTTTATTTACGGATTTTATTTTGTAACTTATCATACTCGGTAGGTTTTGTGAATTGGGATGTCCATCTGAATGTATTATTTTTGTAGATACCCTATAGATACTCGTAGAATCTAAGAATCTAAAGGATACAGAAATGATGTTACTAAATAGTAAATAAATATTGTTTTTAGATTTTCATTGTTTGTGATTTTTGTACTATCATTCATTCAGTTAGTTCTATTTTGTTGTAATTAGCAGTTATTTTTACTCTATTGCATCTTAATCTTTCTATTATTATGCAGTAGGTAAGTGTATAGAGCTTTTCACATGTTATTCCAAATTTTTTGATCAGGTCACAAAACCTACTAATAAACTTTCACGCATTTTTTCACGGTTGTTTTAACCATTTAGCCACGTCAGAGGCCTTCAGGCGGCCTAAAAATTCTGACATCAGGGCTAGCCACCCGGCCTATACGAACATACTTCTCGCATTCTCAGTTGAAAACAAATGAAGCATATTTTCGTCTTGATTGGGAACCCTATCTTTAATATAAACAACCTCGTGCAGTGTTCTTGTGTGCGTGGCTTTTAACAGGGACTAGCTTTGAAGCACACGTGTGCTGCAAGAAATCTCCGCCGAGACGTCACAGGTTACTTGAGAGTTGGTCCACTTGCTATTGGTCAATCTGTGACTGGCTCCTCCGGCACGCTACAGAAGCTACAGTTGAGATTTGAATTTCTTTTGGCATGGCTTATCATTTTGATAGCCAAGTCCGTATGGAAAGGAAAGCTGTTGTTATTAGGTTATTTTTATGCATTAAAATAGATAAATTTAGTATAGGACACGTACATGATAGAGTGAAGTGGCGAAAGGAAACGTGCTGTGTCGACCCCATCTAGTGGGATAAGGGCAAGATGATGATGCTGAGTATAGGACACGTACGTCGGAATCATCAGGTGTTCATTTTATAAATGTAATTCATTTACCCCTAAACTATAAATCTCTTCTTCAAGTTAGGTGGGATTATGTAGCAATTTCGTCACTTGTTTATTGCTCTTCTATTTAATTTTATTTGATTGTAAATTACATTTTGTTTTCTTTTTATTTTGCGTAAGTACTAAGTTGGAAAATTTACCGTAGGTATAAGGACTTTATCTTGTGTAACATCGGAACAAACTAGCGAAAATATTATGCTAAAATGTAATACTAGTGAAAATAATAACCATACAAACTTTATGATTTGCTCTGATATGTGCCTAAGTAGCCAACACAGATCAACTGATCTGTGGTAGCCAATTACTTTCCCAAGCACAAGTGCTACAAAATAATAGATTTATCACGGACATCGACATGCCTAGACAGTAGTTAGACATACCAAGACGCATATCAAATTCATGTTAAGAGGTAAGCTTCTGTAGTGAAACTGGGTACATATTTTGGCTCTACATGGCCTCAGGCAGATCGCGACCTGTCTTACGATGGTAATCATCGAAAGGAATGCTCATACTTTACGTCAGCGACACACTTTCGTCAGTACCTACAGTGTTTCTAAAGATATGGTTTATTTGATGAGCTGTATGAAAAGACAGGTTCTGAATTCTACCTTTCCTGTATACCTAAGTCATACGGCGATACGATTTCCGCTGCTAGAAGTGCTAGAGTTTAACTTTCTCTATAGAACTCATAGACAGTTTCAATAAAGGAAAGGGTTCCCTTTTTGAAACTGAAGAAGTACAAAGCTTTTGCCTGTAAGCTTTGAATCGGTTAAATAAGATTAAAAACCTTTTTGTCGGAAACCAGTTGAAAGTAATATATGGTAAAGCATGTTCGCCTTCTTTTAAATACCGTGTTTAAATAACTTAAGAAAGGTATTAAAGATTAACTTTTATGACAATTACAAGTCGTATCGCTATAACTTTACAAGGCACTCGACTGAAAGGCCAAGCTTTTAGGGTTATCGCTCAAGATTATTTATTGCCTTATAGCTCTTGAAGCGAGCCCTTTTCTCTTTCACTTTGTATTTGATTTACAAGTTCGTTCCCAGGGTGGGATGTAACCACTTGAGATTGTGATGTGTGTTTTTTGCAGCGGCTTTGCACACATGTATCACTTATCGTCCCTAACACTTGCGTACGAGATTACGTGATTTTCGTAGAAAGTCTATAGAGTAAACACTTAATGGAGCATTAATATTCTAAGAAATACTTAATTCTTAAGTGCGCGCTAGAGCTTTAATTTGTTGACATTTAGCGAATACGCTTTTTATCACGCGCGGTATTCTCGACATAGATCATTATCTTTTCAGATGTAAGACGTCCGCCCACTGCTGAAGCCAATAATTATCCTCACCTATAGATTTTCAGTAGGATCTATTGGAAGTGGGTTGTACTCAGCTCGTTTCTGCGCTATGAACAAATCTCCTCTAATACATCATGACATTTATCACAGTCCAAGAACTCTTCAATACCAGGCTCAGAAACTAATTTTTGTCTCGAAAAACAACTAACAAATAACGAAATACCAACAAACCAATCTTTTCCAATCAAGAGTAAACAAACAGTTTCAACGTAACCGGCCATTTTATCGGTCAGATGAGATCTCTACGAAATTATCGGTGATTTGATAAAAGGTCCGTGACGCAGCACTAATAAGCCATCAATAGGTCGTTTATGTCCAAATTAGAGACATGTTATTAAGCTTTTAAGAACGTTTAGTGACACACGCTTTCTTGTCGTCTGGCTTTTGTAAAGTTTTGCGTCATGTTTATTTTTATTTCGTTTAGAATTAATGCGCCTACTTGAAGAATTCCTACTCCTACTCTTACTTGAATGAATAGGTGGGCCCGCAAAAAAAAGAACGTCTGTCCGGAAACATGTTACTTACCACCCAAAATAGACTATCCTACACAGTGAACAAGAGTTTTTACATTGTGTGAAGTGTTTCCTTAGAATTTTTCTTGTACATATTTCTGATTTATAATTATTTTTCGCAAAAAATGGCAAAAAACCTTCCATCAGGTACAAAATTCGAATATCTCGCTCGAATTGTTTACAATATTGTTGATTTTTCAAAAACCGCTCAGCCGATTACTGTAAAATTTAAATGGGTGGTCCCATTACCCTCGGGAGTATACCCTATCGAACTAAAAAATAATTTTTCGATTCGGTTTACAATTGGCGGAATTATCTATAAACATACACAAAAAATACATACAGACGAACATAGAACCTCCTTTTTGGAAGTCGGTTAAAAACAACAGCAGAATGTAAACTATGTTCTATGTACTATATTCACAATAATACTATTATAGATAACATTCTTAGAAGAAGTTCTAGGTCAACTCATTCCAAAGAGAATAGAAAAGTGAAATGATGAACAACAAAAGAAACAAAATCTAAGGCCGTATCCCAGCGTGGAATGCGGAGTGTGGTCGCCGGGTAATGTGGGTGATTATCTACCACGGCTTTAGTTAATGTCATACATACCTATAAGTGCTCCTGCGCATCAAAATCGTAAAATAGAAATATTAAGGGTTTGGTGACTTTTGATCACACCAGTTACGTAATCCATACGTTAATTTACGTCATACATACCTAACACAGCAGTGCAAACACCGACTATTACAAATTGACCAGTAGATAATCATATCACCCGTAGGTACGTCGTTCGTATAGGCCTGTCGTATGGATTTCCAATAAGACAGACCGGTTGGAAGTCGCTTCCACCAGCTAGTTCCTGCGGTCTTGATCAGATCAATTGTCTGCCGTGTCAGTGGATGTCATACGCAGCGCTCGTCAGTACACGGAGACCGTTGTAAATAAATGTAAATACAAAATGAGTTACATAGAGCGGTGAAGAAACCATGAAGAAACTGCATTGTAGCACGATTGCTTTAAAAGTTTCGTAATAATTTTACCTTTCTTTAATTTTAATTACTTATTGGTCGTGGTCACGTCTAAGTTGGTGCTTCTTGCGGTTGGATGCAGCGCTTGAACGACCAATATCGTGGTAACTCTCTTTCTAATTCTGATAACTGAAGGTAAGTGACTGAAAGTAAACTTTAGTTTCCCTTTAGTCGTGGCAAAGATTAATTCCCTTTTTGGCTTAGTGATTCCCGAGTTTGGCGCACGTTCGATTTTCAGCTCCATAGTAGAATAAATAGTAAATCAATTCGTATAAAACGGCTCGTATAGTATATTTGTTTACGCTATCTATCATATCTGTTTACGCTAGATCTGAAAACGTTATCTCTAAAAGACAGTTCAGTTCCACAAGATCTATCAATCATCAGTGCCTAATCTTTCATTAGATGTTTCATTCCAGAAATGTTTAATATTGCCCATCTGGTAAAGTTCGTAGGTACATGTACAAAGCCAACCACAAACTTTACCCACCACCTGACTTTAGACGAACCAAACAAAACAAAAAGTAAATTTCAAGCGAGATTTAATATTAACACCCAATAAAAATTACTACCTCGTCATCCAAAATCCCGGGCACCCGCTTACTTTTTAATTTTCTTTTTTTTTCAAGTGTACAGGCCGGGCAGAGCGGAGAACTGGTTCCGAAGCTTCGAAATTAATTTTATGCACGGTGGAGATGGGGTCTTTCCACCTTCAATTTATGTTGTACTGGTACCTACTTATATTAAAACCCTTTGATAGATCAATTACTATAATTGACGGGTCTTAGACGCTTAGATAAAGCTTTCACATAGGTCACCGATTTTCATGTAAATTATTCATGAAAGAGATTGGTACATCTGTAGGGATTTTAGTAAACCAAGTTTTTTTGTAATCTAATCCAACAAAAGATAATTGTAAGGATTAAGCTGATTAAGCATAGTCAGTACGATACTGGTTTGTATAGTATTTTTGAAGTGAAACTTCCAACAAGGTTGCGTTAAACGTTTAACGCTACCATGGAGGGGGTAAGAATACACTGTTGCGATGAAGTTTCACTTCATCCGCGCGGAGGGACTCCACGCACTATTTTTTTTAGGTGCTTTTGGTAGAACTTCATAAACTCATAGAAAAATTATTTGATAAATGTGTTTGAAAAACTAGCTAATACTATCTCAATATAAACTAAATTTCAGCTTTATTTCGCAAGATGCAAAGAAATCGTACCAACCAAGTTGTGATTGTGAAGATAGAGATAGTGGCCATGTGTTTTCTATAAAATTACACCGCTACAAACATTTTTATATAGGTAATGTTATTCTTGCAACTGCATCCGTAAATTCCGTAAACAAACCGGTATGCCATTGCGCAACTAACGATGATATTCAGGAATTAACCTCGATTTTTGTGAGGTTACCGATAAATCGGAAGTGTCGGTTCGGTGCTGTGACTGAAATAGCGTTCTAGCCGGGTAGGTACACAAAACAATGAAGCTTACAAAGTTTTACTATGAAAAGACATACTCAAAACTAGATAGATCACAAAGTACTAAAACACGACTAAGTCACGGTTTTGCTAGAGCAGTTCTCTATATACTCTGAAGTTTACGCTGAAGTAGGTTGAAAACTAAAAACATGTGCGATAAGCAAATATTTGGTAGTCTGGGTGCTGCACATGTATTTTGCAATAAGTAGGTAAGTACTTAGATACCTACTACATATATTGTATTTAACTTGAGTTTAAGTAAGTAGGTAGAAATTGTACTTATTTTCCAGTTTAACACACTCAATTTGTCGTTTTGTATTATGTATCCTATATATTTTGTAGGTATTAATGGCAGATATTTATTTACCATTGCATTATAGGAAGCAGTAGTTATTGCAAAAGCCGGTAATGAGGTATTTCCTGAACATTAAAAACTAATGTAG
This sequence comes from Hypomecis atomaria, assembly GCA_964007245.1. Classification (NCBI taxonomy): domain Eukaryota; kingdom Metazoa; phylum Arthropoda; class Insecta; order Lepidoptera; family Geometridae; genus Hypomecis; species Hypomecis atomaria. Next base: position 7,340,861 of record OZ023288.1, read on the forward strand.
AGACCTAGCGACCATGGTGAGGTTTCGAATACGCAAAGTTTTCTTGCACTTCATCCTCGTTTACATTTCATATATTTTGAAGCCAGCACAAAACAAGCGCGAAGATTTGAAATGAGCCATAGCCCGGTCACCGTTCTGCGCATGCGCAGCCGGTTCGCGGAAGTCTCAAGTCGCCATATGCGATGCGCCGCTAATTTGCACAAGTTGCTGAAGGCAAAAAGTGCGATTTGCTTTTTGTGTTCAGCAAAGAATAAGTAAAAAGTTTTGACGATGACGATCGTAATCTTGAAATTCAGGCTAAGAATTCTGATATTTGTTTTTTAGCTGTCTCAGAAAGAAGAGGCCATGTACGATTTTAAAATGTTGTAATTTACTAAAGGTACATCTACTTGTTGTCGTTTTGCACTTTTATTTACCGTTAAGACCGTAAGAAGTTCGTAATGTTCGTATTATAGAGCTCATTATAGATAATCATAGACTTTAATTCACACTAAGTAACTTTTAAATGTCTCTTTGTGACCAGCTAAATTTATTTAAAAAAAAACTTATTTACTATAATTTAGTCCAAACCTTTAGTAAAGTTCACTTGCCTTCATATCACGTGTAGGGGCACTTCTTTCGAGTAGACAACATAATTATGTATTTCTCTATCTCTAACAAGAATGTCAAACATTCTTTTCACCGCGCGACACGCGAGTTGTCACCTCCGTGAGCCAATCCAGTCAAGAATGTGGACGACTTCTTGATTACCCCTTCTGGTGGAGTCATTAGCGACTCCAGAGGAGGCTTAGATAAGTAGGCACTTGGAAGGTGCGTGGATCGTCTCACTGGACTTGGCATTTTTTGTGTTGTATCTTCCTGGATTCTTTCGTAAATGACACCTTTGACAATGTATGTGGGACATCGGCATTGGACAATAATGAAGCTTGTATACTTGTTTTTTTTTTTTTAAATAAATTCTTGCACGATATGTTTGATACTTGCGACTAAGTTATTTTATTTGGTCTAGTTATTTTGTATTACAATTGAAAATGTTGTGTAGATAACCTATCTCGTAACCTTTTTGCGACAACCTGAATTGATTTTCATGCTTTTTCTTTTTCTTCAAGTTTTCAACGTCTTTCGTCATTCGATTATAAGAATCTACTAGCAGAAAACAATACAAATCGCAACTGCAGCAAATCTATAAAGGTTCTTTGTACCCTAACAAAGGTCCAAGTACATACAAACTATTGTTAATGCCGGTCTCAGTCATAACAATGGCCCAGAGCACCCAGAACCCAGTGAAAGGTATCCACTTAGAACACTAATGTGTAATTAAATATGAAAACCGGCTTATTAACCTCCATGTTTCAATTACAATAATGTGAAATCAGAACTAGATCCCGCCTCCGATTGTCTCTCTCTGTGTGAAACTGTGAACGTCTTCAATTATGGCGGCGATATCTTAGATGTTATCTCACTGGTTGTTAAAGTTTCTAGTCATACGCTGGAAATTCGGCGTAAAAATGATTTATTGTGCACTTTTTGAAATTTGTACAATACGACATTACAAGAGGAAAGCGACCTGTTCCGTTCGTTCGTCAATTAAGCAACCAACAAGAATTTTTGTTAATGCTCAATCGTCATCATCATCCACAGCTTTCTTTAGATGACACTATAAGAGAGAGGCATATATCCAGCAGTGGGATAAAGAAGGCTCAATAGTTCGTGGCAGTTTATTTAGCCGTTGTTTTAGGTGTAAAATTTATTTCTGGACTTTTGTTATACGAGTACATAAATGCATAATTGTGTATTGTACCCATATAGCTACTTATTCCCTGCTCTGCATATAAAAATACTATGTGACTGCGCAGTGCGCATACTCTCGTAAGGTCTTTTGTGTAAAAGCTTTTTTCTCCATTATCTTATCGCAATACTCGATACACTTTACCATGGCTATTATAATTCAATTCCCTTATCTTTCCAGATACCCGGGCGATATGTGGAGGCGCACGAGTCAATGTAAATCTCGCGCGCGGTTTCAAAATGGCGCCGAGTGATTTGTAATGGCAGCCACGATGGTGCCCACTGGTGGCTTCCATCATGAAGGAGAACTGCAGCCCCAGCACTCCAGGGAAGGCTCACGGGACTCTGGAATATTCCACACTACCAAGGGCCTCTGGAATGCACCTGGGCTAAATAACTGCTTCTTGAATAGCGCTGTACAGGTAAGTCAGTAACAATCATTTCTTGAATCATGACTTTGACCTTATTTGATTGTGGATATTATGTGGTTTTCGCACATTTTGTCTCGTGAGTAACAAATGTTTTACTTTCTAATTATACATTCGCATCTTGACCAAAGCCTTCTTCATTCTTTTTTTAAATAGATTATGATTCCAGAAAATTCGTTGGTATTGCTGTGTATTGAGTTTCGTGGCTCGTAAAGTTCTTATTCGGACTGTACTTACCGTTTATTTATTTTTTTATTTATTTATTTCGCATGCATAACTACTTTAAGCAACTCTTATTCTACAGCTGTAGTATAAGAGTTGCTTAAAAAAGCAATCTTTTTTTCTGTTTATTTGGAGGCCTGTGAAATTCCTCATTGAAGCCAAACAATACCTATATGGACGTAAGAATATGCAAACACCACGTGTTTGTAGATAGGTGGGCGGATTTCGAGGAGTATTGACACGCCGCGCCGACACGCAAAACATGGCCAGGGAGATGAGATAATCACTAGACTTTAATTTGTGCACGTCATCTCAAACTTTAGTTGACTTCACCATAAATACTAGACGATGAACATAAATTATAGTCTATGATTGTACTTATAATTCTGCGGGGCAATTCTGTCAACCGATCTCGTTACTAGACACCATAGAATAATGACCAGTACAAGAAGGAGTACTAAAATAGCAAGAGAATACATCTCTTTGTCTCATTTTAATTATGAAATTTAAAAGGTGTTAGAAAAAGATGTACATATACTCGAACTTACGTAATTTCGAAGGGTATCACAAACTAGGATTGAGCTATCGGAGGTGACATGAGATTGTCATCCCATAAGCAACATGCTAGTGTTGTAACTGAGTCGATTAAAATATCGATAAGAAAATAATATTTATTTTAACGTCGCAAAAATGATGGGGTGTTTTAAGTTTACGTGTCTATGTGTCTATCTGTGGCATTGTAGTTCCCGAACAGATAAACTGACATTAATTAATTCATTTAAAGGTAAATCAATCGGGAGTGTTCTGATCTATATTTCATCATTGTTGAAAATAATTATCTGAATCATTTCAAGATTATATATTCAGCTGCTTGGGCTGTAGATCATCTATCAGTCTGACATTCATACCTACAGATAGCGCGCGAGTTGAATGCAGTCGGGGTCTGAGGTAAAGAGCGGGAGCATCTCCCCCCGCTATCCGCCCGCCCCACCTCACGCGCCTGGGCGGGTTGGGCGTGCGGATAGCGGAGGGAGACATTCGCATTCCTAAGCTCTGCATTCAACTCGCACGCCTACAATAATTTGTATAAATCATGTCATTATTATACATTTACATATCAGAATAGTTTCGACAAAGCTCTCACTCTACAGTGTGATACCTGTAATAACAATAATGTAGGTACCTACCTTACATTTTTGTTATCGAAGTGAAATATTGTTTGATTTAGTTTTAATGTAGGTACATCATTTGGTTTTAGACGTCGATGTTTAATATTTTCACCCACAAAGCAATCTTCCGAAAAATGATAAGAACAAATGTGGCTGTGTGGTTTTGGTGTTCAGTTTGGTCTTGAAATTAGTGTAATCCATTGATTTTTAACTACTTCATCTCTGGGAAATCTAAAACAAAAATCGGTCAAGTACGAGTCAGACTCGCGCACGGAGGGTTCCGTACTGTATGGGAGCCCCCCTTAAATATTTATTTTATTTTAATTTTATTATTTATTATTGAAGAAAATATAAAACTAAATGTTCTGTGAAAATTTCAAGCATCTACCTGGTACCATTATTAATATAGAGCGAAAAACGTCTAAAAATTCAGGTTTGTTGTAGGTATGGGAGCCCCCCTTAAATTTTTATTTTATTTCGTTTTTAGTTTATCGTATTTGTTGTTATAGCGGCAACCGAAACACATCATCTGTGAAAATTTCAGCTGCCTAGCTATCATAGTTCATGAGATACAGCCCGGTGACAGACAGACAGACGGACAGACGGAAAGACGGACATCGAAGTCTTAGTAATAGGGTCCCGTTTTTCCCTTTGGGTACGGAACCCTAAAAAGTAGTGTAAGTATAATCAAAAAAACATCGATACAGTCATTTTACCACAGCACTATGACGTGATAACCTGAACTGTTATTTTTTGTAAAATATTGAATGAAAATTACACAAATTATTCCAAAATGTATGTAAAATCTCGTAATTATATAATTTAAAACAATTTCTGTTAGACGTAGCTGTTTTTAAATCACAAAAAGTGTATATATTCCAACAAAACTCACCGATGAAAAGTCACTAATTCATTCTTATTATTTTTTCGGGATGAATGCGATGTGCACCCTTTTATAAGACACGCCATTTGATATAAAATACACCAATCATAAAGAATTTATAAAAATTTGCATAGTTTTAGCACTTTGAAACAGTTATTTCTAATAAATTGTATTAAAACTCGACAACCGGCATTCGGTGTTGACAAACCATAGCCACGCAACCACTGACAGTTGATCTTCACAAAGAAGATCGCAGCTCCGTTATGTATTATTTTTGATTTAGTAGCACTATACTTATACTATTATTTATTCTGTGACAAATTAGAACCAACTTTTAACCATTTTGACATTCCAACTTGTGATTTTGACGTTAGACGGCAGACGTTGCGTTTTGTTTTGTTTCATCCACTCTTGCGTATGCTGTATAACCAGATATGAATAAGACAGCTGTTACACAGTTTTTATTTGAGCAAAATTTAGTACTCCCTCTAGTACGTTATTTCTCTAAGCTAGACACGTTCTTGAACCTGTCTCGTTTTTCTGACAGTTATAAGCTGTCGAAAATGTCAGAAAAACGAGATGGGTTCAAGAACGTATCACTTCAGTAAAGAGATCGGCTAACAGAATTGCCCAGCTGATCAACTTTATTATAGACCCTGGAATGGCAAAAACGATTAGGTGTTTCAAACATTGTATTGCAGGTCATTGAACATTTTGTATATATGGAGCAGAACAGCCGACTTCTTTTTACAATTTCTGGGTTTATCCCTTAGAAAATGATGAATACATTGATATTCTAGAATATTTCCGCCGTCTAGACTCTAGAAGACGAAAAAAATCTTTACACGAGATACAGTTAGGTTGAGATAGATCCGCGGGTGAAAGCTCACTAATGAATTCCTAATGATTTTGCCTATCTGAATCTTTATGGGGAAATTATCGCGTTGGACGTCTTTGAAATACTGACTGTCTCGCCTGCGTTCTTTATCTCGAGTTCTTGACCCTTTGACTCGTTGCCTTTAGAGCATTTTAGTACGTAATCCATTTTTAAGTTGACGTAAATAATATTAAGAGATAAATTCGGTGATAAACGTCGGGCATTAGTTGGCCGTCAGCAGCGTGCTTTGGGTATTATTTAAATTTCAACGAGTAAGCGGGAAGCTTAATCCTCTATCTTGAATGTTTAACTAAGTGCTGTGGCATTTATAGATTGGTTATTTTTAGTTCTGGTCAGAATTTAAAGTAAGCTGAAAAATGATATTTTTAAAATACCATATTTTTAAACAGCTTCCAAGAGATGATATTCTTTAACAACTAGGTACCTACGTTTTCGATATCTTTGCGAACGTTGAACCCTTCGATCAAATATACGATCGAAGGTTGAACCTTAAGGTTATACTGAAGACTATCCTTACATTTGATGAGTTATCTTGAAGTTGATAATAAATCCTAATTATTGAAATAAAAATAAATGTAATAAAGTTTATAATGTGAGTGTATAATATATGCTAAAACGACGCTAATTTCCATAATTAAAACGTGTACGTCAATAAATGACGCAACTCTCTATTCTACAAAAATACGACTGGCCACAATAGATCCACCACTCCTTATTTTAAACAAAACACACTTGGTGGTCAAACCATGCCAAGACATTATAGTTTGGTGACATACGTGTAACGGCGCGTACTCATTTACGCATTCACCTCTTTGACTCTTATACAAATATAGCTTCTATTCTCCCAAGATATAGAGTTAAAATCTACGTTTTATGGTGTTGATGACACCGTGGGCTATAAGCATCAGGGGTCGTTTGTTGACGTGACTTCTGTACCGATGGAACCTGTTCTAAGACTTCTATAAACACCTTTAGTTATGTGTTTGAAATACTACTTGATGTTATTCAAACAACTGTAGATACTTATCAGTACCGTTGCTGAGGTATTCAACATTACTCTTATAATATGTGTGGTAGGCTGTAGACAGATGTAATAATGATTGTAGGCCTACTTTACGGTATTTGTATGTATGTTACCTTTGAATATCATGTGAGAACTATAATACACTTACAAATGTAGCTACTTATATTTTTAAGCGTTTGTGACCAATCAATTGAAAAGTGTAATATTTTTATAAATACGTACTTAATGGTATAAAAATTGCGATCATCAGACGATCACAGATCAAAAAAGGTCTAAAAATGCTTAGCCTATCGTATTTTCTATACAGAACCGTTTATTTACAACAGTTTTTTTGACACTCATGGAGTCATTACGCTACTACATGTTTGGATAGAAGATTCTTGCGCTGCTATTCTATCATCTTTCATCTCTTGCCATACCCTGACTATATTGACAAATCCTTATGACGTCAGTTAGAAAGTTCTTGATACGTAAAATAAAATATTGATGACATAATTTTTACGAGTTTTCACTATCTCTACTTTCATTACTTTCCTATTTTATTGGCCTATTTCAACTGCGTCTAGTTTTATTGTATTCTTGTCAATGAGTCCAGTTTACGTAGAGTAAGGAGGCTCGTGGGCGTTGTCACCCACTACGATATCTGGAGCGACTTTAACGCGATCTCATATTTTTAACACCACTGTCTCGTAAATTGTGTTAAGCTGTACTTAGTTATTTTAAATGTTTCTGGCTCTACCATTCTCATTTCTTGAGCTTATCTACCTACACTACATCAGTAAGTAGAAATTACTTTTGTTGCTTTGGATTATTTTCCTGATATCAAATTCTATTACAAAAAATACTAAGGTCCATCTCTGTTCCTTTTGTGTGGACAATCAAGTACCAGATTCTTCTTAAATTTATCTGTACAAACAAAACACTCAATTTCACGTCACGCAACGTTTAGTACGTGCATCATATTACATTCCATTCTTCTGATAAATACGATCCAATTTACATGAGAATAATTATGGAGTAAAAAATGTAGGTACCTGTAAAAAACTGGACGTAATGACGCGGACCAAGGGTGCCGCATCAAACTTCCATTAAAATACCTGCGTATGCGCAGGTACTATCAGTCAAATACGATGTTTTCTTGTGAGCTCTATGTAAAGGCAATTAGGTTCAAAATACTATAAATTACTATAAAATATGTTCACTGGTTACATATTTAAAATTATTAGGTACTACGACGTGGCAGTGTGATGAAGCCATAATAATGTTAATAAGCTAATGTTTCTCCAAGATTTTGACTTATAAAAAGTGAAGCTAGTCAAGCTGAGGTAAAAAATTAATAGCTAATAAAAATATAGATAAAAGTAGACGCGATGTCATCGACTAGAGCTAGTCGCTAATAGCAGATTTTTCAATGAGAAATACGGAGACCTACCCATACCTACTAGGCCAATTAGCGAGTATGTGTAATTCTTAAATTTCACACCTTTCCACCCACACCTGCGACTAATATACTTAACTCAATTCCATCTTCAGATTCTACAAGTGTCCAAATGTCAAGGATGAATGATAAAAAAAATATGCTCGCTTTGTGTTGTGCTTTCCGCAATCATGTAGCATTTAGCACGGCGAAGCATTTGAAACAGGCTTAGTTCCACTTACGCCTTGAAACGCATACGACAGACGTACATATAAAATTCCTAAAGCATATCTAAAGAAACTCACCGTGAAGCACTAGTGGGCAAAGTCTCGGCAAATCGGCACGAGCCAGGTATGTAGCGAAATGGAAAAACTTGGCGACGAGGGAATTGTCGCTTCGTGACGAGACGTGAAGATTACGCAATCTGCTCTTGATGGATTACAGGCTGGAATAGCGTAGAATAGAGAAGTGTGAGCGTTGAATACGATAATTTTCTGAAGCTTCATATATTTTTGAAGTGAAACTTCTAATACGACTTCCAACAAGGTTGCGTTAAACGTTTAACGCTACCATGGAGGGGGTATGAAAGCACTGTTGCGTCGAAGTTTAACTTCTTCCGCGTAGAGGGACTCCACTTGCAGTTTTTAGGTTTCTCCTCTTCTGAGTACTTAGCTTGAGCGTAGATCTAGAATAGCCAGTGTTGGGGACAGACGCTTGTGTAAGTTAGCGTTAGTGCAACCAGCTTAGTTGATAAAATATGTGGAATTTCAGCCTAGTCTGATTATATTACACGATTAAAGGAAAGCATTTGAGTGCTATCTCGTCTACAGGAAGCTATAATGTTTCTAAGATGTAGATAAGATGACAGCCTCTTGCGGTTTACAAGTTCTTGATACTGTTTTAGCACTGTGTTCATTACCAAAGACTGCAATCAGAAAGATAACTTTAAGGAACTTTATTTAAATGTCAAACTAACTTTACAGAAATATTTAAAATCCATTTTTAACTCTTCCTTTATAGAGTTTCAAACTATTCAGTTAGGATTAGTTCGACTTTCATTGTGTACAAAATTCGAATAGTTCGCTCGAATTGTTTTATACATTTTTTACATTATTCTTGGTTTTTCAAAAACGGCTCGGCCGATTTCAAGAAAATACAAATGTATATTTATTTTTAAACTACCTACACCCTTATAAACTAAACAATATTTTTTCACTCGGTTCACAATTGGCGAAAATAGCGATGAACACACATAAAAAATACATACAGAAGAACATAGAACCTCCTCCTCAGAAGTCGGTTATAAACCATTCTCAATACATGTGTTCGCACTATAAACTATTGTTTACCATCACGTTTCATCCATTTCGGCTCGTTAAAATTCAAAGTACAAATCGCCTCAGTATGTACTGGTTTAATTGGATCGGTATTAAATACATGGAATATTAATAAAACTGACGAATAGTCGTGTGAATTCTTTGGACGGTTTGTCTTTAATAGCCCTCGTGTTCCCATAAAAGGTATTACTTGTTTAATTGGAGCACGCGATGGTCCTATTAATCTTTTTGTAATGGAACCTAAAAATTGCTGTATTGTTTTCGTATGGGAGTTCCTAATGGGATCAAACTTACGCGGTCGCTGACCTTCCGGCTTTTAATTAAGAATATCTCGCGTACATGCACTTTTTGAGATAAGCCCTTCATCTCGGGGCGTCTGAGGCTAACCGCATTAGGAATAATCGGCCAAACGCGAGACGAACTCGCTCACAAAGGGTTCCGTAATGTATGGGAGCCCCCCTTATTTATTTATTTTAATAATTAATCATTGAAGTAAACACACAATTAAATATTATGTGAATATTTCAAGCGTCTACCTATTACCGTTATTAATATCGAGCGAAAAACGGCAAAAAATTCAGGTTTACCTATCTATTGTATGGGAGCCTCCTTTATATTAAATTTATTTTATTTTGTTTTTAGTACATATTTGTTGATATAGCGGCAACAGAAATACAGCATCTGTAAAAATTTCAACTGTCTAGCTATCATGGTCATGAGATACAGACTGGCGACAGACAGACAGACGGAGAGACGGATGGACAGCACAGTATTTGTAATAGGGTCCCGTTTTTACCCTTTCGGTACGGTACCCTAAAAACCGGGCTTGTAACTGCACCTGTGCTTAAAACTGATGAGTACTTAGTGTTACCATAATTTGAGGACTCATCGCTACTGTCGTTTAAATATTTGCTAAGTCTAAGTTTGCATTTAATGAGAATAGATCCTTTTGTTTTATTTACTGCAGCTCCCCTTTCGAATTCGCCGTTATCTCCGAAATAATACTTCTTAAAAGTAAGTAAGTAAGTTCATATAAGCCGAGTGGCTCGCCCTGGGGTCAAAGTTTTAGGCCGCCAGAAGACATGGCTAAACGGTTTAAACAACTGGGACCTACAATTTAACGTGTCATCTGAGCCACGGTAGCGCTTAGTTGAAAAATGCCACCCACGGTCACCCATCCAACTACTGGCCGTGCGGAACGTTGCTAAATCTCGGTGATCGCTGACAAACACCTAGTCAAACTACGCCACGAGCGATACGCTTCTTAAAAGTGATTTCTGTAAAATATGAAATATTCGTTCCCGTAATAACGTTTTTCTAAAAAAAAATTGTTCCAAATGTTTAGTCAGTTTAGTCCTGAAAGAAGTGGAACGTGTGGCAAATGTAAGATAAGAGTGGTTTAAGTTAAGGGCTTTATCTCATTGTTTACCGTTCTTATCACTTCCCTAACGAGTTCACAAGCGAAACAAGAACCTAATGCGGTTACTCTACATAACCATTATTCGGATGTAGTGCACAGCGGATACGACTAAGTGGGTATTTTTAGGGTACCTTCCCTATTACTAAGACTTCGCTGTCTTTCCGTCTGTCTGTCTGTCACCAGGCTGTATCTCATGAACCGTGATGGCTAGAAATTTTCAAAGATGATGTATTTCTGTTGCCGCTATAACAACAAACACTAAAAATATAATAAAATAAATATTTAAGGGTGGCTCTCATGTAACAAACCTGAATTTTTAGCCGCTCGATGTTAAAACTAGATGCTCGAAATATCCAAAAAACATTTAGTTGTCTAGTATATTCACTACAAAAATAAATAATTAAATTAAAAAAATATTTAAGATGGCAGGCATCCATAGAAAACCATTTTTTTGCTCGATATTAATAACGGCAACAGTTACGCGGTACGGAACCCTACGTACGTGAGTCCGACTCGCACTTGGCCGATTATTTATTAGAATAGGAACCTTATTCTCAGGCATTAAACATTCTCGTATTAAGATACATTAGTAGAGCTAAGACAGAGACGTTGTATATTGCTGTAGCTAACATGTTATAAGTAAGGTGGAAAATCTTCTATTATCCTATTGGTTTTCACTTAACAATCTAATTCTGATTAACCACAGATTCAAATATAAAAAAGGTGTTTCTTGGATATTGATTTCTTCTTGGATATTGATTGATTCAATTTTGCAAGTAGAAGTGTTTATTTGTTATCGTATGGTGATTGTAACGGTTATCGGGCTGAGTCACCTTTGCAGAAATTGCCGTGCAACAAAATATACCGTTCTTCTAGCTTTTTGATTTGCTTTACTAACGTTATTACTTTTAGAAAGCTTCAACGATTGTCCATCTGGATGTGTAATCTTTACAGCCTTTCTCTCTTGGCTATATGAATTCGAAACATCTTTCCTTCAAAATGGAGTCATAAAATTTCATCACCTAATCGTTTAAGCTCTTCATTTCAAAACCAGCTTTTAAATTAACCTATATCTTGTCTATAAACCTCATTCACAGTTTACCTTAGCTCTCTTTTGTAGTTCCAATCGTAGGTCTATAAAAGTTTTTGTTATGACTATGCGCCCTCGTTATGTCGTGCAACTGTTACCAAATCCATGTCGTGTGCTTGTATAGGTAGATACTGTTATGCAATCTGTGGAATGTTGTAATTTGAACAGACGTCTGTTTAAAACAACGTGTCTTAGAAGAAAGTCGATCAAAGAAGCCCGGGCTTGATGTTCGTTGATCCTACCTTTGAATAAGACGTAAAGGGATGCCTTTGATTGTACTGCTCCTACTTGATTAGTACGAGTACTAGCTCGAGGAAGACTAAATGTAACAGTGCATTTGATTTTATTTTCCAGGCTGATGCCTTTTAAGAACTGAAAACTAAATAATATGTAATATCGTTTCACCAACGCGACATTAGTTGCATTACTTTTAGTCAGCATAAGTCATCAGTCCTACGCCGCCTTTGCTAGAAATTCGTCTTTTTTGCTACTCCAATAAAGTACTTTTTCGCCATAACAAAATTAGGTGTCACCTATCTAACTACCAAAAGCTACGTTTCCGCAACTGTATACTCGTAGATAGTTGACTCAAGTGCATTATCATGACATATCGCTTCTTGCACATCGAGATAAGACTGAAAATCGTACAACTGGTTTGTAAATCAGCCCTCCAAACGTTAACTATGAAATAACTATAGGCTGTTTGTGGTAGAGTCACGTCAAGAACCGTGTGGGACAAACTTATCTCTAAAAAATGTCAAACGAAGGAACTAGGGTTTCTCAACTGGAAGCAGTCAGTCGTGCTTAGAACATACAATACTGGCTCCCTCACTCAGTTTTGTTGATAAGTTGGTTGCACTTTGCGCGGCATAGTAGTTATCATATATTCTGTAACCACACACAGATCGTGCCTTTTCTTGGCGTTCTTTGTACAGGTGCATTTGCTTACATAAGTTATTTTACTAATATGATTCTACTCACGTAGGACAGTTGAACTCCGTTTAGTTGGAGTGCGTTTGGTGGTAACGTATATTTTCAATTAAACGTAATGTCTATTGTTTATTGTGTTTTAAATCGTTTTCGAGCAGCTAATTGAGGAAACTGGTAGCACGATTGTACCTCTAGATTATTTCATTAAAATCTAGTTAAAGTCTTTTAAATTGTGAAGTTGTGTGTTTAGCATGATTGCTTGCGTTTCATATACTTAGGTACTTCTATCTAGTTTCATTATCATTATCAAGTTTGATTTTACTAGAAGTAAAATCCTCTTAAAATATATGTTCATATTAAAATCACTTAAAAAGTATGTTCATGTTTTGCATTTTTTTCAAATTGGCATTTAATAGGAATATTTTTTTTTGCAAATATTGGCAGTTATGAATAAAGAATTGTTACGTATGAAGAACTGAAGAATGAGAATGAGTACTCAGCGACGCTGTAATAGCTCTGTGTCAGCAACCGTAACTCCGAAAGCAAAATGACAAATGATAGTACAATCTTATGTCAGAGACATTTGCGCTCGCGCTCGCTCTTTTGAGAGTTTGGCTAGGCATCATTGAAAGACAATGATGACATGTTGTAGAAAAATGTAATCGGAAACGGACTCTTATACTTACTGCAGATGGAATAAATACAATGGCAGAAGAGACTCCGTGAATGTTTTGGAATGAGATATGCCATTCCATTATTTTTATCAGCGAACCTTGCGCTCGCGCATTGTTCGACGCAAGATTGATGTAAGTCTGCTGTGCAAGAAGAGTGGAAACATTACTTAGATAAGAGAGGAATTAATAGTGCCATGATTATTATTTTATGTCATATTCATTGTTAGTTAAGAATAAAATTGTACCTAAGAGTCTAAAGTCTTGTACATGTAGATCTTAGGTTCCCAAAGTTTTTTTTGTCACGCCCCCTGTGACCTACCATGAAATCTAAAAACATTTTCAATGTATAAATATTATAATGTTACAATGTTAAAAATATTCAATGTTCTATATTGATGGTAAATTTACGTTCCGGGATTATAACAAAATGTTATGATTTTGGTGTTAATCGCTTGAGTAAAAAATGTAGCACGCTCGTAAGTCTTAGTTTTTTTCAGGAAAGTTTATGACTTTTTGAGGCTTATAACTTTCAGGTAATTTAAAAAGCTGTATAAACTAAGACGCATAATTCTAGCGATTGAAGTGCTAATTACATGATAATTATTTTTTGCAAAAAATAGCATGACCGACTTCACCCGTGTACAGAATTCGCGAATATTTCGCACGGATCGATGTAGAATTTTTCATATTATTGTTGATTTATCAAACATGGCTCAGCCGATTTCAATAAAATTTAAATGGGACCAATTTCGAAGTACACTCTTTACAATAAAAAAAAAAATATTGAAATTGGACTACTTTGAAAAAATTTACGCGTGATTATACATAAAAAAAATATACGCGTCGAATTGAGTACCTCTTCCGGTTCGTCGGTCAAAAAAAACCACTCAAAACGGATAATATTTAGAGGTATATAACAGCTTATTGCTTTTGTATGGTCAAATTGGCGCCTCACGATTGCCTTAATTGCTTGCACAATAAAGGACCCACTAATTTTTTTTTGTTGATTTGTTAAGACATCTTTAAAATTCAAATTTATACAAAGCGCTACCGTACATTACTTGGTGATAGCAGTTTACCGGCGGAATGTGAATCGAATGCCTACCATGAATGTGAATGACCAAACGTAGACTCGCATGACATAATAAATACTAACGTGATTTATTTGTGGGAATAGAGAACAAGATTTTCGTGGAAGCACTAGTTTGATTAGCAAGTCAAGAAGTGTTTCTACGAAAATAGCCTGTACTTAAACTGTGCTTTTTAAGCGTCAAAGGAGCTCTAGCGACGTGAGCTTTTATGAGCTTATCTAATAAAAAAAAAAATCAAACATGGGAATATGTCTAGGAACACCTATATTACCATAACAAGTAGGTAAACGAATAAATATTTAATAACTTCTTCTGCATGTGGGTTTGAAATTATTTTGTCTAAAAATCTCAATTTATTATTTAGTGGGTCCAGACTCGTGGCTACACCGCTTTGTTACACCAGTGTGACTACGAGTAAACTTTTTTAGTCGTGGTTACACTACTCTAAAAGGATCGCGCTTGACCAAACAATATTACTAGCTGACCCGGTAAACTTCAGCTCACCATCTGTCAACGACAACGTTTACATGCAGGAACATTTTGTATGTGAAAATTAAATTCACGTATTTACTATTTTACTCCCTACATTTTTAAATTTTCTCGCCGTTCAAACCTTCCCTTAACTTCCTCAGATATTTCAAGACCAAAATTAGCTAAATCGGTTCAGGCGTTCTCGAGTTTTAGCGATTCTAACAACCACGATTCATTAGATTGAGATTTTTTTTATTCTTTTTGATGATAGGGTGAAATGTACGTATTTATTATGAAATTTATGAATTTATTCTTTTCATTTTCTTTCTGCCTAAATCCTAACACTAATGATGCAGCGAAGCATTAGACCATAGCAATGTTTCATGTTTGTATACATCTTTTCTTCCCGCCTTCCATCTACATAGATTACGTGGGCGCGTTTAAGAGCCTGGTTGGTCTGTAATTTTCCATACAAATGTATTACGCTGTTTTCTTCCTGGAAAATACTTATAGAGCTTCAATTTTTTGTCATAAAATTAAATTTTGCTGTTTAGACTACCCTGTCTTTTCTTTTTCTTGATAAATTAATTAGCAGGTAAAATATGACCCTTCAAAACCACAAAAAAATTCACCATTATTACCGACGTCTTTAGAGACCTACCAGAAGAGACTAAATAATATCTAACAAAATATAAAATGACAGAATCATGAACACATTTTTTTTTTAAATTTTGACATAAAAAAGTACTTGATTGAAATAGTTTTTGAAGAAGAAAACAGCGTAATACGAAACGTTGTCTCGCCAAGTTTTTTGTAGGTATAAATCGCTCTGGGCTGCAATTGTCCCTATCGCACGATGCGGGGGTAGGGTCGAGGTAAGGGAGGTTCAAACCTATACGTACACAAGCACTAGGGATGTAGTAATAGTCGATATTTTTGTCGATGCTCTAGTGATGTCCATCGATATCGATATTTATTAAAAATAATAGTTATTTTTTTCAATCTTATGATTTGACCGCAGTATGTTTGTTACTTTTGAAGATAAGATTTTATCTATGGAATATAGACGTTTAGTTGCTACGACATATAGCAGCGATTATACAGAACATCGTGTTGTATCCGCAGACATCTAAATGAGTTAGGCACAGAATAACCAATTAGCATAGTGCCCAAGTAATCCGGTAAGGCTCAATTCTACGAAAGCATAATTCTATGAAAGCCCAATTCTCAAAATGGCAACATAATTTTGATTAGAAATTTTCTAAAAAAATCACACATATTAAATACTAATAAGAGCTTACCGGTACCTAAAACAACCTCCTTTGGCGAGTTAAGTACATCATAACTTTTACTATGGGACCGACCAGAGCCGAATCCGCGAGAAATATCAACTATACCATAGAAAAAGTCCGTTGATAATGGACAAAGTGTATGGAACAGCTAGTACGACGTGGGTGTCTTCAAATCCCGAGTAAATAGGTATCTTCTAGGTAAGCGTGCTACATCCTAGACCGCATATCTGCTCAACATCAGGCAGTATGTAGTCAAACGCAAACCTATATAGAATAAAAAAAAAAAAAAAAAAAGCTGGTTTTTATCGCCAATTCGGAGTTAGTTGCTCCCATAGTAAAAGTTGTTCTTTTTAAACCTTAACAATCGCTAATTATTGCGCATGTGTGCACAATGCCGACGCCGCGTGGCGTAGTGGTAAGCACAGGCGTGCACGTGGGAGGCATGAGGTTGGCGGGCGGCTGTGCCCCAGCCGGCGTCTTGTCTCTCAAACTCAATTTCAACATATGAAATTTACATGCGGTTTTTAGTTAACATGTTTTGTATAGTTATACATATGACCCTATAAGGGTATGGCAATTTTATTATTTGTTTTAGAACGATTTATTATTACGTTTTCTAGATTAACGTTAAAAAATTCGTCTAATGTATAATAACATTTCGATAATAGGAAAATTTTTAGTTGTTTTATGAAACAGTTTTATCTTTCGAAATCTTTTAAATTATTTGGCAATTTACTAAATATTTTTATAGCCATAGAATTTGGGCTAGAACTTGTGCATTGTTCTCTCTGGCCCCTGCGCATACCTATATTTTGCCTTTTGCACAGCATTCTGCGCCTAACTTTTCATCCGCCGACTTGTGTGGCGCGGATCGTAGGTGAGATCCATTCGAGAAAACAGCCCCATCGGCTATCCGTCCATTGAACTACGTGCCTTGCCCTCTGTCATTTTAACTTGCCAATCCACTGAGTTTTGCTGAAAAGTTCAAATACTTAGAAGTGTTTTAATCAGTTTGTCTCTACCTATTTTGTAGATATTCTATCCTGTATTACTATGGTGTGTGCCCTATCCACTGCTGCTTTAATTTGCTAATTGTTATAACTTTTTTTTAACGTATTTAAATTAGAACCAAAGTATGACAAGCAGTTCTCCAAACAGTAAGCCTAGCATCTGATCTGTTTAATTGAATTCTCAATTCAATTAAACAGATGCGAGGTACGAGTACACTTCGCTGTGATGCGCTAATTATTGTGCATATGTGCACCATGCCGACGCTGCGTGGCCTAGTGGAGTGCACTGACGCAGGGGGCGCGCAGGAGGCATGAGTTTGGCGGGCGAGTGTGCCCCTTTCTGGCTCCCGCGCATACCTATATTTTGCCTTTTGCGCAGCGTTCTGCGCCTAACTTTCCATCCGCCGACTTGTGTGGCGCGGATTATACGTGAGATTCATTCGAGAAAACAGCCCCATTGGCTATCCGTTCATTGAACTATGTGCCTTGCCCTCTGTCATTTTAACTTGCCAATCCACTGAGTTTGGAGAGAGCTTAAAAGTTCAATTAGGATTGCTTTAAATTTTACTTTATTTTATTTATTCATACACAAAACAAATCACAATCGTTACAAAAGTTCAACTTAAATATAATTATATTATGGTCTGGATTGTAATTCAAATATATGTGTACACAGAAAAAGTAATTGAATGAGTGCTTTAAATGCTTTAATCAGTTCATATCTACCTACTTTGTAGATGTTCTATCCTGTATTACCTACTATGGTGTGTGTCCTACCCACTGCTGCTTTAATTTGCTAATTGTTTTAGTTTTTTTAAACGTGTTTAAAGTATTACCAAGGTATGACAAGCCGTTCTCTAAACAGTAAACCTCGCATCTGTTTTATTGAATCCTCTATTATTTTTATACTATGGAACTAATAGCGGAATGAAAATATGGTACGAGTAGGTACCATATAAAAGGCCAGACGTTTTAGATGTTCAGGTATACAGTAATATAACGAGACCCTATTACTAAGACTCTTCTGTCCGTCTGTCTGTTGGTCACTAGGCTGTACCTATCTCATGAACCGTAATAGCTAAACAGTTAAAATTTGCACAGATGATGTATTTCCGTTTCCATTATAACAACAAATACTTACTAAAAATAGAATGAAATAAATATCGACTTCAACTGTGTACAGAATTCGCGCGGATCGATGTAGCATTTTTCACATTATTGTTGATTTATCACATATGGCTCAGCCGATTTCAAGAAAATTTAAATGGGACCAACTTCGACGTATACCCTTTCCAATAAAAAAAATATACGCGTCAAATTGCGTACCTCTTCCGTTTCATCGGTCAAAAAATAGAATAAAATAAATATTTATTCATACAACAGATGTGAGTTTTTGCACGATAATTATTAATAATCACAACAGGTAGACGTTTAACATATTCTCAGAGTATTTAGTAATATAATATATCAATTTAAAAAACAAATAATTGAAATAGGAGTACATAATTGGCTCTCATACGGTACGAACCCTTTTAAGCGCGAGTCCATATTTATTTTAGTTTGTAGAAGAACTATGTTAGATATTTAAATAAAAAATAATTAACTTAAAATTAGAAAGAAGTGATTTCAGTCAAAATATATAATGTAAACTGCAACGCCTACAGAAATCAAATAGCCAAATTGCTACTTTTACTCCCTGCTTTGGGTTCAAGATCAATTGTTTATGATGTTAGTTGGGTACATTTTATGTTTTTGTACAACAATAATAAAATAATTTGAAAGAAAATAAACAAGCCTATAAAAAAATAACCTATGTCACAAA
The DNA here is from genome assembly GCA_964007245.1 of Hypomecis atomaria. Taxonomy (NCBI): domain Eukaryota; kingdom Metazoa; phylum Arthropoda; class Insecta; order Lepidoptera; family Geometridae; genus Hypomecis; species Hypomecis atomaria. The sequence continues at coordinate 7,359,827 of OZ023288.1, forward strand.
TAATGTCGCTTCCTAATGGCAGAAAAATAAATAATCATTGGCAGGATTATTTTTGTTTGCTTTCCGCCATACCTACTAGGAAACTAGATTATACGTAGAATACGCGTAAGAAAGCTCTACGTACGGCCAAAATCAGGAACAAATTCTATGCTGCCAGGGAATACGGAATGCTAGTGAAATAACGTACGTGGCGCCACGACTCGCGCGCAGAGTTATCTTGTGCGCACTCTACGTAATATCATATTTTGCTACAATTCAAAATCAAATTTCGGTCGGCCACGGCTGGTTCTTTGAGGCGCGGGCGGGGTGCGGCGACAGTTCGAGCGCAGTACGCACACAAATACAATTGCATCACACACACATTGAAGCTCCCTGGTTTGGGGGCATCGCGACGGCAATAGTTTAGTCCAAATACCTATTTCTCAATTTCTTCGTCACTAGGCTATTCTCTTAAACGGCGCGCACGTGGTAATGGGAAGCCTCTGTTCAAACTAAACACATCGGTATCACCGCATTATGTCTATCACCGTAATTACTTCACACCTGGATCATCATCAGGTGGCACCTGTCACCACTTATTGCACAATAAACAGGGGACGCGTGCTAGCTATTTTTGTCTTGTACTTGTATGGCAACTTATTCATTTTCATTTGTTTCTTCAAGGGTGGGCTGCAGTGTCTCGGTTATATTGGCATCTGATTATTTTCTTTATTATATTAGCCTGGCATCTCGTTGCTGGGCTAAATGCTTATTATCCTTCTTAGTCTAAGTGATCCCAAAAGAGTCGAGTTCATCTGCCTAGCGCTATTTGGTCCAACGAACCTTGAACCCACTGCATAGTCAACTTAGTTTATAAATCCGACGCACCTGCAGTAGCCATATTCGGTAGGTGTAAATAGTAATAGGGGAGAAAGCAGATTTAACATATAAATTAATATTTATCCATGTGTCTCAAGTAAGAGGAAAATGGGGCAATAATAGAGGTAAATAAAATATGTATGTAAAAGGCGCAGTATGGCAATCTATTTGTTATTTTATACTATGTAATACTTACACTATTTTTTTTCACTTGGACACTATTAATAAATATGACTATAACTTCAAGTGAAACTACAGCACCCGCTGCTTTTAATTGTATCCCTGCGAAGTATCATACCAACAATAGGATCATTACGAATCGTTTAATTTTTTAGCCGTTGCACCTGCACGTACGATCGAGAAGAACGTCATTGTGGCATTCTGGCTCTGGCATTCCGTCGCGCGTCTCCCGCCATTTCCGTCGTAGCTCGAGCTTTTTCAGCGCCACAGATTATAAATATTGATCACGTGACTGTACTGGAATAATCTTGTATTAATCCCAGTCCGCTGGACTGATCAATGCAACTTTTTTTAGTAGACGTCTATGGAACAACCGCTATTATAGACAGAGTACACGAAACCATACTTTCTTGTGGCCAGAATTTTATTAGAGCTGTAAGCGAAAATTGAACAAAACGATATGACCTAGACACCTAAACATTTGTGTATTTGATAAAATCATCTCGATGAAATAAATGCTCAAAGAACGTCGTGGTTCGCCGAATACGAATGTTAAGAGTTGTTCAAACGTAGATTATTCTGATTCAGTGGAAAATCTTAACATTCACAGCGTAAGCAAATACGGTATAAAAGTATTCGATTTCGAGGTTGGTCACATGGAAAAAGTTGTTCATAGGTAATAATGAGTCTTTGTACCTGAAAATCCTTGCACTTTGCAAAGCAACATCCTTATATCTCATTCTATACTATAATTATCATCTTCGTCTCTCATAAGCTGATCGCACAGTCGAGAAACCTATGATCTGTGGCTGATCAGTTCCAACTTCCACTAATACCGATTCCAACTCCAATTCCAACTGCCCACTGTGTCCGAGCCCCTGCATGATCTACGTGTAGATCTATATCTGCAGGGCAGTGGCCAAATATTGGGAGAAAATAATTTAACTATTTTGAACCATTGACAATACGAAAAAGAAGACTATTTCCGAGGAACAAGTTGTCATCATATACCCTCAGAAGCTCTCAATAAGCCGTGGTGGTCTAGAGGTAGTGATACCCGCCATACAATCGCGAGGTCGTAGGTTCAAATTCCGGTCCCGTACCAATGAGTTCTTCGGAATTTCACACCACTGGCTTTTCGGTGAAGGAAAACATCGTGGAGCAACCTGCATACGTCCGTAGAAGAAATTCGATGGCGTATGTGAATCCACAAACCCGCACTGGGCCAGCGTGGTGAATATGGGTCAATCACCTTTCGTGGGTAGGCCTACGTCCTGCAGTGGACTGTTAAAAAGGCTGGTACAGGTCCCCTTAGAAACAAAGGTACAGGAATGAGTTCTCTTTTCTTTATGTCTTCTCAAGATACGATCTGCCAACGTTACCAAAGACGTAGAACAATGAGAGGCGCTCTGTGGGCGCCAAGTTGAACCCGAGACAGTAGCGTCACGGGTCGCCGCCTCGGAAGGAAACGTGGGAACTCCCGTGGGACCCCACCTGTATCTCAAATTCATCAATTAGTGCACCACTTTCCAACATTGAACCGCTCGTTAGTTAATTAGGTGAAAGCCTAATTAGAAGTATTGCCCCATCTTTTTATTGAATTAATTGACTTGAACTTCATTTCGGTTGTTTATACGGCTGAGCAGTCATTGATGAACATCGATGAAGTGTAAGTATTTCTAATTTTTCACTTTTTATTTATTCCTATATGGGTTCATGATGGAAGATTAGTCTGTCAGTACAATGGGAAATACAAAATTACATATCTTGTGTGCGTCGGAGGTTTTAGTTAACTTCTTTCCATGCACCCCATTTCCATATCAGTAAAGCTTTTGCTTAGTATTGAGTATAGTAATGTCAGTAATCATAATATATGTGCTATCATATAGATACGACTTACGAGTGTGTTCGTAAGTCGTATATATGATAGTCATTAAATATATCTCTGAATATGCACTTGTTTTAATAATAATGACCGGTTGATTTTTTGAGGAATTTGAAAATATGTACTTCTAACAATAATTAAACACAGTCAATTTAATTTAAGTATCTCATACTTTATTATCATCTTCATCGTTTGTAATGTTCAGTAATTACAAAATTTATTTATGTGCCTATTTGTACAAATTTGTTTTCTATCTAAACACCTACTTTTCTTTAGCTGCTAAACTTTTCGCGCGTAATGTATAACTAATATGAGTTCCTATACCTGCGAAAGTAGCTCCCATTAAAAATACATACCTTATACCCAAATACTGATTTATAACACCAGCTATCAACGGAGTAACTACTCCTGATAGAGACCTAACACTATTTGATGCTCCTATCACAGTCCCTCTATTGTCACTTTTACTTCTCCCCGTAATCATTTCTAAAGTAACTAATCTTCCTACAGAGCTAGCTACAGCTAAAGGCATTAATAAAGCTATAAAAATTGATAAACTTGGAACAAAGGCAAGACTGCAAAGCGTTAAAGTAATTATTAAAAATACGTGGAAATTCCTTAAGGTGAAGTCATTATCGTTCTTATAGAGCTTGTTGATGTATCCAATGAAGTAGGTGCATACAGATCCTATAATTCCTTGAAATGAAATGATGTAGCCGAGGTTCTTCGGAGGTACATCATGGACCATTTTGAGGAATAATCCGAAGTTTCCGTAGTACATCATCATGCACAAAGTCATGAGAAGTTTGAATAGAAACACATCTCCAAACACTTTCCAATCGATTTTGTAGAACTCGTCTATCGATTCTTTTAAAGGAGCTCTTATTGAATCTATTAGTTTTGGGGCTAATGGTGGAATGTCGTTCTTGATATCCTCTTTCTTCTTTTCTGTTATCTCGGGCAATCTTTGAATTAAACCTGAAAGTTAAATTACAACATTAAATTAAGTTAATAAGTTTGTTTTTGCCAAAATGCATGAGGCAATTGCGTACATTTTGTAAGTCGCGTAACATTAAGCGTAATAAGGGTGAAAATTATGCATTTTGTGTCTAGTACTTACTTAAATTAATTGCAAATATTGTTGCAATAATAGTAGTTATTATCGTGAATCCATAATCAGGAAACGCTTCCATAATATGGCCTGACACTATTGGCCCAACAGCCATTCCGATCCCGGATAGTGAAGCCATTCGCCCGTACATTATTGATTGCTCTCCTTTATCCTTGACGTAGTCTGGAGCCAGAGCTTTTGCTAATAGTTGCGTCTGTTTTATTAGCCCTGGAAAATGAAGTGGGGGAGGGGGAGTTAGTAAATATACCCACATAAGTATGTATTAGTATAAACAGAGTGGCCAGCCATGACCGGTAGAAAGCCTCTGATATAGCTATTTTCAATAGAAAACTATAAGCTCAATGTGTATTGATTAATACATATAAAATTAGCCAATCAGCAAAAATGATTGCAAAAGCCTTAACGTCCCCCGTATTAAGGCTGCTTGTAGTTGCTAGCCGATAATCAATCATAGACTGTTATTGAACCATTTTGGCCTCTGTGGTAGGTCTAACAGGAGATACTAGGCTACAACAGCCATGGACTGAAGCCTTTCAGTATTGCCTTTTTACTTCATAAAAAAAACTTAGTATACTTACCTATAATGAACCTTAGAGACAGAAATATGAACACAGACGAGACGAATCCCAGCAAAAGATACGAGAGGCCGCATATGCTTAAACATAACAGCAGCATTGGCCTTCTCCCTCTCACATCGCTGAGACTTCCCTGAAAATTTAATTAGCATATTTTATGGTTCTTGCAATAATATCACATCACGATTCGAAAATACATTTTCTATACAAATACATTTTGTCTACTTTATATATGTGAATTACAACGTTCAAATTGGTGTTTTAGTTAAGGTCACCAAGACAGTTTCAATACTTAGCATTATATTGTGGTTATCGCAAGAATTCTCTTAAAAATATGCAAGTAATAACATCAATCCATCATACTTTAAATGACATAACATATAATTGGGGAATCCAAGTAAAGTATACAGATGCTGTATTAATATTGCAGCATGAAACAGTATTTTATGAATATACTTCTTAGCAACAACATCAATGCAAGTTTCGTCAAATCATGGCAGCCGCCACTTCCTGCTGCACTCAGGTACTTGTTAGCAATAGGTGCTGTTATTTATAGATTGCATACTCACAATAAGCGGACCAGAGATCAATTGGGATGCCGAGTACAGTGCTCCCATGACTCCGATCACGATGTGGCTGCCCCCGAGAGATTTCACGTGATTGGCCAGTTGCGGCATCAGGAGCCCAAAGGACAGCATGTCCTGAAAAAAACAACAAACGTTTTTTGGCTTAGCGGCAAATTAGCAGTCTGCGTTTTGAGTCTACTTTTGATGCGTCTTTTTTGTAGAGAAGATAGAGTATTTTGGGTACAGTGGATAAATTGCGCTCAGTAGGTACAGAGTGGCAGCAGTCTTAGGAAGAAAGACTGTCTACTGATTATTTTGTACTACCAAAGAAATGATAGACAGACAGACCGACAAAACTCTTTATTTACAACCACAATTTAAAAATAAACACTATTTACACATATATAACAATAAATATGAATATAAAGTGGCGACATTATCACCCATGGCGATTTCTTCCAGGCAGGAATATAGGTAAGGCAGCCTGTAGCCGAATGTAATGTTTAAAGGCGAGTTAATCATGTACAATTATTAATGTGACACCATGTATAATTATTTTCGCTGAAACATGAGTTAGACTAGGGATCCTTTCGTTGTACCAATTTTAGGTAAACAGTGCTTCCTGCTTTCATTTGTAGGTATTGATCAGTCAGAAGACTGTTCGCTTGCCTGTGCACCAACTTCTCTCTGAAGAATTTGACTTAAAGACAATACGTATTTGATAGATTAAATACTAAAAATAACACTATTTCCTCCTTTTTAGTAGTGATATCGTCATGCACACATACTTGATAGATTAAAATAAATTACCTATTCAGATTAAGCTGTTCAAGGTCGTTTCATTCATATAACAGTTGTTGAAGTCCTTAGTTCAAGAGTTATGTTATTTTTCCTCAAAGTTTCGTTCGAATTTCTTAATCGATCACTTACCAGAAGGCTCATAAGTACGAGGGTATGTTTTGGCGACAACATTTTGACACTACTTATTTTTCAAACACAAAGCACTAAATCATCCACACAATAAGGATACCAGTAAGATTGCTATTCAAACTTTTTAGCACGTATCACTGGTTATTTCATGATAAAACGAATACAAAATAGCCCACCACAGCCTTCAATGTCAGTCTATAGTCTTCTAACACTGTTTCAATCGTGTATACATATTTTGATACTGTAATCTAATCACAACACTCTGCGCGCTCCGTACTCCTATGTACGCGACCATTCCACTACTGATATTACGTTTGTAAATATTGCCGAATCATGTGACGTGCTCGTAGTAGTCTGCAAATTGTCTGATTCCGGCTTGAGATAATTATTATAAAAATATACACATACTTGAGGGTTTTATACCTTGACACATACATAACAGTGTTCGTGGGTGTGTATAGTGTAATTTGTAAGATAATGGTGTAAATGTATGATGATACATTGCGAAATATATCATCATATTAATGTTATTTTATTCTAGTTATGATATAATCCATCAATAGGTATTATAATGATAACAGTTTTGGGATTGTTTATTGAATCATTCAATATTGCTTTCAGCTATTGATACTAAATAATGTGTTCCCTTATTATAACGGTTTCTGTTTCTACTATAATTTCTTTTATTTTTATCCCTTAATCACAGCTCTATCTTTTATTAAAAACAATCGATGTCGAAATATTTTATAACTAGTGACCCGCCCCGGCTTCACAACGGTGTATTATACTTACATATGTTTATATGTAAGTATAATACACCGTTCCTCTCGAATCACTCTATATATAAAAAAAACCGCATCAAAATCCGTTGCGTAGTTTTAAAGACAAAGCATACATGGGGACAGACAGCGTGAAGCGACTTTGTTTTATACTATGTAGTGATGATAGTGATGATTTTAATACTCTCGCTAGTGGTTTATTATAGTGATTCTTTCGTGTATTGCTGTTACTTGTTACTCTTTATCATTGACGAGTAGTCTGGAGCTGTCGTAAATATGAGAAGTAAAAAAAAGGCATGTCGATGGAGCATGTCCTGTTTCATTATAATCAAGGCAACAACTCTAGATTTCGGAATCCCTAAAACATGCTCAGACGTTGAGAGCAATTTCACCTCAATTTGAAGATTCATCATCGTGTGTGTCCCTTTATCCGGAAATACGTTATCAGGCGTTTTTTGACGTAATGTCTCACTTCCCATTATTTTGATACATTAGTAGCAGTGGCGGAAACTCGTCTAATCTCAATATAATTAAGAATACAGTTGTCATTTCATCCGAGTCGTTATTTATTTGTAACGAATTGTGAGAAAGTTTTCGTATCACACGTGAAATTAATGCTGTTCTGCGCTTGTAGGTGTTAGCACGTGTGGACTGACACAACGTATAATAGGCAGACACTTCGCTGTCTAGTGCTTGTCTACTTTAAAATCTTTTTATATATTCCAAGTGCCGTATAATCCTGATTAGACGTAATAATAACCTAGATTTCAACTACGTGTTTTCGTTTGCCATATCTTTGGCGGACAGATGTTTTGTAGCAGATTTCATGATAGATCAGTCATGCATTTTTGAGGCTTTCAATTTCTTCATAAATGGCCAGTAAAAGTATGAAGAGTGACACTTAGTCGTGAATACAGGTGTCGACCCCACGTCTGCCTCCAGTTTAACGCATTACTCGCTCGGCTGAGCCCTTGGACACACCACAAATGAATGGAAGCGGCGTGCGACGGCATGCTTCATTGGAGAACAACCTTAATCCTTAATTAAAGGGAGGAAATTAGGGCGGGAAGTAGTGCCTTAAAGATTAGTTAGGAACGATTGTTTGGCTCGTACAAAAGGAATCAACTTTTTTTTAATTTGTGTAGTTCCAGTTTTGACTCCTCGAAATGTTACTAGTAGTTTGAAACTGATATAGTTGTTACTTTTGTACTGATAATTTTGAAGAAACGTGAAATTCATTATTTTCCACTTAAAATAATCCCAATTCTAGTTATCACATCAGCAGAATAACAACGATTAGTAGGTAGTATGGCACACGTCTTGAAATGGATCCCGATAGTCTCTACTCAGTTCATAGTTCATGCTTAATACAAATGACAAATTACCACACAGTGTAATATTGTAATGCGGTCGCCTAATTAATTCTCTATGAAAATGACAAGCGTGGGTGAAGAACAAGCCAACAAAGGGGCTTTGTGACCGTTGCCGGTACGTTGGCAGACTTGAGTTACAAAGCGCGCTGAACCGTGACTTTCGACCCGACCGGTGACTCACCCTTCCTCCTGTCTTCAAGGATTCAGGGTTTGGTGTGACTAAGTTGCCGAGGTAAAAAGCACCATTGTTCGAAGACTTGCGGGGACCTACCCACTTACCAACCTACGGTCGTAATTCGTCGCAGGCCAGTCTTTCACGACCGAGGTTTATTGACTGGACTTTACGGGAGCATTATTTTAAACCTTTAAACATATTTCGGGTTTAACTTTTTCTCCGTAACTGTTTAAGGATTTCTGTAAGCAATAAAAATAGCTTTAAATCATCCAAGAGACGTTTTTACGACCTACTCCAAAAAATTTCTTAAAAAATACTGATTGGCTATACGTGTACAATGTACATATTATGAAGGGATCATTTTGAGATTTATATGTAGATGTATCTGCTAATTGTTTCTTGTTTTATTATAATTTAAACAGCTCTCTTGCCAAACGTACTAAGTCATTTTGAGACCACAAACAACTGTTCTATTTATTGTTTTAGCTTTATCTTAATCTCAAGAAAATTAGGGTTCGTATACTCGCAAGACGTGTGGGAAAAATCGGCCGACCGTGACGCGGTGCGCCGACTATCTTATTACTTGTTGGTGGCCGGTCAAAGGTTGGCCACATGTGGCCAGTGTGGCCACGACAATTATAAGTTCCGTAGAAACTGCACCCAGTAATGAGGAAAGAAACCGCCGCTAGCAGGAAGCCTTTATAAGGATTCGCAAGGATTGTAATGTGCAATTTTATTGTCGTGTGGGTATTCTCAGCACGTAATTGTGGTCAAGACCTTTTGTGTGTTAGAAATTTGTTTCGCTGTATTTGAGTACATGAAAAGGGAATTGTAACTGTAGTTAACTCTTGGCTAAATATTTACAAGGAAATAGTAAAGGAATTCAAGTGTAGGTGACTTATTTGATGAATTGACACCGTATAAAAATATTACATTATGTAGTTATTAGTGTGAGCAATCACGGTAATATGGACATGGGGGGGATTGAAAACGGACTTTTTAGAATTTTTGAATTTGTTATTATTCATCTTGATTTTAATCCAATAGCAACATTGTGCGATGAAGTTTTTTGCTTGGCGAAAATTTGAGACGCAGTTTTTCTAACTGTAGAATTCCATACTTACTAGTCTTTTCCCGAAATCGATTTCATTTTTCTATTATATCCCCTTTCTCCTAACCGCACGACATTTATATTCACAGACCTACAAATAAATGAGTATTATTTATTCGTCGATATAAACTTATAATCAAGCCTATAAGTTAGAAAATAATGTACTGACTGCCTCAGTATCAATCTGTCTCTGGCAGCCATATCACAAGCTTTGCTTAGTTTGGTGTCAGATACTGTGTGCAAGATGTCCCTAAATATTCATATATTTATATTTAATGTAATGTCCCAAATAAATTTAATATATTCCTATCGTATCGCTGTATTTTTGCCACAGATTCCATAATAGTTTCCACTGCGTACCCGATCCAAACAGTTCTAGTGATTTATTTTCAATACATCGTAGAAATAGAAAGTTACAGCACAATTGTTACAATTTATCGCAGTGGTATGACTGTGGGACCGCGGTTGCGCTTCCCGTTTTAAACCTATTTCTATTTGTGGTTAGGCAATAAGTGGTTTACTGCACGTTTAGCAAATTAAACGGGCAACTTCTCATGCGGCTGTGTTTTATGCTTTGTGGAGTTGGGATGCAAAATGAAACGTATGTATTAAACGATATGGAGAAGTAAAGTAAATCTTCCCCTTATCTTAGGGAAGTAAATTTTATGTACTAGTTGTATTTTTTAAATTAATCCTTAGTCTTTTGGGGATAGGTGGGAGCAACTCTTGAATACTACTTTATTACTATGTGGTTTTCATGTCTTGATTACTATGTTTTTTGAAAAGTGATATTTGTATCAGTAACTGAGGTCACTAGTCACAAATAATGATGGATTAGTGAGTAAGAAGTGGCTATTTTCTTTTCAAATGTAAAATTTTCTAAAAAATATTGACTACACATAGTCCAACGACTTTCAAATAGTAAAAAATTGGTTGCCTGTAAAGTCGGTATACGGGCGAAAGTTTTACGTGACAACGACTTTGAGACGAATGAGACTCATTGTGAGCGCATAACGTGAGCGGAGCGTAACGCAGTTTCTTGAAGTGTCACCCGGCAAACCAATTTATAAGACGTTGTCACGTCAAAAAATCTTTAGTCAAACTTCTTAAAGTGCAATATTTTTCAAAACCACATATCAACAATAGTCATCGCTTCAGCCACTTATTTTTTATCCACTGCCCTATTTGTAACAATTTTCCATAAACAAACCATAACAGTTCCATATCAGTGGCAGATTTTTTGTAATCACTGTGGATCTCACGACACCGTATAAGATAGACCAGAAAGCAATCTCCAACGGTGGGAACTAGGTATTTGCTTTGCTCGACTACGCAAAGTCCTTACCTCTCTTGCATGGGCACTTAACGGACTGCTTTTAGCCATGTTATGTATAATCTATGATATAATCTATGATGTATAATCTAGTGATTATTATCATTATTTAACTATCGTGATATTCGATAACCATTTATAATTTTTGAATACTTACCAAGAATAAGTTTCATAGCCATCAGCCATTAGGATTGTTGGCGGGTGCCCTGTCCATTTTAAAGATGACAATCGCAACGCCTAGGTCACCGCACGAATTTTTTATTTTGGGTTTTTTGCCATATACAGATAAGCTACTCATCATAAGTTTCCGAAAACTCATGTAGCTCCGGGCATGAATGGGTAGTGTTAACGAGGTACTCGTAGGTACATACACCTGAAAACCAAAATAGTGACCAGTCTATGCAAAACCGTGCATAAACTAAAAACTAAGGTGAATATCAGGAATAAAAATAAGGTTTCCATACTGGTGTTTACCATAGCTGCTCGGAAGGGTCCCACGGGCCCGCCGCCGCCGGTGCGCGGCGCTGCGCAGGCGCAGCCACGCGCTAAACCAGCGCGAGATCGCCGTGAGAAGTTACCACGTCGCGCTCCGAGGACTCCTTATTACCGATACGTGTTATTATTACATGTGGCCAACTGCTCAATATTTTGTGGGAAATAATATTCTGCTCCAGATCTTACTATAGTGTAGTTTTAACTTCGTAAAGGAATCTTATTGGAATTGCTGTTGAAACAAATCAGGAAGCAATAGAAACCGCATTTTGAAACAAATCTTTAGTATATATCGTCTTTTGTGTGCTTTTTATACTGGTTTGCAATATTGATATATTTTGGCTCTTATAAACTTATCACAAGTATAAGAAACATAAGAAATGTTTCTTATACTTATACTTGTGATAAATTTTAAAGGTGATAACACCTTTGCTGTTGACTACGGGTGGCCGCCCACAACTTACACTTACTTCACGCTATTTTACTTGGTATTAGATAGTAAATAGATTATTAAACACACAGTTAAGAATAAGAACTTGTTCCCAAGTGCTATTGCCGAAATTTACTTACCTGTTTATGAACCATAAACATGCGTATGTCGTAAGTGCCGAAACCGTTAGTTAAATGTTGTTTAGCTTACCAAGTCTTTGGTCGGCTGTCCATCTTGATTGACAGCTCGTTCCCTAAAAGGTTTTATTTGCCGTAAAAGTAGAATTAGAGAAAAGAGACTATTTCCGTTTTTACGATCAATTGAGTGTTTTCAGTTAACTACGCGATAAACATCAATGATAAGCATTCTTTCACGCCCACCTATATAATTGCCGTGACTATGGTCTTTGATGGTTTTTGCTTCGTTTTATTTTGAAAGAATAAGTATTTGTATGAAAATAAAACAATGCAAATTTAAGGATACTATGCACTTTATCTTTTATGTATTAAATGTTGTTATGTATATGTCAATCAAGACAAGTTCGTTTGCCCTTATAAGCAGATCAATTAATAAAGAGATTTACAACGCTAAAATATGAGACATCAAATCAATTTTGACTCTAAAGTTTCCTATAATCATAGCCTATAATCTATATCTGAACGTGGTGCTTGTGGTAGGCACTATCTTAGGTGGGCTCAACAAAATGTTCTACATCAAAACTTGTATTATATTCCAAGAATGGGCACGTTGCAATCCAAATTTAGTCAATTTTATTAGAGATTAGTAGAAGGTGCAATTATAATATGTCTCCTCGTAGTATCACACAAACCCGGAAAATATTACTTGTCATTCTATTAAAAAATCCCTGTGAAAATTCCAGAAAAATAAAAAATGTTATGCATATAAATTGCCAAGCAAAAACATTTCGTCAACAAGTTATAGAATCAGCATAGAGATAGCATAATTTGTGTATGGGATTAAAACCTGTTATTTCATTTAACAGTGAACACAACAAATCGAATATTTCTGTGCAGGTTGAAAATAAATTGATTAAAATGTAGATTTACTTCACGATGAAAACGAGTATTTAAATGCCGTCCGGACTCCGATGTTTATAAAATCCGCTCTATATTTTTATTGTCATTGGCCACGGAGATAATAGCTGAATTAAATTAATAAGTTATTTCATTCGGCAGTTGAAAACTTGCTATATTAAAACTAGTTGGTATGTAGAATTGTAGATACCTACAAATTTTTATGCTTTCACCAGAATCCGCTGAAATTCGTGAGTTTAGAGTTTCGTTTCGTAATTGCTATAAGGTATCTCAGCCCTATTAGATATTAGACATAAATATATTTTACTAGCTGACCCGGCGAACTTTGTTCCGCCATATTTTCTAAATTCAAAGACTTTGTTTTGTTACAAAAAAAAATAAAAAAGTTTATTTTTTTATTTATAGCTCCTCCTTTAAATAGAACCATATATTGAAATAAAGTTAAAATAAAATTATACGGCTGTATAAATTCGTCATATTCATTTGTTAATTGAGAAATATTAGAATACATTTATTTGTTAATAAATAAAACAAATTTTATGAATAATGTCACACACTATATTTACCCAATTATGGTAATTAAATAGTATTCCTGAAATTATTCTTATATGTATTCTATTGTAATGTACAATATTCTTAGATTGTCCTTTTGGCGAAAAAATCTGTAAAGCTGATGGTTTGCCGACTCTTGAGCACGCAACGTAATATACAACTGTCCAAATCTTGGCAAATCTAATTAATTTAGAAACTCAGTTGGATAATTGACTACTTCATTTGTATCGATAATGAAATCGATGTACTTAAATGAATCTATTTGTCCATCAATTCTCTGAAACTCTGATAAACTCTGCTAAAATGGCTCGTTTGCTCAACGAAGCATGATTTTTTGTAATTCACACCAATATTTGAAAACACTTTTAATTTTAATTCTTCCTTTGAAGTTGTAAATTCTTAAAAATTTGGTGGAAATGAAATAAGGCCAGTAGTGGCGTCAACTGGAATTCTCCCATTGCCAATGTCTGATAATTTATTTGAATTTTGCCAAACATTTCTGCCGATAAGTCATTTTGTAACTCCACTCGCATATTTGTCAATAATTTAACTTTTTTACGTATCTCCATAAATTTGATGCCTTTAGGCAAGCATTTATTTCATCAGCAGCTGTTCATCTGGGAATGACTGGTAGCGTTTGGCGAAAATCACCAGACATTAGAATCATCGCACCTCCGAAGAGGTTCTGATTGCTACGTAAATCTTTCAATGTTCGATCGAGTGCCTTTAATGCTCGTTTGTGCGACATCGTACACTCATCCAAGATAATTAATTTTTAATTTTGTAGCACTTTTGCCATTGCCGAAGTTTTGGTTATATTACAGGTCGGTTCATCTATTTGTTTGCAAATGTAATGGCAGCTTAAGCGCAGAATGAGCAGTACGTCCGCCTTCTAACAGTGTAGCAACGATTCCGGATGAAGCTATTGCTAGTGCTATTTGACTTTGAGTCCAAATTGTATCTAATATTAATGAAATCAAGTAAGTTTTACCAGTTCCACCTGGTGCATCAATAAAAATCCTCCGAAATTAATCTTCCATTGCCATCATAACCTGCTCTCATAATAGTATCGTAACCTTTTTTTTGCTGCCGATTTAAAAGTAGGACTTTGCTTTGTACGGATTGACTCAAAACATTTATGTGATATTGCCGTTCTCGTTCGAATTCTCGATTTAATGCATCGTGCATGGGTCGATTATGTGTGCAGGCATTCCTATTTGGTGCAGCATTTTGCCGGACATCATCGCGCACACATCTTCTGATGATACTCATACCTTATTATGTATTTCTGCGCAAATTTTAAGTTCAGGATTTACAGTTATTAAGCATATCCTATGCAAAATGTCTTCAGGCATACTGTCTTTGTATTTGTTCCCCAAATCATGTGTATTTGATGGAATGGTGGTTGAAATAAGGACGACAAAAAGTAATGGAATTCGAAAAATTTGGATATGATTTTTTTTTATTTTTTTTTAGATACAAACCTTGTCCTGGCTATAACGAACACAATAAAAAAAGAATAAGCGAAATCGGTCCAGCCGTTCTGAAGTTATGCGCGTACATACATTTTGCAGATTCATTTTTATAAATATAGATAGATGATGGAGTACTTTTCATGAGTAGATGTTGTGCGGCTAAAATAATGGTCGTGTTGACAAATTAATCAATTTCAGCAAATATTATGTAAAACATGTATAATGAAAATAAAGTAGGTATCAACCTATTGGACTTCCTACTAATGAATTGTGCAAACGTACAGTTACATGTAAATTCGAACAAAGTGAAACAATAGGATCGCCTAACAGTTTTCCGATGAAGCGGTCATTTAGTTAGAAGTCGATAATAAAATGCTAATCAACCGTTCCAATATCTATCGTTTGGGCGGTTACCCGTCCTCGCTAAAACCGTCTACACATGCTGGTAAAGTAGGGGAAGCCAGTATTAACTTTCCAACTCAAAAAGCCTCAAACTATCTCCAAATTGCATGAAAAGTAGAGTCATCTTAATCGGTCAGTTATCTATAACATTAGAAAAACATCCATAAGCCACAGCTCAGGTTGGACCGGTCTAAAATTAAGAGAAAAGTTGCTGGTGGTGCGATATTAAGCTAGACCAGTTCCACTGGTACCAAATATGTAAATGTTGTGAGATCCACGGTGATATATGGAGATCTCGTTCTAGGGCAATGCGAGACATGCGAAGATTCCGTGTTTATTTATTAACTTCAAACTTGGTGGAACAGGTCTTTAGGCAGCTGGGAGATGGCATCTATGTCACTAAATAAACAGTTTTAAAGGTAATTCACACAAATTAAATCTAGCTTCGGTATGATAACGAAGTGAATGTCATAAACCAGGTGATTAGTTATAGTAGCCTAGTTCTATGATGATCAAATAGATTGATAGGTTGATGATGACACCATTCACACCTAGCAATGATATGCTTAGAAAGGTAGTACTAGAAGGGTCTAGAAAATCGATTAAATTCAGAATTCAACGCAGTAACAAGAAAGA
This sequence comes from Hypomecis atomaria, assembly GCA_964007245.1. NCBI lineage: Eukaryota > Metazoa > Arthropoda > Insecta > Lepidoptera > Geometridae > Hypomecis > Hypomecis atomaria. Next base: position 7,375,766 of record OZ023288.1, read on the forward strand.
ACTGTACTTATTTGTAGACTAGCTGTGAAAGAACAAAATCTCGCATTAAATGCTTTAATTATAACATTCGTTCTCATATTCATACGCGGCACGCAGCGGTCCGCGCGCACTCGTGTGTGTGATAAGTCCATGACAGAGTTCTTGTTGTTTGTTGTGAACTGCCGAGAGTTCTTTTGAAATCCATTACCGGCCTACCTCCTTTGGTTAATTACTTTCTTAAATTATCGAGTCAAACCAAAAAATGTATTGCTATACTAAAGCGTACTTAACGTAATCTTCTTCCTTACTGTGTCACATCAAATACAATATACATTCACATGCTTATTATGTAACAAATTCTCACATTAAAAATATTTATATGAGCCTGCGAGCTCGAATAAAATGTATCTGGTATAACCACTATCATTGTACTACCAGGATTCATGTACACTGGTATTGCACTTATGTTTTGTTAAAATTAAGGTAAATAAAGACTTTAAAAACTGAACTGAACTCTCATATTCATAGTTCGTCATGCTCATTGTGTCAGCTAGTTCGTGTTTTGTGAATGGTGTCTCGCCATCACCAGTGGCGTGGGAATTGCGTGCAGTTTACATTAAAACGTCTACAGCTCTACACCCGCATGTGTTGCAAACATTGTAGTGTTTACAATGTGCCGAATAGTTGCAAATGCTCCTTTGAAAACTTAGTTTCTGTTTCGCATGGTAGTGGTTGAACCTGGGCCCTGATTCCGTTGGTCTTTTAAATTATGTAATGAGTACGTGCCAAGCCAAGTCATGGAATCAATCTGGAAATTGGCTAGTTAACATGGCCTTGCAAGCTGACTGCTTAGCCAACTTTAACATATAGCCAAGTTATTATAAATAATAAATAACGTTTCACACTCATAATCTTCTACTAGGATTCGCTGTGTTGGGGATGCCATGGAACACACAGATAGTCAAGGATAACCAAATACTTAGGCACTTATCTAAATATGTCGAACTCTTGATATGTGGAAAGTTTACTAATGTAGGAATCACTCAGAACAATAGTGTTTACGTAATGAAGATTGTTCATTGGAAAATCGTTGTTAACACGTCTATGGCGTGTGAATCAAACTTTGCCTACTAAGAGCGCAATGTTGTGTCAACGTTCAATTTAACTCATAATACAGTTATTAGAATTTTCTAATACAAGTGCGAATAATATAGTATACAGATACGAACAATTGAACGTTGCGTACTATTTACATTACGATTTACGAAAATAAAATAAGTGCTATTTCTTATCCTTTTATTTTATCTTCTTGTTATGAGATGTAAGTATAGCCAACATTAATGCTTTAAAACGGGCATAACCTAGTTTCACCCAGTTTAATTGTAACCGTCCTCTAACACAGCAAAATTGTTTCCTATTTTTGAAGCTCGTACGTTACAATATGCGTACTCAAAGCATTCCTGGCATAAAGATGATAGCAACGACCGTGGCGAGACGATAACTTTGCTCAGTAATTGAAACAGGCGCGATAAAAATATTTGGCATTTCACATTTATATATTTCTATGCACCACTAGCTAGACCACTAATAATTCTATTTTGGTCATACATTTTAAATGTGTCTAGGAAAATTGTTGTGTTCGTATTAATAGCACTAGAATTCTAGAGTTATTATTAAAAACTTAATGTTACACTACAGGTAAAATAGGTATCCGATATTTTCGAAAATACTGTATAGTTTAAATCTTATCAACGTTTCAAAGAACAGAGATTGCTTTCCTGTATTTTGACGAAACTTTAACGGTAAAAGCTTTTTGAGTGAACATTTCCTCTTAGCAGCAACAAAACTGGTTTTGGTTTACTACGTCTACTACTAAACCAACATCAGCCCGAAGCAATATATTACGTTGCACAAGACAACACGCTTTAAGCCGGCTTCTTAAAGTTCAGTTTGGTTTTTTGGCTTTTTTGTTTTGGTGCGGACAACGTGAGGAGGAAGAGAGAGGGTCGTAAGTTTGTGAGCTTGAGAGGAACCGGTTAGAGGTGTTAAAAGTACAGGCGATAGCAGTTTTACTTTGTTCCTTTAAGTTTGGAAGATCTAGGTTCTTGAGATAAGTCTATTTTAATGTCCTTTTGCAACCTTTTGGTTCAAATAAAAGCTTTCATTTCCAGGCAATTGATAATTTTTATCTAAATAAAGAGTTGCAAAGCTTTTTATCGTATGACATGTTGTATTTTCTTACAACAGTATTCAAACAGTATTCCAACATAATCGAGTTCCGAAATCAGGGTCAAACAACCCCAATTTCCTAGACACGACCCGAAAGATTATAATCTCTTAAATTAACTTTTGTGCTACCAAATTTCGTCGGGCGTAATCCTCTTTTTAAGATTTAAATTGGTTTTTTGTGCCTCCCGAGGGATGGAAAGGGAAGCGTGAAATCTTCTGTGATAGCGTACGTTAAACTTGCTTTGAATTAAATATATTGTGTTGGGTATACATATATAGATCTCTTGTATAACAGTTTTAAATTGATTGTTCCACAATAGAGTCACGACCAGATTGATAGCGCGATTGATAGTTTGTTGAACTGTTTTGGACATTACATCATGCTCGGTGATATTTTTTCTATAATAGATACGAAACAATGGCCAAATGTGAGTAGATAATTATAAGGAGAGAATTACGTGAATTATAGGCTCAGCTTTTGTATCAAGATTTTGATATGCGTAGATATAGATTTAATTCGTAGTAATAATTTGGAACCTAGCTTTATTTTTTGTTACCTACTTTTAATGATTTAATTATTTCAATAATTAAAACTCCGATTATTTATTAGGTCGCCATTTATATGTGGTAAAAACGTTTTTCAATTACAGAAGTCTACTTATAAAAGTGAGTACAAATGTTTAAGTACCTTTTAGAGATAAATAAATAAAACCTGTCCTGTCCCGGGCGGCCATTAACACATGCTATTACATTCTTTAATTATACACTAGTTGAAGGCTAGTTAGAAAAACAAGTCACTTATTTTAATCAAACCACAGTCTCAGCTTACTTTTACATACGAAGATGTTAATCTCGTAGAGTAGAACAAAATGAGCTGGTAGTCTTTAGACATTATTATAATTTGTAATTAACAGAGCTCTCTGAGGAAAGACCTAAAGTACCTACTAAGGTGTTTTTAAACCAATCCCTCCCTTAAATCAATCCATTATCATCCACAGCTTTCTTTGTCCCACTGCGGGGTATAGGCCTGTTATCAAACAACACAGAAAACAATTAAAGTGTTTAAAAGCCCGATATGATATCGTCTAGAATAATCTGGATGAAATAATTATTTATGTAATCTGAATTCATGAAAATTTGGTTGAACTTCAAGATTTTTGGATTTTTCATACTACTTAATTTCATATCGATTCATAGCTCGGTTATGGGTGCCGTTATACAACATAATATTAATATATTAACTAATACTGTTACTTGATGCAACATATTGCATACAGATAAAATAAATCTTAAACTTACTATTTTTAAACAATATACACACATCTCTTTTCATGTAAAACAAAAACGTAGGCTAATTTTAGTTCTTTTAGATTTATTTGACACGTCCTTTTTGCCATTTTTGAAAAATCAACAATAATGTAAACAATTCGAGCGAAATATTCAAATTTTGTACACGATGGAAGGCGGTTTTGCCATTTTTGCGAAAAATAATTATTCTATAAATTGTTTTTCACAGACTTCGGAGCCATGCTTTTTATGAGCTTATGTAATAATATTTTTTTAAATTTTTAATTTGTTTGCCATTGGGTAAACTTGTTACAGCAAAATCAAATTAGTTACCGAAAATGCAAACTGTCGCCACAGTATAACTTTATAGTATGTTCGGCCATGGTGCTTTGATTAACGCAATGCCTTCTACATTCTTGGGTGTGAGGAATGTGGCCACATTGCTATGGCTTAATAACGCGGGGCTTCTGATCGCTCTCGATTAGTTAGGCGCCTTGTGGCTATTTTCATAACGGAATTATAGATGGACTAGGTCTTGCTCCAAGTCCCTGTTCATCATGCGGGATAACGGTAAAGTTTGTGCTTGCTTCGTGTGGACACATATAATAATTATGTTCGATTTTGTAAACAGTACGACTGTGACAAATGATGCGGCATGTTCCCAAAATATTATAATTATAGCTAAAGGATTATAACCAAGGATAATATTAATTAAAGGATTGAGATTCTTTCTAGAAACATATTTTACGTGCTAAAAACTAAGTGACGATCAAACTGACGAGTCTCTATTCCTCCGCCTTCGTCATAGGAGTAAGTATTTTCTTTCCTCCTTTCAGAATAGCAAATTGTCCATAATATTAAATATAAACACGTGAAACAAATCATCGCCCATCTACACAGAGTTACTACAATCAGAAAGATAGCGCTGTTGTCGCTTGAGGCCATTATCAACCACAAAAATGCATGGAATATCCTCCAAGCTGCTGTCAAAACTGTCAATAAGTATTGGGATGTGACGTTCCTTGTCACAAAATCCGACAATAACCACCGAATTGAGATATTTGTCATATCTCTTTCTTACTTATGCATAAATTAATGCATCTCCTTCGGATTTTGTCGATCTACCACATTATCCCTCTGGTTGTAATGGCTATGCCTATATGTATTGAATAATTATTTTTCGCAAAAAATGGCGAAACCGCCTTCCATCGCCTACAAAATTCGAATATTTCGCACGAATTGTTTACATTATTGTTGATTTATCAAAAACGGCTCAGCCGATTTCTGTAATATTTAAATAGGACCACCGTAGAAGTATAGTCTTTCGAACAAAAAAAGAATTTTTCGATTCGGTTCACAATTGGCGAAATTATCGATGAACATACACAAAAAAAAAGAAACATACAGACGAACATAGAACCTCCTCCTTCTTGGTAGTCGGTTAAAACTAGGTTCCATCAACGCAATTTGACTATCTACGCTATAAAGGTTTTAATACTCGTATTTTAACAGATACTCGAAAGTAGAGTTGCAGCAATTTCGTGGCTCTAGCTAGGGTCTAGGTAGAGTGACAACATTCTACAGGGCTTGTAACAATCTCGTAGCCTTGCAACTATTTTTAAACTTTAATAACTTTTCTATTTACGTCGAAGGAATTTCTGAACGCCCTGGTCTTGGTCTTATTTTGCGCCAAGCTTTTTGCTGAATGACCTACCGTGAAGGTAGAGGAGGTACTATCATTTGTTTTGTCTTGATAATTCTTTATAACTATGTATAAATAGCGACTGGCTTCTGAGACACAATCCTAGATTATAGCTTATGAATCAAATATGATTGTAAAACTTTTGGAATTATGTCAAAATAAATAATTTTGTATTTTACTATAGAAATGAATATGATTTTCATACATTTAATTTTTGATTTAGTATTTGTTAAGTTTGTAGATAAATTGATATGACATTTCAATTTGTTTCATAAAATTGCGCGTTACAAATTCTGATATTAGCGCTGACCACTATAGATGTCCTATAAGAATTTATGTATTTGTTTTATTGTATCATAGCAAAGCATAAAAATCCTAATCGTAATTCATTTAGCGTACAAGATGCTTTTAATAGAGAATGTCGCAATACATCGTAGGTAGAGCATAAACTCATGCACGTGCCAAAAGACAAAGGGAATGTGATACCACTCGTCTCGCTTTAGAAACAGGCGTTTACTAAACTGTAAGGTATGTATTAATTACATTTTGAAACAAAAAAATACCAAAATAATATAGATAACGTAGGTCTTGGCAGTATTAACTGCAACATTCAACACGGTTAGTCTTCGGATGGGTGATCGCGGGTGGTATTTACAACTGAGAGCTACCGTGGCTTGGATGACACGTTAAATTGTAGGCCCCGGTTATATAAAATGTTTAGCCATGTCACAGGCCTTTAGGCAGTTTAAACACTGTGACACCAGGGCTAGCCACCCGGCCTATACGAACATTTACTGTTAACCTCTCTTAAAGCTTTAGATAGGAGGTTAACAAATCTCAAGCACATCAATTCACTCGTCCTGAAAATGTAGCTGACGTGTAAAACGACAGATAAACAAAGATGTGATTAAAATATTAAATACCTACCATAGAAAATCTTTACAAAATTTTAATATTGGACTTTTTTACGAGATCAGATTTCTCGAAGAACAGAATGAATAAATTACAAATTAAAATGTTTTCTTAGTCTTAGTGTTTTATCGGTCACATCATCGCTTACCTTCAGGCGTCAAAACGCAAACTTATTTGCAATAAAAAAATATTGTTGCACGGCGTGATGAGTCAAACGCAGACTGATTAGCGATAAAAATACATTGTAACACGTATATCACATGACTTTATGCATTATTTTAAGGTGATAAAATATATTTATGTTTCGTTTAACAATCAACCAGTATCAAAATACTTTACGAGTTTGTGATTGGTCGTAAAAAATCGCAAGGTGTTTCTAAACAAACCGTAAAGCTTCTCATATCTTTTTAAATCCACGCTCCCGCTTCGAATACTGCTCCTTTTGTCGAATTTATATTTTTAGTTACACCTGCTGCGTCGAAAAAGGTGTATTCTTTCGACAGGTACTCGTAATACGGATTATTATTATTTTGAGATTAAACTTTGGTGCATTCTCGTATCTTTAAAATAGACAGCTTGTTATTAACAAGATAAAAGTTGAAAACTACACTGCATTTTTATTATACGAGTACATACATCGTGAATAAAAGCATGTTTAAAGTATCACTCATGATAGACAGAAATAAAAAGGTATAAAACTCAGAATTATAAACGAAACTTATGTACTTTTTATTAAACTTTGTTGGAAGAATCCTATGTTCACAGATTCATACTATGAACAATTTTAAAACTTCTAGCTGAACTTGATGCAAATCTGTAGGTCATAATATAAAAAATTAATGTTGTTTACTGTATCAATGCCATAGGTTAATTTTAACATTGTAATTAATAGTAATTACTTAAATACATTACACTTTTTAAATTTTCTAAGATTTATACAAACCTTGACTTACTAGACCGGCAAGCATGTAAATGTAGTACTTAATATACTTACAAGGTAGAGTATTTAATTCTTCTTCTGAGAAAAGTAAGAAACCTCTAATTATTTATTGTATCCCTCATACTATACTCGTACTACGTTCCAACCAGCAATTAAATAATCCACAGTGAAATAGATTTCTATCCATTATTACGTTCAATTTATTTCTCATGACACGTTTATAATAAAGCCAATTACTTTGTTATATTGTCATCATCATTCCCGTCTTCCCGCGGGCCGCGTAGAAACAAAATGGCGGCTAGAAATAATGCCTCAAAACCATGGAGCTCGAAACGGAGCCTCAAAATGAAATACTACATCTCGTAGTAAAGTTACGTGTCGTAGCCGCGGGCGGCGCTTGTGAGCTATAACGACGTAGTTCGTTTTATTTCCGCGGCTCACGGCGGCGCTGGCGTCACCGCCCGCGCTTGCGCAGCGCTACACTCCCACGTACGTTGCCTTATTGTAAACACTGCTGGCGCGCGAGTGTGTGAAGTTTCTCCCTTTTCCCATGGACATAAAAGGGTTGTAAACATGAACAGTGCGAATGTAGTGAAATGAAAAGTGCAACACTTTGGACTGGACCCCGGATTGCGTTCGAAAATGACCAAGGCTAAAATGACACGGAGCAGTGCTCTCTACCACAGCGCGAAGGTGAGCCCTAAAGCCCATGTTTGTTGTTTATTCTACTTTTCATATGTGAAAGTAATGTTTATTTGATATAGTACCTTCAAATCTGTAGAAAAATTGGTTGGTTTACCTTGTAAATATTAGATTTTCATAGGGACGAGTGTATCTGGACTCTAAGTGTATGTATGTTATACTCGTTCATAGACTTACTTACTATTTTATGATTGATAAGTGTTAGTAACATTATGTATGCTCATCTTATAATATATTCAACAGATTATACCGACTGAATGCAGTTTATCAAAATGATTAGAGCACGTAATATATTAATAATACCATGCTTGCTCTAATACCTACTATCCTAAACGTGATGTACTCGTATACATTACTATGCAAGATCTCGACTAAATGAATATTTTATTCAGAGAATTCCATAACATTCCCTCAAAAACCTTCTATATAAGGCATAGAAGTGGAATCGGGTCCGGTTTCGGCCGCCGATCGTGAATCTCGACCCGTTCCCTCCTCTCCCGCTTCCCGAGGGTCTTTGCCTCCAATTTGAAATAAACGATTTTCTCGTCGAATAAACACAATGCCGCCAATTTTCATATAGAAAATACTACGTTATTTCCATTTGAGTAAACAAGTACTATACATTAAATAGTAAAAAACTAGTAATACAATATTTATGTAGTCTCAATTTGGGTTGAAATTTTCCTTCCGTCGCAACCACTAGTCCCGGGAGTAAAAGACATCAACGCGCTCACGAAAGAGACGGCGACATTCGTAACCCATTTTTGTGTTTACGGAAGCGAGACGCAGAATCGCCTATAGCCATTTTGTTTATACTCATTTGTATATAATTGTACGCTGGGATTTTGTATACAGGTACAAATACAGGTAGTGGCCATCGTACGGATGGATGCTCTCCCCATTTTAAAAGGAAAGGGATGCTTCGGGAACTTTTAATAGTACGTGGAACGTACTGAGTTTTAAACTTTAGGGTCTGGGTCGTTTCGGGCGGTGAGTGCTAATGATGCATGAACAAAAGAATTCTTTTACTTGACCCTTTTGGAAACTTTGATGAATCCTAAAATCAAAGTGGCAATTTCAGTTTTTGCCAGTTTAATGCCCTGCGGCATCTGTAATCAAATCGGATTGCTATTAAAGTCTAGCTAATGGCTAGGAAGATTTTGGTTGTATAAAAAGCCAAATTGGCTGTGATGAGGTTGTTCTCAGAAATCTGGCACACTCTCAATATTCTGACCGGTTCCGGCCGGTCATTCGCTCTCGCCGCGTAGTACTTATAGTAATACCTCTCTCCGAATCATTTTATATCTTAATCACACCTATTCATGGGTTTTTGACTGCAAGTAATGAACTATGTGGTGCGAATAATTTTAAATACCGTTCAATAGAAGGGAAAAAAATATACATCAAAAAATGTCTAGCCATTGACACGAGTTTTATGAATAGAAGGGACCTGCGATGTGTAGAAGGTTTTAGTCAAAAGTGGTCAATAGGTAGAAGGTAAATTAAATCAACAACATAAAAGTGAATAATTAAAAAAAAATACATACATATCGCTGTACAGTATTGCAAACGTCAAACTTTTGTGTGTATTTATTCCCGTTCTAATAAGTAATAGCTGAATGAACTTGATTTACACCTGGCATAAAGGTAACTTGTTGTATAAATACTTCTATCACAAAATATCTAAACTCATGTACACTTTGATGCTACTAGAATAATGGCCATTGAAAAATATTTTGTATAAACTGACAAATATATAAACAAAATTGAAGTACAATATAGAAATGCAAGTTTGACATTTCGTCGTGGGACTGAATATTAAAACATATTTTATAAAAAGATGTACTTAATGTCAGTGTGGGAGGGTCTTAACATACAGCCAGGAGCGAGATTTCCTGTTAAAAATAAAACATAAAGAAGTTACAAGCAAATTATGGACAAGCAGCAAAACAATCTTGTTCCATAATTATACTTCCGTAAATATTTTGGCCGAAATAAACACGCGAGGGTCTTGAAATCACGCGGCAGGGCTGTGAGACATGAAGATGTAAATTTTTGGTTGCTAACATTGACATAATATAACACTTATCATTTAAATATTACTTAGTCCTCACTACCCAGAAAACTTTAATGCTGGGTCCTCACATCGCTATTCGTGTTCGCGTATTTGTCTTATTTATATACAGCGATGTGAAGTGTGTTGTATTTGCCTATGTGGATGCACAAAACTAATGCGTAAATATACGAACTCCCGTATCTGTCTTCTGCGTTCTGTGGGTTCGAGTTATTCGTATACATATATATCACCACGAATAGTATACGCAAACAACGTTATTAAAATACACAAGAAATAGCGTTGTAAAGAGCTATATAGCATAAATAAGATATTACCGACTCTACGTTACAGTACACTAGTCCTAGTAAATGACATCCTGTTGAGGTCTTATTCTCAGACGACCTACGCTTCCTTACGGATATTATAGGTACCTGACACATGCACATATTCTACGATGTGCTCTACAGTAGTGTAGCGGTGACTTTAAGCTGACAATATTATTAGATGGCGAAACCTGTTCTTGAAAATAAACTAAAATAAAACCACTCACAGGTATCAATATTCAGGATTAAATGTTTAGATTGTCATCTCTAGACATATACTAGTATATCTGTAGTTGTAAATTAATCGTGGTACTTAATCGTTTCATAATTGTTATTCTCCGTCATAATAATTGACTACTGCATTTTCTGCATGAGTAAGGGAATGTATGAACGTGTTTCGATACCATTAGTGATCGTTATTTAATCTCGCATGCCAGCCTCCTTTTAATTGAAAGCACGTTCATGGAAATATACCGTTTTAAATATTCATAGAACATTATATCTTCGTAAACTATTATAAAGCGATTAACGGTTACCATAGATCAGACGTTCAATGATTAAAATAAAGGACGAAGATAACCATTCATTATTATTTAAAAAACAAAACATTTTGTAACATTGTGTCATATTATAAAAAATTGTAAAGCTACCACCGTATTTCTAGCGTACCTTTGCAAAATTAGAATTAGGGAAAAACTGCCCTATTATTTTGATTATTATATTATCAATTGTATCAATACAATCTACTTTTGATGCAATTCCGTAGCCGACTGCATGTTATAGCAGGAGTCTACAGTTTTACCGCGACACTTAGTTTTGAAATACATTTAGAAAGTATATATATACAAGCATATACATAGTCTGCTGCGGCATCGTTTTGTTTTACATCTAAACTAGCTGCCCGTCCCGGCTTCGCTCGACGATTGGCTAAAGATAACAAATATAAAGGATCCCTAATGCCTTTAATATAATGTTGCCTATGTTCACCGGGGATAGTGTAGTTTTCCAACAGTGAAATTATTTTTCAAATTGGTTCAGTAGTTTCGGAGCCTCTTCGATGCAAACAAACAATCAAATCTTTCCTTCTTTATAATATTGGTATAGAAAAAGTTTGTGCAGTAATACGACATGATTATTTAGCTAAGTACAGCGGAACAGCAACTAACCGTGACCGCTGTCACGTCACGCTACACTTCCCGACTAGACGCTCCTATCAGTCTACGGTTTTTTCTGCAAATTACTGGTCATATTAGACTCTTGATTATTGGTCTAGCGCCGACTGTATTTCGTGCCTAAGAAACTATCATCATCTGAGCCATTACATACGAGTATATCTACTGCGATATTTCAAAGAGATGGTGTGGCGTGGTACTGTTTCAGCATCACTCTATAGCGCTCATAGCGTAGTTTGACTAAGTAGGTGTTTGTCATTGATCATCAAAGTTAAGCATCGTTCGACACAGCCAGTCTTCGGATGGGTGACCGTGGGGGGTTTTTCAAATATTTATTTTATTATAATTTTATTATTTATTATTGAAGGGAATATAAAACTAAATATTCTGTGAAAATTCAAGCATCTACCTGTTACCATTATTAATATAGAGCGAAAACCGTCTAAAAATTCAGGTTTGTTGTATGGGAGCCCCCCTTAAATATTTATTTTATTTTGTTTTTAGTATTTGTTGATATAGCGGCAACCGAAATACATTATCTGTGAAAATTTCAGCTGTCTAGCTATCATGGTCCATGAGATACAGCCCGGTGACAGACAGACAGACGGACATCAAAGTCTTAGTAATAGGGTCCCGTTTTTCCCTTTGGGTACGGAACCCTAAAAACAAAATATTAATGAAATTGATGTATGTTAGTGTTAGGACAATTAACATTATTTATAGTGGGTAGGTAAGTATCGTTTTGTAAGCACATAAAACATACTCGTACTTATTATCAATTAACTTGTAATGAGTACTAAATCAACTGAACTAAAACTGTAATGACTGTAGTTATTATAGTTTTTTGAACTTTACTAATGGCATTTGTTGTCTTACATTGTATGAAGCACCTTTCGAATTAGTACCACTACTACCACTCTTACACATAAACTTGTTTTACTGCTAATGGAGTGGATTAGATAATTACTTTTTAGTTAAATTAATTAATATTAGTACTCACTCAGACTTGCGTAAGTATCCGCTTGCAATTGAAAGTGATTAAAATAACTTGTTTATCTACAAATACATTAAATTTTTACGTCACCCATAAAGCTTTTAGTATCAATTCATTCTTGGCTTTTATTTGTAGAATAGCTTAACTATAGCCTTATAGATTTCATTGGTTAGGTTTTCAGTGAAACTCTATTCATAACCGATATTTGTTCAAAAATCTATTTAAAAAAAATAATTTATGTGCATTCAAAAAACTAACTTCAGCTCGTTTTGCTTTCCAGTCGACCTTAAGGAATTTACTTAGGTACCCATTATTGCTATCTAGTCGTTAGAAGACCTAGGGAAATGCTAGGACCTAGAATTTAAGATTTTCTCTGCCACTTTCCCTCATTTATTTTTTCAATGAGATGAGACAATAGCTCATAACGGCAGACGATTCAGCCAGACAATAAAACAGTAACCATTAATCAATTCACATGATTCGATAAAACGGAACAAAAAGTAGGTGTAACGCTTCCGCAGGGGAAGTGCAGCGACTATATTCCGATTCAAATTCGTTTCCGCTTGATATCGAGCATTGACAGCACGCGAGGAAACGCATCCAATTAATTTACTGAATCCCTCAATGAATTTCCTCAAAAACTGGGCAGAATAGAAATAAAAAGTCTTAGTGAAAATTTCGTAGCTGCTTTCCTTAACATACTTACATAGTTTTAAGTTGAGATAGCCTCAATTAGTAGTCTTGAAATGCATATTGGCTTTGCATATTGCTTAGATTACTGGGCAATAATCATACATACCGACTTAGATATTTACATTAAATAATTCACGATGACCCGTTTTCTTGAATCTCGACGTTATGTCACCTAAATAACCTTGTAACCGAGCACTTTGGCATCGCGCGGCGTTGTAGTCGGCGTGCAATCGCCTTACAACTACTTAACTAAAAAACCTGCGCACTACGTAAATTGGGCAGGGTTTTGCCTCGGACACTTTTTTGCAGGAATGTGACTCTATAGATTATTTGCTCGAAGGCATGTACAAATAAAATGTAACTAACAAAAACGATCCAGATAAAATCACCAATACGAAGAAATATAAAAGTTTGCATAACGTTAAGTAGAGTGAAAAGATACTAAATACCACAAATGTGTACACGCGTCAAACAACTTTGTCTAAGACCTAAAACTTAAATCATATCCATAAAGTTTGCATTTAACACAGAGATTAAAGTCCGATTAACATGTTACACAGTAAATCGTGCGAGCTCTCGTCTTCCCACGCGGCGCATGCAGCGTCAAATCGTACTTTTTACTCCACATTACCAATTCAATATGTTAGACGGCTCAGTGCTCTCCCTCGGGCCACAAAAACGTGTGGAAACTGACCCTCTGGATTTTCATGCACTCTAAAGAAATCATTTAACACTCGCGGCTAATGAGCGATGAGATTTATTGCTTGTAATTTTTTATTTGCCGAGTCATTACTTCTCCTCGTAAATTTTATTCTCATTAAGGAATAGTTACTCGTACGTGTTGATTTTTTAAAATTTATTACAAGGGTTTTATTGAAAGTTGATTTCGGTTTTCTTAGGGGTTTCACGGCAGTTGCCGCATTTGAAATTGGTTTAATCGGTAATATAGCGTTGAGTAGAATGTTACCAACTAAGTGATATGTCGGCCTTATCGTCACAACTCAGACATTACAAGAGGGAAACAATAAATCGTTTTTCTTTTCACTTCACAGAAAGACGTAGTCTTTTCTTTTATTCGTTATATATGAACATAACCGATCATATGGCTTATTAAACTATACTTTGGTTCATTGTTTTACGAGAACTACAGCGTGAAAACAAGTGCAAACTTCACGTGTTTTCACAAAAACCGACCATAAAACTCCAAAATAGTCGTAATCGTATGTAGTCTTTAACAATCCTTATTTCTAACCGTGTAAAGTCTATTTTGACATTTTTTCCTCGAAAAGAAAACATTGCTCACTATTGACCAGTGTTTAGAATACACAAATGAGACAAAGCGTACGCGCCACACTGTCGCCGTGACGTACCGTTACTTTCGCCGAAAATGTTCGAACTAATGTCGAACACAACTGATAACCATACGAATTGTTATTCTACGCCCATAAGACCTTAGAGCGAATACATACGGCATTTTACTCTTTAAATATAAACGAAAAATCTATCGCGTTATGTTTGAGCCAATTTTACGTACAATTATAGTTTCGAACAGTTATTGGTTGTTATAGTGGTTTTTGTCAAGATTCGAGTACTATGGCGCGGGTCCGTTTCGAAAAGTATGCTTTGCGAGGCGAACATAGGCATAGCTCAATCATTATTGGAGGGATTTCCCGTTCATATAATTAAAATTAATCATATTGCGTATTTTAGTGCGATTTCACAACGATTGAAAAGCGATGCAAACGCGACAAAGACTCGATTGTAATTTTTCACGATGCACACTCCCGCTTACATTGTTGTTAATGATGTGTGATCTTCGGCACACAAGATGTTTTTCGTGCTATTTGTGTTCACATGGTGTTTTAGTAGCTATAAAGCCATGTATTCACTGAGCAACACTTGTTTGTAAACTCTGTATCAGAAACAAAATTTACGTGTTCCCGAAACAAAAAATTATGTTTCGGAAACAATTTTTTTTGTTTCTGTAAACACTACCCGTCTTACCAAAAAAAAATTACGCACTCTTTAGACAGTCAGACAGACAAAACTCTTTATTTATAACCACTATATATTAAACACTATGTACACACTAAGAACTAAAAATGATTATAAACTGGCGGCCTTATCACCCATGGCGATTTCTTTAGACAATGTTTAACAGTACAAATTGAACGGTTAAGCAAATTGCAGTGCGTAAAGTGTGTTTGAATCTTTTGTGGTAAGGCGGTACGTTTTTATCGTATGTTCCGGTGCTCCCCGCTTGCGACGGGGAACACTGAAACAAATCAGTTCCTAGGAAGATCTACGTGATGTTTCAGAAACTGTGTATCCGAAACATTGTTGCTCAGTGAATAAATGGCTTTGAAGTGTGCGCAGTATTGTATCGATGCTACTCACGCGCTTCAAAAACGCGCATCTCCGTCGTTCGCGCAATTAAAATCACTATGTGCTCTTAGTTATCGTCCAAAATGCATTCGATTTAGAATACTACAAACCGAGATATTCTAAATTAGAAACCATAGATTTACAATTTATCTTGAATACAGATTAAAAGTCTTGCAAACAAAATCAAACAAACTTATCACCGCAGATAAAGTTCTCTGTTCTAGAAAAGGCACGTTTCGAAATGTTTATCACAAAATCAACAATTCCATTTCCATTAGCAGGAACCTTTATCTGTTTGTCACGAGCCTTACGAATGTAGACCGAGCACACACCGAGCTTCTGTCAATCACTTAGCGCTACGAGTATCTATCTAAAGTAACTACAGCACCATAGGCCCAGTGTGTATCCAGCTTTAGAAAAATATGTATTTTATTTTTTGGTTAGAATATAGGTAACAGTTAATATGTCGTAAACCGTTATTATTGCTTTTTAATGTGTCTATGGCTTAATCTATTACGTTTTATCTATGGCTTTATTGAAAAATGCTTTTCATCGAAATGCGAATTTTCCAATTTGATTTGAATACACGTACTGCAGGTTTTATGTTTGCGAAAATAATGTCCAACACATACTGATCAAGCAATTGCAAAATAGATTTTAGGTTTGTTTGCCTAATTTCGAAATTCCTATTTCAAGGTTTATTGGCTTCATTTTGCAATTCCATGGACAAATTATTCAGAAGTGGTAGTCACGACGCCACCGCTAGGAAGATCACACCTCGGAATTAAATTTCATTCATTTGACATTTTCAATAGATGAAAATGTCAAATGAATGAAATTTAATGTCAAATCTGGAATCGAATTAAAATTCAGAGTATAGTTCTTCGAGGATTCTATTCAAATGCGCTCTGAATACATGCTATTCTTGGTCCTTTTCTATCTTCTTAGAATTTTCTTAAGAGTGAGTACGACAGAGCTAATATAACATACCAGAATAAAGCGTCTAGATTGTAATGCAGTTGAACTTGTCCTCGCAACGTTCCATGACTAACAGTATTCTAGTTACGTGACATAGAAAAATCAGCATTTTATCTGCTACTACATAGCGTTGGACGTGCAAATCCTATTTCCAGCTTTGCTGAGCTACCATCAACTTTATTGCAACAAGTACATGATTCATATCTGTTAGTTTAGTGTCGCTACGCCACGTGAAACACCACTTATCCGCTTCAACATCTGTCATCCTTCCGCTTTATAATTTTTTCCGAGATTCCCTCAAGGATGTGATGGTGCAAACTTTAAGTACTCCACATCCTTATTGGGTTACAACGACACCCTTTGAAGCTTCTTATTAAAATCTTTGTAACAAGTAAAATAAGAAATCAGCTTCTACCACTTCGTTTATGTATTATTTTTCGAACCACTACAAGTATTTATTAACTACCAAGTAATTATTGAGTTGTATCGTTTAAGTTGTACCTATTATTAATAATCTTGAATATGGTTCGCTGCTGGAGACCACTCAAAATCAATTATAACAAATTTTATTATAGTCAGTTTTTATAAAATTTAATACGACTTTAAATTCATATGACATCATCGTGGGAAACATACCATCAAAGAAGATTTATAGGATACCTACACCAATGCATAACACCTTGACATTTGCACACAAGTTTATAGGGTTAAACGAATGTCAGAATTGAAACCGCCCGCAAAATAGAGAAGTAAGGGGCTTTTCGGGGCGCAATTATGCGAAAACATCTGCGCGAAACAGGTTTAGTGCACCTGCCTCGGAGTCTGAAACAATCGCGAAAAACTGCCCGTCTGCGTCAGGTGATACTCGAACAAATAATTTTATGGTGAAACAAAACCGCATTTCAATAAACAAGACCACATTTCAATAGATGAGCGATCAATAAATGTTGGTGGACATTGTTAACCCGAGTCAACAACAGGTTGCTGTGCAAAGGTGTAATTTGCTGCTAATAAAACGCAGTTACGCACTCTACTCGTATATCTTCTGAGACAGGTTGACGAGACGGGTGCAACAGAGTTATTGATATATTGCGCTTTCAACTTTTACGGCATTAGAAGCTTATTTCTGCTAAAAACGCGCCGACGACTCAGTTTACTTTGTTAACAATGTTTATTTTTGTACAACTAAAATAAGTTATTTGCTACATTTGTTGCTTCTCATAGCCCAACTTGTGATGGTCTGATACAATTTGAACGTATGTCTTTCGGTGTTGTGTGATGATATGTACAGATGTACGAAACCTTGTAAAAGTATTTGTCAAAGCCCCAGACATACGAAAAGAAGTCTAGGGTAGTCTAAGCGGGATGTTTCAATGATTTGGTCAGCCCAAAACATGCATCAAAATACCGGCCATTCTAGTTGAAACTTTAGACGTAGGTATAATAAAAAATAAACCAATAAACTAGTTATTATATTATGGACTTTCAATAAAAACCGTATTTAATATCAACTAATTTTAATCGTGACGTTAAAAATATTCGCGTGGGCGAATTAGACAGGAAATGCGTTGGCGGTGCGGGGATTAACGCAGATATTATCGACCGATCCGCTCTTATTAGTAATAATAACTACTTTAATAGACCATTTTGAAATTTCCAACTGTTTCCAAAATAATCGAGCACTATCTTATCATACAATTACACAAATAGAAAAATGATGCCACTCTTTATTTCTATAGTCTGAAAACGATTAGGTTTCGTAGCGCTCATAGCGTACTCGTAGTTATACTAGGTGTTCTTTAGCGATTAATGCAGATTACAGCACGGCAGTCTTCGGGTGGGTGACCGTGGGTGGCATTTACAATTGAGCGCTACCGTGGCTCGGATGACACGTTAAATTCTAGGCCCCGGATGTTTTAACCATGTCATGTTCAACCATTTAGCCATGTCAGAGGCCTTCAGGCGGCTTAAAAACTCTGATACCAGGGCTATGCATCGTACGAACTTACTTACTTACTTATTAGGTAGGTAATTATTTTTCACAAAAAATGTATAACTGCCTTCCATGGTGTACAAAATTCTAATATTTCGCTCGAATTGTTTACATTATAGTTGATTTTTCGAAAATAACTCAGCCGATTTCTGTATACCACCTCGGGAGTATACCTTTTCGAACTAAAAAAGAAGTTTTCGATTCGGTTCACAATTGGCGAAATTATCGATGAACAAACACAAAAAAAAAACATACAGACGAACATAGAATTTTTGGAAGTCGGTTAAAAAAAACGACAGTACATTTACGTATTGATTTTTCACTCAACTCCTTTCTCGATCGATTTTACACCCAAGTGTTTTTTTGTAAAAAAAGATCAGTCTGAGGGTCTCAGTCACTTGACATCAGTGTCATGTTACTTGACACATTTGTAAAATAAAATCCATATTTAATTAGCTCGAGCATCAGCGGTGTGTCACGTACGAGTATAAGCATTGAATTCATTATGTCAAGGATCCCTATAATCGTCAATGTTTTTTGCAACGTCACATGTCGTGGCACCTGACGCCACAGCTCCCGTGCCACGAGGAAAGTCTTTATTTAGAATGGAACATGTGGTGTGAAGACTGACGCCGAATAACCGCCACAAGCGAATAAGGTGCTCGTTAGTCATGTTGGGGTTGTGACTCGTGACAACTGTTTACTTGACTAATGTAGATTTGGTTTTTTGACCGACGAACCGGAGGAGGTACTCAACTCGACGCTTATTTTTTTAGGGTTCCGTACCCAAAGGGAAAAACGGGACCCTATTACTAAGACTTCGATGTCCGTCTGTCCGTCTGTCTGTCTGTCACCGGGCTGTATCTCACAGAAATTTTCACAGATGATGTATTTTGGTTGCCGCTATAACAACAAATACTAGAAACAAAATAAAATAAATATTTAAGGGGGGCTCCCATACAACAAACCTGAATTTTTAGACGTTTTTCGCTCTATATTAATAATGGTACCAGGTAGATACTTGAAATTTTCACAGAATATTTAGTTTTATTTTTACTTCGATAATAAATAATAAAATTAAAATAAAATAAATATTTAAGGGGGGCTCCCATACAGTACGGAACCCTCCGTGCGCGAGTCCGAGTCGTACTTGGTCGATTATTTTTACTACGCATAACTTTTTACATGGTAGTCCGATTTCGATAATTATTTTTTTATTGGGAAGAGTATACTTCAAAGTGTATTGCATTGTGTATTGCAGTGTTTTGTATTACAATCGGCTGAGCCATTTCTGAGAAATCAACAATAATGTGAAAAATGCTACATCGATTTGTGCGAACTATTCGCGAATTCTGTACACGGTTGAAGTCGGTCATGCCATTTTTTGCAAAAAATAATTATTTACGGTTTAGTATTTGGAAACATGTCTGATAGTAGTTAATACACGTTCGCCAGTCATTATCATCATTGCTTGACATAGGCCTCCCTTATTTATTTCCAACAAGACCGGTTAGAAGTGGTCGCTGGTCGGCTCGCGATGTTTTACTTCAACGAAATGTTAGTGGAGTGAATCAAAAAAGAATCATTGGTCGAGGACCGGGATTTGAACCAAGAATCTCACTAAAATTTGCAACCGTGACGCTTTACAATACTCGAAAAGCGTACTTGTCTCAAAAGAAAAAATAACGTAACATGTAGGATGTATGTAACGTACGTGGAGATAACAATGCCACTGTTTCTCCATTTACAAATGACTCATGTTAGTGACTAATTCTTACGAGGAATTAAGTGTAACTAATCTATCTATAGTTAATTAAAACATCTTCGTTAAAATGTTGATGTGTAAAGCTCCTTTATAACATATTTGCTCGTAAAGTGGCTGTAATTACACCAATTTCAATATCGTAATGTATTTAATTACGCACTTGTGCTTTATTGTAATGTAAAACGCACGCCGCCACCGACTGCAGAACTCTGTGGTCTCGTTTCTCCTACTTTCACTCAAGAGTGTGAGAGACATTACGGCACTTGTGCGGTAATGTAATGTAAAACGCACGATGCTTCGACTGATTTCGCACACGACACGACTTTCACTCAAAGTCAGAGTTTTATTAATTTCCTCGCAAATATGTTATAAAACGTCGTATGACATACGTGCGCTTTGAAAATTACCGCACCTATATCATAATGTAGTATAAGAATTCAATAAACTTTACAATAGTTATTTCTTATTACTTGTACAAAACAACGTAGACCGAAATGCTAAGAAACTTGTTTGATTTTGCATCACATGCCGATAATATTCGATTACAGCTGTTTGTAAAGGCTACATTTGCTTTAATTTGTATCAATTATGCATACTTTTATTTTCTTCAAGAAATAAATATCTTATAGTTCAAATTTAAACAAATATTTCTAAGCTTAATTAAACTTCGAGTGATAAAAGTGGCAAAAAATTTAAAATACTTACACCTGCAGTTGGCATGTGCTCAGTTACTATGAATTGATGTCCAGTACTTGTTTATAATTATCCGATAGCAAAAAGTGATTAATGTTGTTGGCTTGATCATAATTTCTCGGTTAAAATATCACCAAGAACATGCACTAACATCTAACGCCACAATGTTAGCATGTTCTGAATTCTTGTCCATTATAATTATGCACATTGCACAATCTTGTTTCAAACGTTAACATTACGAGTTTTAAATAAACTATGAGCTTATTAGCTACCAGCTATCAGTAGAAATTATCGCAGAATATTTTAGGGTGATAAATAGTCAATGTACATTGTACCATCTATTTATACTTACGCACTATTTTTGAAGTGAAACTTCTAATGCGACTCCCAACAAGGTTGCGTTAAACGTTTAACGCTGTCATGGGGGGATATGAAAGCACTGTTGCGTCGAAGTTTCACTTCTTCCGCGCGGAGGGACTCCACGTTGGTTTTTTTGTAAAAGATTTTATTATGATACATAATGTGTATAAGTATCATATTCATCAGATAAGAATGCCAAAGATTGCTTCAGTCAGAAGAATTCTGTAATTAGCACCGTATTT
This sequence comes from Hypomecis atomaria, assembly GCA_964007245.1. Lineage (NCBI taxonomy): Eukaryota > Metazoa > Arthropoda > Insecta > Lepidoptera > Geometridae > Hypomecis > Hypomecis atomaria. The sequence goes on from OZ023288.1 coordinate 7,397,171, forward strand.
CTTGTGATGCTACATTATTTGAAACATTATGAGATCAGAAAGATTGCGAAGAAGGGATATATTAAATTCTACGAAGAGTTCGTAAATAATTCACATAATTAAAAGCCTCACCATTGGTTTTATCACTTTATAAATACTTAGCTTCATCCGTCGCATTATCGTCTTATTAGTCTTTCCTATGTATGTACATCTGTCGATTGGACCATACTCGTAACTGCCTACTATAATTTTACTGGGATAGTTGCTTTGTTATTCGATGCAGGAAGTCTCTGGTCCGAGATTCGATTCCCGGCCAAGCTTATACATATGGACGAAGATTTTGGATATATGTTCTAGATCTAGGTGTTAGATATATTCTAGGTATTAATTAATTATATTGTATGTGTTTTTGCTGAAATAAATAAATTATCCTTGTCTACATAGGTATGTATTTTGTGGCACCACCGACACGGGGAACTCTAGTGGAAGCTATCGGCATGTGTAAATCTGTCGAGTACTTAACAAATTAGAATTCCACTTCTTTACCTTTATCACACACTGTTTAGCCTAATCGTCTCATTTATGTTCAATTACTAGTAAACCAGTATTTACGTGTATTTTTGTTGTATGTTTCTTATCTAAGTCTGTTTTCTTGTTGCAGGTGCTCTGGCATCTGGACATTTTCCGGCGCAGCTTCCGCGAGCTGACCGGCCACGCCTGCCTCGGACCCTCCTGCATATTCTGCGCGCTCAAGGTAATTGCACAGCTTTTTATAACTGCTTCGACGTTTGGCAAAATAGAGGTTTATATAACTTAGTAAATTAACTAACTTTTAAGTTTCATTGTACATCTTGAGTTCATTTAACTTCTACCTATTTTTATGACTGATAAAATATTGATTGCCTTGCGTGACAACAACGGTCCCCGCTAAAATTATTAGCTATTTTAGGTCGCAGTTTGCACCATACGAACGAGCAAGATGAAACATACATAATCGCAACCAATATTAGTTGATATACAGACTGTTACGATAAGTTGATAACTGCTGAAGTTAAAAAGCATCTATGCGATCGTATCTCTGTACCATAGCAACAATATGTATAAGACATGTTATGTGAAACAGTAATTAACATTTCCGATTGAATACTTTCAATTTGCAATAATTGTTTTTTAGGAAACTGACAATGGCCACTGTAACGGCACGTAAAATGTTTCCTTTAGAAAGGTTACTTCCCTGTCCGCCGCTGAAGTTACTATACAAGTTCGCATGATAGCTTTATTTCCCGTCTCTTTCGCAACAAACCGCAGTCACGAACTTGGCGTCGATTCTTAGTAGTCAGCTAGTAGACAAATCTCCTCTCAAAATCGCGTTACGCAACTGTATCGTGTACTTTAACCTTCCTTTAGCGTACTACTTTACTATCCTAATTTGGAGAAAGTTTAGACTTCGGCAGCTGCATTATTATTGGTAACTAGTTAGCTTTTGACCACAGTTTGCTTGATGTTTGTATCTATGGCATTTTTAAAGATACATACTTGATAAGCTAGAGCTAGATTTAACCAAGGCTAAGTTATTGATAATGAGGCATTTTCTGGTATAACTACATATATGATATTGTAATTTGTTTCGCTCTTTCTCCTATAGAAAGGCATGGTAAAGTCTTCAAATAATAAAGTATAAGAAAATAAAGTTGTAAGTAGAGAAAATGAAATGAATTGTTCCTTATTTATTATGCTCTATGCTTACCCATTGGTCATGCACTGGGCTCGTAGACAAGATCAAAACGGGACCGATGACCAACGCGTACAGTTGACTTGGGGCGCTGTTGTCGCAGTAACTCAACGAAACAAACATCATCTGCTAGAAAACTTTAGTTTTCTTAGCTCACCAACTCTATAGATAAATTGGTCAGGCTGTAAGCGCCTCGAGGCACTGTTAAACAAAGAGAAAGAGTATTGTGACCTCGGCCGTTGACGCTCGTCGAGTAGCGTGACCTTTGCGAACAATAGCTGACTGTTCCCGCCTTTAGGACAGATCCCGAGCTTTCGACACTACATGAATTAAACATTAAGAACAACCACCGATACGAGTACCTTCAAGTGTCAAACATGCCACACGCCTTGTTAATTTTTGTAGATGTAGAATTGAAGGCGGTTTACTCTATGAAGGCATATCTAGTCTAGTCGTGTTCTGAAATCGTGCGCAGTGCGAAAATTCACGCAATTATTTATGGATCCAAGGATCATATTCCTTTGGTCATGAACTTGGTACAAATATTGGTACCCTGAAATAGTAACGTTACTTTGTTGTTACTTTACCAAGGATGATTACAACGATCGGTCCTGAATTAAATGAATCTAAGCATTTTACAAATCTGTACAAAACACGTGTTTTCTATTTTCGTGATAAATACTGTGGTAAAATCAACAATAACGCATGCGATTATTACAGCAAACTTTCTTACTGCTCTCTCGATCCTTTTTAGGGTTCCGTACCCAAAGGGTAAAAACGGGACCCTATTACTAAAACTTCGATGTCCGTTTGTCTGTCTGTCTGTCTGTCACCGGGCTGTATCTCATGAACCGTGATAGCTAGGCAGCTGAAATTTTTACAGATGGTGTATTTCTGTTGCCGCTATAACAACAATAATACTAAAAATAGAATAAAATAGATATTTAAGGGGGGGCTCCCATACAACAAACGTGATTTTTAGGAAGTTTATGCTCGCTATTAATAACAGCAAGAGGAATGGGGCTCTCATAAGGTACGGAACCCTTCGTGCGCGAGTCCGACTCGCACTTGGCCGATTTTTTATTACTCCGTAGACCGTTCATCAGCCATAGGACGTCCACAGCTGGACGCATATTCCTGATCGTTAAATACACAACTAAAAATTTAAACTGAATCATTATGGAAATGGAAAACAAATCAACATTTTCTTGTAATCCATTCCCGTAACGTGTTTCAAGCAAATAGCTATCCTCTATAGTAAGTACGGGGATAATCCACACTGTGTACCATGGACTGAACCGACTGGTTTCGCAGAACTAACGCCTAGCCATGAACTGAGATTTTGCTAGCTATAGCCACATTACAACCCTTTTATAGGCTTGGTCGAGCCTAGTTAGGTACTAAAGTTTACTACTCTTTGTGTGGGTTTTATTGGTAGTTTATTACAAGCTAAATAAACGCTATTTTTTTTTATCTGATCTTTTGTACTTTGTTATCTACTCTACTTATTTAACGCGCGAAAACTGTCATGTCATGAGCAATTATTTATTTATTCATTGTTTAGAGATTATTGAGATAATCTCAAACCAAAAGCTTTGCTCTTCTATCATCTACTATTTACCGCCTTATTTTAATAACTGTTCAATACCAGTTTAGAACCCTTGAACAGCACAAAAAGCTTTCTAATTTTTATTATGTCAACACTCACATAACACGTGCGCCGTAAGCTTCCAATCTCAAAACCAGTTTGTGCTTCGAAGTTGGCGCGATTTCTAACCAATAGAAGACGAATGCGAGTTCGAAGAACTGTTGGCCCGTGCTGTGATTGGTCGACAGTTCTGGCGCCAAGTCCTCGGACGTCTTTTGTTTTTATTTGAACTGTAAAATTTAATGTTACCATTTCTTTGTGAAACTGGTATTTCAACTAGGACTAGAGTACTCAAAAATAGTATAGGTGTATCTTCTTTAATTTCTAGTTATGAAAAGAGTAATTTCATCAAGTGCTTTTTCTTTTTCGTCGCAATATAATTGGATGGCGTGGGTGCACATTAATGTTTTCTGCTACTGCTAATTAAAGTCGGTCGTATCAGTTTTTCAATCGTTTTATAGGTGAAAATTACAGCGATAAACATTTTAATCACTTGACTATATTTTTCAAATGGTTTAATATGCACAAGAAAAGTTTATCGGGTTATTAATTTGACGGTGTTTACAAAGAAATTACTTTGTGGAATCATCAAACCCACCAAAAAGTACTAGTCTCCAATAGGTCCAATTAATTAAGATCCTCGTTTCAATAGAAAATGTTTCTAATCGTGTGCCATAAATTGTGGTTTTCTGCACCAAAGTTCCGGAAGAGTAGAGATAAATCGAGTATAAATTTTGTATAGATTCAAAACTAACGTAAAGCTTTGTGACAAACGAAGCGAAACGGCTTTAAAAAATGTTGTTGGAAAAGGGGTTTCCATTATTTACTTTAAATAATGGAAGTCAAATATAGATTAGAATATAATTACAGATTTTTTGAAAGACATACCTATACATATATACAGACAGTCTGAGTGCGTACAACATACCTACTTGATTTTGATAAGTAACAAAATATCATCTTCTTATATATAAAAAATGAATTGCTGTTCGTTAGTCTCGCTAAAACTCGAGAACGGCTGGACCGATTGGGCTAATTTTGGTCTTGAAATATCCGTGGAAGCTAAGGGAAGGTTTAAACGGTGAGAAAATATAAAAATATGGTGAGTAAAATAATAAAGACATTCATCGAATTTTCCCATACAAAATGTTCCTGCATGCAAAAGTTGTCATTGACAGTTGACAGATGGTGAGATGAAGTTCACCGGGGCAGCTAGTCTGAAATAATTCTAAAATGCATTGAATCTGTAATGACACTTCAGTTGTGTAGCAGTAGTGTCTTGTATCCGCACTAGTAAGCTTAGGCTGCAACACACTGTTTTTTAAACCTTTTTTGTTGAGTTTCTATACAGCTGATGGAACAATAAAGTGCTAAAATGGAGACCACCAGTATGCGCAGCGTAGGACGTCTACTGACAAGGTAGAACGATGATCTAAGCAAAACTGTAAAAACTCACTAAATACGAGCTGTTTCCAACAACTCCTTACTGTAATTCTATAAAGGAAGTGTATGTGTCCAGCAGTGAGTGTCTTACAGGTAAAAATTTTGAAAATGATGATGTATCTCTAGCGTCTCATCAATTTAAATAAACGTCGTAAAAATGTGTTAAAACAAACATCGGTGCTTCAGTTGTTACAATTTTAATATTCCGTATTATGTCAGCAGCAGTGACTCATTGTTGCAAGAGTATGAAATCAGGTCGTCGCCGCGGTTTCAGCTGACTCATACTAACTCTAGACAATAATCATTTTCTGTTCTTTGTTATCTGCGCAGATATCGAGCTAATTAAGAGTTAACTTTTACTCCGGCCACTTTCATGTAACGGTTGTATCAGCTTGATGTGATATGTTATCGTTATATGTAATTACCAGAGGTAATTACTGCATTAGCACACATCAGATGTTTGGAAAATAAGTTTGAAAATGGATCAACATCATTGACGTTTTCAGCCCATTGCTGAGCGTTCTTACAAATCTCTTTCCTTTTTTTAACGTAATCGATTTTGTCTTGGTCTCATTGTTATCCTTAGTAAGCGACTTCTTAATTGAACTGCCTAAGAGTGTTCTTCTTAATGGATTGAACTTGTAACATTTAAAATCCACCGGGAAAGTAGATTGACAATGGCTGGTTAAAACCAAATGAGCTTCTGGTAGAACGTCAAATGCCTGTCGGTTCTAACTGATCTATACCTGAGAGAGGCAAAGTATTATAGGCAGTGGACGCTTTGAATTGGCCTTATTTATTGTTCAATCTATTATTGCATTCTTCAGCATAAATCATTTTTCTTGCATTAAGGGCATTTATTTAAGGTGTTTGTTACCAGAAGTAATCTAGGCACGTTCGTTAACTGTGTCAGGGTACATGAGAACGTGCTTCAACCGCATGCAAAGTAGGCCAGCCAGCAATGCAGTTATTACTCCACTCCAATAGATATTATTGATAATAACTCAATGGACGCTGTAGGTACCTATTTTAATGATGATTGAGGCTGAGAGCTTGATTGCGCGGTTTACGGGAATTACTGAGAAACAATGAAATTACTTATTGCTACTACCGCTATTTCTTACTGTATGGTAAAGTATGGTATGGTAGTGGTTAGTCTAAAATTTACTACTCAGATCAGTTATGAACTTATGAATGTTCATTATTTCAGAATTCCAGTACGCGGGTCTTGCTAGACTTCCATGTCTCGCGGTTCTCTGCCGGTCAATATCATTTTTCTAAAATTCTCCAAACATTTTTTTTTTAAAACCTCCAAACCAAAAAGTGAAGTGTTATAGGTTCGAAATGCATGTCTTAATATATCTGTATGCCTGTCTCTGGCATCATTACTGTCAAACAAGTGAACCGATTTGATGCGTTTTTCTGTTTAATAGCTATATATATATATATGTATATATATTTATGTTATCGATTTTGTTTATATCGATTACATACATTATATTTCAATAGTAACATTCCAAAGTTTTTATTTTTTCTAATTTTACTTTGATGTTACTTACACGCTGTAAATCCTGTAATTATGCAATTTTATTAATGACCAGTTGACCACACAATTAGTCATGTACAACCAAGTCTCACGTAAATGACAAGATAATATGGGTACAGTCGATGTTACGTAGCTAGTAAGATAACCTATATGTATTCCTAAAATTATCTAAACCATAAGACTTTATAGAACCGTTCGGTAGAGTCAATAAAGCCTTTGTTTCTCTAGAGACAAAAGCCACGTTGAGTAATTTTCACTTCCTATAATTTTACACGGGTTTTTGCGCAATGAGGCATAGAGAAAGCATTATGAGAAACTACATAATACCATGTCAACACACGTGAGATTATGTGTAGGTATACTTACATTAAAGAAATATACTATGGTGGAAAACTTTCTACTACCGACTCTACCTTTTGAATATAAACTTTGTTAGAAATTAATCAGTCATGAAAAGTCAAAAATATGATGTTCTTATGACGGCGTACACTTCATATTTATAAGCATCCTTGGGCAATAGGCATACATACGTTCCGTGGTACAAAATAGCCAACTGTGATTTTTCGTACCTTTATAGGGCTACAAAATTTTACTGGAAAAGGTGGCATAAAAAAAAAATATCCTACCTTATATGTAATTGTAATCTTACCGCTCCTACCACTTACGATTACCTCCACCTCCTTGATAGATTTTTATTTCTTGTGGCGGTGGCTATATACAGAGATAACAGAGGGATATGGTCGATCGAAAAAATCTGAAAGAAATGCATCGATTTAATATGGCACGAGTTCGAAAGATACATGAAAAATATCTCGATTCGTAGGATTGTGTCGGATTTTTCAGAAGATAACGTCAAATTCCAATATGTATTTGACAGTTTTGACAGCAGCTTTGCTAGGGTTTCCATCCATTTTTGTGGTTGAGAATTGCTAGAAGTGACAATAGCATTATTAATATACTATTAGATATCTGTGTATCTGTATACATATAGTTAGTATTCTGTGGCTTTACGTAGAGTTGATCCCACAAATCACTTTTCCAATAGCAACGTATCCTCGTTCGTCGATCGTGGTCGTGAAGCCGCCGATTGGCCGCAGGAGTACATTTGATACGTTCATGGGGATAGATCACGCGAGCGAGGCTCGATCCTCGACCGTGATCGGACCCATGGGGTACAGACGAGAAGAAAAGTTTCAAAGGTCACATAAAATAAAACTAACTACAGACTATTAAGTACGGAAAATAAAGAAGACGAAGACACACGTATTTACCGACGCGACGTTTTTTATATTGTAGATCGATGAGGGTCAAGATAAAATAGCAAACCTAGGCTTTGAAACAAATAAAGGAAATGTTTCGCATATGTTTTTAAAAATATGGTCAATAATGATATGTATATTGTGTAGATGAGCAGTCTGTGGAAAATCAGTGTTTAGGGATTACGCCCTATTTTAGTGCGAAAGTGCATGTTTCAGGTTCTACTTAGGGCGTTTTAAGTTAAAACAGAGATTTAGGGATATTAGGGTAAAATGACGCGATTCAGGGTTTTCCGGGGTAAAATGACGTTACGTCACACAATTTAGGGAATTTTAGGATAAAATGACTCCATATTTTTTCGCGCAGTGGGGAGATAGAATATCTTATCAAGGGATTTTTTTGGAAAAAAAAACCCAAAATTTAGGGCGAATTCAAAATCTTGAGTGCAAACACTCGGAAAAACCTCAATGAATAGATTTCACGCCATACCATTTCATAGCTTTGCAAAAAATCTTCTTACATGTCATCTCATCTATTCTAGACACATTACTACTTTTCATCCACGGTGGAAAAACAGTCATACATAAGTGGTTGAAAAGCCGTCAAACAATCCTGAAGACCTTACCTATTTTCCAGATATTTTCTATTTCAGCATCCCCTCATGTCACAGTTTTGTCCCCGAGTGTCTGTCCACCATATCCTCATAAGATCGTGTGCACGTCTATATACCGTCGCACGCGCAGCTGCGGAACCGGTCCGGCTTCTCGTTTACATCGGCCACTGCCACGTCATGCCGCGTACAACTTTTGTAGCACGCAGGAATACGTACAAACTGCTTACTAATCTGCAAATGATTGGTACACACTGCTAACTAAACTACGACTTTTGATCGCATTGATTGTATCATCCCGTAATGGAAATCTTGCCCGATAGAAACTGTTAACTAAGATGTGGTTTCGATCAAAGTAGATACTTGAAGCTCTGTCTCTGGCTAAGCTTAATAACTGTAAATTAATCTATGCCATGTGGGTGTGTAGTTTTGATACGGTGATTGATATCTTTAATAACGTCAATTCTCTTCGTGTACGAAGAAATATGTTTTAATTATATCCAACTATATTAGATACCGATATCAAAATCTTATAATATGATACCTATGCTTTCGCGACTAACTTTTTGTTTTACAAATTTATTTTGCATGGCATGAGCTTTTACGAGTACACCACTGAAAGATTGTTCGATGTTCACGAAATAGAATTTATACAGTTGTTGTTTATAAATTGAAGAACCATAGTACTGTTTAGAAAGTTCCAGATGTAACTTCTCTAAAGTAATGGCTATGAAATATTGCAAAAGCTTTTCTGAGAGCGAAGCGATGTTGTGTAGAGTAACTAAGTCGGCAGAATATTACAGTCTATAGATTCTAGCCCAGTTTGGCCGCAGATTTTATCTCACAAACTTGAATAGCCGAAATGTATACATATTTTAAGAGACTTTTTGATCTTTATTTTAATGAAATATGAATAAAATATGTATGAATAGAAGTTTTAAGTCTAAGCTCTGGCGACGTGACTATTACAGCTACATTATAAATTTCCGATATATGTTTACGTATAGCTAGATAAGCATCTTGAAATTAATTGTATACATTAGGTATTTAACGTTTGCTAAAGGAGCAATTTTTAGTAAAAATGGCCATCATTTCGTTGTAGGTTTGTAACAGCTAATAGTGGTCATGCCCACGCCCTTTCAACATTAGTGCAAAAATGAATTCGCAAAATTGTATAAAATACGGTAAAACTCCACATTTGTTAAAGGAGCAGTTTTCAAGTAAAATGGCTATAATTTCGAGGTAACCAGTTGGCATTTCAACATAAGTACAAAAACATTGACGAAACATTTTCACTGTTACCTAATTCTTCAAAATATCTTAATAGGTGTAATTTCCACATTAGTATCAATATTATGCCAAAATTTTCAGATTAAGCCTTATTTTGCCTAATTCTTGAAAATATCTTGATCTATCTTGCATGAAGATGCGCAAACCTCTTGTACACGTTGCAGCATAAGGAGTAGTCCATGTCCATCCAAATACAATAGCTTGTACAATTCCAAACAATACCGTAATAGCCTCGAATAAAACGCATCGTTTGTTGAATTAAACTACTGCAAATGTTGTGTAGATGCGGAGTAGTTTGAATGCCCGTTTACCTGCATTATAAACGCATCCTGTGTTTTGTGCGGACAGGTAGAGGGCATACAAAACGATTCGATCATTTATTGTCGTACTTATTCTGTGTGTATGGCAAAAAAACACTAATGCACACGTGAGGGGCAGTTTTTTTGTGGTTTTTTCAAGTGTATCACTACAAAACTAACCATTGAAATGTGACCAAAGGTTGATAATTAAATTGATGATTGATGACAATCGTCAAATCTATTCATCTAATTAACAAGTTTATTTTTGTGCAGTAAATCGAACAAGCATTTCAAACAAGTTACTATAGAATGACCTTTAATGATAGATAACATTTATTCCGTAGGTATTCGGCTAGTAAAAAAGGCTATAAAACCGATTCAAGTTTCCATACGTACGTAGATGCAATAAAATGCATGCTTAAGTAATTCTACAACACGAACTGCAGGAAACGAGCTTTATACTGTACCCACCTGACTCCTACAGACTGGCAGACCAAGGCTTCTGCCCACTTGAGAGGTGACAATCGGATCAAGCCTCCCGTTTCGGCCGCAGGCCGTCTACAGCTCTTTGTAGGCTTAATGACATTTAGTTTGCGGTTTTTAGTGCTTGACCCTCAAATGTCTTAATTAAGATGTAAATTTGACATGACTTAATTTGTTTTAGATTTTTCTTGACAAAAATGTTGATAGATAATAACCATTTTTTCGTGTCATATCAAAGATGTTATACCGCTTTGTTGCTATTTAGATTTTATACTGTACTCCTTCCTAACTATAAGAATTCGGGAACATGACTTGCAAAATCTTTAAAATATCAAGTTATGACATAAGAATGATAAAAACGAAGTAAGTAAAATCCTTCTAAAATGAAGTCTGTATATTTACTAACAAGACAAGTACAAATATTCCAATAAATAATTGTCATAAAAATATCACAACTATGTTTCTAATCGATTGCGTAATTCTTATTCATCCATAAGTGGACAATAGTGAAAGAGAAGTCTATAAAAGGGCAAAGCAATAACCACGCGACAACACCAACGCTGCGACACAAAGAACCGCCACCGGTGCAGTAGTGGCGCCGCGCTCCTACACACAGCCATTTACACATTAGGGCTGCTAATCTGCACTAAATTATGGAGTGATTTTTTCGTGCTTAGAGACGTGGAAAAGTGTCGCGTTCTTAAATTCGGCGTCGAAGCCAAGCGGAAGACTCGAAGAGGATACTAAGTTATTAAAGAGCGACTAGAATTGCTAAAGGTAGGTTATAGGTAGTTAAGATCTATAAGGACGTAACTCAGGACGTAATTTATATTTGACTAGTAAGTGCTGTACTTAAATATGGGATAAGGAGATCCGATTACTAGCTACCTAAAGTACAACTTTGTTAAAATTACAAACATGTTTTAATTGTTTTTTTATTAGTCAAAAACTCACACTGAAGCACTCATTTTATAGTATTTTTGTTTTGACTTTTATATTAGTTTATGTAATGTTTAATTTTAGCATAAATTTTAGTTAAGAATAGGATACTTAAATCAAGTTTCTACGAAAAAAGCTCAAGTCATTTTTGAATTGTCATTATCGCAGGGTAGCCCTAACTCGGCTACTCAAGAATTACTCACTTTTGTCTCTAACATTGCACAGATCCATTAATTCTTAAAGCTTTTGGTCCGAGACATAATGTATTGAATAATTTATGACGTCATTATACTAGTGATTGCCGCCGAGCTCTGTCAAAGTTCACGGCTGTAATAATATGTGGGCGTGGGACGAGACGACTCTTAATTCTATAATCGAATGTAATACAGGTTTTGGTGATAATATTATGCTACAATCTGTTAAATGCATGAATACATTTAGCATCCATATACTTAGCTCTTGCTTTCAAGCCAAAATTAAGTAGGAGATACATAATACATAATGATACTTAACTTATTCTGAGGATGCTCTACCAACATTCATCGAATAGAATTATCAACTTAAATGTCAATATTTCAGTGTACCTTTTGTGTTTTCTTTGTTAGCATTTACATTTAATTTTATTCCTTATAAGTAAGGCGTTAAAATCTATAGAGTCACAAGTTATAGCTAAAGATACAACAGCTCTGCAGACGAAGGCTGGATTCTATGTCAACGGATTAAGGATGAGTTTTATCTAAATAAGTGTAATTTAGATTTGGTATCACGGTTGACATTGTATGCAGAAGGCTTGCTCAAGCGCATGTCAATCATGTGCATATGTCATTACCATCTGACTTTATTTATATTCGAAGGCTTCTATGCCCTACCGAAGGTTTTGCGGTTTGGAAGCCATTATGTTTTGGTGTATAGATTTTAGTAGGATAATAATAAGCTTTAACTTTACTAAAGCAAAAAATACTTCTGTTAGAGCTCTTGTACAAAAAGAGAAGTGTCGCGACGTAGGTGAGGTCGACCGTGTGCCATTTTACTGCTTGTTACGTTGACAACGCTGCTCTGTCATTGCTAGTACAACTAAACTATAGTTAAAAAAAAATTATAGTTCACCGTAACGCCACGACGGTTCACTTTTTGCACAAACTCTACTCACGAAGTGCAGTAAAGGAGCCCACACTCCTTGTATTTAGTAGTACCACATATTTTACTACCACATATTTGGTAGTGCTACTTATTTTTATTATTTTGACATGAGTAGAAATATCAATTTGAAATTAAAAAAAAATCAAGAACTTGCAAGAATTTTCAGGACAAAATGTTATACGATCGGATAGCCCCAGTTTAGACGACAACTTACAGCTAAGCTAGTTAATCTATCTATTTATCAGCCGTAGGACGTCCACTGCTGGACATAGGGCCGCCGGTCCAATAAGGCTGGTTGGAAGCGGCCTGCATCCAGCGCGATCCTGCGATCTTTATTAAGTATATCGTCAGTCCACCTAGTCGGTGGACGTCCTACGCTTCGCTTGCTGGTCCGTGGTCTCCATCCGAGAACATTACGGCCCCATCGGCCATCCGTTCTTCGAACTACGTGTCCTGCCCACTGCTACTTTAAGCTAGTTAATAGTCTTTTCTTAGAAAAAATATTTCCACCATTCTTTTCCCACTTAAAAATTAATTGGTGACCCGTGGTAAAGTTACGCCACCGCACCTTTAACCTTCACCTCTCTGTAAGTGGTCAGACACCTAGGTCGGAGGTATTTGAGAAATTGCTGCAACGATATTATCTCGTCTAGGCGCGACCGCCTTTGTAAAGTGAGCACAGGCTGTTAAAACTTTAGCTAAAGTCTAAGTTAAGCTGGCTCGATTCCTAGACCCACTAGATTGTACTGTTGTTTGCTTCATGTTACAGTTCAAGAGGTAAAGAGAATATAGCTTTTGAGTATCCCGTTTTTACTTATTCTCCGTGTTCTCATGTCTCAAAGAAGATTGTATGTGGAATCAGAATCATTGACCCTACTTTAGCTAGACCCTAGAATATTGTCGTTGTGAGGATTGTATTTATTCGAAACAAAGATAGTGTAACTTTAACGAATCGTTTCGATTGATAATGATGGTACGTCTCGAAGAATCTCTCTAAGAATTATTAGGTATATGTAACAAGCTGTATGTGTTGCATAATTATAATAATTCTTCATTTTAATTTTGTTCACCAACATAAAAAAAAACGTAAAGTAATATAGTATCAAAATTTTCACGCCAAAAGCCTTCATAAAATAGAAACCTCTATTGCGCAACGTCTAACGGATACCATAAAATCTACAACCGCACTGTCGCCAGCAATAACTACTTGGATAAATAAATCAAGTGGGAGACCAAGTAGGTAGTACCAGATTTGGGCGCCAAACTGGTTGCAAGTGAAATTAACAAGTGTATGCCTAAGTAGAACACCAACACCTGATGCTTGAGTGGACTTCGCTTCAGTAGTTTTAATGGAAAACCAATTACTTTTGGTTATTTTGCTACCTCTTATGAAAAAAAGCCGAGAAAAATATGTCAGATTGACGGAACATATATTTTTTCTTGCTTAGTAAAAAAAAATTGCTTTTAACTCTGCCGTACTACCACACCATAGCTCCAATAAATGTTTTATCAAGTTTTTTGATCAATAAAGCAAAATTTAGTCAAAAAGGAGACACATATCAACCTGTTGTGTCGCTCCAATTATAGCTCTGTAGTGCTAAATAAACAAATCAACATTTCTTGGCAATTTTTACTTCTAGTAAAATTGGCGCAACGGGTCTTAAGTCGTAAATAATACTATGGAAAATCTTTAGCTATCCGAGTTTTTAAATTGTACTTTATTGCCGTGTGAACGTCCACAGATGCAGGTCTCTCCATTGTCGATGCCAGCTAATGTTCCTTTCAAACGCAGTCTCCAACAAAAGATGTCAATTTTCTAAAACTGAAATCTTTATTTGGCCGCACGTTTCTGTTATTTGTGGCAACTCCCACAATTTGTTACGCTTCAATTCTATTAAGCCAACAGGAATTGGTACAGAAAATATTTGGCCCGAGAAATATTTACAGCTTCTTAGTATTGTTTCTATTCGCTTAAAAACTATTTATTGTTTCTTGTAGCTCTATTTTGTATCCTAAGCATTTCTCTGACATTCTTTCGCGGTTCACACACTTAAACCTATTAAGGTCTTGAGCACATTTCAAAATAATTATGAATTCCTGAGTGTGTGAGTCAGATGCTTCTTTTATCGAGGCAAATGGGCGTAAATAAATTTTAATCGAAGATTGCTAACCTTACTGGCAAGCGCATAACCAGTGGAAAATACTTGCATCGGATATGCCTCTATGAGATTCGATATCCTCTCTCTCAAGTTGGTTATCATATTTGTGGTTACGAATATCAACCTTTGAGTGGAAACCGGTACATACATATTGCGAATCAATTGCAAGTAGAATAATTGTAATTTTATATTTTTATGGAACTTAGTCTTATTGGAGATCCATAGGGGAGGCCTATGTTCAGCAGTGGACTCCTTATGGCTGATGGATGATGATGATGATGGAACTTTGCCGTAGATAACAACATGTAGCTCCTTGGTGTTTTCAATACTTGAACGTATCCTTAACGTTAGAAGTTCTACACCTGTTTTATTTTTCATTAAGTAGAAAAATATTAATTCTGATAATTTAATCTGAATTTTATTTACATTGTAATTAGATATGACGTATACTGGTTGTATGAATAATAAATTAATGTAAATACTCGTATGTAAAGCGCTCTGTGCACTTACACGAGAATCAATTTTGCGATTTTCGTGTAAGTAAGTGCACAATTCTATTTATATACCTCTAGTATTCTTTTATTTTTGAGTAGACCGAGCTGCTGTCTTGACAGTAATCACCTGTTGGATACCTTACGACTTAATTGACGATTTCAAATAAATTGGGTTAAATGTTTAGCTACACCTTTTCTACGTAGAACGTTGAACAATAATTTACCTTTGCAGATAGACCAAAACAAGACAGATGTGTAGCTGAATATTATACACCACTACTTTTTATGAACATTAAAAAAAAAATGTAGGTATCAGTACACGATGTAAAACATATGTGTACAGTTAAAATTTAAAAAAGATCTTAGGTAGCCTATTTATTTCGGTTTTATTTTATCCTAAAATTATGCACATAATGTCAATTTCATTCATGTATCGCTATTGCATTTATTCCCTTTGCTAGCTCTCTCGCTCGCAAAAGCCCGCCCACAATTTTATTACCTACAAGTCTTGCAACATGGCTAGCAAATAATTTAACCAATTATTTCAATTTTTAAGGGATAATTTTAGGATATTGTATCGTGCACTGATACCCCCAAATTTTTTTTAGATGTTCATAAAAAGTAGTGGTGTATAATCACATCAATAACCATTACATCGATATTCTAGTCGATGTCGAACGAATTTGCATGAGAATCAATTAATTCCCAGCGCTGCTTACAATATAAATTACATAAAAGTTTATAACAAGCGAATTATGTTGTTGCTACAACATCATACTTTACCATTGCAGGCTTGCCATGCCAGGCGTCGTGTCTATTATAATGTATTTTTATGTGAACACCAAGTAACTGTATACTGACATTTTGCTGTATGTACTTGCGCTCGCGCATCACATTGCAACCTTTATATACGAAGATACGTCTGTTTTGATGTTTGAATAGGCGTAAATTGCCTATCGCTTGTGCGAAAAGTTTATTTCAATAGAGAAGGCTGCTAGAAAAAACAGTGCCACTAACTCTTGAACATTTTGGTGTCAAGGTGAAAGGTTAAGTACGGCTGTGGCTACTTTGTACGAGTACATAGTGGCGTTATTTAAATATCGTGCCGTGGAAAAGTTTTACATTTTGATATGCGAGTTATGAAATAATAGTATTTTACTGTTACATTTGTTTTAGAAACAAATACAATTTTTGTACAATTAGCACTAGCGTAAAATAAAAGTCAGGTGTAGAGAGTCCCATTTTTATCGCGTGTAGTCGTAGATATCGATGTTACCATTACATCACAGCCATATCGCATTCATTACGTCTATCAGACATATCACATTACTGTCAGACATTGGCACAACACCGAAGTGTCACATTCCCGAACCGGTACGGTGACCGAGCCGACCGATACCTACAGCAGTTTGCATGCGGAATCGAGTTCGATTGCCCTGAATTTAGCAAAAACAAAAGCATAAACAACCCGATTGCTTAAAAAAATAAAGCTTAAAGAGAAGCCAAGTTGTGTAGCGATGGTATTCTGTAAAGCTGTGCTTATTTGTATTGTCATATAACAAAATGATTTCTATAGAATTCTTTGAGCTTCACTATTTGATATTGACGAAATCAATATTTGCTATACGTTGAAAAATTGTTATGATTTTCTTATTCGAAATGTCTCCAAGCTCAGTTTGTGATTCTGAATCCTGTATTTATTATGGAAATATTCAAACATTTTTTAAGAATATTACCCACATCGCCTGTTCACCGACTGATGTTTGTATGCAAGTTCAAAACCCTTGATTGCTATCTTTCTTAATCTTATGCATCTTTCACTCGAACGGCGAACATGTAATTAGAATACAATATGCTTAAGAAATAAATCGTGATTTTATCGCGAAGTGAATGGTCAGCAGACGCGAGTAGCTGATGATCTACGCTAGATTAATATAGCTTATCTATCTGGATCCAGTTTGGAAGACTGGCTAATTGCTTGCATTTTATTCGCGAAATTACTTTTGTACTTATGTACTTCCAGTGATCTAAAATAACTGGGACATTAAAGCTCCTTCAAAAGATATACGTAGGTCAGAAGATAAAATAAGCGTGTAGACGAAAAAAGTTCGCTTACAAATATTACAAAGCTAGTCTTTTATTTGCCATTTACTACTAGACGATTAAGAAGCCAAGTTAAAAATAAAAATGATAGAGTCTCGGTGCACAAAGAGTTTACTCTTGCCATAATAAGTAGGAGATACGTAACCGGACTCCCGCGCAAGCCTCTCATGTCGTCCCGCTCGCACTTGCGGGCCCCGGTTTGCATCGAAGCCTTCGCGCGTCGGCGCTGCGCCGGCGCAGCCTATCGCTGTACTACGCGCACTCGTAAACGCCGCCGCTCTACCGCGCCGCGTAGACGTTCGCATGTTTTTATTTCATTTAATTTCGGACTGGACTCACAGTTCACGAAAACTTTTCACACATACTGGATTACACGTGCTTGTTACGAGTGATTTTCAAGTGTACAAGTGAGGCGCGGATTGCGCAAGTGAAGTGTCAGTGCAAAAGGTCATTATCATTTTAATTTGTGTTCTAATCAAGTGAGCGGTGTTTGGATTTGAAGCGGTCACAGAATTGTGTACTCGTTAGCCTTGCAGGCGACAGCTCGAGATGGCTGCGGGCTGAATATACGGTTAATATATCTAAATACGTCAGCGACAACTCGGTATTGCGATATGTAAATGTGAACGTTTCAGGGTCGGTAATATACTGGAAAAGGAAAGAAATTACACGTCTATTAGACGCGTTGTAATGCAGGCATTGATTGCCACATTTTCATAGAAACTTGCAGTGTGTTAGAGTCGTGTCTAATCTGCTTCTCGCGAGCGATAGCATTCAGTAATGTTTGGTGCTATTTACTTACATTGTACAGGTGTCATAATAATGGCACTGTAATGACTAGCGCTTGATAAAAAATTGTAATATAACAATTAATTTGCGTTAGCGAACCACAGTATCTAATCGTTGCAAATAAGGATTTGTATTCACTCATTACAAAGCTTTTAGAGTCCAACTTAACACATAAATGATTCAATCATACTTGACTCTGTAGCATAAACGTAAACTTCAGTCTATACGTAACAATTATAATAACAACACCTCGATTCAATGTTAATTCAATATTTATGCAGGTGGTTATAACATGTAGGTATCGCTCCGTGCTCTATTGTTCACCCACGTCGTGCCATTTACCTACATATTCGTAAAGTTCTCTCAAACATGTATTCGCCAAAAATGCCTCCTACGCGGAGACTACATTGCTCTCATTGACGACTATAATTGCAAGCACTGCCCACAGCTGACTTTAGGGGTACCGTACCCACTGGCCGAAGGTAAACTTCGATAACCTACTTAGAGTAAGTAATTTCGAACGCGAATGTGTTGGTGAGAGAAAGGACTGCCTCTGCTGTCTGTCTGGCTCTCCTCATTATATTACGAGAGATTTTAACCTCTTCGTCATTTCATTACTGTGTTTATTTTGGCTCAATTTTAGTGATTGGTTTTTTTTTTGTTCGAAGTGCAGGCGATATCATACAGTAATGTGCATAATGCGATTCCTGCACTTGTCTAGCTCTACCAGCCTAGTTCTCGTATTATCAGCTATCTCATAAAAGTAATAAGTCAATAAATTATTTAATTACTTTCGCATAGTAAAATTAATCTTTTAATTTCGAAGTGTAAGCTATTTTTGAACCATTTGCATTCACAAAATGTCAGACGCTACATTATTCTCTAAAAATCCTATTTTTAAGATACGAACTCAGGAAATGCAGAGCATTCCAAGTCATTTAGTCTTGGCTGGTTAGTCTATATTCATCCCATTTGATACACATAACGCATACATCTCGTGTGAGCCGATCAATCAAATCATGGTTTTATTCTTACTTAATACTTTATTGCAATCGTAACTGAATTAGACGTTGCGCATAGAACTAATCAATTCCTAACGCTGATAGTAAAACCACAGATTGATTGTCAGTTACTATGGATTCGGTACACAGATTGTTATCAAGTTAGTATATAGATTGCCACAGTTTTATAAGAAGTTAGTTCGTAGACGTGTAACAAATCGCCGCCAAAGTTCATCACACCGCGGTATCGCAGCGAGCGCTCGCTTCCCGTTGCCTTTTACCGGATCGTGTAGTAATAGGACCCATTTGCTATATTGAAAAGCTTTGCAACAAATTGCACCTGGATATACTACCTACTTATAATTTCCAGGTACAGTAGAGCAGACGCGAAGCAATTTTTCATACCATTAGCGTTTTTAATCGCGACCTCCGAATAATAACTAAATATTTGTATTATATAATCTACTAGCTGACTCCGCGAACTTCGTTTCACGCGATATCTTTATAAATTATAGCCTATGTGTTATTCTGATTTATAAGCTATATTATTGCAAAGTTTCATCTCAATCCGTTGAGTAGTTTTTGCGTGAAAGAGTAACAAACATCCATCCATCCATCCATACTTACAAACTTTCGCGTTTATAATATTAGTAGGATACTTTGATTGTCTATTTATACTAGGTACTTGTCGTAGCTAAGTATATCCTTGTAATCCACAGATCTGTGATATAATCAATACTTTAGCGAAACACTTGCTCTCTCTTTGACATTGACCCCAATGGTAATTTTGAAGGCAAAAGTTTCCACGTTTTCCGGCACAAGTTAATTTATGTTTATGTGCTACAGATTAATTTATGATTATGGGCATCTATTAATTATTTTTCTTGTAATTTATATTCGCTACTGCAAACTGCAAATAACGAATTGCAATTCCACACGAATGATTTATTGCTCAAGCTCATGAATTTTTCAATTACATCTACACAATGTGTACATTATTCTCATATATCTTACCTTGAAAACCAGTTAATAGGTATCTCAGTAGATTGCATTACAATGACCAAGCTGCTGCAATGATCGATTCTAAAGAATTAGGGTTCCGCGTACAAACATAATGGACAATGTTTGTTGTTCAACTCCTTGGCAACGAGTGGGACCATCCATTTGAACATGTGTGAACAACACGTGCATTTAATTCGAATCGTGAGCCATTAATGTAATAGCTCCAAATTAATTACTTTTGGGGCTAGATTGAGCTGTTGTGATGTCTGTAAAAAATCTTAAATTACTAGCAATAAAATTAAAGAATTCTTTATACCTAAAGAAACTGTCTTGAAATTTAGCGTATATAAAACTCAAATCTGTGTTTGTCTTCAGCTAGCTAAACAAAAATAGGACGTGCACAGTAAGAATCGTGAATCTAAGTTATGACTTGCAATCATTTCCAAGTAAGACTTGGCCTCGACGTATTGTCGCAAGACGTGGTAAGCGATGGAGCGATACGCACAGAACCGCCTGTAGAATACCCCGAATATAGCCAGTGATGAAACCATCCAAAAACCATAGCAGTATTAGTCAGACAACTAAGTAAGTTTTAGGTCAATTGGCAGAGCAAAAAGTTTAACCAAAAAATCCCAGTTTCAAGGTCGATTTCGTAAAGAATCTATGACTAACCGATGGTGTGATACGCACAGCACCGCCTCCTGAATGGTGGCAATGTTGAAACTGTTCTCAAAATGCAAGGAGATTAATGCAAACAATGAGATTTTCGAAAATTCGCGTATAAGCATGTGATTAGGCTGCGAATTTATAACTTAATTCGTTGTTCCGTAGCATGGTTTATTAATACGTTGCATTCGCACGGTGTTACTCAAGGTCTTAAGATTTAACTATTTTTTTCCACTTGGTCGGTTTTATTAACGTACGGCGCCTTTGTTTTCGAAGTTCAGAACATCGCCGTTGAATCCGATTGAGTCATTTAAAAGCTCTCTTCTCAGAACCGAACCTTTCGCTGCTTGAGGAAAATTGTTGGAATAAATTCTAGAAGGTTAATAACCAAACATAAAAACCATTTTGAGCTAGCGTAATCGTAAAGCTAAAAATGTCCATACATGTTCAACCTAATTACCTAAGCCTCTTGAAAACCAATACTTAGTTCGTTAAAACAAATAGTACTATTTCTAGCTTTTCTTAAAAGTTTGCTATTATTAATCTGATACAATTCGCTAATAGTAAAGCCACGAAGATGCCATTTCAGGAAACGTTATAAAATACAACAAAATTATGTATTTCTCACAGTAACAGCAAGTAGGTGTAACTGGATCGGCGTCTTGCCTTGTGAGAACCTCTCACGGTGGATGCGTCGCTTGATTGAAGTTTAATTAATAAATATATGTCTCTCACTTCCTACTTACAGTTTTTATAGACGCAATAACATGACACTTGATAAAGGGTTGTTCAACTCTTCTACATATAGAGCAGAAGGTGCGAGATAAGAACGCACTGCGTTGCACTCTCGATTACGCCACTCAATCTCTTTCACACGTTACCAAAAGCGCCAAAATTTAATACTTTATAATGTTCTCATTAGTATGCTCAAGACGAAACAAAAAACTAGATCTCCTCAAAAACTAGACCACCAATGCTTAATCCTTTCAAAACCAGGTAGAAACACGTAACTCATTCACAAAACCTGAATGCAGAATTTATAGAGAACTCGAAGATTATTCAGAAACGTGGGCGGTGATTTGATTCGGGTTTCCTTGTGGGGTAATCTTAACGGATCATTTCTTAGAACGCAGATTTTACAACCTTATTAAGTATCGGTTGTGTAAACCGCACATAGGTAGGTAGTTATCTAATCGAAGAATCATATTAGGGACTGAATCATTAACTTCAATTTTAATAATAAACTGTTAACATATCCGCTTTAATTTAAGACTATACAAAAACGTGATTCCGTAATTGGAAAAGGAAGTTGTTACTTTTGGAGCAACAAGTATAGAGCTACCTAACAGTTTTACAACTTAACAAGTGTGAATTTCTCAAGCACCTTTAGAGGTTAGGTAAGTATCTCAAAACAGAGCACTTGGTGACATATTTCGAGAACCAATTAGTGATACACTGAGTGACCTCACCGAGGAAACCGACTACATTTTACAACTGGCATACTTACGGGTTGACTCACATCGTGAAAGTTCATTCATATGGAAAATAAAACGTCTCTGTAATAGGCCGTATAAAATACCGTTTTTGTAACTTTTTTTTATTTGCTCGTCACTTTCGAAGATGAAAGGGTCGTTTATCATATTTGTTCATCCCGAGTTCATCCCTTTGACGTATGTACGTGAACATTCTTCAAATGTGAATCATCGGGATGCCTTTATGACTAGCAGCACGCTAACATAATAAAACGACGACGATAGGTATTTTTATGCTGGCTGGGTGATGATTACTAATATAATGAATGACCGATAATAAAACGAATGATTATAATAAAACATTTATAATATTCATAAGTAAACAGATGTTGTCCTATTTGCAAATAACTAGTTAACTGGTTCAACGCCCATAAATGCTATTTCAGTAACAAATAGTTACCTACACTACATTGCTTCCACATCTGCGCACCACGTCCGCAGCACGTGCGCTAAGCTTTTCTAAAACTTTTACAACTTCGCCAGAATCTCTTCTTATCACCATAGAAATATAAACAAAGCCTCGTAACGCCATAAAACGCGACTATAGCGATACGGAAAAGGCTAACGAGCCAGACAGAGAGGTCGGAGAACCCACGTGGGCTAACTTAACAATAGATTACAAAAAGCGTGTGTACCTGGAAGGTAGAGGCTCGCCCCCGCGCCTCTTGTCTCTTCAGTTCGTTCGAAAACTTTAGTCGAGTCGATCGTTTGTCTTTATGCATATTAAGTGAGTTTATATCGAGTTGTTAAAACGTTCGTCATTAGACATTAAAGTAAAAGTGTCGTAGACTTGTGAGTGCCTAATTAGTGGAGTGATGCACCGCGCCAGTTGCGTTGTATAGTATAGTGCGCCACCTGCTATCGCACCGGCACCGCGGCCGGTGTTTTCGCGCCCAAACGATTATTATTATTCCACCCCGACTCGCATAATAAAAATAGGCTTCGACTGGCGCGGACGCATAACTTGACGTAGTTCATGACCACTCGCAGAATTCAAATGAAAAGTTTCCACATACGTGTTCAGTTTACTTATCGCCATATAGAGTTCGCTGATGTGTGTGTTTATTTAGCGCGCAGCCATTGTCTTCGATCACGAGTGAAGATTGAATCGAAATGAGGATGAAGTGAATAAAGTGAAGTGTACGGTCGAGCGATGCGGAGATGATAAAGTTTCGGTATAAGCGTAAGGAGAGCAGCGATGGCGGGGGCAAGGGGACGGCGATACAGAAGCAGAAGATCGAGGGTCTGCGGGACAGGGAGCTGCTGCCGCCCAAAGATATGCTGCTGCCGATCGGCAGCTCCCTGGCAGGCTCCTTGGCGGGCTCGCTGGCAGGCGTGCGACACAACACGCTGCCGCGCACGCGCCCGCCGCATGCCGTATGCCACGACCCGCCAGAGCCCATCCTCAGCCCTACTACCTTGAACCTTTTTAGAGTAAGTTTTAAAGACCAATAAGTATTTAAACTTTTAAGAATACTTTCGACTTATGGATTTGTCTTTCATTCAAGGAAAACATAATTCAGGAATTAAGTATAGAGCTGATAAATAATGGCCTATCATAAAAATAGATACGTGCAAAGATAAATCGCACAAACTTCTACAAACATGAAGACGAGCTACGCTAGACGTAGATATACTAATAGATTTAATTTGTCATTCAGTTGCCACAATGTAGCCGCAAGTAGTAATTCTTATAGAAAATGTAATACAGCCTGTTGATCGATCCATAGAAAAGACATCAACGCGCTCGTTCCATATCCAGACGTATAAAGTGGTTCCATTACTTCTAATGTAGTCTTGTCGTTACTTCATTGACTATAATTACTCATGCATTTGCTAATTAAATCATGGAACCCGTTGTGGTACGTCCTAATAAGGATGATAAAATTTGTATGATATAGCTAGTTTCTATACATCAAGACGCTGGTGATTCAATGAATAGATAATGGCATAAAATCTAATGTAAATTGAACTTCATAAAATTACGAACAAAATTTAAGTTTAACAATCTCAAAAAACGTTTAATATTCTCAAATATCAAGTTGTCCGCAAAATTTCTTAATCGACTCGCGAATAATAAATAACATGTGGACTGTAGTTAGTTTAAATTTTAACTCGGATTTATAGATATATCATGATTAAAAAGTATCCATTTTGGTTCTATTTTATCTTTTAGGTTAAATGTTGACTCAACAACTTAGCTACGCAGAATTATCTCTACATAACAAAGAAGTCTAAAGAAACGTCCAGTACAATACCGCGATCGGGATGCTAATGATGTTAACTTGAAGTTAAATGTGAAAGCTTACTGGTCTTATTTACGAAACAGACTAAAAAGGAACATTTCATGGTTGGTACAGGGCCATCTTGGTAGGTCTTTTTCTATTCGAACACTTGTTTTGAAATTCAATAGATCGATGCTTTAAAGGCAATTTGCCCGTTGAATACAGAAGGCTGCATTATGTATGCGCATACGCAGAGCCTTCTCCGGTTTAACGTGCGTCCTGAATTGACTATTGTGTGGTACCGCTAGTGATGAGGTAATGGAGGGAAGAAATGGCCCAAGGTGGCGAAGTAGGGATAACAAAAGTTCAACACTTTTGAAACGTATTTTTGAATAGCAACATATGTTAGCTTCGTAGTATAACAGAATAATTTGCTTAAAAGTAGATGGACTCTATACGTATAGGTAGGAATGTTAATCTATAGCAAAAAAATATATAATAGTGAAAAATAAAGATGAGAAATAATTATGTTAAGAAGTAAGATACCCAAGGTTAGAGCCGGGCAGTTCGACATACTCGTACGTATCATAAGTGCCATTAGCTGCCGTGTTAATGTTTTTGGCACTAAGTTTTGTTACCTCGACGAGTTTAATGTAAGAAAATGTTTTTAGCAGAAATATTTTAATGCTCACATTATATTTTCTCGATAGGTCATTTCTAGTCTGTCGGGGGTGGTCTATCATTTGGGTGCTTCGTGTTTTGGGCACAACTGTCCGTAACAGAAATCAATAGTTCTGGTTAAAAAGCTCTTGACCCGTCATCTGGATGATTTTTTCCTGAATTTCTTATGTACTAGCTGAAGTAGCCAGCATTTATTACCTTTTTTTTAAATCATTTAAAATATTTTCTATATGAGCTGGCCTTTAGACGGATTAATAATCTTTTTATTCGCTATACTTCAAGACCATTTCACCAACGCTTGTTTAAGTTAAACGTGCGATTCCTGTATTTAATCAACGGGTAAACTTGGCCCTTTACCAACAGATGTTAATTTATTAACAGTTGGTTAAATCTTAAACGGCTTGTTAACGAAATTTTGCTGTTCACCAAGCAAAAACCCTTGATTGAATACAGTAATTACATGTTTAAGTTAAACAAGCGTTGGTGAACTCGGGTCTAATTATAAAAATTGACATAACTTATTCAGATTGTGTCACTTGATCATTATACCCTTTGAGCTATTCCCATCACTAGTTATCCCTATTTATTGTAAACAATATACCGACAATTATTATGCTATGCTTATTGCTTGTTTAGTATTCAACACACGGGTAAAGCCATAAAGCGCGTCTTTGATTATTACCCACGAATATGTACATTTATTTTGACATCTTAGTACATAATAGATGCCTGTGAAGACTGTTATGGTGGATACCAATATGTATTTTTTATTTTATTTAATATAGGTTTGCGTTTGACTGCGGTCTGCCTGATAATAAGCAGATATGCAGTTGGGAGTGTAGCGCTTTTACTTACCTAGAACACCTATTCACCGTAGATTTGAAGTACATGTATTCCTTGAACATGCTACCTATATCTATTTGTGTCGTGAGGCAACCTGCAACGGCCGTGAAAGAAAATCTAAGGAGTATGTGAATCGACCACCCGGCACCGGGCCAGCGTGGCCAAGTTAAGTCCCAACCGCTCTTACTGTATAGGTCAATGTTCAGTAGTGGAGTATCTAAAGACAACAGTACAGTGTCTGCAATTCACCTATGATAGGGTACCAACGCCTGGCTCACTAGTCTCGAAGTAAATCGAAGTGGAACTGTGTTTTAGTATAATACAGAAGCAAGCCTACCCGGAACTAATGCGTCTAATGTTGTGCATTTGATGTTAGTTGTGGGAACTCGGTTGGGGTGTCTCCCATTGTGCCGTGGGAATGGTGGAGCGCGCGCTCCCATGGCGCCGCCGACGCCGTGACCCTGCTTCTTGTGGCTTCTGTCCGCCCTGATACCTACAATTAACAAATCATCTTAGACAAAGTATTGTTAGCTTTAGACACCGGAGTACGCACGAAAAGCTTTTAGGCTCATTAATCTGGAGCCCATATTTAGAAACTAGAATCATTTCTAACCCTCGTAGATGATTGCGTGCTATGCTCTCCCGCACAAGCACAGGTTTTCAATGCTCGGTCACGTGGCCATTTACGCATAATATATGTTCAGCCATTGTCTCACATATATTTACCGGTATTTATATAGTCACGATATGCGATAAAGGTAAATATATATAAGATACTCCGCGGCGACTAGTCTCCGAGACTAGTCGTGATTAGTCTGTGTACGTATCATAATGAGATGGGCTTTAGCGGAATGTGTTGGATAAATCTAAAATTTTGAAGTAGGTATGAATTGAAATGAAATGAAATTTATTGGACATTATGTACACACAGAGACATTAATATTATAAATCAATCAAGGAGTTAAATTACAGAAATGCCAATAATCGGCCAAGTACGAGTCGGACTCGCGCACGGAGGGTTCCGTACTGTATGGGAGCTCCCCTTAAATATTTATTTTATTATTTATTATTGAAGTGAACATAAAACTAAATATTCTGTGAAAATTTCAAGCATATACCTGTTACCATTATGAATATAGAGCAAAAAACGTCTAAAAATTCAGGTTTGTTGTATGGGAGCCCCCCTTAAATATTTATTTTATTTTGTTTTTAGTACTTGTTGTTATAGCGGCAACAGAAATACATCATCTGTGAAAATTTTAGCTACCTAGCTATCATGGTTCATGAGATACAGCCTAGCCCGGTGACAGACAGACAGACAGACGGACAGACGGATTTTTATTATTTATTATTATTTTTATTTTACTTTGACGACTAATGTGGAGTTTTTTACTCGGAAAACATAATAATTGTTTCCAGACAAAAACTACGAGATTCCAGACGCCAAGGGCAAAAAGTGTCAATTACACGCTTCTAGCAATCAAAAATTTGCTTTGGTTTAAAAAACTATATAGGTACATGTAATAAAATAATACGTAATGGCTTTGTAGAGATATGTAATTTGCATATTATTTTATACCTTGTACTCTAATTAATACAATAAAAATAAAAGTTACCAAGACAGATCTAATGTCCACTGGTCCAGTATCAATACACTGAATCTAAAATTACATTTATAGGACGATATTACGTAATTTTTAATCTGAAACGTTCCCAAATTGGCAGAATGAAAATATATCGTCAGCATATCGCGTGAGGAACGGAACACAAGCTGCGTCGCTGCGCCGGCGCACCGGAAAACGCATCTATTAAACCCTTTCTTTCACACAAGAAACACACATTCTAACTTAAATTATTATTGTCTTTAAATGCAACTGAGCATAGATAGCAGTATTTTTTACCCACAGCTCAATTTTTGTAAGGTATATTCTATTTCGTTCGCACTAACATAGATTTTCAACGCTCGCTTATGCTAGTGTACATTTACGCATACATTCTAGCAGGCTATCGATGGGTTCAAAAATAAAGCCCTTATACTACTTACCCCGTACTTACTTATTAGGCCCAATTATGAAAGCACTATCGTAATTGTGATAGCTAGTTAGACTATTTCTTTTCTTTTTTACTTTAGGCATTCGATAGTGAGATCACTTTTTACGTTGCTACTAAATTTACTATGGCGCCTTCATAATTGGGCCTATTTTCTACTTAACCATATTTTAAAGATCTTAGGCTATGCGAGAATTAAGCGTATTTATTATAAAATCTGCATCACCGGCAACTACATGCAAACAAATACGGCCACGCAATTTTGCACAGTAAACCTTAATTTCCATTAATTACTCCATAAACTTGCTCGGCTGCCTCGTATTAGGACTTTACTGCCTGCACACTAATGACTGCAAATGATGTAGCATGGCTTTTATGTGCCTAGTGTCAGCACCGTCTTCGACTTGGAGATGATACTCTCAGCTTACTCTAGAAAACAAAACACATTCATATAATACTCGTAGGTGTCTATTTACAAAGTATAACGTTTCTACTAAAAAGTAAGTAGTAAACTTAATTTAAAAATGGAATTCGAACATTATTCTTTCCAAGCGAGCAACGATTCCATATCTCATTTTCGCGTATTCTTACACTCTTCGCCCATACGGACATGACCCGAAGCACGTATGTTATCGATTTCAAAACTATTATTAGGTTCCAATATCAAATCGTGATATCTAAAATGATATTTCCTCTCGACTAACGGTTACGAAACATAAAACACCAAGACGAGTTCAAGCGTCAAATGATCGCCTCAGCCGGGTCACGGTGTGTTTGTGACCTATACCTTCTTGTTTTCGTGCCATACTGGTTTTTGTTCGCCCATTTCAGACGCAAACAACTCTCGTCTTTAAATCGGTGAAGAGAAATGTGATATTAGCATAACCAGGCCCTGCCAGAACTTTCCTTGCCATATCTTCTCTGAAGCCTCTTATTGGGTTCGCGCTTTTTCCACTTTGAAATGTTTTTTCTTGTAATCTGCACATTCATGCGCAGTGCGTGAAATCGAATTATGTATCTTCTATATTTATTTGTTATTTAATTTACATACGTAGGTACCAGGCTATTCTTATAAGTTGCTATTACATTATTTCGTTCCAAAAAGGTACCTACAGATGATTTTTATAGAACCTACCTGAAGTCTTCTTCTCTTTCTGAAAGGCTTATGAAATTTCCTTTGGGTTATATTATAAACCTGTTCAATATTATAATTATGTATTTTATAAAGTACATCGTTCATCTGAGGTTTTCACATCCTATTTTACGTATAAAATTTTTATTGTTCATGTTTGGTATGAATTGTATTTACAACCTTATTGTAATATCGCGTTGTTTTGTCCACAGGAGTTGTTCACGCAGCTGCAATGGTCGTCGGAGCGCGCTCCAGCGGCGGACAGCCTGCGGCGCGCGCTGGGCGGCGGCGGCGCGCGCTTCCAGCTCGGCTGCATGGCCGACGCCAGCGAGTGCTTCGAGCACCTTCTGCTGCGGGTGCACGCGCACGTGGCGGCGGGCGGCGACCGGCGCGAGGACGACGCGTGCCGCGCGCCGCACTGCGTGCCGCACCGCAAGTTCGCCATGATGCTGGTCGAGCAGTCCGTCTGCGGCGCCTGCCAGGCCACCTCCGAGCCGCTGCCCTTCACTCAGGTAACACCATACTCGCCTACTTCTCGCATTACGTCATACTTTAGGTGCTATCTTTTACTGAACTGTACACATCTATAGCAATAGTCTGTAGAGGGCACAGGCTATTTTATTCTCCCATTTTATTTTCCCATTGACAAAAAGATTAGGTATAATTGGAAGCGACTTGCATGTCGAGAGCCTTGAAGTTGGGTTCTCTTTTTTTTACCTTATGTAAATCTGCATAGATTTTGTTCATCTTTTTATAAATACGAGCACCTATCACATATCATTGCAGTTGGCCTGCTCACTTCTGCGTATTTAAGTAAATATAGATGCAATTAATACATGATCTTATATTATATATTATCTACTATTATTAAGTATGTTCTTAGTTTGAAACAAACTATTTCTGCATATGTTATCCACTAAACATATTTGTCTATCTTAGCCGTTAACAAGTTCTTCGTAAATGTGACCGGTGCTATCAAAGTAGCCACTCATTAAGTGTTTTGTTCATGTTTATTTTTCAGATGGTACATTATGTATCAGCGACAGCGTTGACGGCGCAGGCAGCACTTGGAGAACACGGAGATAGTTTCGGCTTATTGCTGAAGAAAGCCGGCGGAATGGGCGACATCAGAGACTGTCCAGTAAGTACCACATTTGTACCTATTAGTTTCTTCGTAAAACATTTGATATTTTATTATGTTTCAAAGTTTAAATAAGTGCTTACAATTTTTTGTTTCATCTTTTCTAGAACGCTTGCGGTGCCAAGATCCAAATCTGCCGAACTCTGATGAACCGTCCCGAGGTGGTGTCGATCGGCATGGTGTGGGACTCGGAGCGTCCGGCGGCCGAGCACGTGGCGGCCGTGTACGCCGCGCTCGGCACCGAGCTGCGCCCCACCGACGCCTTCCACGCGTGCGTGGACCGCGCCTGGGCCGCGCGCGCCACGCACCGCCTCGTCGGCCTCGTCACCTACTACGGCAAGCACTACTCCACCTTCTTCTACCACAGCAAGCTGCACACCTGGATCTACTTCGACGACGCCGACGTCAAGGAGGTGGGCCCCGAGTGGGCGCACGTCGCCGATAAGTGCCGGCGCGGCCGCTTCCAGCCGCTGCTGCTGCTGTACGCGGCCGCCGACGGCACGCCGTGCGACACGCGGCACGCGCCGCGCGACGTCGTGCCCTTCCCGAGCGGCGAGCGACGCGCAGCCACGCCCGCGCCCGAGCGGCCAGCCGGCGCCGCGCCCGCGCCCGAGCGCCGCGCTCGCACGCCCGGCCCCGGGCCCGAGCCGCGCGCGCGCCGCGACTCGGGCAACTGGTCCGGCGACCGCAACAGCGCCTCCTCCGGCTCCTCGGCCGCCGACAGCCCGTACCTGTACGCGCGCGCGCGCGGCCCCGGCTCAGCGCCCGCCAGCCCCACGCGCAAGGGCGAGCTCTCCAGCGGCGGCTCGTGCGACGCCGGCTACGACTCGTACTCGCTCTCGTCCACGGACAGCCTGCCGCCGCAGCAGGGCCCGCGCGCCGCCTTCCACCTTGCGCAGATCCCCGAGATCATCGCGCGCGGAGACTGCGAGGCGCTGTGCCGTGACGCTGAACGCCTGTTGGAGCGCTCGGCTGCGGCCGAGGCCGCCGGCGACGCACCCCAGGCCGCGCTGCTCTGCGACGCGGCCGCGGCCAAGGCGCGCGCCGCAATGGACGCGCCCTACAATAACCCGCACACGATGACCTTCGCGCGCATGAAGCACAACTCGTGCCTGATGCGCGCGCGCAGCCTGCAGCGGCGCGCGACGGCTGCGGCGCGGGCCGAGCCTCCCCGCGCCGCGCGCGCGCCTGACCGCCCGCCCGTGCCCATCGAGATCTACGCCACGCTGCCCAAGAAGAAGGGCTCTTCGAAGAAATCTCCCAAGATCATCGAGGACGACGTCGACGTCGTCGGGCGGGAGCGGCCACCGCGGCACAAGGCGCGCGATGACGACCGCGCGCGGGACAAGCGCTCGCGCAGCGAAGACCGCGGCCGCGCGCGCAAGGACCCGCCGCCGCCCGCGCACCACGATAACAAAGAGGACCCGCCGCCGGACGACAAGAAGAACAAGAAACAGCACAAGATCCGCAGAAAACTCCTGATGGGCGGCCTGATCCGGCGCAAAAACAGATCGATGCCTGACCTGACGGAGGGCGCGGACGGGGCTGGCGAGCCCCCCAAAGAGGCGCGCGCGGCCTGCCTCGACGACGCGGACGTGGGGCGGCGCACCGCGCCCGACGACAAGGGCAACCTCAGCGGCTATCTATCGGAGGGGCACCTCGAGTACTCGGCGCCGAGCGCCACCAACCCCACGCTGGAGCGCAGCAAGCTCATGCGGAAGAGCTTCCACGGCAGCGCAGGCAAGATGCTGACGGCGGCCAAGGTGCCGCCGCCGCCGCCGCTGCGCACCACCTCGCAGCTGTCGGCCAAGTTCGGCGCCGAGCGCGAGCGCGGCCCGGGCCGGCCAGAGGACGAGGACGGCGGCTTCTCCGAGCAGTTCGCCGACGAGCCGCAATCGATGCCCTTCGTACGCTACGAGGACGACGAGCGCGCGCACTACGACAGCTTCGACGACTCGGGCGAGAGGAACTTCCACACGGTGGTGACCACGGCCATGATCCACCAGGAGCAGAGCCCGGTGAAGCGCGAGTCGCCGCCGGGCGCGCCGGTCGCGCCGGGCGCCGCGCGCACGCATAACCTCGCGCACGCGCTCGACGCCGGCGTGGACGTGGTGGACTGCGCGCCGGCCGCGCGGCTCGCGCACCAGCCGTTCGAACTGCCGCCCTACCCGAGCCCCATGAACTCGGTGAACCACTCGCGCCAGCCCAGCGAAGAGTTCCCGCCGCCGCCCTCGCCCATCAATATGACCTCCGTGCTCGACGAAATAAATCGAATAGATCACGACCATAGAAACTATCATCCGGCGCACGGTCACGGCCCTTACCAGATGAACGACGACGGAATGCCGAAAATGCATCTCGAGCCCGCTAATACGGTTAACGGTTTGCTTAGGGAGTTGCAAGCGAAACAGGTCGCTTTCAAGTTAAAAAGATCGGGCTCGCTGGAGGGGCAGCTGTCTAGTCCCAGCGAAGCGGAAAAAACGATCGATAACGGCGGCAGCGTCCGAAACATGGCGTCCAGGTTCGAGAACGGTCCCAAAAATACCGTGACGGAGAGCGACAGGTCGCACGTCGCCCTCGTCGGCATGGGGAGCAACAGAAACGTTCTCAATCTGCAGCCGAACCTGTACGTGCGGCGAGCGTCCTCGTCCTCCTTGGACCCCAACCAGATGGAAGATGACAGCGTCGAGAAAATGAGTAACGATACCTACGATCGGTCAAAACCTAAGAAGAAGTCGGTGTCGTTCTGCGACCAGGTGATCTTAGTATCGACCGCCGAAGATCAGGAGGACGATAGCTACATTCCGAATCCGATCCTAGAACGAGTACTGAAATCTGCAATGAACAAGCCGGAGTTGACCACTCTGCCGCTTCAGTCGGAGAAACCTTCCCTCCACCGGCAGGAATCGTTCGACAGTCAGTCGTCGCGCTCCACGATATCGTCCCTGTCTGCGGGCGCGGCCGGCGAGCCCGCGCCCGCGTACGCCCAGCAGCACGAGTACACGTCACCTTATCAGCTGGCGCAGTCGCGGATACAGCACCAATACAACGCACAGAAGAGCGCCGGAGTGTACGGCACTAACTCGCCCGTGCAGATGATGCAAGGCCAGGCCGCCGGAAACAACAGTCAGATATACCAAGCCCTTCCGAGCGCGCAGCACCCCACGGGCCCGATCCCGTACACTCAGCCACCCGCCTACGCCGGCCAGAGCGGCGCGAGCCCACCGAACTCGAACCAAAACCTAGCGAGTAGGATGACTCCGACTTCGCAGAACCTCATAGCCAAACAGACGAATAACTTGCCGAGAACCGTTCCTAACACGTACCCGCACCCACCGAGCCAGCTCCATCAAATGAGCCAGCCCCCGAACAACGCTTACTACCACAGATTGCCGGCGAGCTCGCAGGCGTCGTCGCCGAACGGCAACTACCCCGGCGGCCGGGCGTACACGCAGCCGGCGCAGTACGGGCACGCGCCCGCCGCGCAGTCGCCGTACCAGAGCGTGCCGAGCAACTCGCCCTCGTACCCGGCCTACCACAACCCACCGACGAGCTACGCCAGCTCGGAGTATTCTAGTCGCTACCCGCAGGCCGCCGGCGCGCCCTCGCCCTACCAGCGCGTGCCGCCGCCGCACCCGGACCCGCCCTCGGACAACTACAACGCCGCCTACCAGCCGATAAAGATAGCTAACAACTACTACCACGATATCAACTCGAACCAGCCGCGGCCGGATACGCGACATTACGCCAACTCTCAGCAACAGAGGCCGATGTACAGTCAAAACGCGAACGAGTGTACCGGCGCGCCCAACGAACAGATGGGGCAGTACCAGTACAGCAGCGGCTACAACCCGTACCAGCACTTGCCGACGAAGCAGTTGCAAAAGAAGTCGGTGTCGTTCGAGCCCGGCACGAAGGGCGGCACGGACTCGCCGGTGCCGCCGCAGATGGCGCCGTACTCGGCCGGCGAGCCCACCAACTTCCTCGCGAGTGCGCCCAAACTGCCCTGTAACTTGTGCCGTAAGAAACTAGTGAATCCCCCGGCTATGTACTGCCCAGACTGTGACTTTTATATGTCGAGGTTTAAACCTAGGTCGTAGCGATTACCTACAGCCCCTACAGGCAAATGTATTCTAGAAACTTAAATTAGAATATAACATAGTTAATATTATACATCCTGACTGATGTTTCTTATTATACGGTGTACTTAATACGATGTACTTTATGCCTGCTTATTATACCTGAAAATGCGCTAGATAGAATAAAAATATACTGATAATGTACAGTGCAAATATAGTTTTAGATTTTAATGAAATACCCATCGGATGCCTTCTAAAACGGATCTCACTCGAGAATATTTTATTTTATGAGATTAATTATATTGTACTACGAGTAGTATGTATTTACTTATATTCATAGGATTTATTGAATCTCAACGATGATGGTTTGTAATATTTTGATATTTTTCATACCACAAGGTTTTTGTACAAAGAAAATATTGATGATCCAGAATTATCATTAAAAATAAATTGCTATTTTTATAAGTATTTCATTTACTTCATCGTCATCATCCTCTCCCTTTCACCTCAGAGCTATACAGATATCAGATTTTAGATATGAGATGCACAATACCTTTTAGGCAAGTAGCTTTTAGAAGAAATGCCAAAGGTCAAAATGATAGAAATTATCTCACTGATAGACTGTTCCACCAAAAATAATGGATAACTTTTCAAATCGATCTCGGCCAGTGTATTATCTACGCTGAACAAAGTATGAACGGGTTATTAACAGATACAGAAGAGAAAGAAATATAGTTCATCTGTTTTGTTGTAGGTAGTGACCGCCAATCAAAGCACACTTTTGATCAAGGCGAAGTTTGCGAAGCTAGGGATAACAAAGTTGGAAGCTTGGCTCTACCTAGTCTACATGGTATCTGGGGGATACCTAGTCCCCCAGATACGTAGTATCTCTTTAGTTTGTGTCCCCCAGATATCATGTAGAGCCAAGCTATTTTAATCATTGGAACGGCTGAAAGTATGCGTAAATAGTCACGAGACCGAAGAGTAAGAAAGATAAAATTGAATCATCTGAAAAAATAAATATACGAACTCTCTTCTGTGTAAACGAATCAAAATGCGCCTTCCCGCTCGCACGATCATAGATTTTAAATGCTCGATGATTTCCGCAGTGAAAAAATAAGTAGGTGTCTGAAGATTCGAACCCGGGACCTCATGTTGGTCGTAGGTAATCTATTCAGAAAACAGAATGTAGGTATAACCATAGATTAAATTATAGTAAAAAATTAATCTATGGTATAACCGATTTCGAAGCTTTCTTATTCTGAGATAAGGAATCTACGAAAACCTACATTTGCCCGAAATGCACTATCGAAATAAATATTTGTCTAGTTACCCAAGTTATTCAACTCGCCAGAAATACCTAACGCGTGCTGACCGAGAAGCCGAGATTATAATTATTTATTAGCCATGTAAGTCAAACCCAATCTGCTTTAATATTAATACTGACCGTCAATTCATAAGCACACATCTCAGAATGCTGCTTTGAAGCAAAACTAATTGTAATTTGTACAACCAGCTTTTTAGGGTTCCGTATCCAAAGGGAAAAACGGGACCCTATCACTAAGACTTCGATGTCCGTCCGCCTGTCTGTCTGTCTGTCACCGGGCTGTATCTCATGAACCATGTTAGCTAGGCAGAATATTTAGTTTTATATTCACTTCAATTATAAATAATAAAATTAAAAACTTAAGGGGGGGCTCCCATACAGTACGGAACCCTCCGTGCGCGAGTCCGACTCGTACTTGGCCGATTATTTCAAGTTACTTAGCAACTTCAATAAAGAAGAAAAAGGTGAAAAATTGAATAACGCGCACTGCCAGCAGAAAATCGCCTAGACATAGTGTCTAGTGTTTAGCTGTGCTCTAAAAAAACAATTTCATAGTGAAACATCTTGGCGTCATCAATGCCGTACATTTGCTATTGCTCAGTCATAGTCAAGTATGTACAAGAAAGAAATTACATACAATGAAATCTTATTATTTCAGATGTGGCGATGCGTAGTATCTACCTATAGTAGTCTCTGTGGCGATGCCATAGTCACGGCAATGATATCTAGTGGGTTGGTACTGATGTAATGATGACATGGCTTAAGCGTTTATAAAACTAAGGGAAACATTATAAAACGTCCTATTTAATTACAACACAATAAATATAATCAATCGTTTGCATTTATGAACACAACAATAATAATATACCTTAGGATAAAAACTCTTCAAAAAATTAAAAATAACCTTTTTTTGCGCTCCTTGACCATGACGCTCCCGCTAAAGTTCTCATTTCGTCGCTGTTGTCTGCTATTGTCATTTTCGAACGTCATCCATGACACTATGATGTGACACTTAAACGGCGCTGCCAGGTTTAAATTTATATCGTGCCTGCCGGGAAAATTTTTAGTCATTTTTTATTTATACTCGGAGTTTTAGTTCAATTCCAGATTTGACATTAGCTACTGTCATTTTTGACATTTTTTGACAGTAGCTAATGTCAAATCTGGAATCGAATTAAAATTCCGAGTATAGTTAAATAATTACTGTTTTATTTTTTAAAACATAATTTTAGTTACTTTTGGTCATTAGGCTACCGTGTTATGTTTCTTGTTCACTATAGCCCGCAAAAAAGCTAAGCTAAGCTAAGCTGACTGATTCCGGGGTATTGTTTTTTTTTTTTTTTAATCTTTATTAAAGTGCTTTTTCGCATAGCGAAAATGTCGCACATCATAGGGTATTGTTGTACATCATCATGACAATATAACACCAAAAATTCAGCTTTTAGATAGTATAATGCATTTATTGCACTTACCTCCCGGACTACTTACTAATCGTAATTTGCTGGGTTATGTTGGCAACTATCTTCATATAACGCTATTATTTTTTTTGTAAACTTTCGCACCACTCAGTGAGAGGGCAGAGGCCAGAGGCCTACCCTCAATGTCATTGTTTCTTAGTAAAACTATTGTATTGAAATACATTGACATATTTCTTAACCTGCGTTTGCCGTTTCTACTCTAGCTTAGGTACTTGAATTACAGTTTTAAGTTTTAAGACGCCTAACGCCTCCTAAATAGATTTCTTAAATAATGGATCTGTCATGGCCCTGCTATTCAAGTATTTATTTCATAAAAGAACATTCTGCACATTTCTCAAATATCAAAATCCACTCTGGATTATAAATACAATTAGGACATTAACTAATAACAAACACGTATTTTAAGCTGGGCATGGGCTAATTTGAGGAAATTTTCCTAACTACATAGGGCAACCTTTTTGTCAGTTTAGTTTTTTAATGGCGACCGTCGACTACGGGTGACGGGTCGTCTCGAACGAAGCTGTCATTATTTATTTTACAACCCTAGGTGTAGGTGCTGTGTTTACGTAAACATGACGGGAATTTTACCCACGTACCAACGATTCGTGAATGGAGTACCCGTCCCGTCCATATCTCGGCGATCATTTCGTCTCCGTGAAAAATATTTGATCGCATCTGTACTTTTGACATTTGGGATTGTGTGGCTAGGTGCACTGTTTTACCTGCCAGAGTTCAAAAGTTCCAACAGTGTGAACGAAAGTGTGTATAATGTGTACAAGCGTATCCAAAAGGCAGGCCCTGAACTGCTCATGCCGCCGCCTCTGGCACAAAACGACGTGGGAGACTTTCCAGTGGTAGGAATCGTACGTCACGGCGAGGAAGGCGATGACCCTCACATAGTGGAGGACAGAAATCGGCTGAAGGCCAAAATTGATGAGGACATGGGTATGAAAGTGTTAGAGAGACCTCAATTTGACGTAGCACCTTCTGTGTCGTCATCTAAAGGGCCTAGTAAAGCACCTGTGGATGCTATAGAAGAACCCGCAGTTGTCCATAGTGGTAAAGAAGTATCTCCTTCAGACCAAAAAGCAGCAAGCTCTGACAAATATGAAGTTGTGGCGCTGGCCCCTGGAGCAGACCCAGACGTCAAACAAAAACTTGAAAAAGTCAAAGAGGTAAGTTCACATTCAGCAATCAATTACTATGTATTGAAATTCATTATCCATACTAAGACATTTAAATTGCTTATGGTATGTTTTGATCCCTGAAATTAATTTTTAATCTTGGTTTAAATAACAGATGAGGTTTGTAATAATATCTAAGGTTAGATTTAGCCAATAAAGATCACTGTAAAGCTGAGATAATAATGACTTGACAAGAACTTGAACAAGAACAAATTCAATTAATTCATGAAATAATACATTTACAACATATAACATGGACAATTAACTGTCTTCACTTAAAATAAATTATCATTATTCAGGGGCGTAGCTATCGCCGTATCTGCCATATCAATTATACGGGGCCCCCGGGCCGCAGGGGCCCCCGACGTGCGTAAGCAAAAATCAATAAAATTAGAAAAACTTTAGTAAAACATAAGCCGTCGTCAGCTAAAAGTTGCAAAAAAAGGAAAGGAGAGTGTATATTTAATTTTAATTGTTTGTAAACATTTTGAAAAAAGTGACAGATATATAAATAAATTAAGATTTCACACAAAAGAAATTTGTTTTTGCATAAAATTAAAAGAAATATAAAAAAAAAATATTTCTTTTAATTTTATGCAAAAACAAATTTCTTTTGTGTGAAATCTTTATCTTCATAAGGGCCCCCAAACAAATGTTTATACGGGGCCCCACCAAGGCACGCTACGCCACTGAAATGAAGATATTATTTTCTACAAAAAATTATGAATCTTAATCAATACTGAAAGTATTGCTATTTCATCAACCTTAAGGCAATCGTGAGGCGCCAACTTGACCATACAAAAGCTGTTATCTACCCCACATCTAAATATTATCTGATTTGAGTGATTTTTTTCATGTATTCAGCACTTCGCACTTTTACAGTTTTTTAAATGACAAAGGTAAAAGCCTCTAAAAATTCATATATTATGCAAAAACTGCTGAAAACTATACATTAACTAAATTTTCTACTAAAAGTAAGACATATGAGTGTGCAATATTCTTACTTAAGTGATTGACACCAAAAACACAATATTTTGTTACAATTTAACGGGTGAAAAGAGTTTTCTCCTGGAATGTAAATTTTACCAGAATTGTACCAAAAATTTTCTCATGTACTACAGAAAATGCGAAAACACTGGGCGATTCACAATCTTCCTAAAAGGATTTTTTGCTGATAACTTTTAATCTTATCCATATTTTATAATTCACCATTTGCATTTGGTGACACTTTTGTAATTTTAACAATTATCTTTTGTTTTAATTCCAACCCTTAAGCCATGTTAAGCTATAGCAACATTGGTTTCATTGTTATTTTAATCAGAAAACCTACCTAGTAATCCCAGGCTATAACTCTTGCCAATAAATTCTGTTTACACATTGAATAAGGTTCATTCATTTCCATGCTCAGATACTTACCTAACTTGAACTGTGCTCAGTGACAGATACATATTTGCTGCCAGTAGGACATTGGAAATATATTTTGATACCCCAACCAATCTACACAAACTGTAAAAAAAATTCAAAGACCCAAGATTCTAAGCGATGATACATACCCATGTTGAAGTGTTTCTAATGTGCTAAATAACATCTATGGTGAATTTTCAATTTCAGAACTAGGTGAAAAAAATTGATGATGTTCTTTGAAGTACAAATACAAATATTTTATTGATAACACCATAGTGAGTCAAGCCAACACCATGTCAAAAATAATAATATAACGATAACTGCAAGTATAAAGTGGCATCGTAAACCTTTTAAATAGAAGAACAATTTTGATTTAATTTTTTGTTTTAAGAGTTTTGATAGAAAGTTTTCTTAGCTATGATTCTAGAAAATCTTTATTTTTAAGAAACTTAGAAATTATTTATGTATTTCTAATTCTTGGACTTCGTTAAACTTTCTGTTTTGGAGTTTGCCTTAGTTTTCATCTTTATTTTTTCATCCCCTTTTCCGTTTTGTTTTTAGTTTATGTCATCACTACTATGTAGCACTGCTTAAACCCACCTTCTATATCATTTGAATATTCAGCATTTCTTTAGATTTATCACGGCTATACCTTGTATCTTGCTTGATTCTTGATTGATCACGGCGCATTCGGCGGTTTACGCTGCCAATGATCGCAACTGGTCATGATGACATGACCACAGACTCGATCTTCTTGTGTTCTTGGTGGTTGTTGCCTAGTCTAACAAAAAGTATAAATCTGATACTGCATGCATCCATATAACACAGAGGTACAACCTATCAAGGTCGGTAGATAATAGCGCGAACTAGCGTGATCACCCCGCCATGCGCCAGCTACCCAGTAATTGGCCCAACCAGTAAGTATGCTAATCAAATGCCACAGACCGTGACCATTATGCTATTATAGAATGTTATGTGCATTTTCTAGTTTTGTTTGATTTCGTAATTCAGTTGATTTTTTGTATTACATAATTTTGTAACATTATTTGTGTGTATCAGATGTTACTAACAAAGTTTTTGTGCAATAAAGTAGGCTATACTATATCCTGTTTCTGTCTCAGTGTGCATTATGTATGTATTGTATTTATTATTTAAGTCCGAGATTTATTTACTGAGATTATAAAGTGCCAATGATTGTTTTATTTAGGCCAAGAATTACAGTCGATCAAGGTCAGTATTCTGTCAATTATCATCAAGTGTTATCAACATCATTATCGTGGCTTTTTAAAGACACTCTGCCGTGACCAATCTTTGACTTTTCGCTCCCAGTCACTACAAGCATTAAATACTTACTTAAAATACTTGTCTATTTTTTTTTTTTTCAATAAAATAAATAAAGAAAAGTAATATTTTCGAGCGCGTACGCCTATAAAGATAAAAATAACCATCCACTATCATAAGCTGAAAGATCCGAACGAACTCGTAGTCATGAATCTTTATATGAAATCGTATGCAATATCGCACACCAGCTAGCTAAGCATGCGACCACGAAAACCCACGAAACGTTGTGTGAAAAAGTGACAGATATATACTTCGCCATCACTTCTGTCTTGTTCTGGCAAATATTTCGTGGTGCGCATCCTAGCCCGGCTGACCACACAGCAAGACCCGCATGTCTGTCAAATGCTGTAGGTACCTAGGCGAATGACGTTTCTGGCGCGGTTCCGCCCCTTCGGCTCTTTCTGGTGTGCGTTAAAATAATCCGAGTCAATAGCTATAAAAAGCTCAATCTATTAAATTAAATAAATACTAAGTATATGATCTAAAAATCTCGATAGTGAAATTCAGCAAAATACGAGTATATTTAATATGGAAGTCAAGTACTCGTAGTAGATATTTTAGTAATATTTTTACATTAGTGAGCAATTTAGTTTCCGTTAGCCGTTCAAGTGGTGCACCACTACCGAAAACATCAATGTAGAATTGTAGACCAGACAACGAAGCACTTGACGGGACCCTTCGTGCCCCAATTCCTCCTTTGATGAAGACGTCGGACGGGTAAGACGAGGTCGCATAATAAAGCAGTTCAATACTAAACTAATGATACACAGCAAGCTAATAATAGAGGTAATGAGTCATATGTTTTATAAAATATCTCGATAAAACAACGGGCAAAGCGCGAAAGTGTTTTCCGCACAGAAATAAAATAAAAATACCGTTTCTGAGTGGCAAATTGGCAATGAACCTACTGATACCGAAGTTTCCCCAAAGGTTCATATTTTTAACCATCTGTTATTGGGATTATAAAACTACAGTTTTTAAAGAAAACACTCAAACATTTCAAGGTACGTACGTCTCCTTCCAAAACGTCGCGAAAAAGGTGTAAGGTGTCAGAGCCATCGATGTTCGGGCTGCTTCCATAAAGGGGCTTCTGTTCTGTTTGGTTGTTCTCGATATTTTAGAATTTTACTGATACCACAGCCCGGACACTCCGCGATTTTTCATACAAAATCTGCTGTCTTACGCACACCTACACGGTACTTACTCACAGACAACACACTTACGCACGGTCGCTACACGCGCATTTGTGTGCGGAACGTCTATGGCTGTCAGCGATCACCACAACGTGACGACATGCCGCGTGAGTGAGACAGTTGCGTACTTAATTTGCAAAAATGAATATTAATCTAGTGCTTAAAAAAGTATAACAATTACTTAATTTGGAAGCATTTTAACAAAAAGGAACCGATCTACTTCTTTTGTAAGATAATATCAAGAGGAAGTTACCAAATAATGTAAAATAAGTTCCTATTATTTATCCTTAGGGAAACATAAAAATTTCTTGTTTTGTTACGTATCATTGATATTCAACCATACACAGTACAATGTTCCCTATTGTCACAGTCTAGGTAGTTTTTATTAGAAAATCCACCGGCCAGTGCAGCCCGCGCGCAGAGTACACGATGCGGTACGTAGCGCGGGGTGGAAGTGAGGAAGACTCAAACGGGTGGGGGGTAACGAGTGGCCGTTCTATACGTAGTATTATTATATATTCTTTGCTGATACCTAGCTACGACTACCTTTCAAAAGCCCCCCAAAAAGTCTCACGAAACGTAACAGCATGTCGCAGACCTTAGTTCAAGAGGTGTCATCTTCCTAAAATGCAAATGCCAGTACTCTAGCTTTCCACAAACTTTCCTTCCGGGTATTTACCGATACTAATTTCGTGGTGGTCGTTGACCGCAACTTTATGGTGACAAGCATGCGTGCCGAGAGAGATTGCTCACTTGTACAATTATGCATGGTTTATGCATTGAGGTTTTATGCACAGCTGGTTAACCTCAGCCGGTCAGTAGGTGGTTCAAAAATATGCTAGTTGACGGAGTATGCTCAATTTTGAATGTAAATTATAGAAGTAGTATAAATAAAAGTAATCGTCATCTCGGAGTATGCTGACTTTTGGACGCAATTTATAAACATGGTAAAAATGAAATAAAAGTGAATTTTATGTTTATGGTAGAGAGTGACTCTCTTATTCATTTTTACTGTTTATTTTTCGAGCTATGTATATGTTTGTATTTTCGTCACCGCGCGCCGTCTATCAAGAGAATCAAGTAAAATGTCATTTATTTCACTAACAGTTAATTTGAGTTACTAAACTCGAGCTGCAAATAATACCTAATATTCTAATATCTAAAATAATTGGAAAAGTGCGAGTTGGACTCGCTCACGAAGGGTTCCGTACCCTATGGGAACTCCCTAGGCCCCATTTCAAGCGTCTACCTGTTGCCGTTATTAATATGGAGCAAAAAAACGGCAAAAATATTACTTGTATAGGACCCCCCCTTAAATATATTTTATTCTGTTTTTAGTATTTAATTTTGTATTTGTTTATTCATTAGAACGGCATACGCTAATAACATTAATTACAAAGTGATCTTACTTAACTAGTTTCCACAACAATTGAGATTAAATTCATTTAACAAATAATGGATTCAAATAAAAATTATAGTATTTGTTGTTATGGCGGCAATAGAAATACATCATCTGTGAAAATTCCAGCTGTCTAGCTATCACGGTTCATGAGATACAGCCTGGTGACAGACAGACAGACGGACGGACAGGGGGTCTTAGTAATAGAGTCCC
Organism: Hypomecis atomaria; assembly: GCA_964007245.1. Lineage (NCBI taxonomy): Eukaryota > Metazoa > Arthropoda > Insecta > Lepidoptera > Geometridae > Hypomecis > Hypomecis atomaria. Next base: position 7,440,972 of record OZ023288.1, read on the forward strand.
GTTTTTACCCTTTGGGTACGGAACCCTAAAAACAGAGTGGTATAAATTATACCCTGTACCTACTTACTGGTCTGTACGACGGCGGCGGCGCCGCATTAATTGCACTATTGGCTCCTCGTGATACCTACCTCGATGTATTTGAGAATTCTTTTTACATTTAGTTACTGGATTATTTTCAAATCACCATGAGCCCGCCGAGTAAATTAGGTGCACAATTCTGATGTTTTGTTCACTTCGTCATCACTTTTTACTGGGTAAATTATTTTTAACTCATAGCAAAGAGTTGTTACGTCTGGTCGCGTCGCGAGCTCCTGCACTTTTCTTTTCACAATCTATTTGTCACGTTTAGCGAAAAATAAAAATCGTGGTTTAACCGTAAAAATCATATTTATCGCAAATGTGTCACGAACGAAACATTAAAATGGTTGTTATCTCCATTGCGATATACGAGTATTCCTTGTATCTGCTCTTAGTATAAGATTATTCGTAAACGGAAACTACGGTAGTTTCGTGTATACCCATACATTTTTGTAAAGAGTTCCTGGCGGAAACGAGTATCAACTTACAAAAATGTATGGAGCCAAATGAAAATTATTGTAGTTTTCGTTTACTACACAAACAAACTCATACTAATGCCTCAAGTTTGTTGCCAATTATGAAGGCGCCATCCTAAATGTAATAGCAGTTTCAAATATTGCTGTTTTTCACTAAATGCATTGTTGGCAATGAAAGAGAGAAAATATATTAAATTGCTATTAAATTTAGGATAGCGCTTTCATAATTGGCCACTCTGTGTACGAAAACAGCCATTGACAATGTTTGTGGCCTAACGGCAGGTTGGTCGGGCGATGACAAGAAAACATTAAACTAGTCAGATTTGAGAAAACAAGATCTTATATTCACATAGCAGTAGTAGGTGGAAAGCAGTTCACTAAAAATGTCTTTGAACAGTAGCAGTACTTACCTAGGTAGACGTTTCACAGTCGAAACAATTCTGACTCATGTAATTTTTCCTCGATTTTCTAAAAGTGACTCGCATCGCATTGTACAATGTCTCTACGGCATTCATCTTCAAGATTTTACAGTAATATCTTTGGATTGTTCTGTTTCAAACATTCCTATCACGTGTTCACATTTTCTAGCTTTATTTAATGCAAAGCCTCCAATTTACACGTGTCATTCACCTCCGAGTCAGGCTAGGTTCAATGCTACCGAAACATGTCGTCAAGTTAGTCAGTAAACAGAATGCTGAGCTGATGCACGAAGCTAGGGCAATGTCACATTGCTTTGCTTCAAATTTTACTCAGGTCCTTGATATGGCTCTCTGCTAACCGCTAATCTAAACGATTTTTATAAGTTTCCAAGTACAAACCTTATGACGTGATGTTAATATCTAGAGTGTAATATTTATAAAGCGACATTAATTCTAATGATAGTACCTACTGATGACACAAATTAATATAACGAGTACTAAATTAAATTTGTTCTTGGAGATCTTGGGATTCAAGCATTACTTGCAATAAAATGGCGCAGTTCTTAATAAATGCGCTAGAATTTTGTAATATAAATTGTATTAAAGAATTTTAATTATGCCATCGGAACTTTCGCAATGCTTAGCACGCATATCTCGGTACGTTACGAGAACGGTTAAGCCATGATTAACCCTGCTGTCCAAAGGCGAGCTAGTAAACTTTGCATATCATCGAAAACATGAATAACTTTTAGACGTGCAAGCAGCCGTTCCCACGATGTTTTAATTTGCTATTTGTAGATAGGGACAATGTACTTTAAAAAAACAAAACTGTTCTATGTTTGCCATGAACTCCGGGTTGAAAATCGATTCTTCAAAAAGTAGATAATAACTAGTATTGGAACAAAGCTTGGTACTCGAGCGCTAGTTCCCGGTAGAGCCTAGTAACACTTTCGTCTTGAAGCGAAATTGAGGTGATCATTGAGACTCTATATTCGGCTGGAATATCTTGTCACTACCTGCCTTGATATTCTCACCACTTGATACATTACTTCAAACTTAAAAGCAAACTTTCCACATTTTTACTGGAATATCTTTTAGAAGGAGGTATAAATCAGTTTGGAATGCCTCTAAAACATTTTTTCCAATTTCTTCGCAGCACTTACCCAGTGTAACCTTTTAAGGCGGCCACCCCCTCTCCTCAAACGAAATGCCTAATTCTCGAAAACAGACAGATAATGAAGCAGCCGTCCGCTCTTTGTAGAATTCCAGCCTTTGTCAACAAGGTATGTTTTATGCAAAAACCTCTTGTTATTCCAGTTGGACAAATATCCAATCAGTCTCGTAGTATTCGGGGCGCAATGGCTCCGTAAATATTTGATCGGCGACGGCCTCGCGACAAACAGCACCTCATTTTCTTTACGCGCAGCTGTAAGTTTGAATAAGGCACCATTTTGTTCAGGACAATACGTTTTAATATGAACTAAAAGGCAGATGCGGGTTTTACTTCCTGGTCCTTTCCTATTCCTTCGCGATGTAGGTACCTATGTTCTGTAATACAGGGTTCAATCACCTTTATCCTCTTAACTAATTTTATTTATTTACTTACGCCAGAAAAAGTGGCTCTATAAGACATGTCTGTAATATAATCCTGGAAAACGGATCCGGGGATGGCAGCCAAAATAAAAATAATATCAAAAGCTATTCCATAATTATATGAAGCATTCTTTATTTTTGTATGATGCAAAACGTGACTTTTTGCTTCATTGAATCTCGAATAAAAAAACCACTGATAATAATAACACATCAGTCACCGAAAGCACTGATCATACTCGTAATATGTATAACACATCAGTCAGATTCAAATAAGTAGGTTTTAATTTATTTGTACGTCATTAAAAACTTATATGATTTAGGAAAAGTTAAATTATAAGTAAGTAAGTTCGTATAGGCCGGGTGGCTAGCCCTGGTGTTAGAGTTTTAGGCCACTTGAAGTCCTCTGACATGGCTAAACGGTTAAAACAACCAGTTAAATTATAAAAAGCATGAACATTTTCATGAAATTTTAATCTTGACGACTATGAAATTTGAAGTATTTCTTTAACAATGAACAAAAGAAAATATGATTAAACTTTTGCCAGGAATTCTAAGAATACTTACGTTTTTCTTAAATCTCTGAAGGCACGTTCGCGCACCATTGTACGAGTTATTTGAATGTTCTTTTGATTGCATGCTTCGTGGAAGGTAACACTTGCAAAAAATAACAAAGCAAGTGCATCGAGGACAGGATGCAAAAGAAAATACAAAGTTCGAATTTGAAAATACGGTCTTTTATGTTATTTTACTGCTATTAATAAAGAATCACTTTGAATGAGGAAGTATATTTTATGCAATTACTGATTGACAACAAATAAATTGAATTATGTACATTACTCTACTGAACGACAAAGAAATTAAATATAACATTTCTGTCGTTTGTTGACTGTTAATAACTATGATCGTGCAATAATCAATTAGTAACTATAGTCGTCACAAAATTAAAGTCCCGTTTTGACTGTTCGCGCCCATAAAGTTCTCTATTTTTTACTGATCGAAATGTTCTGATGGTTATTACATTTTTCATTGACGAGTACCGCCCACTCGGCTAAGTGCTGTGCATAACGATTTTTAATATTGTCCACAGACTATTAATAATCGACAAAGTAGACCAAATTACAACTAATAAGACGTTCCAACTTGTGACTTTGACGTTTGACGACAGACAATGCGATTTTTTGACTGATGACATTGCTGAATGAAGCTTGTGCCAAAATTAATAAAGAAGACTGGGCAAAAGTGGTAGAAAAAACTCGAAAAATAATAAATGAAGACTATGACAAAGACGTCAATGTCGACACCATAATTGAAAATGAAATAATTATAAATACGGGTGACGATAGCTCAACTGACATTTTTGGATCATCATCTGAAGAAAATTATTGACTGCATATTCACTTTCTCTCATTTTTTTTTTGATTGAGTGAATGTTATTTTAACCAAAATATATAATGAAAGAAAATTGACTTTTACCATACATATTCAAATCGATCAAATACTCAAGCAAACTTGAATCGATTTATCGTGAGTATCGAGTGCGGAGTCGTATGGCTACATCACTAGTTACGTCGCGAAGACAAATGTCAAAACGGGCCTATTATTTTGTGATAGGTATACCTAGTTTTATATGAATTTGATGTAGGAATAAGTAAGTAGTAAGTTAATTTCCGGATCATAACCCGATTGCGTTTATAGGAACCAGTTAAGCCGAGTTCCGTTTATAAAAATAGGTACTCATTACATAGGTACTTGTTTCAATTTAATGATTACAACATTTATTTTAAAAAGGCGTTTATTTTATCAGTCTGGGGTTATAAAAAATCTACAATTAGGTCCTACTTCAATTCAAACTCTTATTTTGCTAAACGCGGATTTCATGTGTTATTAATAAAATCAGTGCTTTCGATATTCAATAGATTAGATTCTACGAGGAACGTGCTTACATCCTCAAATATTAAGTTACTGTTCTTCTCGGTTAATCATATAAATTACATTAAATTGTTACATTCGCTGGTAGAGACTAGTTACGACCTTGCAATCGGCAGCTGAAGAAACACTAGTCATGTTACTTCACTGTAATGTCTGTGCTGATACGCATTTACAATAATATTATTATTTTTCACAAAAACTCGCAATACCGACTTCCACCGTGTACAGAATTCGAGTAGTTTGCACGAATCGATGTGAAATCCATGTAAGTACATTATTTTTAATTTATCAAAAACAGATCAGCCGATTTCAATAAAATTTAAATGGGTCCTCGGGAGTATCCAATATCCAACTAAAAATATTTTTTTAATCGGTTCATAATTGGCAAAAATATCGATGAAAAAAAATTTTTACAAAAATACATACAAACTAACATAGTACCTCCTCCTTTTTGGAAGTCGTTAAAAATATGTACCATACCTTTTCACCTACCTATAAACCCACTTTCTCAAGTTATGTGATTTAATTCTTGGCTTTATGCCATCCCGCACATATGAAGTGAGTAATTATGTACCTATTAATGGTTTTGAGTGTGTGATAAAGCAAATTTAATAGCATATAAAAAACCTATGGCTAAATTCAGTATCGCGAACCATGTGTCGCGGTAAAAGCAGCGTAACGACATACAAAAAAATCTTAGAATCAAAGCACAGTTTAAGCCGGGGTTACATGACGAAATTAGTGACACGCACGATAAATCTAATTTCATGAAACTTGTTGCAGGACTACTCAATTTTAAATATAATGTCATGAAACCTTCAGTATCACAGCAACCATTGCACTATCTGCATCGAAGCTTGTTTTTGCAAAGCATGACGTTGTTAAACAAATGATTAACTACAAAATAAAGAAAAAACTTTCTCGAAAGAAAAGATGATTGTGGATTCGTTGGAGAGTAGATATCGAAATAACATCTTGTTGCAACTCAGCTAATCTCTGAACTTCGATTTTTGTATTGAGGGTACTTTGGATCCCAACGACACTCGTTTCGCTGATATTAATCTAAGAATTGTATATTTTCATCGGCTGTCTAAACGCTGATTTCGCAGAAACCGCACGTCCGCTCGGCGCAAGCGCTGTCGCGACATTGATTTCGTCTCGTTTACGCGTTTGAAATTAGCAAAAAATGCGCAGGACATAAAACTCAATCAGTGTTATGAAACTAATGCATGCATTGTAAAATTTAATGTTTACACGTGAAATTATTGAGGAAACTATTGTTGTGAAATTAATTTTATGTCACTAATTTCACAATGTAACTCCGGCTTTAGGCTAAAGTAGAGCAAGAATTTCTGCAGTTTATTTTTGCACTGCCAAAGAAACTACAGATGTGTGATATTCAGCTTTCCACAATTGTTTCCACGTTTGTTTCATAAGACATTTTTACTCTACATTTTTTATAACGTTCAGTTATTTTATTATGACTCATCATTAAACATATTCGCTGCATTTTCTCCCATGTCACTAACAGCGGTTGTCTCATACGTGAGGATTCGCAGTTTGAATTATAAAGACGTGACTCATCAATGCCGTATAATATCTACAATTCTACATGTTAGCAAGAGTGTGAACTTGGTCTAATAAAGCAGTTCCGCGGACATTCCGCGTAGAGGCCACGAGGGCAGCGTCGACAGACCCAGTTCATATTGTCAAGTATGCTGCTCGCTGGTGAGGTAACGGTACCGAATCCGATCGCGTCTCAGCCTGACCTGCCGACACACATTCGAACGAAAACGGTATCGTCGCCGCTGCGATCACGTAAATATCGTCACTTTCTCGAAATGGCCTTTTTTAGCTTTGAATATGCGTTCATTTGTAAGTACTGTACTCCATTTGTACGATGCGATAAAAGTGCGGTTTTGGCTTTTTTAAACGTGTCATAATACTTCCCTCGTTCTCTTTTACATATGTGTTTGCTATCGCTTTACGGTTTTCCCGCCCTAGAGTCGATGCGATAGATATGTTTTAGGGTAAGAGATGTTTGTTTGTGTGTGCGTTTGTGCAAAGTAATGTTCCCACCTATCTTCTAAACTAATGATCCGATTTTGATGCGGTTTTCAATAACGGGTTTGTGTTTGATGAGTTCATGTTCTTAGACAGGTGTCATGGCTGTAACTCACTAGGGGGCGCCACAATATTAGTGCAAAACAATGTTGCAATATAATCAAAACGAAATGTCCGATTACTTTTATTCTTTTTCAATGAGATTTTTACCGTCGTGGGTTTTTTTCAAAATTCTTACTTAATTTTGTTTTTATCACTTGTTGTTCTAAATCACTCAAATTTTGAAATTCACTTTTTGAAATGGATATAGTAATTTCTCTAGACCCAGAGATTCATATTCATGATCACTATTCTTGCTAATTTGTTTTTCTTTGCGCATCATATACACAAATTATAATAGTATGTAACTACATATTTACACATATTATACCGCGGTACCGGTTTCTTGTATTTCTATGAAAAATACATTCCGTAGCATTCCGCAGCGCCCCCGTCACGGTAATGATATCATTACCGTGCCCCCGTCTACGTGTGGCAGGACGACACAAGTCGGGTGCTGCGTGCTACGGAATTGTATCTTTAGACTTCTGAATCGATTTAACCCAATATCGATGTTGTCTTCGTATCTCGAAGTTTGTCAATGAAGCAATCTGTTCAACTTGTTCGTAGGATTGTAAGCACGGCGACAGTTTAACAATATTAGCAAACAATGTCAATCACAGCTGTTTGGCGTGCTGTTAATTTGTATGATGAATTTTGAAATACGAGTACATTTCTGTTTAGAAATAAAGTGAACGTAAAACATGATACATTGCACATTTTGTACATTTGAAATTTCGACTTATTGTTCTTGTCAAATGTTTCTTCAATTTTATCGCAAACCGTTTTACTAAACCGTAAACCTTATGCACATGTATTTAAAAGGTCTTCTTATAATAAATTCATTTAACTTAACAGTTTTGTAAAAGGTAAGTAGATGTCAGCCGATGTCCTAAATAAAATTTATTAATATTCACATCTTTTATCAAAAATGTAATTAGATAAGGTAACTACATAGTTCCCATCATTCTTTACTTTAAAAAAATGTGCCAAGTGCAAGTCGGACTCGCGCACGAAGGATTCCGTACCGTGTTGGAGCCCCCTGAGCTCCATTCCTCTTGCCATTCTTAATAGCGAGCAGTAAAAACTCCTTAAAATCACGTTTGCTGTAATATTTTATTCAGTTTTTAGCATTTGTTGTTATAGCGGCAACAGAAATAAGTACATCATCTGTGAAAATTTCTTCTGTCTAGCTATCACGGTTCATGAGATACAGCCTGGTGATAGACAGACGAACATCGGAGTCTTAGTAATATGGCCCCATTTATACCCGTTGGGTACATAACCCTAAAAAATATAATCTTCTGAACGAGGACAAACGCTTTGCTAAAATTTGCCACTGAGTTGCCCCCTTTAAAACATTGTCCCGAAAATAAAGTTTTACTGTTATTTTTATTTCTAGAAATAAATCGAATTTCCGTGACGCAATATTAGCTTCGGTTATCATTTAGAAAATTGGTATTCAAAGCACGCACACTAGAAAGCTAGAACTGTTTTTCTTTAAGTAGGTACTTTGCAGAGAGAGTCCCATTGTATCGTAACAGTTCACGCCTCGTTAAACTACCATTATTACTAAACTAACCTACTGCACATGCCAAGTACTAAACACCCACTTTCAATTGATATACTTAGCTAATACATTATTAATTTACAAACAGTTACGTTTCACTGTATTAAAAAACTTTTTAAATGCGCTATCTTATTAGTAATAAGTTCTAAAAAATATAGAGTTTTGCAATAAAGTTACACGAGAGGTGTAATTTTTAGTACAAACGTTTTTTTTCTCCTACTACTCTCAGTAATGTCAGTCACGCACTTTTAGTACTACTACTTTCTACTATAGTATAGGTGAAAACATTACTAAAAGTTAACAGAGTTCAAATCCTATGTCCAACAGAGGCTTATCAGACTGATAATGTTTATGAAATTAAAAAGGAATAATTCTTGGCTCCAGCTCTAGTCTAGAGCAATATAAAGACAGCTATGATAACGAAGTCTGCTCGATCTATTAAGGCAATCGTGTGGCGCCAACTTGACTTTACAAAAACAATAAGCTGTTATCTACCTCTAAATATTATCCGATTGTGTTTATTTCATGTAATCAGCACTTCAATCGCTAGAATTATGTCATAGTTTTTACAGTTTTTAATATGACCTTAAAATTATAAGCCTTTAAAAAGTCATATTTTTACGGAAAAAATTGGCTGAAAAGCTTAAGTACGTAAACTAAAAACTTATCTGAAAAAAAGTAAGACGTACTCGTACGAGCGTGCAATAATTCTTACTCAAGCGTTTCAATTTAAGGGGTGAAAAGAGTTTTCTCTCGGAACGTAAATTTTATCAAAAATGTATCAACAATTCTCACGATATTCTACACTAAAGAAAACGTGAAAACAGTGGTCGATGATTCCACATTTACCCGTTTAAATTTAAATAATTGCGTAGCAAATCCGATGTGATGCGGGCGTTGGTTCACCGCCGAACCTTTGAGCCTTCGCGAAGTGATGCCCTCAGCGGCCAAAGTTGCTGACAACTTGTAACTCAAACAAAACGGCGGCACGCCTGTCGACGACAAACTTGGCTTTTCTGAGAGCAAATCTACCAATTAGTCTGTCCTTATCGACGCAATGTCTAAATGTTGTAAATACCTGTCATCACCACGATAGACGAATTCGTACTCTCATAAATATTTTCTCTCGTCGTACAATGACTCATCTGCCATGCTCATGAACAAAAATGATTTCAGTATGCGTCAGAGACTTAATAAAATAATATACTAAAAGCTCTAAAAGAAACCTAAATCAGTTCACGTTACGGAGATATCGCAGAACGTACAAACTAGTCAGAAAAATATATCGGAATTGAATACAGCTTCTTCAATTTTGAAATTAATTTTAATTTTCTGAGTAGCTTAAAGGTAGATATATATTTTATACTACACCTGCTCGGAAAGTACCTTGATACTTTATCAAATTTACGGTAGAAAGTACGTCATTGCATATCGAACAAATATGCGGGGAGAAAACGCATCTGAGCAGGAGAGAAAAGTGTATGAAAATCCATTTCTTACGTGGTTTTTCTTTTTTAATTTTGGGTAAGACTATGCGCTGGTAACCTAAATATCAAAAGCCAAAAAGTTTTTACAGTGAGTTTTTATCTCCAAGTTCGCAAAATGACACTGGCCACTAGCTGTGTGTTGGATGGTGTCAAACAATTTGAAAAAAGAACATGTGAAAATTGCAGACGCCATTGGCGCCATTTTCAAGTGTTACATTAAGCTTCACTAACTGCAACAATTTCAATATAAATTTCAATTAGTAAAGATTTAGTTTTTTATTTTCCTCGTAGGTGTAGTATAAAGCACTATGTATCACTCGAGAGAAAGTGCGATTCCCCATATCGGGTGTTTTAACGACAACTTCAAACGACACCCTCGACGGTAATCGGTCACTTTCTCCTCTCGGTGAACAATGTACTATTATTTTCTGTTATTGTTGTTATTTATATTTAACAAACTTTACTCTCTAAGCCTTGTATATATGTAAATAAATTATGTACATTTTGTAATCACTTGAAGAAAATTTAGATGCCTCAAACGTAAATAAATGAAGTTTCATGTTCCCAAGGTCCCGCAAAGGAGGCTGAATGGCTCAACACGACAGTGTGACCGGTCCCATTAGTTCCAGCTAATCATACAATGACACCGCCGCCGTCCTAATGCGTGCAGTAATTAGCAACGCAACCGCCGGAACTCTTTCATTGCCCTTAATAATGGTCGCCAAACAGTGTCGTCACGTCATCCTCCGTTCTGATGACACCCACTGTCTCATAAAGAACGTGCTAGAGAAAGATCTTGCAAAGTGGGGCAAGACAGTGTACAGTAGCTCAAAAAATACATTAAAATATGGTAAATAAATGCGCAGAGTAAAACAACCGCATTTAATGCTTAATTTGAGTGGAAGTTCATATTTTTAGGGTTCCGTACCTCAAAAGGAAAAAACGGAACCCTTATAGGATCACTTTGTTGTCCGTCTGTCCGTCCGTCCTTTTTCTCAGGAACGCGTGGAGGTATGAAGCTGAAATTTATATCAATTACTCAGGTCTACTGTCCCTTGAAGCTGTGAAAAAATCAAACTTCTAAGCCAACGCAATCAAAAGATACAGCCGTTTATGCCGCAAATTTTCGACACTTGCAAGGGAATCAAAACCTACAGGGTGCTTCCCGTGAACTCAGAATCTTGAAATTTGGTACGAAGCAACGTCTTATAGCATAGATAAAGGAAAAATTACGAAAACCATAAATTTTTAGTTACATCACATAATATATTTTTTTTTTTAATAATTTTAACCTTACTACCCATTTCCTCATAAACGCGTAGAGGTATTAAATTGAAATTCATACCAAATACTCAGGTCTATAATACCTTTAAGCTGTAACAAAATCAAACTTCTATGTCAACGCAATCAAAAGAAACAGCAATTTAAGCTGCATATTTTGAAACTCGCAAGTACTCGCAAGGGAATCAAAACCTAAAGGGTACTTCCAGTCGACCTAGAATCTTGAAATTTGGCATGAAGCAACGTTTTATAGCACACATAAAGGAAAAATTCCGAAAACCTTAAATTTTTAGTTACATTACAAAATATATATTTTTTAATAAATATAAACTTATTACTTTTTTCCTCATGAACGCGTAGAGCTATCAAGTTGAAATACTTACTTAGTACTTAGTTACTTAAACGATAAAGAGATCTTTGTCTTAAATTTATGCTCCTCCATCTTTCCCCATTGTAATGTTATGAATTTCATTTTGCAATAAGATTACCATAGTTATGACTCGATTGTCGTAATGAACGAACTTTGTAAACCTTGCAGGTTTGTACGGAACCCTCGGTGCGCGAGTCCGACTCGCACTTGGCCGGTTTTTTTAATTTAATTTTTGTTCAAGGCCGCCATCACGCCACGCCGCCATATTTTATAAGCAATGTCAAAAAAATAATATGATCCTAAAATAAATTATTCCTTTAAATGAAGATTGTTATGAAAGAAAATAATAGGGAATTTATTTTCCGAAACAAATGAAGCAATTAATTGTATACTGTAAAAGGTAATGGCCTAATCTCGATATATGTTTGCATTATCTCTTTTCATCATCACTGTTTCAGCTATACAGATCATCGTTGCTCTCAGGACTAGGGCTTGCCCTAGAACGTCTGCCATTGAACTTAGGGAAACTTACATATTATTCTTACGTATGGATCTACGATTGAAGCTGCTTACGTCCAGTATATTTCTCCGGATTTAGATATTCAAATACTTTGCCTTTAATTAATAACAAATTAATGTGGTGGGGCTCACCAGAATCAGCGTTGAGTGTTGGGTCCTCCCAGCACTCAACATTTATAGCTGAGGTGAGTCCCTTTCGACATTTTTGTTTTTCCGTTATTTTATAAGGTCTCTGTACTTATTATGTATCTGTCGAATAAAGATATTTCATTTCGTTAGATTCTCCAACCCTTTAACTCAAAAATATCACATGACACCGTAAGTAACAATGTCGATATCGAAAGCTATTGAATATAGAAATAGTTTCTTTAAATTCATATGTGTAAACAATGGAAAATTTATTCGTAACTAACAGTTGTGTTTATTTTATGCTGTAAATTCAATACTTTGAGTCAAATCCGTTGGTGTTCGGCTTTCTTGAAACAGTTTTTATTTTATCAAAAACATTTAATACATACCAATGTCTGGAAGCTTTACGGTTATAGCCTAGTAGCTGTAATGATAGAAATGTCGCTCTGTCACTGTTTAAATACCGGAAACTTCATTATCTTTCTTCCAAACAGCCTCTCGGGTCCGTCCTACGTCTCGTAAAAATGTTAATTTGATGGCCAACATTGCTTCACTGTTAGGTACAAACATTGCTTTATTAAGCGACACGTCATTGGCATTATTAACTCCTAAAATAGACAGGGTATGGTATGTCGCCAACGCTTAATAACATGAGATTATCTTAAGCTAAGATGTGGGATACAATTTACTGGAGAGGAGAATTATTTATCTTGTGTTTTGCGTCTTGTACATCAAAATAGCCATAATAAAATGGCTTTATTTTGTTCAAATCGCTTAAACATATTTTGTTTAGTGAAGAAACAGGAAACACTTTATTTTCTGCAAATCATTTAAAAATGTTTTGCTTTGTAAAGAAACAGGAAATTAATATTACATTACTTTGTATATGTACAGTACCACACGCCTCGTTATCAAAATCTACTAGCGCTAATGCGCGCAAATTATGTTATTTCTCTGAAGTGGATACGAATTATTCTAGCTCTGTTTAAAATAACTACTACACAAACTGACTCAAAAGTATCATCATTATCACAATGTTCGTCGATAGTGAATTAGTGAAGACACTTGCAGTTAAATTATTATAAAAAAATATAACTATTTAAATACAAGGTTTTGTGCTCCTGCATATTGTGTAGCAGTAGAGTGCTAGCCAAGACAAGTAAAACAAGCCAAAACACAACGTGTCTATCTTGTTTAATACAGGAGTTCCTATGGCCACCTTCCGAATCTATCATCAGATCAGCTCCATGGTATTTATTATATTATTGTATATATGCGTGCAACATTTCGGCTCAATCGGAAACCGGGAAGTTGGTCAAATTTAACTCGCAAGATTCCACCCGAACTTGCATACATAGGTACATCCATTGCCAGTTAAATAAAAGCTTGTAATAATTTCTTTACTGGTTCTATGTTCATCCGTGGTAATAATGAATGTCTTCCGCTGCTGACCGCATCTCCGGGCCCTTTGTCCGCGGTCGATCTCTCGACGTGTCAATGAACCAGACACTTGAGACACCTCGCTGGAATCTCTGATCCTTGACAATTTCATAGATTGATATTTTTTTAATGGACATCGTCGACAACATGAACAGCGAGGGTGCGGAGCTCTACCTGAGTTGTTTTTTCTAAAATATCGTGTGGATGTCTTCAAATTACGCTTTGAAATTGCTTACTGAGTTCCCGAAGACGTAGGAGTTAATTTTTAACCACATCCTTGACTATGTGGAACGTTTTGCCTGGGTCTATCTTCCCGCTAAAGTACAACGTGGTTGTCTTCAAATCCCGAGTAAATAGGTATCTTCCAGGTAAGCCGGCTACACCCTAGACAGCATATATTATCTGCTTTACATCAGGCATTATGTAAATATCTAGTCAAAAGCAAACCTATGCTAAATAAAAAAACATCTATTCATCTATTTAAACAACATCAGGCCGAGCATTTTATAAAACAACTACTACTAATACATTTTATTAATAACCACTGTTGAATATTTAAGTCTAGTCTATCACTAACATCAGTTTTACTAGACTCGAGAAATGTGCTCAATTCTAAATATAAACTAGTATATTTGCATATCAACCTAGATTTTTAACTTTCGAAGTAGGTATCTATTTTAAAAATGCATATTTTGCCTTTCAAAAAAATTTAATCAATTACCTATTAAACTTCTAACTTACAGGAACGAACGACGAACGACGATTACAACAAACTACTACTTTTTACCAATTTTTTTTAAAAGTTTTTATTAGACTTATATACTAGACTATCTGTCAGTTTTGTACGGCATACGTACGAAGCTCTACATTTATATACTAGGATTATCCAGTCCACAAATCACTTATCCTATTAATGCCAAGGTTCAGCATTCCGCGGTCTATTTATTTTGGTCAGCGCGACATACATCAGTCTTCCTTACGGCCCAGTGGAAGACACGTCGTGGAGTAAGTTCTATTTGTCTCGTGGCAGGCGACTTGGAGAGGCCATCTATCACGGGGATGCTGCGATAATACGCCGCTGATGGCTCCGATGTTCGCGTAATGCGGCGTAATGCGCCTCCAGAGGCGGAGACCAGTGATTCATAACGCCCTGTTTCTGACACGGGCTAACTGACACCCGACTTATCTATTTGTTGCCGTGCCGTTTTTGGCTATACATGAATACCTAACTGCGGAAGTTTAGTTTTGATTAGATATATGTACATTTTGCATACTCTATTGTGTATTGCGAATAAATAATAATAATAAATAAATATTCGGGGACATCTTACACACGGTCTCTGACCCCAAACTAAGCAAAGCCTGAGATATGGAGGGCAGAGACTGATATACTACAAGTACATATTTTTAAATACATACTTAGATAGTAACTAAATAGTAAAGTAACTAAAAAGAGCAAACACCTATGTTCATCACATAAATACTTGCCCTGGGTGGGGATCGAATCCTAGTCTCTTTAACCCAGAAGTTAGGGTCACTAACCACTGAGCCACCGTGGTAGTCGAATTGCAATGCTTACGTTCGTATATTCGATATTTTTAATGCAACGGTATGTAGGTTAACGATTGTTTAGCAGGAAGTAATTAAACGCAAACCTATCATGAATCGAAAAGAAATCGCAAAAGTCAGACAAAATGGTATTGACGGTAAAGACTTCTATTGTAAAGAAATAAGAAAGAATGGTACGAAGAGCTCATGAATAGCCCCGGGGATAAAAGTGTAAGGAAGTCCGAGATTGCGAAACTTTATCTAAAACAGGCTTGCGCCGAGCAAGGCTCTGCTATTTACTGGAACGGAGTGAAAGTATCGTATTGTTCAATCATTTAAACGAGAGTTAAGCGATTAAATAAAACTTGAATTTGAGACCAAAACGGAAAATTCAGCATATTTAAAATGTAATCGAATCTCGGCGCTGTGAAATGTGATGGATTGTGTAAAATGTTTCCTTCTAAAATCTGGAGGCACTTTAGCCTGAAATCTTAAACGGTCGGTAGTTAGCGAGCGAGCCGGGAGTGCAGGGCCCCAGCTTATCTCGCTCGTTTGTCCTCCGGGAAGCTCTTTAGACCCGATACGGGCTCCTTGGCTCAGCCTTCAGCGTTCCTCGCCCCTGAAACGACAGCTTTACGACTAATATAACACGTTCGATATGAGACAACGATATATTGTTAAAAATTCATGTAGGTATGTCGTGTACTGGCATTACTTGCCGCATACATTGTTTAGGTCTTGTCGCTAGAACATTACTTGTCTGGAGCCGTAACCGCGAGGTAGCCAGCTGAAATTGTTTAGTGTATAACAACAGACTAATAGGGAAAATGTTAACTGAAATGTTCTAAGAATAATTTGCTATGTAAATAATGAGTAGTATGTTACTAATTACTCATATTACCGTAAACTTTCGTGTATTTAAATTTTACTGTACTTATGTTTGGTAATATTCTCATTCTCATATTATTGTCTAGAAATTTCGGGTTGTTAATCCTGACAAAAGTTAGAACTGGTTCAACCAATCTCTTAACATTTATTCCTGTGTGCCAAGCCAAGGATAGAAGATTATGACTTATCTCCGTTCGCATAAAAATAATATTTCGTAGTGTCTAATTCAATTACTTTCTTGTTTCAGGTAAGCCTGCCGACTAACCGCCAGGGAATTAGTTCATCTCGTCGCGTCCGCCTTTCAGTCCTCGGGCTAATTTTGTTATTTTTACTCCCGGTTCCTTGTATAGCGTTATTGTGGCAGTACGCGATTTCCGCTTCCCAGTTACGGTATTATTTCCGTGTGCTCCATTTTACGAGCAACATAAAAAACATCTCAACAAACTGCGGTACTCGCGCTGGTGGCTGAGTGGTGAGGGGTGAAGGATCCGGCCGACTTCCCGTGAAATATGAAACTCAGCGGTTCCTAATTCCTCCGGCCATTTTCCGAATGGAAAAATTCACTCAGCCGGCAGCCGCAAGCGATTACTCCTCTTTACGTAGTGACACGCCGCGGCGGGGTAGGGTCTGCACGCCGCGAACGAGACCACATAAATAATCGAGAGCTTACGAATTCACCGCCCCAGCCCGCGCCGGAATATCAAACAAACTCCGCCGGAGTGATCGCGAAACGTAATGGCCTGAGCGGGAGCCGGCAGATCATAATGGACAGCCCTAATACCGTTAACTACCGCCAATTTTATTAATGGCTCAAGACAAAGAGCCGCATTTAGCTGTTTAGCTGCAACAATCAGGCAGCTTGCGGTTCCCGACTTTCCCGAGTGTGTGCTTTTGTAATAGTAATACCTATCTGCATCGGGCGCCGATATCCGCAATATATCTCGCAGTATAACCGGATGATGTTGACTTGCTGTCGTAAATTAGGCTACCGCGGTCCCTGGATCCTGCATAAATCGACTATTGTACTGTCACTGTGTGGGTGCCATCACAACCATATAAATGATTTTAGACACAAAATCAAATAAACACATTTCATTCTCAGAATATTTATTAAAGGTTTTGTTATATTATTTGAGTTTTGATGGTAAAGTTACGAGCTGCTGAGAAAGATTAAATTCGTTTTATGAATAAGATGAAACAATGAACTGTGTTTGCATTCTGAGATATGTAAATAAAAATATGCGGACGTGATCGAGTGCCGACCT
Source organism: Hypomecis atomaria (assembly GCA_964007245.1). Lineage (NCBI taxonomy): Eukaryota > Metazoa > Arthropoda > Insecta > Lepidoptera > Geometridae > Hypomecis > Hypomecis atomaria. The sequence goes on from OZ023288.1 coordinate 7,458,127, forward strand.
CCGGAAGCAAACGGCAAACAACTGGGATACGATGTAATCTAATATACTTCTAAATATCGTATCATATTCTTTTTATCTTCAATACTCGCTGCTCTTTTATAGTTTATCATACTGTCTCGTTCCACAATTTCCCTTTAACAGACTAGGTATTTTGTCATGTCATGTTACGCCGTCTTTGCCTCCGAGGCGCGTCCCGCCTTCAACTTCGTTTAGTCACTAAGTTGATTGTGTCTACGACCACTGAACGTAGATACCTAGACTAAATCGATTCCCATATATTGTCAGGTTTGTTATTATTTATACGTAAATAATGGCATGTTTATGTCGGCTTGTCTTGGAGCTTGGAGCTCGAAGACGCTGAAAGATTTCTATAGAATCGTGATAAGCGTCCTTTTCGAGGCTGCCTCCGAAACGTTTAACCATTGAACGGGACGTACTAAGCAGTCCCGATCTTGTTGCGATAGTTTTGACGAGGAGACCCCGGGGCTCGGCTGCCGCCGCCGAAACTTATCGTGGAAGATAGCCGGGGCGATGCTGCCGCCGTGCGATGAATTAATTTGCCTCCTGCTATTATATGAACTACCTAGATCGCAATAAAGATACTCGCGGGTCTCAGTTTCCTTTGCGATGTGAGCTCGCTTTATTTCGGCAAATGATCTCAAATTTTCGGTTCATTTAAAATTATTACATGCAAATTTTCTCAGATGCGCTCGCTCGTTGAACAGTCAGATTATCTCGAACTGTGGTCGTTTGAGGCTGAATTTCAATTTCAAAGGTATATTTATTTGAATCGTTATCATTTTCAGTGAAGGCTATGATCTACTGAACACAATGCTGACGCTCGTAGTGAAATGTGCTTGCCGCCTCCCAAATTTATGATGACGTAATAACAAAGAGAATTTCGATATTCAATCGACAGCTGACACTAACTATGACTGTAAATTCGCCCTTTATTAGCTCCATTAATTTCGCATTGATTGCCAATTTATTTCGCTTATCGGTGAATAACATCTGAGGTTAGATAAATGTTAACAGTCTGTTAGAGCAAATGTTATGTCTTGATTAGGCCCTCCATTAAGCAGAGCGCGTTAAAGACTTGGCAGATTTCATATCTTTGAGAAGATACTCGTAAATAGCTCTCCGACTTACCTGATCTCTGTTTCTTTAGAAAGAAGCTGCACATAATACAGAAAGACATATTTTTGTGCAACGAAATTTTCATCCTTTAGTAACTCATTGGTCTCTTAGCTAGGTTACCGTGACTTTAGATATTTTTTACAATTTCGATTGTCTCATCATTTTTTATTGACTTCCAAAACAGGGGAGGTACTATGTTCGTCTGTATTTTTTTTTGTGTTTGTTCATCGATATTTTCTCCAATTGTGAACCGATTTAAAAAAATATGTTTAGTTCAAAACAGATGCTTGCGAAATGGTCCCAATTAAATTTTATCGCAATCGACTATGCCGTTTTTTATAAATCAACAAAAATGTACATAGACGTCACATCGTTTCGTGCAATTTATTCGAATTCTGTACACGGTGGAAGTCAGTGTTGCGATTTTGCGAAAAATAATTATCTTTACAATACAGCCTCTTTAATGCGCGTTATTCAAACCGTTATCCGTAAACTCTGTATCCTATTACCGACAACAACAAAGGAAACATCACCTCATTTCCAAACCGTTTTAGAGATGTGAAAAGTACAGAGATGGAATGTTTATATTATGAAGCACGCGGCTGCGGCGAGGTGAAAGTGGCCCGGGTAATAACTCACAAACACATGATGGTAACTAATCTGTTTGTAACAGTAGAGGCGCCGGCTCACTTATGTAACGCTCGGGAATTGCCGTATTCACTTACGCACTGTGTTGTAACAATTTATTGCTTTTCCGCCGTTTTCGGTTGGAAAAAATGGGGAAATTATGAGGGAAGTTTGAAGTTTCAATTTTGTTTACCGGTGTTAACATTTTAGGTGCTTGTAGAGATTTTGATTTGGTATCGTTGGACTGTTCAAAGATTTTTTTTTCTCGCGACTCTTGGGGTGTATAAGTGTTTACTTTCGTGGATTTCTATATCTTTACAATCACAGTAGTTGCGACTATCGTATGCAATGAAATATATTATTGGCGGCGTTTGTTGCTGTGTCGTGAAGCTTATTTGCGATGATATTTAACGCAATCGTGAGGCGCCAACTTGACCATACAAAAACAATAAGCTGTTGTCTACCTCTAAACATTATCCGATTAGAGTGATTTTTTTTTCATGTATTCAACACTTCAATCGCTATGGATTATAAGTCTTAGTTTTTACAGGTTTTTAAATGACCTTAAAGTAATAAGCCTCTAAAAAGTCATATTTTTACCCAAAAACTTGACTGAAAAGTATTCATAAACTAAAAAAATTTCTGAAAAAAATTAGACGTACGAGTGTGCAATATTTCTTACTCGACCGATTGACACCAAAAACATAACATTTTGTTACAATTTAACGGTGAAGAGTTTTCTACCGGAACGTAAATTTTATCAAAAAAAATCTCTATGTGCTACAGAAAACGCGAAAACACTGGTCGATTCACGATCATTTTAATTGACTTAAATCTAGTATATTAATAAACATCAAATTACCTAACTAAAAGTAAATATCGTGTTCTATTATGACTATAAATAGGTGTCGTTATTTCCAAAATATTCTAGAAATAAAGTAACTTTACCTAAGCATTAGTACGGCATGAGAGGGTCCAGTACGCCCACGCTCGCACTCTACTTGATGGATCCCGGCGGTCGCCTGTGATCACTCATCGCAGCGGATTCCGCGCAACGGATGTTACACTAGCTTTTTGCTGACATCAAACCGTACGTCTCACATACGGAGAAATAAATATCCGTATACGCAGTTTAACTCATCGTGCGAACGTCACATTGTAGTGTAAACCTTAAAAGAGTTATCTAAGCAAAGCCCTCTGATCATCTACAATCTACGCTTCGATAATTTTATAAACGAAATAATTATGTCCTAATTAAAACATGTTACTTTATTTTTACAAAGTTTGGTCGTGAACTGTAGACGTGTTTCCAATTATAAAAGTGAATTGGTTAAAAAAAAGCCATAAAGGCCTAAGATGGATGAGAAAACAACAAATTAATGGCCTGTAAAAATGCTAATAATGTTAAACAAGTCCATTAAGCGTTGTTGCGGATACGTTTGCCATGTTATCCGCAACTTTTATTCATGCAGTTTGGAAATTCATTGATCTCCGCGGTGCCCATCGACTGTCGTGTAGATAAGGATGGTCGTAATTAAATGCATTCTTACATTAAACATTACCCCCTGAAGCGAACTGTCTTGTATCGTTTATCGTATTATCTCTATCGAATGGGTTCAGCATTTCTAATTCGCTTTTATGTCTTCGTTTACATTTTGTTTTATGACCATGCCCGCTCGCTCTTTTAGGCTGTGAGTATTGAATGTTGTCGTGTGAGTTTTTCTGATATTTCTTTAAATGCGTGTTGCAAAGGTTCCGAGGAGTATTAATTACTATTTATCATGCTTCATTTATCGTGTTTGATGATCTTGTCTGCTAGGTAGCATATATCAATGCTAAAAAGTTCTTAAACTGAACGTGGAACCCGCGCTCTGGTGTTTTTGTTGCGTTGAAAACGCCCCATTGTCTAGTCTAGCTAAACGGCTTTGACCCTGTTGGATAATTTAATGTTATGCTCATATTAAAACAGTAGGTATTATTGTTCAACTTTACAACTGTTAACAAGTTTTAATACCTTGTTTAAGACATTATGTATGTGTACTTATGCAGTTATAGTTAAGTAACTGTATAATTACCCAGATCAGATTAATTAGGTATTTATATGTAACTAAGATACAGCTGAATAATAGTGATAGAAATTTTTGAAAAGACTAACTGTTAAATAACATGATCAGGATCAGCAGTTCAAATTATCATTAAGGAATTGTTAAGATTGTGCGAATTATTGAATTATGAGAAACAATTCTTACCGTTTATTTACTGATAGACCTACTAGCATGATAAGGTTTCAAAGTTGACTTTGTTATAATGACGATAGCAGTGTCGTTATGATTAATAGAGGCTGACGCCGTGCTCCCAGTCCGCATGTCGTCGTCGCGCTCAGCCCCCGATTGATTGATTGCACTAAACCACATTCTCAGCGCGACCTTTGCTACTCATAAAGGTATATCTCGCTACTCTCCCGCTGGCTTCAGGCAACGCCACGAAATTACATTTTACATTGTTTCTCCCACTTAAATTTTTGCACGAGAGCACGTCACAAAATTTTTATACATGCTCCCGTACGTAGTTAACATTTACGGACTACCATAAAAGCGATGTTTCCTGACGCCGAAATGTATCAGTTTTATACGACTCCGCTCTTTATACGCTCGTTATACTATCGTCGCGTCTTTCATTATGATATAAGTCTCTAGTTTTATGTGTCGGCCGGTGGTTACTTGCATGACAATAAACATTGCATCGTCTGTGACTTGTGGGAGTCGGGGACGCTTGTCGCCATGTCGACTGCAGATATGTTGATGGCTCAATTAGTGTGCGGCTGGCGTCTTAGCCACTCTTAGTCTTTGGGAGTACATATATCGTCTTCGCCGCTCTCTTTACTCCGATTGAATTCCTGCCACACAATCCCAATTACAGAGGCCACCAACGTCGCTCTTACAAAGTTTTTCATCGTTGTTATCAAGTTAAAAATTAATATTAAAAAACCTTTGCTTTATATTCATGATATAAACTGTTGCGGAAGTTCCGCTTTATTGTTGCACGAGTCGTCCCGGGCGCTAAGTTTATTGACCATCGCTAAGTTAGCTCTCGCCCAAGTACGCCACTTTGAGTAACTTTAACTCAGTAAAAGCTACGGCCTCGAAGCCTCTTTTTCTCGTTTTATTGCCAAAGTTATCTCATACGTGTCTAAACAAGTTGAAAATGTAATTTTTTAGCGTTTTCGAGAGGGTCCGTTTTGGCCACTGTAAATGTACTGGGGCATGTAGCTGGATTTGTAATTTAAATGTGCTAGTAAAGTGCTTCAATGTTGAACAGTGCAGCGGTGCATCTGTTGGCAGAGTGCCTGTTTCCAGGACTAAGCTCTCGACGCGACCCCTGGCTGCGTCCACATCCCGTCCCCACCTAGTCTTCCACCGCGCCTCTCCGCACCAACTGGGAATTATTTGTCTAAATTTAGAACAGTTAACGTCACCGCCAGACCCAGCTTTATCTCTCCACGTACTTGACGCTTTTTATTCCATACAATTGCGTATTTTCAACTTCAGTTTATCCACACACAATTTACCGGTAAGTACTAGAGAAGTTTATCGATCGTGACAATCGAACGACTGGTTATAAAACTCCTCGTGGTTTCATTACTTACTTTGATAAAGTTAAAACCTAGTCTCATTCTATAACTATTTTCCTCTTTAAAACTTTTATTTTACATTCACGAAATAAAGTGGGATCTCTTGAGCAATTTTTTCACCTACTTATATCTCGTTTAAAGATTCGCAACATTTACTATCGCCTTTATCGTCTGCCATTGAGCCGTCTTCTATTTCACGACTTAGATCCAATATCTCGATTACATTCTCTCCGTCTCTTCTTATTACGTTTTATTTTCAAATATTTTATGGACTCCATTTTGACTGATTATTTCAATATAATCTTGATTGACGCGGTCCGCGGCCCAAGGAACATGATTGATTGAAGTCGAGTAGACAAATATAAATGAAAACAGCATTCTATGTCTAACTTACTATGTTCACACTATGAAGTTTAACTAATGGAATATTAATAATGTGTAGGTATTGTTAGTGTCGGAGTTAACGTGTATGTTATAGTTTCTCAGTTTGATTGCGAAATAAACGAATTCCATCAGCCACGATGGCGTGTAGAGATATTGGTATGTTGAGCAATAACTTGCCAACATGATCCATTATGGGAACCTTAAAGTTTGCGACACACGGAGTCCCTCGCAAACTTTAAGATATTCAGTAAATGTCGCAGTCCTGTGTCCTGAGGGAGTAGTTACGTGCCTGTATGCGACGCCCGAGGGCTCGCACTCGTTTCGCCTACACAATACCGTTTATAGTGTAGGTAGACTCGTGAGTTTCCCAATAGCTGCGAGCTCCATCGTGCTATGGTTACATGGGTTTTGATTGAAATTTCCTTCTTTAGAGCACCATGAACGATTCGACTTTAAAAATTCTATCAAAACCTTCCGTAGCTAATGGTTCGACACTGATAATCGTGGTCACCAATAAAAACAAAATGTTATTGCTACTTTCACTGGGACTTGTTTTTTCCATCAGCGCGACGGCTTTAATCGCTCGCTAAGTTATAACCCTTTCTCCTACCCTTACAATATTGCAGCGAGTGAATTTGCATGCTCGGTCGCGTTCCGCTGAATGGCGAAAATCTACCGGCATCTTTCGCAACACATCAAGGGATCGCTGACGGTGACACGTTCTAATAGAAAATTTTCATATTCATAAGGACGTAGAAAATTTGCATATAAAACGAGCAACTTCGCCAGTCCGCCCCTCGGCGACCCGATGCTGGTTCAAACACCCTGTTTTCCATTCTCTTTCCTTGTAAGAAAGATAAGAAGAAAAGATTTTAGTTTACATTTAACGGAGAGATACCTTCGTTTCGAGGTGGATTTACACACGATTCAAATTCCCTTTGTTTTTGCCACGAACCTGCTTTACATCCTATAGAATTTTTGTTTTTACCTGTACACTGACAACATGCAGATGGTAACGTAATTTGTTAAAAAGTTATGAAAAACGAAAGAATTTTTATTAATAAATAACTTTCGTCTACATCAATATTCTTTCTCATCTCTTTTATTGTACCAAATTTTTAACAGTCTACTGCTGAACATATTCCTGCCCACAAAGGGCGATATCCAATCCGCTGGTCCAATGCGGGTTGGCAGATTCACATACTGCAATTCTTCGAATTTTTTCTACGGACGTATGCAGTACGCAGGTTGCCTTACGATGTTTTCCTTAGCTGAAAAGCCAGTAATGTGTAAATCCGTTCATGAATCCCAAAAAACTCATTTGTACGGAATCTGATTTGAACCCACATCGTTTGCTCGTAAGACGAATATTGTCCCACTAGGCCACAGGCCACAGATTTCTTATCTGTCATCTATCTATTTCACCGGATATATTTTTCAAAACATTTTTTTTATTTTCGTGGATAACGTTAGTCGTACAAAATAAGAAAACTTAGATTGCTATTATACGAACTTTGATTTCACTTCAAAGGAATCCAAAAATATTCGTCACATTTTTCTCATTTCCTGGTGAGGTCCACGGCCGCTCGAGAATCTAATTTGGTTGCTCTGACAAGATTGCTCTCTGCGAAAATAATTGCTACTTGTGCTCGGGAAATAGCTACTGGACAACACTACGCTACTCAGGAATTTCGCGATTGCACAGAATAAATTATGTGATAGGAGAGTCCTACATTACGTAAATTTAGTACGAGTACGTCCCGGCGACGAATGCGAGAGTAAACGGTTCTTAGCACATACCGCTACACCGCTAGGTGCCGATAGCATGTTTATGAAATAATTTAGATTCTGTTCATTCTATGTTTTACATTTATTTGCTATCGGTAATATTTAAGCTTATCGTATTTAACAGAAATAACGGTGGTATTAAAAATACACAATACTTTTTTGTAGCGCATTTATGAGAAGTAGTTTAATGTTAACACACAGAGGATATTCTTAATATTTCAGCTAAATCAAATCATTAATGGAGAATCTAGTTAAAATTATTTATGACTCGAACTGCTCGTCTTAATTTCTTTGTTCCAGATTCAGACTGGAACTTAATCTATTCACCCATTAGTCCAACAATCACAAATAATTTAAAATCTACAAGATTTTATCCTTACCAACGGAATCCATTGTTTTGAAATGTAAATTCATCTGCACTCCCGCTTTCGTTATCGCGAACCGAGGCAGTGTGAGAGAAGTGATTTATATTGAACGATAAAAACATTTTCTACAACGAAAGTAAATATTTACTCCGTAGGTCGTTGGCCGCTTCTGGAAAACTATCTTCAAACAGATGATACTGAGATGTACTCACATATTTATAGTGAACTACACTTCAAAGCCATCAACATTTTCACAGAAGAGCCCTTCAGATTTTAAATGTGGAAGTTACACAATACAGGTTTTAGAGAATGGGCTGCAGCGAACTGTGACCGCGAAGAGTGTGTCTGGCACACACTTGGATTGAAATGAATTGTTTGCGAAGTCAAGCCCGCAACTAGATTATATGCGGTTTGCTCCCGGCCCGGCGCAAATTGGATCTCGAATGAGATGTCTTTTTCAAGTCTTTATTTGCTTGCTAGCCGCTAGAATCGATCCATAGTCTTCATATTGTCCCATTTTGAATTGCATCGTAATGTATTGTATGGATTTTTTCTCCGTTCTTTGCAACTGGGATTAACGTAAATTTTTAATCGGACCGCCTATTAGGTATTTATTCTGTGTCGAGGACGCCAACATTCGTGACACAAAACCATGTCGTGCGTCCGATTAATGTACCTATACATTCTATTTAAAACACATATGTTTTGAACTTGAATTACAAAAGCAAAAAAATGAATATCTTGTCTCTATATAAAATGTAATAAATAAAGGGATGTCTAATAAACAATAAATATTACCAACTTGGTATCTTTGGCATTGGCTCATGAGACTGGCAATGTTTTCGTGTGAAATTCTATTGCCATTGAACAGCAAACAACAATGCGCTTATGCGCCTCGTGACTGCCCTTGCGATTTTGTCTTTCGATTAAAACACCAACATAAATCCGCGCGTATTTATTATTATCGATTCGAAAATGAATTCTGGACATAATTTATCAACGGGGATTATAAATACCTTGCTCGATTATCTCGGATGAACTATGGGAAAGCGATTGTTCGTGTGCAGATTCATGCTATTGGCAGAACAATAGTTCATTGAATCTTTAGCGCGGTGTGCAACGGTTCAGTTATTGTTAATGAAGCACTTATCGAGTTATGCAATGGTACAGATCGGAAGCGGTTGTGTAATTGCATGCGAAGGTATCTCCTTGGAACCGCGCGGTCGAGTGCTGCCTCGAGCTTCCTCATCGGCCCTGAATGGGTGTTGTACGTGCCCAGTGCTAACTTGGCCAATCAAGACTGGGCGCATTGCCATTTGCGGCGCGCCATTAGCTGCCGCGCCGCTTCTACTATCCTGGTTTAATATTTTGAAGTAACGAAATAATCTCATAAGATCAAACATGAGAAATAGAAATGCGTTTGGAAATTTTCTCCTCAGTCAGAACCTGTTTTAATATCAATCGTTTGGTGCTCTCAAGCTTCCCAAGAATGAGTGGGCAAAAACAAACACTTGTTACCAGTCGCATTTCTACGGGACATTATGTCTCTTCACAATGCACTTCTGACGTGCCGGAGACTATAACGTGTCCTGCACAGACTATTAGTTTCTTGTGTCGGTGATTTCTAAGACTGACTTTGCGTCTTTCAATTTTTATTGGCGCGATCTGGTTTCGTTATATGTTATCTTTGAGGACGAGGTCCTACAAAACCGTTCGTATTTTTAAAACAATAGGACCAAGTAGCCGAAATAAATTGACTTCGTCTAAAGTGGTATGATATGAAAGAAAAAAGCCTCACATGACGTAAATCAGCAATTTCTTTGAGTGTCACCGAGCGACATTAGGTTAACCCGTCGACTTTGAAGTGGCATCGCCTTCGACAAAAGCTCGTAGTATTGTGCAATTTTCCTAGAGCTCTTTGTCTTAGAAAACGGATTAGACGATTTTTCAAAGGGATCGCTCTTGGCAGCTAGTTTGATTTGGCAGTTTATAGAACTCTAAGTAATTCTCTGTGGACGTTGGCGCTGGACATAGCTCTCAGAATTAGTTCATTCGTTCTTTCAGAAATATAGTGGTAGGTTTTTGTTTCTTTTGCGTCAGTAAACAAAGAGCGCTAATTGCATTGCCTTTGGCTGTAGTCTGTAAAATCAACGAAACGTCAGGTCTGTGAGTACCTACTCTACCACCTCTCGTATATACCTACAGCGATTTACATACTCCCGAAAACTAAACTAGGTATTCGTTTGGTATTTGTTTTTTAAGATTTATAGCACATTTTTGCCTGACTGAAATATAATTGTCTATTAATTATTATTGTTATGAAATGATATCATACAACGTAATGCTTATTGTAGGGAAGATAATAATTCATTGTTATTAAAAACAATCATGATAATCGATGCAATGAGTACACTTGCTGAATGTGCAATTATGGACAGAGTCCACTGTACAAGTAATTGTTTATAAAAGAAAAATATTTAGCCATGCATTGTTTAATGAACATACACTGTTTGATTTTTACTCAATTATTTTTTATTGTTTTTTAATGTACTTATGTCATTAAGTAGCGATAAATTCTATGCAATTGAAATTTATTATGATCGATTAAGGTTAAATGCAGGACAAAATACGAATATTTGATGGAACTTTGTCGTTACATTTGGCTGTATAAGTTGAAGAAGTCTCAAACCGCTGCGCTTTAAAATACAAAAAATGTGAACAGTTAGTAAGTTTAAAGTTTTCACAGTTGTGAATAAAGCGATGGAGCAAAGACCAAAGTTGCAGATGCCGGGCGCGGTCTGCGCTATATCTAAGCACCTCGTCTGTGTTCTACATGGACGAATATTAATTTTCGCACATGCATTCTCGAGACCCTAATAATATGCGGCACGCAAATTCAGCAAATTGCGCAAGCTGCACGATTTGTAGTATATTTCTCAGAAATTACTCCACGCTGCTGATGAATCTCTGGTACATTTCTCAGAGATCCTGATTGGTGTTACCTATTGTTTGATATCCGGTGACTATTTTTACCATGTTTGTTTTCAATTTACGATGTTCAAAATTCTGTTATTTTTCCCCTATTCCATTAAACAGTCATCACAAAATATTGCTCTTATCTACTATCATATTATAACAGTCTGTGTTGGGCAGATTTTTTGAAGCAAACATTCGACAGCGTAAGATTACGTTGAATTTGAAACAAATAAATCAGGTCGTTCTAAATTTGCGATTAAACCTACGCTGCGATATTAGTCGCGGTAATTGCTGGAGTCCAGCCCAACGATTCACTACATTGTTGCAGAGATGCGTCGTCAATTAGTCGCTAATAATCTGCACTTAGTGCTATTGCAAGCGGCTACGTCGGCAAAAGTCGGCGAGCGACCTCACATACCTCACAACATTTGTTGTTGCTCTACTGAATTCAAATCGAATGAATCGTAGAAATCTTTAAACCTCTGCTCTGTCTGCCATTTGGCGTTGATATTATCTAGTTGGAGATTCCGAGCACGGCGCTGGCTGCCGCGACATTGTGGATGAATCTCTGGGTAGCCATTAGGTAGGTACAGGGCAGGGTACAGCTACCAAATAGGAAATATTTTGTACTCTACAGACGTGCAGCCACATGAATGTGTTGCATAAACTGGCATTGGTTGGAAAATTGAGCTAGCATATTACGTGAATAAATATTGGTATGTCATTGATATTTTTTAATAACACCTCACAACTACTCGACATTATACTAAAATATTTGTAATTTCAGAACATTTCTTCGATAAACGCATTATTCAGCAAGATGTAGAGGTATACTGTATTATAGATATAAGATATGACTATTTTAAAAATATAATTGCGTGCAAATAATACTTTTAATGCAAGACGTTTTCCAATAAACTAAATCCCAAAACTGAGATTTCAGCTTCGTCACACGTACGCCCGCCTCTTTCATGTAGCGGGACTATTGCAGGCGTCATCGGCATCCAGTCGATGCGAACCTCCAACCCTCGTTAAGGTCTGTCCACGACGACAAATCGAGTTTTCTACATTGTCCTCCGTCTACCCTCATTGTCATTCGTAGTAAACCAGCCACGTACTTCAAATTTACGCGACTACCTATAGACCCTAAACTTATTTTATTACGGCCCGTCACAAGAAATGAACATATAATTTTATTCTCCCTTATTTTAAGTTCACGATTAAAAGAAAACAAACTGCTTGGCTATTTTTAAAAACGTTGGAGTTAGATTTATTGTGAGCTCGTAAATCTCTTGACATAGTATGGCCAGGCGATTGTGAAATCCGATCCACTCGAAGCAGCCCTCCAAACTTTGCCAATATCTTTGGCTTCTCCGTCTGCAATTTTCGCGTTGAATCAAGAATTAGCCAAACAAATATCTTCAATTGTAGAGTGGTTTTCTCCGCTTTTATAGTTTACACTTAGTATTCCCGACACCGAGTACCTACACAGGTTTCATAAGTACACTAAGCCTGAGGCATTGGGCCGTTAAAATCTCAGATGTTATTAGCATAGCGTCTCTTTTTATTTTGCACATAAATTTCAGGCTTATGGCGACGACACCGAACGTAGTGCAGTATCCACGTACAGTACAATCAGTGGCTTAATTTTATGCCTTTGCGTAATTTCGAGCTGTATCTGCTATATCTGCCAGGCCTTAGTAGTACCGGCGCCAATGGACTGGAAAATTATCTTATTGCGGTCGGGTTTCGTACTCATTTGTGTGATTGTGTTGCTGAGTTATTTTCATTGAGTGTTTTGTATACCCACTTACAGTTATTCTGTTTTACGTAGAGTCTACGTCGTAGACGAACTACGTAATTGGGAGTTCATAATAAAAGCTTTAAAGATAATTGATGTTTTACTAAATTTAGAACTTGTTGGATATTATAGTCTCTGATTACGATTAATAATTTCATAGTAATTACAACTAAGTTGCGATTTTCGCAAAATAAAGTGTTGGAATTCACAGAATACCGGAAAACTGATTTGTTGAATACAGCCTACATAATTTTCAGCCACTACTTTTGGTTTTAAAAAAACTGAAAAATTCCACCGCGGCAAGTAAACAAACACACGTGCAATCAATACGAGAGCGTGTTCTTATTTCACTCTGGCGTGATTAAAATGTCTACGAGGGTGGTCGCGCCTCCGCCGCCGCTGCCGTAGAGTATGCAAATATTTGTGCGAACAACGGTACACCTGCCCAGCCACCCATAATCCAGAGACTACTGCCGAATCCTGCTGCAATATTTTAATGCACTCATACTAAAAACTGTACAGCCTCATAAAATACGAATAAAACCAGATCCCATCAAATTTTATGTGTTTTGAATAACGGCCGAAGATCTTATTGAAATCGGTTTATAGACACCGTCTTCGCCCGTTTATGGTTGATATTTGTAAGGATATGAATATGCTTTTTTCTTTAATGGAATTGAATTTATTCGTCTTTATGGAAATTCGTGTCGAAATCGGCTTTGCGTTAGTCAAAATTCTTTTCATGCGTACGGACGCGTTCAAGTCATCGATCAAAGAGGGACTTATGGATATCGGCTTATACAGGTACATAAATTATGACTTCTATCTCATTCGCGCACACTTGCCAAAACGGTCGTGGTTGATAAGTCAGTAGAGCGTGGCGAGTATTCAATGTAAAGACGATGAAAAAATGAGTATTTATAATTCGTTTTACTCGAAAAAGCAACATCAATTGCTAGATTAACTTCTTTTCTGACAGTTAATTTTATTTCTGAGTTCCTCGGAGCTCCACGAAAATGAGTGTTCAAATAAAATTAAATTGCTGGAAGACTTCGTGAAACGCTGTTTAAATCATTACTGATTCTCGTTTAAATATTGAAGTAGACGACTGAACGGAGTTCAGAAGTTTACATTGAAGATAAAGGCGATCAGAGAACTGGCTTATGATTTTCTTTTCAACTATTTTCTTAACAACTTGCTCAAGCGGATGAAGATAGATTAATAAATCAGGCGTTTTATAGCAAAAACTGAGTCTAAACTGAAAATAAACATAAATATCTCTAACTTTAGCTTCATTAACGTTTGCTATATTGCGGGCAGCTGAAAGCCAAGTCACGGAAAAAAGCCATATTTTTCACATACATATAACACGAATTTGGAAGACTTAAAAAATAACATAAAACTCATCTACTTTGAATTGACTATAAATTCTATGATCATTTATTTGTAGCTTAGTTACTTACCTACTACATTAACGTTCCTATCATCGTCGTGACAAACTTCTTCAAATATAATAAAAACTTAAATTAAAAATTTAAAAACCCCCGACACAAAAACCTGAATTTTGGTTCTTCCATCCCCACTTTAACCCACCATAACTCTTAAACGGCTCAATCGATTTTTATAAAACATAGCTAAGAACACTCTCGATTAAGTCTCCTTTCATCAAAAAAATACTAAACTGAAATCGGTTCAGTGGTTCGGACGCTATGATGCCACAGACAGACAGACAGACAAACAGACACGTCAAACTTATAACACCCCTCTTTTGCGTCGGGGGTTAAAAATGAATCGTGGTTGTTAGTCTCGCTAAAACTCGAGAACGACTGAATCGATGTGGCTGATTTTGATCTTGAAATATCTGTGGAAGCTAAGGGAAGGTTTAAACGGTGACAAAATTTAAATAATCGGCCAAGTACGAGTCAGACTCGCGCACGAAGGGTTCCGTACAGTATGGGAGCCCCCCTTAAATATTTATTTTAGTCTGTTTTTAGTATTTCTTGTTATAGCGGCAACAGAAACACATCATCTGTGAAAATTTCAGCTGCCTAGCTATCATGGTTCATGAGATACAGCCCGGTGACAGACTGACAGACAGACGGACATCGAAGTCTTAGTAATATAGGGTCCCGTTTTAACCCTTTGGGTACGGAACCCTAAAAAGTAGCGAGAATAATAATAAAGACTTGAATTTATTTTCCCATACAAAATGTTCCTGCAAGTAGTCATACAGTCGACAGATGGTGAGATGAAGTTCACCGGGTCGACTAGTTTATAAATGAATTGTTTCTTGATATACTGTTTGTACTGTGTCTTAATTCATGCGTTATGTACTTATGTTGTGGTGCAACGAAAACAATTTTGTCTTGTACTTTACTTAAATAATATAAGTAGTTTCTTCTCATTCTGGTTAATTATTTTACTTTAAATTAATAAATATAGATTTAAAAAGATGCTAGCAGCATTCCGAAACGATTCATAGTAACGTAAACAGTTGATTGTTGGAATCTAATCATTCGAAACCACTCCTATACAGGGTTATTTCTAATCAATTAGCATCCTTTTAGGGGCTTATTATGTACATCAAAACTAACAACTTTTGTTCTGCGACTTTTGTCAAAACTAAAAAAAAATCTGCTGTTCCATACATTTCGTCAAAGCTGATCGATAATTTTCTATGGAGCAAGAACTTTTTTTTTGACAATTAATAAAAGTTGTAGAACAACATTTGTTAAATTTGATGTACAGAATAAGTCCCTAAAAGGATGCTAATTGATTAGAAATAACCCTGTATATCAGGGGGCAACGTGTAACCATTGTTAACCAGTTATGAATCTACAAAATATGCAATCACGTTTTTTTTTTGTTAAGGCTTCGCATTGACAAAGATGTCATCATCATATCAGTCATAACACGTCCGCTCCATTTCTTGATGAGTTATTTTATAAAGCCTTCCATATAGATCTCCAATAAGACTGGATGGAAACGTCCTGCGTTTTTTTTTTTTTTTTTTTTGCATTTATTCCAATAGAACATTTTTCTTACTTTACCTGCCGCCTACCTAGCTGTTTTTAACAAGTACATGACAAAGAAAGCCACGTTGTGATTTGGAGTTGGTGGCCTTGCTAGTCCACCTTGTAGGGCGAAGTTCTATGTTGGGCTGTCCGGTACGCGGTCTCTCGGAACTTGTCGACCCCATCGGTCTTCAGTCCTCCGTACTAAATGCCTTGGTCGCTGCCATTTCAACTGGCGTCTGGCTTATCCGCTGGGTTATCTCGATTACTTGTTCACGTATCTCCACATTTCTGATTCAATCTTACTGGCAGACTCCGAGCAAAGCCCCGCCAAATCCCGATTTCTATTATTGATATTAAATTATTTAATGTGTTAATATCCAAATAATTATGATGCTAGTAAATTAATGAAAACCAGTAACAGTTTCTATTATATCTATGAAGCTGTAGGCGTATATTGTCGATTCTAAAAAAACAAAATCTAAGAGAAAAATCTTCAAGAACATATTTTTCTAAGATACTAATCGCAAATGCAGCGCATTCTATAAATCCCAAAATGCTCTCCTAAGTAAAGGCTCTCTCCGGCGCGGCTCTTCCTCAGATTAAGCTTTATTTATACTTACTGCCCAGGAAGCAGTAGCCGAATGTGAGTTTAAAGTTTACACTAAAGATAACTTGCCGCCTTCGCTTGCTCCGACCGAGGATTAGCTTTTCCATTTCACGGTCCACAGACCGTGTGATATTTAAACACTGGTTCGTGTGTACAGTCAAAGGTATCTTACGCCATGTCGCCAAATAAAGGCAGTCATTACCATTCGAACGTGAAGTTTGGGTCTAAAATGAATTCACCTCCCTAATTGAACCGAACCTAAGTGAAGGTTCGTTGTTATCGCGAACAATAATCCAAAAGACAATCTCTACCCCGCTTTTCACTTAAAAATATTTTCCTGCTACGTTTTTGTGTAAATATTTGTAAGGCGCTTTTATTGCCTCCCTCCGGCTTAAGGCGATTACTCACTGAAAGCTAGGCGGAGCAAGACCGCTGTAATTTACTGACTCCGCAGGTGTTGCTGTAAAAATAACAGCCCGTTCCACCCCTGGCCAGCGGGAATAGCCTTAACTGTCGTAACTTGTCCCTCTATTACACTATTGAAATGTCGCTACGATTTTATACGACTACGTTTTTATTGAGTCGGGTAGGGAGATATTTTTCTTGTAGCACTTATTTTTCGAAGTCGTGCCCAAGGCAAGTAACGATAGCATTTTATGAGCGGGGTGTAAACTGTCAGCGGTACAACCGTGTTTTGATCTAAAGCTACCATCAAAAACTTAAACGTATTTGATGAGAAGGTAACCTGCGAATCCTGCGATCAGCACTGAGCATCATAACGCAATGGCGACTAACCATAAAGTGAAAATATTCAAAAAGAATTCAAATGTCCACAAACCATAAAATAAATCGAACAGCTCAAAAGCAATATTCTAGTGGGCTGTAATAAAAAATAACGTCCCATTATCCAATTCGGATCTGTTTTACTTCACTTTATTTTTTCCAATCCAAACCAATTATTCATACCAGAGTAGATTTACAGCCAACCGTTAAAATACGAGTAGTTTCTGTACTTTTTTCCCATTTTATTTACAAGTACGTGTGATTAAAGTTGCATGTCATGCAAATCACTGTCGCGCTTGACGAGGGTGCGTGGGACAGAACAGTAGTCCTATACACATACTATACTATCGATCAATGTAAATTTTGTTGACCCACCAACCAATAAGTAACGTAGAACGACCCTTTCTAGTACCGACTGTATTGCGGCGAAGTAGAGTCCATAAATTAGTTTATTGAACGTTGTGAAGTACACCGCAAAGCCGGAAACGCGGCGGTGTTTGCGTTCCGCGCCTGCGGTACTTCCGCCTGAACCTGTCCCGAACAAATAGAGCGGCGCTATTGCAGAATGCGCCCTCTGAATGGGCTTCATTGGCCGCGCTTACACATGCAATCGTTTATAAATGGAAATGAACGCCGGTACAGTGCGCTGAGTGCGCCGCGGCTGCCGAAATCGCCGATAGAGACCAACGCGTAATGTGATCGCAATACTCTTCGCTGTCTACTTTATGGTTTCAGAAAATATTGTATAGGTTGTAGGACTGTAGGTATAGTGCACTTTGTGTCAACGATGAACAATCTTACGAGGGCTTACAAAAAACAGAGTTCAGTCTCATTCAGTCTATAGACATTATTGTTTTAAAGAAGGTATTGCCATTGCATTCTATTTGTTTTTAACCGATATTAAAAAAATATTAAGTTTTTTGGTCGTGGATATCAAACAAATATGAGTGGGGAATTGTCTGAGATGAAGTTTGCTATTGAGCAGAAAAGAGCTCCTACCTACGCTTATAGCTAGATGAAACGTGTATAATTTTAATTCATTCTCAGATCTTTGTATAAACTGGAATGGTATTATGGTAAGTACACGGGCTGGATGTAATCAAGCTAGCTTTATATTTTGGTGTTTGTTAATCTATGAACGCGGCCGCTTGACGAGGTTGGACGGACAGTGTCATCAGGCACGGGTGCGGGTATGTGCCGCTATTGCGGTCGATACAGAGGCCGCAGCACCCGACAAAGCCACTCTACCCCACTAGCGCTGCCCCACTACCCGCAGCCTTCACCACCGCCATTGTTGTGCTCTTCCCTCGACGCTATCATTGAAACGAAATGGCTTCATTACCTTGGACTCTGCCCGCTTTCATTTAACTTCTCTTCGGGACTCGATTAAGGTTCTATTTACATTTTTTTTTCCTTATTTTATTCCGGAAATGTTACATTGATCGCTATCCGTATTCTTATCACGATCCTACAAAATTGATGAACGTTTCTGTGTCTATCTATTTATCAGTAAAAGGTTTCGTTAAGATCGACGATAGTTTCTCGTATATTTTCTTGCATCCTTTCTCCCATTCGGTCCAATGGCCACGTGAAGGAGTGTGAAAATATTTCGGTTCGCACCTGTCGGCTCGCTCGCTAAACGCTCACCTATATGATGCCCTCCAGTCACATTTTCTTTTTCTACACGACTGAAACGGCTCTCTCCTCGTATTATTTTATTCTTGTGTGCCTTACTATTTTACCGAGCAAATAGAAGCTATTATTTCGTTTCTTTATACAGTCTCGTATTCGCAGGTTATTTTTACTTATTGGCGAAGTAATTTTTTTCCTAGGTACCACTGAGTTCCAAATAAATCTGAACTTGCAGAATTTAATGATTTGATTTAGTAGGGAGTGCGAAGGTGCGGCGAGCTGTCATATCGTCGCCATGATAATGATAAATGTGCCCTCGCTAACCTCTATCAAGAATGTTTTCCGATTCCGCCGCCCGTCCCGCGGCGACTCTAAACAAACGAATTTGCATTGTTCACCAACACAAACGAATCCGACTCAGTAACACAACCCCAAATTTTTCCGGAATTCCGTGTAGCCGAGTTTTACAGCGCTTTGCATTAATTAATTGCTTTCGCCGCGTCATGCCTTTTAATATTTCTGTTTCGTGGATGATTTATTTTTCCCATGTCACATTTCGAGGTGGACGTTGGCGAGGTTGCGGACAGCGAATCTTTTTGGTCCGGCGCCTATGTAATAGGCATAAAACACGAGGGTCCGACATTATTGGAGATCGCTTACAAGGGTACATGTTTGCCCGAGCGTCAACCGCTTGGCTGCCAGCGCTGGCTCGTTTCGTTCCCGCGAAAGGAAGTTTTAAGTCACAAAGAGTGCCTACTTGGTGCAAAAGGAGATGGAGAAAAACTGTCGTGTTCATTCGCCGAGGAGTAAATAGCGGCGGTACATTATGGCGTAGTCGCGGGGGACGGGATACGCGTACCGAACAAATCGAATCAGGGGCCATTATGCAGATTTTCCATTAAAGAAAAACTCAAACCCTCGTCGTCGTTGCTCGCCTGTCATAGTTACGGGGGTAGAAGGCGGCGAAAACTAAACAATATAAAATACTTTTACTGTAATTTATCGCTACTGTTTTCTTCTATGTAGAAGCTTAGTAGATGATAGATGTCTACAGTAGAAATATGTATTCTTTGTAATGTAATGCGTATTGTGTCATAAAATCTAGGAAATGTCACAAAAATTAGGTAGATCCCAAGTCGCAAAACCTAAGACCATAAATACATATTATTTTGACAGCATAGCCTAGTCCATGGCAGGCCTAGTCTCTATCAAACTTCGGATCTTTCTTTGATTTTGTAGCCAATAAGTGAACATTTTACTTTAAATGACACCGTGAAACATCCTAAAAATATGTAATCTATGACATAATGTAGCTTTAAAATATACAGTAGGTTTTTAACGCTATCTTATCTACGCGAAGTCCACGTGTCAAAATACACGCTGGCGTTTCGATACATTGACTCATATACCATTTATTCTGACATGTATAATTGTATAATAATTCTTCTCAATTCGGTGATAAGTCTATGGCCTTGAGCATCAGTTTTGTCATAGGTACCTACTCGTAGATTATGTTTTAAATCGCCAAAAAATTCCACATTTCATTAAATAAGGAGGAAAATACACTTACACCTAAATGCGTATAATTATAACATTAAGTACGTGAAACTGGTACCTAATACGTTCGCATTTCACAGGAAACATATGGTTTTCGTGTGTACGAACAACAGATAAAGTTACGATTACTTTAGCAGCGGATTCAATCGGGGTTCGGTTTTAGTGGCGGCGCACGCCGCAGTTAAACGGATAGTTTGGCCGCAGAGGCGATAAGTCACACAGAGATGTGGAGGAGGACGAGTTAGACATCCTTTTACGCCGGCTTTATAGCTCCCTGCGAGGTTATTGTGGCCTGCCTGGAGCCTGGTGGCTGTGTCAGCGAAGGGGTTTTTGCTACTCTTGCCAGATTTTTCCTTTTCGTTCACTTTGTATTGATGTCGACTTGTCGTAGACGTACAGAGATAACAAGTAGTTACCTTTGGTTGTTGTGAAAATTTTGTAATAAACACAAATATGTATACGATTAAACGTCAGTAGTACCATTGATTTTAC
This sequence comes from Hypomecis atomaria, assembly GCA_964007245.1. NCBI lineage: Eukaryota > Metazoa > Arthropoda > Insecta > Lepidoptera > Geometridae > Hypomecis > Hypomecis atomaria. The sequence goes on from OZ023288.1 coordinate 7,478,924, forward strand.
AATTCACGTATGTACTGGATAAAATTCCGCTGATTCCAAATGAGGACAATACCTATATCATGTTTGCTAGTAAATATTCGATGCCACTCTAAGTTGGCCAAAGTCCCTAATAAATTAAATAATAAATAATCGGTCAAGTGCGAGTTGGACTCGCGTACAAAGGATTCCGTACTGTATGGTAGCCCCGCTTAATATTTTTTATTTTAATTTAATTATTTATATTTGAAAGCAATATAAATATTAGGTGAATATTTTAAGCATCTCTCTGTTGCCGTTGTTAATATCGAGCAAAAAATCACGTTTCTTGTATAGCAGCCCCCCTTAAATATTTATTTTAATTTAGCTATTTATTTTTAAAGTGAATGTTTAACTAAATAATGTGTGATTATTTCATGCCTCTACCTGTCACTGTTATTAAAATCGAGCGAAAAGCTGATAAAAATTCAGGTTTGTTGTATGGGAGCCCCCCTCAAAATGTATTTTTTTTTAAATTTTAGTATTTGTTGTTATAGCGGCAACAGAAATACGTCATCTGTAAAAATTTCAACGTTCTAGCTATCACGGTTCATGAGATACAGCCTGGTGTCAGACAGACAGCGGACAGCGGAGTCTTAGTAATAGGAAAAGGAATTACCTAGTTCATTTACACCTGGACTACGCGCTACAGAAGCTACGCACCACTAATCATCATTTACCGCGCTACGGAGTTCGCACGCTGCACACGGTAGACTACTTGGCTGCTTCGGCACGGTGTTGTTTTGTTGCTCTACCGCGTAGGCCGTGTGTATTCACACACGGGTTTGTTCGCGATGACAAAATGTTGAGCAGATAGAACATCTAACCAACATGGAAAAATGTCGAGTGACTCGTGTCTCTTGTATTTATCTTGGTGAAGATTAACTGGAACTTGTGTAATAAAATTAATCTTTGCTACTGGTTGTAACGAATGTAGTGCGGTCAGGATTCGGTACGGCAATGGAGAGGCATTGGAGGTAGGAAGCCGCGTTATGGTGTGTCTGCGCGGGCTATAACAGTAAATCTGGACGAGGCTCGGATTTACGCCCGCTCGCGGCGGGGCAGCGGGCGGCGGGCCTGCTACTTAATTACCGCCCGTGGAGATTACCTCCCGCACCAATCTCTACACATATTGCTCCACTTCGTCTTGGAGCCCGCCGAAATGTACCCTATGTAATGTTATTGCTAGATACTGGATCGTTGCGACTTGGCTCGGCTCAAATTAGCTTCATTTCAACTACTTCATACCATAGTGGCATCCTCGACACAGGGAATGCCAGTGCGCTCTGAATGTGAAATGCTATCATCATGTAGCATTGTCATACCATAAAGTTCTTCATTACTAGACATTGATCTCTCTAGTCGATTTCAGACACATCAAAGTACAAGGTTGTGTTGTTCTGTGACCAGTGATTTCTATGCTGGAAGCTGCTTGCTTCCAATGCTATACTGCAGTACACATTGTGGGTAAGCGATCTAGTACATTGCGTTTATCTATGCATCGTGATATATTTTCGTATTTTTTGTACGTACTAGAGCCTGCAGAACTGCTTCTAGTGTCGTAAATTTTATAAAATACTTTTTTATTTTGGTTTTAGGTAGTCGTGTAAAAATCTCACTAGCTCCCTTACTGTACTCTGTTTGTATCGGCGTAGATGGCAATAATGTATCTATTCCGATATTGGGTCGCATATGTTCAATATCAGTATTGATAAAAGTTCAGGGCTTTCTGTTGACTATCTACTACCAACTTGGTATTTCCACGGACAATTAAGATAACTTATGCTAGGTTTACATTGAGCTTACTCATAGGGCTATTAATTGCGGGCTATGCTCGGAGTATCTCTGCGAGATCGAATCAGGAACGGGGAGATCCTCAGACCAACCAAAGTTACCGACATAGCCCAGCGGATTAGCAAGTAGAAATGGCAGTAGACAAGACACATAGATCGATCAAAGGATGATCGATGGGGCTGTAAAGTTCTCTAATGGAAAGTAAGTATCGACAAGCGATTTTATTGGAATCCATAGGCGAGTTGTATGTCCAGCAGTGGACGTTCTAGGATGATGGATATATGCTATAGGTTTAAAATGTGATACAAATGGTCTAATGTGGTTCACAAACCGAAACTAAAAATTATTTATGAATATGTACGAGTACTAGGCAGAAATTCAAAAATGTACCTATAATGTGTTAACATACGTTCATACATTTCTGAACATTTATTTCTATCATTTTCCTGTATATGTATATAAATATAAGAGTACCTATTAAAAATTCCACTGTCCAGTACCGACATCTAAACAAATTACTACATTTATGTACTCGTAATTATAACTTTCCTGATATCTGTATCTGAAAGAGAAACAGATTTTCGATGTAAATTTTTAAAGCACATGAGGCAAAAGTGTTCTGTTTGCATGAATAAAATTGCATAGATTAAAGTTTTTATTACAGGCACACAAAGGTCGCATGTTAATCGTTCCGACCCAAATACGATGTTTGCACCAAGTGCAATATCACTTTGTCTGTGGAGCAGGTCACATTTGCTTATTTGTAGTCCGACGATAGGTGGTCGTCCATTAATCACGGAATGTTTTTTGTTGTGTAAGAAGCCGTGGTGGTCTAGTGGTAATGACTCCCGCCTTACAATCGTGAGTGGGTTCAAATCCCGGGCCCGTATCCCAATGGCTTCCTTCGAATTTATGAACGGAATTTCACACCACGGGCTTTTTGGTGAAGGAAAACATCGTGAGGCAACCTGCATACGTCCGTAAAAGAAATTCCATGGCGTATGTTAATCTACCAACCCGCACTTGACCAGCGTGGTGGATATGACCCAAATCACCCTTCGTGGGTAGGCCTACGTCCTGCAGTGGACTATTAAAAAGACTGGTACAGTAGGTACAGTACAGTTTTAACTACATTTTAACCCCCTCCTCCCCCTTTGGTGAAATGTGGTCAGGTTCTAGACTACCCTTTCCACCTACCCAAATTCAAGTGTATTTTTTGTTCAAAATATATTAATGAGCTGCAGTTATCGTGACGCGCGGGGAAACCGTTGCCAGACAAGGATGAGTCAAGGCCACGAAAAAATAAATACCTACACGTGATAATATCTCCCTCCTTGTGATATTTCGTGTATTTTTTCCAAACTCCTCTCCCCCTTATCTCATAATATCTCCCTCCTTGTGATATTTCGTGTTTTTTTTTATCTGAAGCCCTGTCTCCCCTTCTGAGCCTCGCGTGATTAATGGACGATCCCTTATTTGTAGCTCGATGATTACCTAATCAAGTTAATCGCCCAATTAGGACGACCTACTTTTATTTCCATTTAATGAGGTCCATTGTCTTTAATCTTCTGATTTCTTCGCAGATGCATTGTAAAGCGAATTGAAAAGCATTAAAGTTCTTATAAGAATGGATTACTCGGTACACTCTTCTGTGTTGCCCGACTGCCCCAGATGGAGGTAACCCCAGAGGTAGATGTCTACTAGTATGTATGGCCGTGTCTATGTTGCCTCCTATGAGTTACAGTCTTACAGTGTAAGTCTGAATATCGTATGAATCATGCAGAACACGATCAAGTCGATTTTTGTTTGTGAGCTGAACCGTAATTTGCAGTCGCATTTTTTAAAATAGTGTTTATTATAAATAAATACATAATATTATGTAGTTTTTTCCTAACATACATTTTAACAAAATTGTCCAACGTATCTAACAATGTATTTTTTAACTTTATGTATTCGTTTTACTAACAAGAAAACAAAATAATTTGATTGCCACATTTTTAATTACTATCGGTATGTCAAACCCGTTGGACGGTAGTGACGGGTCAAACTCATAGGTTATCTGTTAGAAAACACAATCCATTTTTTTCAAACTAAGTACCGCGACGGTCTGATAAAATGTATTGTCAAGTTTTTCATTATTTTGCCACAGCTTAACGAAATTAGTTTTACAGGTTGGTTGTAGTACGGCAGATACGACAAAATGTTATTTATTTATAGGCTTATTTCACTAAATTATTGATTTTGAATATCCTGGCTGGATGGCTGGATATTGTAGCGTTCAATAGTTTGACAAAGAAGTCGCATCTACATAGACTAGTAAACTAGACTATAAACATAGTCCGCAACAACTCCGTTTTCTCGAGTCGTGTGAACCAACATTTATCTATCAAATCACATTTCGTACGCACTCGTAGCTCTTAGTGTCAAATGTTTACATTATATGATTGTGAGTATCTCCAAGTGTAGACTGTATTTTGATAACAATGTGACGAATTCTCGTGGCCATAGGCTGATATCTGCTATAATCGCGCCTGATTGTGGCAATCAATCGCCGACAGCGAGAGCGACCGCGCGCCTGCGCTCGCGCTGCTAACATTTAATTTATTTTATTCAAATTTTAAATGAATTAAATATTAATCTGTTTTAACATAGTAAAATAATCATCTAAAGTGTAGTGCCGGCAAATATTTTTGTCATCAATATTTGTCACGTGTTATAATATCCGCGATAAGTGTTACGGTACGGTCGATAAGAGATCGCGATGCGTTTGCTGACGCGTTTGATTGTGACCGGCGCGACGTTTATGATGGGGATGTTCCTGCTGGTGCGGGTGTCGGAGGTGTCGTCGGGAGGCGTGCACCCTGCCGGGGCGGAGGCCCGCGCCTCTCGCCTCGCCAGGGACTCTCCCGGACCTGACACTGAACCAAAGCTGAAACTAGAGTCGGTCAACGACACTGACGCTAAACGCGAACATGTGAAGGGGGTGCGTAGTTTATGAAATCATAATTAATTGCCTTCTAACGTTGTTTTGGATTATTTGTTAAATATTGTAGTATGCGTTCTGTAGAAATTCTTGCTCGAAAAAAAATCATGTGTATCGGCCCAAGATATTTTCAATCTGTTTGTTTCTCCTGTCGCTGTCTGTTGACGGATTTTATTAAATTCCTAAGAAATAGTAAGTTTGTATTGTATATCGCGGTTGGCTAGCACTGGTGTCAAGAAAATGTCCGTAAACTAACAATCATATATTATGTGTTTTAATGCAATACTTAGGTAATCAAAGTATAAGACAACATTATACGTAAAATATTTTTTTTCTCTCTGGTCGTCCATTAATTCGCCTATATTGATATAACGAAATTAAGTAACCGAGTTCCAAAAGTTTCGAAGTAAGCATTTCTAAGATACAGTTGAATAAGTTTCATAGCCAGTTTTTTCCTCATTTCGTGCAATAGCTGTCGCCGTTTCTTCTCACAAAAAGCGTGGTCTCTTCGAATTACCCGTTGTTACAAATCATAAAATTCAACTCGCCTCGTTCCGTTTAAAGTGTATTCGTAATTGGTAAAGTCGCCAGTTTTTCTAAGTCATTGGCAACTCCGAGTTCCCGAGGACCTAATAATAATTAATGGGCCCGACGAAAGTCCGATATCCTTTCATTAGTGTCCCGTCTTTCTGCACGAAACGGCCGAGATTAAAACTTGCCCAGAACGAGAGCTTTGGCAGAGTTCTTTTTAAAGAGACTTCCGGAGCGCAACGCCTTTGAGATGTGAAATGTGGTGCTCTTTATGACGGAATATTAGTTTGCTCAGCTGGAATTCTAGTTTAATCGAAACTGAACGTTTAATATTTGTTCGTTATTTTCTCTTTAGGTAACATTTGCGCACAAATGAGACTCAGGATCAAATTCAACCCACATCAAAATGTCGCTTCGAATATACCCATTTCAGCGAGTTTTCGCGCTTATCTTCGAATTTGGGTATCTTTTCGGGTGACGACATGTACATAGGTACCTTGCAGCGCGTCAAGTGATGTGGTTTATGCGAGATATTAAATTCAAGTTTTATCTTGTAATGTCTCTGTTCTACAATTATGTCATTAGAGTTAAGATCTACTCTACTTTGCGGCTTAGCTGACCGTCATATCTGAAGCGTAATAAATACTACATTAAGGCCGACCACGAGCTATACATAGGTATAGCGGGAAATTCCTATTCTATAGATAAACAAGACGGAGAACCTATGAAACTCATCTAAAATCTGAAAGCTTTCCTATTAGACAGGTAATAACGTAAACTAAAAATACAAAGCCTACACATACTACAAGAGTGACTGCTTTGGAAAGCTGAATAAACGTTGCGTATTCCAATTTCCTACAAGGTAAAAACTCATCTGAAACACAAAAGTATTTTACAATAAGATACTTTTTATCCGCACTAGATTTGGCAATACTTAATCACAGTAAATTATGCCAGAATTTGTTTATGCTTCCATACAGTACAAGATGTTAGTAACAAAGTTTAGGTACAAAGTTCAGTATGGACCCTGTCGGGCACTGCATATTCGTGTGAGAGTGGGCACTAATTTCAATAATATACTTACAATCATTAAATTAAACATGACTATAAATTATATAAAATCTTCAGAATATACATCCACTCACTTTCGAGTTAACAATCAACAAACAAAAACAAATTAAATTTCGGATCGCGCTCCAGGCAATGCCGTAACGATACTTAACCAAACATTTATCTTCTGTATGACTGTTTGTACGGCCTAGAAAATTCTCTCTAAACATGACGTGTGTCTTTCCAGATGATGCTCCACGCGTGGAACAACTACAAGCTGTACGCTTGGGGCAAGAACGAGCTGAAGCCGATATCAAAGCGCGCGCACCTGTCCAGCGTGTTCGGCGGCGGAGACCTGGGCGCCACCATCGTGGACGGCCTGGACACGCTCTATGTCATGGGGCTCATGGACGAGTTCAGAGAAGGACGGGACTGGATCGCGGAGCACTTTCACATCAACGAAATCGTAAGTTCCTTGTAATTGCTTGTTTGTAACCATCTTATAGGACTTGGGAGCTACTATCGTGGACGCCCTAGACACGCTCTATCTCATGGGGTCATGGACGAGTTCAGGGAAGGACGGGATTGGATCTTCTAACATCAACAAAATCATAAACGTCTCTTATAAGCTTGTAGGGAGGTTATGATGTGTTGATAATAACCAAACGACTAAAATAGTTTCCGCGTGGCTCCATACATTTTTGTATAGCACCCCTGATGAAAACGAGGGAAACAAAATTGTATGAAGCCACATAAAAACCATAATTGTTTTCGCTTACTATGCAAACTCATACTAATTCCTCTTGTTTACTATTTCGTACACGAGTTAGGCCGTTTTCTGACTTGTCGGTGCGGGAACGGTGCGGATTCGTTTCGCTCGGTATACACGGTACCGAAAGCTTGCCGAGCGCCTATGTTTTAATGCGCGTCTTCTGATTGGCGCGGTGTGTGCGGGAGCGGGGAGGGATCGTTTCGTTTTACCGCGTCTCGGGATGCGTGTCCAGGCGCCGCTCGACATTTAGACAGTTTTCTGACTTGTCGGTGTGGCAGCGGTGCGGGATCTGTAAGGTCTGTACCGAAACGATACCGCGTTGCCTTCACCTTCTCACCTATCGGTATATTCTCGGTATAAAATTCTGCAGTACCGAAGATGTCGTCTTCTAGTGATGACGATATTTTGGCGTGTTATTATGTTTATCGCCTACGTAAAAAAAGAAAACGTTATTGGCGTCATCCTTATATCGAAAATAATATTAATTGCCGATTTTTTGTTGCGGCTAAAGAACTTTCCCAAGATGACGAAAATTTTTTATTGATGTTTTTTCCCGAATATTCCGCCAATTTATAATTATACAATGCAGGATACTTTTCAATTTCTAGTACTAAAACGACGTGAATATCTCGCTCCGCCATCTTGTTTGCACGACCTCGCGCGGTAAATGTCGAGCGGCGCCTGGACACGCATCCCGAGACGCGGTAAAACGAAACGATCCCTCCCCGCTCCCGCACACACCGCGCCAATCAGAAGACGCGCATTAAAACATAGGCGCTCGGCAAGCTTTCGGTACCGTGTATACCGAGCGAAACGAATCCGCACCGCTCCCGCACCGACAAGTCAGAAAACGGCCTTACCGCGCGAGGTCGTGCAAACAAGACGGCGGAGCGAGATATTCACGTCGTTTTAGTACTAGAAATTGAAAGGAAAAGCTCTTTGTAAGTATTTTTTGACATTCTATACATCAATAAAAATTTTTCGTCATTTTGGGAAAGTTCTTTAGCCGCAACAAAAAATCGGCAATTAATATTATTTTCGATATAAGGTTGACGCCAATAACGTTTTCTTTTTTTACGTAGGCGATAAACATAATAACACGCCAAAATATCGTCATCACTAGAAGACGACATCTTCCGTACTGCAGAATTTTATACCGAGAATATACCGATAGGTGAGAAGGTGAAGGCAACGCGGTATCGTTTCGGTACAGACCTTACAGATCCCGCACCGCTCCCACACCGACAAGTCAGAAAACGGCCTTAATTGTTGAACCCTGTGAGTAAATTTAGGAATTTTAAATGAAAATGCGGAGCTAGACGAAATCGCTTTTGAAAAGCTTCAGGTTTTCTCTCAAAGATTTTAGAAACGCCTGCATATTTTTCCCTAATGTCAGTAAACGGTAGTACAATCTATGATAGTGTTCAATGTTTGCAACAAATATGCTGAGAAAAATATTCGACGGAAAGTTCACGACACTCAGCCAAGACATCTTAGTGCCACATTCACATAACCGTACTTTTTGAAATACTCGTACATATTCAGATTCTGAATTACGGTACTCTCGTTATTTGTGTCAAGATACGTATGCTGTACCTTTGTTATTACATCAATGAGATCACAGGAAAACAGATACTATTAAGTTACTATTAATAATATATTACTAGCTACCGCTGAATCTAAATTATTTGATATCGCCAAAATTAAGTATGTGTAGTTAAAAAAAAACTTTTTCATGAATTTGTATTTGAATAAGTTTTCTTTTTTGTGTAAATTAATAACGATAGAGGTATTTATTTTAAATAGAACCTAACTCGGCTCGTAACTTTACGGCGCATCTTTAGCTCCAAGTAATCGTGAGTGGGGGGGCAATTAAGGCGCATGTCAGTGCACCCGATTAGCGAATATCCATATTATCTCACATTCGCTCACGATTAATTTCCCATTACAGGGGCCTGATACTGCACTCAACCGGTTTTAATTATAGCTCGATTAAAGACATCATTATCAGTCATTAAAACATCTGTTAAATCCATTTCATTACATCGACCTGTCCATTCCTGGATGTAGATCTTGGCTAGTAGCTAATAAGATCTGTTTTTACTTTTGGTTCCGTACCTCTAAAAGAAATACCGGAATTTATATTCGATCTTATCAGTTTCTGATTATTTATAACCAAGATAATTCAACATACTTAATTAATTTGACATAATAGTCAATTTTACTTATGAGCTCATTATTAATTATTATCGATTATAAAAAAAATGTCATCACTTAAGAATGTGGTACCTATATTAAAGCTTTTAATTTATTTTTCGGTCTTCTCTTTGCCATTTAACGTTGTTGTTAGCAACTCTGAAAAGCTAACTGAAACCACTCGAATGTTGCCGCGTAGCAGGAATCCTGTAAACTGCGGTGGATTAAAATACGAGTATACCGCACCGGAGTGCCTTTTGATCATCTCAACAGCGTGCCGACTATGGCTCATTTTCCAAGTTTTCCTTAGGGAAACTCAATATTTCTTTCATTACACTTTTCTTTCGTTTTTCTTCAGCCTTTCTGAGCAAACAGTAAAGAATTTTGGTTCAATTTAAAATGTATTTCATAATTTTAAGAAAAATATGAAAAACATGCATTTTTTTTAGCCATTGACACGGAATGATGACGATAATGTCTTTTAGAACTTTCAATGCTTCTAGTAAATATTTAATTAATAAATATGTAATTAATAATTATTGAAGTGAATATAAAACTAAATATTCTGTGAAAATTTTAAGCATCTACCTGTTACCATTATTAATATGGAGCGAAAAACGTCTAAAAAATCAGGTTTGTTGTATGAGAGCCCCCCTTAAATATTTATTTTATTTTCTTTTTAATATTTGTTGTTATAGCGGCAACAGAAATACATCCCTTTGGGTACGGAACCCTAAAAAAAGAAAAAGGCTACGGTGCAACTTCCACCGCCGCTGGCCACTGAACGAAAGGCTGTTGACTATTAGCCTAGCACTTACACCAATAGCCTGAAGGTTATCTTCGCAGACAGCCCATTATGACCCTTGTAGTACACGGACACCGAAGAAGCTGTCAATAATGGTGGGAACTTACATCATCATTTCGTATAATTGGCTGTAAGGCTCAGGGAACTTACGCAATTGGTGGAGTAAACAGAAACTTAGCTGCTCCAATTTCGATACTCCTAACGCAATTTATTACTTTACTAGACGACCCGCCCCGGCTTCGCACAGGTGTATTATACATATAAACCTTCCTCTTGAATCACTTCATCCATTAAAAAAAACCGCATCAAAATCCGTTGCGTAGTTTTAAAGATTTAAGCATACAGACAAACAAACAAACGAAAATAGCGACTTTATTTTATACTATGTAAGGATTAGTTATAGCTGTGTATACTTAAATAACTAGGAAATCAATTAATAATATTTATTATAGCCGCTATAATAATGTTCTGTCGCCACGTACCTCTAAAGTAATCCGTATAAAGCAATAACAATATCTGAAGAGTTTGTGATTGATCCAGTGAGTGCTACGAATAAATATTTATTTCTAGAATGAGTCTCAGAAACCGCATGGGGCGACTTCTGTATATAAGCAGCTCTGATGTGTATCATATGAGAGTATTTTTAACTGACTTCCAAAAAGGAGGAGCTTCTATGAACGTCTGTATGTATTTTTTGTGTATGTTCATCGATATTTTCGCCAATTGTGAACCGAAGCAAAAAAATATTTTTCGTTCTAAAATTAATAAGTAATAACTAGGAAGTAATACTTCCATTTAAGTTTTATCGAAATCGGGTGAGTCATTTTTGAAAAATCAACAATAATGTAAAAATTGTATACATCAATTCGCGCGAATTATTCGAATTTTGTACGCGATGGAAGTCGGTTTTTGTAATTTTTTACGAAAACAATTATCTATATACCTTTAGGAACTTTACTAACCTTTCTTAATATATGCCATACTTCTGAATGCGAGGAGGTCTCAAATGGACTCAGTAAATCACATCATTCAGATCTGAATCTTATGTAACTACCTATTGCTCTGATGCATTTACAGCAATTTTCGGTGGCCGTATCTATCTGCTTATTTGTAGGCAAAGATTGACATTGAAAAAAAAAAGTATCGTCTGTGACTGTATCTAGAGCAACCCAAATAAAGATCTGTGATGTGTGTTTCAGGACTCCGAGCTGTCAGTTTTCGAGACGACGATCCGCTTCGTAGGAGGGTTGCTGTCGTGCTACGCCCTCACAGGAGACACCGTGTTCCGGGACAAGGCGGCAGAGGTCGCAGACGCGCTGCTGCCGGCTTTCGAGACCCCCACGGGGCTGCCCTATGCGCTAATTAACCCATCTACCAAAGTAAGTCTGTTTCGCGTATTCTGACAGTGGAAACCTTGACTCTCATGAGATCTCGAGTATTGCAGTGTTACACACACACACACACACACAAACCACACCACACACACCTTGCTGGTTCCAACAGAATATCAACGCTGGTTGCTCGTAAGTGCAACCAGCATTACGCTGAGTTGGGACCAGTTTTTGTGACAGAAATATTAGGTAAAATATTGCTGTTTTTCGTGTTTTATCATTTGTTTTGTCGTTATGAAGTGTACCTCTTATTTTTGTTGCAAATAAAAATTTCTGTATTTCTTACACACATACACATTTTCGTTGACAAAATGAATGTTTTAAGTTGTAAAATTCTGTAGTTCGTATTATGTTATGTTGTTGTTGTTGTTGCTAGCCTGTAGTGTCCCACTGCTGGGCAAAGGCCTCCCCCCGATCTTTCCAGATTTGACGGTTTTGTGCTATAGTGTACCAGTTCTTATCAAAAGGGTCAAGGTCGTCGCGCCATCTCTTTCGGGGCCTGCCAAGTGGCCGGACCGAGTTGGGATGTCACTTGGTGGTGATTTTGGTCCATAGTTCTTCCGGCATGCGGCTCACACGTCGTATTATGTTATGACACGATGTAATTTATGCTTTATATTATTTATTTATTTTTTATTACATGTTTCGATAAAATAGTCTAAATTTAATTTACTTTTGTTTTGTGTAACTTTTTGTTGCTAGATATTATAACGGGAGAAGCCATTGGCTCTGAGATACAGTTTGTTAACTAGTTCGGAGTCAATGGATAAGTGAATATGGTAAAAAGTTTATTTAAGGCAAATAAAGATATTTTGTTTGTTTGTATGGTGGTTCTTAACAGGCTAGCGTCCCTAGAATGGCAAAGGGATTCTACCATTTTATCTACTTTTAATGTCAGTTTTCAATATCAATTCATACTTTGTTTCCTCTTCAAGGGGATAAATCGGATGCATTGGAGTTCTAGGTAGAGTTAGATGGTTTGGATAAATTGGAAATACATAAATATGCAGGAAAATATTTTCTATACCTTATCGAGTCATGAAAGGTAAATACCATATACAAGTGTAGGTACTCGTAGTGTCTGATTTCATTAGTGAAGTTCCTAGAATAGCATTTACTAATGCGCGACTGTCAGTTCGACCGGTTTTGATTTTAGTTTTGTTTTATTTCCGGTCTTTACAGTTTTATTTTGATTATTTTTGTTATGGTTTTGTTAGCCTTGACATTAATAAAATAAACCATTTATTGTAGCAGTACAATTTTTTCAAATAATAGGACACGTCACTTTGTCAACGTATCGAAGGCCCGTGAATTGTTAGCTTCTTCAGAAATAAGTTGTACTTGTGTTAAGGTCTTGGGTGCACTTCTATTGTTTCTGCATCGACATTCCCGCTGATTCACCTTACTCTTGTAACGTACGTGACCTGTACGTGAGACTATTACGACATTGCACTGTTGTTGATAAGTCTTAGTGTGTAGCTAGATATAACGATTGTCGCGTTAGCATTGAGGTATAGTACCATGATGTCCACAAAGCACATGTCCACGCCACAGAAACCGAACGTGGCGAAACCTCAGCCGACTTCAACATTTGATGAAAATACGGGTCGTACAGCGCGGGCAGGTGCGCGACTTTGCATACGATTCCATAATTATAAAGATTAGTAACTGCGCTGCTTTCTGGTCCTGTGGCGTGGACATAATATGTCCAGTATAGAGCTGAACGCGCATAGACATAATATGTCCATGAGCTCTATAATCTGTTTAATCAGACAGACAGACAGATCATCAATGATGTTTCGAAAATGGATTTACAAATAGTGACCGGCATTTGTCGACCACATAGTTACATAGGTATCTATTTTGTGTGATTTTATGATTGAGTGACGATAGAGGGGAACGGTTCGCATGATGTTAGGGTTTACACATTCCCACGATAGGTCTGCACCATATAAAGTTTGACCTAAACGTACCAGTGCAAAACCCTGCGCAGTACAGCACTCGTCATTGTGAGATATAAAAATCTTAAATCTCATGTAGCTCAAATATTCCGCTTGAAACGCTTTATGTAGGTACTCGTTTTTATGACATGTAATCCCCGCATTCCTAGAAATAATTTAAATGTTGATAATGATTCGCACTTGTGCATAAACGTGCATGTGATCTATAGGTATACTGTTGCAAAAAGCACTTAAGATAAAGACATGCAATGTATAAGAAGAACTGCCATTTGGTAAACAAGAAAGAGGTAGATAATTGGTTTAATTTTAACGGGTTCAAAAAACTTTGGAAGCCATTAAAATGTAGTAATTATTTTTCTTGGAACTGTAACTCGTAGGGGATAACAACAACCTAATCTTGTTTTGTGCTTCGAATACTCTGTACGCCTGGATAGACTATCTGATTTTTATACTTCGCATATTTTTTCAGTAAAATGGCTGCTATCAAACGAAACAAACGAATTTTATTAAAATAAAATATATAAAACTTTCGAACAAATTGTGCTACCTAACTAATGAGTAACTTTCGACTGATAACTGTAATACTTGAGTCAATACGATATTAGGTCCAATTATGAAGACGCCATCGTAAATTTAATAGCAACGTAAAAAGTGTTCTCTCTATCGAATGCCTAAAGTGAAAAAGAAACAGAAATATACTAGCTATTATAATTACGATGGCGCCTTCATAATCGGGCCTATTGTCTAATTGAGTAACAGCATTTTATTATCATAAGGTACTAGATAGACTCAAATTGTATTATGTTAAGTGAATTAATTAATTACATTTTCTAATTTACGTATCGTCATGAAGGTGAAGGTGAAACAAGACGATGAATTGTTGTAGTACCTACACGGCATTATAGACAGGCATAACTTAAGATAATATATTAATTTACTTGCCTTGTGTAGTTGAATCATAATATACAGTAGCTATTTTAAGAATTAAGTCATACTGTAATAATCATTTTTCACTTTTTGATAAGTGTGATAATCTGACTTGATAATCTGAATTCAATTTAATTAAATAAATTAATTGTCTCACTTTTTGCTACTCATTCTTCATTACCTAAAGTCGTGTTTATGGAACACACACATAGACAAGAAGAAGTAATATCTAGATTCAAGATATAGATTTAAATAAATTTAAAAAAATAAATAAATGTATTTTTTCAGCTGAAAACATTACTACAAATTTATCGTAAATCCATTGAAATATCTAGATGTACATATTTATATCTCTATCATTCAAACATATGCCTGTAACAATCATAGCGTACGTTGACTAGGTTTTTTTCACTGAAATCGAGCAACGTTTGCCACGGTCAGTATTTGGATGGGTAACCGCTGAAGTTATTTATTTACAACTCGTTGTGGCTTTTGACTTCTCTTTGGTCTTCTCGTTTAGTCCTAATCGTGCCAATTGGCTATTTGAATAAAAATATTTCTTTTGAAATACGTAGAGATCATGTACAAGTTTCGATACAAAACTATTATTTAATTATTTATTTTTCCATTGTCTCGTCACACGCTCGTTCGAGTAATGTCGGCGAGACTTCGGTACCTACTCGGCTAGGAATCATTTTTTATGTAGTAGTTATTATATAACTTTGTAATTAAGGACTAAATTATCATAAAAATATAACTTTTTAAAAATACAAGCTTTTGAGATTCTGGATATCATGTAGCAGCAGAGTGCTAGCCAAGACAAGTAAAACGAGCCCAAACACGACGGGTCTATCTTGTTTAGTACAGGAGTTCCTATGGCCACTTTCCGACTCCATCATTAGATCAGCTCCATTGTACCATATAATTGCATTGTCACGCAATATGTACATATGCGTGCAAAATTTCAGCTCAATCAGAAACCGGGAAGTTGGTCAAATTTAACTTGCAAGATTCCTCTCGAACATACATACACACATAGAGGTGCCTACATCCATTGCAAGTTAATTAAAAGATTGTAAAAATAAAATAATCGGCCAAGTATGAGTTGGACTCGCGCACGGAGGGTTCTGTACTGTATAGCCCCTTAAATATTTATTTTATTTTGATTTCATTATTTATTATTGAAGTGAATATACAACTAAATATTCTGTGAAAATTTCAATCGTCTACCTGTTATCATTATTAATATAGAGCGAAAAACGGCATAAAAATCAGGTTTGTTGTATGCCCGATTAGTTATTAATTTTATTATGTTTTTAGTATTTGTTGTTATAGCGGCAACAGAAATACACCATCTGTGAAAATGTCAGCTTTCTAGCTGTAACGGTTCATGAGATGCAGCCTGGAGACAGACAGACAGACGGACAGCGAAGTCTTAGTAATAGGGTCCCGTTTTTACCCTATAGGGTACGGAACGCTAAAAATATTTTTTTTTTTGAATGGAAACTAATATAATAATATCTTTGGGACTTTTTAGACTAACTCTACTAAGACTCTACTAAGTGATATCCTACTTGTAGGTATTAATACTACCAAGTTAGGTCGTCATTAATTCTGGGAGTCTATTCAACGCCATCCCTTTCCTTGTCAGTTCCAAACACCTATAATACAAGCTACACGTTATCTGTCTGGGGATATTCTTATAGACCCAAATTGTAAGTTATTATCACGACCCGGTTTCCCTCGCATAAAAGCAAGGTCATATCTTTACTGCTTATTAGATGGGCATTCCGCGTCCGTCGCACAATACTTAGTATCAATCATTGATGTAGTTGTAGATAGGTTTACTTTTATGTCGACTGTTGCGATTACTTCGATATACGTGAAGGATAAATATGTATGTTGTTACTTGTTAGGGTTTGGTTTGACCGATTGGACAATTTCTTTGGGACCGGATTATCTGTTTGAAGCTATATTTAGAAGAGGGATTCGGGGTTATATTTTAACGTAGAAATATAGTACGGAACCCTCCGTGCGCGAGTCCGACTCGTACTTGACGGCTTATTTTATATTACCTACTGCTCTGAAGTGCATACGATATAATCGAAAGTAATTCCCCGTGTGACGATGACAAGAATCGTGGATTTTTTACTATCATCATGTCATAATTACGATGAAACGTAACTTTGACCTACCTTACCTACAGAAGTAGTTCAAAGCTATAGTCGGTAAAACCTAGACATTACTGCCCTTTAATAGTCCACTGCTGAATATAGGCCTATCTACGAAGGGTGATTGGGTCATAACCACCTCGACGGCCTAGTGCGAGTTAGTGGATTAAAAAGTGCCATAATTACGAGTATGTAATTGTAAAGTTATTTATTTACCTAATTCAACCTAAGTAAGATAAGTTTTTCAATCTTAAAAAAAACTTAAGTATGTACAAGGACATAATAGGCCCAATTGTGAAGGTACAATCGTAATTATAATAGCCACTAGGCATTTAGAATATTTCTGTTTCTTTTTCACCTAAAGCATTCGATAGAGAGAACACTTTTTACGTTGCTATTAACGATGGCGCCTTCGTAATTGGGCTAATATATCAGAAAAAATGCCAAGTCGATGTAATATACTCGTACTATACTTACTATATAATAATGTACACTGCTATGCAAATTAAAATAAAAACGATAACAATTTTAGTGTCGGTCTATAGTATGGTATGTGTTAACAGTTGCTAGCATTGTTAGAATTTTCCTTAATTTTGCAATTGAAAAGAAAAATAGCATGTTGTTCTGCATGTAATCTAAATAGACGGTTGGATAGGTTTGGCATGCATTACTTCACCTCTAACATATACCTACCTAATATTTATTCACAATCACAGATCATGATTTAAACATTCATCCTCTGTCATTGGTTGAACGCTAGGTCGCAGCTGTTTGGGGGACACTATAAAGAATAGGAATTTCCCTATCAGATTGATTATATTCATTGAATAAATGTTCTCCAATAAAGTAAGTTCGTATAGGCTGAGTGGCTAGCCCTGGTGTCAGAAGATGCGTTCGGATAGCCTACTGATGGCAAAATTAACAGTTAAAAACGCTAACAACGATCACATTCAGCGCTCGTTTTTAGAATGTGTGAGCAAAAGCTGTTTTCGTTCAGCGTTGAGATAGCTCAAAAACAGTTAAAATTGTCATCGTGAACTGCCACTTTTGACCCACCTGCGGAGGTGGGTTCTTCTTCTTTTTTTATGTTTCGGCGTCGCATTATTGTGCATTTGCCAGTGTCAAGTATTTTTAATCATTTTTATATTATTTCAAAATAGTCACGTCATACTCCAATAAAGTCGCAGTCAAATCCAAACATAGTCCAAACATACCTCATGAAGCAGTGGAGAGTGGAGACTTTACTAGAGGCGTCTTTGGAGTTTTGGTAACAACATGGAACAACATGAAACGTCACATTATATCACTTGCCTACACTCATGTACTTATGTCAGCTCATAATCAACGAAATACCAAATACAAAATAAAAACAAAAGATTAACAAAATAATACAATGAGGCGACATGATTTTCCCGCGTTCCCGCCAAAATTCCTGGTGGGTTCTTTGTGATCGTTTGAGTTTCACGTTTTAGCGTTCGTTTTAGGTAGTGAGCAAAAGTAGCATTATTGGCGTAATGGACGAAATTCTCAAACCGTACGGTTTACATCAACGCTAATTTTACAAATGAAAAATGCCATCGAGCCCAAAACGAACGCACCTAAAGTCGTCTAATGAGTGTACGGTTGTCCCCAGGCGAGCCGGCAGTACCACTGGGCGGGCCCGAACAGTATACTCTCGGAACTGGGCACCCTTCACTTGGAGTTCACCTACCTCAGTGACGTCACGGGACGTGATGGTAAGTACTACCGCGTGACATTTTGCGAACGCGACGTTTTACGACGTTATGACATTTCGAGGACGTACCTAATATTAGTAATATTGTACGACAAGACCCACTTTACTCAAATGGGCTGAGCGATTGATTTTAATTTAGTGCTAATGATTCTATTTAAAATGTAATTAATGTTGTAAAAGCGTAAGAAATCTTTAAAAACTTCATGAGGTAAAAATATATTTTCGCGTTGAAGCGATGAGTCGATAAGTTAGTACTTATTTCATTATAAAAAGGAAAAGCCAGTAGCTTGTTGATAAGAACGGCAAATTAATACAACTTCAGTAAATATTAAGTGATATTAATTGTTGTCTTATCTCGCACTATACGTAGATAAAATATATCCGATTACCCATTAAATCCTCAAAACATTACTCTTCTTGGATTCCTTCCATCCATCCATCAGTCGTATGACGTCCACTACTGGGCACAGGCCTCCCCTATGGATATCCAATAAGGCTGGTCGGAAGTGGCTTGCACCTAACGTTTTCCTGCGGTTATATCGTCGTAGAAATCCTACGCTGCGGTTGGCTGTACCTAGCCTATAATTAGAAAACGTTATGGCTCCATCGATCATGCTTCCTACGAACTGTGTGCCCTGCCTACTGCCACGTCAACTTGCTAATCCGATTGTATGCATTTAAAATTTGTAAAGATATGTGAATGTTGTGTTTCCAGTGTACAGGAAGAAGGTGGAGCGTATCCGCGAGGTGTTGGATAAGATCGAGAAGCCCGGCGACTTGTATCCTAACTTCATCAACCCGCGTACTGGCCAGTGGGGACAGAGTGAGTCATTTTATAAATATCTGTTATACTAAAAACCCAAATATACCGAAAACCTAACCGCTAAAATCTCTTCAAAGCGTAATCTACGTATAACTTCAATTATGTTTTTTAAACAAAACTTTTAGTTTTGACCAAAGTCGCAGAACAAAAGTTGTTAGTTTTGATATGTACAGAATAAGTCCCTAAAAGGATGCTAATTGATTACCAGTAACCCTGTATATATACGTATAAATACGCTATACCTACGTATAAAATAACAAGTTATAATTATATATTTGGATAGATAATAAGCCCGATTACAGAGGCGCCATCGTAACTATATTAGCTAAATAGCATAGTTCTGTTTCTTTTTCACTTTAGGCATTCGATAGAGAGAACGCTTTTTACGTTGCTATTAAATTTACGCTGGCGCCTCTGTAATCGGGCTTAATAAGTGGTTATATCATATAAATACGCTATACGTCTTAAAACCACAAGTTAAAGTTGGATTTTTGGATAGATTAATAAGTAATTATATCAGTTAGTAATGCTAAGTTAGTAGTAGAAATAATGTGTTTGTAATGCTGAGTGCATTACAACTACTGAGTACTTGTCATAAATACAGTCAATCGTTCATGCGGGTGTGGTGCCCTAAATTCTATTCTACTCTTTCGTGTCATGTAATGAATACTAAATTATGTAAAATAGTTATTTTTGTGATAAACATTGCAAAATTGTAACAAAAAAATTGAAAATAAAGTTTGTAAAAGTAACTCTTTGACATAAACCTATATGTATAGAGTGGAATAACAATATAAAATAATAAATTATGTAATGTTGTTTGTCAGGACACATGTCGCTGGGCGCTTTAGGCGACTCATTCTACGAGTACCTGCTAAAGGCTTGGCTGATGACCGGACAAACCGACGAACAAGCGCGAGTGATGTTCGACACCGCCATGCAAGCCGCGCTCGACAAGATGCTGCGGGTGTCGCCGTCCGGACTCTCCTACCTGGCTGAACTCAAGTACGGACGGATCATTGAGGAGAAGATGGACCATCTGTCGTGCTTCGCAGGTATCTAATGTTTGTGCGGTGTTTGGTTATTGATGAATAAGCACGAGTAATGTTCGATACTATCATGCAAACAGCGCTTGACAAAATGCTAAGGGTGTCGCCGTCCGTACTGTCTTGTCTGGCTGAACTCAAGTACGGATCGATCATTGAGAAGATGGATCATTTGACGTGTTTCGTAGGTATTTAATGTTATCTACTTAATGGTATTTGGTTATTGACGAACAAGCCCAAGTGATGTACGATACGGGCATGTATGCCGTGCTTGACAAAATGCTAAGAGTGTCGCCGTCGCGACTGTCTTATCTGGCTGAACTCAAGTACGAACGAATCATTGAGGAGAAGATGGACCATCTGTCGTGTTTTGCAGGTCATTTTTTAGTACTGCACATTCATTATTCGAGTATCTTCTGAAGGTTTGGTTAGTGACATATCAGCAGGACGAATAGGCGCGAATGATTTTTGATACCGTCATGCAAAGGCGGATCATTGAGAACCATCTGTCATGCTACGGAGTTAATTTCACGGTAATACAGGTAATGCCTCTTTGAATATTTCTGTACTTTAATCTTCTAATTCTGTGCTTCTAAATGTAAGAATTTAATTATAATCGACCAAACATGTGACTAGGCCAAGCACGTCTTGTTTGATGCTGCTAAGCAAGCTTCTTTCGAGGTATTGCTCAGAGTTTTCTCTTCATGTTCATTCAGAATTTAAGAGTGCGGCTCTTGGCGGTGGAGCAACTTTCAGGTCTCGTGGTCATTTGCCAGTGTCTTATATGTTAATTTACAGACGAATCATTCGCTCTTTATCGTTCACGCCAGATATTTAAACCTTTACCAATATTCCTTCAAAACTATTAAAATAATGTTTAAAATACTTAATTGTGGTTTGTGTTTGTAAGTAAATATTATTTTTGTTGAATATTTCAGGCGGTATGTTCGCCCTGGCCTCAACAACACTCGAGAATTCTCTATCGGAGCGGTACATGGATGTAGCGCACAAGCTGACCCACACCTGCCACGAGAGCTACGCGCGCTCCGACACCAAGCTCGGCCCCGAGGCGTTCAGGTATTTCAGATCCCGATCTAATCTACAAGTTATTTTAGTGGAGAGCCCGTGGCTTCGGTCCGGTCAGCTTTTACTGCACCTCGCTCCGCCTCTCGTGGCTGTGGTAGCCAGAATAGTTTAAATCCATTATTCCTATTTGCGTTGGAAAATGCGCCGTGTTTTTTTTCTATTTTATGAAACTTTTATAAATGACTCAGGTGTTGCAATCACAAGTTCATGGACTAGTTTTATCCAGTGAACTATCCGTATGTACATACCTACAATACACGCAAATCTCTTTAAGGTTTGTGAAGCTCGCGCAAGCGGCTGTATAAAATGCATATTTCAGGTGTCGGAATGACGCGACCTGTGCCTATCTGCACAGTGTTCGACTCGGGCCTAACTTCTGAGACCTTGACAAGATTAGCGTGCACTGTAAATAGAATAGTTTTAATTTGAGTTAAAATATGTATTTTGTTGTGCAGATTCTCTGGTGCGGTAGAAGCTCGCGCGCAGAAGAGCAACGAGAAAGTGTATCTACTACGGCCTGAAACCTTCGAGAGCTACTTCATCATGTGGCGCCTCACGCGCGACCAGAAGTACCGCGACTGGGGCTGGGAGGCCGTGCAGGTCGGTAGCTTCCTGACTTCATGCTGGTTCCTCGTTACATGTACCTCGTTACCAGATGTATAGGCTGATCAAACATCTCATTCTCTCGCGATTTCCAACCACTAAAGAAAATACTAACGCCGCCATCGCCAAGCTGACATCCTTCTATCGGCAGCGGCGGCGCTGACAGGATCTACAAACGCTCGGAGCGGACATCGTGGCGCCATTCGAAACTTATAGTAAATACATTGGCTCTGTACGATTTGTACAGTAGTGATTTGAATGGACTGCACGAGTATAAGAGGCGCGTCTAAAGATTATATAAAACCCAGATAGGCTATCCCTGCAAGCTGACTGTAAAAGGAAATTTCCACCAACCTTCAATGCACGATCGCCTCCCGACTTTAGCATCAGTCGCGACTTCTATGGGAACACTGATTTGATAACCACAGTTCTTTTCCTTGGCAGCAGTGTCACAATGGACACGGGGTAGTATTCAATCTTTGGACGATGACTAGTGTTCCAGGTACTCGTAGGCGCAACGTGCGTACAGTTCAATTGGCGTAGAGTGTAGAATGAGTGAAGCTTCGGCCCTTCGACGGTAGCAAATATCAAGCTAGTGGAGTAAATATTCCTATCTACCCTCAATTGCTTGCAGAGATCGAACAGGTTCTATACCGCTCACCGCCCCGCGCGCCACTACCGCTTAATCGGCATCAAAAAATATAATTAGTCCGTCAGATAGACTATTAAAAAATATTAGACACGTATTTTTTCTTTTATCAATTAAACAAAAATTGATGAAGATATAGCCCGTCAAAGTTCCGCGTGACGTCACAAGTGCCATACAAATGTATAGACTTCAGTAAAAGAGGTGACGTCACGACCCCCACTCCTAAACTTTGACAAGGTTTATCATTTGTTGTTTGATTGGCAAAATAAAAAATACGTGTCCGATATTTTTTGATAATCTAACTCACGGACTAATTGTAACGATTTTTTTGCCTATTGATAGATCGAACAGGTGCTATACCGCTAACCGCTCCGCGCGCCGCTACCGCTTATTATAGGTCGCTATACTCGTGAGCTTGTGTTCTGTTTATCGTCGCAACCTTTTCACTTCATTTACCGGATTGCGAATCCGATTTCGGTCTTGTACTGCAAACATTAATTTTTACGTGTCTTTCAGTTGTTTTATAAATCGTCACCTTTTAAATGTATAAATATGTTGTTTCAGGCGTTGGAGAAGCATTGCCGCGTGGAAGGCGGCTACACCGGGCTAGTGAACGTGTACCACCAGACGCCGCAGGGAGACGACGTGCAGCAAAGCTTCTATCTTGCCGAGACACTCAAGGTAACACATCATTTGTCCACTAGCTGCCCTTTGGTACAGGCACAGCCCCGACACTCCGCGATTTTTCATACGAAATCTGCTGTCTTACGCACACTACACAGTACTTACTCACAGACAACACACATACGCACGGTCGCTACAAGTGCATTTGTGTGCGGAACGTCTATGGCTGTCAGCGATCATCACGACATGTCGACATGCCGCGTGAGTGAGACAGTTGCATATTCAATTTGCAAAAATTAGTATAAATCTAGTGCTTAAAAAAGTATAACAATTACTTAATTTGGAAGCATTTTAACAAAAAGTAACCGATCTACCTCATTTGAAGGCAAATATCAAGAGGCAGTTACCAAATAATGTAAAATAAGTTCTTCTTATTTATCCTTAGGGAAACATTAGAATGTCTTGTTTTGTTACGTATCATTGATATTCAACCATACACAGCGCAAATCTCCCCTATTTTGTCAGTCTAGGTATGTTTTATTTGAGAAACCACCGGCCAGTGCAGCCCGCGCGCAGCGTACACGATCGGTACGTAAACCGGGGGGGAAGTGAGGAAAACTCAAACGGGTGGGGGGTAGTGACCGTTCTATAAGTAGTACTATTATATCTTCTTTGGTACAGGTTCAATGAAAATGTATTAAGTGAAGTTAGCTACAAGCTGCGCAGAACTTGGCTATTGCGCCAGGACTCGCCTCGTGTCCACAAACGCTATTAATTTTGAATCGCACTATAATCGAGCTAAATAAAAGATAAAGCCCCGTGAGTTTCATATCAAGAAAAAAAAAATCTGAATCGAAATCGGTACAGATATGGTAATGATGTCACAGACAGACACACATACCTAATTAATGTATTGCTTTGATGTTTTTTCAATGCTCAATAGGCACAATGACTAAAAAAATATAATTAGTCCGTCAGATAGATTATCAAAAATATTAAAAAAGTATTTTTTATTTTGTTAAGGTATAGTGCGTTAAAGTTCCGCGTGACGTCACAAGTGCCAAACAAATGTATAGACTTCTGTAAGAGAGGTGACGTCACGACACGTTGACAAAGTTTATCTTTGTAATTTGTTTGTTTAATTAACAAAAGAAAAAATACGTGTCCAATATTTTTTGAAAATCTAACTTACGGACTAATTATAATGTTTTTTTACCCAGTCATCATGCCAGTTTTACCCATTTTTTGCGTCAATGGCTCAAATGAATGGAAATATTTGGGTCCCGTTATTCTATTGTCACGTTTCTGGTGATGTAATCGTTGTTGTGCTTTATTTCCAGTACCTGTACCTGCTATTCGCCGACGACTCGCTGCTCCCCCTGGACGAGTGGGTGTTCAACACGGAAGCCCACCCGCTGCCGATCAAGGGGAAGAACCCGCTGTACCGCCTGGCGCCGCCCCCACCCCCGCACCACAGCGCCGCGCAGGCGTAAATACTTACCCCACTTATAAAAAAACTAAGGCGAAAAACAACCGCACTTAAGGCGACTTAAATCTACGCCTAAGTCCCGGTTCACACTAGTCCGTTTTATCGGATACTATAAATGTACCAGAATATCGTATCACTACTGTGTCGTGTGTGAAGTCGCTGATACAACTCCATACGCCATCGATGAAAAAAAACGTATCCGGTAAAACGGACCAGTAAAATGGACATTTGTGAACAGGCTGCAAAGTCGTAGCACACGGTACAGCTATTCAAGCGTCGAGCAGTGCAGGGTTTTGATTCCTTCGAAATTCTGAGTGATGCTGATCTGCCATGGACATATGTGACGCCTAACATCAGGCGACAGCATTGCTTGATTCGTCGCTGTGTAAAATAATCTCAACAAAATTGGCAGTGACATAATTCGCCTGATGGAACACCCATTCTCCGCGCTTCGTACACGCCTCGGTCAAATGTACAATGTGGTACAGTGTAACCCTCTGCAACAGCAGATTATAGTTTGAATGCGATACTACTGATTTCTACTTATTTTCATAAAAATACTTCCCTTAGCCATTACGCTTACGCTCTGTAGAGTCCAGTCTACGTCACTGTAGTTTGATGCTCCGGATATTTGGCTACATAATTGTACCTTCAACTTATTGAGCGACCCACCAACCAAGAACATTTGTCACCAGTCACCGCACGATGTCCGTGGTGCGTTCAAACTGGACTGAAAGTGTCACTGTATCAATTTTGTCCTTGTATCTCCTGTGTACCCGTATAATAAGGTACATTTATTGTTTTCTCCTTAAATGCGTGTTAAAAATGCGATGTCATAGACATTGCCGATTGAGGAATAGTTGTTCAAATATAAATCTAATTTATTTGCCTTTTTATAATATAGAAACTCATCTTTATAGGCTATTTTGGTCGGTTAACTATTTATTCGTAACTTTAAACATTCCAAACGAATAAATTATTAGTTGAATGGTTTCTTGTAATATTTATTGTATTTTCTAATCGGTCGAATAAAACAACGAATACTACGTACCGCAATTGGATTCAAAATTATGCCAATCGAATTAAATTAACTATATTTATGTAAAAAAAAATCTTGTAGACAAAATGTATCACTAATGTCAAAATACTCTTTTGTAAAGGAATTTTAGAACCAAAATTACTTGTATTATATTAGACCAGTAACTCTAATGAAATACTTAGGAATATTCTATACCCAACTGTCGGTGATTATATCCTTGAAAAGTAGTTAGTAAATCACGGTACTGAGCAAGTAATATGGCATGTCAAATTACTATCACTACATAGTATAAAACAAAGTCGCTTTCTCTGTCCCTATGTCCCTATGTATGCTTAAATCTTTAAAACTACGCAACGGATTTTGATGCGGTTTTTTTAATAGATAGAGTGATTCAAGAGGAAGGTTTACATGTATAATACACCTGCCTGTGCGAAGCCGGGGCGGGTCGCTAGTATTTTATAAACGCAGAATAAATATACTTCTCCGTCAAATTTTCACTATCAGCATGTGTTACATTTTCGAACGAGGGTTTGTTTAGTAAGAACAACGTTGTAAAAATGGAGTACTAAATATGAATTTAGAAGCAGATTGATTTAGCGAGCCACATTAATGCGAATTGTAAGCAACACTATCACATTAGGTGAAACCTGTAAAGATTATGTGTATTGTGGCAATGAATGAAATTAAATACCACGTTATTAGGTACTATGTATTTATATCATTCGTGCTGTTACTTGCATTGTACGGTGCGTAGATCTTTGCGGGATAAATAAATTATACTTATAGTGCAAATATACTGAGTGAACGTCATCGATGCATTTGGAGGGCATTGGCTCTAGTTTAACCACTTTTTGTCTCCCTAAGTTTATGTATGTAATAGAACATTGTGATGTAAGTGCGGTAAGCCTCTGCTTCCTTACAGCCCTCGCCTACGGCTCGGGCTTGCAATATCGCCTCGGCTGTAATTTTCAACTTATTGCGCACGTATGTCTTTTTTTTTGCGTATGTACGACGTTTTATAACATATTTGCGAGGAAGTTAATAAACTCTGACTTTGAGTGAAAATCGTGCATCAGTCGAAGCATCGTGCGTTTTACATTACCATAACGCACAAGTGCCGTAATGTCTCTCACTCTCTTGAGTGAAAGTAGGAGAAACGAGCCAAAGAGTTCTGCAGTCGGTGGCGGCGTGCGTTTTACATTACAATAAAGCACAAGTGCGTGATGAAATACATTACGATATTGAAATTGGTGTAATTACAGCCACTTTACGAGCAAATATGTTAGAAATGTAATTATATCCTTTCCTAAATTACACGCTCTGTAAATTGTTATGTTATGGTTACAGAATAAAAAAAATGGATCCTTCGCACTACTGTAATAAAAACCATGCGTGAGTAGTACCGGTTGTGTTATCCATCCATCCATCCATCGGCCATAAGAAGTCCACTGCTGGATATAGGCCTCCCCTATGGATCTCCACTAAGACCGGCTGGAAGCGGCTTGCATCCAGCGATGTGTTATATTCAAATTAAAATTGCTTTTAACATACTCTTGTATCTACTAAATTCTAAACATGTATCAAACTTGGAAATGATTAACGTACTTATTCGTACTTGCCTCTTATATCTCACTACTCATATTAATGAATGCGCTATTTGCCGACTTTAACATTATCTGGGTTGGTGTACTAACTAACAACTAGGTAATTTTTTGTTATTTGTTTAAATTTCGTAATTTAGCACATTATAATAAATGTAAAGTAATGAAAAAGAGGTATTTATTTATATCATATTCTATCGCGCGATAAGTCCCGTAGTGTAGGAATAATCTATTTTTTGTCATATTGTAATGTCAACGTTATAAACTTATATCCGCATTTCTGGTCGTGGATTTGTCAGCAAAAATTCTGAATCTTATGTGAAAAACAAAGCTATATTGTTTGTCTTGCTTTGTGTTTTGTTTGTCATTGCTGGTATATTCTTTTTTCTTCATTTTACAATTAAATTCTTTATAGTTATCATGTCCAATCTTCAACTACAGAAAAAAAAAAGTAAATCGGTAATAAATCATTTTCAACAAGTTTTTCAGCATTTTATAAATGCCACTCATGAAACATTTTAATAGGTAGGTAATTATCTTTTTTTTATGAAAACATTTTCATCTTTTTTTATTTTATCAAACCCAATATTGGGATCCCTTTGTGGAGATTATTGTTGCAGACTTTGGGGATTATTATTTTTTTATTTAGGTATGTCAAAGTTTCGTTAGGTATGGGAATATAGCATTTTTTCCTTAGACGACTAAATTCGTTCTAGATGATTTGAACCTTCTCTAATTTTATTTTTGCCAAGATATTTTGAACTATGGATTTAGAAGGAAAACTTATAAGATACAAAGTTCAACATTATGATTCTGAGTAATTTAAATATAATTCAGTGTAACAATATATGTTGTTACAGTAACTAGTTTTTTGGTACATCTGAAATTTATCTAACTTGGTAGAAAAACAGATTCCAATGCGGAATACTAGTTTGGTTAATTTTATGCTGTACTCAACATCCATAGCTTTAGATGTCTTTGTTCTTACCATACATTATTTAATGTAACTAAAATACTCCTTTAAGTAGTTGCTCGCAATGCAACGTTTGTGACTACTATCAAATAAAAGTAGCGAATATAAATGTTATTTACTAATTTATTACGCATATCTGTCATAATTATAGTGATGATTTGAACGTCGGATCTCGTATTTATAAAATTGTATAATATATTGATATATTTTATTCAATGTAATGAAAATTAATTATTTAATAATTTCATTTTTTTTCTAATGGGGTACATATCTTTAAAGCTTTTAGAGTAATACTTAGTGTAGAATTTAATAAGATCGTAATTCTTACGAGATTAAATGACGTGGAGTGAAAGAATGTCAAAATTTTGTCTGTAGAGGCATTTGTAGGAAGTTTTGTTGAAAAAATAGAGTAAGAACGACCTACGTGAGATAAGTTTTTCTATGAGTAATTTCACTATTGTGTAAATATTTGCTCCGGTTTATATGTAAAGCCCCAAAAACATTATTTCAAAATATTGGAGTAAATTTTACATAATAACACGTGACTAATTCGTTATTGACGTTTTTAGGCTTTCTAATACAAAGATTTATTAATTACGTGATTTAAAATTACTCAGTTACATATTAATAGATATATTATAGTATAATTTTCTGCACCTGTTAACAGAGCATCGCCAATATGTATAAAACTGCCGTCGCAAGAAATTATCCTGTAAGAGTTCCGCTTTTCCTTCTTGAGGCACGTTTTTGTGAAAAGTTCCCGTTGTTGCAAAGACGGAAAAGTCGCAAAAGACGCCATTTTCCACGGATTTCGATTCTTATTATTGGAAAAACAGCTGATGTTTTGGATTATTTTCTTGTGAAGGCAGAATTATTATGGTTCGTTTATTATAGAGTACCTTCTGTATTGACGACTATCGATTCTTTTGCACCGTCAATAAACCAACTTTGATTGCTCTAAATTATTTCTGTTCTCTTCTCTCAGTAGAGAAAAGAACAGAAATACTCATTCTAGTAAGAAATTCTAGTAGTAAGAGATTCTTACTAGAATGAGTAAAAGATGGTGATTTTTCTCAAGCTTTGAAATTAACAAATCGTAAAAAGAACCGACGCAACCATATTAAATAATTACTAACCTATGTATATTATCTAAAACCGATTACAATTTAATTTATTTAAATTAACGTTTTAATCTACTAGAACCCTAGCAAAGCTTATAATGCAAATATTTTCCTTGGTATTTGGTACCTAAATGTGGGAAAATAAAACGCCCTAACATATTATGAAAATAAAATCTACATTTTCCATACAGATAATCAAATACATAACGAAAGTTTTCTCGATACAAATTATGCTAGGGGTACTGAATTCAATTAAATTATCATTAATTAAATGGGAACTAGATTTATAGTTTGTATATTGTGTAAATAATGATAGTCCTAGGCTTTAAAATAATTAGACTTAGGTTCCTGTGCGTAGATAAATTGTTATTTTTTAGCAAAAGTGACGTTTTGTGTGTATGTTGATATTGTTTTTCTTTTTTATTTATGTAATAGAATTAATGTTCTGTATAATACTGCCAGGTTGTTGTTGTTTTTGTATGTAATATAATACTATTATGAATTACTGTAATTTAATACTGATTGAATATCTTTGGTCTTACGATAGGTGTTTTATATACTTAGTAGTTTTTTCAGGTAAGTCATAATAATTTTAGCCAGTCCGATAAATAAAAAATAGGTAAATGTTTCGGATTTCGGATAAATGTCGATTTTGACTATTTCTGTATCTAAAATAATCAAGTTTTAATACGTTTTTGCGAACTACAATACAATACATCTTTTGGCAGTACTTACCATTTTGCCACTTATTAATTATACTAACAGGACTAAAATATTTCATTTCAAATGAAAAAAAAGGTGTTAATCTTGTCTAATTTAAATCAAAACATTAATTGACGATATTAAATGATGATGTTGAAAAAAACAGCTATTAATGTATGTAATAAAACAATGTATGTATGTGCAAACTACCCATACATATTATAACGGTTCACTGGATTTTACCTAATATCTACAGTGAAATTGTAATTGTATGTAATGTATGTAGTACCTAGCGTTAAAATAATAATGTACATTTTTCGGTTATTAATAATAAAACATGTTTACAAAATGCATGGTTTTTAATTTTTTATCTTGGTAAGATAATATTACATACTAATCACGATCGTAATACGATTTCCTATAAAATATTAATTTTAATTAAAATATAGGGTTGTTTGGAAAGGGTATGCAATGAAAAAGTTGAAGTTCAATCACCCGAAAAGGGACGATGCAGATCATTCAGAAGCCAAAAAAATTTTTCATTCGGGTCTTCTCCTCTTTATGTTAGTCGGAGACAGGATCCAGTCCGAGGTATAGGCCCTCCTTGCTTCGCCGCCAAGTGCCGACTTTCGTACTTTGCCAACTTTTGCAATATTCAACTCACTGAACAGGGGGCATTTCGTGAGTGATCCGGGGGACTGACTGAAATAATCCACTTCTTCACCCTTTACCAATTCGGCTACTCTGCCGTCTTGGCATGGACCGACTACGATGGCCATCCTGGCTTAGTTGGCCTCTCGTGGCTTTGTGGAGCCCTTCCTGGCCCTCATCACTGTGGCTGCCTATTCGCCCTCCTCGCCATCCTCTTTATTCCTCTGCGTCGGCTTGAAGCAGGTCTCTGGGGAGGGCGCGCCAGGTACGTACGGTGTCGTCTGGGGGTCGAGAGTGGAGTGGTGAAGCCAAAAAAGAAGAGTACTACGGGGCCAACTTATAATTCGAGAAAAAAATCAGCTATCCCACTCAACAGCAACTCTGAATACATATACAAAATGTATGAAACAGATAATTTTTCAAGAGTTCGTGGAGTTTTTATACAGAAAAGCTGACTTTTTGCCACGACTTGGGGGTTGAACTCGAAGTAAACGGTGTTCACAATTCATCATTGTGAATATACGCGGCGGTGTAGTCTCATCTGATCAGATAGCACTTTTCAAGTAGCACAATGATGTTGATTTTAAAGGCACCACCTAACTAGCTTTAGTTGGCTTATTGTTGACTTTTTAGTTGACTTAACAAAAACTTTAAATCGCTTAAATTTTAGGCATACAGAACATACATGTCTTTTAACTTTTTTAGAGGGACATAAAATAGAATATCTTCTTTTCCTGAGTATATTCAAGAGTATCAATGTAGGTACCTACTAATTCTATTGCCTTCTGTAGATACAGCTATTGTACAAAGTTCGGATGGAAACGCCGAAAGAAGGTACCTAGTTACTATCCGAGGTCCGTAAATAGGTTGATCGGCCATCCCGGGCGTCGTAAACCGTGAAGGCGACGAAGCTGTTACGGCAAATGTCGCGGCAACGTGCTCTGCTAACATTTGCAGCCGTCCAATTAGGGGACCACCCAGCGCCCTGCGGCCTTGTTACACTGTTATACCTACATAAGTACTTTACCTCATACTGTACTGTGCTTGGAAGTACATGGTAACTGCCCTTACTGATCATTATACAAAATTACTTCAGATAAAATGTGTGAAATAGCTGATTTCTTTTTACGTTGCAGTGTTGTATAATGAAGACCCAAGTGTTTGATGACTCTATGGTTGCTAAAGTATCTAATTTATCTAACTAGACTTCGCGCTACTACTGTAGTCCACGGCAGAATTTGGTAAGTACTACGGAAACTATGAAACTAAGCGAATAAAGCGCCTCGCGTCTATCGGACTTCAGTGGTAGCGTGATGGTAGCGTAGACATTCATTATTTCCAATTTTCTTTTTCTGTGTAGGTAGGTGTGCTTTCATGACCTTTCCAGATAAACTAGATAAATAAAACAGTTCAAAACAACAGTATTGTGGTTTTGTGCATAACATGTTGTCAGCTTCACGTGTAGATAACACAATTATAAGTATTGATAAAAGCAGGATATAATTGGAGTCTGTGGGAATTACATTTTATTTAATACAGATAGAGTGCGTACTTAGTAGTCTTATTATTCCAAAATATACTTAGTTTATTTGGCTTTTGGTGTGTTATCTATTTTTTTACATTACAGTAGGTATAAATATTGTACCTATAGGTAGGTACTGAATACCGAACAGATACCGAGTGTGAATAAATTGTAAAATTGTTCATTTTATGTGATTTTTAATAACTCGTTAAGTTTGTTACGTTCAGTTAATACTTTCCGTAGTAATCAAATCCAACGTTAAAATCGCTGGCGACAAATATTGTTCCAATTAGTGCAAGACAATTTTCTTTATGGGTTCGGGACGCTCCCTGTCCCCATTCGGCACCACGGCAAGGGGTGGTGGTGGGTCGCAACTGGCATAGAATATATAGCAGTAGGTAGGCCGAGGTACGAGCTTAGCCATGTGCCTTCAGGATGGCTGAAATAGTAGAGCGACAGACCAAGCGGCGGGCGCGCTCTACCGGGATAGACCTTACCCGCGGTCAGCTCTAGGCTTAGGTTTTCTTTTATTCTACTCTACACTTTTCCTTCCTTTTAAATAGGCGTTTTTACTTTGCGACAATGTATATTTTACACAAATCTCTGTAAAACTTTCTGAACTTTTTTAGAAGCTGATTTCACATAAATCTAGATAATGCGGTGAGATTAGATGAAAATAAGAAGTGAATAAAAAGAAGAATTTGTTTCAACTATGATGCTTTTCCGGATTCTCGTGGTGGCTGCTGTTATCGCAGGTAAGTTTTTAAGTTCTTCAATTAATGTGAAGAAACCGTTAATTGACCAGGAATTTCATCGTTTAATATCATACATATTCTACATCATACATATCCAATAAACATTAACGTAAGTGTTCTTAACTGTTAAAACCTAACGGATCATAATATCTCATATTCTGGCAAAGTTACGTTCTGCACTTTTAGATTTTAAAAGTAAAACTTTTTTAAACTTATCAAGAAAATGAATAAACTAATTATAAAATAAATTTAACTCTAAATTGCTTTATTATTCTTTTGCATGTTAGGTTTTAGAAAACTCGTTTTAAAGGTAACGAACCTTTGAAGTTCGGTGAAAATTCCAAGACACATCGAAATATTAAAACGTAGAGAAAAGTATAATTATCGGATTAATTAATTTAAATGAAACTGTTAGTAATTTTCCTTAAACTTTTTAAAATAGATACATACTATAATAATATTAAACTACTTAGATGTAATGCTGTTCGAACTTCAATACACAATCGAAGCGCTTTTTGCACACCTGGTAATTTTCCATTCCATGATATACCTACTTATTTCCATTCCATAGAGTCGATCTAGAAGTAGAAGAACATAATAAATATTGCATGTTGGTGCGTACAATGCATACACTCATTCACTCATACTTCTAGATCGACTCTATGGAATGGAAATAGGTAGGTATATCAGGGAATGGAAAATTACCAGGTGTGCAAAAAGCGTTTTGATAGGTACAGTTAACATTGTACCTACATTCTACGCACCAATATGCAATAGGTATGTATTATGTTCGCCAAATCTATCACATACTCATACTCATTTATTGATAACAATAGAGTTACGAGTACATGTCGCAAAAAAGTAAAGTTACATCATTAAAAAAAATACAATAGTTTTAAACACCAATTAAATTAAATAATAGTCAAACAAAACAATAATAAATTGTCATAAATTCAACGCCACGCTGGCCCACTGCGAGTAGGTGGATTCGCATACACCATCGAATTTCGTCTACGGTCCTACGGCACAGTTTGCTTCACGAAGTTTTCCTTCAGCGAAAAGACAGTGAGTGGTGAATAATTCCGTTCAAAAGTTTGAAAGTACTCATTGGTACAGGTAAGTGCGGGACCGGGACTTGTACCCACGACATCACGATTGCAAGGCCTTATGTGGAGCGTGTAAGGATTGTGTCTTCGTTAAAAAAGTAACATTTAGTAATTTCCAGCGGGTGTTTTAATATTGAGATACGAGCGGCAGACTGCGGTGCTTTTGGGTCGCTTCCGGGATGGCCTCCGGTTCACGTCAGCCTGACGCACAGCCTTAATTGGACGCTTAACGCGAGTGACTGTTTCAGCAGCTATGTAGGTTAAACAGCTGTGTGAATAGGAGTCATTATATTCATAGACATTGCCGATATATTTTTCATCATCTTATCACATTACAATTTATTAGTATCAGAAGCGAAGACACATTTTGGGTGGGGTTTGTCTGTCCATCTGTCAAATCCTTTTATTTCGGAGTTGCGAGGAGGTATTGAGTTGAAATTAAAACCATAAATAGGTATCTTTATGTCCTCGTACCTACGCAGATCTATAGGCATCTTGCAGCTGTGAAAAAGGCAAGTTTTTCGGTTATCGTAAAATAAATATTACAGCCGTTTATAATAAAATAATAATAAAAAATATTAGGGGACATCATACACACGAAAATGTCGATATTTTTATACCTATATGTTGAAGAAACCCGCATATTTCGACATTCACAAAGGAATAAAAACCTACAAGGCATCTATAGGCACTCACCGTTAACAGTTAAAATTAAGACTATAAAATTTGGCAAAAGTATTATCTTAGAGTACACACATAAAGGTTAATTAGGTAAATGACAAAAAATAGACTTGCATGGAATGCGGGTACCAATTTCAAAGCTCGTTGGGTATACTAAAAAGAGCCGCGAGCCCTTTTAGCACACGCTAAAACAGATTTATGATTACGAGTATTATTAGAGCAATGACTAGCTTCGCCCTAGGTTTTAAAATCTTATGGTTGGTTACCAGTTTCGTGGAATTTCCGAAATTTATATGGAACTTTTGAAGGGGAGCCTGATTCGCATATTTGTCCAATTTTTACTTAAAATGGGAAATGTAACTAATATACGTAAATACGCTACTTATATTACACCTAGTTTATTCAGGCTAAAGAATAGAAATCTGTTTCTCTATAACCAGTAACACCGTGTCCACCTAAACATTTGCCGCCTTACCACATTTAAACACAGCTTCAATCATTGTTTATCTGCGGAATTTGTACTGTTAAACATTGTCTAAAGCGTGCGTTTTGCGGTAAGACGGATAGTAATCTGTCTCAGAAAACATTGATAAATGTAAATTTAAACTAAAAATTGTTTAGAACCTTTAAAAAATCCCACTAGCTGAAATATAAACGGCCAAAAGCTGATCTTAACACAATCAAGTAGAGGTACATCATGAAAAAAAGAATAATAGTCGTTAGCAGACATCCGGCGGTTCCCACAGGCTGCTACGCAGCGTGCGAGTGGTTCGACCCAGGGGATAAAAAAGGAAGGAGGCCTTACCGGAGGCCTCATGGGTGCGACCGTGGGAACTAAGGGGCGCTAGTATTCCTGGACTACCAGGATATCATAAGATGAAAACACGTCGCAAGGACGAAGGCGCCTCGGATATTTTTTGCGCCTGTGTGAGTCGGGGTGGTTTTGTTGGGGTGCTTACTTTTCAAAGTAACACAAGTCGGCGTTTTGCGTATGTGGGTCTTTCACTGGTTGAGAAGTTATTTGTCCACAATAGTAATATTTAATTTATTTATTAGTACTATAGGTATATGTTTGGTCACGTTACTTATTAATATATGATAAATGAAAAAATAAAGTCAATTGTGACCTAGCCCACCTAATTAGCACCTTATATTCTGCAATAAAAGTATACTTACTAACTCTACAAAATTAACTTCTAAGTATTGTACATTGTTTATCTCATAATACCTAATAAAATTTATCTCAAATAGCAAAAATAAACAAACCCGACAATCAACGCGGTTATAAAAAAGTACTTGTCATATATCTCAGACGCTAATTTATCTTTTTATTTTATTACCGTTGCAAAGGTCACCTCCACAAACGGCCGTCCTGCCAAACGATCGGAAAAAACCTTTTCTATTTCTATAGAGTTACGTATTGTGTCCTTTACTCTGTTGGTTATAGGGCTCAAAATGAGTTGAGACTTGTGTTTATAAGCTTATAAGGCATAAGGTACGGGGTTGAAGGCGCGCCGCCACTCCCCACTGGCATTTACCCGACCATAAAAAGAAATATCTACTAGGGCAGCACAGCAAGGCTTGCGAAAGGCCGCACCCTACGCTCCACTAACCTGTCTACGGCCAAGGGAACTGATTTGATTGAATTATTAGGGCTTTAAAACGGATGGTTAACGTCACTCTTTTTTGCCATAAAATGCGAAATCAATTAACTGATGTGCGTTAGGCTTGGGTATAACGATGAACATGAGCAGGCACTAATGCCTTAAATTTACCTCTGACATTGACCCCTGACGAAAAGTAAAATTGAGGTGTGTCAGTGAGTGTGTAATTTATTCTATTCAAAGAAATGTATGCTGTATACTATTTTATTGTATCATTATTTTGTAAGGGGCTTATTTGAGTAGGTATGCGTAAGTTGATGCATGACACCAAGCACTTTATCTATCTCCACATACTACATCCCATGGCTTCACAGAGCTATTACCTACATGGCTTAGAGATCAGACCAATCATTAATCCCATCTCATTGTATTGCTTTTTCAGTAATCCCACAACCTGTTTAAAATTAAAGTAAAGGTACTTTCAATTGATAAATAGTTTTTGCTGTGAATTAAATCCTTTTTTAATAATGTCTAAATAGTATCGTATTTATGTAGAGTTATCTGTACTCTATAAGGATGAATGAAAACGAATCCAACATTATGTACAAGTAATTACCTACTTACTTACATACAATAAGAAACCTAACGGGAATTAATCATTGAACCTACAATTCATATTGTAGTTAATTGAATCAGGAGTATTCAGGAGCATCTTTTCGAAGGCTGTTTTTTAGGGTTCCGTGCCCAAAGGATAAAAACAGGACCCAATTACTGAGACTCACTGTCTGTCACCAGGCTGTATCTTATGAAACGTGATCTCGTATATATGTATAGTTGAAATTTTCACAGATCATATATTTCTGTTGCCGCTATAGCAACGTTACAAATACCTAATAAAATCAGAATAAAATAAAAAATACCTACAAGTTGGTATTCTTTACAGTACGGAACCCTTCATGCCTAAATTTATATGCCACTTGCTCAATTTTCTATAACCTAGAATATTCATGTCCTCGAATATGGCAAAAACGCCGATCGCGCGAAGCCAAATGCCCCCAATGGGGAAAGAGGAAAAAAAAATGTCATTCATTCACAACGATCGCAACAATCAACAACAATGAAAAGGACACCAAAGTAAACATACATAATGGGAAGGTATCAAAACTGACCAATTATATCGTACATTCAGAAACAAAGGCGCTATGAGTTTTACCAAAGAACCCTTTACTTAGAGCTGGGCAGGTCGCAATCAGCAACTAACTGACTGCCGGAGAACCCAAGACAGTTTGAGGCTTTGAGGGCACTGATGACCTCGTCACGGCGTAACCCAGAACTGTCGCCGTTCGTCCCATCACCCCGTGGCTTGTCACCCGTCACCCCACAGCACGCAGAGGCCACCCAATGACAAATGATAGCCATTGTCTCCCTTTATTGCTCAAGGGTTAGTTTGATAGCCCCATGGGGCACTGATTGTCTCCACCAAGGTTTTTAGAACACATAATTAGTTCCTTTACAACGTGAAACCTAGAAACCATAATATTTCACTGTACCGTGTTAAATATGTTATATCTCTTGATTGTATTGGTCATCGCAGTTACAATTTTACTTTGCATTTATTTCATTTATTTGTGTTCTTATTATTTATATCTCATGTACAGGGACGAGTAATTTCTGTTTATACGAGTATTCATTACATAATTTGATTTTTGAGATTTTTGTATTTTTCTGTCAATTTGTTTAAAGTACCTAGGTATAATATAAATCATTTAATGCGTATTAATTCTGTGCAGAGGTCACACATATAGGTAAAGATTAAGCTCTAGTGTGGCAAGAAAGCCATTTGGTATGCATTCGGGGACTTTATGGAAGGCAGCACATCACATAGGGAAGTTTGACTCAGTGTCCCGTGCCGAATTCTGCCGATAAACGAAGTGAAACAACAGCCATTCAGTCTTCGCATAGGTGACTGCGAATGGCTAAAGAGCTACTTCTTGTAAGTAAAAAAATGGCATTAGCGTCTCAGGGTGACGGACGAGCCCTCATTCTGATCTCATTGTTCTCATTAGATTATTTTGAGTGGCTCTATACCAGCGTTACCAGACGTCCCGATTTTCGCGGGACGTCCCGATTTTTATGTGTGGGGCGGGATGTCCCGCGCGGGACAGAGTCTGTCCCGCTTTTCGGGGATAACTAGATTGATAGGGTAAATCTGATTTAAAATATTTTATTTTTATATCATGTAAACTTAAGTAATCTAAAACTCAAATCCTTACAAAGATAAATATTTAAAAACTTCAGATATGATGAAAAATAATCAGCCAAGTGCGAGCCGGACTCGCGCACGAAGGGTTCCGTAGCGTATGGAAGCCCTTCTTAATATATTTTATTTTTTTATTTAATGATTTATTTTTGAAGTGAATAATTAACTAAATATTCTGTGAATATTTTAAGCATCTTGCTGTTGCCATTATTAATATCGAGCTAAAAATGGTACAAAATTCAGGTTTGTTGTACGGGAGCCCCCTTTAAATATTGTTTTTTCGTTTTTTATTTGTTGTTATAGCGGCAACAGAAATACGTCATTTATAAAAATTGCAAAGTTCTAGCTATCCATGTTCATTCATGAGATACAGCCTGGTGACAGACAGACAGACGGACGGAGTCTTAGTAATAGGGTCCCGTTTTTATCCTTTGGGTACGGAACCCTAAAAAGCGGGATTCTGATGTCGAAAGCGGGACATAGTGAAAAAACATATAGATATATATTTTTTTAATATGTCCCGCTTTCGACGAAAGAATCCCGCTTTTTTCACTCTAAAAAGTTCAAAGTCCCGCGACTTGCCAAAAAAAAATCTGGCAACGCTGCTCTATACTATAACATTACACTCGGTAATGCTTCACAACATCACAAATTCACAACCCTCTTATACCTATAATATAGGTACACGTAACTTTACTGTGTATTTTATACGACACATTACACGACTATATTTTTTTCTTCTTATCTATTCTGCGAAGACAAATAATGAGTTAAAAAATGTTTGTTTTTTAACTGATTATGTTCAATAGATTATTTTATTGCGTTGTTTTGGTATTCGCCTTAATTACCAAACTATACCAGTTAAAAGATTATTTCTTGTTATAAACATTGGAGTATCTAAATAATTATACAAACTATAGGTATCCATTTATCAAAGTCACATACCTACTTAAACACATACCGTCTTACCACAAAAGTTTTACGCACACTTTGTTTAACAGTACAAATTGCACGGGTAAACAGTGTTTAAATATTTTGTGGTAAGGCGGATAGATTTTCGTACTTCAACTAGGTAATGTAGACATTCCAGCCATTCGCACTGCGTTACAGGCTACAGCCGGCAAGTGACTGCGCTGCGCTTGCGCACCTCGTCGGACCGCGTCGACAAATGCAGCGCGGTGAATGCACTCCGCCACTGCAACGACCTCTCGCCTGTGTGTAGGCACCGAATAGCAAATCTGCAGAGTAACAACTCGTTATAGTAAACAGTTTAATACTTTAAGACTTTTACCAGTTGACAGAAATACTAAGATCACATAATATAAACAAGTAAATATAATTATTTTTTGCAAAAAATTGGCATAATCAACTTCAACCGTGTACAGAATTCGCGAATATTTTGCACGGATTGATGTAGAATTTTTCACATTATTGTTGATTTATAAAAAATGGCACAACCGATTTCGATAAAATTTAACTAGGACCAATTTCGAAGTATACTCTTTCCAATGAAACAGAATTGTCGGAATATTATGTAAAAAGTTATGCGTAAAAAATACATTTAAAATTTATACGCGTCGAATTGAGCGTTTGGTCGCTTACCTCCTCCGTTACGTCGCGTCGGTCAAAAAATTTGCGTGGCTAAACATAAAAAAATATACGCGTCGAATTGAGTACCTACCTCCTCCGTTTCGTCGGTCAAAAAACATATTACATAATTCGATTGACGAAATAACTGAAATTGTTGATACCTACTCAATCCTTTTTCTGGGACAATGAATATTCTAGGTAGGTAGGTGGTAGGTGAATTTTTGCAGTTAATCTTACAAGTTAATTAATATGAAGTAGAGTATTCTCATCCATCTTTCGGCTAGCTATGCCACTCCATGTAATCTTATTCAAAGTGAGCTCTACCTACACTCATTCACACACACACGTCTTTGTACACTGCGCTCACGTGTTTCTGCCAAAGCGGTATTTCTGTGCGCTTTTGAAAGCTATTGCTTTGTAAGTTTTCAACTCTATTGTGCATGCCCTTCTTCATGGTTGTCGTTGTGTGCAAGATAGCTACATCTTCATCGCGCTGCATGCCTGGTGCAGAGGCCGCGCGCCCGGGCGCTCCATGCTGCCCACTTGGCAACCACCCGCAAACAGCCACGGCCCTGGCACAGATAGATAGATACTGACCACTGTGCAGGAATACTTGACCACTCGGAGCAAGCTGCTACACCGCAGCTAAAAATGTGGGAACAATGTTACAGGGAAATGACAATTTGTTTGTGTGTCTTTGAGACACGATGACTCACTTTGGTTTGAAATAAGTCTCGTTTAGTGGCTATTTTTATTGTCCAATGAAATCTAGTCCAACTTTTTGAAGTCGGACTAGATTTCATTGAGCTTTGGTGTATGTTGGCTTTTTGTTTTTAATTCCTGCTTTAAAAAAAGTGCAATTAAAACAAAAGTCCATCCATCATCATAGTGTATTGGTGAATTAGAAATGTGCAGACCGATAGAGTCACACCCGTCTGTGTAGGACTAAACAATTTAGGACGGATCCCGTGTCCAAAGGTCACCCACCGCTTATATATCCCACCCACCACGAAGAAGAATGCGTAGTTTAAGCTATTCTAAAACCTCTTTCCAGGATATGCGGCCCTGGTTTCTCCAGATTGTAAGCTTTCAGGAAGGAAATAGCGCGGAGTCAAAGGCGCATTCCTCAGCTCGTGATAGCAATTTGCGAGAATTTTACGAAGTTCCAATTACATTTATGCGGAAGTTTCTCAAATTAGAGACATACAGTGAAATGGATAAGCTGGTTAAAATTATTTCTGCAAAATTATAGATTATAGTAATATTTCATTTAGTACAGGATCAATAGCATTACTAAAGCTGACGTAGCGACTATTACGTAATCTGCACACAAGGGCAAAGAATTTTACTGCAAGTGCGTCGGTATTGGGCTGCCTCGGCCCTTTGCCTTTGCTTTCCTTCCAAACATCTCCATCTGAATTATGTTCCCCTATTACATATTCGATCTAATTACGCATAACATTACTTTTTTTCTTTTTTCCACGCTGAATGACACGCGTTTTGTATAATTTATGACATGGCAAAGGGAAGGGGCGTGCCTTGTTTAATTATGTAGGTAGGTACTACTTTTAAGCAATTAAGTGGTAGTTATCAGATTTTTGTTTAATATGTCGATTCTCAGTATGTTTTTAAATTTTGGGCTCTTAACTGAATTTTAAAATACATATTTGAAAGAAAATATAATCAGGGATATTCTAAAAATGTAGCCGCCTGCGACAGAAAACGTGTCGTCTCTCCCATCTCGTTCGTGCGCTCGTGCCGCCCCTTGCATCCCCTATCACCTGCCGGAACCGATACACCATGCGCTATAGCTATTCGAACCGTATTAATGGATATTGATTTCTGGTCGGAAAAGCTCCTACGTACCCATGTAGCCTTGGTACTTTCCGAACGGTTCGACATTATCGCCAATCGCCGATACGTAGTCAATACGAGAATGTATCGACAGCGTAGTGATTGCTTTCAACGCAAATAATAAGAACGAAGTTACAAAATTGATTCCAAATAATAATTTTGCATCTGTGAAATATTATCTGATCATAAAGTTAGTACGAAAAAGAATAATAAAATGTATGAAATATTATCATAAAAAGAGGAAGGATTACTATTATAGTATGTACTTAATAAATTAAATTGTTGTTGAAATTGAACACCCTTCGGAGCAGACCTTCAAAGTAGAACTCGTATTATGGGAACATTTTGAACCTTATTCCTGAACACTCAAAGGTCACCAAGCCAATTCAATTTTTTTAGAGGTATAATTGGTTTGCGTGACACAAATACGCTTTTGTTGACAATTGGATAGGTAAATAAAAAAGCCGGTAGTTAAAATATGAAACAGTTTTGCAGCTCTGACAATGTGTGGTTAGGATTGGCAGCGCTTAAATTAGGGCTTGCCCTTTGAAGTGTCGGGACCAACCCGCCCTCGCCACAAGCCCGGCCATCTTGATGCTGGGAGGCGGAACCGAGTGACGCCGCGCACAAATCTACTAGGCGACCATAAATAGATAAGAGCTTCGAAGACCGTTTGTTAGCTATCAATGAAGTACAAAAGGACTTTGAAGGGCAATTATCAGATGAGTGCAACGGAGTATAAAATATTAGCAACATTGAAGGACCGGGCATACGGAGGAACATCCGACTGCATTGACGCCTATGGACAACTCTAACACGTGAGCTA
This sequence comes from Hypomecis atomaria, assembly GCA_964007245.1. Lineage (NCBI taxonomy): Eukaryota > Metazoa > Arthropoda > Insecta > Lepidoptera > Geometridae > Hypomecis > Hypomecis atomaria. The sequence goes on from OZ023288.1 coordinate 7,521,860, forward strand.
GGGTGAGGATTTTGTTGACACTTTTCATGAAGCGCCCTAAATCCTAACTTTGCGGAAAAGTCTCATTTAGCTTTCCACATCATGAATGTGGCAGGAACGAGCGGCAGAAATGAACGGCCGGGCAGGGCATGATTCTGAAATAAGGTATTTCAGAAGTAGCTTTTATTTCAAAAAATAATTCGAATCTAATTTGAGTTTTTGCAGAAAAAACTAAAACAAGAGTAAGAAAGTATCGACCTAATTCTATGCCAAGATCAAACCTATTGATTCCAAGCTAAAAAAGATAAGAGCGATGCGTCGGCTTTTTTAAAATAACCGGGTCGACTGCCGCCGCGCCGCGCCCAACCGGTGCCGATGGCGCAACCGCCAGCCCATTGGGCTTCGGTGTTGCAATCACCAACATCATCACATATCTCGTTTATCTCTTTCCACTTCCGAAATAAGAAAGAGAAAATAAAAACTGGTAATATTTCAAAGGGTCTACGTGCACCTTGCGTAACATGCGTATCTTACTCCCTTCTCATTGGCTGAAGAAACCACGCCCAGTGCGTAACTGTATCTTGAAATTCGTCAAGCCCTTGAGAAGCCCTTTTCAAACTCCTCATACTTTTTGGTTCCCTGGTAACTTGTGTTATATTATAAATAATTTAAGGGACAAAAGATATTATAATAACGATAACAAACAAGTAAATTATATTAATTCGACATAACAAATAAATAACATTCACACGAAATTGTGGTTTAGGTAATCCACAAGTGATGAAAAGCCTTTGTTTTAGTCAAGCTGAATATGGGCAGCTAGTTAACAGTAATTAAGCATGATAATTTATTTGAAGGGGTGGCCCTTCCAACAAAGGTGTAAATGACAAGAAGGGATTCCCTTAACAAGAAATAATGGGCATGTCACTCCCAATGACTTTGTGGACTAGGAATACATGAGTACCGAGAAACTCGTTTTGGAAGGGCTTTTTGAACCTTCAAGCGTGCGTGACCTACCAGACATCGCCCTACATTAAGGTAGGTTCCATGATAGCGGGAGATTGGTATGCGATTGAATTCTTGATTTGTAATACCAAAAGTGGAAACGTTAGAGAATGTAGTAGAAGATAATGATTAAAGAAACACGTATAGGGGTAGGTCCTTAAAAACGAAGATCATAACTACGATATGCAATCAGACAACAAATGATGATGATTAAAAAAAATCCTACACCTAACAGATTAAGTAGAATAAATAGAATCTTTACACAAGCCAAACTAAAGGAATAGATATAACTATAACAAATGTCCTGTGTGTGTGTGTGTGTGTGTGTGTGTGTGTGTGTGTGTGTATAATAACTGTCCTGTCATTTACACCTATAAATCTTTACCCCTTTCTGTTAATCTGAGAACATAGAGTCGTTCTTTTTTTGATACATTAAGTACAGTTATAGTTTTGTCCTTATTCTATGGTACAGTAAATAATCAAATCACTATGAACTATTCATAGCAAAATATTTATTGATCATTGATACAAATCATAAATATGGATGGATATGGATGGATGGATGGATAGATGTATGGATGAGGTATGGATGTTTGTTACTCTTTCACGCAAAAACTACCAAACGGATTCAGATGAAACTTTGCAATAAAATAGCTTATATTTCGGAATAACACATAGGCTATAAATTATAATGATAATGCGTAAATTTTCCATAATATCTGCTATCTGCGAGCTATTCTAGAGTGCGCTTCAAGAAATGTAAAAAAAAAACAACTGTAGAATCGAACAACCCATCAAATCGTTTTTTTTTTTATTTTCCACCTCCTTTATTAAGGGTGGTAAGGCAGGGCCTCGGGTACTAATTTAGTACAGCAATTTGATGTTGAATGCATGATCTATTATATTTATTAACTAGTTTTTACCTGCGGCTTCGCCCGCATGACATTTTGATTTTTGTGCTATCCCATGGGAACCCTTTATTTATCCGTGATAAAAAAAATACTATGTCACTTTCCGTCTCTCAAACCCGAGGCCCTGCCTTACCACCCTTAATAAAGGAGGTGGAAATCATCATCAAATTGCTGTACTAATTTAGTACAGCAATTTGATGTTGAATGCATGATCTATTATATTTATTAACTAGTTTTTACCTGCGGCTTCGCCCGCATGACATTTTGATTTTTGTGCTATCCCATGGGAACCCTTTATTTATCCGTGATAAAAAAAATACTATGTCACTTTCCGTCTCTCAAACCCGAGGCCCTGCCTTACCACCCTTAATAAAGGAGGTGGAAAATAAAAAAAAAAAACGATTTGATGGGTTGTTCGATTCTACAGTTGTTTTTTTTTTACATTTCTTGAAGCGCACTCTAGAATAGCTCGCAGATAGCAGATATTATGGAAAATTTACGCATTATCATTATAATTTATAGCCTATGTGTTATTCCGAAATATAAGCTATATTATTGCAAAGTTTCATCTGAATCCGTTTGGTAGTTTTTGCGTGAAAGAGTAACAAACATCCATACCTCATCCATACATCTATCCATCCATCCATCCATCCTTACAAATTTCCACGTTTATAATACGAGTATTAGTAGGATATATTAGGATAGGATGAGAGACTGATAAAGATTATGTCATCATTATCATCATCTCAGCTCTCAAACGTCTACTATTCCGTACATCTCCGTCTTGCCGCCATACAAATAATATTTTCATACCACCTGCTCGAAAATGACACATTCTAATTTGTTTCATTTTATTGTGAACAATTTGACACCGAGTTGCCTAGTGACTAGGAGCATATGCTCCTTGCCTAGTGAGTAGCCTACCCTTAGTGAGTTAATGACGTAAGTATATTACTCATATATTTTATTCCGGGTTTTATTTTCTCGCAGGAGGTTTGAAAAGTGGAGTACATTTATGTAAATCTCGCTGGTAGAGTATGCACCACTAAAACGAAGTCACCCGTGACTTAAGACACTACTTGGTTCTCTTGGTACATAATGTACTATGTATTTCGTCCTCATTATAATCATCGTCAGCCCTTAATAGCCCACTTCTAGTCAGAGCCCTCCATTTGTTTATGCCATATGAAAAAATCTAAAGCAATTTTAATGGAACCCCATCACAAAGTCTGCACGCTCTAGGCACCGCCGTCATCCGGGACAAAGATGGCCTCACTTGAATCTCGAGTAATAGGAGAACATAACATCTACGAAGGCTTTGGAATGCCAAGTTCGCAGTTTTAGCATTCTTTCGAGGGGGTGTTTAGGAAAGGGAAACTGGAATCAAGTTTTTTTGGAGAGTTTGAATAGACGTACGAGTTACCGTAATACGAGTAATCATTAGTCTCATTATTGTAATCTGAATTAATCTTTAAAGGAATAAGTGGTTGATATATATTAATCCAAGCATAAAATTAGCCTAAAACATTATGAAAGAATAATAATAAAGATAATTAACAGATAAATAACACTTCTTTAGCGATATAATTAATTCAGGAAAAAATGCTACGAATTATTACGTAACCTTTAAAAAAGACATCAACGGGCGCGCGTAGCATTGTGCTACGTAAAATATCGCTCTGTTTTAATTTCCTCTTTTATACTGACGTGACTATAAATACCTGACCAACATATTTCACATGATTTAAATACTTTAATTGGTAGAAAAAGTTAGTAATAAATATTAAAGTTGACATTAAAATGTTAAGGTACCTAGGTAAGAATTGATTGACCAATACGGACTGACATTATATTATAATCTTATTGAGTAGGTATGTTACTTTTAAATGCATACCATCTTCATATGCCTTCCTAACATCGTGGTATGTTACCCTTTCGCATCATCCATAATTTACATTCTCGTGTCAGCCTCAGTCACCCCTCACTAACACATGCAGTCACCCTCCTGCTAACACAACCCTGCGCCCCCGAGCCGCACACACACTGTCACCACATGTGACATTCGACCTCTTGCATGCCTTTGAAGCCCTAGTACATATAGCCCACATGTGCAACCCTTTCTGACACGTGTGCCGCGTGTGTGACCCACACTATTTTTAATTCACCCACATGTAATCAGACTTAGTAATATGAGGAAATGTGTGAGTAACATTTCCCTATGCGGTTAGTGTGTGTATACAGATATGTATATGTAGATAGCGTACGTGACTTGGTGTGTGCACATGTGATGCAACTTTGTTATTCTTAGATCAATTTGACCCACATGCAAGTGATTCTGGTAATATAATGTGTAGGTGGTAGAAATTACTTGAAATGATATAGCTCTATCTAAAAAAAATGCTATTAAAATCCAAGTATTCTCCTTTTAAGAATTTGTGGGCCAAGCATGTATGCGTGCCTTGATGCACACAGCGGATAACGCTTGGTGTCGCCGCGCCTCACCTACGCGTTCTTACATCTAAACACAACGCGGCCCTCTATACGCACGTGGCCGTCGACACCACACCAGCATCGTCCGCATGCCACTTGCCCAGGTTATCACACAGTTAGTATGCAACTGCGACACAGACAGGGCAGCAGTTAGTACGGCACCTGTGTTTACCACAAGCAGAGCCGACGTCGCACACGCCCCCGTGGCGCGCTGACATGCGTCAAGCGCGACCGCACCACCAGGCCGCCAGAACGACCGAGAGCTGCATTGTCCTACTTCTCACAGCTGTATCCATAATATAATTTTAACTGCGGCTGTCACACGGTTAAATAAAAACCATTATCGCTGGACCCTTCAGTAAATTGACGGTACGCCCCATTCTTGACTATCTAACGTTCATGCGGCAAAAGGTCGGGCGCTAACAAAGATCAACGAATGCTGGTTTTGATAAACGACTTTGCTCTCTGTCTCTCGTGCGGCTGGTTGCAGAGGTTATTAAACTGCATTTGTGTGTGTGTGTGTGATGCACACAGCCGACATAATTCATTCAATATTTTTAGGCCTATAGATAACGAAAACTGCGTCTCTCTCTGGTGTCGTGTTATCTCTTTCACCGGAGTTTATTTTCATTTTTTTGTGTGTTTCTCGAGAGTAACTAAATCTTTCTATTTTCGAATTCTCGTGCACATGATATTGCTAAGTTGTCATTTTGCTGTACTTACCTATATTTTTTAAAGGCAGCATAATTAAATCTACGTTTTTAAACTGTAAAAAAATCTAAGAAGCTGTGCAACGCTGAAAATGTACCTATGTGTTTATTTTACCTAGATGTAGATGTAATCAGTCTGACTTCTGAGTAATAATTGAAATGACACAATTTTCTGAGTTCAAAGTCAGAGACTAGACAGCTACACAATATGTTACATTTTATCTTATTGGTCCTTATGGTATAGTATTGTATAATGGAGTAGGTACTGCTTATGTAAGTAGGGTGCCTTTCTATTCCAAACGAATTTACAACTGTAGAGCAGAATGGCAATTTCCATGCGCTGCTGGTTATGTTAGCTAAATGTTGCACTTGGTTTTTACTCTCTTAACTCTAGGAGAGTTTTCAGTAGAAATACCTTCTCTATTGTAATAATCACCTATTACCCGGCAGCCACTCCGCGCACCTCCCGCGAGCTCTGGGCGCCTGGTAACGTGGGCTTGCGAAACGCGAACGGGTTAGGAATTCCATGGAATTTCCCGTCAAAGAAAACCGTGGAATAGATTTTCTTCTCTGCAGGTTACTGAACCATGTGTGCTGAAAAGGCCTACAAAATGTATGCCTACACCTACATACCCTATAGCTATAATGTAGCAACTAAGCAAGAGCTTGCTGGAACCAGATGTATTTTGTATTGAAAATATTAAAAATGTTCATAAATTATTCAATTTCATTAAATACTCAACAACATCGATGAGGCCGTTAAACAGCATGCTGACTGATCGGTCGCAAACCGCTTGCAACTGATCTAAGTGAGGTCTATGACATGACAGCAATAAATCTCCTACGGCCGCTAATTATGTTGAAAATGATGATGACTAATGACTGGATAAAAACCCAATCAAAATTACGAGACCTGCAATAAAAAAAGTTCTTACTGCAAATAAATTTCATTTTGAACTGAATAAGTTAGTGGTAGGTATAAAAAGTGTCTAATTTTTCATGAGTTAGGTACAAAAGTTCAGGAAGCAAGTTTCCTGACCTGTGATAGGTGGGTGCATTTTGAATAAATTCTGTTACTCATTCTGTACTGTTTTCATGAAAATATAGCCAATACTCAATGAAAGCACCTCTTCTTGGTTACGGGTGCCTGGTAGAGCAGACACGCGAAACGCGAACGGGTTAAGACTGGTAAACATGGACGCAATTTTTTTTAAGTAGGTAAGGTACCTTAACAACAATCTGATTGTTGAGCGGAGATTTAACGCAAGCATATTTTCTTCACATAATTATCATAGCGGTGAAATTCTTTCTAATTTGATTAAGAAAAGCCTAACAAGGTTGTTTTACGTTTATGATCGTATATATACATACATAATATGTGTGGTGTTAATATATTTCCCTGTCACATACTTAGGTAATTTTCTTTAGTAACTTAATTATTTGAACTTCGCTAACACATTGCGAGAAAAACGACGAATGAAATGTTGGTGGGCGGAGCGAGCTACTTTCGAATCACTCTTCTACACCCATGTAAGCCTGGTGAAAACTGACGTCATAATACAGACTAAGGGAAATAAAAAAAAGAAATACGGCCTTTTGAAGTGCAGTCAAACTTTTCTGGCTACGTGTAATAAAAATGTTATAGCAATCCCTTTGAAGTTTACTGCCATTGTATTGTTTTTTTTTTTATTGGTTTCGTCATAGAATACATTACATTTCATGTGAAGTTAAAATTGAAGCATTATTTTCCAGAAGCTTGTTTTAATAATATCAAATTAATTTCTTATAAACTTTATAAATTAGTAGAAATAAAAAGCAATGTAGGTATATACCACAAGCACAACTTACATGTATATGTCTTATACTCACAAAATGTGGTCAAATACACAGCTCTATTTTGGAAGTAACATAATTTCTTAACTTAGACTTGACGCTTACACAATTAATGTTTAAAAAATAAATAAAGAGACTTCATGCTGGCCACTTTTGTGCGTTCGAAAAAGAAACCATCATTTATCAGCATAGCGTTTAAAACGTGGTACAGGAGCGATACTTTTTCCTATTTCTCTATCCCGTCGGTCTTCAAAAAGTTCACCGCCATTCATTTTATTCCTGTTTTGTTCCCAGAGCCCCGCCCCCGACTCTTCACAAAAGCTTCTCGATTTGGGACGATCATCTCTTCACATCCTATATGCCCCTGGTATAAAAAGGGGGCAAACCATTGTTCTTACGCACACGCATTTTTTACGCATATTTTTTGATTAGGGCGCCATCGTCACAGCGAGGGGTCGTGAATAGAAAAATCTTGTATTTGTAGTTTTCTCAAAGACTGCTGGGTATCTTGTACAATACACGATGAAGCTATCCGTAAAGTAATAATTCAATTAATATTTTTTACGTACATTAAAATTAAATACTTTAGTATAATAATAAATATAATATATTAATAAATCTATCAAATTTTGAATAAAAAAACAGTGGTTAACATAACAATGTATCTAAGTGAAATTGTGTCGTAATGGTTTAAAGCTCGGGTACGTCCAACACGCGTACGTTTCTTAGTTTTCACGAGTGCACACACGTGTGTGGTGTAAGGCGGGAAAGGACGATGTAAATGTAACATTACGTATCCTGCAGGTTTCTGCTCTCCTGATTACTGGAACGGGAAAGTTACACGCCGTTTCGTTCGTGTTCCGGCTTTCCTTGCTAAATTTCAATGCGTTACGTTACGTATCATATTCCGTTGTAATTTGAACTCTTCTAACGATCGTTACGTTAGACATACGTTCGTTACGTTGTTGCTGTCTCGCGCGTGTGCGTGAATAGTTCGCGTGTCAGCTTTCAGGATATCGTAGGGTTACCCAGAAAAGAGCTCTGAGGCGAAAGGAAAAAATAAAAATAAATTCTGAATGTATAGAACTAAATATTTTTCCCTACCTTATTAAACTTAGTTGTGTGGATTAATTTAAATTCTGACAGTATGTCAAAAATCCAAATTTCTATGGTGTAAGGTGTCAGTGTCAGTTTCTTTTGAAAGTTTTTGAATATTTTGTTTAAAATAAAACCGGACATTAATTAAAAAAGTGATGACGAGAAGCTTGCCTCATTGGCGACTTTAGGCTGTGGCTAATTAATCAGAACATCGTGTTCAATAAGCCCCCTACTGCATACACCGACGCGACGGGTCTCTTTTTGTCAGCTCTACTAACTACCACTAGAGCCATCTGCGATGGCCTTTCCAGCTCCCTGTGGTATCGACTGCTACGGGGCATTCTCCGGCGGCTCTGTTATCAACGGGATAGCTCTTCGCAACGCCCACTACCACGGAGCTGTCTGCAACGGATTTTCCAACTCGCTGTGGTATCCAATACTGCTATGGAGCGATCTCCAGAGGCTCTCCTGTGATCTACTTGCCACCTCTCCGTGACATCTACTACTGCGGGGCTATCTGTTACGACTTTTTCCGATCTCTGTGGTATCTACTACCATGGAGTGTATTCCTACGGCAGTCTTGTGATCGAAACCTAGCTTTCCGTGACACCTACGACCACTGGGGCTTTTTGCAACGGCTTTTCCAAGTGTACTCCAGAGGTTCTCCTGTGATCGACTGGCCAACTCCCCATGGCGCCTTCTACAGGGTCTATTTCAAAGGGCCTTTGCAAAAACGTCGTAGACTTTCTTCTTAGAGTAGCTCGCAGAGTGTGTAGGTACGTTTAGGTTTGATGATAGCTAGAGGACTGTATGTAACGATTGCTTATCTTTTAAATAAAATTGTATAATCATGCTGAATTTTGTTGGTTTAAATAATCTACACTCGAACTAAGTAAAACTCCCGAAGTAGATTTCTAACTAACATTATTTCTTAATAGACTTTCTATCAGGGTAATACCTACTAACATAACGTTCACGCTGAACGCCCTACGATTTTATTTTTGAGTCTGATCAATGCTCGAGTGATAAGAAAAGTAATCTGATGACTGCGGTACCTAGGACTACCAAAATTATTTTTTATCTTTTAGTATATTCTAACAGTAACTTCTCAATAAAACCGTTTAACTTAAAATGTTTTTCTAAACAAATAAAATACTTATTTGTTTATTTATATCAATAACCGCTCTCTTTGTTCTTTGAAAGCTCTATAAGCTATGCGACTTCTGCGAGTATTAGATTCCATTCAGTATGAACAGATTTACTTAGTATAATTCAAACATTGTAGCAGAACAATAGCAATTTTCGGCAGAAACTCAAATATATTAAATATTTCACTGAATGATATCTACTTTCATTCAACATTGCCAAAATTTCATACCAATATTATTATTTTTTTGAAATCACAGTATTTATGATATAAAATAGAAATAGCGCGAGCTTAGATGAGAAGGATTGGTCTTCGTTCCGCTAGAGGAGCGAGACCTTCGTTCATCTATGAGCGTGTTAGATCAGGGTCAAAAGAGGCGGTTACTTTATCTATTTTCTACCAAAATATCACTGTTAGGATGGAAATCTTACTTTTAATTAATGCAGCAACCCTGATTCTAACTTAATAACAAAGAAACTCTTCAATCTGATCCTTTAAATGTTTGTGAGGGTAGTTACCTAACTTGAGGTTTCTAAATTAGTAAAGGAAACAAGTAAGTAAGCATACTTTATATATTTTTTATACTTCATGGGTCCCTCGAGGGTACCACCATGTATTGCAATAATTATGCCACGTTCGCAAGGCCCTAGACGTTTTGAGAAGAAGTGGCAAGAAACTCAAGACGCCATCAGTATAATCTTTTGATCAATCACCTTAATTTAGATATTACACAAAGTACTTAACTTTAGCAACATGGCGACGTCCACTCGGCTTGGCTTCGAATATAAAAGGTACCGACACTCAGCATAACTAGCTAAGCAAGACTTCAACGTTATTATCAGAATACCGGGAGAACACCAAGAGAGATTCAAAGATACTAAGCGATATTATCTGACGAAGCCGCGCCAACAGACTGTTTTATACTGATTTCACAAGCTCCCACCATGCCTTACCACCACTGCTCGATGTAAACATTGCCAACAACCAATAGGGAACGAGCAAGATGGCGGGCACGGTGGTAGCCTCCATTTTACACAATTGTTAAACATAAAATCATCTTAAACTGTATTTCATACTTATTAGAACAATTATTGATACGTTTCAAGTCATCTATAACATTATGAAATCACAGTATTAAATAAATGGTATATGTAAACAACAATGGCCGACATTCGGAAGTCATGATATTTCTCAGTTCCATTTAGCTACTTACAATTATTAGTCTTACATTCCTTAATACATTTTGTAATCGTTATTAATATTATTATAACATTATTAATCTAACACGGCCAGCCTGACAGTACTTCGTCCTCGAAGTACATACAACCTCATCTCCACCATTACACTACAATAAAACTTAATACCATATTGTATTGTTGATGATATATTATTGTGTTTTTTATTTCATATCATATTTTACTATTTTATTGAGATGAAACTTCTAATACGACTTCCAACAAGGTTGCGTTATAAGTTAAAGTAAAAGTTAGATTTAGTTGAATTTATAAGTTAAATTATTCAAACAAAAACCAAAACACCTCGTCCATCGACGGAGAAAGTAAATACCGCGGGCTAACTTGACGCCAACGCCATCTACCTCTAGTTAAGAGTTAACTACTAAATTTCACTTCTTCCGCGCGGAGGGACTCCACGCACAATTTTTTATTTTATTTTCGATGTCAAATGATCTCCCACTCAAACCATCCAATGATTACGTGGAGAACATCTAACAAATCAATCACAATTTTATTATTTGTAGGATCCGTTAACAAAGCCTTTTATTTGTTTATATTTTAAAGAATAAAATCTTAATTTCAAGTACCCACAATATTTTTTCAGAACCTTTAAAAATTGGTTTGCCATTATCTCGACAAGATATAAATAATTTGTTATTTTTCAGAATGTCAATAAATCAACTGATACACACCTAATTCTGCATCATTAAATAGGAGATCTTAGTCAAGTCATTTCAGTCAAAATAACACACAGTTCACCCTTCATAAACTTTTTCCGGCCATACAGGACCATTCCATATTTAGCCAGCATTTCAAACTTTCCAATTTCTCATTCCACTGTGACACTGTGTTCTTAATATTGTAGTCAACAGATTTCCCAATAATGAAGCAGCTATGTGAATCAGCTAACTATTGTTTGCATTTTATTTTTCACTTTTCTCGTTTTACTGAAGGTTTACGTCTTTTTCAGACCGCTCGGTTATTCTGACACATTTATAACCAGTTGTCTTTCAAACTTCCCAATATATATACTTGTGTAGTATGTATGGTCTTGTCGTTAGATAAAAATAATTACAAAATGAACAGAAACTTTCTGCAATATTTTTTAAGCAAAATTCTTCTGGTTTTGTCAACTGATCCCACATTACAAAATAGACAAATTATGCAAAACATTTTCTAATTATATATAACAGGGCTCAGCCCCTTACCTCCTTTATCGTCAGAGCACTGTATTCACTTCACTATTTTACTGATACACCTTACTTTTTCACTGATTCACTTTACTTGGCCAGGGAGCCCAGTAGTTCTGGGACCTGGAGCCCCGCAGCAGAATTTCCCAGGCAATCATTGCCAGGAAATCGAGTAGCCGCTGCACAGGCAGCCTTTCAGCATGGATATGCAAAAAGCTTGTCGGGATTCTCTGAAATACAATGAACGGCATTAATGTGGGTATTTCGGCACCACTTCTGATGTTAGATCAGGGTTAAAAGAAGGCGGTTACTTTATCTATTTTCTACCAAAATATCACTGTTAGGATGGAAATCTTACTTTTAATTAATGCAGCAACCCTGATTCTAACTTAATAACAAAGAAACTCTTCAATCTGATCCTTTAAATGTTTGTGAGGGTAGTTACCTAACTTGAGGTTTCTAAATTAGTAAAGGAAACAAGTAAGTAAGCATACTTTATATATTTTTTATACTTCATGGGTCCCTCGAGGGTACCACCATGTATTGCAATAATTATGCCACGTTCGCAAGGCCCTAGACGTTTTGAGAAGAAGTGGCAAGAAACTCAAGACGCCATCAGTATAATCTTTTGATCAATCACCTTAATTTAGATATTACACAAAGTACTTAACTTTAGCAACATGGCGACGTCCACTCGGCTTGGCTTCGAATATAAAAGGTACCGACACTCAGCATAACTAGCTAAGCAAGACTTCAACGTTATTATCAGAATACCGGGAGAACACCAAGAGAGATTCAAAGATACTAAGCGATATTATCTGACGAAGCCGCGCCAACAGACTGTTTTATACTGATTTCACAAGCTCCCACCATGCCTTACCACCACTGCTCGATGTAAACATTGCCAACAACCAATAGGGAACGAGCAAGATGGCGGGCACGGTGGTAGCCTCCATTTTACACAATTGTTAAACATAAAATCATCTTAAACTGTATTTCATACTTATTAGAACAATTATTGATACGTTTCAAGTCATCTATAACATTATGAAATCACAGTATTAAATAAATGGTATATGTAAACAACAATGGCCGACATTCGGAAGTCATGATATTTCTCAGTTCCATTTAGCTACTTACAATTATTAGTCTTACATTCCTTAATACATTTTGTAATCGTTATTAATATTATTATAACATTATTAATCTAACAAGCGCGAGGTCCAAGTCCGGGGCGGACTACTAGTTATATCAAAATGTAGTACTTTATTTTTCATGCAATGCTTACGAAATTGCCACCAATGTGGGTAACCTAGTAAACAAAGGTAATTCATTCTACACACCTGCACGGGTAGCACGGCAAAGGGAGAGAACCATTTTATCCACTTATAAATGTCAGTTGTCATTGTCAATCCATACTTTATTTCCTCTTCGAGGGGATATATTGGTAGGAAGACTTATTTGTCCCTTTGCCATGCTTCCCGTGCAGTAGGGTAACATCGGGGGATGTGCCCTCAAAGTAGTTTTGAAAGATAAACTCTCTTATAGGATCACTTCGTTGTCCGTCTGTCCGTCCGTGTGTTAAGACCTTTATTATCTAGGGAACGCGTAAAGATATCGATTTGAAATTTTAACTATTTACGTATATTTATGGTTTCTTGCAGTAGTGAAGAAATCAAACATCTCAGTTATCGTAGAAAAAAATTAAGAGCCGTTTATAAAGTAAAAAAACGCATATTTCGACACTCCCAAGGGAATCAAAACCTACAGGGTTCTTTCCGTTGACCTAGAACGATGAAATTTGGCAAGTAGCATTGTCTTAGTGTACACATATATGTAGGAATGAATCTGAAAACTGTACATTTTTAATTAAATCTCAAATTAATGATGGGGCCTAAATACTTCCAAAAAATATGGATCCAAAATTCAAAGTGAGTACTTAAATCGTATCATGCGGAGTAGGTCATATGAAAGAGCTTTAAACCTGTTGCAGCATGCGCTATGCTGCAACAGGTTTTTAAAGTTTCAGCACCCAAAGGGTAATAACGGGACGCTATTACTAAGACTCCGCTGTCCGTCTTTTTGTCTGTCTGTCACCAGACTGTATTTCATGAACCGTTATAGCTAGAAAGCTGAAATTTTCACAGAAAATGTGTTTCTGTTGCCGCTATAACAACACATACTAAAAACAAAATAAAATTAATATTGAAGGGGGGCTCCCATACAACAAACCTGTTTTTTAAGCGTTTTTCGCTTAATATTAATAATTGTAACAAGTAGATGCTTGGAATATTTACAGAATATTTTGTTGTATATTAAATTCAATAATAAATAATTAAAGTAAAATAAAATAAACATTTAAGGGGGGCTCCCATACAGTACGGAACCCTTCGTGCACGAGTCCTTCTCTCTTGTACTTGGTCGATTATAATAATTTTTAGAATGTGTAATTTTCAATATATGACGAGAAAAGGGAAAAAAACTGTTTTGTCGGTGATTACATAGAATTTAGAGATTTTAACAAAATACTTCCTAATTTTGTATTTTTTTTCAGGATTTGTCCGGATTTGAATTGTATGTCCGGTTTTTTTTCTTGTAGTCTGACGCTCTGTACTTAGTCAACAGTTAAGTTACTTTAAGGATAAAATAAAATAATTTAAATTTTACGTAGCAATTTTTAAATCACTAGTAAATTAAAATAATATAACTGAAAAGTATTTGGTTTTCCAGGTATCTATTACGTATATAATACCTGGAATTTATAAAACAAGGATTGGGTTTAAGCACTTTACCTACAGGTTTACCAAGTGCTGCTGGACAGATCTCGTTGCTTTATATCAGTAATTGTAATATACTGCGTACCTAATTTTATAGTTTAGGGTCACTCATTTTAAATATTGTTAAGGGTGTGTTTACACTTTTCAGCAATTTTGCAACAATAGTGCCAAAATTACTTACCTACGTATTATAGTCAGATAATCCTTCCTACCTTAAACATACGTGTGCACGTGTGCATGAGACAAGCTCTCTGTTGATACTGCCGCTTATTTGAAATGCAGTTTGCGCGCATTTATCAATGCAATGCCCTCACGCAGACATTGTGCAGCGGTGAACGGCCTACCGCCGCCGTGTGACCGCGCGGTCGTTGCCTTATCCTTGGACATCCTTGCAGGACGACGCGTCACGCTCGACCTCCTTCCTCGTTCTGCTACCCTGGTCCTCCGCAGGATATTTCGTCCCTTCGGGAACACGTCACGTATCCTTAAGGGACGCCAGTCACGTGCCACGCGTTTTTTCTGCGTAGGCTCTACGCGAGACTGCTGTGTGCGTGAAGAAAACGCGTATTACAAAAGCTGTAAAGGGATTTTGGATTTGTGTGCGTGAAGACCCTTCGTCACAGATTATTTGGTAGTTGTTAAAAGGCTCATCTTTTGTGAGTGTCGATCATAGGTGTCGATGAACAGCACGACTTATTCCTACGGCTTATACCAATACCTACTTAGACCGAACTTATCACTCTTATCGGTCATAGATGTACTATCAGAATCAGAGATTATGATACGGTGAATTGAAGTTGAAGCTCATTTTATGATCGACGAACTTTTTCTAGTAGCTCTACCTAATTACAATTAGCAGATCTATGATGTTAACTCATTGAGCAGCAAGAGCAACCCCCATAAGTCTACACGTAGTGAATACCTAGATACATGGTTTCGCAATATTTTTCAGATAGCCATATTTTCAAATGAACCCACTAACTTCATCGCAAGTCCACCACTACGCCATTTCACTGCAAACAATGGAGTACGCACACAGTGCGTGCTACATCAACCCAAAGTAAACATGTAAACAATCTGTCTTTACTTTCAACTTACACACACGCGAACAGTATACGTACAAGTAGGTGTGTGCGTTTGAAAAGGGAAAGGACAAAGAGCCTCCTACCTCATTCTGCTACCCTGCTAGTTGTTGACGTCATTCCAATGGAATCCTCATCCCTGGGGTACCTCTCGGGTATTGACCCCGAGGCTTGGAGCATGCGCTATGATTTTCATCCCAAAATTTATCACAAAACTGTGTACAAATATGCCTCTGCGTCTTTATCCACTGTTATACAAAATTATTAACTGTAAATCTGTCTTACAATGTTATAATATTTTACATGCAGGTTTTCCGTAATTGATCAATTACGAAGTTCGTTATTTAAAAATTAAAATATTATGATAAAATTAAAGGCGTTTTTAAGTTCAGAGTAATTGCTTTACTCAATCATAATAGAAGAATCTCTACAAACTCTCTCTAGAGTACATAGAAGGAACTAAACTTTTTATAAAATCCGTTAAAATTTTACAAAGCTGTAACATTAAATCATACATGTGTATTAGTACCGATTATACCGATAGCTCCGTATCTTACTTTACTACAGGTCAAAATTAACGTGAAGCAAAGCACGCCCCTAGGCATTTCGCAGGGGTGCGTAAAAGGGAGGAAAGACAGTCTGCTTTCCCGTCCCTGTTTCGCCCGAGAGCTTTTAAAAGCTTTGCTTCAGGCGACCTGCTCGGAAATGATGGTGCCCTAGTACATTCCCGCGCCAGAACCCGTGCTGTCGCTAGCCGCTTTCTCCTTCTGATGAACTTTTTAGCAACTTGCAAGCGAGAGGGAAGCTGGTTCCACGTCATCTTGCATAGAAAATTGTGGAGTTATCTTTAGCAAGTCTAATTTCAAATTAGTCTACTCGAATATGACACTGCGAGCGAATGGTTTACCAATGTCCAGATTGGTAAAGTAAGAGTCTGAGCATAAATAAACTAAATTATCAAGAAAAAATATCTGTCAGAAATAAAAAAAAAATTCTTAATAGACGAGTAACAAGGTACGCACTTAGGTAGTTATGGCTACTTTTCCTAAAGCCTAGAGACCGCATTAGAGCACACTTGTCGCTCTGGCCATAGCGCATGGCGCATAGTCCGACGTTTTGGAAACTTACTTGAGGTCAAATCAATATTTTTTTAACACTAAGTAAGTTATGTTATTTGTCCGCAGTATGTGCGAGCGCCCGTCAGTCGGCAGGGCCCATGGTAACCACGAGCACAAGTTCGAGCCAGCCATCGACGTCGCCCGTGATCTCTCCAGTGACCATCACGCTGCAGGAAGCCCACACGCCGCCGCCGCCGCCCGTCTGCGCCGACGCGACCAGCTACACCAACCCGCTTGGCCGTTTGCGCATCGCCATGAGAGACCAACGATACACGCTCAACGCGTTCTTCGATGCTTTTCTCATATTCTACACTGATGAGCATTTGGTGAGTTCACTGAGTTGGTTAATGAAATTGAAATAATAATTAATCATCATCAACATCATGACTTCTTGTTGGAGTCGATTTTCAACTTATGCCCCTAATTACCTATACATATGCCTACCTATGTTAGTTTAGGTCAAATAACTAGCAAGCGTGTCACGCCTCGTTTACCGGTTTATAAATCTCTGTTCAACAACCTATAGATAGCTAATAGTAGTTATGGCTTAATATTCCTTTGAGAAATAGAGACAGACTAAAGTATTAATCTAATTTTAATTTATAGTGCTTTTCTACACTAGGTTTATCTCGAATCCAAAAAATCACTAGGTATAACTCAAAATTGTTCCAGGTCGCGAGTTCAGGTGCGTTCGCGACAAATTTCTGAAATGTTAATTATAAAAATAACTCCTTTACAGATTGAAGTTATTATCTAAATTAGTCTTCAAACAAACTCTCTATTTTCGTCATCAGATTAATTAATAGATACACAAATAAGTATACCTATACCTAGTCCGTGAGGAGCCCGAACGGCGTACGATATCTACCTATCTCTAAAGACAATATTGTAATTAGCGCTAGTCAGTTGATTGTTCAAAGGTATAAAATGGAAATGCATGGCTCTGACAGTTTTGGTGACACCTCCGGTTTTCTTTGTCCAGAGCGAAGAGCCGGCTCCAGAAGAGCGTCGGCTGGAGTACGTGAGCGGGTGGGAAGGGCCGGGCACGGGCGTGGTGCTCGCCGACGGCGGCGCGGCCATCTGGGTGCCCAGCGCCGACGTGGCGCGCGCGCGCTCCACGCTCACCTGCGCCTGGCTCGTCCTGGACCAGGACGACCCCGCCCAGCCCACCGTGGCCGAGTGGATTGCGGTAACATTGTTATTCGTAAGTAGGTAGCAGTTCTCTGCTGCCTATCGAAGGGTGCACGCGTAGAGTATCAATCACACGAAAATGTCAAAACACTAAATGGGACAAATTTTAAGACCAAAGGGCAAACTGAAAAAGCGAGTGTTCTATTTTCCATCACAAAGTCGCTTACCAAGGCAGATTGGTGCAAAATCGCGGAGTTGTATGCAATTTACATAAATACCTATGTTTTTTTAGATGATCGTATTGTAGAGTAAATGCCATTAGAACACTGGAAACAATCTGATTTATTTAAGCAAAGTTTTGTTACTTAGCAACATAAAATTTATTAGTCATTGTACTTACGATGGTGTTCGTAACAGTGGCATCAATCAATAATACCTTACTCTGACACTAGGGCTAGCCACCCGAACAGCCTATACGAACTTAGTTTCATCTAAGAAAATATAATAATATGCGTTTACCTAACGAAAGAAAAAAAAGAATTGGTGACGACACATGTATGGATTTTGGTTTTGCTTTGCAATGTGACGTCAGAGTCAATAAAATATCGATAAAATTAGCAGATATTAAAACAACGCGTGCAATTAAAGTTACCAAAATCTGTGAAGCGCTTTTTTCTCCTTATGCTAGGTTAGTAATGATAACACGACAATGGGCCTGATGACTGGGTATAAAAAGTTACGACTATCAAAAAATATCGGACACGCATTTTTTATTTAATCAATCAAACAATCCTTACTAATATTATAAATCCGAAAAGTTTGTTGGTTTGTTGGTTTGTTACTCCATCACGCACCAACGGAGCAACGGATTGACTTGATTTTTGGCATGGACATAGTTTAAAAGGCGGAAGGAGCTTTAGGATACTTTTTATCCCGAAAAATTGCATAGTTCCTGTAGGACAGGACAAAAACCATCGAAAGCGAAACTGTCGCCACTATCACAAAGACGCTAAGTGATTAATTCCTCTATGACGCTAATATGGACTAACGAAACGTCACAGCCAAACGTTATTGGATGACAGGTGACATTGTCTGCAGACTTTTATAAATCACAAGTAGCATGGCAAGGGGACAAATTGTTTTTCCACCATTATATCCCCTTGAAGAGGAAATAAAGTATGGATTGAAAATGACAACTGACATTAAAATTGGATAAAATGGTATTTTACCTCTGCATGCTACATGTTACTATGACGTTTAATACCAGGCCGTCATTTTGTCTGACATTTAAAATATTTTTAAATCTTCTATCATTAGAGGTTTAACATGTTTCTTTATTCTACCTTTATGGTATACATCACACTTTAATATTATCAATCCGAAAAGTTTGTTGGTTTGTTCCTCTTTGACGCAGCAACGGAGCAAAAGATTGACCTGATTTTTGGTATGGATACCTTTGGTTTAAAAGACAAAGTGATAATAGGATACTTTTTTATCTCGAGAAAATTCGTGATTCCCATGGGATAGGACAATAACTGTTTCTCAGCAATGGAGCAACGGATTGACTTGATATTTGGGGTGGGTATAGTTTGGAAGACGGAAAGTGACATAGGATACTTTCCATCGCGAAAAAATTGTGGTTCCCGTAGGACTTAACAATAATTTTTTCTCAGCAACGGAGCAACTTGCCTTGGCTTATTGCATGAATATAGTTTGAAAGACGAAAAGTGACATAATAGGCCACTTTTTATCGCAAAAACTTTAACAGTTCCCGTAGGATAGGATATAAACTAAGTGAGCGGGCTGCGGTAGCACCCGTCTAAGCGCCAGAAATAACCTGTCATGGCAAGTTTAGGACGTTCCTACATTTTTCGCACTCCTTCGCGGCACTCAACAGAGCTAGCCCAGACTCGGGCTCCATAACGGAGCTTGCGCTCTCGCCATAATGACGGAGTGTTTCGGAGCACAAGACACATCGTCATCCACCACTCTGGACTAACCAGTACTGAACGTCAGACAGCATTCCAACGCCCTGGTCCCAGTGCAGCGGGTCAGTCATAGTAGCCCAGCGCCTGCCTCTTCAACTGCAGAGGGCAGTGAGAACGGCCATCGCGATACCGACACCTCTCTTCCCCTGCAGCCCCACTGCGTCTGCCAACACGTTGACGGCCTAGCGGAAGGTAGGGTAGGTGGCGGCACCCACACCACCAGTTCCATATATCCCTCCGCGGCCCCTAATCCGCGGCAGTCATATCAGAGTCCAGGAAGCAGCCTTGCTTTATGAAACTGAGAAGGGTTATTCCCAGCAAGTAACTGGAGATAGAGAGACAGAAAAGAAGCCACACCCAGCGCAGCAGGAGGAGCTGGAGTTCATATGCCTGGCAGACGGAGCAGCACTAGAGCAAAATCTTAACCGAGAAATTAACATATTTACAGACGGCAGCAAAGTTAAAGGGAAAGTTGGGGCGGCATTATCCATTTGGGATGATGCCACTGAGATCAGTACCCGCAAGCTGAAATTGGCCGATTGGTGCTCCGTGTATCAGGCCGAGTTATCGACACTTCTTGAGGCTACCGAAAAAGCAAAAATCTTTTGTGACTCCAGGTCTGCACTGGAAACGGTAGTTGGCGTATCTTCCCTCCATCCCTTAGAGGTAAATTCAAAGCTAACATAAAGTTGCTACACGCACAAAATAAAATAGTGAAACTTTATTGGATTAAAGCACACGCGGGGATGGAGGGAAATGAGAGAGCGGACCAGCTAGCAAAGGAAGCAGCACTGCACTCGAAGTGCAGACCTATTTACGATAACTGCCCCGTTTCATTCGTCAAGCGAGAAATCCGAAAGGACTCTCTTGACGAGTGGAACCGGCGTTATCAGGATGGCCACACAGCGGCGGCAACTTAAACATATTTTCCGGATGCAAGGGCGGCATACAAGATCGTAAGAGAAATAGCACCAGTGGGAATCATAACTCAAGTGCTGACGGGGCATGGTGGGTTTTCCCAATACTTACATCGATTTAAGTTGAGGGAAAGCCCATCGTGCATCTGTGAACCCACAAAAGAGGAGACTCATGTGCAGTGGCACATAATCTTGGAATGCCCAGTTTATGGAAAGCAGAGATTTTATTTAGAACAAAAAATTGGAATTAATCTAACACGTAAAAACCTTAGAAACAAATTTATCGATTTTTGCACAAATATTTGTAAAAAAGCAATAATTAGGAACAAGTAGGTATAAACTTTGCTGTACCATTGTAATGTTTATTATAACTGCAAACAGCCAAAAACATTGAAATATAGGTATAGTTTTTATTCATTTGTAATTAAGACCCCTGACCCTTGCATATACACTCCAACCTTGCATTCCTTTAAGGTATTTTGATATTTGTCGGTTAGGTTATTAGGTTTCGCAGCCGACATAAACATAAGCCAAAATCAAAATATAACGCGGGCGAAGCCGCGGGTAAAAGCTAGTAGGTACATAAAACCTTGTCAAAGTTCGGGAGTGGGGGCTCGTGACGTCACTTCTCTGTTAAAAATCTATACTTTTCTAGTCTAGTCGTGACGTTACGACTATTTCTTTATCAATTTTTGTTTAATTGACGATATAAAAAATACGTGTCTAATATCGTTTGATAATATATCTGAACGAATAATTATATTTTTTTAAAGAAATCGAAGTCTATTACCTAACAATCCATTACAACCGTCGGGACTTGCCACCAGGAGCGCCTGGGCCGCAACGGTCGCATCGGCGGCGACGCTCGGCTGACGTCGGTGCTGGAGTGGCAGGCGCTGTCCTCGCTGCTGCAGCGCGAGGGCCTGCAGCTCGTGCACATGCCGACCTTACTCGACCAGCTGTGGAACGAGGAGGAGGAGATGCAGCGGCGGCGACCCGACTTCTCTAAGATCGTTGCGAAGATGCATGACGTTGAGTACACGGGTACGGGTATATGTACTGATCCAATATTTATAGATAGGTACGTCGTGACCTCTACATAAACATAAGGTTTTGCATGAGAATACGAGGGTCAAACTGAAAGTTCTTAGAAAATCAAAAACTGATTACATTAGCCAGTTATTAGTTTTATTATATCTTTTCAAAATATTGTCCATTCACGTCAATACACCGCTGCATGCGATGGAACCACTGGGAAAAGCACTTTGCCCACTCGTCCTTAGGGGTCTCTTCAATGGCATCGCGATACGCAGCCACCGCTTCTTCAGCATTCATAAACCGCTTTCCTTTAAGTTTTTCTTTAATTTTTGAAAATAAATA
This sequence comes from Hypomecis atomaria, assembly GCA_964007245.1. Classification (NCBI taxonomy): domain Eukaryota; kingdom Metazoa; phylum Arthropoda; class Insecta; order Lepidoptera; family Geometridae; genus Hypomecis; species Hypomecis atomaria. The sequence goes on from OZ023288.1 coordinate 7,543,851, forward strand.
AAAATCACAAGGCGCGAGGTCGGGGCTATACGGCGGGTGACCCAGTAATTCAACGTTTGATGTCGCCAAATAGTCGATCGTTCGCTTGGCGGTGTGCGATGAGGCGTTGTCGTGGTGAAGGAGGATCCTACTGCGAGGTCGTTTCTCTCGAACTTTTTCCAAGACAAGTGGCAAACAATTGGTAGTGTACCATTCTGCAGAAACTGTTTTTTGATCCTCTAACACAATTGTCGCGAAATGACCTATCCTTCCAAAGAACGAGGCCACCATTTTTTTCCCCGCACTTCGATCTCTCTTCACTTTAGTTGGCAACTCCTCGAAAGGAAACACCCACTGAGCAGATTGTCTTTTGGTTTCAGGATCATAACAGTAAATCCAGCTTTCGTCACCTGTTAGTATGTCGAACACAGCATTTGAGTCACCTCCGTTAAATCTTTCAATCATTTTACGGCACCAATCCACACGATGGAGTTTTTGAGCCTCAGTCAAATTATGAGGTATCCACCGGGCGCAAAGCTTCCTGACCGCTAAATGTTCGTGTAGGATTTTGTGCACTTGACTCATACCGATGCCTAAGCTTGTCCGAATCTGCTGATAGGTCACTCTTTTGTCAGTCTCTATCATACGCCGCACAACACAGATGTTATCTTCAGTCGTCGCCGTAGAAGGCCGTCCCTCACGTAAATCATCAGTGAGATTAGTGCGACCACGTTTAAACTCATTAAACCAGTTGTAAACAGTCGCACGAGATGGGGCTTCATCGTGAAAGGCCAATCGTAGTCTATCATAACTTTCTTGTTGACTTAAATGACATCGAAAGTCATAAAAAATCATTGCACGAAAATTTTCTCGTGTTAAATTCATGTTGACGTGACACAGACAATTTTCAATTTGCCGCCAAATCGTAAAACAAATGACAAATGAATGAAGTATATACTCAGTAATATTGGCAAAGAGTTCTATTTTCAAATTATAGAATTATTTTTTTATTATATTGTTTATAAGTGGCCAGTTCTAAGAACTTTCAGTTTGACCCTCGTATGATCAAATGCTGATGCTGCTTTTATATTTACATTTTGCACGAGATTTACGTGGTAAATAGAAGAAAAATCAGAAAGTGGACAAAGAAGTTAGCGGCTTTATTATTATGTACTACGGGACTAATCGCGCACTAAAATTACGAGACAAATAAATACCTCATCATCCTAACGTTTCGACCGAGTTGCATCGATCGTGGTCACGAGTAGACTGGAATGTGAAACAGCTGGTTCCACCAATTCAACTTGAACTCGAAAAATTAGTCCCGTAGTACATAATAATAATGTGTTCAAATCGCGAAAGTTTAAAAACAACAGAAGGTAGCGGCTTTGAAAATCATTAATTAAGTTGAGACGAATGAAGATGTTTTAGAAAATGTCCCAAAACGTGCTGAAGATATTTTTGCAGGAAAAAAAGTGTACAAATATGTAATTCCTTTAAGAGGATAGCCTAGTGACGAAGAAATTGAGAAATAGGTATTTGGACTAAACTATTGCCGTCGCGATGTGCCCAAACCAGGGAGCTTCAATGTGTGTGTGATGCAATTGTATTTGTGTGCGTACTGCGCTCGAACTGTCCCCGCACCCCGCCCGCGCCTCCAGCGCGGCCAGCGTGGCCGACCGAAATTTGATTTTGAATTGTAGCAAAATTTGAGATCACGTAGAGTGCGCACAAGATAACTCTGCGCGCGAGTCGTGGCGCCACGTACGTTATTTCACTAGCATTCCGTATTCCCTGGCAGCATAAAATTTGTTCCTGATTTTGGCCGTACGTAGAGCTATCTTACGCGTATTCTACGTATAATCTAGTTTCCTAGTAGGTATGGCGGAAAGCAAACAAAAATAATCCTGCTAATGATTATTTAATTTTCTGCCATTAGGAAGCTACATTATTTGTGACATAGGTTATTTTTTCTTTATAGACTTATTTATTTTCTTTCAAATTATTTTATTATTGTTGTACAAAAACATAATATGTACCCAACTAACATCATATACAAATGATCTTGAACCCAAAGCAGGGAATAAAAGTAGCAATTTGGCTATTTCTGTAGGCGTTGCAGTTTACATTATATATTTTGGCTGAAATTACTTCTTTCTAATTTTAAGTTGATTATTTTTTATTTAAATATCTAACATAGTTCTTCTATGAACTAAAATAAATATGGACTCGCGCTTGAAAGGGTTCGTACCGTATGGGAGCCAATTATGTAATTCAATTATTTGTTTTTTTAAATTGATATTAAATTATATTACTAAATACTCTGAGAATATTTCAAGCGTCTACCTGTTGTGATTATTAATAATTATCGTGCAAAAACTCACATCTGTTGTATGGTATGAATAATTTTTTATTTTATTCTATTTTTGACCGATGAAACGGAGGAGGTACCTACGCAATTCGACGCGTATATTTTTTTTATTGGAAAGCGTATACGTCGAAGTTGGTCCCATAATTTTCTTGAAATCGGCTGAGCCATATTTGATAAATCAAATCAATGTGAAAAATGCTACATCGATCCGCGCGAATTCTGTACACAGTTGAAGTCGATATTTATTTCATTCTATTTTTAGTAAGTATTTGTTTTTATAATGAAAACAGAAATACATCATCTGTGCAAATTTTAACTGTTTAGCTATTACGGTTCATGAGATAGGTACAGCCTAGTGACCAACAGACAGACGGACGAGGAGAGAAGAGGAGTCTTGGTAATAGGGTCTCGTTATATTACTGTATACCTGCACATAAAAAACTTCTTGCCTTTTATATGGTACCTACCATATTTTCATTCCGCTATTAGTTCCATAGTATAAAAAATAATAGAGGATTCAATAAAACAGCTGCGAGGTTTACTGTTTAGAGAACGGCTTGTCATACCTTGGTAATACTTTAAACACTTTTAAAAAAACTGAAACAGCAGGGGGTAGGACACACACCATAGTAGGTAATACAGGATAGAACATCTACAAAGTAGGTAGATATGAACTGATTAAAGCATTTAAAGCACTTCTAATTGAAATTTTCAGCTCTCTCCAAATTCAGTGGATTGGCAAGTTAAAATGACAGAGGGCAAGGCACATAGTTAAATGAGCGGATAGCCGATGGGGCTGTTTTCTCGAATGGATCTCACCTACAATCCGCGCCACACAAGTCGGCGGATGAAAAGTTAGGCGCAGAATGCTGTGCAAAAGGCAAAATATAGGTATGCGCAGGGACCAGAGAGAACAATTCACAGTTCTAGCCCAAATTCTATGGCTCTAAAAATATTTAATAAATTGCCAAATAATTTCAAAGATGTCGAAAGAGAAAACTGTTTCATAAAACAACTAAAAATTATCCTATTATCGAAATGCTGCATTAACGAATTTTTTAACGATAATCTAGAAAACGTAATAATAAATCGTTCCAATACAAATAATTAAATTGCTATACTCTTATACGGTCATATGTATAACTGTACAAAACATATTAACCAAGAACCGCATGTAAATTTCATATGTTGCAATATATCAATTGAGTTTGAGAGACAAGACGCCGGGGCACACCCGCCCGTCAACCTCATGCCTCCCGCGTGCACGCCTGTGCTTACCACTACGCCACGCGGCGTCGGCATTGTGCACACATGCGCAATAATTAGCGAATTACGGCGAAGTGTCATCTGCGGCTAACATCTCATCTGCCGACTTGTGTGGCGCTACCTATACTGGCAAGCGCAGCATAGAACTTCCTGCATCCGCGACGAATTTTTGAAATGTTTATTATAAAAAGTAACTCTTTGAGCATAGAACTTATTTATTTTATTAGATCTAGATTTATTTATTTTGTTGTGTTTGTAATGTGACTGATTATGTGTTTTTTAATGATTTAATGTCGAGTCTTTGATACTTGAATAATTTAATGGAACGTTTTTCGCTTAGGTAGGTGGACTAAGGATAATTATATTTATACGTAACAGTTATTCCACGATTTTAGAGAGCACGTGATTTTCCTGATTAGAACCATTATTTCGCTTTAGGCGCAGAATTCTAATGATGGCACATAGTTCTAAGAAATCTCAATTTTAAGAATGCCCAATTCTCACAAAGGCCAGGTCTAAGAATGCTCAATTCTCAAAATGGCAAATAAAGCACCACCTCTTCAAAGTTAATAGGTTTAAAAAGAACAACTTTTACTATGAGAGCAACTCGGCTCTGGTCGGTCCCATAACAATTCGGCTCTGGTCGGTCCCATAGTAAAAGCTATAATGTACTTAACTCGTCAAAGGAGGTTGTTTTAGGTACCGGTAAGCTTTTATATGTATTTAAAATGTGTGATTTTTTTAGAAAATTCCTAATCAAAATTATGTTGCCATTTTGAGAATTGGGCCTTCATAGAATTATGCTTTTGTAGAATTGAGAATTCCCGGATTACTTGGGCATTATGTGGAACATGTGGAATCAGATTTTTCTGATCATTCAGCTCAAGTTATCAGGGTACCAACCAGTATGAGTTTCCATGAAAAATACTGGTACGTGGAGAAACGTGATATTGACAAATATCTAGAAATTTTTGTCAAATACGTCCATCAAGTAAGTTTTCTCGATGTTTTTAAACACAATAATGCTGAAATGGCATACAAAGAATTTATTGAACTTTTCAGTCTCATTTTTGATTTATGCGTTCCTACTGAAATGATTAAAGTTACACACAAAAGAAAGGTTAACTGGAAAACTAAAGGTATTATTATTTCAAGTAGAAAAAAAAGAAAATTATATCAAAAATCTCTTAAAAATAAAAATGAGAAATACATAAATACTTATAAAAAATATTGTAAAACTATGAAAAAAGTAATATCGGCATCACAAAAAATAGCAAACTCTAATTTTATCGCCAACAGCACAAATAAAACCAAGGCCACTTGGAAAGTTATCAAAGAAAATACTTCTCAAACCAACAACATACCTGCGACTATTGACAGTCTACAAATTGACAACAAAGATATTAAAGAACCCCAAGAAATAGCACAGAACTTCAATGAATATTTTACAAATTCAAATAATAACAGCTGTAATAATCTAAAACCAACACCTTTAATTCAGAACAATAATAAAAGCATGTTTATGAGTCCAGTTAGTGTACAAGAAATTAAAAATATTGTAAACCAATTAAAAAATAAACACAGTGTAGGTCACGATAGTATACCAATACAGGCGATAAAAACCACAATAAATCACATAGCGGAACCTTTGGCCCACATCATAAATGTGTCGATAGAAACTGGATGTTTCCCCAGTGATCTAAAAAATGCAATTCTACGCCCTTTACACAAAAAAGGGCCCACAAATGATGTAAAAAATTATAGGCCAATTGCAATTCTTCCATGCATTTCGAAAATTTTTGAAAAGGCTATATACATTAGAATAATATCTTTTTTGGAAACCAATAATATTTTAAATAGCAATCAGTTTGGTTTCCAGAAGGGTAAGAACACTACTTCAGCAATATTTAAATGCCTCAAGCAAGTGTGGGAAGATCTAAATCACAAAAGAAAAGGTGTAGCAATATTACTGGATCTATCAAAAGCATTCGATTGCGTCGTACACAGCACATTAATAGAAATATTGGAGAAAATAGGGATTAGAGGAATAGCTTTAGAACTGATCAAAAGTTATCTACAAAACAGGAAACAGTGCACAAGTATACACTTTTATAACCGCCAATCCAAAACCGTTGAAAAAAAGCAATCCGATTTTCAAAATATTACTGTAGGTGTACCTCAGGGCAGCATTTTAGGCCCCTTGCTTTTCTTGATCTACATAAACAGCTTACCTTCAGCAACAAAGCATACCTGTATTATGTTTGCTGATGATGCCACAGTGTATATACCTCAAAATAAATTAAGTTCAGTTGAGTTTGAAACTGAGATTAAACTTACATTAGAAAAACTAGTACAAACCTTAGACTCAATAAATTTAAAAGTTAACCTAAATAAAACGAATTTATTACAATTTAGGAACTACAAAACTCCACCACAACAGCTAAATATTTCCCATGATGGCATAATAATAAGCGAAGTAAACAAAGCTAAATTTTTAGGAATCACTATCGATTGTCACATGAACTGGAAGGAACATGTATCTCAAATTAACTCAAAAATTTCCAAGTATCGTTATGCACTTTATATTTTAAGTAATTCTTGCTCAAGAGATGTTGCGAAAAATGCATACTATGGCTATGTTTACCCCCATTTAATGTACGGAATAATATTTTGGGGCAACTCAGTAGACATCGATAGTACATTCAAGATACAAAAGAGTTGCTTAAGGTCTATATTTAATCTTCGAAGTACAGACTCAGTACGAAAAGTTTTTAGAGATAACGATATTTTAACTCTTACAGGCATATATATACTCGAAATTTGTTTATTCGTTAAAAGCAACCCTAACATTTTTGTCGAAAACAAATCAGTACGCTTTGAATCCTTACGTCCCAAACATAAATTCAATGTAGGCATCCCTCAAGCTAACAATGAAATGTTTCACAGAAGTACATACATGATGGCTATAAACACTTTTAATCATTTACCTTATCACATTAAGTCAATGTCAAGAAGAAATTTCAAAATCTGTTTAAAAAAATGGCTTGTTGAGAAAGCCTTTTATAGCATGAAAGAATTTCATGAATGCTCTCATGGGTCTAGCCCATATCTATATTATAAAAAATAAATCTAGAAAATGGGACCTCATTTTAGTTTTGTAATGTCTGTACATATAAATAGTTTCAAAAAATAATATATTAGGTACCTATTTATATTATATTATGCTTAGTTAAAGAGGTATAGTGTTTATAGAGTGTTATTGAGATGTATAGGATGTAATTGTTTATTGAGTGTAAATATTTATGAAAAAGTAACAATTACTCGAATTTCTGATCTCATATGTGTAAATATATTATATAAATTATTAGTTTAATAAGATCTCTATTTTGCTAGGCTTGGCTAGATGAAGCCAAAAATTGCATGTCCGCTAGGACAGACTGTTGATACTAAGAAAATTGTACCCACCATCATTCTACACAGTTTGAGCAATAAATTTTACTTTTACTTTTACTACTTTTACTTATGCGAATTGGTTATTCTGCGCCTAACTTATTTAGATGTCTGCGGATACAACACGATGTATAATCGCTGCAAAATGTCGCAGTAACCACACGCCTATATCCTCCTGAGACCCAGGTTATACAAAATCATACTACTTTTGCTGATTTTTAGTGCTATTGAGAGTATCAGGATTATGAGCAAATTAGAAAAAAAAACAATACAAGAAAATCGGTAGGAAACAGCTATAAATAAATGAAAGACCATATCACTTAGTATCTGATTATGACCCTTACTCGTAGTTCAGACTTGAATTCCTTGAAAAGGCAGAAATATTTTTTTTCGCAAGATATCACCAGTGATACAATATGACTCAGGAGGATTTTCCATACATAAAATCTTTTCTTCAAAATTAACAAACATACAACGGTCAAATCAGAAGATTGGAAAAAATAACTAATGTTTTTAATAAACATCGATATCGATGGACATCTCTAGAGCATCGACAAAAATATCGACTATTACTACATCCCTAGTGCTTGTGTACGTATAGGTTTGAACCTCCCTTACTTCGACCCTACCCCCGCATCGTGCGATAGGGACAATTGCAGCTCAGAGCGATTTATACCTACAAAAAACTTGGCGAGACAACGTTTCGTATTACGCTGTTTTCTTCTTCAAACACTATTTCAATCAAGTATTTTTTTAAGTCAAAATTTAAAAAAAATATGTGTTCATGATTCTGTCATTTTATATTTTGTTAGATATTATTTAGTCTCTTCTGGTAGGTCTCTAAAGACGTCGGTATTATTGGAGATTTTTTTTGTGATTTTGAAGGGTCATAATTTTCCTGCTAATTAATTTATCAAGAAAACGAAAAGACAGAGTAGTCTAAACAGCAAAATTTAATTTTATGACAAAAAATTGAAGCCCTATAAGTATTTTCCAGGAAGAAAACAGCGTAATACATTTGTATGGAAAATTACAGACCAACCAAGCTCTTAAGGCCTTGCAAATTCGCTCTATACTTAGTTTGAAGTCATAGCATTTCAGTTTTGGCGACCAGTATTAGCACACTTTTGCAGTCACTCTGTTTTCAAGCCAAGGTAGGCAGATGATAGTGAATCTGGTTGTCAGGTGTAACATGGAGAGAAAAGGTGTCAGCTGTTCGCGAAGAACTAAAAGCCGTAGGAGCAGACGCCATGGTCGTGACGGCCTTAGACGAGGTGGCGTGGCTCCTCAACGTGCGAGGGCGAGACGTGCCGTACGCGCCGCTGTTGAAGGCTTTCATCATCGTCAGCATGAAGGACATGAGGGTGTTCGCGCCACCGGGCAAACTGTCCATGCCTGTGAGAGAAGCTTTGGCGGTTTATAACTGTAAATCGAACAACTGTACCAAGTAAGTCCCACAAACAATAAATGTTTTGATTAAAATATACGAGTAAGTTTATACGTTTCGCTTCTAATCTATTCAGTTTTAAACCTGAAAAAACTGTGTTACCTACTGATTTAAGCACAAGGGAATAGATGATATAAATCAATATTAATGTTCAAAGAGAGTGACTTTGTGATTTCCTGTGACATTTTATTTTATTTTTTTATTTGGTCTGTCTGCTGTGGACTGTAAGCTCGTTTGCCATTATCACAAATAAAAAGAATCATGTCATGTAGCTTATAAACTAATTAAACTATACCTACACTACGTATAAAAATGACTCCAACTTAAGGGTAAACGACTACGGCACGGTATACTCCGAATTGCGGCGCGCCCAAGAGACGAAGATCCTGATCCCAGCAGCCGGCACCTTCCAGCGCGGAGCCTCGGCGGCCATCGCGCAGAGCGTGCCGCAGGGCAAGCGGCTCTACCAGCTGTCACCCATCGTCTATCTGAAGGCCATGAAGAACGAAGCCGAGGCCAAAGGCATGAGGAGGGCGCACTTGAGGGACGCGGTGGCTATGTGCACGCTGTTTAGTTATATTGAGGTAAGATTCGTCTGTGTAAAGTGTGGCAGGTGGGTACTATCTGTCACTCTTAGGTACTTTACTTACTATTTTGGGCTAGCTAGGGCCTAAATCCCATTTTAAACCTTGGCGCCGGATCTTCGCAGAAAAACATAGATTTTAGATGGCCTGAAAATTCTGACACGACTATAGTTCCTCAATCATACTTTGGAATAATATTTAATGTAATGATTTTTGTATACCTACATATGATATCGTTTACGAATATATTTTGTGTACAGAACAAGAAAGACATGGACGAGTTGTCAGTGACGAAGACAGTGGACGGCACGCGCGAGACGCAGGCTGGGTTCGTGGGCGCAGCCATGAAGACCCGCGTGGCTTTCGCTGCCAGCGGCGCCGAGCCCGACTACCGCCCCTCCAACGTCACCAACAGGAAGATATACCGTAACAGCACGCTCGTCATACAGTCTGGAGGACAGTATATCGGTAAACTAATGCTTCTTGCTCTTCGTTTTGTGGCCATGATGCTGAACGTGGGCTTTGTAGCCATGGGCCGGCGCCCACCAACCCAACTACTATTCTACAAATATCACCAACAGAAAGATATACCGGAAAAGCACGCTCGTCATACAGTCTGGGGGACAGTATATCGGTAAACTATAAACAATACTATTCAACCAATCACCGACAATCCGACATCGAAATTTTCACACCGTTGAAGTGTCGAATCGACAATTTTGGTTGATATAATCAGAACAACTAGCAAACCGTCGAATAAATGTAGAGTCTAGTGTAAAACATAATTTGGATAATAGTACGCAATTTACGCAACGTAAAGCTTCCATGGTTATCCCTTTGTTTGATTAGAACCTTTACAAAAATAATAATTATTTTTCGCAAAAAATGGCAAAACCGCCTTCCATCGTGTACAAAAATCGAATATTTCACTAGTATTGTTTACATTATTGTTGATTTTTCAAAAACGGCTTAGCCGATTTCTGTAAAACTTAAATGGAACCATCTCGAGAGTATACCCTTTCGAACTAAAAAAAATACTAAATAATTCACAATTGGCGAAATTATCGATGTGCATCGTGTACAAAATTCGGATATTTCGCTCGAATCTCTTACATTATTGTTGGTTTTTTCGAAAATGGCTCTGCCGATTTCTGTAAAATTTAAATAGGACCACCTCGGGAGTATACCCTTTCGAACTAAAAAAGAATTTTTCGATTCGTTCATACAGACGAACATAGAACCTCCTCCTTTTTGGAAGTCGGTTAAAAATGCATTCCTTTCGGAGCCCAAAGAAAACCGCTGAATGGATTTCTTTAATTTTGTATTGTTTCATATTGTTTGTACTGCAGAGGGTACAACAGTGGTGACTCGTACAGTCCACTACGGAGTGAAGGCAACCGCGGAGGAGCGGCGAGCGTACACCACGGTGCTGAGATCTCTGGGCGCGCTGGCCTCGCTCAGCATGCCGGCCGCGCTGCCCGCGGCTCATGCGGACCCCGTGGCGCGCGCGCCGCTCTGGGCGCTGCGGCAGGACTACATGCACCCCACAGGACACGGGATAGGCGCTGCTCTTAACAGGAAGGAAGGTCTGAATTACATTGTAAAGCTGTCGACAACTAGACACAGCACCAAACACCTACATTACGGTCTTTGGGCGCTGGCTTCGCTCAGAAATGGCGGATGCGTTTCCTGTGGCTTTCCCAGGTAAGACTTCGTTTTTGTTGAGAACGGGGCCGATGAGCGCCGGGGGAAGGGCTTACATTACACCACCTATAAACAGTCGAAATTCTAAGTTCAAACGTAACACCATAATATGCATGCTCCCTCCGGACGGAATCTATGCAGCTCTCAGGGAAACACATATTATGTAGGTACCTATGGGTATAATATACCTATCCTAGATAAACGAACGAAACCAACGAACGATTAATCATGATTAATCATGAGATTATAAAGCATTTTAAATTTTCAGATCCTGTGGTCATCGACTACAGGCAAGATACAAATCTGCATCCTTTTAGAGAAGGATACTTCATCACGGCCGGTAAGTCTTTTCAGTAATTTATTTTTAATTGAATTAATTAAATAATAGAATAATATTACTCACAGTAATAACAAAATGTACTTAAAATATATGTTTTCGTCGAAATAACGTTGTAAAAGGACTTGCTGGCTGATCGTGCTACGAAATCTACTGGTAGGTAATTCCTTGCTGGATTAATTTCCGCGAGAATCTAATTAAAACAAAATGTAACAAGGAAGCTGGAAGCATCATTAAATCCGTTATTATTGTACCCATTCCAGAGCCCGGTTGGTACGAACCTGGCAAATTCGGAATACGTCTGGGAAACGTGCTGGAGGTGTCCATCAAGCCCAACGGCTACCTGGAGCTGCGAGAAGCCACGCTACTGCCCTACGAGCCCAAGCTTATCGATCATACCCTGCTCACAGAATATGAGGTAACTAACATACATACATACATACAATATAAGAACACTTTAACACCACAAAAAATAAGACATAACAGAAGAAAAAACGACAGATGAAAAGCACAAAAGGCGGTCTGATTTCTTCCATACAACCTCTATGTGCTTTTGTGTTTCGATCCTAACATACCCATTTAGTAAAGTCAAGACCAACCTGTATGTTTGCCCAATCCACAGTTGATTTGAACTTGGAGAAAACTTGGAGCACCAACTCAAAGAAAAATCTCCTTGGCAACAACTAGCTCAAAAAGAACAAGTACAGATACTTATTAAACTTTCGCGATTTGAGCACATTATCCATTATTGTACAGATAGGTCTGCTCTACCAAGCAGTAATAGAGGGATTTCATTTTCCAGATAAAATGGTTGAACGCATACAACGATAGGATACGAAAGACCGTAGGCCCCGAGCTGAAGCTACAAGGCCTCCTCGACGTGTACTACTGGATGATGAACAAAACCATACCGTTCGAGATACCTTCCAAAACGAAAAAGTTAAAAGCCAACTCAGGGTTTGCCTTCACGAGCTTCAAGGAGTTTACTGGAGTTATGCCGCTCGTAGCTATCGCGATAGCTATGATTCACCAATAATGTCCAGCTCTTCCACTACAATGACGGTCTTCAATGGAAATACTTTAATCGACTACAGTATGTCGAAGAATTCGGATATGATAACTTAGCTAAAATTAGAATCTATTGGTAGCATATTTTATTGTTGTGAAAAAAAGCTGAAATATTTGAAACTCAAAGATGGGGCGTTACTGGAAGTATTTTTGTGCCCCGAATATTTCAGTTTTTAACCGGATGAGGTTCTCAAGTCGACACGTATATTTTTTTATCTCTGCTATTCTTTGCCCTGGGGTTCTTTTCCCGTCATGCCTGCGAGCATGAGTGTTGTGTCATTAAAAATAAATAAATAAATATTAGGGGACATCTTACACACGGTCTCTGACCCCAAACTAAGCATAGCTTTAGCTACACATATTTATGATGGAGTAGGTTTTTCCACCAACAAATGGTTCCAACTCATACTTATACAACTAGATAATAAAATATGATATTTTCAATTTATGTTATTACTCAACCCGAGTTTGCATCAAACACATGATGTACTTATCTACATGTTTGGTCACTTTTTTGTTGAAAAAAAAATTGTTTAGTAGACAGTTTTAAGTTATATAAAGTTATAGATAATACCTACCTATTTTTAGGCAAACGGCAAATAGTAGTATTAGAAAAGCAATATATCGTAATATGTATAAAATAACGTGATTTACAGTTTAAACTGTGGTGTAATGTTTCCTACCTGTTTGATAGATATTGGAGTGTCCGATATGGTGCCTTATAAATAAAGCAAAGCAATAAAGCAAATAAGCTTAAAATAAAGCAATCGCACAAGCAACGAATTAATGTATTACTTACCTATTAACTAAGTGAATGTAGATTTATATGTAGCACTGTAGAAAAACTGGCACAGAATTGTATACCTACTGATTTAGAATGTCCTATGGAATTAGTTTTGAGGACAAAACATCTTTCACGGTAAATACTTAACTATGTACTGTTTCAAGTAGGGTAGATTGCACCGGTTGTGGCCGCTGTCTCGGTTCTGGCCATTTGATCTCAAAATAATTGCATAAATAGATTATAAACAATGCAACACCACAAATATTGCTTATGTGAATGTCAAAGTTTAAAAATTCCTTTAGAAAGATTATTTAACATTTAAATAGTCTACTCAATAATTAAAATCAGAGTAGCCAAAAATTACACTAAGATGGCCACAACCGGTCTACAATATCTTGTAATGTCATCGACGACGCCTCAATAGGGATATCACCCTACAATCGTACTGAGTGCATACCACGCATATGCATTACGTTTATCGCATCATAATAATGACGTGGACGCAGAAGGACGCAATAAATACACCTTAGCGCATCAAGAACTACTGGAAAAGATAGATCCCGATAAAATACGAACAATTTCGTTAAAAAAGGTGCACTAGGTAGATGAATTTGAATCATTACCGTAATCAAACATATTTATGTTTTGTTTTATTGTGGTTATACGTTTAAGATGTATGTGTAGGTATATTTAAATGTAATATTATTAAAATACTTACTACTAATAATAACTTGATAAAAGTTGACGCAAGCACCGAGTGCCTTAATAAATTAGATTGTATATTTATATTGTCATATCACAAAAGTGTATTTTGTATGTTTTCATAAGTGCACCATAGTAGACTGTTAATTCTAAGTGTCTTTGCAATTTTTAGAATACAATTTATATTAATAAATGTATTAATGAAATGCAAATGAACAAGAATATAAGTATTAAAAAAATTATTGTTCATAGATGTTTTACAAATATTATTCACTTACGAGTATCTTATTGTCACTGAAAATTTTACGTGGTATGAGAATCAGGTTGTAAGAATTTAGGTATTTAATACTAGGCTTTTGTCTGTTTTAGCTTAATGTTGTTGGCTAAACAGGTAGGTAATTTTACGGAAATACGCGCTTTTCAGATATGTACTTCAAATATTGTTTCCAATTACCTATATTATTTAAAAGCACAGCTCGCACCAAATGACTAAAAACAAACTGGCGTTGCGCCGTTTGCGCCTGCAGGTTCATCTAGAACTGGTATTCTAAGCCGAAAGGAGGTGATTCAGACCATCATTGTGAACAAATTTTACTATGGAGCCAACTCGGAATACGAGAAAAATATCAGCACATTTTGTCGATTCCTAGTTGTAATTTTGTACGAAACAGTTGATTTTTTGTCGGTTTCCGGGTTGGCCGCATAGTAATAGTTTTTCATAATGATGGTATAACTCACCCCCTCTTTGCTTAGTACAGGCTACAGGGCAAGCAGATAACCCTGTATAGTACAGTAGGTTTAAGTGTATAGGTGACAGCCTAAAACACGTTAACCTAGTTCAGGCAAATGAGATGTACCTCCATTTTTTTTGTTATTGAGTAACCGTACGAGTATATATTACTCGTACATATGGTGATGATGTTTTTAAATATTTTTTATTTATTTAATTTTGTATTTTATTATTTGTTTTTACAGTGTAAGGCGAACGGTAAGAGGCATGAGCTAAAGCTATTACGCAGTATTGCTACTACCTCAAATGAGACTAAAAATCTACATTCACACAGATTTTAGTTTTATATGACACGCGCTGTAGCTACGATAATCAGAATATGATCATCCAACTAGGTACTCTAAATTGCTTTAGAAGTAATTTATGTCATACATTTAAGATTACTCGTTTAGACGCACCTTAAAATGAGTATATCCACTGCCAAGTACAAAATAAATATGAATTTTACATATTACACATTATTATTATTATTACACGTATCTATGCAGATTTTAAACTATAGGTATTTAGAATTGGTAACAGTTACGAGTATGAATTGCAATAATAAAAATATCGTGGGTTTTATAAGTGTTTTATTCCCATTGGTCCAATTCCCTATAAATACGAGTAGGTATGCTTAAGACTTTACTATTTCTGTAGCCTCTGTAGGATTTCACGTTTTAGACACATTCATATAATACTTTCAGAAGTAAAATAAATGACTATGAGAAAACCAATTAAAATGTATGAACGGACATCATTACTTCCCGACAAAATTTTGATTTCTCTGTCTTAAAATGCTTTTTAAATCAAAGTAACATAAATTGAAAAAAATACCGCGGTGGTGGATTACATAAAAAAAACGGCTTGGGAAAGGTAGATCACCGCAAGAACACTAAATTAAAACTGTGACAAGCAAAAATATTTAAAACTATGACCGTCACCGCATTAAGGCTTTGAAACTCTTATACAAAGGATAATACAGGATAGGACCTACAGTACGCGCAAATAAAAATTTAATATCAACCTTTGGAAAGTGTCATCGGCTAATTTCGGTTTTTATCTAGTTTGTCCAATGATGATTCGTTAGATGCTTTACAAAGCCGAGCAAGCTGTAACCAGCGTATTATCTCTTTCCAATGATCGATATCCATTCTAAATTCGCTATTGCTGTAATTGACTTTAACGAGTTAAATTAATCATTACCAGAAGAAATTCATTAATCATAAGTATGATAATATAGCATACATAAGTCATTCAATACTAGCTGCGCCCCGCGGTTACCGCGTTAGCCTTCGGGCTAACTTAAACATAAAAAGCTTAAGTGTTAATCCAAGATCTAAGCTACCTTCATACCGAATTTCATCCAAATCGGTTCATCCGTTTGAGCATGAAAGAGTAACAAACATCGCTACATACTCACAAACTTTCTATATAGCGTTTATAATATTAAGTAGGATGGTAGAACATCACGCATTATTCGGTAATTGTGTCATAGTTTTAAATATTTTTAGACGGAGTTTTGCCGCGAGTGCGGATACGTTAAGTTCGAAAAGTTCGTGAATAAATCAAAAACAATATTTTAAAGCAACATTTATGTACACAACTAAAAATGAACACGTAGAAATGTGAAAACACTTAAGTATTTATAACTCAAATGGCACACATATGTGATGTTAACATATTAATTTGTGCATAGAAAGCACTGCGTGACACTTAGTGCATTGCTTTAGTAAGAAAAACAATACAGTACAAATAAATAATAATTCAACATACTTAATATGTAATTGTAATTTGATGTTTTATGTATATATCAAAAATAACAAATTTATATTAGCTTGAAGCTACTCTGTGCAAAATCTTGTAATACTAAAGAAAACGTTCCATAATCATTAAAATCAAAACGTCTTCAATCCAGTCTTTCCACACCATCATCATTAAACACTTAAATCGGACTAACAAAACAAACTACAATATTCAATTGAATGGAAAATCTTTTTGGAAGTCCGTTGAGAACACGCAATTTCAACGCAAAATAGAGATAAAGCTCGTGAAACGCTTTAAGCCTACAATATAACCATGTCATCAGATGCAGTTGCTTGTTGTTAGCTTCGCATTAATTAAATTGTAATAAAAAATACAGATATATTTATAACTTTAATAGAAATAAATGCCTTCAAAATTGATAGGATTATTATAGGATTTATAGCATTTAACTAAATATGTATGCCAAAAAGCTTGCAAACAATAAAGGAGTTGCCTTTTTAGGGGTGCGTACCCGAAGGATAAAAACGGAATTTCTGTTGCCGCTATAACAACAAATACTAAAAACAAAATAAAATAAATATTTAAAAGGGGCTCCCATACAACAAACCTGACTTTTAGCCGTTTTTCGCTCGATATTAATAACGGTAACAGGTAGACGCTTGAAATATTCACAGAATATTTTATTGCATTCAATAATTAATTTTTAAATTCAAATAAAGTAATTATTTAAGGGGGGGGCTCTAATACAGTACGGAACCCTTCGTGCGCGAGTTCGACTCGCACTTGGTCGATTATTTTATTCTACACCGAGTAATTTGATACTATAAAACGCGCTACTGCCGCCATCTTACGTTCAAGACTATAGTGCGTTTCTGTATTATATTGCATTGATTTGTTTGTAATAGTCGGGTAAATAATAACATTCATTTCTATTTTCGTTTTAGTTGTACGCATATTTTGTTGTTCTATATTTTGTAGTAAGAACACCTCCATTTTGTTTGCAAAAGAAAAAAGTGCACGTGGTGTCCCTCCGCGCGGAAGAAGTGAAACTTCGACGCAACAGTACTTTCATACCCCCTCCATGGTAGATTTAAACGTTTAACGCAACCTTGTTGGAAGTCGCATTAGAAGTTTCACTTCTAAAATAATCTATGAATAATTAGGTACGGCACTTTTACATTTATCCCTAAAACTTTAAGCTTCAGTCTTCAGGCTGTGCCTAAGTTATCACACGTGGTAAATACATACTCGTAGCCTCCGACAGAGAGGCATTTATCTAAACAGATAAACGGATATGAGTATTGTGTAAAGAGAAACGCTAGCGACAAAACTGAATTATTTACTTGATCTATACTAAGCGCCACACAAATTGACGGATGAGAAGTTAGCCGCAGATGACACTTCGCCGTGATTCGCTAATTATTGCGCATGTGTGCACAATGCGTAGGGAGCGCGCGGGAGGCATGAGGTTGGCGGGCGGGTGTGCCCCGGCGCGAGTCTCTCTGGCTCCCGCGCATCCCTATATTTCGGCTTTTGTGCAGCGTTCTGCGCATAACTTCCCATCCTTCGATTTGTGAGGCGCTCAGTATTCGTAAAAACCTTTAGTCTATTAAATTCATTTGACCTGAATAATGATAATGGCGCGGAAACCATTATCGATCTTCAGTTCGAATGAAAATCTATATATAGGTAGGTACAGGGTCACAGATATTAAACGCAAAACCTTTTAAGGGCGGGTCTAGTACATCTAGACAAACTACTTTTGTTCCAGGACTTTTGGGAAAAACACGACGATAAAATCAGCTTTTTGAGCTTATTCATACAAAACGTTCGTGGCAACGGCACAATGTAGCGATTTTTTTTTACGAATTTTCAAAAGTCGTAGTACAAAAGTTGTTTGTCTAGATGTACTAGACGCACTTAAAAGTTTTGCGTTTAATACCTATGACCCTGTATATAAATGAATGGTGATTGTTAATCTCGCTAAAACTCGAGAACAGCTAAACCGATTTGGCTAATTTCGATCTCCAAATATTTGTAGAACTTAAGGGAAGGTTTAAACGGTAAGAAAATTTATAAAAGTTGCGAGAAAAATAACAAAATCATCAATTTCATTATCCCATACAAAATGTCCCTTCATGTAAAAGTTGTCATTGACAGTTGACAGATGGTGAGATGAAGTTTCAACTAGTAATACACTAAAATGTTTACGCGGGGCGACTACGAATTCATTGCCAATACTCTAGGACCTAGGATATAGACGTGCTCGTCATTATAAGGCTAAATTAAATTCCGTCGAACGTCGACAAAATTTATAGATCAGCTATTTTTTTTTCGCGACTTTGGAGTTGTTGCAGTGCTGGCCCAATAGTAAAAGCTGGTCATATCGGCGAGCACAACTACATCCTATAATATTGCTATTGAATTCTTATTCACCCCGATTACGAATTACTGCTTAGAGCAATTCGGTTCAAGAGATTCAATAGATGTTTGCCGAAGCCACAGATTTCTATAAATAACAGATTGATAATGCTGTTCACTTGAAGCAATTCTCAGCCACTCAATCAATTCTTGATTTGTGGCTTCTGCGAAGGTGTTTCACAATTTTGCCAATGTCTTGTGAGGTACTGCCATCAAACGTAGAGAATTTGTACGATGTTTGATGTGTTACCTGTATTGGATGGGCAACAGTTTTTGGATTTTATACCATTCACCACTTCTCAACCACTAAAATGGTTGGAAAATCTTCCAAGCTGCTGTCAAACCTGTCAAATAAGCATTGGGATTTGACGTTCCTTATCTAAAAATCCGACAACAGCCACCGAATCGAGATATTTTCCATGTCTCTTTCTAATTCGTACCATATTAAATCGGTGCATCTCTTTCAGATTTTCTCGAACGACCACATTATCCCTCTGTTATCTCTGTGGCCGAAGCAATAATCTTAAGATGAAATTTTGAACTTCAGTTATCAATCTCTTAAAAAAAGATCGCTCGCAGTTTATGCAACATTGTCGCTGGCGTCATTCTTTACAGTTTTCTTAAAATACACTATGTACAATATAATAAATACACACACATATAAGACATATTAACAAACAATTGATTTAGTGAAAACCCACCACAAAAAGCAAAGGGTTTTCAAAACTTCAATAATAAGTAAGTTAACTTAGTTACTTATCGTTGCACTAAAACCACTTATATATCAATTATAATTAAGTAGGTATAATTTTAACTTTTGCTTATTTTGCAGTTTATAAGCAAGTGCAACCGAATTACGTATATAACAATAAGATCACTCATAAATCTGTTATAGGTGGCCATTTTTTTTTTTTAGTAGTGTCTCGTGCTATTTCTATTTTTTGTTTATCAAATTATTATGAATAAATGCTTGGATTTCACATTATAAATAGGTAAATTAGTCATAAAGAGCTTTTTAGTAAACTTCCAAGTGAATAAACAAAATTAAGAGTATTCGAAATGCATATTTATCATATTGTTTGATTACACAACACCCATATTCGACAACATTTTTTTGTGTTTGTATCATTAAGTATTGTAGGACCAACCCTGACATAAAAAAAAACATCCATTCCAAAGAACAAAATACGGGTTGCACTCCAGGAGTGCCGGCAGAAGTGAAAACTTGAACATGTAAAATACAATTTCACACACGCACAGTCGCGCAAGCGCCCTGTGCCGCTTAAACGAAACAGCAGGAGCAGGCATACATTTTCGCCGCGCGGTAGAAAGAGAGGGGGATATTACTTCCTCTCCTACGCCGCGCCGGTCTACTCTCCCTCTGTCTTACGAATTTTCGATCAGGTTACGTATCCTGACGCGAGTTTAACATTTTTTCCCCATCCCAAAAAGTGCACAACGGCTAAAGAAGTTTTCACGTTCACTGTCCACTCGATTAAATGTATGTATTAAAGTGTTTTCAGGATTAGTCTCTAATAAGTTTTTTTTAAACAATCAATGCAATAGCAATCGAATATGTCTATCGTCTAATCTAAGAACATGCTTATTTTTCTAAATGAAAAGTTAATGAACACTAAAATCTTAAATGATACGAGTTAGTAATAATTTATTCATCTTCTCAGATCGACCACTTCGATGGGCAGAGTTTCGTCGATTCTAATGTGTGCCACATTCTGAAAATAAACGTTTCGGTTTAGGCGAGGAATGCCCAATTCTCATAATGCCCAAGTAGCCCGAGAATGCCCAATTCTGACAATGGCTTATTCTAGGAAGACTTAACTCTCAAAATGGCAAAATAAATCATATTAAGAATTTGATATAAAAACGTAAATCTAAACACAGGTTAACTGGTAGCAAACGGTACAACCTCTTATAGGCGGGTTCAGTACATTCAGAAGAATAACTTTTACTACGGGACCAACCGAAACCAAATTCGCGAAAAAGTGCAGTTCTATAGAAAAAATCCATTGATTAATCAACAAAATGTGTGGAACAGTCGATTTTTTGTAAAAGTTGTTCACTTTGATGTACTAAACTTGCCTTTGAGAGGTTCTACGTTACTTACCGGAAACCTAGTACCTATGTAAAATGTATGTTTTTTAGTATTTTTTTTTATTTTTAATTATTTTGCCATTTTGAGAATTGGGCATTCTTAGAATTAGCCATTGTGAGAATTGGGCATTCTCAGAACCATACAACATTGTTAGAATTGGGCATTCCTCGCCTAAACTTTAAATCCTGTAGTATCTCTTTTAAGGGTTCCGTAGTAAAACGAGCCCTTATAGAGAAAACTATAACTTCGTTGTGTCCGTGCTTGCGTGAATTTTTAAATGCTTAAAATTTTCAAAATTATGTATTTAAAGGGTAGCTTCCATACATGTAAATGTATATAAATAAATAAATATTCCACAAATGTGCAAACCCCTTTTTGCAATAGAAATGATCAAAAAATACGTACATGGAAGAGCGGCGGGTCGGGCGGGTGCGGGTGGAAGCCGCTGAGCCGGCAGCTCGCGATGAACTGCACGCCGTACTCGGGAGTCAGCGCGAAGTACCCCGTCCTACAAATTACCAGTGCAAGGTTGTAAAATTAACGGCCAAGTGCGAGTCGGACCCGCGCACGATTGATCCCGTACCGCATGGAGCTTCTAGCCAGACCCCAATTATTATATTTTATTTTAATTATTTATTTTTAAGTCTTTTAGCATTTTAACAAAAAGTAACCGATCTACTTCATTTGAAAAAAAATATCAAAAGGAAGTTACCAAATAATGTAAAATAAGTTCCTTTTATTTATCCTTAGGGAAACATTAAAATTTCTTGTTTTGTTACGCATCATTAATATTCAACCATACACAGTACAAATATTCCTTATTATCACAGTCTAGGTAGTTTTTATTAGAAAATCCACCTGCCTGTGCAGCCCGCAGAGTGCAAGTTCTGTCTGTGGACGCGGGGTGGAAGAGAGGAAGGCTCAAACGGGTGGGGGGTAACGAGTGGCCGTTCTATGGACAT
The DNA here is from genome assembly GCA_964007245.1 of Hypomecis atomaria. NCBI lineage: Eukaryota > Metazoa > Arthropoda > Insecta > Lepidoptera > Geometridae > Hypomecis > Hypomecis atomaria. Next base: position 7,565,575 of record OZ023288.1, read on the forward strand.
CTATGGGATATTATTATATATTCGTTGGTATTAGGGTCCCGTTTTTACCCTTTGGGTACGAAACCCTAAAAATGAGTTACGTAGGGTACATTCCCTAAGTGTGTAAAAGTTCACTGCCTCGGAGGCCCAGTGCAGTGGTTTGATTCCCACCCAGGGCAAGCATTATTGTGATGACCATGGGTGTTTGTTCTATGTCTGGATGTTACTATCTATATAAGTATGTATATAAGAACATGTATATGTAGTGTCTCAGTTTCCGGCCGCTATATCACAAGCATTGCTTAATTTGGGGTCAGCGTATAAATTAGGCCCAATTATAAAGACGCCTAACTAGCATATTTCTGTTTCATTTTCACTTTAGGCATTCGATAGAGAGAGCAATTTTTAAGTTGCTATTAAATTTACAATGGAGCCATCATAATTGGGCCTAATGTCTCCTAATATTTAATATTTAGCGTGGAAATAAGGAAATATTATAATACTAACTCGTTATATTTGGGAGCGCAGACGATGGCTATAGCCTCAGGCATCATGAGTTGATAGGAGCACTGCGTGTGGAGGTCCACCGACGACAGGAAAGCTGTCTGTGTAGGATGCGTCTGGAAGTTAAGAGAAGGTTTAAACGGTGACAAAATATTAAAATGTAGGGAGTAAAATAATTTTTCCATACAAAATGGTCTTGCATGTAAAAGTTGTCATTGACAGTTGACAGAAGGTGAGAGGAAGTTCAACGGGTCAGCTAGTTCTTATTATAATTATTTTTCGCAAAAAATCGCAACATCGATTCGTGCAAAATATTCGAATACTGTACACGGTAGAAGTACAAAATTCGAAAATGTTGGACGAATCGATGTGACATCCATGTACATTATTGTTGATTTATCAAAAACAGTTCATCCGATTTCGATAAAATTTAAATGTGACCACCTCGGGAGTATGCCCTTACGAAAACTAAAAATATTTTTTTAATCGGTTCATAATTGGCGAAAATATCGATGAACATAGTACCTCCTCCTTTTTAGAAGTCGGTAAAAATATATAATAGTTACATGTATCCAGCCGAGCGTGATGAGGTTGTGCTGGTCCTGGTAGTGGAAGATCTCCTCCTCGTTGTTGGTGACGCACGAGTCGGGCGTGCCCGACTGCTTCGGGACTATCACGTGCGTGATCTTCAGCTGGTCTCGTTCCTAACGGAAAATAAGCAAACATATTATTTTCGTTACTTCATATACAAATACAAAATATAGCGGAACAGCTAATGAAGGAAGACTGTCAACTTTACAACAAACTTTTGAATTACTAATTCGAGATTATAGCTACACTAGACGACCCGCCCCGGCTTCGCACAGGTGTATTATACATATAAACCTTCCTCTTGAATCACTCTATTTATTAAAAAAAACCGCATCAAAATCCGTTGCGTAGTTTTAAAGATTTAAGCATACAGACAAACAAACAAACAAACAAACGAAAATAGCGACTTTATTTTATACTATGTAAGGATAAGGATAATTATGGTCAAGCGTTACAGTATAAGTAATCCTTATTCGCACGTACCTAGAACACGTAATTTATACTTACAGAATAAAAAAACGCGTAAGTAAGTTCGTATAGTCCGGGTGGTGACTAGCCTTGGTGTCAGAGTTTTTAGGCCGCCTGAAGGCCTCTAACATAGCTAAACGGTTAAAACAACGCGTTATCACCATACACACGTATGATGACACGTGTCATGCGTGCGCATCCCATAGCGCGCGGAGCCGACTATACTTGGACTATGCGACACTGTAACACTATGCGTCCTACTCAACTACTCAACATTGGACAGCACGATCCAAACACAGGTCTTGAAATGGCATATACAGGGTTATTCCTAATCAATTAGCATCCTTTTACGGTCTTATTCTGTACATCAAAACTAAAAACTTTTGTTCTGCCACTTTTATCAAAACTAAAAAAAAAATAGTTGTTACATTTGGTCGCGGGTTTTTTTTTTTATTTTTTTTTTAACGCAAATAAGTCCGCGTTTGGCCACCAACTCGCCTGATGGTAAGCGACGTTGTGGTCGAAGATGAAACACGCGGAACGAAATTTTTCTATGAAACAACATTTTTTTTGTTCGAGTTTTGATAAAAGTCTCAGAACAAAAGTAGTTAGTTTTGATGTACAGAATAAGCCCCTAAAAGGATGCTAATTGATTAGAAATAACCCTGTATAGTACATACGAGTAGGCCAGCCAGTATGCCGCAGGTCTCGACGTCGCGCGCCGTGTTGGCGGCGGCGAGGCGCAGGAAACGCGCCAGTAGCGCCGCCGGCACCACCACGCAGCGCAGCCGCTGCGACCCGCACAGCGCTCCGCCGTACCCGCTCTCGCTAACAGATAATGTCACATTTAAAATTGTGTTTTAAAAAAAGGATACCCTTGAAATGGTCAACAAAAAGAAACCACAATCAATGTTTCTTTCGTATTTCGTAAAACTTAAATGGATAAAGAGGTTACGAAACAATCAGCAAGGAAGCAAGACGTTCCCAACATGATGTTGATTCTGATTTTTAGGGTTCCGTACCCAAAAGGGAAAAACGGGACCCTATTAATGTTTCTTTATGACTTCGATGTCCGTCTGTCCGTCTGTCACCGGGCTGTATCTCATGAACCATGATAGCTAGGCAGCTGAAATTTTCACAGATGATGTATTTCTGTTGCCGCTATAACAACAAATACTAAAAACAAAATAAAATAAATATTTAAGGGGGGCTCCCATACAACAAACCTAAATTTTTAGACGTTTTTCGCTCTATATTAATCATGGTAACAGGTAGATGCTTGAAATTTTCACAGAATATGTAGTTGTATGTTCACTTCAATAATAAAATTAAAATAAAATAAATATTTAAGGGGGGCTCCCATACAGTACGGAACCCTCCGTGCGCGAGTCCGACTCGTACTTGGCAGATTCTTTTTCTCTAGAATATATCATATAGCGACATAAATCTTCGGCGCAAAAAGATAGGTGTTATACATTTGACGTGTGTATCTGTCTGTGGCATCGTATCTCGTATTTTGATGTTTTTATTTTTAAACTGCTATGATTGAGATGGTTCTTTCTTAGCGATAATTCAATGGAATCTTCGTTTCCCTGACTATTTTTTTTTTCAATAAATAAAACCTTTAAAGATTTAATCTAATTCACATATTTGGATAAAAAACTGTGCAATTCTAACAATCCTTACATAGTATAAAATAAAGTCGCTATTTTTGTCTGTTTGTCTGTATGCTTAAATCTTTAAAACTACGCAACGGATTTTGATGCCGTTTTTTTAATGGATAGAGTGATTCAAGAGGAAGGTTTATATGCATAATACACCTGTGCGAATCCAAGGCGGGTCGTCTAGTATTACATAAATTATTATTTATAACATTATACAGATCGAACTGACAACTTCTGTATAGTTAAAATACGAGTTAGGCTACCGAAAACGAGCGTGTCACTGCAGCCACTAGCAGCTGCACTGGCACCGTGCATTTATATGACATGTATGAATAAAAACCGGCCAAGTACGAGTCGGACTCGCGCACGGAGGGTTCCGTACTGTATGGGAGCCCCCCTTAAATATTTATTTTATTTTAATTTTATTATTTACTATTAAAGTGAATATAAAACTAAATATTCTGTGAAAATTTCAAGCATCTACCTGATACCAGTATTAATATAGAGTGAAAAACGTCTAAGAATTAAGGTTTGTTGTATGGGAGCCCCCCTTAAATATTTATTTTATTTTCTTTTCAGTATTTGTTATTATAGCAGCAACAGAAATACATCATCTGTGAAAATTTCAGCTGCCTAGCTATCATGGTTCATGAGATACAGCCCGGTGACAGACAGACAGACAGGCGGACATCGAAGTCTTAGTAATAGGGTCCCGTTAGTCCCTTTGGGTACGGACCCATAAAAATTACAATGGCAGTGCTTGTAGTTGTTCCGACAAGACCATTTACGATAGCACTAAGGCTAAAATTTTTAAAAACTGTTCTTTCGTATTCCTACATTCAGTAGTGCCATGGGAGATAAACGAATCACCGTTTTTAGTCCATCACACGTAGTGTATAGTATACTAAGCGCCACACAAATCGGCGGATGGGAAGTTATGCGCAGAACGCTGCGCAAAAGCCGAAATGTAGGTATGCGCGGGAACCAGCGAGACGAGACGTCGGGACACACCCACCCGCCAACCTCATGCCTCTCGCGCACTCCCTACGCCCGTGCTAACCACTACGACACGCGAAGTCGGAATTGTGCACACATGCGCAATAAGTAGCGAATCACGGCGAAGTGTCATCTGTGGCTAACGTGGGCTAACTTCTCATCCGTCGATTTGTGTGGCGCTTAATATAATGTAAAAAAGTCGTTGGTTGAGAATACCGAAAAATATTCTTCCATAGCAACTAGTTGTCTACGAAGAGGAAAAACTCATCGTACGCAACCAGTTGCGAACATTGGTTGCGGCCGAAAGCGAAAGCTCAAACGGTGTTGTCGGAATAGCTACAAACGCTGCCATTGCGCAAGTGAGTAAAGGCCGGATCACACAGAGGCGGGAGCCGCGACAAAGCGATCCGATAGCGGTCCAGTGCAAAGTAATAGCGCCGGATCGCGCCCGCTTGTTATGTGTCAGGTTGCATACAAATTCGAATATTACAAAAAATTCCCGCCCCGGATCGCGATCGCTTTCCCGCTCTTCCCGCCTCTGTGTGAATCAGCTTTAAGGGTATAGTTACACGTGCGGTCGCGAGGGCGGTATGAGCGGCGGCGAGGGCTGGTAGTGGTGCGGCGGCGCGCGCGGCGGCTCGGCCGCGAAGTCGTCCGGGTACAGCACGCCGTCCACCGGCGGCGCCGACGGACTCACCGCCCACGCATCCTGCGGAAATTCCTAGATAATAACAATGCTCTTTCTTCATGACTTAGGCCACATAAATTTCTTAATCTTGTGTGGGGGGCGATATGTCCCACATAGGGTGTTTTGTGCATTGCCCCTTACAGCGCCTACCCGTGTCCGCCTAGCTCGTTAAAATAACGGGGCGTGGCTCTATGTCGCTGGCACAACTGCTCCAGTGGCTTGGATAGTAAATGATATGGTGATAATGGGCCTTGTCTCATACTGTTAGTGCGAAAAGTATATAATAAATAAATAAAACCTATGACCTAAGGTTGTGAACACAGGCGAACCGCTGATCGATGAGCGAGCCGACGCGCTTTAAGGTGGTTGCTTGCGGTTAGCTAGGCACATCAGTGCCAATAGATGGCGGTGATGGTCTAATTTGACGTATTTTATTTTTTTATAAATGGTAATGTACATTATTATTTCATGGTAATATATTTGCCGGTAATAATGAATTATTTGCTATTTTCTCAGCTATATTTCAGTTGTGTTTTCGTTTTTTAAAGTACTGAATTTGTACCGGGCAATATTGCGCGCCGCGGTAGACTACTCACTCACACAAAGACAAGGCTCTTGTTGTGTTCGAACGTGGTTCCAACTATGCGCTAATTTCGACGCACTTTCCATCGCATAGTTTGGACCAGTGGTTAGGAGTCCCGGTATTTGACACCGCGATATCGAGTTCAAATCGTGCTTAGCATGTTTCTTTTTGCGATGTTTTTTGTCTTCTAAATAAAAATCAAAATATACTGTTACGTAGTAAGCGCATAATTTGATAACGACAGGACCGACTTGTAATTTTTTTCTCCATGATTTCGTTTCATTTGCGCACGAATTCGTTTGCGATTTTTCTTGGGACCAGAGTATTGGTGGTTTTTAGGGTTCCGTACCCAAAGGGAAAAACGGGACCCTATTACTAAGACTTCGATGTCCGTCTGTCTGTCTGTCTGTCTGTCCGTCTGTCACCGGGCTGTATCTCATAAACCATGATAGCTAGGCAGCTGAAATTTTTACAGATGATGTATTTCTGTTGCCGCTATAACAACAAATACTAAAAACAAAATAAAATAAATATTTAACATCCCCTAAGCTCCCATACAACAAACCTGATTTTTTAGACGTTTTTCGATCTATATTAACAATGGTAACAGGTACATGCTTGAAATTGTCACAGAATATTTAGTTTTATATTCACTTCAATAATAAATAATCAAATTAAAATAAATTAAATATTTAAGGGGGGCTCCCATACAGTACGGAACCCTCCGTGCGCGAGTCCGACTCGTACTTGGCCGATTATTTTAATCTTTTTGCGAAGTACGTGGTGCCATGGTTTATTTTGGACGACTGATTGCATGTATAAAACACCGATAAAACCTTTTTAGAATGGCACTCTGATATAGGTATCATACAAACAAAACACTGAAAACAAGAATTCAAGAAAAACCGAATCGTAAACGCGCGTACGTACGCAATCAGTGTTGCCAACGCCATGAGTTGAAATTATCCATGAAAATTATCGTATTTTCAAATAATGTTTTCCTTCTATCTTCCAAGCTTTCATTCCATAAAATCTAAGTAGGAATATACTCGTATTACCATTGAAAAAAATACCAAATCAGTCCAGATGTTCCCGAATGATGCGCTTACCAACGAACATTACTTGACGATTGACGTTTGTAAAAAATAATGATAAATTGTATGTTGTAGGTATAATTTAATAATATTTACATAATAATATTATAATTATTTATTGTTTGTAATTTATTTTCCCTATAATTTATCCAAATTCTAATACTGGCAATACATTGTCCAATATTTTTCAATAATTGATTTTTGCGCTGAGCGAATTATGAGAAGACCGAAGACAGAAGAGCGGCAACAGCGCGTGACCCGCCTATGCCACGAGCTGGCAACGTCGCGCCTCGTCGCCGTACAATTACTATTATGTATTCTGTGCCGCTACTAAACAACTATAAATTGTAATGTAGGCACCGTACGACACTATCTGTGTTCACTCACACATTGACAAAATTGAACTAAAATTCGATGTTATTTCTACTATTAATCTACTGTTTTCATCAACTAAAGATGAAATGCCGCAAATAAAGACCAATTTAAAAGCCAACTATAGTCATTTCAGTGTAAAATTATACTCTCATCGCCCATGAATAGTCAAATAGATTAGTATGAAAATCGAACCACCTTAAAACGGTTTCACCTGGCTCATCCACAAAATTCCCCCGTCGATCACTGCAAAAACCGCGATTTTAAAAAGCAACGAACCTGGATCTCGTGGCGCAAACATTAACCGCCTTACCACAAAAGATTTAAACACACTTTAAACACCGTTTGTCTAACGCCAAACATTGTCTAAACCGTTTGTCTAACGCCAAACATTGTCTAAACCGTGCGTAAAACTTTTGTGGTAAGACGGCAAATGTCACGGGCCACGGCACAACTGTTTGTCTCGCTAGTCGATCAGCGTCGACGAGCCATCGAGCCAAAATCGTCGAACTTTAAAACTTAGTTTTAAATAAATAAATCCCTCCACGATATTATTTTGTGTACTTAGGTTATCCACTAATTTATTACCTACACCATCCTTATTCGGTACAGGGTATACATTACTATTACATTAAGTGAAATGTCGAAGTCCATCAAGTCCATCATCAAAATGGACAGACCTAATTAAGATCACAGGGATCTCACTGGGTGCAAGCCGCTTCCTACTGGTCGGATTAGACATGAATAGGGGAGGGCCTATGCCCAGCAACAGACGTTCTATGGCTGAGATGATGATGGACTCAAATCCAAGCTTGCAGCTGAACTTATTGTTTTAAAGAGGATGCAAATGACCAGCAGTAGTCTTACTTATGGCTCAGATAATAATGATGAATAATTAATTAATAGATAATAAAAACACCTCAACTTACCATCCTCGCATACGGGTACCCATTGTAGTAGTTACTGTAATCTACTTGAACCTTTATGGAAGTTCGATACCCAGCAGTATTGTATACATTTGTGTATTGATACATAGCTCTTGTAGCTTATTATAAATATTTGTATACTTGCTTAGAGCTTCAATAACTTAAAAATTTTGTAATTTTATCAAAACAATGTTACAACACAGAAATAATTGCATTGTTGGTATTGATACACAAGCAGTAGCTTTTACACATACATTGACTTTGCTTTTCAAGTTTCATTACTTCAAAACATTTTTATCACTTGCTATAAATTGCACGATATTCTTGTTGGATTAACTACACTTCCTAATTCACTTTAAGGCATCAAAAAAACTTGTTTCGTGTCCCTGACACTAATAATAATGTAACAATAACACCTTTATCAAACAGAATTATTGATCAGCACATAAAAAAAACAAATAATTAAAGTCTAATGACTACTATCTTTAATTTTTATAACAGTTTAATATAATTTACAGAACTGTTTTGTCTTAATAAAATTATTGACACATTGATGTGGATTATAAACTCTCTCACAGGTGTGGCAACTAGATACTTATATCACATTCATGCTAATGAGTTTCGTTCTAAACTTGTAGAACTAGTTTTTATACTCTCTTGAACTTGAGTTCCTGACTTACAGTACTTGTGCTGGCAAATAGTTGAATTAGTTATGAGTAAAAACAATGACATGAAAGATTAGATAGTATTTTTGCTACAGAAAAACTGAGTGGTTTTATCTAAGGAATATGAAGTACCTATTTTGTTTTAGGTAATTTTATCTCGAATGGGTTCTTTATGAATTTGATGTGTGAAACTTGATATTTTCCTGGTTATGAAGTTTTATTTAAGTTTTACTTTAATACTAAATTTAATAACCTTGTGATTTGACCATATTGAACTTAGAGTATACATAACTAAAGTTATGGTATATTTAGTTATGTATACTCTCCATCCATCAGCCATAAGAAGTCCACTGCTGGACATAGGCCTCCCCTATGGATCTCCAATAAGACCGGTTGGAAGCGGCTTGCATCCAGCGCGATCCTGCGGTCTTAATGAGGTCATCCGTCCACCTTGTGGGTGGACGTCCTACGCTGCGCTTGCCGGTACGTGGTCTCCACTCGAGAACTTTTCGACCCCATCGGTCATCAGTCCTCCGCGCTATGTGCCCTGCCCATTGCCATTTCAACTTGCCAATCCGTTGGGCTATGTCGGTAACTTTGGTTCTTCTACGGATCTCCTCATTTCTGATTCGATCTCGCAGAGAGACTCCGAGCATAGCCCTCTCCATAGCTCGTTGGGCTACTTGGAGCTTACCAATAAGGCCCATAGTGAGAGACCACGTTTCTGTGCCATAAGTCATCACTGGCAACACACACTGGTCGAAAACTTTCGACTTAAGGCACTGAGGTATGTCGGACGAGAAGACGCTACGCAATTTTCCGAACGCTGCCCAGCCGAGTTGGATTCGGCGATTTGCCTCTTTCTTGAAGTCGGACCTACCTAACTGGACTACTTGTCCTAGGTAGACGTACGAGTCAACGACTTCAAGAACCGAGTTCCCAACAGAGATCGGGGTGGGTACAACATGGGAATTACACATAACTTTCGTCTTGTCCATGTTCATCTTAAGACCCACCTGTTGAGAAACCCGATTGAGGCCTTCGAGCATCGTGCTGAGCTCTTCCATCGATTTTGCCATGACTACTATATCGTCGGCAAACCGAAGGTGAGTGAGGTATTCGCCATTGACATTGATGCCGAATCCTTTCCATTCCAGGAGCTTGAAGGCGTTCTCCAAAGTAGCTGTAAACAGTTTCGGAGAAATTACGTCTCCCTGTCTTACGCCTCTTTTTAAAGGGATCGCCTTGGAGCTCTCTTCCTGTACTTGGACCGACATAGTGGCGTTATTATACAAGCACTTCAACACTTCGATGTACCGATAGTCAATACGGCATCGTTGGAGAGACTCGAGCACAGCCCAAGTCTCGACCGAATCAAAGGCTTTCTCATAGTCCACAAACGCTAAGCAAAGTGGCAAGTTATACTCTTCGGTCTTCTGTATAACCTGCCGTAGCGTATGAATGTGGTCCATGGTACTAAAGCCCTTTCGGAAACCGGCTTGTTCGGAAGGCTGGAAGTCATCAAGCCTGCGCTCGAGACGATTCGTAATGACCCTTGAAAACAGCTTATAAACATGGCTCAGAAGCGAGATGGGTCTGTAGTTCTTCAATAAGGTGTTGTCACCTTTCTTGAAAAACAACACCACCACGCTTCTGTTCCATGCTTCTGGCGTGATGCCCTCGAGGACGACGGTGTTAAAAAGCTTCTGGAGGACTTTTAGTACCGGTGTTCCACCCGCTCTCAGGAGCTCTGATGTGATACCGTCATCACCCGGCGCCTTGTTGTTCTTAAGCTGATTCAGGGCCATTCTAATCTCGTACAGGCTGATGTCTGGGATATCTTCGGTGAAGTGTCGGGTCAGCTTGGCTCTTGGATCTTTGGCCGCGCTGCTAACAGGCTTAGCGACCGAAGCGTATAACTGTCCATAGAACCTTTCGATCTCCTCTAATACCTCTGCCTTGGTCGACGCTAAACTTCCATCTTCTCTCTTCAGCTTTGTCAATTGGCTTTGTCCAATAGACAAATCTCTTGCGAACACTTTGGAGCCTTTGTTCCGCTCTATTGTCTTTTTAATATGTTTAGTATTAAAAAGACGGATGTCGTGCCGCAAGGATTTCGAAATTTGTCTATTGAGACGCCTATATGACTTTGCATCATCGGAAGACTGCAATCTTAGCGAGCGTCGTTCGGCCATGAGATTTACAGTGTGATCGGAGAATTTCTGCGGTTTATTTGAACGGCGGGGTCTAAAGAACTTAGCACCCACCGTTTGGACAGTTTCTACGAGCCCGTTGTTGATCTCGTCCACCGACGCAAGGTTCTCTAGGCAAGCAAAACGATTCGAGAGCTCGAGCTGAAAGTCCTCGGGGTTTTGGATATGTTCACGAGTAGGTCGGAGTGTGGACTTCATCAGGCGGGACCTTTCGAGCTTAACATTAATATCTAATGTGCCTCGTACAATTCTGTGATCGCTGCCGGTTTTCACCCTGTGGATCACGGAGACATCATTAAATATTCGTCTCTCGGTGGTCATGATGAAGTCTATCTCGTTTTTCGTGGAACCATCAGGGCTCATCCAGGTCCATTTCCTGTGAGGCGGCTTCTGGAAGAAAGAGTTCATCATAAAGAGTTCCTCTCTCTCCAGAAAGTCAGCCAGCCTCTGGCCCCTAGGGTTCCGTTGCCCATATCCAAATTGCCCCACCCTCAGCTCATCGTCGTTTTTTCTACCCAACTTTGCGTTGAAGTCCCCCATAACAACAGTGAAGTGGGTCTTAGACATATGAATGGCCCGACTTACGTCCTCATACATAGTCTCCACCTCATCATCTGGGTGTGACGATGTCGGTGCGTATACCTGAATGACCTTCAGCGAATACCTCTTGGATATTCTGAGTATTAGGTATACCACCCTGCTCGACACACTTTCGATGGTAATAATGTTGTTGGTGAGGGACTTGTGAACGAGAAAGCCAACACCACCTTGGGACCGTTGGTCACCTTCCCGGTAGTAAAGCAGGTTGCCGGAATTTAAGGTTATCGTGTCCTCCCCCTCTCTACGGACTTCAGACAACCCCACAATATCCCAACGCAACCTACTCAACTCTTCTTCCAGCTCAGCAATCTTCTCGTCAGTCCTCAACGTGCGCACGTTGTGTGTTACCAGGGCCAGTCGTCGTTTACGGGAGTGGTAGCCGGGCGTCTGCCAGCGATTCTTAGCACCCCCTTCTCCGCCGTTACCGGGGCCGCTACCGTAGCCCCGGGCTAGCGGAGCTGCTGGGGACTGGGGGCCTGGTCTATTTGGTTTTTCCATATCGGGGTTTTTGCCCATAATCGCCGCGCTGGGCAGGCGTGGTGGCGATCGCAGAAACGTAGCTTCGCGACAGGGATGCTGCTCCCCATCCCTGCCCTGTGCCATTTTAGCTACGTTTTTATTTGAATGGTTATACCGCCATTAGTCGGTTCCGCTGTACCTCAGTCGGTTCCTACGACACCTGGTACTAGAGGGGGGTGCTATTCTACTCTGCCGGCACCCCACGGCCAATGTATACTCTAAGATATTGAATTATATTTTTAGGCAATTAAGGTGTGTGACAAAAGCTATAAGAAATATATTATTTTGTTTCCTGTTTCATATCTTTTAAATATCCCAATGTAGAACATGGGCTTTTCTTATTAAAAGAAGGGTTTGGCATAGCTTATGCTGATCAAATGCAGAAGACCCAACTTACAGTACGTATTAAATGTGGTGTGTCTTTCTTGTCCATATCTGCTTGAAGGCGCTCGGCCAGTTTGGCATCTTCTCTCTCTTGCTTCTTCCTTTCCTCTGCTTCTTGACGCCGCTTCTCCTGTACAACATTTATGGTTACATTTTTAGGGTTCCGTACCCAAAGGGTAAAAACTGACCCTATTACTAAGACTCCGCTATTCCTCTGTCTCCAGGCTGAATCTCATGAACCTTTATATCTAGAAAGCTGAATTTTCACAGGTGATGTATTTCTGTTGCCACTATAAAAATTATATTTAAGGGGCTCTCATACAACAAATCTAAAGTTTTAGCCGTTTTTCGCTCGATATCACTAATGGTAACAGGTGGATGCTTGAAATATTCACAGAATATTTTAGTGGCATGCTTACTTTCATAATAAATAATTAAATTAAAATAAAATATATTTTTAAGGGGGGCTCCCATTCAGTATGGAATACTTCGTGCGCGAGTCCGACTCGTACTTGGCAGATTTTACTATTTCTACATAATACATTGACTCTAAGCATCGGACAAGATATGGAAAACTTTAGCCATGACAACTATTGTTCTTTAAATTGACTTTTCACAGCAACAAAAGGTGTTAAAACCTATTAAGAATATGGTCAGATCCATTAATGGAACATTTCCAAAGATTACATATTTTGATAAAAGTATGGGAATTGGTAGGGTAAAACCTTTGAATACTTGACACATTTATTTTTTTAAATATTCCAGTAATGAATCAAACCAATTATTCTATAAATAATAATCTCAAATGGAGACCATGGACTAGTATAGTTCACTATACCTGCTTCTAGTAACGGAGTAAATAAATATCTCATCAAAAGCTATAAACACCCTGGGTATAAGATAAGACATTACCAATGATTTCAGATAGAGATATATGTTTAAAATTCAACATCTTATAACTAGTTGATAGTGAGTATAACTAGAGGTAATTATAGAAACATCACATAGAATTTTAAGCATAAAATAGAATGTGCAAATAATGAAATCCCGCTACCACCAAAATTATTTTTCAACTTACTTCATTTGCAATATAAGCAGTGTGTTCTTTGGCAAATTGGTCCAGTAATTTCTGCTTTAGTTTTTCTGCCTTAGGCATCACTTCCTTCAGTTTAGCTTGGTTCACAGCTTTTACTGGTGCAGGCACTGAGCCATATTCTGGGTGCTTGCGAATTTTCTCCAGGAATAATGTCATGAATTTCATGTACAACATGTATGCTTGTTCTAGACTACCCTCTGCTAAGTACACATTGGCCATTCTGACCATTTCTAGTCCAGAACGATAGTACCTGCAAAAACAAAATTCCATAATCTTGAAACTAGTATTCATAGCATAGCGAACTCCAGCTATAATAACCAATTCATACACTTAAGCATTTCATCTGCTTACATTTATTTTACTGTCTATTTAGCAGGTGCATGGTCTGCTGTAATGTAACCAAATAACGTAACAACCAAAAACCTGAGATTAATCAAGTTGTGAGTCACTTTGGCCTTGTTACTCATTAAGAGGAAGTATGCGTACATATTTAGGTGTAGTTACGAAGTACGGATACTATACCTCCTCGGAGGGACATTAGGATCTACGTCCACCATGGCACCATAGTTAGCGAGCTGTTTGACCCTCGCCGAAGGCTCCAACGCCGCTGCATCGAATGAATGTTTCGGATGCCGATCCTCAGTCTGCATTTTGATTTACAAAGTTTCCTACTACAATTCTGGGTATTTACTTCAGCTTATGGGATAGGTCAAAAACGTGTACCATAATATCAGTGATAGTAATTAGCTAATTTTATCAATTTCAAAACATTTCTTTGATTCAGAATTTTTGTTTTCAACTATCTGACATCTGTGAATCTGACAATCTGTCACTGTCAGTTTTCTGTCAGTTTTCAATAATCTGTTATCTATGAATCTGTCTCTGTCAGTTTAAAAGGTGACGTCCACAAAATATATGGAGGCTGGTATAATAATAGTCAAAAAATCTAACCACAGCACTTGTTACGTACCTATCGAGAAAGTACATGTTATCCTGAGCCCATTTCAAGTAAAAAACAAAAAAAACACCGCGATTTAAAAAGAAAAAATGAAATCATAGGATGAATGTATATAATAATTATTTGACACAATAGGTTTATAGTTTAACTCTGGTAACCCTTAGTTATTAACTAGAGCCGAAACAAGTCCCACAGACACGTCGCCACAATCGCATGGCCGATCCGTAAAAATTAGTTTCACTTATTTCAGGGAACTCCTTTCGTGGTACCTACGGTCTCTAGTTTTACTCAGACAGATATAGGTAAGTACTAAAGTTCTTTTTACGAAAGAAGTCCCTCAGGCGCGTCGCATGGTCGACCTGTAAAAATTAGTTTCACATCTTGCCGTGGGACTTCTTTCCTGAAACGCACTCAATTACAACTAGAGACAGCGCTGTTGTCGCTTGAGGCAATTCTCATCCACAATGTATTGTGTTTAAATATATGGAAAATCTGGCTCAGAGCTGTCAAAACTGTCAAATATGTACTGGAATTTGACACTACTGAGAGAAAAACACGGCAACTATACTCGGAATTTTAATTCGATTCCAGATTTAAAATTAAAAGGAGATATTGCAAAAATATATAGAAATTGGGCCACCAAAGGGTACAGTATTTCATAATTTGCTTCGTTTCTTTCGGATAATTATTTTCCCGTTATTTTTTACAATAACAGTGTCCATTAAAAGTAATTTCATGTATTCGGATTGAAAATTACATTGACATTGTTTAAAAATAAGGCAGCCATACTCTTCTTCTTTTATATTTTGGTGTTGCATGGTTTATGCATTTGCTAGTGTTACCTATAAGTATTGAACCTTTTTTTTGTATTTTATCAATATAGTTACAGTCTAAGTCACGTCGTAGTCCGAAAAAGTCGCGGTCAAGTTAGACCTTAGTAAAGCATCGGCAAACTAATTATCACTGATAGAAACATATTTCACAAAATAATAAAATGCGGCGACATGATTTTTCCCCGTTCCCGCCAAAAACCACCCGGCCATACTCTACTTGAAACATTAATAAAATGTCACAAATAACAAAAATAGGCTAAAGGCCTGTTTAAAACCGATTTCTATATTATCCTGTATTCTTTTAACAACGAAAAGAACACGTTTCATTGCAATTCGTTGGATGATTTTTTATTGTCAACTATTACAGGATTTAAACACCTCGTAGTCAAAATATTTTATTCAGCATTCTCCGATCTTAGAAATACATATATGGTTACAAATATTTTTTTATTCTTCGCTCCATTTTCACATCATTGATCCTCCTTAGTTTCTTTCCCGCCAAAAAGTAAGTATTCATCCTTCATTCTCCTTTTTTTAAAATATATAGATCTAACTTGTCCCGTGAGTTTGATTACCAAAGAGGTTTCTATGTGCTACGTGATCTTCTTACACCATTATAAGAATACAGCAATGTGAATGCGGGGCAAGTTACTTCGAAATAATTCACAGTTGTTTAGATCCATTTATACAGAAATATGATATAATATAATACTTTTAAGAGAATATAAACAACATTACACTCATCACACTATTAATGATGGTTTTACAAAATTAATTTAACGACAAAATGTTCTTGACTATTTACGATAAACAGGAAAATAAAAACAAACCTCTTACACGTTTGCCTTCGACTTTCTCGGTGACCCGCGACTTCATCAAGTAACAACTTAATCCTCCTCAGGGCCACCGCAGTAAATATGATTCGTAGGCCTAGCCTATGTTCAGCAGTATACTTTTAAAAATTACAGATACATACATATACCGTGTGTCTCTGAGATCTTATAATACTGAACCCACTTATATTTGTAGTATCTACGTTATTATGAACAACTGAAGATTGCTGTTGGTCCCATAATAAAAAAATCCACGAAATAAATGAAACAAAAGAAACGTATAAAGTCTTGATCGAAGTATAAAGTACCTATAAACGTATCAATTTTGATGTATCATTAACGTCTGAGAAGTTTTGCTAACAAAACTAAACTCTTCTTTGCATTTTTTACATGTAGGCTATTAATTCTATGTAGGTTATATAAAAAAGGTTAAATGTGACCAAAATGGCAGTAATTCAATAACTGAGCAAAAATCTAATTGGAAAATGTGAAATTACTCATAAATTAAGCATTTAATGCGGTTGTTTTACTCTGCGCATTTATTTATCATAGTTTATCGGATTTTTTGAGCTACTGTACCTAGTCTTAGCCCTTTTTGCAATATCACCTTTCGAGTATAGCCACTCAAATCTCAATCGAGATTTTTTCATGTCTCTTTATAACTCATGCTATCTTAAATCATTGCATCTCTTTCTTTCTTTTCTCGATCGACCACATTATCCCTCTGGTATCTCTGTGGGTGTTAAGTAATCCTGAGTCCTTAGTCCAGGTTTTGCGTAGTTTACAAACTTTCGCGTTCGCGTGTGGCTCCATCACAGACTTTTAAATACAGGAAGTATTATTAAGTCTGTGGGCTCCATACATTTCGGTTAGTTTTTCCTTTTTTCCGCCAGGGGCGCTGTACAAAAATGTAGTGATCACTCAAGCGACCATGCCACCATGAAGTCCGCGCTAGACCACCAACTCGCCTGATGGTAAGCGTCGTTGCGGTCGAAGATGAAGCACGCAGACCTAGAAGATACCTATTCACTCTGACCTTGAAAAGCTTAAGATTATTATCTCTTAGGAAACAGGAAAGCATGAAGACTGTTCCATTCCCTGGCGGTACGAATCAGAAATGTTGAGTCAAACCGCTTCGTACGTATCGAAGCAAAATCGACTGTGTAGGGGTGGTAATGTGGCGTCCTCCTACTTGTCCTGTAGTAAAAAGGAGATGGTAGGATAAGGTGGCGAAATTTGAAAAAGAGCTCTCTTTCTTGATTTTCGTAGCCATCTCTTCTATTTATCTACAATTAGTATCATTTGTTCATTGTTGCTTCTGGACTGGTCCAAAGATCCAGCGGTCGTCAAGCAATATCTGGTAGACTTTGGAAATTATGACGTCACAAAGATGGCCGCCGACCGTTGTAGGTATTTGCTGTATCTCGGGTTCTATTTCATCAAATAGCTCGTGCGTGATGGGTATCGTTTGACAGGTCTTTTAATGACCCATTATTCTTGAGACATCTATTACGTAAGTGTAGTCAATCAAAAAATATTTTAAAAAAAACTATTTATTAACCTCACAATTTTGTCTAAGTATAACATAACTTAAAAATGAAAAGATTAAAGTGGACTGAAAGCAGAAAAATTAGGTACTTAGTACGTAAACATTATCGGAACAAAAAACCGTCCGCTAAACTCAAAACTTTTATCTTTTGGATGTCGGTTATAAGTTCAAATATAACGTTACCTAAGTAAGTACCTACTCTTGCCACTAATACTGTAGGATTCTATGAGATAACAAATAAAGAAGAATCATCGAATTGAGAACGTCTTTCTTTTGGATGTCGGAAAGGAAAAAACATAATATATAAGTATTTAGTCTTAGTCGCAAACAACACAGTGTTATTTAGAAAGGGAATTAGAGAATAAGAAAACAAAATATTTCATACGGAAATTAGATACATTGGAAACCTTACTCCCTAGGGAGTAATGATTCCAATGTATTAAACTTGGAACGATTCGTATGAAAATTTCACAAATTTTGATGCTAAAAGGATTTAAAATAGATGAGGGCACTCTTTGTTATAAACTACAATAAACGTATAAATAATGGCACTGATAGGCAATCGGGTCACATTCATCTTTCTTCTAGAATTTCTTTTAGAGATGTACCTATGCAGTTTAGTTATTGCACACGATGTTTTCCTTCACCAAGAAATGGGTGTTGTGAAAATCCATATTAGGTTTATACATTCAATAATAAATGATATCTTTTGATTTAACTCTTTATTTCCTTAAGAATAGAACAGAACAAACTGTTAGCAAGATGAAACTTGGCGTAGGTAGGTATAACCACGAAGTTTTAGGTAGGTATTAAAACTTCATGGGTATAACATCCCTTGGTTAAGAATACAATATACTTAACAAGGAATAGCGCGAAGTAAAACTTCATGGGTATAACATCCCTTGGTGAAGAATACAATATACTCAAGGAATAGCGCGAAGTTGAGAAACTTTTCTTCTGAAAAGTTTCTCGTTAAAGTTAGCGCCAACGGTGCTACTAAAAACTAAAATCAGCCTTGTTGATAGGTACCTACTCAAGGTACAATCTTAGTTCTATAATACTTTGCCTACATTAAGTGACTTAGTCCAGCGGATCAGTAAATTAAAAAAAAATCCTTGAAATAACAGTGAACAAGGCAGCACATTGATAGGTACACCCTCAGACCAAATAAAAAATCAAGACAGAATCTTGTGAACAAACAAGTGAGGCCGGCAAAACTATGCCTCGCCGTGTACAGACACATAGTCATTTACTCATAATAATAATATTATATGTCACAAAATAATTGAAATTATTCTAAAAATGACACAACACACACATGTACACGTACAAAGAAACTATGCCTTGGCTCTTCAGTCGAACTATGGCGGCGCAACACCAACGCACTCACACATGTACCTATAAAAACCGGCCTCACTTCTCTGTTCACGCGTTCCGTCTTGATTTTTTTATTTGGTCTAAAGGTACACCAGACAGATGACCTATACGGTGGAAAAGTTCTCGAGCAAAGATCGCGTAACGAACAGGCACAACACAGCGTAAAACAACAGTCACCTATGAAGTTAACAAATAACCTGATTATGTCCACTTGCATTCAGTATTTTTTAATGGTTTCATTCGGTTCGATATAATTATCGAACAATCCGACAAAAGCCACTCGTACTCGTACCAGTGATTCCGCTTTTAGGGATTACAAAGTGCTCATTTCATGTCGACCTACTTATCTACTACTTAGGACCTTTTTTGTTGGAACGGATTTATAATTTTTAGGATAAAACGAGTTTAGGTCCAAATTAATGCTGGAGAGGTAATTTGGTGAAGCCAAACCCTGATACTGAGACATGGATATTTTGTACAAAATTTAGGGCCAAGAAAAAATCTTAAGAGAAAACACTGAATCGTACCCGGGCGAAGCCGGACGGGCAGCCAGTTGTATCTAAAATAGTGACTGAGACAGTAGACTCCCATGAAGGTACTGCTGCAAGTAAAATACAACAGTCTTAGGTTGAGTACCCAAAGTAATATTATCAATTCAATCAATTTAATAATATATTCATTCATTACATTATTAAATAGGTATTGTTCTTACTTTAGGATGTACCCTAGTTGTGCTTGGCATTATGACCAACTATTACTATGCGACCAAACTCGAAAACGCAAAAAAATACACTATTCCATACAAAATGTTCGTCGAACTTCGAAGGATTCCAAGACGGATTGTTTTGTTTGATTTTCGTTTTTCTTCTTCTGGCCAAGTGCCTACGCTGGCCACCCTCAAGACCTTCAAAGTCTGGATGATCCAAAAACTGCATAAGCCGTCTGAATTTTTGTCTAAAATATACCCTTTTCAGATTTTTAACGCGCCGTCTTCGCGACCCGCAAGACCACCTCTGCTCTCGAAAACGCCTGCGGAATATCCCTGCAGGCCAATCGCACTAAAATTTACAGCTGAATCACAATTGAACTTTAACCGAACCTCGACTTTTTGTCTATTTTCGTATCGCGCTAATGATTTTGACAAAAGTTGAAACGCAACTCTAGCGCAACTCAATCAGAGTTGGAACGTAACCGCTGTCAAACGAACTGTTGACAAGTGGTCGACAAAACAGAACCACGGCGCTGGGGCCTTCGCCTGCTTCTGCTGAGGCCTCCGCCTGCCTCTGCTTCGGGGTTCGCCCGCTGTGAGAAGCCCTTCATCCAGTTATTAATACACCGTGTTTTTTTAACTAAGTACCTACGAGTACGTCAACCTAAAACTCGGTGCCATCACGAATGATGAACTTTAAACCTATGAACCTAAGTACCTAGAGTATCTAAGTCTAGTGTCCTTAGGTATATCTTCGTGTAATAAATACTCTACCAACTTTATGAAGTGCTTGTTTCCTTGTTAGCGTCCTAGTCTGTGCAGGTCTAGGACAAGCGTTTCATTACAGTATGTAACAGCTGATTTTATCAATACAACGCGATTTCGGAGTTGGCCGCGTAGTAGAGATGATGGTGGTATACAGCCTAAATTGCTTAACCTTTTACTTGAAACTTGGAACATTGATGCAATGTACAACGCAATGGGGTACTAAGAACGGATTTTTGAAAATTCGGTCTCTAAAGGGGTAAAACGGGCCCTTTTCGATTGTATGAAACTTTTAATTCCCTGGACCGATTGATTTGAAACATAGCTTAATTTTTTTACAAACAAATTCAATGAAAATTACCATTTGTTCAACATTTGTGATTTTGTTCCCGATAAAATTCCAAAGTTTGTAAAACAAAACCCCAATTACCTCCAATAGATCAATAGAAAATCGATAGGGTATTGGAGAAGCTTATAATATGTACTAATACTGGAGTCAGTTATCCTGAAAAATCTGTCTTATCCTTTCGAGATAGCCAAAATCACCAAAAAATACAATTTTTAAAAGAAACAAATGAACGGATTCTAATACAAGTTGGTCATTTATAACAACAAATATAAATACAAATATAAAAACAAATAAATATGAGTAGAGCATGGCAGAAATCAGCACAAGGGCTACCGTTCTTCTGGAAATCCGAAAAATTAGGGAATTGTAAACTAAATAAATTGACAAAAGTACCAACGGAATGTAATTCGACGAAATATGGTTTAAAAATAGCATACATAATAACTAGCAGTGATTCCCTCGGGATAAAATTTAATTGTTTGGTCAAAATGTTATATGAAAGAAGTAATTAATTTACGATAATAAAAGTTACTACATATAACTTTTATTATCGTGAAGATCCGTAAGGAAACCGATAGATTTCATTAGGTTCCCTAGGGATAATCAAAATTCACAAAGTAGTAATGTTTAGACAAAATTGGTTCTTCTAATGAAATTATGTATGAAGTAGATAATAGCACAAACTAGCACACGGGACAAGTACTACTAACCTGGTAAATGTGAGTGGGTCTCATGGGAAAAACTTTAAAAAAAAAATCGGAAAAAAAAAGAATTCTTTGAAACTTAATGTTTCATAATCCTTGACGTCCCGGGAAATATGAATGACTATCTTAAAACCCGGAAATGAAGGGAGTGTACCTAAACCAACGCGGGTCAATCCGCAGGCTATTTGTAATTTTATAAAGTAAATACAACGCGGACTAAACCACGGGCTATTATCATTTTTAGGGTTCCGTACCCAAAGAGTAAAAAAGAAACCCTATTACTAAGACTCCGCAGTTTGTACTGTTACGAGATGGGTTCTTGGATAATCAGTTAAAACGCCGATTGTTCACTTTGCACTTTATTTCACAAAATCACAGTCCACACGACACAACTGGTTTACACAAACACGTCACACTGGCACTGAATTTCACACAACTAGTCACTTCACAATCACTGGTACCGCACTTGAACACGAGATGTTTTCGCTCCGGTATAAAACGCGATAACTGCCACGAACGAAAACCATCGCCCTATTTATATCGGAATAAGGGTTCTCTAGAAATCTGTAGAATATTCGGTGCCATTGTGACTGACAAAGTAAACAAGTGTAAAGTTCGAGAAACCCTACTGTTCTTAATTATTACGAAAACACCACAAAAAAATCTGACAAACAACAAACAATAGACGCGACACAAAGGCCGGTGCCGCCTGAGTCATAAAACCATAAATCTCGCGATTAGGTGTAGATAAACAACTAGCCGTCGTACCGCGCGCTGCTTACTGCGTAACACCACCTCCTCCCAAGACATGCTCGTCCCGAGCATCGTTGCATCCGTGATATCGCGCCAATCGATCCACGTGAACTATTTTGGGGGCACCTCGAGATCCTTTCTGTATGCGGAACGTCACGTCGTTGATCTTAGTCACCACTCGGTACGGTCCATCCCATTTGGCTTGTAGCTTTGGAGACTTCCCTTTGCTGCGTATGGGATTGTGCAGCCATACCATCGAGCCTTCCTCGAACCCAGGATTGTTAGCCCTCCTGTCGTATCGAGTCTTCATTCTTTCAGATGCTTGCTGGCCATGCTCTCTAATGTGCTCATAGATGTCGTTCATCTTGTTCCGGAGGTCACTGGCGTACTCAGTTATGGGTTGTGGAGAATCCGGTGGAATGCCAGTTATTAAGTCGGCTGGTAGCCGTAATTCACGTCCAAAATTGGCAAAAGCGGGAGTGACATTTGTGCTCTCATGAACAGCACTTCGGTATGACAACAAAAATGGCTGGATATGCTTGTCCCAATCCCGTTGTTTGCTTCCGACTACTTTTGCCAGGTACCTCTCCAGAGTTTGGTTGAATCGCTCCACCATTCCATCTGATTGCGGGTGGTAAGACGTTGTCCTTGTTTTGTGTGCACCCATTAACCGGCACGTCTCTTGAAACAGCTGAGATTCAAAATTTCTTCCTTGGTCACTGTGGATTTCCAATGGTACTCCAAATCGACAGAATACTTCATGCACTAATTTGTCTGCTATCGTCGTTGCCTCTTGGTTCGGAATTGCGAAGACTTCCGGCCACTTGGTGAAGTAATCCATGACGACAAGGAAGTACTTGTTGCCACTTTCGCTCACAGGAAATGGTCCGGCCACATCCAGCGCGATTCGCTCCCATGGTGCTCCAACATTATACAGCTTTAATGCTCCTCTGCTGCGGGTATGCGGACCTTTCACTGATGCACAGCTCGTACATTTCCGTACCCAGTCTTCTACGTCATCTCTGCAGTTGATCCAGTAAAACCTTTCTCGAATTTTCAAGAGTGTCCGTTTCACACCCAGATGTCCTCCCGAAAACCCTTCGTGGTACAGCTTCAAAACTTCAGGTATCTTTGCTCTGGGTACAACCATTTGGAGATGGCACTGATTGCCACGAGTATTTTCCCATTTTCGGCAAAGTACTCCCTCCTGAAGCACCAGACTATCCCATTGCGCCCAATAGCTCTTTGTCGTAACACTCATTGAAGCAATAGCACTCCAGTCTGGCTTAGGGGCATCTGATTCCATCCATTCAAGAATCGGCTTGATGTCGGCGTCTTCTTCTTGTGCAACCTGAAGGGTTTCTTTCCATTCGTCACCGATGTCAGCTTTGAGCATTCTGACGGGCACTGAATCTTTCGACTCATGTCTTGAGCAATGCTTGCAGTCCTCTGAGCATGGCCTTCTTGACAGTGCGTCCGCGTTGCCATGAGATTTTCCACTGCGATGCTCAGTGGTGAAGTCAAACTCTTGTAGTTGCTCAATCCATCTTGCCACTTGGCCTTCGGGATCCTTAAACTTTAGTAGCCACTTAAGAGCAGCGTGGTCGGTCCTCAGATGGAATTTTCGCCCGAGCAGGTACTTGCTAAAATGTCGCAATGTCTTCACCACTGCGAGTAGCTCTTTTCTGGTCACACAGTAGTTCCTTTCCGGCTTGGACAGGGATTTGCTGAAATACGCAATCACCACTTCTTGGTCTCCTTTCCTTTGTGACAGTACTCCTCCAATGCCGGTGTTGCTGGCGTCAGTGTCCACGATGAACTCGTTCTCTGTGTCCGGGAAGCCAAGAATAGGCGTATTACAAAGTCGCTTCTTTAGCTCTTGAAAAGCTGCGTCGCAATTTTCATCCCAGAGGAAGGGTCGTTTTTCCTCAGTCAGTCTATGCAACGGCTTGGCTATGTCAGCAAAGTTCTTCACGAATCGCCTGTAGTAGGAGCATAAACCCAAGAATGCTCTAACTTCCGTCTTGTCTTTTGGCACAGGCCAATCCTTGACAGCACTGACTTTTCCTGGATCCGTCTGTACGCCAGCTTCGGAAATCACATGTCCCAGGAAATTCACTTGCCTCTTGAAGAAGGAACATTTCTTCGGACTCAGCTTGAGATTGGCTGCGCGAATCTTAGTCAATACTCGTTCCAGGTTTTGCAGATGGTCTTCGAAGGTTTTTCCCACAATTATGATGTCGTCCAAATAGACTAGGCATGCATCTCCAATCAGTCCCGCGAGCACTAACTCCATTAGTCTTTCGAACGTAGCGGGCGCGTTGCACAATCCAAACGGCATCACGTTGAACTGCCACAGTCCTTTTCCTGTCAGTGTATCTAACGTGTCATCAATCCTCGGCAAAGGATAGCTGTCTTTCTTCGTTACGTCGTTGAGTCGTCGATAATCAACGCAGAACCGCATACTGCCATCCTTCTTTTTCACTAGAACCACTGGCGAACACCACGGACTGGATGAAGGTTCTATCACACCATTGCGTGCCATGTCTTCGATCATTGACTCAACTTCTTTTTCTCGAGCCACTGGTATCCTTCTTGGCCGCTGTCGAATCGGTGACACGCTTCCTGTATTTATTGTGTGCTTCACTAACCCAGTCTTCCCGTTGACAGCATCATCGAGAGCAAATATGTCAGAGTAGCGCTGCAGCATCTTCTTTGCCATCAAAAGTTCTCTTTCGGTCAGGTCTTTACGGGAATCTTCCAATAGCGTTGACACGGTGTAACTCCCAGCACAGTTGTATTTCTCCTTTGGTTGTTCTTGGCATCTGCGCACCCAGTCTACTTCTTCACAAGTACCAATTGGGGTTCCTCCTTTGATGAGTTGTTCCTCGTTACTTGTGTTGAGAACACGCACCAGAGCGGTATTTGTAGTCCTCACCAGAGTTCGGGCCAATAACCATGGTTGATCACCTTCCAATTGTTCTACTAACACACATCGTCGTTGATGTTTCAACTTCGGCGGTAATCTAATTGCCACAATTGTTTCCGATCTAGGTGGAAGGACTGTTCTCTGCAGACAATAAACCTTTCCTGATATGGCGCCTTCCATGAAGACTTCTTCTCTTCCACACTTCAAGATTCCTTGGTTGACGTCAATCTCACAATGATGTTCTCGCATAAAGTCAAGACCCAGAATGCAATCGTCAACGATATCAGCCACGATGACCTTGTGTCGAAAAGTTTTCTCACCCAGCTTTAACTCCACCAGCTTCTCTCCTCGGACGGATATGTGCTGACCGGTCGCCGTCAGAAGTTGAACAGTTTTGCAGCTTTCGAAGTTCGCAAGAAAGCGCTTAGCCAGTCGGGAACTGATGACAGTACGAGAAGCTCCAGTATCCAATGTCAGCTTGCAAGAAGTTCCATTGATGGCACCATTGATGATCAGGCTGTTCCCATCGTGAGCTTGTGAGATCAAAATCTTTGGCTTTTCTGGCCCGGATAACACTCGCCATTTTCCGCTTTCTTCAGCAGGTCGTTTATTCCTCCATAGTGAATGCGTTGCCTCGCGATCCTTTCGTTCTTCCAATAGTCGATCGTCCTTGGTTCGGCATGGCTTTGGGCAATTCTGCCATAAATGGCCTCTCTCTTCACAGTTGTAGCATCTTGGGCCAAACCTCGTACGATGTGATGCTTCTTTAACTTCCCTTATATGTTGGATATCCTTCACTGGATTTCGTACAGCCTCGACTTCTAAGGCTTGAGCCAAAGCTTCCTTTAGTGTTTTGTGATGCCCGAGTTTCACTGCAGTTCTAACTTCGAAGTCTGCTATCCCGTTAGAAAACGCTTCCACTAGATGCTCGTCGTTGGGTAACGGTGCTGACTGATAAGCCTTCCGGAACAGTTTCTCCACTTCGACAGCCCACTGTTGAAGACTTTCGTTACGACGTTGCACTCTGTTCTTCAACTGCGCTCGGTACACACGTTCCAGGTGCTCATCACCGTAGCGACTTTCCAGCATTTCCATTAATTTATCGTAGGTCACTTCCTTGCCCACAGCATCAAGGATACTCAGGGCTTCATCGCGAAGGCTCATTATGAGGGCGTTCTTGGCTTGGACCTTGTCCCATCCATTAGTCTGAACGGCGGCATCGAATTGAATTTTGTAGGCTGACCATGACGATGTCCCGTCGAAAGGCGTCACTTTAAGCTTCTGTGAGGCTGGCGAGAAGATTGTAGGTGCAACGGTTCCGCCTCCAGACTTGATGACGTTCAAGGTTCTCCTCACGTCGGCGATTTGTGTTTCCGCTTCGACAATACGGGATTCGTGCTCCTTTACGCTGGTATCAAGCTGCTTGACCGTGTCCTTGACCTCTTTTATCTCTTTGCCCAAAGTCGTCTGCAAGCTTGAAAGCAGTTCTTCTTTTTGACGAGCCTGTTCTTCTCTGTTGCGGTCCAACTTTTCTTCTAGCTTGCTGTTGTTGCGGTCCAACATTGACTGCAACATCGACATCATTGCAGTCATGTCCAATGCCGCAGGGATAACTGGTGCAGCAGCAGGTGCTCTCGGGTTCCTGGAGTCGTCGTTGGTTGCCTCGGACTTGCTGCCTTCCATTAACAGCGAATTATTTCCGAAGCGTCGCTGGTCAACCTCCTCCTGGCGGCGCTCCTGCTCCTCTAGTCGGCGCGCTTCCTCCTGACGGCGTTGGCTCCGTGTGCGAGGCGTTTCTTCGTCGTATGGTGTTACCGGCATTTTCAATTATCCACCCTTCTGACACCAAATGTTACGAGATGGGTTCTTGGATAATCAGTTAAAACGCCGATTGTTCACTTTGCACTTTATTTCACAAAATCACAGTCCACACGACACAACTGGTTTACACAAACACGTCACACTGGCACTGAATTTCACACAACTAGTCACTTCACAATCACTGGTACCGCACTTGAACACGAGATGTTTTCGCTCCGGTATAAAACGCGATAACTGCCACGAACGAAAACCATCGCCCTATTTATATCGGAATAAGGGTTCTCTAGAAATCTGTAGAATATTCGGTGCCATTGTGACTGACAAAGTAAACAAGTGTAAAGTTCGAGAAACCCTACTGTTCTTAATTATTACGAAAACACCACAAAAAAATCTGACAAACAACAAACAATAGACGCGACACAAAGGCCGGTGCCGCCTGAGTCATAAAACCATAAATCTCGCGATTAGGTGTAGATAAACAACTAGCCGTCGTACCGCGCGCTGCTTACTGCGTAACAGTACGTCTGTCTGTTTGTCAACTCTGTCACCAGGCTGTATCTCATGAAACGTGATAGCTAGACTAGAACATTTAAATTCTTTACAGATGATGGTATTTCTGTTGCCGTTATAACAAGAAATACTTAAGACAGAAAAAATATTAAAGGAGGCTCCCATACAACATACCTGAAATTTTAGCTTTTGTTCGCTCGATATTAATTATTTTACAAAATATTCACTTCAAAAATAATTAGTTAAAATAAACAAATAAAATAAAAATTTAAGGGGGGCTCAAAAAAACTTAAAATTTAAAAAAGACGTGTATTTTTTTATGCTCGATGCTAATAACGGCAACAGAAAAATGCTTGAAATATTCACAGAATATTAAATTGTATACATCCTTCGAAAATAAATAATAAAAGCAAAATAAAATAAACTAAGCGAGGCGACATACGGTACAAAACTCTTCGTGCGCAAGATCCGATTCGCTCTTGGCCGATTATTATTAAAGAAGTTTAGTAATAAGACAACGCGAGCTGGATTGCGAACTGCGAAGCTGAAATCGTAAAGAGGTTTCATTTTGCAAAATCGAATATAACCTGTTATTATAGCACGGCGACTGGCATTGTGAGGAGGTTCTACTCGACTTCACAGAATAAAACCTCTTTGGTGCCCGTATCAGTTTTTTTCATGGAGTATTTAAATTCTCTGTTTTATTATAAATTGTGTGCGATTTGCGCTCTGGGCACATGCCATTAAATAATTTCAAATATTTACTGAATCTTGGAGAGGATCCAAGCTGTGTCAGCTTGCGGTGAGCCCATTGAAGATGTCTATCATCTGCTTGTTGTGTGCGCCCAGAGTGCATCTGAGAGAGAACAAATTTTTTATAGGTACCTACATCATTTATGCCTTAAATAGGTTGGATGTTGGTTGTATCCAAAATATTCTGGCAGCGCCTATATCAGCTGCTGCCAGAGCGTTTTATCATTTTGCTTGTTTTTATCCTTACTAAGTTTATAAAATGTTGTCGAGTTCCCTATGGGACTGGCATAATCGTAAGGGTTCAAAGTACACAAATTACAATTTGATTAAAAAATAATTGTGTGCGATTCTATGAAAATTCGTAGGTACATTCCAATTTGTTGAACATTACCGAGTTGCTTAATGAGTACCTACCTACAGTTAGTGAATTTATGACGTAAGTATTACTCGTATTCTTGAGGTTATATTTTCCCGCAGGGTGTATGAAAAGTAGAGTATGTACCACTAGAACCAAGTTTGTCTTCGTCTTGGCCGACTTGAACCCCTCGCTTCACTCAGGACTCTAAATAATTCCCGAGCGAAGCGAGAGAGTTAACTATAGAGTCCCTCGCTACGCTGACAACGCGCTGAATACGCTGTGAGCCCGTGACATAAGACTTGGTTCTCTTGGTACATAATCTACAATTAAGTATATACCTACTAAGACAACACGGGCCACATTACGGGCTATAATTATTATTGAAAAAAGTACAGAATAACGCGGGCTATGAAATTTTTGTACGGAACAGCTGTTTTTTTTTTACTTACGAGTTGCCGGTTGGTGCCTTAGTAAAAGTTGTTGGTACAGGTCGCGGCATATAAGTCTAGCGTTGAGCGAAGTGTGTAGGGGATGGCTGCGCATGAGTTTTGTATGGCGGTCAACATGCGCAGACATCCCTTCCACAGTACCCTCAGCGCAAGACTTACGTGCCGCTACTTGTAATGATGAGTATGCTATGATTACAAAAAATAACTGTGATACACCTCAAATACTAACAAACCAAAGATAAATCTTTTAGACACAGTATATTTTTTTAACGATTTAGATTCATTTGACCATCACACAAAAAAGAAATGATAAAATACACTTTTTTACTAACTACACATTCGACAAAATAATAAACAAACATAAAAATACAATATAAGCGGACACCACATACAAAACGAACAAAAAAACATACAAAGTTTACCACTTGTTCGACAAGACTTAACCATCGATAAGAAACAAGGGTAACAACTTAGAAAATACTTGAAAAACCAAAAACATGGTCCACCGGAGATAGAGTTTAAGTATAGATCATCACATGAAGTGACATCTTTTTTCCATGCATCCCGGTCAGCAGCTTTTACTTCCTCATAGATGCAATATACTGAATTTCGTAACCATTGAAAGAAATCTACAAGCCAGGTTGTTTCTTGGTGGCATGGAATGGATTTTGGACAACAAGATGGAGGATAGGACCGCATGCGACATTGAGAAGTCTTATTTTTAGGTTTGCAATGCTTTGGACGAACATATTTCGGATTTGCACAAGAACTTGGGGTTGTACTATGTCGGGCCGGAATCGGAGGACGATTTCCTCTTGTACACGACAGTGAAACTGGCTTTGAACGACTAGAATTTTGCTTTGCACACTCTATATTTATACATTCTTTTCTCCGTTTTAAAATCGGTTTCGGGCGAGTACCATTGAGTTGAATACATTTGTCTGTTGTATTACACCGGCTTCCGGATTTTTTATTTCGAGTTTGTTTAATACATTTAATTTTTTGCAGTTCACATTTAACTTTTGTAGCCCCAGCCGTTAGAAAATCGCGCTTCGCTATTCTCGCAGATGTTTGACACGATGTTGTCGTAGCTATTAGTTTTCTTGATGACTTTAACGACCATAGCGACCTATTTACTCTATTTGGTATTAAATCACATTGCAAAACATGAGGACTGTTTATTTTATTTACAAGACTAGGTTGCTTCGTACGAATATTGCAAAAGGAAAACTGAGTATTTGTATTGATTTCAGGTGAGGTATCTGCTTTGATTGCTTTGTCATTTTTCTTCTGTAAATATGTAGATTGAATCTTCTTATTATTTTTACTTGTATTTAACCTATGTGAGTCTGTACTTTCATTCTGAACTAGCTTTGGGATTTCATTTTTACTATTTTTAATACAAGGACAAAGCAACGCTTTTGGTTTTTTTCCCGAAGATCCAGTTTTGGTATTTTTTGAAAGTTTCATGTTCGATGACTTATTTTTTTTAGTATTACTTTCTCTGTCTCTGTTTTTAGGATGATCGCCTGAATTTAAGGAATCACAAATTAAATTATTTGAATATATCGTACTTTTAGACAAGGCTTTCTTTTTGACCTTGCAGAATGTAAATTTACTTGCAGCAACAGGTTTTTCGGTCTGAATATTAGTCGATTTTTGGGAAAATTTCGGTTCCGAACGACTGCGCTTAAAATGATCACATCTGATTAAAGTTGTCCCGGAATCATTATTATGTACCAACTTAGTGTACTTCATTCTAGATCTACGACACTGTGGATCATTTATGCTATGGGGCAAAGAACCAAAGTTTTTATGATTAATTTCTCTAAAACATTTTTGACACCTTAATTCGTATTGCTTATCCTCATTTTCTGCAGAATATTCTGTTCTTACTAGACATGTCGTTGGAAAAACTATGGTTTGACTAGACAGGGGCCTCCAAAGTTTATATTTATCAGGCACTGCTGATTTTTCTGGACAATATCGTCGCACTTTTCTGTCAAACATAGTATTAAAGTTATAATTGAGACATATTTGACGGTAATTATTTGGTTTGCGTTTATTACTAGGACCCAGTTTTTTATTCCGACTTGTAACATAGGCAGGATAAGCAGTAGTATACTTGCTGTGCCTGCTATGATGTTTGTCGTGTCGACATGGCATTTGAGAAGAATGTGATGGTTCATTTCTATTCACGTCTTTACTTTTATTTCGTCTATCTGTTGTTATGATAGATTTGGAGTAGTGTTTCAGATCATGAGCAAATTGACTCCATAATGAGTTTAATCTGTTAGCACCACAGTTATTTGGGCGACATATGCGTGGTCGGCAATTATTTGATGTCAAAAGATCAGTTGGTTTAAACGGACGAGAAAAGTACCATCCAAAATATAACAAAATGATACATGGACACCATGTAATCACAATTAACGTAAATAAAATTTGTCTTAAAACTTGTCTGTATGAATTGCGACGACCCGTAAAAAATGACCATAAAGAATTTAAACTTCGCACTGTTTTTGAAACGATTGATATAGCAAGCGGGCGGTTTCTATCACACTTTTTCTTAGAGTTGTATTTTTCATGTTTTTTCTTTTTGTCACAGGGTTTCTTCTGACTTGGCTCTCTTTTCATTTCCACATTTGTCCTGGGAATAGCTTTTAATTTATTTTTTTGAGCTTTTGGAGTTTTATTACAAACAGTCGCTTTATCTGGCAAAGAAGTCAAAGATGTAGTTTTATTTAATCGTTCTTTAGATGTATTTATTGCCTTATCAATGATACTGTCACAATGTTTGCAAGATTCAGGTAAATTTTTATTCGCTTGTGACTTTACCGATGGTCGTAATTTCTGGTTCAGTGAATAGCATTTGCCTTGGCACTTGCCATATAAGTCACAGCTGCTCGGCGGGTTGGCAAGTATTTTCATTTGCGTGCAACTTTTCACCGAAGGCGTCGTTTTTGGGCTTAATCTCATCTTTCCAACATTATTAGATTCTTCGTTTAAATTTTCACATATTTTCATGTCTTTACAACATGCCTCACAGCTAGATGCCGCGTTTTTCATCATACCGCTACTCGAGTGTCCTGAATATTTGAAAAGATATGAATTTAGTTGTGTACTAGATTTATTCGCTGCATGGCCAATACACGAACATCCGGTCACATCTTTTTCATCTTTACGTGGATTGCTATTTACAGCTGTTTTACTAGTTATATGTTTTGTATTATGAGGGATGTTACATGCAACATGCTTTTCAGCTTTGTTTTTAAAAGACAAGCTAGTTGTAATTGGGACTTGAACACTTTCATCTTCTAGATTTAGTTTGTCAGTTTGAGACAAATTATTAGAACTGAGGTCTTTCTTTTCTTTTGGTGCATATTTCTTTGTAAGCAATCCAGTAGTGACGAAATGTTTCGGGGCGTCTTCATATTCCACAACTTTATGGTGCATAGAAATATCGGAAGAATAAAATTCATCCACATGTGTAGTGGGTATCACATTATATCTCCCTGAAAAAATGGAACCTTGTTTTTCTTTAACTCTTGATGTCTTATAAGGCGACACTGCTTTGATAGAATCGGGCTTATTTTCATGTTTCAACTTTACTGGCACATGGCAACAGTTGTGTAAAAACTGTCTAGTTGTGCGATTACAACATTCTACAACTTGTGGCGGAGGATATTTTACAGGTAAGTCAGAAGCAAAATAAATGTGTTTAACTTCACTTTCTTCTCCAGAAGAATATTGACGTAACTGCGACATAAGTTTAGAGCAACATTTTTTCTTATCTCTTGATACTGAATTCTTCGTAGATGAGCAAGTGTTAACGGGTATGAAACTTTCATTTTTTCTCGCATCATCTGTAGGATTTTTTTTCAATAAAGTTGAATGCTTAGCACAGATATTCTTCATAGATTTAGGTGATAAGCTTTGAATACTTCTTACGCACAATTCAGTAGGGCAGTCAGTGCCGCGATTTTCTTTATAGCTAAGATAATTATTGACCGCTAAACATATTGGACATACTATTTTTTTCCAGAGAAATTTATTTGCAACTCTGCGAAGAAAACTCATTTCAGTATTCACATTACACGAGTGCACGTTGTTCCCGAGTTTGAAAGATGGCTTTGGATTTAGAATACATTTGTTAGATGAAGAAGTGTAACTGTTTGGCGATTTTGATGTCATGAACAACGTTACCGTTTCTTTATTTTTCATGGCACATTCATTATTTCTAGTAACATCGGTATTAGCAGGGCGGCGTTTCATAGAAAACGATGAATGCAAGGATGGGCTAAAGAGAAACCTTTCCTTTCCTTTTTTTCCTTTGGAGGAAACTTTTTCCCTGCGCGTCAATCTTCTTTTAACATTGTTCAAACTCAGAGTTCTGTATCTTCGGTGTCTCAAGTTTTTAACCGAGTCACCTGAAATAATTATTAGTTTTTGATTGTGAGTCAAATAAACAAAAACATTCCTAGATTGATAAATAGTAGTGTGTTCCAACTATTCTCAAATTATTTTTTGAAGAAAAAACTATTTTAACTTAAAAACATGTTTTACACCATAATATCAACAATTAGGTACCTACATAATAGAATCCACCAAATTTATACTAACTTTGTGAAGTTTTTGAGGTATCGTTCGATTTATCTGTGTAAAGCGCAGGTATTATATTAGTTTCTACTCTGTTACAGTTAATTCTTACAGGTTTCACGCTAATGCCGTAACAATTCTTAGTTGGCTTTGGAATTTCCGGATAAACTTTTGGCAATGTGTAGTTTGGTGGTCTCTGCGAATTTTGCAATGCACCATCGCGAGTGTTAATGTGAGCTTTACATGCGTTTTCTTCATTATTATTTTTTTGCAGCGCTCGAGGTATACGTTTTTGTGATGTCTGCTCATTTTTTATTTCATTGTTCTTCGTTTTACTTGAACTCTTGGGTGTATTTACTGGGCTAACAAATTGTAAAATTCGCAATTTGTTAAAATAATTCATGTAACCTTTCACTTATTAAAAACAATACATAAAAACATAAATTAAATAAAAAACTAAGTATCTATAAAAATATACACTATATAAGTATAAATCACAGACTAATAGAGATACTACGTGTATAAATCTTGTGTAAATATTTGACGTTTATCACAGAGAGAATGACTTTTGCATTTTTTCATCTTTGTCTTGATTTTTTTACAAAATTATCAAGTGAAGGCAACAAGAAGGCCAATGAATAAGGTCACTATTTATGGGTAACCAGCAATACTTATTCATTCACTGCACTAGACTACTGATCAAAAAGTATATAGAACATAATATCAGCAATTTTTAATCTTTTAACAACAATCCGTGCAACACGCACAGAAGCAGCACTTACACAATTCTAAACAAAGAATACAAGGAGTCCAGATCAGAACACCAGCTAAACATATTAGTATGTATTTAAAACTACGACACTGGTGTCTTGCTTCTAAATAATGGGGATACAATCTTGGCCATCGATCATAAATCCAAAACTGAGGAGTCTCTCTTAAAGACATCAAAAAACAATCTTCTGTGGGTTTTTCTCGATATATTTTCCTATTGCGATCTCCTTCATTTCTACAGACTTTAAGATTACAACATTTGTAATTTGTTTTAAATGTTCCTTCTAACTTGTGATTCTTACATGAGCACGGCTGATTACATCCGAAAAGCCAGTTAAGAAAGGATTTAGATTCAGTCTTCGACATCGACTGCCACTGTCTGCGTTTCTGTTGTGAACTTTTGTAGGATCCCGTAAGTAAGTTGTTGATACGACACAAACACCAGTATCGTGGTTTTCTGGTTTTCTCTTTAGGCTTTGGTTTTCTCGTACATTTTGTGTTGTTACAATTCTTAGCATCCTTTGCGTCGAGTGTGAAAAGAAAATAATTTTTAACATCTTTTAGTTTTGCAGCTGCCTTTAAGTCAGCTTTGGCTTTGTTTCTCAACTTTTTATATTTTGAAATCTTTCGCTGTACTAACAAGTCCTTTTTCAATAGTATCTTTTCTTTTTGTCTTAATTTGATTTCTTTTCTTTGCAAATTATTTGGGCATGCCTTGTTACGACAAGCAATTGCTGTGGGCAGACGTTGATACATAATTTCAGTAAGCTACGAATTCTTTAACTGGTAGATCTTTTCATTCGATGAACTCTAACATGGGCTCTATATTCAGTTGATGGCTATCGATCTACACGATAATATCTACACTGCAGTTATAATATAGGCAAGTACTTACATTGTAATGCTTACTAAAGTTACAATGTATATGTCACCGGTTTATTGTAAGAACGGTTTGTTTACAAACTCTCGAGTTAAATTATAAACTATCGATAGATTGTGAACGGACACAACGATGTACAATTTAACGCTTTACATTTTCGTTAGTTTGTAAACAAACAGTGTTCAAACGTGAAATTGTGAACTTGTGTGTAACGAAACTCGAAGTGGACAATGATTGGTTCAAAGCATCATTCCTTTTACGGCCACTCCTCCTCCGCCGGCTGCAGCCATCCTTTGTTCTTATAACGGTGTAAAGATGACTCTTATTATCCTGTATTTTTTTTTTTATGTATTATTTATTAAATATAAATTTATTAAGTATTATAAATTATTTTTACACATGATGATTTTTTTTATTGGATAGGTGTACCCTAAAGTTATTCCCATACCCATATACATGTTTTCAAAATTGGTTTCTAAAAAATCAAAAAAAAAATAAGTACTTGCAACGATTTGATCGAACTGTCCGAATATTGTACGTAAGTCTTGATTGAAGATTGAAGTCGATCGTACTGTTTTTGGCGAAAAAAAATTATTTTTACAAAGAAATCACAGATGAAAGTGAGGATTAAAACGTACGAAATTATTTTTACTAAGATCAAAATAAATTATCCAACCTTTAACCAAAATGTACTATTGACAAACTAAAATTAATGTTGTTGTCATTTTTTATTCCGGAACTAAGATGCAGACTCGCAAGGCTCACGGATCCAAGGCTGACACATGGGGAACAAATCCCTCCCAAAATTTCAATGATACAATCTTCGATCAAATATACCTATATTTAATCGACGGGTATATTTGATCGAAGGATACAATGATTATTATTCTACAGCATTTGTTGTTTGCTCTATAGAATTATATTCTATAGAATTCTATAGTGTATGATACACTAGCTTAAATAGATTATTTGAGTAGAAGGTAAAAGCATCTATGTTGAAAACTGTTACTACATAGTAATGCATGACCCTAAAAATGAAAGTGACTTGTAAAATGACCGTTGGGCTATTGTCCTGCGGATCTTCAAAATTCTCGACAAACAAAAAGACATGCACATCTGTGCTCTCCGGGGTTAGTTTACGGAAAGACCCAATTTAGTGATGTGCAGTTATTTTGGAGTCTGTCTAATACCATATTATTATTTATGTTTGGCTTTTCACATAGTATTGAAACTAGTGGCAAAATATACCGGACAAGTGCGAGTGGAAAGTAAGCCGTCTCCGCACGTGGGTATTTTTTTGTTTTGAGTGTTTTTTCTTTGTAGATAGGTAAGTGCACCAATTTATAAGACAGTCTTTTTGCCAATCATAATTCTAGGTCAACAGAAAGTACGCTATATGTTTTTGTTTACTACGTGAGAATCGAAATTAATTATTAGTTTTCGCTAAAAATAGTACAATCTACTTCAATCATAGCCATCTACTTACGGACAAACTTCGAATATTTTATTTTTATTTTAGCTCGCCAAACTACCATCTCAGACTTAACAACAGCCTTAGGTGGTTTATTGGTAAAATTGTCCAATAAGATTGTCGTCTTCTTAGCAGCACGTAGACAAAGGTCGGCTTGCTCTGGTCCATTCAATCTTACTTGGATTATGTTATCTTTTCGTCCAGTTTGAGGCGGGTTTCCCTTGATATGTTTCACCTATTTACTATCGATCCTGAGTGTCCGCTAATATTTATTCATTAAATAAATTAAATTAAATAATACATCTAATAATTCGCATAAATCAAACGATTACTGAGTTTTTATGGTCATCTTGCGGCTCCATCATCAGACCCTAGTTATCATCTAGCACTAAAGTACTCGTCATGACGAATTAAACGAACCGAGACTCGATGGGGTTGCGTTGTTTCTTTACTGAGTTCATTTGACCACCTTACATCAGATCAAACTCTGGTAACCATCTAAAAATAAAGTACTCTCTAAAGCGAATCAAATAATTCGATGGGGTTGTGTCGGTTCATCAAAGAGTTTCTATGTCAACCTTACAGCTCTATCAACAGACCCTAGTTACCACTGAAAGACAAACTACTCGTCAAGACGATTCAAATGAGGCCTAACTCGATGAGGTTGTGTCGTTTCATCTCGAAGTTCCTTTGGCCACTTTCCAGCTCCATCATCAGATCGGCACCATGTCGTCAAAATATTGCATGTAAAATTTCAGCTCAACCGGTATCCGGATCAAATATAATTTGTAAGATTGTCAAACCCCAGACAGAGTCGAAAACAGTCTGATTTTTTTACATATATTGATCTTGAGATATTTTTTTTAAAATTGAATAATGGCGCACTCAGTATTGACTCTTTACACCGTTAAAAGAACAAAGGATGGCTGCACCCGGCGGAGGAGGAGTGGCCGTAAAAGGAATGATGCTTTGAACCAATCATTGTCCACTTCGAGTTTCGTTACACACAAGTTCACAATTTCACGTTTGAACACTGTTTGTTTACAAACTAACGAAAATGTAAAGCGTTAAATTGTACATCGTTGTGTCCGTTCACAATCTATCGATAGTTTATAATTTAACTCGAGAGTTTGTAAACAAACCGTTCTTACAATAAACCGGTGACATATATACACAAAGCCGTAATAGATTCTAGAAGAGTTTATGGACAGTGTGTGCTGTGCATAATATGTCTGCATCTAATAATGTAAAACTTTACTTGTGGACTTTCAAATCATGTTCAAATCACATAGTTTTTAAAATGTTTTTAAATTTATTTTACTAGGGTACACGTTATTGATAATCTGAGAGCATGATGAAAAGTATTTTTATAGGATTTTTTCTATGATTTTACTATTTTTATACAATTTTTGCAAACATTTTTCCCGTTCTCGCCTAGGATTTTCGCGGTTTACTTTGTATATCATGTTGACTGTGAAATATATTGAACAAGTTTGAAGCATGGAGGTAGTAATACCTAGGTAATACGTAGGTACCTATAATTATAAGAACTCCGTGGTTTGGAGCGAACCCATAAAACGTATAAAATATAGGAAGTAAATGAGAGAATGTAGTACCCAAAGGGTTATTCCTAAACTGAGAGACACAATGTAAAGCGACATGTATGGCTAAGTCTCAAATTAATGGGTAAATTCTGCACCTAAGTATGAGAAATTCACGAACAACTCATTAAGCAATGCAATGTGCAATGTAACAATGCAGTGCAAGCGTAATAATAATTTATTATAATATCTATAATAATAATTTCCCAAATTTTGCGAATAATAATTATTTTTCGCAAAATTTGGGAAAACCGCCTTCCATCGTGTACAAAATTCGAATAGGTATTTCGCTCGAATTGTTTACATTATTGTTGATTTATCAGAAACGGATCAGCCGATTTCTGTAAAATTTAAATGGGACCACCACGGGAGTATATTATACCCTTTTGAACAAAAAAATAATTTTTCGATTCGGTTCACAATTGGCGAAATTATCGATGAACATACACAAAAAAAAATACATACACACGAACATAGAACCTCCTCCTTTTTGGAAGTCGGTTAAAAAAATAGCTTATCAGATCCCCGATCCCCATTCTCTAAGGGTAAAATTAATGCGAACTAGATTATTTATCAGCGATCAATTGACAAGATGCCCACAATAGCTCTTTACCTACAATCTTGATAAAATTTATATTTGCATAAAAGATATCCTCGGTGATTCGATCGGCAATTTGCCAATATATGCCTTTGCCAGATCTATAGGTTCCTTTGCAATTCTGACCTTTGCCACATACAAGAGCTTAGCTTCCTGCATTTAGTGAGGTCAGCGGCTCAGAAGGGGAGCTCGGACCATGGAAGCCGAGAAATCAGAAATTTTATATTCAGAATGTTTCGAGCAGCCTGACGAAACTCCGAAGGAAAAGTCGCTTCCAATCCAATGTATGGGATGGGTTCAAAATGTTTCTGTCATTTTCTATTCATTCGTGACATTGACAAAAAGAATGAACATTTTTTTCATTCATCGTTCGCTGAGACTGATATTGATGTGATATTGACATATTGTCATTTTGAATTTGTTTTGGATTTATTCGTGGTAGGTTATTTTTACTGATTTTAAATTACTATCATATTATTTTTCCCTCAAAAATGGTTTTGGTAGCTAATACAGTGATTATTTAGTGTATGTTATTGTTTTTACAGTTTAAAACAATCAAAATGTCGTATAAAACGTGTGAAATGTGCGGTGTTAGAGGCCAAAGAGAAAACGGGCAAAAAAGATGTTTCATGGCGAAATTTCCCATAGATGAAGATAGGTAAGTGAAATATCTCAGAAATACACACAATTTCTATTAATTCTGCACATATTATGCAAAATATTTACTGAAAAACTTATATCGCTTGAGTACCTACCCAACATGTTAGTGCGGTTCCATGTTGTTATCGATATTTAGGCCAGGGTCGATAATTTATACAACCAAAAAAAATAATAGTAGGATGAAACCCATTAGAAAAGGAGGGGAAACACACACTAGTAAAATCCTACTAATATTATAAACGCGAAAGTTTGTGAGGATGGATGGATGGATGGATGTTTGTTACTCTTTCATGCAAAAACTACTGAACGGATTGAGATGAAACTTTGTAATAATATAGCTTATATATCAGAATAACACATATGCTATCAATTATAATGATATATTGCGTATGCTGGCAAAGCCGTAATAAAAACTAGTGAAGAATATTATTTACTATTGAATTGATGATTGCATATCATGAATAATCAAAAAGTTTGTAATACCGCTAACTTAATAATTTTAATAATGTTCCAACCATATAACATCAAGTCTTATAATTTGCAGCGCCTTCACCTCTCGACGCGCAGCCACAATTTTCACAAAGTAGTGTGGAGGGAAACATTAGAAAACGCAAGCGGGAAAATAGTCCAGGTAAAGTAATATTCATGTTGCTTATACATGCTTTAATAAGTATTATTAAGAAGACGAGATTAGTGTTATATCACCATTCTTGAGATACAGCCTGGGGACAGACGGTCAGACAGACAGACGGACAGCGGAGTCTTAGTAATAGGGTCCCGTTTTTACCCCTTTTACGGAATCCTAAAAATTGAAACTTAGGTAAGTTTCAAATTTTAGGCTTCGTGGTAAGTGTAAAATAATTATATATTTTGCAGTACCTTCGACGTCTGCGGAGGCTCCTACGTTGAAAAGAAAGATAAATGGTAAGACAGGTAAAATATTCTATTATTATTATGTACTACGGGACTTATCGCGCACTAAAAAATAAATATTCATAGTAATAATTAGTAGAATAACTATGCTGTCCGCGAGCTGAGTGGACAATTATGGCTTAGTTTCTTTGTACGAAGGGTGGGTGGGGCATCATTGAACCAAACGGAAGCATTTAAACATCTCACGTTTTATTGTGTGTATTTCTGTATATGATAAATATATAATAAAAGTATATAATATATATATACAATTTTTTTAATTAAAATTTACTAACCACAGACTTCAGGGTCTGTGCCTTTTGTTAACTAAGATTTACTAATATATATTTATTATATAGGTTTTTAGTAACGTTTAGTGGTTTTTTATCTTTGAATATTTATTTTGGTAAGAATCAATTAGTACCCCCGGTTAAAGTTGTACCACCCCTAGATTCAAACTGTACCCCAGAGGGTACCTACAAGATTAACCATTCGCCGTTTTTTTAAAAAACGGCGAATGGTTAATCTTGAAAAAAACTCCATCCCAAATTCATCTGAACTTAAAACAAAATATGTCATGTCGTATGAATTATGAATATATAACATACCTGATGAATACTATGAGTGCACCAGTATAACGTATCAAGAAAAGCAACGACATGTTTGCAAAAAATTGGTGGTTCAATAATACCCCACTCACCCTATACATGTGTGTAATTGCGTCTGTACACGCCGAAGCCTAGTTTTGCCGGCCTAATTAAATTGTACTATTAAGCTAAGATAATTTAATTGTAATATTTCAACAGAAACCCCAAACTCTACTTCAAAGTTAACGACGCCAAGAAAAAAGAAGTTGCTCAAAAGGCTGAAAAAGACCAAGCAAGACCTGAAAATTCTCCAAAAAAAAATTTATAACATATATAAAATATCATCTCCATTTTTAAAACATTTTATCAGAGCCACAATTATTATGGATATAATTTAAGAGTAAATACTATTGTAAAATATAGTCTCTTGCATAATCTGCATAATATTTTAAGTCCCAAATGTCTGTCAACAATAAATATTAAAATTTTAATAATTCCGTAATGTTTTTTGTAAATAAAGAATTTAATAAAAATAATATGTGTATTTATTCCATATCTCACAATAAGCGAAACATTCAATTCACAGGAGCCTAAAAACAATGAATAATGTATAGAGTGTATAGGTAGTAAAAAGAAATCACCATGAGAACCTCCTATTTTTGAAATCGGCTAAATATCGATAAAAATCAACCAGTTTCAATAGCACATCCCTATCAATTTTAATTATCGGTATGTTGGCACAATCTGACAGAACGAACGAGTTTTGTTATGTTGGTGCGAATGATTAGGAGCCTCGGAAAATCAGTTCAAATCTATGGAAGTCCCGACTCTTACTATTACATTCTCTTTGGTTTCGAGCCGCGGCTGGAGTCGCACGCCCGCGTTGCGTCCGCGCCGATGTGACGTGATACGAAAAAGACGAAAGTGGCAAAGTGAACTCGAGTTGGTGCAAATTGGAACGATATACCTCCCGACGCAAGCCGGTCCTCCCGACGACTCCCAGGTATTTTTAGCGATCGCGAAACAAGCAGAACTGGTTCTTTCATTTTACATCGCAATTCGCAAAGTTGGCGGCGAATGTGGATTTAATAATACCGGCCATGTGTAGCACAAGAGGTTTAATTAGAAATTATGATGAGGATTTTAAATAAACTTGGTGCTTAATTGGCTCAAACACAGATACTATCTCCCAAGTTTCCAATCGGTGACAGTCCCTTGCAATTTCTTGCTCTTTCTACATCCTTATTTAAATTTGATTACATCTACATTTTGTGAACATTTTATTTCTAACTAGCTTTTGTTCTTGATTTTTATCGCCCATGATTTCTAACCCATTAAAACCTTCTCTGCTTCGATACTATTGAGGATATACATATTTC
Source organism: Hypomecis atomaria (assembly GCA_964007245.1). Classification (NCBI taxonomy): domain Eukaryota; kingdom Metazoa; phylum Arthropoda; class Insecta; order Lepidoptera; family Geometridae; genus Hypomecis; species Hypomecis atomaria. Next base: position 7,608,025 of record OZ023288.1, read on the forward strand.
ATAGGCATCGTTGTTTTCATCTCAAATAGTACCTAACTAAGTAGATTTACCTACCTACCCATTGCAGACAATTCGTAGGTTCTGATGATTTTCAAGAGCTACTAGTGTTTTAAATTTCACTAGTAAAGCTCTAGTGAATTTAAACCAAAGGCGCAAAATACCTATGCGATTAATCTGAATCCGAAGATCAACAACAAAATAACGCGTTCAAAGCTATTATTAGACGAGATGCCCTCCATCGCAGCCGCTGGCTTGTAAACAACGCTGTAAACAGTAGCTCGGTGCTATATAGGCCGACATAAAAGCCCGGTAAACAAACATACAATTGGACATCTCTTCCATTCCATTGTCTTCTTATCAACGCCTACGTAGTTCATGTGGCCGGCTTAGATAAGAGGCTCGTTAACACAGGGCCTAAACACATTAACAGAATGCCACAAGTCAGGTACTAGTATGTACCAACTAGAAAAGAAGAGCATGTACCATTGTACCTGCTTGATTGTATGACAAAATTGGCAGTTGACCTGATAAAAGGTCGAAGGAAAGGAGGAAGGTTACATGGTTTATCATAATGGCCAGTTTCAAAACAAAAAAACCCTGACTTCACCAAAAACAGCCGCTTATTTTCTTGGCTTGAGTGTTTATGTTTATAGTATTTTTTTTACTTTTGTGAACTGCAGATTCTCTCGTACCTATTTGAGATTTCGAGATTGGTTGCGTTTCAAACAATTAAATCTCATATTGGTTAAATGGCGATAATTATACTTGATTAAATTAATCAATCGAAAGCTATTAAGGTACTATTCAGACTGCAAAATGTTACATTTTAGGACAAGTTAGAACGTAAATCAATTCTACCTCAGTCCTCAACTCTGTTTCTCCAAGGTACACAATATGATAGGTTCTTTCACATATTATAATCTTAAGACCAATACATACACTTCTCGATTGGTAAGTGATAATTTCAATAAATTTCGACCAAATCCGGTTTAAACAACAAAGAACTCGAGACAGGAAAACTTTTTGTTTAAAATTGTCAGCTTTACGTAACCTTACAAAAGCTATATCAGTACCCTTACATTATGACTAAAACATGCAAAAAGAAGAGTGCTCCCTCTAATTTTGGAGACTCGGTGTGTTCGCCTGAAACGTCATACCTAGGTATTCACGGGTCGTGGCCTTCAATGTTTAGAGCTTTTAATTTATAATTTTTTATAAATTAAAAGTTGCATTACTATAAATCTGTTGAAAAATAATTTTCTAATGTCTGAAAATTGTAAGTTTAGCAAGAGCAAAAAGATTGGAAATGGGATTGGAGGGATAATAATTATGACGAAAGCGATATGAGAGAAGAGCTTCGAGAATAGAATAAAATAAAATATTAACTATTGTAATACAAATTTCTGTTTAAAGTAGATAAATAGACAATTAATTGAGGAGCCATGTGCCTTGCACTCCACGCCGCGCCATCTGCTCTACACTTTCCATCCATCCATCCATCAGCCGTAAGACGTCCACTGCTGGACATAGGCCTCCCCAATGGATTTCCAATAAGGCCGGTTGGAAGCGGCCTGCATCCAGCGCGTTCCTGCGATCTTTATTATATCGTCAGTCCACCTAGTCGGTGGACGTCCTACGCTGCGCTTGCTGGTCCGTGGTCTCCATTCGAGAACTTTACTGCCCCATCGGCCATCCGTTCTCCGAACTATGTGCCCTGCCCATTGCCACTTTAATTTGCTAATCCGCTGAGCTATGTCGGTAACTTTGGTTCGTCTGCGGATCTCCTCATTTCTGATTCGATCTCGCAGAGAGACGCCGAGCATAGCCCTCTCCATAGCACGTTGGGCTATCCTGAGCTTATTCATAAGGCCCACAGTAAAAGACCAGTACTGCTCTATACTTTGGAAATAAAATATTATCCAAGATTTCTAATCTAAATTCTGACTGATTTTATGAAATAAAACTCTCAGAGGTACGGCAGGTGATCTAAACTGCCCTACTGGACTGCAAAAGTTTATACAGGCTTTCGTAGCATTAATACGTATGCTACGAAAGCCTGTTTATACGTTTCGCCACGCTCAGAGATCGGTGGAACTTCTATCCAGTACCTATCCATTAAATTCAACTGTTTGGTTTGTTGTTTGAGCTAATTATGTAAAACATAATCGTTCGTTTTATTTATTCAAAACAAGTTTTTGTTTCCGATGTAAACTGCGTTGTAAAATTTCCTCATAGTGTCGACGCAAAAAACCTTATTTGCCATGCCTGATATTATCACTATGAGTTATAAACAAACACGCAAAAAGTAGCTTTCTTTATCACGACGACGTTATTCAAATCGAAAATATATTGACTCGTTACTTTTGGGAGCGCTAAAGATTTTTCATATCATTAGTCAAATGGATGGCTGACTCTACCAGTATTGAAATAAACATAATACCTGCCAAACAAACACAGTACCTAGTAGTAGTACTTACTTATAAACCTGGTATCTTCGATCTTAAAAGGCTGTTCTCTTTTCCAGGCACAATGGCAGACTACAACTTATTTTGCTTGATCGCGGTCGCACTGGGTAAGTTTTAATTTGTTTGGAGCTAGTTTAACCCATGTGTCTAGGATCATTTATAAAGCTCTATTTTTCAACTAAATGTTGTACCTAGTATTGTACTTCAACTTTATAGGATACCTAGTATATTTCATCTTATTTGCAAATATTCAGCAAAACAATCTGAAAAATGTGGACATTCATCTAAGAACATTGGTAACAAATCTTCATTTAACTTTCTTACTCTCCCTCCGTCTTACGGAGTTTGACATTTTTTACCCATTCCAAAAAGTGCACAACGCCGCTAAAGCTCATCAAAAAAAAAGCTGCCAAATCTTACAATTTGTAAAATTTTGCAGTAAAATATCTTGATGAAACGAACAAGGCTCGTTGAGCCTCTGACACTCTAAGCTAAGCGCTTATTCCTGAGGCTAATTCTATACACATACACGTTACCAGTGGAGTCTTTGAGAATCGTTTCTAGCTTTGTTCTAACAAGGCCTCAGGCTATAGGCTACTCATACACAGGGCATACAAGGGGGCAAACGCCTGCGTGAGAAAGTTTCACGTACAGTTGAATGAATGGAACATGCGTTGATAAAGCTTTTGTTGTTTTTGCGGGTACGTATAACGCTAAAAAGTAAAGGTTCATGCCATGCTAAAAGGTATGAAACTTATTGTATGATGCATTCGATTTGTTAGTTTCCTCCATGTTTGCTCTATACTTTGTTGCCAAGCTCTTCTCATCGTCATTCTCTACATTGATTTATGATTCATTCTAGGTAAGTACCTATCTCGAGGGTATTCTAAAGTAGACAAATCGTAAATAATGTAGACGATAAACCGAAGAAAGGCCAGAACTTCCTTGTATAGCAACAAATAATTTCTGGTTGGCTATACTAATCATATATTAAACCCGATTACAGAGGCGCCAGCGTAAATTTAATAGCAACGTAAAAAGCGTTCTCTCTATCGAATGCCTAAAGTGAAAAAGAAACAGAACTATGCTATTTAGCTAATATAATTATGATGGCGCCTCTGTAATCGGGCTTATTGTACTTATAATCAAAATGTAATTAGTAGCGTATAAAAATCTTTTATAATCTATTCTGTAAAAAGTCCACCTAAAGCTCATTCAAATCTTTAAAACACCTTAAAACGTGAACCCATAGAATTAATATCTCATTGCCTGAACCAATGTACATAGTGCCAAACTTGATTTTACTTATAAATGTAAGATAGTAGGTAGGTACACAACACATCGCTTGTCCGCGAGGTTCGTGAACTCCCAAGAAAGATCAGCGTGACCTGGCATAAATAAGATTACCATCATGACCCCCCGCATCGACATTAATACCTACAACACCATTAGGTACAATTCTTCCGCCCACTCTGCCACGAACAGTAATAGGATTTTACCTATAAGTAGCACTTTAAAACAATGAGGTGTCCGCTACGCTGTAGGAGGAACAATAGCGATCAAGCTACTGTTGCCTGATCCACTTTTGCTGTTTTACTTTAGGAAGTTTCGTCTTACCGATTGGTCATGCGATGCAGCTGATCAAATAACTACTGCCATTTATCTATGTCTTAGAAGTAACTAGTACGACTCACTAATAGAGAAAATATGTTTTGTGAAGTAAAGATAATTGTTACTAAATAGGAAGCTAGTCTATTAGAATTAAATGCAAGTGAAGTACAATACCTTCGATTAGTTACAGGTTTGAAATTATAGTCCACTGCAAAGAGATTTTTTTGAGAGAGATCAAGGCCTAGACTTTGTACCTATAATCCAATGATAAAGTTGATGTAAATAAACGTTTCTACAAATAGGTACACCTAGACGGTAATGCTGATCTACTACTCTGAAAATACAAATACAACATCCTATACTTGCCAAAATTCGCTGATCACAATCGAGTTTACTTGTTTATCTAATCACGTCATCTCTTGTAACTAAAGGAAAAATACCCTTCCACGTAAGTTCCGGCACAAGTTAGAGAACCTGCCAATCAAGCTAACGACTTTATAATGACTTGCGGACCATCATTTCAATTTATCACCTACCGATTCTGTGAACACTATCTTACGTGGGTGTGATTCATGTTTTCATGTTTCCGAGGAAGCCCAATACAATACTACGAGTACGCGAAATCCTTAGGTGATAAATTAATCATAACGTAGTATAGTAGATGATTAGCATAATGATTCATAATCGTATCGGCCGTGAATGAATGAGGTAAATATCGAGAGGGGCAACACGAATGTTCATTTACCTCACGGTGACCTTTAATGTCATCTCGATGGAAAGGACTCTATTAGGTTGGTTGCCGGCGACTTACTGTTACGTAAGCGTTTTGTCGTGATCAGCGAGGCTGGAGTTGGAGACGGAGAATGTACTTTAAAGGTCGAGGTTCATAATGAGGTTGCTAAACCATAATGAGGTTGCCTGGAAAAGATAGTTAAAACCCGTTGTTGTACTGGTTAGAAGACTTCTATATTATTCTTATTGGCCCGGTACTGATACCCACTGCTGAGCCTAGTTTTTTTCTTCTAATTATGAGAAGAAATCTAGCCTGACGACACTACTGGCCAAATGGAAGATTTTTAAATACGAAAGCTTCTTTACTTTACGATGTCTTTCTTCATCGTTTGAGGCTATACAGACGTAGTTTCAAAACATAGAGGTGTCTTGAGATTAAAAATCCCAAAACCTCTGAAATAGAAACCTAGTCCCGGAGTTTAATGCCATCCAACCATTTAAATAATATTTTAGCCACGAGGGTGTGCCAATGGATTTTTTAATAGTTTCAATGGTCTCTACATTACATACAGAGAATTTAATTATCTCATAGATTTGTAATTTTTATGTTAAACAGATGTTACTATTGCAACTTGTTGATCGCGGTGCTGCCGAGCATATGAAATGAAGTCTATTTTTATAAAAATACTTAGCTAGTATTGTTTTAAATTATTGTTTTTCAAGGTAACAATGTTTTCCTCAGATGATGCATTGTTGCATATCTGAATATATTGCATATATATTTATAATTTAGCAAACGCAACAGTCAATTTCTAATTCTAGCCCAAGTGTTGTAGGTACCCACCGAACCAAATACTTATAAAAGTAATTATTATTATAAGGGTCAGCCGACTCTACCACTATGCTTGTGTTATTTCCACTTGATGATTCTTATGTTTTGTTTGTTTTATTCATTGCCACTGACAGATCAAATCTTATGGCAACGTATGGAACATTTATTTGCTTTAACTGGACTATAATTTATCTAAATTTACTCAAATAGGTACTTTCTTGTTACATAACAGTAGTTCGGCGGACATCTTGCTCTTTCTCTTAATTACTAGCAAGTCTTGTATTTTAATAACCTCGTGCTCAGCATTTATCAGAGTGCAACCTCGAGAAACGTGACCAACAGAACCAGTAACAGTTACTTCGCTGTCGTTCGTTGAGGACATTGAGGTGAATACGCCGCAGGACTTTTGCGATGTGTAGGTACCGGAGTGAAATGATTTTTAATTTATAGTACTTCTCACACTTGATTTATTCCAAAGAGGTAAGCACTCCGGTATACCTAATTATTTCAAAGAGTTATTCTTTGTGATAAACATTTCAAAAATTTGACTTGACACAGGACTTGAACCTGCCCTTTCGGTTCGCGACAAATTTTGGAAATGTTTATCACAACGAATAACTCTTTGAAGTAATTAGGTATACCGGAGTTCTTACCACGATCCTTAATAGTTTTTAGAGTTCCGTACCCGAAGGGAAAAACGGGACCCTATTACTTACTAAGACTTCGATGTCCGTCTGTCCGTATGTCTGCCTGTCACCGGGCTGTATCTCATGATCATGAACCATGATAGCTAGGCAGCTGAATTTTCACAGATGATGTATTTATGTTGCCGCTATAACAACAAATACTAAAAACAAAATAAAATAAATATTTATGGGGGCCTCCCATACAACAAACCTGAATTTTTAGACGTTTTTCGCTCTATATTAATAATGGTACCAGGTAGATGCTTGAAATTTTCACAGAATATTTAGTTTTATATTCCCTTCAATAATAAACAATAAAATAAAATAAATATTTAAGGGGGGCTCCCATACAGTACGGAACCCTCCGTGCGCGAGTCCAACTCGTACTTGGCCGATTATTTAGTTTTAATTTGCAATAATCGAAAAGAGACGATAGTTTTTCTCTCTGCTAACGTCAAAAAATTGAAAATTCATCAAAAACTAAAAAAATACCAATCAAAATCCAATACGTATAAAGATGTTCTAGACACTCTACATACAGGTTAGGTCTATATTTATCTATATATGTAGAGGAAAATATTTGCGAGTATGTATTGGGTCAAAATATTTTTCATGGACGCGTTCAAACGAATTTCATGGCCTATGGACCCAAAACTTTTAATGAAATCACCGATGGCGCCTTTGATTATGTACAAACTTACTGGATGCCGCACTACATTATTATATATTCTTTGGCCGCACTTAGTCTCCATTCTGTTCTAGGTATAAAGACAAAGCGTAAAACCTTGGAAATAACAAGTAAAAGAATATATGTGCTTACAAACGGGGATATGCTTCACAATTAACAAAATGTTTACTTAAAACAAATAGATTAGAAACGATATAGTGAAGGGTTTGCAAAATTGCGACCAGCGAGCCAGCCTAGTCACCAGAAACATGCAGTTACTTGGTAAGTGATTGTGAACAGCGCCGACTCGATCAACGCTTAGAAATGTTCGTGCAACGCTTAGAAATGTAGACTGGTGTTTGCTTTGTTTTATTACCTATCTCCTCGGTGTTTTCCCAGTGTACTGTTATGATTAAAAAAATGTAAATCCTGGTGGTCCTTAAAAAATGTAAGGCCCTTTCCTTGGGGAGGCAGGCAAAATTTGCCTACAATTGGTAAAGATAATAATTTTAGCTAAGTACATATATAAAATGATGGAAAAAAATAAATAGAAATGGTGAAGCTAAGATATATACAATACCTACGTATTGTTCTGAGAGTATCATATGGTCTTATTTTGTTAAAATTGTATTAAAGTTAATATTGCCAAAAAGAACCTATAATAAACATCGACACGAGAAAAATCTTCCCCCGAGGATCTCAAGCTTTACATTTAATAAACTCTTTTAAATAAATTATGAAGATATACATAATTCCATAGCCTTAGGCATATCCTAACTCTGTAGGTCCTAACTATGTAGGTATATTAGTGTGTAGTTAATATTTAAATAAGTATGTTTAGTTTATTATTTTTAGTTTATCAGTTTAGATCTAAGTAGTATTTTTTTTGAACAACCAGGTGTTTGCTATGTTAATATTGTCTCTAGTTTAGGCCACTATTTCTTGTTCTCGTTAGTTAATATTCGTGCATGGTTGCCTGGAAGAAATCGCCATGGGTGATAAGGCCGCCAATTTGTAATCATGTTTAGTCCTTAGTGTGTACATATTGTTTAATTATTGTTTGTGGTTATGAATAAAGAGTTTTGTCTGTCTGTCTGTCTGTCTGTCTAACTCCTAATAGATACCAACACTCGGTAAACTTATCAGCCTATTAATAGTCCACACAGGACGTAGGCCTACCTATGAAGGGTGACTGGGCCATATCCATCACGCTGGCCCAGTGCGGGTTGGTGGATTCGCATCGATTCATCATTTCTTCTACGAACGTATGCAGGTTGCCTCACGATGTCGTTCTTCACCGAAAAGCCAGTGGTGTTAAATTCCGTACATAAATTCGATTCCTTACCTTCCCACGGCCTCGCGATTGTAAGGCGGGTATCACTACCACTAGACCACCATGGCGTAAACACGTACCTAAAACATCATCACATCTTCAAATAATTTTATTCGTCCAACCTACGTTGTAGAAGTCGTAAATTTTCCGGTTCCATTCTCATGACGAATAGCTGTTATTTAAAGAGATAACAGAGCACTTAACCAATTTACCAGCGGAGTGAGTGGTGTGGCTGTGTGGTCATTAGAGCTGGGACTTGTGATCATAGCACATTAGGTCACTCACTGGTACTAACTACCGCAAAATGCCTTTGCTCGTCAAATAGTTGCCAAGCTACATTTGTGAAAATGTTAATTGTCGTGATATAAATGTATTGTAATAAAAATAATTAGAAGTAGTTTGTCTTGGCGATCACCGAAGTTATGCAACGTTTTGGAAAGGCAATTGCGGGTGGCATTTACAACTAAGCGCTGCCGTGGCTCGGATGTCGCGTTTAATTGTAAGCCCCGGTTGTTTTAACCGTTTAACTATGTGAGAGGCCTTCCATCAGGCGGCTTCAAATTCTGACACTATATAGGGCTCTAACCATCCGTGTACGGACTTAGGTACTTACCCAATAACTGGAAAGTAAAAAATAAAGTAGAAAGTAAAAGCTAAATTTAGACTGAGTAAATTGTATAGAACCATAGAGTGCTATATAACATGACTAATTAAAGTGTAGAGTATGTAGTAAAGTATCAATGAATTATTATGGACATCCTTACATTTTCTTTACCCGACTTTTATGAGGAGGTGTGCAATGGCCCCACCGTGCATTTTGTGACGGTGGTGTAACAATTTCATAGTGGCTATCAAATAAACTGCGGCTCCTACGTACACTAGGGCATGCAAAAACCGGATGGTTTTGGAAACCGGTTTTTTCGGTTTTTTATTTAAAAAACCGGGGAAATCGAGTTTTTCGGGTTTTTCGGTTTTTTTCTAGTAAATTAATGAAAATACTAGTAAATATAACAGTTTGTTTGTTTATGAGCTTGTACTGCCTCATTGTTGGGCAAAGGTCTCCTCTCGAGATTTCGGTTTTCGGAATTCGGTTCTAGTTTAGTCGGTCTTGTGCTGATGCCGCCAATTTGGATCAAATGTATTCAGTTCATCGCACTATCTAATAGAGGGTCTGCCACGAGGCCGCATCGAGTTGGGACTCCATTTGGTGGTGATTTTAGCCCAGAGGTCTTCCAGAGGTCTTCTGGCCTTCGACTGATTTACCCGGCCCACTGCCACTTCAGTTTAGCGGCTGTGAAAGCTACATCTTTGATTTGAGTTCTGGAACGCAGTTCGGTGTTTAATCGCAGCACCTACTCGGTCTATTAGCCGGTCACCTAGAATACTGCGCTCCATCGCTCTTTGGCAAACCTTGAGCTTAGACTTTTGGACCTTAGTTAATGACCATGTTTGTATACCATAAGTCAAAATGTGATCGGAAGGCGTTTCTTCATATGTTCTTTCATAGCCCAACAGTGTCACCTGGAATGTGACTATTTGGCCAAGATAGATGTAATCGTGAACGTATATGTCTTTGCCATCGACAGTTACCCGATGTTTGATGCCATTGCTCATCATCACTTTGGTCTTTAATTTACATGTTCCGTATCCGCAATCCAACCTCAAGGCTTGCAGTAGTTAGGTTTTGTAGCATTGATTATAGGTATCTGACTGAGGAAGAGATACTAGCTGACGATATTGTCTGCAAAATGAAGGTTAGTTAACCATTTTTCACCAACATTAACACGCCATCCTTCCCAGCTTGCCGCCAGCTTTCTGAAAACTTCTTCGAGGACGCCCATGAATATTTTCGGAGACAGTGGGTCTCCCTGTTTAACACATTTCTCTATTGCAAATGCTGGACCAGAAGATTGTAATTTTATTGCAGCAGTACTTTGAGAATGGGTGAGGCGGAGAAGATTAACGTGATTGATGCTATCAAATGCTTTTTGACCGACGAAACGGAGGAGGTACTCAATTCGACACGTATGTTCTATAATCTGGTTGTTTCTCTCTTTTGTTTTTTAATTTCAACAATCGAGCTTACTTTTATGTATAATTTACAAATATTAGACAAACGTGCAATATATACCACGCGTAGTTTTACTACGTAGCTTAGCAGAGACTGCCGGACTAATGTAACGAAACAAAATGGCGGTGGTCGATTTCGATGAAGATGAGACAAAACGCGTCCCATTACGCTTAAAACGCTACAGCGCAGCGCTCTGCCTATATCACGATACTCGCTATGTAAAGGCAGAGAGAGAGTGAGAACTTTCGCACTACGAAAAAATTACGTCTAATGTACTTACCTACATTAGACGTAATTTTTAAATGGTATAAAAGTATCTTAGTTCGCTTGGCTTATTATTTCTCTGTAGGTTATAGCAACTAGATGACAATAATGTATTTTATTGCGAAGGGGAAAGTTAATATTCGAATTTAAAAAAATTGTAGAAAACACCGATAAACCCGAAAAAACCGGTTTTATAACTAGAAAAAACCGAGTTTCTAATGCGGTCGGTTATTCGGTTTTTTCGGTTTTCGGTTAACCGGTTTGCATGCCCTAACGTACACCTCTCCGTAGTGCCCACGATTTTCAAACACATTAGTTAGTGCTAATAGTTTTATTGGACAGCAAGTGCCTTTTATTTATGACACTGCCTTGACTTTATAGCGGACTTTATTGCAGCCATTAAGTAATTTATCAGGGAAGAACTTTTATACAGCTTGGGCCATTATAGTGATCATTTTAAACAAAGACTCAGGTGATGGTGATAGATTTATTGTCCACTAGCTACGTCCCGCTGTTTAACACTTTTCCGGCATTTTCTGAGAGTATCATTAATTACTTTCGAATTTATGGACAGTATTTTGTCATTGAAACTTAAATTTAACCATTCAACAGGGGAATATCAAAGAGATCCATTAGAAAACGATTTTCTAACATTCGTGGATGAGCCAAAGTTACCGATTTAGCCCAAAGAATTAGCAAGTTGAAGAGGCATTGAGCAGGTTACATAGTTCGTGAAACGGATGGCCGATGGCGCTGTAAAGTTGAATAGATACAACGTACCAACAAGCGCAGCTTAGGATGTCCACCCACATGGTGGACTGATGCAGACATCCACAGGATCGATACAAGCCGCTTCCAATCGGTCGTATTGGAAACCCGTAGAGAAAGGAAAGCCTACGTCCGACAGTCGATGTTCTATGACTGATAATGATGATGAGATGAAAAAGGGAATGTAAGAGATAAAAATTGCGCCGAAAAGAAATAAAACCCAACTAAACTGTCATATTGTAAGTTAAGTATACAGGGTTATTAAAACAAACAACTTCTGTTCTACGACTTTAGTCATAACTAATAAAATGGTTGTTCCATACAAAAATATCGTTCACCGACAAAATGGATGGAACAGCTGATAATTTTTTGAGTTTTGACAAAAGTCGTAGAACAAAAGTTGTCTGTTTTGATGTACAGAATAAGCCCCTTATCATCATCCATCCATCAGCCAAAGGACGTCCACTGCTGGACATAGGCCTCCCCTATAGATCTCCAATAACACCGGTTGGAAGCGGCTTGCATCCAGCGCGATCCTGCGGTCTTAATGAGGTCATCCGTCCACCTTGTGGGTGGACGTCCTACGCTGCGCTTACCGGTACGTGGTCTCCACTCGAGAACTTTTCGACTAATCGATAAGCCCCTTAAAGGATGCTAATTGATTAGAAATAACCCTGTATACATTTTAAAAAACCTACCTAAGTAATTTAATATTTAAAGTATCACTTGCCAACAGTGTTGCAAAACAAAATCAACAAGCGTTAAAGTGCTATTGATAGCTCGCGGAAGTGCCCACTTAGCTGGTCTTCCGGTAACCGTCGTGGGAACGATACCTATACTGTCTTTATAGGAACAAAGAGAACTTAGCGAAGGTCTTTTCAGACTACACCGTGATATAACATAATCGCACTAAATATTAAAAAGATGTTGGTATGTATTGAATTTTAACTATTTTATAAATACGAAGGATGCTGTGCTGTGAACTTTGCAAAACAAAACAGCTCGTAAGTACCTTTATACGAGTACATAGAAATAAGTATTCGCATGCGAAAATCCAAGGAGCGGTATAAAATGATGCCCTTGGCTACTTTTAGGTGCAATACCAGACTTTCCCCTTTCTGTATTTTCAATTGCATTCCTTCGAAAACAGTCCACTTATTTAATTATTATACGTGTATCGAACAATCTTCATAATATGTAACACTAGCGACCCGCCCCGGCATCGCACAGGTGTATTATACTGCATGTAAACCTTCCTCTTGAATCACTCTTCTATTTAAAAAAACCGCATCAAAATTGCTTTAAAGATACAAGCATACATGGGGACAGACAGCGGGAAACGACCTTGTTTTATACTATGTAGTGATGAACAAAGACACCGCAGGCAAAATGCAAAACAGCACAAGTCTTATTAGATGCAGATTTTGTCGCCATGCTTTCACCTCGGAATACGGACTTACTATCTCCATAAAATCAATGAGTACGCCGGTGACTCACGCCTTCAATGACAGCATATTTATCAAGCTACGCTAAAATATAACTCCGTGAGTTAACTTTCAGAAAACCGGCTTTTAACACCGTTAAGTACACATTAGCGTTAAGCCTGGGTCTGACCCACTGATTCGAGACGCTGACCGGTATCCAATGTTTGCATTTCGATAACTCTACCCGGCTGCAGTTCAAATTAGTTAACACTATTATAAATATTAACTTTGGGCTTGACGATAACGGTATCTTGTTTTAACTTTCACACGGCGGCGCTCCCCTCGGCAGCCAGAACTGATTTTAATTGCCTTTTTGCACATTCGTACGATTAATGCAATCTCGGAGCCGCTTTCTGATTAGTTTTTGAACATTCGACTTTCTATTTCGCATTTGAACTAACTAGGTTTCGTTTTGTTTTAGGTTTAGTTGCTGCAAATGGACAGAACATGGACACGTTAAAGGCGGAAGAAAGTGTGCTGCCGAACCTCGCGAAAGAAGTAGAAGACAACAGCAGGTACAAGACTTTGGAGGCTAACGCGACAGTGTTGAAGCTGTTAGTGGACGACAAGGATGGAGTGAGCAGGTTAGTTGAGATAGCGAACAATGCCGACTCACAGCTATCTTGACAGAATTTATAAGCTGTTTGTAAGCCAATCAGTCTGCCTACCTTAGCCTGGATTAGTGGTTGATGCTCTGAGTAAAACTGCAAAGGCTTAGGTACTGTTTTTTTCAGTAGAACTACTTTACTTAGATTTATACAGACTGTACAGTCTTATCCCTAAGCTGACCGAAGGCTGAAGGTCATCGATCTTCTTGGGCAAATATTATAATGAAAATAAACTAGTGAGTCCACTCTGACCAAATTCGTAATTCCCAGGACCGAGGTATTCGACATGCTACATTCGAGAGATGACAACGAGGAGCACATGGACCTTCCGAGTTTCCCCGAAGACGAAGAGGACGCCAAAGCAGATGTCCCACCTCTGCCAGACTCACAAGCTGAGTTTTTACAAAGTAAGATACGTATGGCATGTAGTCCTCAGTCGGACATTTTTCCACCCCCACGCAAAAGATTATTTAAGTCCCAGTTACTGTAGGATAAGTTTAAAATATTGTGGTTAGCAAGTTAGAAGTAAACAAAAAATAGGTAAGTATACTGGGAGTACGTAGCTACCTACACATAATAGTTACGTGGATATGAGAATAAGACAAATTAAATTTTAACTTAGACCTCGGTTATGCACCAAATGTTGTTTTTGGTTTATAACAAATTATGGTAGGTAATCAGTGTTCTACGTTTTCAATTTCGAATGTAAATTCGTTACATGAAATCGTCGAAGCAAAAAATTCGGTGACTACGTATTTCCGCTGATCATGATAGTTAAATCAGCATTAGGCTACTAATCTGGAAGCTCTACATTTTTAACCACAGACTTCAATATCAATTTGATGGATTGATAGAGACGGATCCGAGATAAACGTGGGAGTAAAACGATTACATAAAGTTCAAAAGTTCAAAGAACGAGTTACCAAGTTCAAGTTTGTGCCATTTGCATACTAACATCGCTAAAAATGTATGTTATTGGAAAGAATCAACATTTATAACACTGTATTCATACAAATAAAGATAAATCCAAATTGCTATTATAATAAACGGGTTGCAACAAAATAATCTCTGAAACGTGTTACAACTGCTGTTTACTTCGTTTAGTCTTATATCTTTCCCAACAGCAGGTATCTATCGATTTTTTCTTGCTTCATTCTTTGTTTCATTCAATAGAAACGACATTCAACTTGTCACGAATATTCAATTACAGCTCTCATTATAATTACAGCCCTGGATTAACCTTAATGCCTATATTTAGGTTTCGGGTTATTGTAATCAAAAATAGGAAACGCATTTAACGCATTTGAAATAAATGTGTAAATGCCTCTATTTTTTTCCGTAAACCCATCCGAAAAAAATCGGAGGTTTCAGAAGTTTTATCGAGCCTAGGACTCTCTGATCCGTGTCGGAGATACACTGACTGGAGCCGGGGATTCAAAGTCTGATCAGAAAAGATGACGGTGTTGGCCTAATGATTGATTCCGCGAAATCTTTGGTGGCATCATTGCAGCGCTGTAGTTGCAATTTTTTGGGTTCCGTACCCAAAGGATAAAAACGGGACCCTATTACTAAGACTCCGCTGTCCGTCTGTCTGTCACCAGGCTGTATCTCATGAACGGTGATAGCTAAAACGATGAAACTTTCACAGTTGACTTATTTCTGTTGCCACTAAAACAACAAATACTAAAAACCGAAAAAATAAATATTTAAGGGGGGCTCCCATTCAACAAACCCGAATTTTTTACCGTTTTTTACTCTATATTAAAAACGGTGACAGGTAGATGCATGAAATATTCACAGAATATTTATTTAAATATTCACTTCAAAAAAAAAATATTTAAAAAAAATAAGTATTTACCCATACAAGAAACGTGTTTTTTTTTTTGCCCGATATTAATAACGGCAACAGGAAGATGCTTGTAATATTTACGGAATATTAAGCTGAATTTTCCCTTTAAAATAAATAATGAAATCAAAATAAAATATATTAAGGGGGGCTTCTATACGGTACGGAACCCTACGTGCGCAAATTCGACTCGTACTTGTCCGATTATTTTGTTCTTGCAACCTTTTGACGTGCGGTTTTTTATTTTCAGCTGCGGGTGAGTCAGTGCGCAAGGATGCCCAAAGGGTCCGATACACGAGCTCGCGCGGCGAACCGGCGGGAGAGGCTGCTGGTATTATGATAGTCATCACATGCAGCATCGTGTGCATCGCGTATACGGCGCTCATCGTTTGGCGACGGATATATTTGTAAGTATTCTTGTTTGTGTTCGACCACTTCTGTCTAGATCTTAAGTAGGTCTAAGATCTAGGAGATGCCTATAGGATCTGTCCGCTCTGTCATTGATGGAAGTTGAGTTCAACTTTATTTCTTCTTTTCTACAACGACGATTTTCATCAATAGAAAAGTTTCAAGTAATTTAACAAAAAGCAAGAATCGTTTCGTCATCTTCTTAGTTTTATCTTGCGTGTCAATAAATGTAACAGAAAATCAACGTGACAGCCTTATCGATTTTAGAAATTCCTTAGACACAGGCATTATAGCTCAAAATTTGTTTATTCCTATCAATACGATTCTCACGTTGTCTATCAAACAGGATTATAAGCTTATCGATGTATCAGAAATAACGGAAGTTAACTAATACATATAAAGCTCATTTAACCGGACAAATGCCCACCAAATAGAAATTGAATTCAGCCGTCGTAGGCGTCAGGCAATACCTTCCCACGCGTCGCCTTTTACGGGTGTCTAAGTGCGATTAAATCGATGAAATTGCTATTGATATCGATTACAGACAGAAACTCGATAAAGATGTAAGTACTAGATTATCGTAGTGGTTTAAAAAAGTTATAAGCAAGTTTTTAAAACGAACAATGGTCTGTCATATGGGTCGAAGGACCATAAATTTTTATGTAGCAATTGGATTGTACTTGAGAGGCTTTATGTCGCAGAGAGGTGCTACGGGGTATAAAATAATACTTTAGTTGTATTTGTGGTGTCCGCCTCGGTACTGGCTATTGTGCGGGGTAACGTGACACCGCGGCCGCTGCGTAGGACGCGGTCAACGGCGCAGCGAACCAGTGCATGTGCGCTACGTACAGGGATGGATTTCTGACGATTTCATTATTTTCGCATTTTTAGTACTAGTTCTGACTATTAATCTAAATCTGAATAGGTATCTTCTAGGTCTACATACTCCATCTTCGGCTACAACTTCGCTTTCCATCAAGCGAGTTGGTGGCCAAATACCACCTACATTGAAAAAAAACATCTCGCATAGGTGTCTTCTAGGTCTACATACTCCATCTTTGACTACAACTTCGCTTTCCATCAGTCTGTTAGGTCGCTAGGTCGAATGCGTATGACGAGACCAATTAAGAGCAGGAGTACCTATAGAATATCTATGTTAGTGTGAACGGGATACATAGCATGCTATTAGAAAAGTCACTTACTAACGTTTCAAAACTCGGGCCCCGGGTCATCATGAACCTTTCAGGGAACTATTCATACATGTTTTCATACTTAGCGTTCTGTTCAGTCAAACTTGAGAGGAAACTGTTACAGAAAAGTACCTACTGTGTAGTGACAAGTTATTCTTGTGATAGGACGGTTAACGATCTATCGGAGTAAGTCGTAATAGGGTAAAGGTGAATTGATCTGGCCGATGCCTGAATCCAACCCTGGGATCATTATGGTCCTTTAATAAATCCTGCTTGTGCCTTGGTTGAATATGATTTGCCTTAACGCTTTGCTATATACTTAGGTGTATACTTGTTTAGTACGAGTATGAGTGGTTCTTAGATATTTCAACTACCAACGTCAAACTAAGTAGGTACCTAGGTTCGTATAGGACGGTTGGCTAGCCCTGGTGTCAGACGCGTGAATACCTCTGTCATGGCTAAACGGTTAAAATCGGTCAAACTAAAATCATGTAATGCAAACTGGGACTAATGAACTCGTAGCGTAGATCTCACAACTTTTTGTAGTAGAAGAACTGTTGCCGAGTTGTATTAGGTAGGTAAGTTTTTTTTCATGCTATGATTTTGATAGGATTTCAGTATCTGAGCATAGCAGTTTGTTTATAGGTTTGGTTATGGAGATTAATAAAATTACAATGTAAGAACAGAAAACCTTTTTTTTTATTTCGTATAGGTTTGCGTTTGACTACATACTGACTGATGTTAAGCAGATATTATGCGGTCTAGGGCGTAGCACGCTTACCTAGAAGATACCTATTGACCCGGGATTTGAAGACACCCACTTGTACTTTAGCGGGAAGACGGACCCAGGCAAAGCGTTCCACATTTTGGCTGTTCGTATGAGGAATGCGGATTCGAAACGCTTGGTTTTAACGCGCTGAATGTCCACCTTAAAGGGGTGGCGCTTTGGTCGCGTCTGACTAGCCGTACGATAAAAGAAAGGAAGTGCTAGGTGGGACCAGATTGTGCAACTCCTGGGCGCACTCACCGAAGTGTATCCGATAGAAGGCTGATAAACATTACGTCGATGCTCAAGACTTTGCAGCTGCCTACTCTTACTAATATTATAAACGCGAAAGTTTGTATGTATGGATGTTTGTTACTCTTACGCAAAAACTACTGAACGGATTGAGATGAAACTTTGCAATAGTAATGCTAAATTTTCCTTCGATACGTACGAAGCGGTTTGACTCAACATTTCTGATTGATTCGTACCGCCAGGGAATGGAATAGTCTTCTTGCTTTCCTGTTTCCTAATAGATATAATCTAAATCTTTTCAAAGTCAGAGTGAATAGGTATCTTCTAGGTCTGCGTGCTTCATCTTCGACCACACACAACGTAGCTTAGGCGATCAGGCGAGTTGGTGGTCAAGCGCGGACTTATTCGCGTAAAAAAAAATTCTTAAACATCAAAATAACACATTGGTAATAATTTATAAAGATATTGCGTGAAACGAAGTTCGCCGCGTCAGCTCTTTGATAGAGTAAACTAAGAAATGTAAAAGTATAGAATCGAATCACACAACTTGGCGGCTGTGATGTTAGCTAGGTACACGCTGCTGATAAGCCAATCCTGACTGAAGCTCGATTAACAGCTGCGCGAGGATTGTTAACCATAGCTTGTAGCTAACAGCACAACCGCCAAGTTGTGTGATTCGACCTATATCATAATAATATTATCAACGAAAGCTTGTGAGTAGAGGAGGCTAGTGTAACTTCTTTACACTGAAACATTACAAAAACGGTTTCAAAAACTTGTCCCAAGAAATGCCACGACGCTTTTTTGGACGTTATTGAGCAAAACTTTATTTTTACAGGAAGAGAAATGGACTCAAGCACGAACTGCTGCGAAACGAGGAGGTCATCGCCGAGACGAGAATAGAGGTAATTAAGCTTTTTAGGGTTCCGTACTCAAAGGGTAAAACCAGGACCCTTTAACTAAGACTTCGCTGTCCTTATTTCGTCCGTCCGTCTGTCTGTCACCAGCATCAATATGGAATTAAAACAGAAAAAAACCCAGATGTCGATGGTCACCAGTGAGGTCACCAGGCTGTATCTCATGAACGGTGACAGCTAAATACTAAAAACAGAAAAAAAAAATTAAGAGGGGCTCCCATGCAACTAACCTGAATTTTTAGCTGTTTTTAGCTCTATATTTATAACGGTGACAGGTAGGTAGATGTTTGAAATATTTACAGAATATTTAGTTAAATGTTCACTTTTTTAATAAATTAATTTATTAAAATATCGAAATAGGGGAGGCTCTCATACAAGAAATGTGGTTTTTTGCTCGATATTAATAACGGCAACAGGAAGATGCTTGAAATATTCACAGAATATTAAGTCGTATAATCCTTTCAAAAATAAATAATTAAATTAAAATATGTTAAGGGGGGCTTCCATACAGTACGGAACCCTTCGTGAGCGAGTCCGCGTCGCACTTGGCTGATTTGTGTTTTAATGTTTGACATAGGTATTTACCTATTTGAGTAGTCCCAATGTTATCAGTAGCAACCAAACCATTACCTAATCAATTATGGTGTACTCTTTCTTCAGAAAATTATTGGAATGGCATGAATTATGGGTTAGGCTCTGTATTGCAAAGCCGAAGCCTAAATAATTATTTTGGGTAGGTATGCAAAAATCAGCCCAAGCAAGCAAGGATTAATCAACAACGTAGCGCTCACTATCAGAAAATACGAGTAACTCTCTCACTGACATGGCAGCCTGTAGAAGCAAGAATGACTTTCTATAGTCGGATTAAATTGTTATCTGCTTAATTATGTAATACTACTACCTACACTAGCAAGTGCATAGTTATCGGAATATTCCTTATCATTCAAAACTACAACGTGAAGTCACAAACAAATAGCTGATGTTGTAATTTATTGCGCGATAAACTTGATAAAAAATGACACGAATTTGTTAAACGTTACGCTTTTACAAACACCTCTTAATGTTATTGATTCAGAACTACTTGTTAATGAATAACTACTTATACCTACTACCTAACTACAAATAGGTACTATTTACTTACTTGATATGGGTGTCGGTTGTTAGTACTCCTATACCTACATAATTATAACGTAATGTGTATCCTTACTTGCCTCCTTTTATATATGGACATGTACCTATGTATATTGGTACCTACAGTAAAAACTGTTTCCACCAAATGGCGAAAACTTCAATATTGTTTTAAGTACTTACCTTGAAAGAATAAAAAGATCTCCAATCTCTAAACCTAGAACCTTAAAAATGATCAATCAATGCCATGAATTAGCTCATTTTCACACAACTGCCCAAAAATATAGACCTATACAGCAAACTTTTTTCGTATTTGTTTTCATGATAATATAATGAATATAAGTAACATGGATTAGGCTCTGTATTCTGTAGAAATACTTTTGTATGTAGATATTTAAAACAGATCTGAATAACCAAAATATGTGTCACATGCGTGATTCACCATCGAAGGGTTTGCTGCGGCAACATTACCTTGGAAAATGTGCTACTTACCATTTCCTGTATTTGTACAAAACGTAAAAGAACTAGAAACAAGAGCACAAATAAAGAAATATGTGTTATGTCTACAAGATACAAGATTGACCGATATGATAAAAATGTGACGTTGTTTTGTCGAAATTAGGTCTTTTTTACTTTAATTATTATTTAACGCGAAATAACTCACGTATTTTTTTGAGTTTTTCCAACTTTTTTTAAACCGCATTTGGCAGCCTTTGTCAAGATCGAGCACCTAGGTACTAGCGCATGGACTCGTCTTGCAAAGAACTAGGTCCGCGCGCTAGCACTCGTTCTTGACATAGGTGATTTCTCGTTCTTATATTTAAAGTATCTAAAATATACTATAATCACACATGTTTCTTCAGTAAAACTAATTCTTATTTACTTAATTTTTCAGTTGTGAAGAAATGCAGTAGCGGACCCGTCGAGAAGCCTTCTTGCCACGCAACATTTGAACTTAGCTTCTTTGCGCCAATTCTAGCTTAGTTTCGGAAATTTGTCGACGGAATCTCATGAGATTACTGCATGGAAACTATGAGACTGAGATTGATTAGATTTTTAAAAACAGTTTTTTGAATATTATATGAAATTAAAACTTAGCAAAAAAATTATAAGAACTACTATATGAAATATTTGTGAAGCAGGTTTTGTCGTCCATTGCTACATTTTTGTTCTCTGTTAGCTTAGTTTTTTTTTTACAAATTCAGCGAGTACCTACCTAATTTTGATTGATATGTACTGTCTTATAGAGATACACAGTGCAATTGTATTGCGAAGTGATAAATCAATCACTTCACACTATCATATATGTCAAATTTAAAATATTTGTTACGTTTTTAAGGCTTCGGCTTTTAATGTAATAATATATTTTTATTTCGTATTTCTTTCTATGTATGGTTATCTAAGATCATAGATTTCCTTCTACCTATCTAGAACCTTATAGAAGTCGTATTTTACTTACTTTGCCCATATTTGAAATGTACGTCTATAACACAATGTTCTTTAACATTGTACTGCTCTACTACTCATTATAAGTAAAATATCTAGATACTTACTATATACTTTGTCACATTACTGACGATAAAATACATCATTGAATGTTTGTATAAAGATGAATGGAAGTAGGAACACCTGACGGCACATCCTGTATGAATCAATCATGAAGTTAACACGACGAATCAGAAATTGTAATGAAACATTTGATATTTACACTTTGCTTAGCATAATACACGCTCCGGACATCGCTCATTACAATGTGTAATTACGTGAACAAAGAAAAGTGTATAGAGTATTATTTTTAAATACTTAGATGAAGGAAAAAATAAATATAAGTATAGCAGGTGCCCCGGTTGTTGCCATTGACCTGGTTGTGGCCGTTTTGGTGTCAAACTTATTGTATAAATGGTAATAATAAACAATGTAACAAATACAATCACACAAACAAATATTGTTTGTGAGAATCTTAAATCATGATTATTTTTTTAAATATAATTTGAACTTTAAATTGTCTAATTCATTTATTTATTTGAATTAAATTCAAAGTGGGCACAAATTATACTAAGATATATAACCAGGGCACCTGCCCTACATGGATTCTAGTGTAATTTTGATAGCGTGCGAGTCACTACGAGTATACTTTTTGAATGTATTTTTGAGAGGTTTATAACAACTTGAAGTTTGAATAAGAGTATATAAATCGGTTAATACTCCTTGGCTTAGCTTGCGCCAAATAACAAAAGGCAATATAGTACATTCTATGCATCATAACTGCTCATCTAGTAAGAGGCTAAATCTCTGAGAGAAATAAGAAATAATCCTCTCTTCGGGTGACACCTAAAAATCGACTTTCGCGCAAGTTTTTTTATGTGCTGTGAACTGTAGGTACTTACTGCGCTGAAGGAAACTCCTTATTCGCAGTAACATGTCCGATCCTGAAATGGCAAGATCAGCCATCCATACATTTCTATCTTTCTCAATAAACAAAATATGAAACAGCTGATTTATCGCGATCTTACGGAAGCTTCCAAACCATGATGGGACGTGCAATGCCACTATCACAAAATGTTATACAATCTATCTTGATCTGTTTGCCATCTTTTCACAGCGGCAACACAGATTTTAATGAAATTGAATAAAACCCTTCGAGCAAATATCTACAGAGCCACAGTTCCTAAGTGAAAGTAGTAAAAAAATTTCCGAGCGCCGTCATACATAACGACTTAGATATTTACATTAAACATTTCACAATGACCCGTTTTTTCTAATCTCGACGTTATGTCACCTAATTAGTGCTTGTTACCGAGCACTTTGGCATCGCACGTCGTTGTAGTCGGCTTGCAATCGACTTACGACTAACTAAAAACCCTGCCCAAGCTACGTCGTGGGCAGGGTTTTGCCTCGGACACTTCTTTTGCACGATTGTGACTCTATATATATTTGCTCAAAGATAAACTATAAGTAACAGGGTTTAGCGCCCTGTTACTTCCCAGCAGCTAATCTGATAATGAAAGTCAATTGATTGCATAATATAAATATTTATTATTTTTGTGATTAGTACTTTAATTTCCCTTGGCGATACCGATATCAGTATGTTGATAGAGCCTGCGAGATATCGCCGGTGACCTAGATGTAAGATTGTGCCATAATATTTGTGCTTGCAATCACAAAGAAAACATTAGTCAAATGTACTCGTAACTTTAAAACCTTGATAACTTTGAAAATGAGAGGAAAATAATTTATTTGAGACAAAATGAAGATATTATTTGATAAGTGGTAATTTGTAGAAAATATTTTTTGTAAACGAGTAAACTATATTTTATTTTGAAGAATATTTTTAAGACTTCATGTCATCTAGAACCTTTTTTAGTAATCAAGCTCTCGACATTTTCGTAGCACATATAAAATGATCGAATCAATATACTGTATTGCATTAGTTAGTACTACGTCGTAATGATAGTTCTCACTATTTATTATAATTGAAATAAAATCAGCTGAATAAAAGTGATAACAATTTATTATGCTTGTTTCATTTGCGTCAAAATTAAAATACAACATCGGCAAGAAAGCCACGAAATAAAAAAATCAAAATATTGAGCTTACTTTTTAAGTATCCTTACTAACGAACAATACTATGTATTTAAGTGTGATTAATTACAGATTTAATAATTTTTGATTTGTAAAAGTAAAGAAGGTAACATGATTTTGATCACATTTCTATCACATTGGCTGCGTTTAGTTGGATCGTCCAAATTATCATCTCATAACGCTAGTAGTCTGTTCTCAAAGTCCATCATGTATCTAAAAGGAACTTATAGTGCTTGGTGAAGTGACAGCGGTATTAATAAGTGGCTGTTAAAACGTTTTAAAATTGGCCACATGAGTACCTATAGCGCGCACAGTTGTGACAGAGATATTACAAGTGATTGTTAAAACGTTGTTCCTTTGAAAATAAGACTACATGAGTGTCGCGTACGACAAATGAATGGCTGTTAGAACATTTTCACTTTGGAAAGCGAGTATAAGTAGAGTAAAAGCAAAAATCATAACATAAAGTATGTCAAACCAAAATGGCTGTTAAAACATCGCTATGAAAATCGTCTACATTAGTTTAAGGCTAATATAATGTCATCAGTCGATAACTGGACGATCTAACCTAACGCAGCGTATAATAAAGGCTTTTACTTAGCCGGCTCGGTCGGCTTGTGGCGGACGACTACTGGACCCGTGTTGTCGCCCGTCGCTTTGTTGTGAGCGCCGTGCGCGCCGTCGCAGTACGGCCACTGGAATTTAAAAATAATTGGTTGTCAGTAAAGCTAGTTTACGGCAAAGACCTTGTACTTATAACACAAGGTCTTTGGTTTAAAGGCGATAAATTTATGTGATAACGTCATCAACGTCAATCAACAACTGAAACAAGCTGAACGCTCAGGCCTATCGTGCCTCTCTATCGCTTGTTCCGCGCTCTCGCTTGCACGCTCGGCTCAGGCGGAACGTGATAATTTTTCGTGCGGACAGCCGGCGTTCATCGATTTATAAGATCAAGTCAAAAAACTTTAATTTAGCACTAATAAGACTTCAACACTCAGTCTCTCTGTGAGATCGAATAAGATAATTTATAGAAGAAACTAAAATTATATGCCGAGTCATACAACTTGGCGGCGTTGATGTTAGCTAGAAGTTGTGGATAGCCCAATCCTGACTGAAGCTCACTTAGAGCTGCGTGACCACAGTCGCCAAGTTGGCTTATATCGAAATAGTCACATTTCTTGTGGCAAGTTGAATTGGGGAGGGGATGTGAAGTGAGTAGGGCACAAATGACGGAGGACTGATGACCGATGGAGTCGAAACTTTTGGAGTGGAGACCACGTACCGGCAAGTTCAGCGTAGGACCTCCACCCACGATGTTGACAAATGATCGTCGCGTCGTCGATCGCGTTAAATCCAAGCCGCTTCCAACCGGTCTTATTGGAGATCCATAGGGAAGGCTTATGTCCAGCAAGTGGACGTCCTAAGGCTTAATGGATAGTCTGGGTGTTGTTGATCCCTTATGGACGTAACCAAAAAGGATGTAATGTAGACATTAATTAATAGTGATGGCTATTAACGTCAGGCGAGCATATTTCTAGTCTCGTGCCTCAAAACACACTAACAAACCCGCGTGCCTACCATACTAATTACTGAATACTAAGTACGTGTTATATCTCCATCACACATCCCGGTTCTGTATTTCTTTTTTTTTAATTTTTGTACGTATTTCAACATCATTGACTTTTTAGATAAGGAAAACATGGGGAGGAAACCTGCATACATCCAGTGGCGGACGCTTCATAAAGACAGAAAGACACTGCCTACCCTAGTTCTGATAATAGATCTAATAATATTTTATCAATGAACAAAATAACATAAAAACTTAAATCATAAATCAGCTCCACCTATCGAGTGCCGGCGGTATCAATAAGATATTCGATCACCGATTCGCGCTGCACGAGCGCCACCCGCCCTTGCCACGGCAAAGACACAAACTATGGATCTCTTAAAGTTTTGTATGTGTGCTCTCGTGGTAAGTCGTGGTCATGCGGATTGAATGTGTGTGCGTTCCTATAGCTACGAGGGCTTTGCTGACACACAATGACAAAAATCACGCACACAACTGCATGAAAAGCCAGTGTCTTTTTGCTCTAACACGAACAATTACGACTCGTACCGAACATTTCCGAAAGAAAGTTTGCTATAAGTACGATGCAAATATTTTAGGAAATATTTTATACTTTGAATTTGTATTGTGTTTGTGACTACGCTATCAGATATTTAGGATTTTAACGCTGTAGAGTGAAAAATGGATAATATTGTCTGTGAAAGTTGTTCAGATGGTGTGTGTATTGAGAAAATAAAATATGATGCGTTTTCAAAACTATCTTTCGGTGAAAAAAACAAGTTATCGAGATAAGTCGTGCTACACCGGATTTGCAATTAATAGGTACAAATTAAAGGTAACGTCAGTCGTAAATTCAATAAAAAACAATATGATTCATATCATTGGCTGACAGGTTGCATACACAGTAATCGGTTATTTTGTTTCGTTTGTCTACTATTTTCAAATAATAAAACCGTCTGGAACGACATCGGTTACGCTGATATTCGTAATTTTCCTACCGCCGCGAGAATACATGAACATTCTGAAAAACACTTAGAAGCTTCCCTTAAATATCACACCTTTGGAAAAAATCGAATAGAGACGCGTTTAAACTCTCAGATACAAATCGACATCGATAGACATAACGCGAAAGTCGATCGGAACCGAAATATTTTTCAGCGACTTATTGACATTGTTTGCTTTTTGGGGAAACAAGAGCTTACAAAACATCAAACAAACGCGCCGAAAGGCCACTTCAAATATATATTGATATGTCTATAAAATCAGTCAATCTATGGATATTTGAGCTGGCATTTGGCAATTACCTACATTTATCAATCGACAAGACGACGAACCAAAACCAACGTGTTTTTGGTGAGTAAAATTTTCTGCCTACCCTGTCTTAAAACTGTGTGCACGCCACTGCATACATCCATAGAAGAAATATAATGATTATATATTTATATTGATTAAGAGTGTTTGACCTGAAACTATTTGTTACCAATAAATGAGTACGAGTATGAAATTCGATAACATTGTGAATCCACCAACCTACACGGGCCAAGCGATGGATATGGCTTAATTATCTTTCTATAGTAGGTATTGGCCGAATCATACAAGTCGGCGGATGTGAAGTTAACTACAAGCTGCGCGAGACTCTACCCTCGCGTAGCTGATTGAGTCCTTCAGTTGTAGCTTGTAGCTGCGGATAACCCAATCCTGACACATCACAGCTGCCAAGAAGGATAGAAGGATGATTCGGCCAAAACAGTACTGTGCCGGCTCTTTAATAAGCCACCGCTGAAGCTAAAGGCCTCCCCTCGTGGGGCGATACAGGCTCCTCTTCCGCTGCCCGAGAGTTAGAGCCCGTTAGCGTGAGTATGTTCGTAAAACGAAACAAACGCGCGTGCATTGAAAAACCTCGAAAATAATTAGCGTACTGTACCACAAATAAAAGGCAGAACTAAAGCATTGTTTTTGAATTAAAAAACATAGTATATGTACTTTAAAACTTTAAGATAAGTACCAATATCTTCCAAGAAAATTCACATCCATATAATATAAGAAGCTTATATGGCAATGGAGTGTGTATCGAGAATGTTTATACAAGTACTATGTCAATGAAATGATAGTGGTATCAGTAAGATATGGGTTCGGTAGTACTGATGTTATCAGTATCATAATAAAATAAACATGGTTCAAAGTTACAAGCCCATAAAACTACCAAAGTAGTGGATTCACTCATCACATTTAATTTATAACATGTATTTGTATTCTTAATTTCGAGAGTTTATTACAATATATTTAGTATACAGGGCTATCCAGAACAGGTGTACTAAGCCAAAAGGAGGTAATTCAGGCCATCATAACGAACAAGTTTTTCGAAAGAAAAAAAAATTACCTTACAAAAAAAGGCTTATCCACAAAAGGTGATATTTAAATTTTAAAGCTAAAAGACAAATAAACAAAGCTAAAACAATACAATTATATAAATTAAGTACTTGAATAAAACATGGTATGAGTTTCTCAGAAAAGTTTGTATAGTGAATAGTAACCTTCAATAAATAATATTTAAAAAGATCTCATAGTACTGACTTAATTATTCTGAATGAGAATTCTTTTTTCTGTATTTTAATGACATAAAAATATTTGAATTTGCTAGGTTAAGTATCTTTATATGTATATCACAAATTGTTTGGACTTTAAAACCAAATGTAGGTATACTAAGCGCCACACAAATCGGCGGATGGGAAGTTATGCGCAGAAAGCTGCGCAAAAGCCGAAATATAGGTTTGCGCGGGAGCCAGAGAGACGAGACGCCGGGGCACATCCAGCCGCCAACCTCATGCCTCCCGCGCGCTCCCTACGCATTGTGCACACATGCGCAATAATTAGCGAATCACGGCGAAGTGTCATCTGTGGCTAACTTCTCATCTGCTGATTTGTGTGGCGCTTAGTATAATCCATTTGACTAAGCTAGGCTTACATTTCAGCCTATTTGGTTGCAAAGATTAAGACAGACAACTTAATATGTAACTGCCAAAATACAGATAGAATATTACATATATATACAGCAAAATAATTATAGACTGCAAAGGTAGATAAAAGTGTACTGTGAGTTATCACTAATAAATAACTTCCAATCCCTATAGGTACCTTTTCTTGTAATTATTCACTTTAAAACTAAATGCCAATACTTACATTTTTGCTCCTCCAACATCTGCACAAAGAAGCCTTTTCAGTGATGTCTTCGATATCAATGAAGTCCACAACCTTGTTGATGTCCTTCCTGACAGCCGGGTTTACCTGGCCGTTGCCCGCCTGCCGAGCCTTCTTAATAGTCTCGTAAGAGTAGTAGGAAATGCCTCCGATTACCACTGTGGGTGGGATCAGTGCCAGCCAGTCTCTTACTGAAAAAAAATAAGTATTCATTGAGGAGTATCATTTTAACTTAGATATATACTAAGCCCGATTACAGAGGCGCGTCGTAAGGCGGATCATAATTATATTAGCTAAATAGCATAGTTCTGTTTCTTTTTCACTTTAGGCATTCAATAGAGACAACGCTTTTTACGTTGCTATTAAATTTACGCTGGCGTCTCTGTAATGGGGCTTATTGTATAGTTAGCCTGTGAAAATTTCTTGTAAACAATAAGTAATTATTTTTCTCCAACAATGGTATAACCAACTTCAATTCTGTAAATAAAATTAATAGTTTGCTTGAATCAACGTATGTAGAATTTTATGTTTTTTTTTCGAAAACACTCTGCTGATTTTGATAAAATTACTAATAAATATAACCCTTACAAAATGAAAAATATTTTTTAAACCCGTTTACAATTATTAGCAGAAATATCAATAAATACAAAAAATAAGATACATACAGACGAACATAGAACCTCCTCCTTTTTGGAAGTCAGTTACAAAGGGTATCTCTTCATTTGAAAGCCAAATTTTCTTAAATTGACACAGTGTAACACAAATACAATAAAGAAACAGATAATCTAAAAAAGGTTGTAGAAAGACACTAGATACAAGACAAGGCATCTAACATTCTGAAGCTTAATAAGTAAGCTGTTGGCGAGATGATGACCATCCAAATTTTAAAGACTGACTTAGCAAACACAGCCAAAATAATAAGTCATGAAACAGTAACTAAGATTTGCTTCAGCACATAATGTTGCTGAGGAACTTTGTAATCTGACTGGACTAATCTCTAAATTCAGTTTTCTGTAATAGAGCATTTGAGTTTAATTCAGATTATTTAGAATTCTACAAAACAAAAAGCATCAAGACCACCAAGTCAACTCAACTTTAAAGAAATCACACTGTAATACATTTCATGATAGTGTCATGCCGAGAAAAATCCAATTAAGTGTCACGGTAAGTAATAGGTATTGAAAGTGTGTCATTGGCCTTAGGCTCAATTACCAACACGCCATATTGTAGTAGATTGAAGGAAAACTGTTAAATAATTTTATTACTGGATCTAAAAAGATACTATGGCAGAAAGTTAGCCCAAGAAAGAAAATAAATGGGTGGGAATGATCAATCATCACTTTGAAGCAATGCCATGGCAGCAATTGAAGCATGGTTAGTGGTATTATTATTATAAATCGTTTTTCCTCAAACTTACCTCCAAGTCGGAACCAGCCCCCGATCGAGTCAGGAATAGGTAAACCAGCCAAATAATTTGGAATGGTTTCTTTAATTAGGTTAGATAAGATATACATTTTGAATACAAATTATAAAACAGATTGACAGTGTACCGCAACACTCACGGTCACACTATTCTATTACACAATAATTGGAGTCGATTTAGTAACAAAAAACCCACCACAATTTACAAAACAATCTAAAACTTCATCACTATTCATCAGCAATCAGCAGCAAACTTGCAAACAACCAATCCAATCATTTCATTTTGACATTTCTGACCCTTTTTGACATTCTCCAACGGGACAGTGTTACCACCTACCGTAAATACAAAACTACTTAGTGGCAACGTGAAATATTTATAAATAAATAAAAATTGGATGTCGGTAAATTCAGTTTACAGACGATAATTTTACGTGATAACGTCATAAAGAAATCATTGTTAAATCAATTGTGGCTCTTTATCGCTTGTCCCCACAGAGATAGCAGAGGGATAATGTGATCGATTGAGAAAAGAAAGAAAGGGTCGCATTGATTTAATTTGGTATGAGTTAGAAAGAGACATGAAAAATATCTCTCTTCAGTTGCCGAGTTTTTCTGCCAATAGTGTCAAATTCTTGTCAAATTCCGATCCGATTTAAGCATTTAACTAATAGGAGGATCAACAGCATCAAAGACAAATACATGATATTTGACAGTGTTGTAGTGATTGTCCATATAGTTTTGCGGTTGAGAATTGCCTCAAGCGACAACAGCGCTATCTCTCTGATTGCAATAGCTTTGTGCTTGTCCCGCTCTCTCGCTTGCACGCTCAGCTCAGACGGAACGTGACACTTTCGTGCGTGCAGCCGGCTTTCATCGATTTATTAGACGTTATTTTGCTTGTGAAGATTTTTTAACGGTTGTGTCTAACTCCAAGTCTTTGAGATAAGAATAATAAAGTATAATACATATTATATTAGATTCGGCATCAACATCAATGGCGAATACGGTTTGCCGACGATTTCGTGGTCATGGCAAAGTCCATGGAGAAACTCAGTACGATGCTCAAAGGCCTAAATTGAGTCTCTCAACAGGTGGGTCTTAAAATGAACATGGACAAGACAAAGGTCATGTGTGATTCCCATGTTGTACCCACCCCTACTCGTAAGTATTTCAGTTGGGAACTCGGTTCTTGAAGTCGTTTACTCATACGTCTACATAGGACAAGTAGTCCATTAAGCTAGGTCCGACTTCAAGAAAGAGGCCAATCGCCGAATCCAACTCTGCTGGGCAGTGTTCGAAAAATTGCGTAACGACTTTTCGTCCGACATACCTCAGTGCCTCAAGTCGAAAGTTTTCGACCAGTGTGTGTTGCCAGTGATGACTTATGACACAGAAACATGGTCTCTCACTGTGGGCCTTATGAGTAAGCTTCAAGTAGCCCAACGAGCTATAGAGACGGCTATGCTCGGAGTTTCTCTGCGAGATCGAATCAGAAATGAGGAGATCCGTAGAAGAATCAAGGTTACCGACATAGCTCAGTGGATTGGCAGGCTGAAGTGGCAATGGGCAGGGCACATAGCGCAGAGGACTGATGACCGATGGGGTCGAAAAGTCCTCGAGTGGAGACAACGTACCGGAAAGCGCAGCGTAGGACGTCCACCCGCAAGGTGGGCGGACGACTTCGATAAGACCGCAGGATCGCGCTGGTTGCAAGCCGCTACCAACCGGTCTTATTGGAGATCTTTAGGGGAGGCCTATGTCCAGCAGTGAACGTCCAATGGCTGAAAGGAAGGAAGGATACATATTCTATTATGAGATAAAATGAAAGGGATTTACTACTTACATTTAAGGGGCATTAAGCCGCCTACATTTAGGGTCATTAATTAAGCCATTATTTAGACATAAAGAAACAACCTAATTTCTCATTTCTTTACATTTAGTTCATTAGAAAGCGGTCTGCCAGATGGATCACAGACCTTGTGTACTTACTTTTGTATTATCGGTGTTTTGTCTTAGAAGACACGTGCTTAGGACCCAACAATAAATTAAATCAATTTCATCATCATCATGCTAGTGTTTTCAAAAATCAATTTAATGTACCTTAATATTAAGCGAAATTTCAAATAATGGTAACATTGCTCGCCCGTGACAAGTGCATGACATTTACTTTATTTTTTATTTATCGTCATAAATACAAGCATTTGCAAAGATTTTCTTTAA
This sequence comes from Hypomecis atomaria, assembly GCA_964007245.1. Taxonomy (NCBI): domain Eukaryota; kingdom Metazoa; phylum Arthropoda; class Insecta; order Lepidoptera; family Geometridae; genus Hypomecis; species Hypomecis atomaria. The sequence continues at coordinate 7,640,045 of OZ023288.1, forward strand.
AAATATTATATTCCTTTCGCAATAATTATCTAACCAACTGTGAATAACATCACACTCTAAAAAATTGCTACGGTTGAACACTAGTACGCGCTGCTTATCACATTTCTCGGAGGAATGACAAAAATCTGAGGATGACATGAATGAAGAATGTTTTTTTTATTACTAGTAACATTTGATCTCCCTTTCAATTTCAAGTTTCAATTTTTTTTTTTATCTGTAGCTGTTTTCGCTTTGGTCGGGTGCGCTTGCTTTTTGTCGTGCGTTGTAATTATGAATATTTTCGATTTTTGATGGAGAATTATCTATTTGTGATAGGTCCTCATGTAGTTTTACTGTAGTGGTTTTAGTGAATTCCTTCAGTGGGGTTTATCAATGCAGCTGTATGCTGAATATGGCCGACGAAAGACTTGTGGTCCTGAATCGTAGTGACAATTTGGGATTTGGATTCTCGCTGCTTGGCGAAGCCGGTTTGCCACATATTATTTACGAAATTGAAGAGAATTCTCCAGCTGCACGGAGTGGTGAGGTAGGTTTCAACTGCTATATTGCGTACCTAATTTATACATACTGAAAGTCCTACCTACTTTGTGTCTACATGCTACCTGTCAAATTGTAAAATAAAGCAGACAAACATTGCAATAAAAGCAAAAACCGCCCCAAAACAATAAAAGCAAGCAAACTGTTTTCAACCTCTAGCTATATGAGTATACTTGGTAAACATTGATTCATACATGAGTAAGTTAGGTGAAATTCTACCTACTTCTCAATCAGACCACAATCAAGTAATCAATCAGTTAACACATTGTTCTATCAAATCATTTAATTATTTCTAAATACACTAATATTCTCATCTACTATACTGAATACATGTGTGTAAAATCTATAGTAATTGGATAGATATAAAACTGTATACCATGTATAAAAGACATTATTAAGACAAATTGCCAAATGGTAAGATTCTTCTCTATTGTAATCTTTCACACTATCTAAAAAGTTGTAATTGTCAGTACAAATTCCTAATTGGTTTGGTGATACACCTCAGACAGCAATTTATGTCAAGGTAATCAAGGCTTAGCTAAAGAGGGATTAAAGAAGCAATTTGCTTATTTGACACCTAATTTCTAGTTCAAATTGTTTAAAACCATCTGCCTGTTGCGGCTTGAGTAAAAATATAGCCCAGGTTACACACAAAGTATCTCTCTATAATAAGGGAAAGAATTTTTTTAATTTGGCCTAAAAGTTTTAAAGCCTCATTTTCATTGCTAAAAACTTCTTTTTAGAAATATTAGTATAAACATTGTATTCTGTAAATAAGAACTATTAGTTTGTTCCCTATTTATTATAATAATGATTTACCCAAAAACCGTAGTGAAAAACAGATGACCACCAATACTAAATCAAGGCCTGCCAATTTTCACTTGCTATAATACCTATAATGGTACTGAATAAAATTCAGTATTACTGTAGTAGTAGTACAGTACTACTATAGTGTATACTATGGAGCAAAACACTAAAATCATGTAAAATAATCAGCAGCTTCATACAAAATGTTTGTCAATGACCTTCAATAGCCAATGAAACAGCTGTCATTTTTGTTGTGATATCAGGGTTGATTCATAAGAATCAGTTAATTCATAACAATGAATACAATATTACAAGTAAAATGTTCTGGAATTCAGTCTGTCATTTAGAATAGGTACAACCTGCACAGTTCAAAATATCAAGTGATATTTACTATGTATACTGTATTTACTATACATAATAGGATATCACTTGGAGGTATGAAAAAGAAAAAAAAATGATTTCCTAGAAATACTCTCTAAAATAACAAGGTAAAGATCTAACTACCAAATTCTATCATCATTAGAGACCTTTTCAAGATCCGAATTATATACAGACAATTTTATATAGAAGTAACAGGTTACTTAATATCCTCGACATAAATATCAGTGTCACTTGCGAGCCAATGTTATAGTATTATTTAAACCAGAGGGATAATGTGGTTGATTGAGAAAATCTGAAGGAGATGCATTGATTTAATATGGCATGAGTTAGAAAGAGACGTTAAAAATATCTCGATTCATTGGCTCTTGCCGTGTTTTTCTCCCGATAGTGTCAAATTCCAATTCGTATTTATTTTGACAGTTTTGACAGCTCTGGGCAAGATTAACCATCAATTTTTGTGGTTGAAAATTGCCTCAAGCGACAAAAGCGCTATCTCCCTGGTTGTATTAGTTTTGTGATTATTTTGAATGAATCTAGCGATTTTTTTAATTAATACATGAACTCAATCGGGACATCAAGCTCTACAACTTCTTTTAAAAAAATAATTCTTGTAATCAAAACACATAAGCGACGATAACAAGTGTGACAAGGAGTATACTGTAGTGTACTTTGCAACCATAAGTAAATTGTTACTCTTAAGAACCCATATGAGGGTACTAACTGATAGTAATTTGCAATGCTAAACAGACATTGAAGGTTACACTCTCATTATAATTCAATTATGCAATTTCAATTCAAATGTCCACAAAATATGAATTAAAACCAGTACTAACTACCTACAATTGAGGCATGTATTTGTAACCACCTAAATATTTGCACATACAGTGTAGGTAAATTTATTATAACATTATTCTAAATTATGATTCACTCCCCATAACAGTTTAATTTGGCTGGTTTAAAAGCTATGTATTAGATGAGACAATTAACTTTTTATAGCAAAAAACTGTACCATCAAGTCCTCTTTTTAACCCCCGACGCAAAAGAGGGGTGTTATAAGTTTGACGTGTCTGTTTGTCTGTGTGTCTGTCTGTCTGTCTGTGGCATCATAGCGCCCGAACCACTGAACCGATTTCAGTTTAGTTTATTTTGGATAAAAGGAGACTTAATCGAGAGTGTTCTTAGCTATGTTTTATAAAAATCGATTGAGCCGTTTAAGAGTTATGGTGGGTTAAAGTGGGGATGGAAGAACCAAAATTCTACAAATGTGCCCAAAATGGTTGTCAATGTGTCGGGGGTTTTTTAAATTTTTAATTTATAGTAATTATATTATTGTACAAAGTACCTATTGTGTTTGTGCTTTGTGCAGTAAAATAAATGAAAAAAAGCTTAATAACAAATAAAAATCCCTTGAGCTTTGCTGTGAAGATTATGCTGTAATTTTCATACCTAAAATATTTTCTAAAGCAATAAATTATGTCACCAAGTAATTGATATTTATCAACACTCCCTCTTTGGTCTGTTGGTAGTTCGCCATGAGAATAAACCTTTAAGTTAAATGTCACACAACCTCAAGACCGCAGTATGTAAAGTTGTCAAACGGCTGACAAATGTGGCATACTCTATTTACATTGAGCCTTACCATTTCTGGTGGCAATAATGAGATTAAGTGTGGGGCAGGGATGGCCAACCAGTTGCATGTGAGCTTGCTTAACTTATACTTATCTTATTAAGATCGCAGGATCAAGCTGGATGCAAGCTACTTCCAATTGGTCTTATTGAAGAATATTGATTAAGATTGCAGGATAGTGCTATTGAAATAAAAAGTATTGAAAAGATAGATGCAAGCCGCTTCAAAATGGTCATATTGGAGATCCATAGCAGAGGCGGAGGATATTATGTCTAGCAGGGGACAATTGGACATCCTGTGGCTTATCTGTGGCTGGAAACTTATACTAGGCTTACTGATTTTTTCCTTTTTGTAGCATGACAACTGAGGTACTAGAGGAGCTGGTTTTATCTACTATGGAACATAAATTTAAATATTAGGGTTGTCAAGATTTCCCAATACCATGATAACCAGAATCATTCATGATTCAATAGACTTTATAAAATAAAAAAATGCAAGTGGAGTCCCTCCGCGCGGAAGAAGTGAAACTTCGATGCAACAGTGCTTTCATACTCCCTCCATGGTAGCATTAAACATTTAACGCAACCTTGTTGGAAGTCGCATTAGAAGTTTCACTTCAAAAAGGTGTATGCATATACTTCTTTCACCATAATGATAAATACTAAAATGAAATCTGCTGTTCCATACAAAACATTTCATTGACTCTAAAAAAATTCATATCTCATAGACTTTCTAGTAAAAGTTTCTTATGTGTTCACCAATAAAGGTTGGCTATCCCTGCTACAGGGCTTATCTATCAATTCTTAGCATATACTCTACCTTGGAAGCTGTCCGATTGATTCATTTGTTTGTAGTTTTACTGTGACAGTATAATAATAAGGAAGTTTCCCATCTCATAAAAATTAAAAATAATTGTAAATCAAACGAACATGTGATGTTCGATGACAATTATGTGAGCAGCTTCATTCGAAGCGATTTATTGTTTACATACTGTAGCCCGCGATCCAGCCCCAACCTTGCACGGATTTTTTAGAGTTTTTTTTTTTTTTTTTTTTTAATATCTTTTTTAATCTGTGGTTATATCCCCTCTACAAGTTACACTCCTGATTATATGTCGGCTTATGATTTAGAGTCATTTTGTTTAGAGCTTACAAATTCACATTTTACTTTGTAGGGATGGGTGTAGAATTCTGTACGCGTCTTAGCTGTACACAGGGAGGGTATGGATAAATCGCTTCGAATGAAGCTGCTCACATAATTGTCATCGAACATCACATGTTCGTTTGATTTACAATTATGTTTCGCAGCTTCATTCTTCGCGATTTATTGTTTACATACTGTAGATGTTCAGAGTACGTAAAATGTGAAGAGATACACCTTAGTACCTATGTATAATCAGTGTTTATTTGCATATGATTGTCATTTTACAGCTTAGCTTAGAATTTACAGGTACTAACATTGTAATAATATGAGTATATACCTATATAATTCCGTAACATGAAGATTAATTGTAACAGATTTCCACCAAAAGATAAAACCGTTGTGGCAAATAAATTTGGATTGCTGATGTGCTGATATTTGTAGGTCTGTTATAAAATTTAACAAAGACTGAGGAGGGATCTGTCCATCCTGCAGTTTTTCGAATGAGGTCAATATTGACTCCGAGTCTTCTGGCTGTGGATGTAGCTGCTTGTCGGGTACTATGCCCACTAGGTATAGATTGATGTATCTATACCTACCACTTTTAAAAATAATGTCTTTTATTCATTTTTCCATAGTTTGTGAAGATATTTTTGAGTGTGGTGTCTTGTAACTAACAAATAATGAATTGTTTTTCGAAGTATACTTGTTTTACTAATGGAAGCTTCTAGGCACCTGCCGGCTTAGGATGCGCGCCACGAATTATTCCTTTCGTAGTGTCAGAACGAGACAGCGTTATGGCAAGGTATATGTATATCTGTTAAAATTTACACGTCGATTAGAGTTCTTTTCGTGGCTTTTCGTAGTCGCATGCTTGACTGGCTGGGCAAATTTCAAGTCGATTATCTATATTAAAATAAGGTAACTAGATTTCCTCAAAACTGGTTGAGTAGAATTTGGTTTTGAGATGTTTATTATATTTGGTATCATAATTATTATTATTATATCGCGAGGCGACTGTATTTCGATATCGTTAATTGTATTAATTACTACGTTTGAATACGATGTGCACTTGTGCAGTAAGCAAAGGCGCTAGGGTCACAGTCTTTTTTGATATACCTAGTTTTGAAGTCAGTACCTTCATTTGATCCCTGTTATGCAATATTTAGACTATAATTTGATCCAATGTTAAATGATGTTTAGGGTTGGTAGGTTTTAGCTTGAAAACTCCTTACATAAATCGCTTAACCCTATCGTCATCTGAATTTTCTGGTGATAATGATAAGGCAGATTTGTAAAAGTTGGCCGTGTCATAAACACTATTGCTTTGAGAAATGAATACGTAGTAATATAGCTCTATTGCACTATTGGGACGAATGTACTACTAGTACCTATAATTATAACTGTGGGCATTACAGTAATTTCTCCATGCCTTTATGCAATGGCATATTGCTTATAAGTTGAATCAGATAGTGAGGATAACATAATTTCTACCATATTGAAGGACAAGTCTTTCTTCAATACTGCTTCCCTGAAAGCCTCCAGTGTTAGGTAAGTACAAATTGTGATTTATTCCAAAAGGAGAGGTTAGCAATTTTACACTCGGTTCAAATATATGGGATCCGAAATGATTAATTTGTAAAACAGTGGGAACCGCGATTGAGTAGGCCAATATGGTACTATAACTATTTTTTTTTTTTTTTTTTAGTTCCCTTGTAATAAAAGAAAACGGTGGAAATGCGTAACAGAACTTATTCTTCCAAAAAATGGTAAATGCGTCGACAGCTCCTGCTTCTAGATAATTTTTTCAAGTTACATACAAAGGGCATTTTGCATTGCATTTGCTTGCAAACAGATCAATCTCTCTGGTAGCCCAAAATTACACATAAGTAGGTTTGAATACATAGGCTACATACTCTACTACTCCCATTCTGTATCTAAAAACCTTTTCCGGGATAAGAACAGAAGACTGTTAATTTACGCATTTTCCACCATTGCCATATTTCTCTAGAAATTATATTCAAATGTTCATATTGTATGTATAAGTGTATGTATCATACCAAATGCTGAATAAATGAATGAAAATGAATGAAAAAATTGAACACATCTCATTCTATTTATACATAGGTACATGATATAACCTGTTACTTTGTCAAATCACAGTACAATTTTTAAGTCGACAACCATTTCTCATTCATTTATATGTAATGTTTTTTCCCATTCCTTCTAATATCCAGAACATTCCTGTTCATTACAATATGCACCGTAACCTGTGAATGATGCATCTGAATATATCTCTATATGAAACTGATCTGAATCAATAGGTTTGTAACCCTGATCAAAACATATTATTTAACCACTAAAACTAGTCATCTTTTAAACTTTTATGAATGTTCACTACTTGTTTATAGCTGGGGTTATGTAAAAAGCAAGAATATTTAAACTGTTCGAAGTATTTGGTGTACAACCATGAGTATTGGACCGCAGGGCACGCTGAAATTAATAATTCTACAAAGCGAGCAAAATCCCGTAATTTACACGAACGTGTTTTTATCATAACAGATAACTTGTATCTTAGATTATTTTTCTCAGCGGGTAGTTATAAAAGCAAGTTTTTTGAGTCAATAATAAAGTCTAGAAATTTTCATTGAGTTTTCGGTAAAGGGCGGCTTTTTTCGGAGTTAACGAAAAAACCCTAATTTTTCCAACAAAGATTTGGTCAAGGTAAGGTTATTTTTACATTCGGAAAATGTTCTACGGAAACACAAAACGTCGCCTAAGAACACAACATACATTGAACGATGTGTTTTTCTTAGAAATTCCATTACAGGTTTGAGCAATGTGGTGAAAACCAATGGCGCAGTACATAAGCCGCAAGGTAAACAATTAAATTCACAAAGAACACCATTCAAAACACAGGTACCTACATTATATAGGATTTTTGCACGGAAATAAAGAAACAGGGTGCTAAAATCTATTTTCCCATAAAGCAATTTTTTGTTGTTAACTTTAAAGCCTTGCGATCATTCTTAAATTTTGAAATATATCGACAACTTTGTTGAGCTGTTTTACACTTAAGATGAATATTTTCATCATAGACATTTTTCAGTCTTTTACTAGGTTTTTAAGTTCTATGGGGGGTAGATTTAAATGGTATGGTATAGCCCCATATCCAAGAAATTAATGTTTCATCATTAGTAAATTCAACCCAATTGTTGAGAAAATACTGAAGTCGTCCAGCATAATTGTACCTGGTTCCGCGGCGGAGCTGCTGTTCTCGCTTTCCGCGAGCGTGCATTGCTGCTCGTTGACTGTCATTACGGGTAGTTGTTTGGTCTCGTCGAACGTTGTTTGGCTTGTAGTCCGTCTTGCGGTGTTGAGGTACGAAGTTTCGGCCGCTATCGTTGTTGCTTCCGCTTGTGTAAGCTACATTTGGGCGCTGAAATTTATGTTTCTGTGCGTTTTTCATGGCATCACCGGCTTGCTGAGTACTTTTAGCTGATTTTACTTTTTCACCTCACAAGAATTTAAATTTTCACCAAACAAGAATTTATCTCTTATCGACTAGATGATAGATGAGGGCGTCTCTTAATTAAGTGTTTGTTGCCGATATAGCGAAGCCTCTGCGAGTTCTCGTGTCTGAATAGTGAATGTCACAAAATAGGCGACAGACATCGCTTATTGGTTTTATAAGCTTTTGTTTCGAGATCTCATTTGTTAATATTAGATCGGTCACTGATGCCAGCGCGGACAGGGCAGCGCCAAGTTGTTCTTGCTTGTGGCCGAGAGAGGTGTTCCGCTTCACCAACGAATCAGGTAAGGCCGCCTTTATTTCTGGGTTGAGGGTAGCCTGTAATAGGCGCTCGAGACTGCCGTGAATTACATATTCTTTCAACATATTATCTTTGATTTCTTGAGGCAGCCCCTGATCGAGAATATTTCGCCGTCGGTAGGCAATATCCAATATGTATGGGCGGACCCAAAACAAATTTCTGGCTTGAGGGCATCACCCCGCAGCCATAGGATTTCATCTGACAAAATTTCCTCTCCAGGAGCCCCGTCATCTGCTTCTTTAGCAGGTTGTGGAGGTGGTGGTGGGACCTGCTGCGGCAACACCTAGCTCGAAGCGAGTGCCGAAGTTAGGGCACGGGCGGGATGATGGCAGTTGTGACGATGGCGACACGCAAATTCGTCGTCGTACAGGATTGGATCCGTGATAACACTGTTCTTATTAGAACATGTTTTATAACAAAATAGTGACAGTAACAGCCCAAGTATAGCAGTACGCATCACTTTTGTACGTGACAGAGGTAACCCAGGTATGGTATCCTCGCATCACTTAGCAAGTTGTTACTTGCTATTCCACTCTTGGATCTTCCGGCGAATTTCTTCTTAGTTGTTTTCTTTTCTTCTTTTTCCCAAGTTCAGAGTCCGGAATACTGCTTACTACTAACTTTGGCGAGATTTGTAGGTTGACGTGCGAAGGCTTGAGCACGGAAACGCAGAATGACTCTAAATCATAAGCCGACATATAATCAGGAGTGTCCACAGATTAAAAAAGATATTAAAAAAAAAAAAAAAAAAAACTCTAAAAAATCCGTGCAAGGTTGGGGCTGGATCGCGGGCTACAGTATGTAAACAATAAATCGCGAAGAATGAAGCTGCGAAACATAATTATAAACATACATTTCAAGATGTCAGAAATAAATGAGGTAGAGTAAAATAATCAGCCAAGTGTGAGTTAGACTCGCTCATGAAAGGGTTCGGTACCGTATGGGAGCCCCCTTAATATATTTTATTTCTAATTAATTATTTATTTTTGATATAATTGACTAGCTATCACGGTTCATGAGATACAGCCCGGTGACAGACAGACAGACGGACAACGGAGTCTTAGTAATAGGGTCCCGTTTTTACCCTTTGAGTACGGAACCCTAAAATTACTCGAATATCTTAATAAATGACGGAGTTATGGATGTTTAAACATGACCGCACGAAACCAAAAAGCACCGCGACGGATTTATTCGTCACAACTCTCTGAAGCGTGTGGACGCACTCTCATAAGAACTTTTATACCTATGAGCTAAACCTAACCTACCTCAAAAGCTTCCCAATCATAGAATTAAGCTAACTACAGAAGTACAGACACCATTTCAATCAAATACTTGTTGTGCTGTCAGGCGTCAATCACTTTATTTCTCGTAACATGACATCATAAAAGTTATTTGAGGACTAATAAAAACATTATGAGATGTAATTCAGAAGTCGCATCCCTGACGCCGGCTGACTACCCGCTGACGCACCGAGTCACAGTTTCAGCCATACAATGTATAAACGGGTCAAGTAGGCGTCTGCCCCATATCGGAGCACCATAGAGATGTGGAAGCCTTCTCTTAACACGGAGCGTGAGGTACTTACATGCAGCGAATGCTCATACACCACAAATGCATGTTTACGAAACGTGTAGGTTGAAACAGACATCTTGACGGCTGTGATATTAGTTACAAGCTGCGGATAACCCAATCCTGACTGAAGCTCACTTAACAGCTGCGCGAGGATTGGGCTATCCGCAGTTTGTAGCTAACATCATAGCCGCCAAGATCTTTGATTCGACCTATACATTGCAGACTGCAGTGTTAAATGAGCGCAAATCACTACATAATATAAAACAAAGTCGCTTCCCGCTGTCTCGTCCTCATGTATGCTTATATCTTTTAAACTACGCAATGAATTTTGATGCAGTTTTTTTTAATAGATTGAGTAATTCAAGAGGAAGGTTTATATGTGTAATACACCTGTGCGAAGCCGGGGTGGGTCGCTAGTGATAAATAAGTGAATGTATCGTGCCTTGTGAATAGTAATAATCAGGTATTGGTTACGCGAAGCGTAACGTAGCAAACACAAAACCAATAAAATGTACAGAACTATCGCAGTTCCTACCCGTGCCCCATGTCAAATGGGAGTAATGGGACAGTTTCGCAACTAGAGCCACTAATACATATTTACACTTACTCTACTCTGAATAAATTGTTTTGTGTTTGTTGTTATGATTCTACCTATAAACAGTTTCGTGCGAATTTAGTTCCCCACTAGATTGAAGCGAGATGTCTCATCTTACGAGATCTGTGCATGGCACCAACGACACCAACTAATTGTACCAAGGACAGCCAATACTTCGCCTATTTATATCTGTGAGGCACATCATTGTTTATGCATTAAGTTTTGCGCCGTTTGGCCAAATGGCCTATGGAACAGCTGGGCGCATTGAGTACCCTGAATTAGTTATCAATAGCCCACTTATTTGGGATCACTTCTCCCGGGGCGGCGTTTTCAGAGTTCTGTTCATTTGTGTAAAATGCGGTTAGGGCGAGATAAGGGGGCTCTCAGGAACTCAATTGTTTGTTCTTCAAATTGTGACTAATTGGAATGTACTCTTAAACAACCAGGGAAACGTTTTTAGGGTTCCGTACCCAAAGGGTAAAAACGGGACCCTATTACTAAGACTCCGCTGTCCGTCTGTCTGTCACCAGGCTATATCTAGCTAAAGCGTTGAAGTTTTCAAAGATGATGTATTTCTGTTGCCGCTGTAACAGCAAATACTTACTAAAAACTTAAAAAATATGGAATGAATTTTTAGCCGTCTTTCGCTCGTTATTAATAACGGTAACAGATAGATGCTTGAATATTCACAGCACATTTAGATATGCACTTCAAAAACAAATACCTAATTACATTAAAATAATTTTTTTTTAAGAAGGTTCCCATACAAGTAATGTTATTTTTTTTGCTCGATATTAATAACGGCAACAGAAAGATGCTTGAAACATTCACAGAATATTAAGTTGTATATTCCCTTAAAAAATAAATAACCATATTAAAATAAAAGATATTAAGGGGGAGACTTCCATACGGTTACGGAACCCTTCGTGCGCGAGACCGACTCACACTTGGCCGATTATTTAAGTATTTACTAAATGATTTATTTTACGGTTTGTCACGTAAAATAGGGATGATTGGTAAAAGGAATGGCTGGGCATAAACCATTCGTCACACGCCTTGGCGTTGCTGTTAGTGTGACAAGTAATGGAATCTAAATAAAATAAAAAATAAAATAAAATAAATTCCTTTCACTTTTCCCTTGCATTAGTTAGAAACAAGCTGACAACGATGAAGAATAAATAATCGGCCAAGTACGAGTCGGACTCGCGCACGGAGGTTTCCGTACTGTATGGGACCGTACTGTACCGTACTGTACTGGGTTCCGTACTGCCCCCCTTAAATTTTAATTTTATTTTAATTTTATTATTTATTATTGAAGGGAATATAAAATTAAATATTCTGTGAAAATTTCAAGCATCTACCTGGTACCATTATTAATATAGAGCGAAAAACGTCTAAAAATTTAGGTTTGTTGTATGGGAGCCCCCCTTAAATATTTATTTTCTTTTAAGTATTTGTTGTTATAGCGGCAACAGAAATACATCATCTGTGAAAATTTCAGCTGCCTAGCTATCATGGTTCATGAGATACAGCCCGGTGACAGACGGATAGACAGACGGACATCGAAGTCTTAGTAATAGGGTCCCGTTTTTCCCTTTGGGTACGGAACCCTAAAAATTACTTATAGGCCGAATCAAACATATTGGCGGTTGTGATGTTAGCTACGAGTTGCGGAAAACCCGATCCTGACTGAAGCTCACTTAACAGCTGCGCGATGATAGATATTTGTTGCGGCCTGTACAACGAGAACAAAGTACCCGATAAAGACCATCATAATTAGCTGGACGCAAAGATGTCAGCTGATTCAAGCCTTTTGGGAATGCAAAAGACACTAAGTCCATTATAATAGTAGACGTATAGGCCGCGCCACACAAGTTGGCGGATGTGAAGTTTGCTACAAGCTGCGCAATAGCCAACCATCATGATCTGACTTGGCTGAAGGGCAGGGGGATCATTGGTCCAGGTCCTATAGGGCGTCTACCTGAACCTCTCTTAACTAGATAGTTTTCATTCTCTTAGTTTCCCACCAAAATTTCCATTCCGTCGGTAATGTCGGTGAAGTCATAAAAACAAATATAAAGGAAGACAAAAGATGAAGATAGATTAAAGTCATAGAGAAATGTGTAAGCTATAGTTTAAATTCATCACTCAAATACTCTAAATAAGTAATAAATAATAGTATATATCACTGAATTTTCAGCGCGTTTGTGCAAAACGAAACCAGTATAGTTAAACCGATCCCTTCCCATTACGGCACCCAATTAGCCTCGGATCTCCCTAACTGAGAATCCCGCGAGTAAATAGTAGGTATATTAAGGTACAGTTTGTATTTCCACAAATTAACACATTAAACGTAATTTCACCCATATTATTTCAATGCGGTCCGTCTTCGGATGGTATTTATTACTGAGCGCTACCGTGACACGTTAAATTTTAGACCCCGGCTATTTTAACCGTTAATTAATAAAATCTCTGATAAAGGCCGCGCCACACAAGTTGGCTACAAGCTGCGCAACATCCAATCCTAACTGAAGCTTACACAAAGCCGCGCGTTGATTGGATATTGCGTAGCTTGTAGGTTGTAGCTAACTTCATTTCCGCAAACTTGTGTGGCGCGGCATATACTAGTGGCAGTGCTAGCCATACGGCCATATATATGTACGGATCTTACCCATATTATTACTGGTTGATAAGTAAGTACGTAATATTTTGTAGGATGTTTTTGGTGATATAAGATAACCTAAGAAACCTCAATTTCTTACAGGTTACATCCATAAAATACCCTATTCTCTACTGCACTAATCTGTTAATTAATTTATTTTTTGTTAGGTGTACTCCATTATGAAAATCTTTATGAATAATTATTTTTTGCAAAAAATGACACAACCGATTTCAATCGTGTACAAAATTCGAATAGTTCGCTCGAATCGATGTATACAATTTTTACATTATTGTTCATTATTCAAAAACGGCTCAGCTGATTTCGACATAATTTAAATGGGACCAGTTCTTGATTGGCGAAAATATCGATGAACATAAACAAAAAAAAAACATGTAGACGAACATATAGTACCTCCTCCTTTATGGAAGTCAAACAAAAATGTATGGAACGTGCGTCGTACGGGCCCCGTCCGGCACGTCCCGCGCCTGTCCCGTGCCCGCCCCGTCCTAATATAAATCATCCCTTAAGGTCCCTTACGGGTAAGGTAACTCGATGACGGTGAAGTTACGAGCCTCGTGTACGTGCCTTAACTAGGCATATTCATCATAGCCATCCACCAAGACTTGTGAGTCATTTAGGTTCGTTGAAGCAAGACACATTCCTACTCCATACTTCGCAGTCTTTGCCTGGTTACTGATTTTGAACACTGTAAAGACTTTTAAAGATTGAATACTCTGAAATACTTTCTTTTCACGCCTCCTTGGGGCTATAGGTCGAATCATCACCAGCTGCTGCGGATAACTGAATCCTCGCGCAGATGTTAAGTGAGCTTCAATCAGGATTGGGCTATTCACAGGTGTATTACCTATACATATAAACCTTCCTCTTGAATCACTATCTATTAAAAAAAACAGCATCAAAATCCATTGCGTAGTTTTAAAGATATATGTATAATAAGCATACATGGGGACAGACAGCGGGAAGCAACTTTGTTTTATTATATACTATGTAGTGATAATGTCTATGATTCGTAGCTTAGATACAAAACTGCAATATGTTTACGTTTCTCTCTAGTAGTCAAGTATTCATGGTCATGACTCCGTCACTCACGACCGCATCACTATAATCTTGAGGGCGTGTCGCGATGTGCAATATTACTAGAAATGCTAGTATACTCACAAAACTGCATTACGCATATCTCTTGTATGATTGCACAGGCATAACCCCGAAGAGTAGGCAAAGCACTAGTATAGGTCGAATCATACAATTCGGCGGATGTGAAGTTAGCTAAAAGCTGCGCAATTTCCAAAATCTGACCGAAGCCCACATAACGCTGCGCGTTGATTGGGTTTCGCGCAGCTTGTAGCTAACTTCACAAACGCCAACTTGTATGATTCGGCCTATAACGCCTTCGGTGTTGTAGTCCATACATACGAGACAGTGACTTTTTTACTATTAGGGGGCACGTACTCAGCACGTTCGCCAGTTTTATTTCATAAAAAAACATCGTAAAAAGGTTATTCCCATTTCGTGGAAGGCTGATTCCGACCCGATAATTGGCTATCCCTACACTCTCTATTTATCTAAAGCACTGATACCTCAGTAAACGTCTATAGACGTTTTGTTTTGGTCAACTTTGCACTACATTTCCGATCCAATTTTTTTGTTTATACGATTTGGCATCACTTACTGAGCATAAAATCACAAAATGATTACAGGTCCAGGTGGATCTTCAAGCGCCTTGAAAAAAACGTTTTTGGCCGATATCTCGGAAACTATGTATGTACTTTAGGGCAACTCATATAGACGCATTATTGTAGGGAATAAAATTTCGCATCTCTTGTTCCAGTATACTTTTTTCTAAACCTTATCGTTTACGATTTATGGCTTATTTAATGAACCGGGTTTTTATCGTTTTATTGATTATTGATTAATCTAATATTTCAAGAGTTATCGGTCGCGGGGTTGGTTACCAGCAAACATACAGGTAAAACTAATAAAAGCGTGTTAAAAAAACTGGATCGGAAATTTAGTGCAAAGTTAAATTCTATTTTTACTGACCTATAAATATCATACATTTTTCATTGCAGGTCATATTTTTATCTGTCTTGGCGCATATGATATTGTTTTTTACAATCTCTAGCTAGCTCTAAAATCTCTCAAAATTAGATACA
The DNA here is from genome assembly GCA_964007245.1 of Hypomecis atomaria. Taxonomy (NCBI): domain Eukaryota; kingdom Metazoa; phylum Arthropoda; class Insecta; order Lepidoptera; family Geometridae; genus Hypomecis; species Hypomecis atomaria. The sequence goes on from OZ023288.1 coordinate 7,655,373, forward strand.
GGCCTGATATCTAATTTTGAGATCAAACCGAGATGTTGTATGTAGAATGAGCATTTTATTCGAAACATAAATTTCACCTAGAAACAGGGATCATATTTAACAAATAAATAAATCAAATAAGAACTGAAGACTTGGCATTGCGAACTCAATTTTCCGTTGTGCGTTTCCGCGGGATATGAGAGGATCGTAGGTGCATTGACGTACCTTTCGAATACGAACATGCGATTTGAAATAGGAGATCACATCAAAGAAGTCTCGTAAATAAATCGGGAAGTAACATTTTACTAAAGTGTTGCAAATGTTAAAACTTTACATTGAGATCTGTCAGCGATGGCAACTTTTTAACCGACTTCCAAAAAGGAGGAGGTTCTATGTTCATCTCTATGTATTTTTTTTTGTGTATGTTCAACGATAATTTCGCCAATTGTGAACCGTATCGAAAAAAATCTTTTTTAGTTCGAAAGGGTATACTCCCGAGGTGGTCCAATTTAAATTTTGAAGAAATCGTCTGAGCTGTTTTGGATTTTTCGAAAACAGCTCAGACGATTTCTTCAAAAATTCTAGCGAAATATTTGAATTTTGTACACGATAAAAGGAGGTTTATCCATTTTTTGCGAAAAAGAATTATATACTTTCATATGATTTGTATTATGTATTTTTTTTCAAACTTAGAAGGATTTGATATTCGATACTCGATCAGTCGCAATTTCAGTCTTACTTACTTCTTACTTAGTCTTACACACTCACGTTAAGTTGGTCATACAAGGTAATAATAAACTGAAGGAAAGTTAGTCATTAGTTAAATGCATGTACTACGCTATTATAATGCCGTGGGATGTGTTGCAGGTGGGTGATATCAGTTTCCCGATGACGTCAGTAAACTATCAGTATCATCGACAGATTATAAGGGCATAAGCAGACTGTAATGTAATCACTACATAGTATAAAACAAAGTCCACAAAGTTCCCGCTGTCAGTCCCCATGTATGCTTGAAATATGTTTAAAACTGCGCAACGTATTTTGATACGGTTTTTTTTAATAAATATAGGGATTCAAGAGGAAGGTTTAAATGTATAATACACCTGTGCGAAGCCGGGGCGGATCGCTAGTATTACTTGTAACACGAATGCTACGTGTGGACGGCACTACGAACATTTAATGTAACAATCGCGCCGGCGCTCGGGCTGATTCATCGGCTATCGGTTTTTTGCGCAAACGCAAAGGCGCTCGCAGTGTTCCTGTTCGTTTGGACGGCGTTCGTGATGGTTGTGTCGTGTGTACGTTCATGATGTGGAGTGACGAACAATCGCTTGAACTCATTAGATTGTATCAAGAAAAACCTGTTATTTGAGATCTGAAAAATCAGAATTATTTAAAAAAAAAACTAAAATACGATTCTTGGTGTAATTTTGGTCATTCATTGGGAAGATATTTAGACTATCTTCCTATTCGGCATGTTCGTAGCAACTGAGTGGAAACAGCTCTTGAATTAGATTCCTACACAATTCTCTTTGAGTTCGTGTGCCGTTCGTTGACGCTAAATTACATGTAAAATTACATTACGCGTTACACTCGTCTGGACCCGGCTTTATAGGTTGAATCAATCTTCTTAGCGGCTGTGAAGTTAGCTACACGCTGCCAAAGAAGATATAATAATAGCTGCACGAAACCTAATCCTCGCGCAGCTGTTATGTGAGCTCGAGTCAAGATTGGGTTTTGCGAAGCTTCCAGCTAACTTCACAGCAGCCAAGAAGATTGCTTCGGTGGGCCTATACGAGTACGTTACGTACAAATAATATCTTATACATTACGAGTACTATCGTGCGGTGTGTGTGTTTGTTCACAGGATGCAGATTAATGTTCTACAAACATTCACAGTACAATCCAATACCATTATTTTGTATAAACTATAAAACTAGTAGTTCTGCGAACAGTTGACCTCGCATCTGTTCGACTGAATCTTTGTAAGATATCTCGACTCGCTCTCGACCAATTTGATTTATACTTGCAAATCTGGTTAGGATTTAGATATTAAACGGTGCCAAATATTATGGAAATTGGCTGATAAATAGCGCGAAAGCAGATTGATTCCCCTTTTCACGAATATACAGGTCGCGGCATATAAGTCTAGCGCTGAGCGAAGTGTGGAGGGGATGGCTGCGCATGAGTTTAGTACGGCGGTCAACATGCGCAGCCATCCCCTCCACAGGACCCTCAGCGCTAGACTTACGTGCCGCCACTTGTACCAACCCAATAAAAAATTACCGCCAACAATAAAATATAATTATGTGTAACTGTGTAATATTTCAAAGATTTATTTCACAATACTTGAATACGTTATTACAACTTTAGAAAACAAAATTTTACATCTTACAATTTATTTTACACTCTAGTTACCTCTAGCACCTAGATTTTGTATTCTGGATGATAAAGATATTGCTGTGAGCCCCAAACTAAGCTGGATGCTTGTATTTAGGAGCTCGAGTGCGAAGTTATTGGAAAGTTTGTGCGACAAAAGTTTAACGGGCATGAAACCAATTATACAAAATTAATGAAAAACATGTATACCAAGTGTCGTCAAGATTTGTTAAAAAAATGAGACATCTAGAGAATAATCAACATCAGGACACACGAAAGCAAAAATGTCGAGTCAAAACTGAGACGTATCTCACTTCGCTCTGTCAATAAAGTCACTTTCTTTTTAATCGATTGCGATTGATGCGGATTCATCACATTACACCAGCCCAATAAAGTTCGGCATTGACATTGAGCATCCTTATCAGATTATGACCCAAAAGCGATAACCGCGTGATAACACCAATTACAGAGTAAAAGCCTATCACTATCATTCGACCATTGAACCGACAAAGTGAAAGCAATCAATCATAATTTTATGATAACATAACACTCATTTCGACGAGCTTATACTGACACCTGATTAAACAAACCTATTCACAGAACCATAGATAATGTCAAGTCCCTAAGTGTCTGTTAACTGTATAATTAATATAGCATCGGCAAAACTATACTTACTAAGACCCAAGTTCACCAACGCTTGATTAAGTTAAACGTGTGATTACTGTATTTAAACAACGATTAAATTAGACCCTAGTTCACTAACAGATGTTTAATTTATCAACTGTTGGTTAAATCTTAAACAGCTTTTTAGCGTTTTTGCTGTTCAGCAAGCAAAAACCGTTGGTTAAATACAGTAATCAGACGTTTAACTTAAACAAGCGTTGGTGAACTCGGGGCTTAGTTTGTCTAATTTTGTTAATAGAACTGCAACTGGCGCGTTCCCCGCATCCTGCATCGCGTAAAATATTGGAAATCTTTTCCGCTGCCGCCTGAGGAAACCTAATTTACGATGTGATTTCCTATTGTACCGGCAGTGAAACGGTATTGCGTGAACTGCATGAGAATATTACTACTTCTAACGTAGAGTAATAAATACCTCCTTAGTCCTGCTGCAGTTCTGGTACCATTATTGGATTCAAACCTTAAAAGAATTTTAAATTACCTCAGTAACTAAGCAAAGATCAATTTCCGACAGAAAAACTGCTCTCTATGATCTATAATCGTGATAGTTATAACCGCGAGGCGCCAACCGTAAATGTTTTTGAATTAATGAATACATGACACGCACATCGTTTGCATATCATAAAAAAACATTATCTCCATTCATGTTAACATTTGTATCATTCACTACTCTTCACTGTACAACACGCGACGATATTTATATGCAAAACTGTGTAATTAATACCTACTTCAATGAAAGTTTGTCTGTCCTATCGATGGCCTCTAGTTGTTTGATTTCCTCGAATTAATTCCCGGATGCATTCGGTCCTTATGACGTGCAAGGAAATGTTTTTAAGCATCAAAGTAAATCATGCTCAAAATACAAAATAGCTCTTGTTCTTGCCGATGCCGGAACGGAATGGACTGGAGACGTGACTTTGTGAGGTGGAAACATGGATATTATGCGGGTACAATCATAAGGGCGGGTATAGATCTACGGCACAGACAAAGTGCATGGACAAAATTGACATAGTACTATTTTGCACGCCTTTCCGCGGCGCTCCGAACATAATTAATGAACGTATTGCAAATTCGTGTTACTGCGAACACCGTAGATCATCAACGACAATCCGTAGTACACAGCTGGTTCGAAGGCCCTCTAGACTGCGGCGAAAAAGTCGCTATCAATATAATCCTTGTATCTATGTCGGTCGCTTGATCTAAACGCGCTAATTGATCAAATGGTCTGTAATGCGTATGCATAAATACTAACTAAGCACGTTAAAAAGGCGCCATTGTTTGGCACCAACAGTGGCAGGGCAAAGCCAAGGTGCGCTCGTAAAATTGATGACAATCAATGGAGCCGACGTGACCCCTCTTTACGAGGCGGGTGTGGCGTGCCGCCGGCTTGATACACTTAGCACGAATCACGAAACCCAAACACCGCCTGCACCACCGCAGCCGATGTCGAACTCCCGCCTAATTTCATTACACTTTGGCCTTATAGTGTACTATGTTTTTACCCTTTTTTTTACTTAAAAACTTTACTATTTATAACATTTTAGTGTTCATTAGTTCGGAGTAGGCAGGGACTGTTTCCTAGTAGGTATACTTTGCAGTTAAAGTATAGATACGTGAAATTTTAGAGTGGTCGCCTCAATTTTGTTAGTCCTCTTGACTTGAGTTGTAGTAAAATTGAATCCAAGTAGAGCTTCTCAATTTTATTGTAGGGAACTTGTAGCTACTCATGCATGAATCATGTATGACATACTATAATTATTGTGTATCTATACTGTGGGGTTTTTCGCCAGTTTATTGCGACGTAAACAATTTAATAGGTATTTAAATCCATACAGATAGAGGCCTGTTTCCAAACTCTCTCATCTCGTTTCTAATACAGTCAAAATCATTAGAAACTCTGGTCTTGTTAGGTATCACCTGGTCAAATTCAATTACCCTGAACTCCATAAAGGTTAATTTTCAATCTACAGACTACGCGCGTAAAAGCTCGTTTGTGATAGTATTGTACCTAACATATACGGTAAAGTAGTTTGCCTTGAAACGTGGTCGTATCAAAAAATAGGCGAAAATGAAAGCTTTGGTATTGCGTAGGAGAAAAAAGTCCACGCGAGTGGGCGTAGCGCTTCACCACGGCAGCGACCGCCGCCGCCGGCCGTCGCACCATATGTCGGCTAGACTGAAGCAATTTATATCTGCACACACACGTCGCTTTATGTAACACAAACAAACAACACTCATTCATATCGACCGCCTGATTGTTTACCAACCGTCAGGTTCGGTTCTCATCTGCCTTGATAAGACCTTGCGAATCGCACGCCTCACACGGATCGTGACCGACATAATTTATCCAGCTGCAGGATAGATATATCATCCACTATTACAATAAGTTCCTGCCTTCCTACATCTAAAGTGTTCTAAAGTAAACATGGATGTTATAGCACCAGCGTAATGGAATGTCCTAATCGATGTATAATCGAGTTGGTTCTCGGCGACCTCTCTGCGGCTAATTCAGATTTCCGCTGCGCCCTTCTGTGGGAGTTTGATCAAATTTATCTCTAAGCTCAATCCATTAGTGGACCCTCGTGTGATAACAAGTTGACAGCGGCGCGGCGCGCGGGGCGGCCGCTCGTACGCTCGCAGGCTCGGCCTGCTTCCATTAGATGGAGTAACACACGTCGTGAGAACGCTCCTCTGCGTTGTAACGCGCGGCCGACGCAACGCGAGGACACTCGCAATCGCACCGCGCTGCACTGTTCCTCCCAGTGTCGAGTTACAAACTTGTGTTTTCCCGACGAACCGGTCCTGATTAATGGAGTACAGTGAATCACTGACATCACCGCGCCTATGGACTGATGCCGATTGTTAATCGCCAGTAAACTTTTAAATAATGTGCTAATATATACCCATGTTTGTGACGCTCTGTTGTGCAAAACGTTTACCGTGTATTCAAAACATTTGACAACTGTGGGCACGTGTAGTGAATGAGTTAAACGTTGAAGGAGAACTTATTGTGTGGTAAAGTTCGCTACGGAAAATAGTTCACAACATCTGCTATGCTAACTATAGGTAGATGGTTTTGCTCTACATTGTTCAATAGAGACTGTTATTGATTACATTAGGTACGAGTAGATATATCGAAACGCTATTAATGTTAAAGGTCATTGTTTGTTTACCTATTGCGATGTACAAGTACAGAAATAACATTACTTTGTCCTGCAATAACAACAGATTAAAACGAGGCTCGTTCGTGTCACTAATTGGTTCCGTGGCCAGTAAGTCTCAAACATTTAAAGGATAAAGGCTCTAAATATTGGATTAACTTAAAAGCCGATTCTGTCCCTTCAATACTCGGATCATTTCGTTCTGGCTTCTCGAATGTATTGACAGCTAAAGCTAGACATTCTTACGGCAAGTTTATACTTTGTTCCCGAAATAGCCCAGAGGGTTCATCGTAACGTCTATATAAGGTTATCAGCGTAGGTTTCAATCGTTCATTTTGAATTGGTAGCGACTAAATAAGAGTGCGTTGAATTGCAGGTCGAGGCGGGAGACGTTTTGCTCAAGGTTAATGGGACTGATGTAAACCGGTTCACTACCCGAGAAGGTAAGGAATTCGCCATTTATCACGCACACGCAACTTATCTACGACACATTCTAGACATGCAGATAAACATTAGTAATTGAAATGTAGAGATCTTAAATAGTCTGCCTCTACGTAGATTTAAATTGAGGTAATAGAGCCGGTAACAATATACCATGTCTTACCATGAAGTCTTAGCGCGAGTCTTTGATTGCTATGGCGTTCGAATAGCTCTCTCATTCGAAGAAATAGTGAGATAGAAACCAGCACAATCTAATTCAGGCTCGTGGTAAGAACTCATGATATGTCCAGAGCGGCGGTTGGCGCGATTAAAGTCGGATCTCGTCCGGACATCCACCGACGAAGCGATAAGTTCACGCACGAACAACAATATTATTCTGTTATTGAGTCATATCTGCCGTTATCTTAGAACTTATTAACACTAATTCATTGATCGCGTTACGGCCGGCTCGCCGACGGCACGCACCTTCGCAATTCACATTTCACACTATTGTGTTCTTCTCGACTCGTAATAAAAATAACCATTGCTGTAGAACTGTTGATTACAAAATTGATTTCCTTTTGTATACGTTGTTGGTGCATAGCTAATCCCTCTAATCAAACCTATCTAAAAGCTATTAGCCGTACTTCGAGCATAGTGAAATATAGCGACTGACTAGACATACCACTGATTTATCACATAGCCAGTACACTAGTAATAAGAATAATTTCTTATTAGATAGATTATACATTTCTCATACGGACTACATACGTGAATAGGGACTCTTGCCGGAGTGCTTCCTTTCAAGTAGGCATCTTCCCATCTTGAATTAGCCATGTCAGAGGTCCTCAGGCTGCTTTAAAACTTGATACCAGGGCTAGCCACCCGGCCTATACGAACTTACTTAATCTTGAATAAACACAGCTTATGTAGCACGCCAGATCATTTTAAATTGATCATTATCAATTAGAATTATCATTGCTAAAACGACACAGTACAGAACATAAATCCTCGCATGTACGCTGCATATTAAAACTCATTAAAATTAATCAAACACATTATACGCGCTTAGCACACCTTGTATAAGGTTGTTATTGTCTGAGAATAATATATTTATGACCCGTTGTTATCCATTAGAATGCAAATACAGAATTGAAAAAATCTCCAATCAGGCAAGATTTGGCCAAACGCATTTCAGCATTTTTATTCGTTTAGAATAAGCATGATAACTGGGTAAAAAACCATTATTATAATTAGTCCGTGAGTTAGATTATTAAAAAATGTTGGACACTTATTTTTTCTTTTGTTAATCAAACAACAAATGACTAAGAAAAACCTTGTCAAAGTTTAGGAGTGGGGGTCGTGACGTCACCTCTCTTACAGAAATCTATACATTTGTATGGCACTTGTGACGTCATGCGGAAATTTCACGGACTATATTTTCATAATTTTTTGTTTGATTGACAAAAGAAAAAATACGTGTCTAATATTTTTTGATAGTCTATCTGACGGACTAATTATATTTTTTTAGTTATCATGCCTATTGTATGAACTAAAGTCAGGAACACTCGACAGTCGAATTTTCAATAGTCCTTATATTAGTCCGAGGCACTAACAATTGGCTCAGTGACTCAGCTAATGTCAGGGATTACTTCACGTCTCTTATGATCCATGTCGCTGACTGAATTGCTGCAGCTATTACGAGTAGACTCGTAAATCCAATAAAGCGAGTTTGCTGCTCTTTGGTTACATAAGTCGTAAATCTCACTCTACGAGGGTCAAACTGAAAGTTCTTAGAAAATCAAAAACTGATTACATTAGCCAGTTATTAGTTTTATTATATCTTTTCAAAATATTGTCCATTCACGTCAATACACCGCTGCATGCGATGGAACCACTGGGAAAAGCACTTTGCCCACTCGTCCTTAGGGGTCTCTTCAATGGCATCGCGATACGCAGCCACCGCTTCTTCAGCATTCATAAACCGCTTTCCTTTAAGTTTTTCTTTAATTTTTGAAAATAAATAAAAATCACAAGGCGCGAGGTCGGGGCTATACGGCGGGTGACCCAGTAATTCAACGTTTGATGTCGCCAAATAGTCGATCGTTCGCTTGGCGGTGTGCGATGAGGCGTTGTCGTGGTGAAGGAGGATCCTACTGCGAGGTCGTTTCTCTCGAACTTTTTCCAAGACAAGTGGCAAACAATTGGTAGTGTACCATTCTGCAGAAACTGTTTTTTGATCCTCTAACACAATTGTCGCGAAATGACCTATCCTTCCAAAGAACGAGGCCACCATTTTTTTCCCCGCACTTCGATCTCTCTTCACTTTAGTTGGCAACTCCTCGAAAGGAAACACCCACTGAGCAGATTGTCTTTTGGTTTCAGGATCATAACAGTAAATCCAGCTTTCGTCACCTGTTAGTATGTCGAACACAGCATTTGAGTCACCTCCGTTAAATCTTTCAATCATTTTACGGCACCAATCCACACGATGGAGTTTTTGAGCCTCAGTCAAATTATGAGGTATCCACCGGGCGCAAAGCTTCCTGACCGCTAAATGTTCGTGTAGGATTTTGTGCACTTGACTCATACCGATGCCTAAGCTTGTCCGAATCTGCTGATAGGTCACTCTTTTGTCAGTCTCTATCATACGCCGCACAACACAGATGTTATCTTCAGTCGTCGCCGTAGAAGGCCGTCCCTCACGTAAATCATCAGTGAGATTAGTGCGACCACGTTTAAACTCATTAAACCAGTTGTAAACAGTCGCACGAGATGGGGCTTCATCGTGAAAGGCCAACCGTAGTCTATCATAACTTTCTTGTTGACTTAAATGACATCGAAAGTCATAAAAAATCATTGCACGAAAATTTTCTCGTGTTAAATTCATGTTGACGTGACACAGACAATTTTCAATTTGCCGCCAAATCGTAAAACAAATGACAAATGAATGAAGTATATACTCAGTAATATTGGCAAAGAGTTCTATTTTCAAATTATAGAATTATTTTTTTATTATATTGTTTATAAGTGGCCAGTTCTAAGAACTTTCAGTTTGACCCTCGTACTTCCAGTTAATGATTGATTTGTAACACATAAACAAAATTCATATCCAACTTTTCAATTGTTCCAGTTCTAAAATGCTTGCGACTATCTTCGGACCCTGTCACTCTAAGACTGAGGAAGGGTGAGTTTTTTTTTTAATTTGTGACATATTTCCGCGTCCTGAAATGGCACGTGCGATTGCCACATACAGTTGCAAGTAATATAACTCCTTAACCCCTTGTGGTTTGGTATAGTTTGCGAAGTACTACAAAATATGTAGGAGAAGTAATTTTGTAGGCCACTCTCGGGATCCGGCGGGTAAACCTCGTCCACAGAAGACTTTGTTTCTTTTCTTTTAATAATGTAATCTTGCTGTATCGACTTGGAAGATTATTTTTCTTATTTGTTAGATTACGTTCGGGTTTGCGATAATGCTCTACCTCTGTCCTTTGTTTTGGCTCGCGTCTTGAGATTTCTCTGATAGTAAGGTATGAACACATTCGTAATTGCCAAGTCTGATAAACTCATTAAACTCGTCAATATTATTTTACAGTGAAATTAAAAAAATAAAACAATATGCCTGAATGACGCCATTTTTAAGATGCACTCTCACATGTTTAATGTATGTATAACCGCAATATTTCATAATCCCATTCGAGCAAATATCAACAGAGCCACAATAAGTGAAAGTAGTAAAAAAATGTCCGAGCGCTGTCATACATACCGACTTAGACATTAAATTGTAATTCACAATGACCCGTTTTATCGAATCTCTACGTTATGTTACCTAATTAGTGCTTGTAACCGAGCACTTTGGCATCGCGCGGCGTTTTAGTCGCCTTGTAATCGCCTTACGACTGACTAAAAAGCCTGAGTTAGTAAGTTAGTTAAGCAAAGAGTTTTGGCTTGGACACTTTTTTTGCACGATTGTGACTCTATAGATTTTTGCTCGAAGATAATCCCAAACGAAGCTAACTAATAATAACTTTTTCAGACCCACAAGTGAAAGCCAGCGTCAGAAGGTACATCACGGAACGGCGTAGCATCGGCCCTCGGAACCGCGACAAGTAAGTGCGCTAGAACAAACAACAGCTCCAAGTGTTCGACATGCGTGCGCCATCCGAATCCTCTCAGTTATTGATGACTCTCCCGACCCATCAGATAACAAAAACACATCTTGAATTCTGAATGTGGTGTGTTTGAACGCACGCGGTCTCAAATCATCTTCCCCAGGGATACACCCCCTGAAGTATGATTGCGATCTACCTTCCTAACTGCCAACTTGCCGAATGTTTCCTTAAACTTTTAACCTTGTTATTTGCACCGCAAATACGAGTATGAAAGTCATGAATCTTAATTTACCTTTCTCAGACTATTCCAATTTTACAAATTGCACCGTCGACGGAAAAATGTGAAATTGTGGAATTTAAAGCTCGCTTGTTACAATCTTAGAATTGAATCTTAAAAATTCAGAGTATGAATACCATGTGAGGTTTTATAGGTAGTATAGTAAGCGTAGTACTAGTCAGTTTGTTATGCTCGCTGCAGCGTGAGAGGTTTATTTACTCAGCCACAATGTAGCAGGAAAGGTGTTCGATCGTTTGAAACTGATGCATTTAACGAGCTGCCGCTTTACGCTCATTAATTTACTCAAGAAATGTAAAACTTTGAGTCGCTTATCTATACTTCAGCTACTTTTTGTCTGTCGCAGTACGACAAAAAAATAAGATACCTACCTACTCCATTATCTGTCAAGATTCTCCAGTTCTGAGTAATGTAAGATAATGTTTAAAAATAGCTCGTTTGGTATCCGATGAAACTTAGTTAAACGTCAACAAGACTAATGCACGTACGACTTTTGGTGAATCGTCTAGTAATGTTGATCTCTCGCCCTGTATTGTACCAGCCTTTTAATAGTCCACTGCAAGACGTAGACCTACCCACGAAGGGTAATTGGGCCATATCCACTAAGCTGGCCCAGTGCGGGTTGGTTGGTCGGTTGGATTCACATACGCCATCGAATTTCTTCTACGGACGTATGCAGGTTGCCTCACGATGTTTTCCTTCACCGAAAAGCCAGTGGTGTGAAACTCTGTACATAAATTCCAAACGCAATGAGTTACATATTGTTGGAATTTGTGCGGAACGAGTCATTTAAAAGACTATGTTTTATGCAAAATATTAAAGACGTTGGCTTTTACAACTCTATTCTGTCTTCTCCAGACTATGAAAGTGCAAAAATGTTATACAAACTCGTAGATATAGGTTTAAAAGGATAAGTTTAGTTATAGTTAAGTATCTCCTACAGGGCGATGTGATCGCTAAGCGACAAAGCCCTTTAATTAAATAAAAAAAATCCAATGAATTCATTGGTACGGGACCGGAATTTGAACCCACGACCTCACGATTGTAATGCGGGTGTCATTATCACTAATATTCGAGCGAATTTGTATGTTGATCTCTCGTCTTAATAGATACTTGCTCGAAGCCACTAAACCACTACCGCTTTTCTGACTCTCTCGTCCAATCAGTTTATTCTATCCTCGCCGTGGAAAACCTAAGTTGTTGACTTTGGATCGAATCTATTAATGCGGCTTCTTTTTTTAACCCTATCGGAAGGAACCCCTGGTTTGACAGCTGATTTCCGACGCGATAACTGCGAGGCACGAGTGGGAACATATGTGGCGGCGCCGAGGGGTGCCGCCCCCTCGGTTCGTCACGTCACCGAGGCTTGCTCACTCACGACATTGAAATATTTACCGTCTCGAGACGTACTCGGTATGACCATCGATTATCAGATGGGTATTTTTGGACGAGTCGATGCTGTAAAGTTGTGTTATAATCCAATCGATATTGTCCTTCGATGCTCCAGCCATACCATTTTGTAGTATTTTTATCTAGAAGTTCAAGGTAGCATCGAGGAGTGATGGGCTTACCGTTGATTAGTTTGCTGCGGTACTAATCTGAATGTCAACAGGCAGATCGTATTTTGACGTCATCTATGTAATTATCCTAACGTAAACAATAAACATGAATCACAAAGTAACTTGAATTTAAATTAAACTTAAATTTAACTGGCTTTGAATTTACCTCTTATTATACGTATGACGTTTGTACTAGTTTCTAACTATTTGATTTAAAGAATAAAGTATTTGTGTAAAATAGGCAACACATGCGGCAAACGTCAAATCAAATTCAATAGTTCATCCTGTTTGAAGATGTTTAGCCATTTAGGTACTTAATTTAAACAGAATCAGCCAGAAAATCCCAACCGCATACTCGCTTGGAAAAAACTTAATGAAAAAAATATATTTCCAGATCAAATTCCCCACCGTCGAGCAACAGCAACTCTAATAGCAATAGCAACTCATCGAGCAACTCGTCATCGAACGGGTCGGGGGTCGCGTCCGGGGAGAGCTGCGAGGCGCTGCTCGAGGCGGGGCGCAAAGCGCGCGCCTCGCACCCCAAGTTCGAAGCCTATATGATGACTGGAGACCTCATGCTCAACCTGTCGAGGGTCGAACATCCCCATCACAATCATCACGCACCCACACATCGGACACACTACCATCGGTAAGCAACATCGACTCATTTTAGAATGGGGTTGTAAGATGGTCGCAAATCGCGCGCCTCTCACACCAAGGTCTTATATGATGACTCCTGAGACCAGGACCAGGTCCAGGAGACCTCATGCTCAACCTTTCGATCGTCGAAATTCCTCTTCACAACCATTTAGCGTCCACACATCCGATACACTACCATCGTTAAGCAACAAGCGGCTCATTTAGCAATCCTTACATAGTATAAAATAAAGTCGCTATTTTCGTTTGTTTGTTTGTCTGTATGCTTAAATCTTTAAAACTACGCAACGGATTTTGATGCGGTTTTTTTAATGGATAGAGTGATTCAAGAGGAAGGTTTATATGTATAATACACCTGTGCGAAGCCGGGGCGGGTCGTCTAGTTTGTTATAAAGCGGGGTTGTAAGCTAAATAGTCGCAAAGCGCGTAGCGCATGCCCTCCATGCAGCAATGCATCCCTATTTCCAAGTCGACATGACTAATAGCTGTCGAATACCCGTTCGTCATTGCCACTTCCAGAGGTAGGTAAGCAATATCAGTTTCACGCACTGGATAATCCAAACATTTAAGTAAATGTTATATAATCGCACACGTCAGTTAAAGTCTGTTCCAAAGCGCATACACATGTATAGTAGGTGTACCCGTTTTGGCCATTTGGTGTCAATTATTGCATAAATGATGATTATAAACAATGTAATACCATAAATATTGTTTGTGTGAATCTAAATGTTTGAAAATTTATTTAAAAATGTTATTTTTCCATAAAATTGACTTTTTAATCCTTATAATTCAAAGTGACCACAAATGGCACTAAGATGGCCACAACCAATGCATCTACTCTACGTGCTCTCAGGGCTGTCAAACTCTTTTCAGTCAGCCTGTCAGTGTTTCCGGTAATAATCGGCTGACTGCAGGCAAACACGAGGTGAGGGTAAGGAAGCTATTTGGCCGAATCAAACATTATGGTGGGGCTGTGAAATTAGCTACAAGCGCAAAACCCAATCCTCGCGCAGCTGTCAAGTGAGGTTCAGTCAGGATCGCCATCAGCCTCATCAGCCATTCTGTACGTGTAACTAATTGATATTTTGTGACCGAAGATTGTATCAATCCTCCGTATCAATCCTCCACCTCTCAACACATTACCATAAGTGACTAATACACTACCTTCATGTTATTGTGTTGCAGTTTGTAGTAATACCGTTACGCGACATTAAAGTTTTACACGTGTCGCTACTATAAAATGCACGAGCATCTGTAACGTGGCAACTAAACGTAATAACCAGGAATATTGTGATATCAGTAAAGCCGTGATATCTTAATGTGCATTGTTTTGTAAAAACGTGCATTTTTACTAAATAATTGGGTATTACTCGTACTGCAAGTGGGATGCAAGATTTTGTGATATTTTTTTTTAATAAGATAACTTTATTTTATTGACGACATTGTGAATTATAACGTGAGCTACTTTGAGCGCACTTTATAGGTAATTCACATATCACTACATATTATAAAACAAAGTCGCTTCCCGCTGTCTGTCCCTATGTATGCCCTATCTTTAAAACAACGCAACGGATTTTGATGCGGTTTTTTTTAATAGATAGAGTAATTCAAGAGAACGGTTTATACGTATAACAACGGTGAATACACCTGTGCGAAGCCGTGGCGGGTCGTTAGTCTAACTAAATATATAATTTTTTTTTGACCGAATGGTCTTCGTATCTACTGCTTTTGGTTGTGTTCATTTGTGTCTAAGTTAGTATCGATTCTAAGGTAAAGAGCCATTTTTAACATTGATTCTATATTATTGGAAAAAAAAACCTATTTTATTTGCATATAGGTACATAATTACTTTGCTTGCAACTGACCTGTAGATTACAGATAATCTTAAATTCGCGGGCAATTCACGTTAGGTCCTGCGATATCGGCAATTCCAGTTCAGTTCTTAGCCTTTCTCACTCGGCATTGGTTACCGACTAATATAGTAAAAATGTTTGCAATGATTCAAATGTAACATCAGAGATGGTCATCAATTATTAGATGTCTTAACGTAAAAGTTTAGTAATCAGTTTAGTGACTTATCACATCAACTTGATCCTCAAACATAGAAGAATGTTGTATCTTAGGTTATCTATATCTTCAAATAATGATTGTGTAAAATATAGAGCCAAAACTTGATATACTTAGCTATTAAAAAATGCCAAATTGGTAACACTGATGGCATTCGTTCAGACGTATCCTTAGTGGGAACTCTTATTTCCGGTTTGCGTATGAGATGTTTCAAACGTATATTTATTTTCACATTGCAGGTACAATTCAACGCCCGCGTCGCCTTGTGAGAGTCGAATGTGCGGTCGGGTAGAGCTGGCGCAGCGACACAACTCGTCGCCTGACACCGGCCTCGCGGGCGAACATGCCGGCAAACTGTACGGGCAAGTCAACGGTTCTTACGTACTCACAATACGGCCTATAATCGATTGTGCGGGCGGGTGAAGCTGGCGCAGCGACACGCCTCGTCGCCCGACACTGGCCTCGCGGGCAAACTGTATGTGCAAGTCAATTGTAGTTCTTAATGCAATCTGAATACGACTTACAATCAAATGTGATTCGACACCGGCCTCGCAGGCGAATATGCCGACAAACTGTATGTGCAAGGTGCAAGTCGATGGCTTTTACTGTACTTTCAATCCGGCTTACGAATAGTAGTAGAAGGCGTGTCTAAAGAGTACGAAGCGTTATTATTATAATGATTGGTGTGTGCAGGTTCATATCGCAGCCGGCGTCGCCCGCGGGCTGCGCGTCGAGCGGGCCGGAGTTGAGCGCGCGGCCGCACCACTCCGTGCGCACCTCACGCTCCGAAGACCATCTCCAGGTAATTCACATAATCTGCACTCACTGCACTTTTTTCACGTTGTTCACCGTTGTTCCTGAGGAATGAAAACGGTTTCTAGCAGCCATTTTTAGCTCATCAGCATGTAAACGTAATTTGGAGTTGTGGGCGCCTCTTTGTATCTCTAAATTCTATGCCGGTAAGTGACAGACAACAGCTGATAACTCTCACCGCCATATTGTTTTAGAAGATGTCGTCATCGTCGAGTTCGCTCTGAACAAAACGCGGCTAAATATTCGTTTAGGCTGTCAAAAGTTTATTGATATTTTAATTTATTTTTCATTTCTGGAGTCGATTGAGAGGCGAGCCAAGAGGCTGATCGACAACGACACTCTGACTATGTCGCAGCTGCAAAGTCTCGAGCATCGACGTAAGGTAGCGTGTTTATCGGCCTTTTACCGGATCCACTTCGGAGAGTGCGCCCAGGAGTTGCACAATCTGGTCCCACCTGCCCCTTTCTTCTATCGTACGGCTAGACAGACGCGACCAAAGCGCCACCCTTTTATGGTGGACATACCGCGCATTAGAACCAAGCGTTTCGAATCCTCATTCCTCATACGAACAGCCAGAATGTGGAACGGGTCTGTCTTCCCGCTAAAGTACAATGTGGGCGTCTTCAAATCCCGAGTAAATAGGTATCTTCTAGGTAAGCGTGCTACAACCTAGACCGCATATCTGCTTAACATCAGGCAGTATGTGGTCAAACGCAAACCTATTCAGAATAAAAAAAAAAAAAAAATATTATACCTATTTAGTTAAAATTTAAGTACCAGATATTTTTTTATCATTGTCTAATGATCCAAGCCATCGTTTAAAAAAAAATCATGCACATTCCTTATTACGTGTGTATAATTTCCTGAAATAAACGATTTATTATTATCATGACGTTATCACGTAAAAACTATATCCCGTAAACCAACTTCACAGATTTTTACTATTTTTTATTTGTTTACTATTTTATTTTTTAAATACATATTTATCTCAACTAATCAATTACGTGTCGCAAAACTATAGGACTTCGTCGCGGCTTCCTCATAGCATCTCCAATGAGGCGGTTTGGAAGCGGCTAGCGGCTGCTGTCTTAACTTTTCTAAATCATCGTAATAAGTCTGCTTACTTAATTGTAATACTTGAAAGGCCCCTTAGATGTTATTTCAAGTTGTGTAAAATATTAAATCCAGTGTTGAGCAAGTGTCGGTAAGTTCCAGAAGGAGTCGTCGCTGAGCGCCGTGGCGGTGGAAATGGAGGAAGATGTGACGTCATCGCTCAACACGCTGCTCGACGCGCGGCCCGACTCCGCCACCCCCGGGCCCCGGACCGACTCCGCCGCGGAACGAGACAGGTATACTTTCTATTCGAGCTAGTGACAAAGAAGGGAGATGTGACGTCATCGCTCAACACACTGCTCGACGCGCGGCCCGACTCCGCCACCCCCGGGCTTCGGACCGACTCCGGGGAACGAGACAGGTATACTCTCTACTCGAGCTAGTGATAGAGAAGGGAGATGTGACGTCATCGCTCAACTCTCTGCTCGACGCGCGGCCCTAATCCGCCACCCCCGGGCATCATCATCATCTGGTTTCATCTTGCTCCTTGAGGGGGGAGCGAGGTTGCAGCCCCGAGGATACCCTCATTACTGCGGCTGGACGCTGCGGGAACTCTGCCCGCAGGGAATTTTTTCTGATGGTGCGAGCATCCGACCCGCCCGCGAGGGCGAGTGGTATCTCCAACACCATCTCAGCCGGTTGGCTGGTGACCTTCCTGGCTTGTTGAGCCTGTAACAACGGTTAGCAGGAGTGGGGGAGGGGGGAGGAAGGGGGGGACTAACTGGGGAACGGGGGGGGGGGGTAGGCTGGCTTTATGGGAGAGGCGAGCGTCCGACACGCCCGCGAGGGCGATTGGTACCTCAAGCCCCTCTCAGCCTGATGGCCGTCACGGCTTTGAGGGCCGTCATGGCGTGGTGGTCTGTGTCTTCTTATGAGGGCCTCATTCAGGATCGCCTACTTTCTCTTCGCCTTCCTCTAGGAGAAGGTCTCGAAGGAGAGAGCGCCAGGTTCGTTCGTTTACGTCGGGTGGACGAGCATGATGCGGAGCGATGTTCTGTAGGTGAGGGTGTGGCCCGTTGTCTGCGCGATCGTACAACCCGCGCGCCAACCGGACCACGAACTCCCTCACCGATTCGGCTTTCAAATCCTGTGCTAGTACGTCGTTCCGAACGAACCAGCCAGCTCCCGAGATCATTCTCAGGCTAGTGTTCTGTACCACCTGGAGTCGCTTCCTCTGCGCCTTGCTACACAGTGGGTACCATGCCGGTGCAGCGTATGTTAATCGGGTCCTAATATACATCTTGTATATGCCCATTTTGGTGTGCAGTGGCAACTTAGAGCTGAGAACCGGTCGCAACAGCGCTCTAGCAGCCTTCGCCTGGTGAACAGCGTGCGTGGTCTGCGAGCGCATGTTCAGAAGCGGGTCTATGAGGACGCCCAGGTACTTAACGGTCTTTTCCCATGAAACATCCTCTCCTCTAAGTTGCAGTGGTCTGGGGTATGTCGATCTTTTGTTACTACCGACAAGCAGCGCGGCCGTCTTGCCCACATTGACAGCCATCCGCCACTTGTCGAGCCATACTGGCAGAATATCTAGGACCCGTTGAATCCTGTTCGCGGCAATTGTAGCTCTTCTCGAGGAAGCGACATAGGCACTATCGTCGGCAAAGAGGGCTAACATCACATCACGCTCCCCTGGTGCGCGGTCCTCCAAGACTGGGATGTCGTCGGTGTAGCCGGCGTAATAATACGGTGATGTGCAGCTACCCTGTGGAACGCCTGCTTCGATCTTCCTCTTCCCGGAGTGTATGTTCTCGACGGACACGAAGAAGTCTCGATCAGCCAGGGAGGATGCCGCGACTCGAACTAGCGCAGGCGGCATCCTGCTGTGCATCAGCTTAAATATGAGGCCCTCGTGCCACACCCGGTCAAAGGCCTTCTCGATGTCCAAGAACACGGCGACGGACCGTCGCCCCATGTTCAGCTCGTATGCTAGATGGTGGAGCACCCTCGTAAGCTGGAGCGTTGTGGAGTGTCGTGCGCGAAACCCGAATTGCTCATCCCTAGGTGTGAAGTGGGGACGCATTCTTCGCAGCAGCAGTCGCTCGAACAGCTTCGAGAGGTGCGGTAGCAGGGTAATAGGGCGGTAGCTGGCCGGCAATCGTCGATCCTTGCCAGGTTTAGGTAAGACAATCACCTTGCCAGTTTTCCATATCGTGGGGAAATGTCCGGTCCGAAGAATACCGTTGAACAGCCGGGTCAGACACACCAAAAGCCTCTCGACGGCAACTGTCTCAGTGCGGCGTTCGGTATTCCGTCATGACCCGGTGCTTTCTTCACCTTCAGACTCCTCACGGCTCTTGCTACTTCCGTTGGGGCTATGAAGTCCAGCCCACCCAACGGAGTCGCCGGGGTCTGAAGGAATTCGGACACTTCCCTCGCGACTCGCTCGTGGTGCTCGTGTACCTCGCGTGAGGCTCCTAATGGGACCGGGTGCAGTTGGAACTGACCTGCCAAGTGGTCAGCGAGTAGCTCTGCCCTCTCTAAGGCTGAGTAACGCCTTTGCTTGGCGCTGTCAAAAAGTGGGCAGACGGACGTTTTAGCCTGGGTCAGGTGGCGGTTGAGGCTATACAAGTCGGTCTTATCCTCTTCGCACTGGGCGATGTGAGCGTCCCAGGCGGTGCCCCTCCAGGCCCTTACCGATTCTGTAAGCCTCTCTGTAATGGCGTTCAGTTCCCTCTTGATCTTAGGGCAGCGGGTGTGGGCCCACAGCTGCCTGAGCTCCCGCTTACGATCGCGGACAGCTCTCAGGTCTTGAGGTAGTTCTTCGCGCCATATAGTAGGTGGTTCCTCAGTGGTGGCGGCTTCTTGTGCGGCTACAATCGCTTCCGTCAGCCTCTTCGTGCAGTCCTCCACGTCTTGTGCTGTCGTGAGTCTTCCGACTGAAAGCGATTGCACCTCGTTACGGAACTTCTCCCAATCCACCCTTCTCCTCGGTGGGCGCTTCATCCTGCTTGATGCTGGCCCTCCGACGGTGATGAGCAGGGGGAGATGCTGGTCTTGCAGGTCGTATAAGACTTCCACGAACACTGGGGCATCAATCCCCCTGTGCAGCACTATGTCCCCCGGGCTTCGGACCGACTCCGCCGCGGAACGAGACAGTTATACTCTCTACTCGAGCTAGCGAGAGAGAAGGGAGATGTGACGTCATCGCTCACTACCCCCGGACCCAGGACTGATTCCGTCGCGAAACGAGATAGGTACACTACCTGTAGGCAGCTTAAAAACTCCGACACTAGGGTTAGCCACCCGACGAACGAAAACGTAAGTATGTACTTATACTACCATTGTTACTTTAGCAGTAGAAAGACTAATCGACTACATGTTATACTCATATTGATGTATCACAAAAAAATATATATCGTTCAGCATTTCATTACAATCCCAGAACATTTGGCACGTTTGTCGAAAATGGATAAAAATAATGTTATTAAATTTTTTGCTGGTCCTGAAGCCCGAAGTAAATTATTATAATTTTTTATAATAATTATAAATATTTGGCACAGGATCGTATGGACGTACAACGCTCCTGTGTCGTGTGCGTCGGAGAGGACCCACTGTAATGGATCCGCCACTTCCAACTCCACCTCCATATCCGACGGCATTTCACAAAGGTCTGTATTATACATACCACGGAATACCAACGCACTATATAGAGTGTCTTTGACCAGGGCACGGTAATGATGTCTAACAGTATTGTGATTCGGCCCTGTCCTTGAAATAGCCCACGTGGCCACGCGGAACGTATCACGCGCTAGGGCTGCTGGGTAGGTAAATCGCACGCTCACTCATACAAAACCACACGTTCGTTCGTCACTGCGGCGCGCCCCTGCGACCGTTGTGTAAGGAGTGTATACCTAACTCCGATTCGCGTTCCGACCGTTTGTATGAAGACAGAATACTGTTAGATACCATTACCAGGGGGCCCAGTTTGCGTATGTCTATTATCTATATACTTATGATTGAGTTTCAATGTTGCAGGTCGTCGTCCCCCGCGTCCCCCACGTCAGTTTCGTCGTCGCTGATGTCGTCGCGCAGCTCCCCCCCGCCGCGCCCCCCACCCCACCCCGCGCCCGCGCCCGCCACTCACCGCCCGCTCAACGGTACGTATACGTATATTGCAGGACGCCCCCCCCGCCACGATACTCGCCCAGTGTGACCAGAATCAGTATTTTAATATTTATTCAGTATTTTTTAGTAACCTTTTCGAACATCAGTATTTTTGGAGATATATTTGCGGAAGTCGATATTTTGGAAAAAAAAAAGTGTTGTAAAATGTTTTAATTGTGTGTATTTGGATAAAATTGTTGCAAAAAGGATTATTTTGATTACATTTGAGTAATTAAAAGGGTACGCTGGTACCCAAGGATTTACGATTTACGAAGAACTTTTGGTGGAAAATAGTGAAACCGAAAGATTTTTGAGGTGCTTCGGTATTTATCTGAAATTTAATCTGATCACACTGCACCCGCCCCACCCTGCGGCCGTGCTTCGCCTATACGCCTATTTTTTATAGAAGGCTAATTCTGGCTCATAGCCCCCCCTTTCCGATGATAGCCGTGATTTATATTTCTTGCTAACTTAACCTAAAATCGAAAAGGTTTTGTATGAAACTATGGAAGTAAAAGTGAATAGGTATCTTCTAAGTCTGCATGTTTCATCTTCGCCCGCAACGTCAATATTTTGATCTAAATTATTCTCTCACAAATGTAATATCAATTTTTGAAACCTACGTCTTTAGTCGTAGTTTGATACCTACCGACCATCTTGAACACATCGGCATTCAAACCACAAAGAAAAAGGAATCAAAAACCGTTCGTTTGAAAGATATTATAATGCCAAAAACGGACAGATTTATAAACAGTGTCAAACATAAAAAAAACTACCTATTACATATTGTCAGGGGCAAAAAAACTCTAAAAAAAAAGAGCCTATTAAGGGAGCGGGCCTTCAAAGTGGGCATAGCTAACGCGATACGCACTTAGTAATTAATTCTAGCAATAACTAAAAATAACTTTTTCTGCATTCCACAGGTGACATGAGCTTATCAGAAGCCGTATCAAACATATCCAGCCCCGACTATCAGGACCAAGATGACATGTTCGAAACGGGCAGAGAATGTCCGCGCATGGAGCTGTCAGACCCGTCAGACTCTGACTCCACCATCCTAGTGTCAGAACCCTGTCATAAACGGGCAAAATCCAACTCGTCATACTCAAACGACCACGGAAGTGACGTCACGCTCAACGGTGATCACAACAACGAATATAGGATAGTGATACAAGTGAAAGGACCGGATAAACAGAACGCTAATTCTCAAAATGCTAGTGAAAATGTGAACAATAATAACAATGGTAATGGTAATTATGAACGGAACGGGAAGGAGAATGGACACAATTCGCCGGAGAATCAGGGTTATCAGGTCAGTTTTATTCTTATTTACTTAACTAATTCGCAATATCAATAGGCATGATAATTAGTCCGTCAGATAGACTAAAAAAAGTATTAGACACGTATTTTTTCTTTTGTCAATTAAACAAAAATTGATGAAGATAAAGTCCGTCAAAGTGCTCGTGACAAGTGCTATCCAAATGTATAGACTTCTGTAAGAGAGGTGACATCACGTCACGACCTCCACTCCCAAACTTTAACAAGGTTTATCTTTGTCATTTGTTGTTTGATTAAATGAAGAAAAAATAAGTGTCCAATATTTTTTGATAATCTAACTCACGGACTAATTATAATAATGATTATTTTTAACCCCGTCATCATGCCTATTCTACTCACAAAGTACGTCGAACGATGGGGCAAAGTTCTCGAATGGAAGCTACATATCACCAAGCGCAGTGTATGACGTCCGCCGGCAAAGTGGTCCTACGATCTGTTCAAGACAGAAGGAACATGCTGGAAGCAAACCTCTTTCAATCGGTCTTCTTGGGGTGATCGCGTATCTATCCACGCTAGACAATACAATACTTAGCATGTTTTTCAATCAACCGGGATTACGGGATTCAAAAATCCCGGGATTAGACTAAGTAGTTTCTCATTGAGCTCAAATGGAAAAAAAACTTAAGTAACACTACACAAATGAAAATAGAAAAAAATCTATGATTTTTCAATTAGAATACAGCACGAAAAATCTATTTAGAATTTCGTAAATACAATCGCAGAAATATCAGAGCAACCAATGTTTGCAACTTCCAAGCCTGCTTCATAGTTTATTGCCAACATAAGCAGCAGCTGAAAACGCTCGCTAATTTTGTACGCACGTAACGTTGGTTGGAGGAATAGACAATAGTTACTTATATGCAGATTCTGTGAAATCTACGAAGTCCTGTGTAGTACCTATCGTACGGCGTATCTAAGAGTTGTTTTTTCGTTATGTATTAAATTCTATATATTATAATTTAGGCAAGATTATTGTCAAGACGCAATAGACTACAGAGTGCAAACATGTTTGTGGCAATCCCGAGATTAGCCAAGTACAGTCCCGGGATTTTCAGGGCCAGAAAATGATCGGGATCCCGAGACCCTAGGATTCGGGATCGTATTCTCTAATCCGCGCCTCAGGAGCATCACATCAATCTTTGTAAAATCGTATAAAACTTGTAGGTATGTTGTAGGCGTTTGACGTTTTCTTAGTAATCTATAAAGGCCGCGCCACACAAGTTGGCGGATGTGAAGTTATCTGCATGCTACGCAATAGCCAAACAACGTGCGGCTTCATGTGAGCTTCAGTCAGGATTAGATATTGCGCAGCTTGTAGCTAACTTTACATCCGCAAACTTGTGTGGCGTGGCCTATACTAGAAACAGCCCAATCGACTTCATGGGTAAACCTATGTTGAAGTACACGTCTGCGGATATGAATCGTTGGACATTCATGTCAAAACATTCAAGTTTTCCCGATTGTATTTAAGACAATCCGTGAATGCTTATCAAACTGAAAAACGTTTCACGGATTTTTTTCGCGCAGGAGCTGTGCAGCGCGTCTGAAGGCGGCTCGGACGAAGGTTCTGACGGAGATTCCTTACATTCGTTCCACTACAGCCCTAAAGCAGTCGATATTCCTTCTGCGGAGCGACTCGCGAAAAGACTATACCACCTCGACGGATTCAAAAAGTCAGATGTTTCCAGACATTTGAGTAAAAAGTGAGTATATCTCGTTATGGCATGTGTGATTCTTAATTAATATATTTCTTATCGTATCAGCAGAGTAACGTAATACAGGATGTTTTAGGTGCTCTGTTTTCATTTCAAGATCTTGACTTTTACTTTTAAGCGCCTGAAAGCGACCCACTATATCACTGGCGAGTTTCTCTACACGTGACATGCTAGCCTCAAAACAATTGACATTCTCGCTGCTAAACCGCTTTCCAAACAACTGTATCGAGATGGTACACTCGTTTGGGAAGCCGTCCATTGAGATGGTAGATTTAAAAAAAAGCGATATTTCAAACATTTGAGTAAAACGTAGATAAAACTCAAAATGGGCAATGAGAACTGCAACTGACGGAATGATGTTAGGTTTAAAATGCGCTCAATCGGCACACTTTCCAAAACGGGACTTTCACATTTTATAACAATGAGATCTCTCTCCAAAGGTGCACAAAAAGTGTAGTCCGTGTAGTCAAACGCAATACTAATCTAAATAATTAAAAAATGTTTTAAAATTTGAGTCCCGATATCTTTGTCTTTCTAGCAATGAGTTCTCCCGAGCGGTGGCGGAAGAGTACGTTCGCCATTTTTCGTTCGGCGGCGCGACGTTAGACGCGGCGCTCCGAGCATTCCTGTCGCGGTTCGCGCTCTCTGGGGAGACGCAGGAGCGCGAACGTGTGCTGGTGCATTTCTCGCGGCGGTACCTCGAGTGTAATCCCGGCTCTTTTAACTCACAAGGTATGTTATATTAGCCTCACATTGAGTAAGTGCGTTATTTCTTGTTTAGCGGCGCGATGCTAGACGCGGCGCGGCGAGTGTTTCTGTCGCGGTTTGCGCTTTCTGGCATTCCCTCGCTGAATCGCAATACTAATTTTTTGCCCGAAGTAGATGTCAGCATTCTGGTTCCAGACGCCTGGCCAGGTCTTTATATAAAAAGAGCGGCCCAGCTCTGATAAAATATCTCGTATATTTACAGATGCTGTTCACACGTTAACATGCGCCATAATGCTACTGAACACGGATCTTCACGGAACAGGCGCAGGCGGCGGCGCCTTCCGCCGGATGACGTGCGCAGAGTTCATAGACAACCTGGCCGACCTTAACGACGGAGACAACTTCCCGAGGGACACGCTCAAACATCTGTATCACGCTATACGGGCGCAACCGCTACAGTGGGCCTTGTGAGTTTACATTTATTTATTGGGCACTCAAAACATATTTGTACAGTTTGTTTTTAAATAAGATTTATGAGAGCTAGGGGGAATTGAATAAGACGACAAGACTACGGGAGTGCCGGCAGAAGTGAAAACTTGAACATAATATAAAGTATAGGCCGCGCCACACAAGTTGGCGGATGTGAAGTTAGCTACAAGCTGCGCAGTAGCCAATCAACGTGCAGCTTTATTTGAGTTTCAGTCAGGATTGTATATTGCCATCCGCCAACTTGTGTGGCGCGGCCTATACTATAATTTAAGTGGTATAATAAATAACACACGTAAATCACACACGCACACTCACTGAAACGCCCTGCGCCGTTTCGATCCAGTCACGTGTTCTGACGCGAGATTAACATTTTTTACCCATCCCAAAAAGTGCACAATTTTTCACTTCAATAATGTACTCACACCTCGAAAGTTAAAATACCATTTGTTATGTTAGAGACGGCGAGTCGAGCGGCGGCGGCGGCGGCGCGGCGACCGAAGCGCGGCCCAGCGGCCCCGCTCCCGGGTCCAATCCCTTCCTGGACGTGCCCGACCAGAGTCGAGCCATCGAGTACAAGAAGGGCTACGTCATGCGCAAGTGCTGCGTCGACGCTAACGGCAAGAAGAGTAAGTTATTTTAGAGATTTGTGATAGGGCCATAGCTACCACGTTTGGTCCATTGGTGGTACACACACGCTATGTAATCAGCATGGAAGAAGCCTACCGAGCGGCGACTGTCTCTACGATTACCTAACACAATGCCCCACGCATACTGGACATGCGAAAACGCGACTAATCCTTCCATCACACCGGCTAACCCAAAGGACCTTCTCAGGCCCAATCAAAACGGCTCTTTTAAGGGCCAAAATAACCCTAAATATAAATAACCTAAATAAATAAAAATAAACATAATTAATTAAACGTAAAAAAAAACATTTATCTACAACTAAACCATTGACACCACGAAATGATGATGTAATTTTGGCTTGGGCCATGACTGTACAGGTTTCCTCACGATATTTTTACTTTCATCTAGTCCTTTCGAAATTATGCATATGTATGTCTAACGACAACTGAAATAGGAGTATGAATGACCTCCGCTATATGGGTAATCCGCTTATAATGGATCAACATATCCATCGTATTAAATTGCGGGAGCAATTAAACTGTTTTTCTGAGTGAATATTTGTTTTAATGCAAGTAACTTAGTTAACACTTCTATCGGTTCGAGATTACAAAGAAATTTGGAGGAAAGATGGCGTACGCAGCGCCTCTAGCGGCAGGAAACGGAAGTATATCGAGGGTTGCGTTCACATAACGTTTTTCTCTCTAACACATCGGTAAAGTCCAATTCATTAAACTTGGCGGTTGTAATGGTCGCTACAAGCTGCTAATAGCCCATTCCTGACTGAAGATCACTTAACATCTGCGCGAGGATATCCGCAGCTTGTAGCTAACAACATCAGAGCCGCAGTTGTATGATTCAACCTATAACTTTGATGCCCGACTACTTTTTATCCGAGAAATTGTTAGGTACATGACTATTTCCCGCCCTACAATGGACATTTGTGTTTTAGCGCCGTTCGGGCGGCGCGGATGGAAAATGTTCTACTGCACACTACGGGACCTAGTGCTGTATCTGCACAAGGACGAGCACGGGTTCCGCCGCGGACAGATGTCGGACAACCTGCACAATGCTATCAGGTAGGATATTGTCATATTGTATTATTGTAATTTTTAATAAATTCACTGAGCAACAATTGTTTATAAACTCTGTATCAGAAACAATATCTACGTGTTTCTGATAAAAAAAATAATGTTTCTTCGACATTTTGTTTGTTTCTGTAAACACTGACGTGTTTATCTGTCTGTTTCGGTGCTCCCCGCTTGTGACGGGGAACACGGAAACAAATCAGTTCCTACATGCGAGTGTGGACGCGTCTAACATTATTTTAAACATGGGTGTAGTGTGGGACGATGAAACTGTTTTTAAATTAATAGAACTGCTAGAGAAAAAACGAATATTATTACATGTAGGTACCACACAACAACACTACTTACTCGGGCGACTTTTTTGAGGTATCCCATAAGAACCTTTTTATTGTTTCGGGATAAAAAGTAGTCTATGTCACTTTCCGTCTTTCAAACTATGTGCATGCCTAAAATCAAGTCACTCCGATACTCCGTTGCTGTATGAAAGAGGAACAAAACAACAAAATATACACTTTTGGATAAATTAAATTTATAATATTAGTAAAGGCCGCTTCACACATGTTGGCGGAAATGAAGTTAGCTACAATATCCAATCAACGCGCGGCTGAGCTTCAGTCAGGATTGGATATTACGCAGCTTGTAGCTAACTTCATTTCCGCCAACTTGTGTGATGCGTGTGTTGTTTTTAATCTTTCGCGATTTGAACACATTATTATTATATTACGGGACTAATCGCGCACTAAAATTACGAGATAAATAAATACCTCATCATCCCGACGTTTCGACCGAGTTGCATCGATCGTGGTCACGGATGGCCCTTGTAATTTTAGTGCGCGATTAGTCTCGTAGTATATAATAATAGTAATTGTGTGATGCGGCCTATAAGGATAGAATTCTTCCCCTTATGGAGGCATGTGATGTAAACTGCGATGTTATGATAGTATTTGTCCGCTGTTGCCACAGGATACACCACGCGCTAGCGACGAAAGCCACCGACTACACAAAGAAGCAGCACGTTTTCCGGTTGCAGACCGCCGACCAGGCCGAGTACTTGTTTCAAACTAGGTAACTATAATGGGCTGATTCCACCTATAGGGCAGCGCAGTTGGGCGTTGTGATCAGTTGTAGTACCATATTTGCTGTATCAATCACATTTGTTGCAAATACTTAAAAAAAAATGAGCAGGGCACAAAACAAAATCATTGTTATGAAATTAATGCATGCCTTGTAAAATGTTATATTTACACGTTGAAGCTGTTGAAAAAACTATTGTCACGAAACTCAAATTAAAAAAAAAAAGGTTTATTTATTGATATCAAACAGGTGACAAAAACTTGAACGAATCCATTGGCTCATAGTCTTACAACTGTATTTCTAAAGCCGCCACTGGCTTTCTACCAATTTTATATTTATAATTAATTTTATATCACTAATTTCGCAATGTAACTCGGGCTTTAGATAAGATCTAGAAGTAAATCTAGTGTGACGTAGAGTTGTGTGTTGTCGGCAGTGATTCCAAAGAGCTGTGCTCGTGGGTGGAGACGATAAACTTCGTGTGCGCCGCGTACTCGTGTGCGCCGCTGGCGGGCGCCGTCGGCTCGCAGCGCAAGTTCCAGCGGCCGCTGCTGCCCTGCACGCACACCAAGCTCACCATGGTACACAAACGCACGCAAAGTCAAACTTATTTATTTGCTTGAACATAGGTAACTTGCACAGAATACAGTATGACCCTGTATAATATGCATAGACAGTATGTAGTCAAACGCAAACCTGTACGAAAAAAAAAGACAATACTTTTGTTCATTAGTGTGTAGTTTTTGAAGGAAAAATTCTATACTTATTTTGGTCTCTCCGATTTCTAACAACAACTTACACACAACAATGCAACTACGTAGTGTTCGTTGATGCACATGGCGCATGAATTGAATGTTGATGATGTGAATGTTTTCAGCGCGACCAGCTGGCGGCGCACGAGGAGCGCGCGGCGCGGCTGGAGGAAGAACTAGCGGCGTTGCGGCACGCGCGGGAAAACGCGCACCACGCGCGGGAGAAGGAACACTACTTGGTGTACGAGGTACGACACCGCGATATTACCACGGTAATCATATCTAACAGTGACTGTGTTCAGTCTTCATACAAACGGTCGGAACGCGAATCATACCTACGCGCATCGGAGTGTGGTATGCTCTGGTATGCTAGTCAGTCGCGGCGCGTCGTAGTGACGAACGTGTGAATGTGTAACTAGTAAGCGTGCAATTTACGTTTTTAGGGTTCCTCGTTTTACTACGGAAAAACACCCTAAAAACATCAAAAAAGCTTAATATGTATTTTTATTGAACGTTTCTTATTTCATTCAAGACGAATTTCTTTTTTGTAATAAATATAATAATTTTACATCATAATAGATAAAAACTAGAAATAAACTCAAGTAGGTAATGTGTAAGTAGATGAAATTAAAATACTGAGGGCTGCCCAGCCCTAGCGCGTGTACCGTCTGCGTGGCCACGCGGCGCTGTAGATATATATATATATTTCAAAGACAGGGCCGAGTCATAATACTGTTCAATATCATTACCGTGATATAACCTTTGTGATCGACCCTTATCCTATACTAGCTGGTGATTGACTCAACCAATTTACTGAAACGGAGCGAAGGTTTTCGGATTAACACGGCGATTTAGCTTTCGTGTGTCCGGGTTGGTATTCATCTACAGGTCGCATTTTTCAACTAATCTCTACGAAACTTACTTATGCGTGCCTCGGTTTCGCCTCTGCCCCCAACTCACGCACGTCCATCAATGCCTCTGTTGCTGGCCGCTGCAGTAATGTACTATTGATAATTTATATAACGGACTTATGATATTTTTTTTGTCATGTAGCCTATTATTAGTAAACTAAGCGCCACACAAATCGGCGGATGGGAAGTTAGAACGCTGCGCAAAAGGCAAAATATAGGTATGCGCGGGAACCAGAGAGACTCGCGCCGGGGCACACCCGCCCGCCAACCTCATGCCTCCCGCGCGCTCACTACGCATTGTGCACACATGTGCAATAATTAGCGAATCACGGAAATGTCATCTGCGGCTAACTTCTCATCCGCCGATTTGTGTGGCGCTTATTATAATGTGTGATGTAATGTGTCGTGTGCAGATGAAGCGGTACCGCACGTACGCGCACGTGATGCGGTCGCGCGGCGGCGGCGCGGGGGCGGAGGACGCGGCGCCCGCGCTGCCCGAGCGCGCGCCGCCCCCGCCCTGACCCGCGCCGCCCGCGCCCGCGACCCCCACCTGACCCGCCCCGCCCGCCCGCTGCCCGCCCTGCCTCTGCCCCTGCATCTAACCCCACTCCGATACGACACGACACCTACTCTGTTACCGAATACATGTCACGCTGTACTGGATGTAACTCTATGTAGTTCTAAACCAGTGTTTCCCACTTATAGGCCGAATCATACAACTTCGCGGCTGTGATGTTAGCTACAGGCTGCGCAAAACCAAATAGGCATGTTTACTGGGTGTAAAAATCATTATTGTAATTAGTCCACAGAGTTTCCAGAGGGATAGTGGTGGAAGATCGAAAAAAGAAAGAAAGAGATGCAATGATTTAATGTGGCATGTGTTAGAAAAAGACATAAATCAGTGACTAGTTGCCGTGTTTTTCTCTCAGTAGTGTCAAATTCTAATTCATATTTGACAGTTTTGACAGCTCTGGGCGAGATTTTTTATACATTTGTGGTTGAGAATTGCCTCAAGCGACAACAACGCTATCTCTCTAGTTTTAATAGCTCTGTGAATTAATCCGTAAGATTATTAAAAATACTGTTTAAAAATCGACACGCATTGTTTCTTTTGTCAATCAAACAATAAATAACAAAGATAAACCTTGTTCATGTTTGGAAGTGGGGGCTCGTGACGTCACTAGTGCGGTATACTTTTAATAGACTAGTGACGTCACGCGGAACTTCAGGTTAAATCATCATAATTTTTTTGTTAAAATGATAAAAGAAATAATACCCGTCTTACCACAAAAGTTTTACGCACGCGTTAGACAACGTTTAACATCACAAATAACACCGTTAGACAGTGTTTAAAGCGTGTTTAAATATTTTATGGTAAGACGGTACGTGTCTAATATTTTTTGATAATGTAATGGACGGATTAATTTTTTTTTACTAAACAAGTCTATTCTGACTGAAGTGTACTTAACAACTCCGCGAGGATTGGGTTTTGCAAAGCTTTTAGCTAACTTCACAACCGCCAAGTTGTATGATTTGGCGTATACGCCCTATGGAGTGTAGATCTGGATCTGCGTTTCCCACTTACACCGCCTTATTAATAAACGCAGAGTTACTTTGAAGTAGCCGCCGTGTTTTGCCTTTTGCTAGTGAATTAAGATTGCCAAAAAAAAGTTAAAGACAAAACACGAACTAGCTGAATCAGTCATTTTAATAGTCCACTGTTGAACGTATGCCTATCCACAAAGCTTAACTAGGCTATATCCACCACGCTGGCCCGGTGCGGGTTGGTGGATTCACATCCGCCATCGAATTTCTTCTACTTCTTGAGGTTGCCTCAAGATGGTTTTCTGCACCGAAAAGCCAGTGGTGTAAAATTATGTAAATAAGTTCCAAAGAATCTGATACAACCGGGACCGGGATTTGACTGTGCGACTTCGCGTTTGTAAGCCGGGTATTATTTTTTTTTACGGTCTAACTACCCCGGAGAACATGAATCTGCGTTTATTATTAAGGCGGCCAGTGCTGCTTCGCACAGTGCTATCACAGGTACATACTCATCAGAGCAATTTTTACTATGGAAACAGCTAAATCGCGAAATAACCGGCAGTTCCGTAGATTTTGTAAAGAGTCAATGAACTTTATGTATGGAACACTTCGAGCAGATATCTATAGAGTTACAATCGTTGTCCGAGGCAAAACTCTGCCTAAACTATCTAGTGGGCAGGCTTTTTAGTTGGTCGTAAGGCGATTGCAGGCCGACTACAACGCCGCGCGATACCAAAGTGCTCGGTTACAAGCACTAATTAGGTGACATAACGTCGAGATTCGAAAAAACGGGTCTGTACTGTATCAGCCTTTTTAATAGTCCACTGCAGGACGTAGGTCTACCCACTAAAGGTGATT
The DNA here is from genome assembly GCA_964007245.1 of Hypomecis atomaria. Classification (NCBI taxonomy): domain Eukaryota; kingdom Metazoa; phylum Arthropoda; class Insecta; order Lepidoptera; family Geometridae; genus Hypomecis; species Hypomecis atomaria. The sequence goes on from OZ023288.1 coordinate 7,687,824, forward strand.
GGGCCATATCCACCACGCTGGCCCAGTGCGGGTTGGTGGATTCACATACACCATCGAATTTCTTCTACTGACGTATGCAGGTTGCCTCACGATGTTTTCCTTCACCGAAAAGCCAGTGGTGTGAAATTCCGTACATAAATTCCGAAGAACACATTGGTACGGGACCGGGATTTGACCACACGACCTCGCGATTGTAAGGCGGGTATCACTACCACTAAACCACCACGGCTCATTGAATTATTTAATGTAAATATCTATATCGGCATGTATGACGGCGCTCGGACATTTTTTTACTACTTTCACTTGGGACTGTGGCTCTGTAGATATTTGCTCGAAGATGGAACAGCTGATTTTCATTTCAACATTTCCCAGGTGGTCCTAAAATCAATGTTGTTCATAATGATGAGTACTGTGATATGCTAAAACTTGAAATTCGTATAGACCAGAGAAACACTCCGTATATAGTATAAAAGTGTAGACACAGTATTCATGTAGCGGTATTTAACGCCAAGCTTTGTTGTTCCGCGCTCTAGTATTTTTGAATAAATTGTTGAATCAATGGCATGATGTTGCCACATTCAGTTATTATATTCAAAAATATTGAGCGAAACGGACGCTCTTATTTAATTGTAAGGTCCAGAAATAAACTATAGGCCGAATCATATAAGTCGGCGGATCGACGCGCAGCTATAAGTGAGCTTCAATCAGGTTTGGATGTTGCGCAGCTTGTAGCTAACTTCACATCCGCCGACTTGTACGATCCGGTTTATAACTTACGCAAATGAATACTGGCAGCTCCCATTGTTTTGAGTACGAAAGTGACGAGTGCGGTTTCGGGCCATTTCCACGAAATGTCATAAAGGAGACGATAGACCTACCGATTCCTAATAATTCCGTAGCCTTAATTTTCTATGATAAAATAGCTTCTAGAATAGTGAGATATGTGGAGCCACTAATATTTATTTGCCCCGAATATGCCTACTCTAGTGAACATAGCTTGAAGAAAACCTAGCCGTCTTTTACGAGATTGTAAAACATTGTGTACTGAGGTTAGTTCTTAGCTACTGCTCGACTCTTGCGAGTCACTACTCTCGAAAGACTGACACTCCGACGACATTCCTTCGGCGAAGCAGCATGTTGTGAAGTCAGAAGTGAGGGGCGCGCTGCAACTGGGGCGGCGGTGCGTGCTGCGAACTATGGACGTTTATACGCGAGTTATTTAAATATCGATTCATCTAGTCCTGTCTTCCTTGCGATATACATATTGGATGTTTGTCCGCATTACAGTTCTACCTTGTTTTGTCCCATCGTGCGTGTGATGCGTTAGGAACGAGCGAAAGATATAATATAGTGTGCTGTGGATATGGAAATGAATTTACGTGTTATGATAAACTAATACTCAAAAATACTAAATGAAGATCAAGTTGCCGCTGTCCGCGATTACGTTGAAGCGATGACGGATGGACATACGATATATTTTGCGGAGACTCACGTTGTTTTAAACGGTACTCGAAACAAAGTTTTTCGTAAGACTTGAAATGTGTTTAAGTAATATTGGCGTCAGCGACGATGCTGAATTAGTGTTGTTATGCTTTAATATGGATAATATTTTATTTATCTTATAAAATCACAAGTATTGGCATATATTAAGCTGATAAATATGTATAGCAAAAATCATCATTCCATTACTTTTATCGCTCCTTGTTACATCTATTAGGTCGAGCGAAACAGATTGGCTAGGTTTAGCTGTTGACTATCGGTTTATGTTTAGATCTATTCACTCGGTACATTTATTGGCAACAGCTGAATTTATTACAATAATGTAAATAGATTTTAAAGTGTTGAGACTGATATGTGAAGTTATTTATTTTGTTCATAAAATAACCAGTGTCAAATCTTAGGCATCAATATTGTATTGTCACATCCCTAGGATCTCAGATGTGTAATTATAATGTAGCTATAGTGTTTTCGATAGAATCAATGTTCAGTTGTTCATGGCGAATATTATTATTATTTTATATTACGGGACTAATCGCGCACTAAAATTACGAGATAAATAAATAAATACCTCATCATCCCGACGTTTCGACCGAGTTGCATCGATCGTGGTCACGGGTAGACTCCTCGTAATTTTAGTGCACGATTAGTCTCGTAATATATAGTCATAATGTGTCCAAATAGCGAAAGTTTAAAAACAACACGGCGAAGATGACGAATTGTAGGCTGGTCTTTTTAATCTTATAGTTTTTTTTTGTTATTCATACTTTCATATTGAGTGAAAACGAGCGACATTACTTTGAAATTCCAGCCCCTAGGTTACACACCAATAATCACTGATGTGAATTGTGATGCTGATTTATTATAGAGCTTATTAGATTAGGTTAAATAATTGAGTGTATTTTTTTTGATATGTTGCTAAACTGAGCTTAATAATTGATGCAGTATAGAATTCCTCTCTGTAGGAGGGCCTTTTTCTTGCCAGTTAGTGGCCAAGTAAACCCTGCTATACAACTTATTATTCCCTATTGCTTCAATTCTTAAAGCAGATTTTGTTGCCTCTTTGTATTATATTTTTTTGAGACAACTCATTAATTATGAAGTTTGGAGAAGCTTTAGCAGTAAACTAGTAACTGTAAATATATTATTTTTATGACTTATTTACATTTATTTTTATATTATTTACTTAAATGTATGTAAAGCTTGGTGAGCTTCGGTTTTATCTTATGAATAAAAACTTTCTGTATTCCATTCAATAGTCTGTGACAATTCAATTGGAACCCATTGTTTAAATGTCCTTACAATGTATATTTATTTATTTATATTTGCTCAAAAAATAAATTATTGCACTCAATTTATGTCAAAACTTTCATTGTATAATAGCGTCTACGCCTATCATGTTAGAGACTAAAGTATTCTAATGATAACCTGTACTGGGGAGTACAGAATTAAGATGTTGGCTGTGCCGAGAAATTAAAGATTTAACAATTTTTAAGACATTATTTGTTAATTGCGTTGTTTTGTGAAATTGAACCCAGCCACTACCAGCAATAGGAAAAATGTGCTGTTGAAATATCATCCTAAACAGACAACATATTGCCTTCAACAAGTTGCCAGGTATCCTGGATCATCAAACTGAAAAGTACATAGTTAATATCTAAGTATTTGAAAACTATGATGTAATACATAATAGTTGTAGTATTTTTTTTTCTTTTGTACCAATCATAACCCCTTGGAGAGCTAAATAAATACTTCAAAAAGATTTTCTTCGTCTTATTTATTATGTTCATCCTGAACTTATCATAACTTGTCAACTCTGTATTAATATCTTGCGCCAAAGAAGTAATGAGTATGTTTCTGAAGTGGTCTCTGTAAAGGATGCGCCAAAAGCTTGGCGACACAATCATGTATCTTGGTAGCATTTCTTGACACTTCATAAACATATGAGTAGCCATTATCTAAATCCTGCAAAGCATCATAGATATCTCCACATTTATGTTCTGCGCAGTCTTCTTCATGTGTTAAAAGTATGTCAATATAGAAATACAACTGCTTCTTCAAATAAATGAAGAAGTGATCATCTAGAGGTATGAGTGGTATACAGTTTGAGCGACCGTACAATACTAGCATCCGAACTACAAATGGAGGAGGCAATATTCGCTCAGTCTCTCTGTATTCTGGAATTTCGGCTTTTTGCTTTATCATTTGAAATAACTTTTTGAAATCAAAGCTTTCCGATGTGCACTCTTCAGAATTTAAATAGTCAACAGCGTTTAAAATGTCCTTTAGGTTGTTCGTAAAGTTTTGCACCCAAAATGGTTCAGAATCTTTCAGGATTATCAATGCAAATTCTGTTCTATTGTTTATTGCATTTTTTGAATAAATAAAGAAGTCTAGAACTCTCTTCATCATATTCATAGGTGTGAATGTGGTTCCATCTCCGATGCGGTAGAGTGTGGTTTGGTTATTGTAACATACATCCAGGCAAATGATGATCTTTTCAGGTACATTTACATTTGGTATGTTAGGTTTCTGCAAATTGGAAATAACCTCCACTTGTAAGGCAGAATAGTCTTCATTCAGCTTGTGGTCACCTGGTGTATTGCTGAAATAAATAAAATAAAATAAATAAATAAATATTAGGGGACATTTTACACACGGTCTCTGACCCCAAACTAAGCATAGCTTGTGATATGGCTGCCAGAGACTGATATACTACATATTATGCATATTTTACTTATATAGATAGTACCTAAATAACACCCAGACACAGAGCAAACACCTATGTTCATCACACAAATGTTTGCCCTGGGTGGGGATCGAACCCACGCCTCTTTGACCCAGAAGTCAGGGTCACTAACCACTGAGCCACCGAGGCAGTAAAATAGTAAGATTTTTTTGTTTTTTGAAATAATAGGAATATTTTTAGTAATTAGGTAATTTTTTTTGTAGTGGAAACTTCTTTAGCTACATGCTCTTTTTGAGATAGGTAAAAATATTTAAACTCGAGTCAGGACACGTCTGACTTAATGATCGAAAATTGGTAAGGCGGATAAAGCAAGTTATCAGTTTTGCTGGCACTCCAGGAGTGCAACCTGTTGTTTTTTATTTAAACTTCTATCATAAGATTTAATTGAATCAGAAATGAGTTGAATCGAGGTTACTTAAGCTCAATATATTAACATCAAAGTAGCAATGGGTAAGGATACTTTTTGCTTGCAGAATTAATCACCAATGGGGCTGTCAAGATCTCAAATAGTCACCTCACCATGTAACTCACACATGCAAGAACAATGTACGACATCCACTGAGCTGACCCAATGAGTAGATCAAGGCTGGAAACATGGTGTATGCAAGCCTCTTCCAACCAGTCTTATTGGAAATCTATAAGGGAGGCATATGTCCAGTAGCGGACACCCTGCAGCTGATTATTTATGTTGATGGTGTTGTCGCAAATGCGAAAGTAAGTAAAGTCAGGCGCACACGTAAGTATTAGTATAAAGCTTTGTCAGCCGTTGCTAGAACAAAGGATCTACAGAGAAGTGTGAGTACAAGCACCGTCGCCGAGGTGAGGTCCTGCTAGATGCGCCACTCCCGAAAGAGATATCGTCGCGTGCGCTAGTCCGCTGCGACAATCGGTAGTTACATTATTCAGGAACTGGGTGAGCATTTTTTCAGTATTGCATGAACCCTGATTCATTTTATTTTATTGTTATGGATGTCTGATAATAACCAGATCAATGAATGGTACTTGAACTTTTATATATTCAGTTCAAATTAATGTTCGGAAATATTCATAATTTCAATAATATCAGTTTATTTAATTTTACATTATTTGATTTATTTTTGTCGGGCAAGGGAAAGGCTGTGAGGGGTGAAGGAGGCCTTTTGGGGGAACCCCCGCAACAACCCTTAAAATGGGGGTGCAAAGGCAAACCATACACATAGTAAAATATGAGACAAATCATCAGACAATCATAAACCTTCAGTAACTCGTGGAGTACCCGGCGAGGTGCTTCACAACAGGTGTATTATGAGAAACTATACTATAATATATACTTGGAGGATAAAACGGTGTAACTCCAACATTGTAACATCTAGCTACAGGTCGTGGCATATAAGTCTAGCGCTGAGCGAAGTGTGTAGGGGATGACTGCGCATGAGTTTAGTACGGCGGTCAACATGCGCAGCCATCCTCTCCACAGTACCCTCACCGCTAGACTTCGTGCCGCTACTTGTATGTGTACCAGTTTTATACCTACATATTATTTTTGTTCTCGTATGAAGTCGTAGTAGACCATCATCTGGAAATGGAGCCATGTGAAAGTGATTCCATTCTCAGCTAAGTCACAGTCCGCTATGACATAATCTTTTCTTTGCTCAACTCTTGGAACAAGTGCCTATTCACTATGGCTCAACTACGTTCTTATTAGTAATTGTTAAAAACTAAGAAATAGGAAGAAAGAAAAAATTTTGGTACTTTGAATCGCTGGCTTCGGAAGGATGTTGAGAACCACAAGATGACAATATTTCTGGTGAATCCATTCTCCAAATCGCACTTGAATACAATATGTTAAGACGTTAAGTTACGCACAAAACATAAAACTTTAACTTCCGAATATTTTCTGTAAATTCGACTTGTAGTTTATCCTTTAGTTTGTGCTACCTGTTTACATTTTTGCAAAAAAAAAGGGAGCCAATAATGCACGACCCAGTAATTCACGACATGAATGTACAGCCTGAAATTGTACGGCATGATAATTTGTGTCACTGGCCATGGAATATCAGGCTGTGTAATATTGGGCTGTGAAATACAGGCCGTACATTATCGGCCTATGTCGGTAATGTCCGGCACAGTATTGCATAGCCCGATATTGTACGGCCTGATATTTTGTGTCCCTGGAACTTGGTTAGTATAAGGCAAGGTATGAATTCTTTAAAGTAATTCGACTCTGTTGGTTAGGTTAGGTTTGAACAGTGACAACCATGCGCGACCCGAGCGAGCGAAGCGAGTGTGCCGCGGAAGCGGCCGGTGATGCGCCAGAAACAGCGTGTCCTTATTACGATTTAAGGATACTTTCAAGGTATGCGCGGAAGCCAGAGAGACGAGACGTCGGGGCACCCCGCCCGCCAACCTCATGCCTCCCACACGCTCCCTACACCCGTGCTCTACACTATGCCACGCCGTGTCGGCATTGTGCAAACAAGCGCAATAATTAGCAAATCACGGTGATCATGGGCAAAATATTGTACCTAGTAAGGATTTGACGGGTAAAAAAATAGATTAAAGTGCATTTGAAGTTCCATTCAGTGTCATTTTTTTTAGTTTCACCGCTCCCTATCTTACCTTATCAGACCTCTCCGATTTCGCCAGCCTATGAGGAGTCACCAGTTGGTTTTTCCTAGCGTTGCTTCTTAAATTTAATCTAAAATACTAGGTACCTATCCTCTCAAATAATTCTAAATGGTTGTGCGTGAAAAGAGCCACCTGATAGATTAGTTCGCAAGGCAGTGGCAGTACGCGCAGTTCCCAAAAGAGTTTCACACAAGACACTTCGTCCGAAACCCCAAAAATGGCCCGCACAGCCCGTTTTTGTACTTCGCGGCGCGGCCCCACAATTCTAATCCGTACGTAATATTACTATGGATTGTGGCAAAGTAACAAGAGCGGACAGTTGGTAGGAAATATTTTTCTTAATCGGGCGATATCATTTAGTAGATATTCCAAATTATGGACTTCGGTATCGACCCAATGCTTACTATTTAAATTGGACTGTTTTTTTTTTTGCGGAAAGCACGTATTAGGTTGCTAAAATAGTTATGAGTGAAGTAGCCAAGGACTCACAGTTATGTTCGGCTTTGTCTATCACATGATCCCAATCAACAGATTCAAGGGCGTTGATAAAGTTATTTTTACTAGCCGCAGTGAAGCTGCGGGTCAGCCGGTGAGTAGGGGTTAGGAATGTCACATTCTTCCACTATCAGACGCTGAGCGTTATGGTCACTAAGCGGCTGTGTATTTACGTCAACTACGGTGCAGACGTGCTCTGCAGACATATTAGTATATACATGATCCAGAAGCGTTCTACTATATCCGTCCATTCGAGTAGGATGATTGACTAACTGGACAAAATTATAACTAGCTATTATATCTTTAAGCTTTTTTGAGCACTCAAGCTCTGTAAAAAATCAATGTTCGCATCTCCTACAATTATGCATTTAAAGCCTTCATTTGTAAAGGAGGCGTTCGAAGAGGTCTAAATAAACTGAGTGACTAGTGAGGTTTGAGTGGTACAACCCAACAACCAGAATTTCGTCTTCTAATAAATGTACTGCACACACGTCAAATAGCTGTTGCTCCTGCGATAAGTCACAATCCTTGCCTTATAAGTTCCAGGGACACAAAACTCAGGCCGTACAATATCGGGTTGTGCAATACTGTGCCGGACATTACCGACACAGGCCGTTAAAGTACAACCAGTATTTCACAGCCCAATATTGCATAGCCTGATATTCTATGGCCAAGGACACAAATTATCACGCCGTACAATATCAGGCTGTACATTATCATGTCGTGAATTACTGGGTCGTACATTATTGGCTCCCGCAGATTTTTTTGTATTGTGGATGGATTTTTTGCATGCAATAATAAATATAGTAAATAAATTAAATTGATTTGCTTTGCTGCAACCACTACTTACATTACGTATATATTATAGTAATTAAATAAACTGTATAGTTCTAATGAAGTGCTGTGCTCCGACCACTGTCCAGTGTTGAGATGAGTACGCGTGTTCATTGGGTACAAATTGAAAACAACATATAAAGTTACATAATTTTTAAAGCTAAATTATGAGCAGTGTACGGCAAATAGTGAGTAACAAAACGTTCAGTTATCCAAATCGTTTTGTTTTGTATAGGATTGCAGTAAATACCTACATCCCTTCTTATTAAAATTAGTCACACAACAATAAAATCTATTGTTATTGTAATTTTTTTAACCTACGCTTGAGTGCATATTCAATTAGCCACTCTTACAGCGCTTCTAGATGTGTACAGGGTGAAATAGCCTCAACCACAATTTAATTATGGACACTAATAAAAAAAATAGTTTTCAACGAGCTTAGTCTAAATTAATCTATTATCTTCCAGGTTTTGCAAAGCTTTAAAAAGTTGCATCGTACCAGACTTAAAGTATTTGCTGGAGATCACAAAGCACTCTTAGCAGCTAGACTAAAAATAAACGAAGAATTTAGTAAAAATAAAAATGTCACAGATGAAGACTCAATAAAAGCTGTAAGCTATTTTTAGTATACAGGGTTATTCCTAATCAATTAGCATCCTCTTAGGTGCTTATTCTGTACATCAAAACTAACAACTTTTGATCTTTGACTTAACTCAAAAAAATAATCACCTGTTCCATACATTTTGTCACAGGTGAACAATATTTTTCTATGGAATAACAATATTTTTTTGAGTTTTGACAAAAGTCGCAGAACAAAAGATGTACAGAATAAGCCCCTAAATTCCAAAGGATGCTAAGTGATTAAGAATAACCCTGTATACATATATTAATTTAAAAATATTCATTAATTGATATTTAAAATACTGAAGCATTAATATGAATTCATTTAAATGAAATAAAAAGTAGATTATCAGAAGTATTCAAAGTTTGTTAAAGTAACTTGAGGCATACAATATGCCTGAAGTAACATTTTCACTTGGTTAATACTGATGAAACAGTTTTTATTTCAGATGGTTAAATTTAGTGAAGATGTTGAAAGAGAACTGAGGACAAATGTAATTCAGGCGAGAGAAGTTAAACCCGGTGTATTTGGTATGTTTTCCTAAAAGTTAACAATAATTCTTAAAGTCAAAATTAAAATAGGGTACCAATATAGGCACTTCCTTCTGTGGGTACTAATATAGGCACTTCCTTCTTCTATGATGACAAAGTAGGTCCCCATTGTTTTAACCGTTTAGTCAGATGCCTGCAAGCGTCCTACAACTGACACCAAGGCTAGCCACCTGGTCTATATGAACTTACACATTATTGCAACTGATAAATACTCCTGGTAATACAGGGTTATTATAGGAACAGGTGTAACTATGGGGCTAACCTGGAATTGAGACAGAATCTTCTATCATCTGAGTTTTCATTATTTTCATCTATATTTCTTACTTTTCAGAGGCTAAAATTACGGAAGATACTGTAAAATTAGAAAATATAATGTATGATGATACAGCTGTGCCAGACACTGGGAAGGTGGCCAAGGGACGTCGTCCATGCTGTCAGACCGAAGCACAGAACAAATAAGAACATAGAATCAAACTTATACCTAGATGAAACAAATTACTAGTTACAGAGAACTTCTGAATTACTAGATGGCCTATAAATATCAAGGGATCCAAGTCAGCGACGTTGTATTAAACTTAGTACCTATGGTGTGGAGATAAAGTGAGATTGTTTGATGATTTTGGGTAAGAGTAGACAAATAAAAATAAAAATGCACAGTCAACATAATGATTTGATTTAAGATACTATTCACAAGAAATATGAATTCATATTGGAAAAGTAGTTACCTACAGGCTGTACATACATGAAAAAATATTTATTATAGTAGTTTTAATTTTTTCGGAATGTAAGCTATGATTTTATTATGCAAATTCTGTTTTATTTGTTGATGTAAATGCTATAGTTATACTGTTATCTCGATAAATAAAACCAATTTGAAAACAATTCAATGTTCTCAATCAATGATACGGCAAGATACCCACAGCACCAAAGAGACATACTAAGTATAGGCTACCCTATTACCCCTGGGGCCATGGCGGTCTAGAGGTTGTGACACCCGCCTTACAATCGTGAGGTCGTGGGTTCAAATCCCCGGTCCCGTACCAATGAGTTCTAGTATTTATGTACGGAATTTCACACCACCGGTGAAGGAGAACATCGTAAGGCAACCTGCATATTATGTCCGTAGAAATTCGATGGCGTATGTGAATCTACCAACCCGCACTGGACCAACGTGGTGTATATGGCCCAATCACCCCTCGTGGGTAGGCTTACGTCCTGCAGCAAAGGCTGGTACAGTTTACAGTATCTATAGTAGTCTGCGGTTTACAGTATTACCCCTTTTTTTTTTTTTACGAGGGGGAAATCTTCTGAAGATGCCCTAACTGCATTGGGGTGCAGTATGTGGGATTGTACCCACTAAAACCCCCTCGGTGGCCAGCCTTTGTGCCTTCTTAGGAGCTCCGGGATCTCCAAAAGGAACGCACTGGTGCTCCCAGAACTTTGTGTGCCTACTCGCCTGGCAAAAGCCAGGCTTGTGCGGTCCTCTACGACAGCGTTGTCATCCTCCTCGGGCCCGCTTGGGTGGGTGGCCGGAGCCCTGACCACCCACGAGCCCAATGTCCCCTTTTAGTAGGCTCTTACTACAGGCAGGGGATACCGATGCCGTATTCTCGTGCCCCGGCATCAGGGCAAACAGTATTACCTCTGGCTACCTTACACACAGTAAGAATTTGAGAGTCGCTAGAATGAAAATAAACTTCGCAAATAGGGTCTGGTATGCCGTGCCATTTCTATTATCTAAAAAAAAATTGTCAGTTCGTACATGAGCTTTTGTCAGTCATGTCATGTCATTTGTTTTGTCAAATTCATCCAGCTAGAATAGAAAAAAAAAAGTTTATTTTGCGATTTTTAATCAGTTCACCACATTTTCTTTCAGAAAACAGGCAAAAATTTCTCTGTAACCCCAAAAATGTTAACTAGAACGTTGGTTTCACGAGCTATATTACTACGAGCGCTCAAAAATACAGCCGATAATGTAAAACAGGCGAAAAGGAATGGAAGTCATGGGTAAGGTGTTATGTCACTACAGTTTGTATCAGAACCCTGGTTGTTGACTTCGTTTTCAGTATTTTTGTAGCTTCAACTACCATATTAACCGGTTCAATGCGGCGGTCTTTTTAACAATATTGTGCCTGGCGTCGAAAAATATTTCGTGGCTCCACTGTGGTGTCTTACGCCAGGGACTTTGATATAATCACTAAGGCGCCTTCAGCCATGAATAATGCCTAATGGGGAAGCAAATTTACTGGGTCTATAATCTAGATTATACTAGAGCTGGTTCACTTGAGGCCCTATCTTCTTCTGTTTAGAGAGTTGAATGAATAAGAACAAAGACAAAGCTCTCGTTATTACAGCACCATCATATCCCTATATTAAGAAAATGCTAAATTTTTAATAATAGGATTGCTAATTATTGTTTTACTATTTCAATTTACAGGGTGTGGTCATACAGAGTGCCTCCACCAATGCCATCAAAAAAGCACACTATGTTTGCCGAAGTTCTTGGAGGTCTTGCTTGGTGGTGGATTCTCTGGCACATTTTTACTGAACCTGATCATATTTATGTAAGTTTTTGCAATGACATCCAATCCAAAATGCTCCTTCTGCAATATCTATGTGTAGTTATAATTACATGCTGTGTCAATAATATCAGCAAATTCATTGCTAAGTTGTAAGCTCCCGCCCGGGTAGCACAACAAGGGGAAAAAACCATTTTATCCACTCTCAATGTCAGATGTCATTGTCAATCCATACTTTATTTCCTCTTCGAGGGGATATAATGGTGGAAAGACTATTAGTCCCTTTGCCATGCTTCCCGTGCTGTTGTATTAATCATTTAGGCATGTCAGAGGCCTTAAGGGGGCTTAAAAATCATGGCACCAGGGCTAGCCACCTGGCCTATACTAATATTAATATCAGCAATAGCATAACTATTGGGGAAGGCCAATATTTTTTTTCATTTATTAACCAAAACATACTTAACCTATTTTCATACATAGCACATCATCATCATCATAACTTAACAGCAAGGCTCATGTTGGTGGAGCAACTTCCATTAGATCATACAAAGTACATATATAATAATCCTCAAGAGGCTCTCCCTAGACGGTTGGGTCAAGGGCCAGATTCAGAAGGTGCTGATACTTGACACTGCGCGCATTGTCAGCTGGTTTCTTAGCCTGTAGCCTCAACCACCGGTAGCTAGGGTCCTGCTCTACTGCCGGCGGCAACCTAGGTTAAGTTATTATATTTGTTTTTATAAAAATATTGTAAAAATTAAATATCAATTAATAATCATCATTATTATTCTCGTTCTTCCTCAGTCAATGTCAGCCTGTCATTGTCCTACTACTGGGCTTAAGCCTCTCATTTGTTTATGCCATTTTGACCATGCTTAATTCCTTATAACGATGTACAATTATTATGAAGTAAATAGCCTTCATAATAATTATGTACCTATAATAATAAAAAATATTAACGATGTTTTTATGTTCTCATTGCAGGGAGAGTGGCCATATGTTGACCCAAGCACATACACTGATGCAGAGCTTGGGATTCCCCCAGACTCAGCCGGTCCTCTGAAACGCCTCTAGAAATTGGATATCTGAATAGAATTGTTGAATCTTACATACAGCATAGTAAATCTACTCTACACAGTTATGAGTCAAACCATTCGAGTCGGCAGACTTGAAGTTAGTTACAAGCTGTGCAATATCCAATCAATGCAGCTTTATGTAAGCTTCAGTCAGGATTGGTTATTGCGCAGCTTGTAGCTAACTCTACATCCGCCGACTTGTATGATTCGGCCTATACAGTGGTGCACTGTATGCTGTGTGTGTAGCGTAAAATCATAGTCTTGCTGATGGTAATTAAATTATTTTTGTTTGAAATTACAGTATTTCTTTCACTGATATAACTACTATTAAATACACATTATTTATCTGGTAGTAAATATGTAACAAAAGGTTTATGATTTATGCTAGCATTCAAATGGCTGTGCCATCTAATTTTTTATTATCAATTAGTACTATTATTTGCAGAGACTGCAGGTAAAACTCTGTTGGGACAAAATTGATAAGGGGTATAGTATAGTCATATATATGTGCTCTGAAAGCTACAACATTTTTAGAAGCTGTAAGCAATAATGTGCTAAATAGGTATCCAAAAAATCATCCTTTATAAACAACATTGAATGATCATGAAACTCATATTACAGGAAAAGTTGGTTGATAAGGCTAGAGGCCATAGAAATAAAGTGGTTATTCTATAAGAATGAGATCTATAGATATATAAGTAAGTTCGTATAGGCCGGGTGGCTAGCCCTGGTGTCAGAGGTTTTAGGCTGTCTGAGGGCTTCTGGATAATTATAGATAATAATTACTTTAGAATACAAATAGCAGTACTTGGATACATTGGTTCCCATGGATGGATTGTCCAACATTCAGAAAGCCTAGAACCTTGGAGGAGTTATACTTCACTATGCCTAGAACTAATGCACTAAACTTATAGCCTGTCTCTACCTCAATAAAACAATTAAAAAATAAATAAATTTTGGCACTGGTAACATTAAATGTCACTTAGCTTTATGTCGTGCTACCATATAAAGAGATTTAGCTTTATTTTATGGTAACTTAAATGCTAAAATACTACCTAGTATTTTACAATGATTAATATTTACAACAATGGTTTATTTGTTACTCTTTCACGCAACAACAGCAGCGGGTCAACTTGATTTGGCATGGATATAGTTCCAGCACTGGGTAATCGCAACTAATACTAGTTCTTACCTAATTTATGTACAGAATGGATATTTGACGCTGACATTAGTGTAACCTACAAGTAGTACTACAGTCCGTCCACAGCTATTTACCCCTGACATTTGTCGCAATCTCTGTCTATTCATCACATACCATCACATGTTAGACATAGACACAGCAACAAATGTTAGAGGTAAAATAACTGAACGTTGCATCGTATACCTACTGTTAAAAGGTGTGGTGTGTTATGAGTAGATAATATGTATTTGTATAGCAAAATGTATTTAAGTATTGTTTTTTATTTACGTTGGTTATTTTATTTGTTTGATCATTTATTAGTATAATATAATATATTAATATGTATTGTTTAGCGTTCCACCACATCTAGCCTGATGAAATATTATAAAACATTAGTAAATTTTAAATATGCGCCGTCTTACGAATTTTTGACCATGTCACGCGAGAAACATTTTTACCCATCCCAAAAAGTGCATAACGCCGCTTAAGAAATTGGAATTGTTCAATTGAAAATTTTTACTTACTGAAATTTTCAAACGAATTTAAATTACTTAAAGTACTTAACTTAATTCAGCATCATACTTTACGAGGAACTATACGCTATTTTAACATTAGCCAAAATAGTGAATCGCTGTTTAGACAAGGGGTCTCCAAAATGTTGTTTTAGAAAATTTAACCTAACTATGTAAATAGCTTTATTTACCAAATAATGTCGAAGGCTTTAAAAAGCATATGTGATTTCATTTAATGTCAGCGTCAGCTCTCCACCCAACATATTTAAAAGTGTTTGTTTGCTTGTTTGTTACTCTTTAACGTAGCAACAGAGTGCGGGATTGATCGACAAGTGACAGACTACTTATTATCACGGAATAATAAAAAAATCTTATGGCATGGCACACAGTCAAATATTCCCCTTCCTAGTTCTTTCAACATGGCTCTCTGAACATGGCTAACGTATTTTATGGGTAAAACACGATTCGTTACTGGTAACATCAATTTTGACGTAAATCAAAAACATAATTCCTATCTTCACACGCTTGCATTTTCTCTTGTAAAAATACTAGAAATCAATGTTAATACGCGGTGATCACTTAGAAATGTGTATTTAGTGAATGTTTTAGTTGTTTTAAGGTGATCATGTGATATGAGTGCAATGTCGGAAATGGAGACGAATTCTAATCAAAAGGGTGAGTTGAGTAGTTATCAAGTCTTTCCGAGGCCTATTCTTGTTTGTGTATGCTTAACTGTACCTTGCGGGTCTTGCGACATGAATTCGGCTGACACACATGATTATCCTAAACTTTTGATGCGATGCATTGCGATCTTTGCAATTGTGTGCTAAATATGTGACATAGTTTGGGCGTCGGACAGCGGAAATCGGGCTTATCTTGACATTATCGGAAATCAACATCGAAAGTTGAACATTTTGATGGGAATCAAAATATTACGCTTCTGGAATTATGAAATGAGTTGTGGAACATATCACTTACCTTGGCATTTTACTCAGGATTACTATCAGGATCCTTCAGATAGTATGACTCATTTGTTATGACATGTGTTACATATTAATAAACAGAATGCGCGCCGCCTTTGTATCATTGTCTATTAGTCAGAGACTTTATCTGAGATTTGAGGATGATAATATCTACTTAATGCCTAGTAACTTCTGTTACTATAGCATTGTTGAAGAAGTAGTTACAAACATACTAGTTATTAGTATGTAAATAAAGAGTCCTACAAATACTCTGTTTTGTAAAGGAGAAAGTGGTTTTACAGTAAGAAGCTGACAGATAGTGATATATCGGAGAACTGTGTTTCAGTGGAGGCATTTGTGGTATGGGTCTGGTAATATACAATCATTTACCAAAAATAATATTGGAATCGGTTAGTGTAGCTATATTTAAAAGGAAGCTGTTTAGTTTACTTGCATCAAAAACATTTTATAAGGTGCAAGAGTTTTTGGATGACAAATTTTAGTAATTATAGTTTGGCAATTATTGTAAGTTTGTTATGCATGGTTAAGAATTGATGATTTTATTGGTTTATATAATCTGAATTCTTGCGACAATTTATTTTAATTGACATTTTTTGCAACAATCTATTTAACATTGTATGTTCATAATGGACCAAACTGTTGGCACTTTTTAGAACTAAGACCTTATTAACACAGTTTGACAATAAACTTATCTATCATACATATAAGTATAAAGCTCTGTGTATTTATGATCCTTTCACTCAATATCTATTTGGTTAACATGGATGTTTTTGGAATCATAATTATGGCATCTGTCCGGGCCAGGTTTATAGATTTATGGATACAGTTTTGTATCCTTATCCTTACATAGTATAAAATAAAGTCGCTATTTTTGTCTGTTTGTTTGTCTGTATGTTTAAATCTTTAAAACTACACAATGGATTTTGATGCAGTTTTTTTTAATGGATAGAGTGTTTCAAGAGGAAGGTTTATATGTATAATACACCTGTGCGAAGCCGGGGTGGGTCATCTAGTAAAAATATAAAATAACCAGCAACAATAGTCACATAAATGGAGCTCTGGGTGCAGCTAGGTTTCTAAATTAACTAAGTTTTTTGAATTTGATTTTATATAAATGTAGTACTTATTTTTTAACAACACATCATACAATGTATGACTACACCAGCATAGCATGTAATGAAGATTTATATTAAATGAATTTACATCCTTACTCTTCCGCCTCAGCAATGTGAGGGGACAGCAACACCATAGAACACAATCAACCTTGGTATAACACAGTCTTCTCTAAAAGACCCTGGGGAGAGTGTAGATTTTTTTTTATTTCCTCCTGTTTGGCAGACAATGCAGCTTGGTCGATGGCGAACTTAGGGGTTCTTACCCAGGTACCATAAAAATGGCAGGCTTTAAATATACATCAAGCAGCATTTGGGAGTTAAATTTTATAAGTTTCCACTTTTGCACTCTTTCGTCAATTGTACTTCTGCTAAGTTATCACTATTTCAGAAGCGTTTTTCACTATTGGATGCGTCTTGTCAAGGCGCAAATTTTGACATAATCACATTCTGCAATCTGTGGAATTTTACAAACTTTTTGAAATTGTATGCAAAGCAACACGCTTTTGCTGCATTCTCAGCCAAGTCGTTGAGGGTACTTTGGATAGAGAGAGTAATCATCTATACAGCAGTAACTGACAACAATAGGTCACTAATCTTTTGCTATAGTCTGTCCCATAACTGCTGAGAACTAGGGTCGTGATGATCTGTGATGAATAAAATTACTCAATGGGTTTGCTTTAAAATTATCACTAAATTCTTGTAGTTTTTAAAAGAAAATAAATGCATGCTGAAAATAGGTAATAATTATTTGTTATTTTTATGACTTGTGCCAAATTGTTCAATAGATTTTCAACTGGTCCAATATCAGCAGTTATGAAACGTACTAAACATTAAGATTTGCTTTCTTGACATTGGCAAGAATTTGATGTCCAAAATATTGTCTGCAGTGTCCTGTGTTGCCAACTATGCATACGATGCGTCGGAACCAGACGAGCTGAGCATCAGGCCGGGTGACATGCTGCGGGACGTGGAGAGGCTCCCTGGCGGGTGGTGGAAGGGCGAACTTCGCGGCCGCCGAGGCATGTTCCCTGACAACTTTGTCTCAGTGCTCACGGAGCCTGGACTTGCAAAGTGAGTGGTGCATTATGTTTTTTATTGTTGTGTACTTATTGTAGGTAGAGATTTTCTCTAGGGGGGCCTAGCTGCCTACTTTTGCCAATTGCAGAAAAATAATGTATTGAGTTTTCTGGGGTGGGTAAAGAAGTTTCCAAGGTGAGTACCCGATGGTAGCCAGATTTACGAAACTTTATACATAAACTCTAAAAAATTAATTGTAAGGGTCTGGGATTAAAACCCACAACCTCATGATCCTAAGATGAACATTATCTTGCTAGGCCACTTTGGTTGCTATTCATAGTTGCTTTTTAAACAAACAATGTGGAGGTTCTCAATATCGACGACGACAATCGACATGTAATTTTTTTTTATGTATGAAATTTTTAATAATTGTTAAACCTATATGAAATAAAATAAAAACAAAGATATACTGTAGAGATATACCTAATTCCAACACGGTTTTGTATTTCTTAATTATAATAGAATTACAATTTTATACACACAATAGCTACAGCACATTGTTTACTCATTAGGTTTATGCCTAATGTAGTTGAAAAAGAAACAATATTTTCCTTTACATTTAATATTCAATTTCGTATAACTTAGGTTTGTTTGACCATGACCACTGATTTCAAATCCATGTATTTGAACCACTGAACTTTAAGCGGAGGTGTGTTTTGGTTTGGAAAGGAAGTATCTGGATAAAATTTACTTTATCCCCATTACCAAGCAATGTCATTTTAAGGACTTTTTGGTCAGAAGTCGAAACATTCTTGTAAATTAGTTTAGTTTGGACTCATTGTTGCTTCACTTTCAAGGTGAAGCTCATAGATTTATTATCTAGGAACTACATTCTAGTTCATCCATGAAAATACCTAACCTATTGACAAAAACTTGATGGTACTACCCATGCATATTATTAAGTACAAACACACAAATCCAATTGAACATTACGAAAATTTACTTTTCTTTTTAAGTGGATTGAAATTTGAAAGGCTGCTTGCTGTGATTGCAGCAATTTTGATCCTCTCAGATTGGTTTAGTTTCTAGCGTGATTTATTTTGTTTAAATAATAGGCAGAATTGTTTTCATTATTGTTGATTTTTTAAAAACGGCTCAGCCGATTACTGAAAAATTTAAATGGGACCACCTCGAGAGTCCCTTTCCAACCAAAAAAGAAATTTTGGATTCGGTTCACAATTGGCGAAATTATCGATGAACAAACACAAAAAAAATACATACCTACATACGAACATAGAACCTCCTCCTTTTTGGAAGTCGATTAAAAATAAAAAAAACATTCCAGGGTGTGGTGCAGCAGAATACATTTCACTTACATATATTTATTTATACATGATGAAGTTGTCTCAGAAACTAGTATTTTAGGTAATCTCGATGCAAATTCTGCTCTAGTCTATTGTAATAAGGAGCAGCTTAGAACTAGGTTAAAGCTAGATTCTAGGCTATGATTTGAATTACGAGCTTTTTTGATGTTCGACTTAGATTTGGTGGTTTATTTTACTGTACTATTTCACAATACAACATCAAGGCTTTATATTATAGCGAGGTAAAGAGCAGAGAAAATCCTTACTTCTTTTTTTTTTGCGCGAATAGGTCCGCGCTTTACCACCAACTTGACTGATGGTAAGCGACGTTGTGGTCGAAGAAGCACGCCGACCTAGAAGATACATATTCACTCTGACCTTGAAAAGCTTTAGATTATATTTCTTAGGAAACAGGAAAGCAGGAACTAATATTACTATACTATTATCTACTTACTAATATTATAAATCTGAAAGTGTGTTTGTTACTCTATCACGCAGCAATAAAGCAACGGATTAGCTTGACTTTTGCGTACGACTTACGCGAACTTTTATTACCCCACCAAATGTACTCTGTATTATCATTCGCTCTTATTTGAAACAGCACATTTTTTCTCTACTTTTGTTTTGTTATTATGAAAGATATTGACCCCCTTTCGGATTTACACTATATAAAATCACACTGTATTTACATAACTATATGGCTACTGGGTTAACTATTTCATTAATAATCTATCCATTTAATTGCATTGGCCATAAAAATTAAAACAGGTTCTTTCACTGTGGATATTTGCGTCGATTCTGTTGTACAACTTACTAAAACTAAATGTATTCATAGGAATAAAATGCTATTGCATCTCTTCTTATGTTTATACTAGCGACAGTAGCGACTTTAGGTACCCGATTTCGTAATAGTAGATAAGATAATTATCATGTCAATATAGCCTGTGCTCATCTGTAATTGTAGATCTTTTAAACAGTGAATGACGTTTACAAGAAAGTCCAATGGTTCAAAAGTTTACCCGGAACATATAGAAAATAAACTTGTGATAGTGAAGATGATGATAATGGCAAAATCGACATGCCTTATATACCGTATTATAGACAGAATAAGTTGAATCTTTCGATATTGTCTCCACACTTTATTAGTCTGAACTGTGTTTGTGATATAAACCTTTCGCTAGGCTCCGACGAAGCTCCTAAATTAGTTTT
Organism: Hypomecis atomaria; assembly: GCA_964007245.1. NCBI lineage: Eukaryota > Metazoa > Arthropoda > Insecta > Lepidoptera > Geometridae > Hypomecis > Hypomecis atomaria. The sequence continues at coordinate 7,708,154 of OZ023288.1, forward strand.
ATTATTTATTGTAGGTTTGCGTATGACCACATCCTGCTGGTAAATGAAAAAATATTTTTTTTCTATCCTTCCGTATGTATTCGGTAAAAAAAAATACTGCGTTTATAAATTTTAATCCAATGCTTCTATGCAAGAGAAACCACAGGTGCATCTGTGTCAAAGTTCATTACTAAGGTTTACAGTTAGTCTCATATACGACATCCTATGGCAAGTGCTTAAAACAGGTTTACTATACGGCCATGTAAGATCACCACGATATGTGTAGGTATGGTTTCTAGTTCACTGACACACTTTCCGCTCCTTTATCGATCTACTATTTAAAGTCTTCTTTGAATATTTTACTAGGTTTTTGGATCTGCGCCTTTAAGTCAGTAGGAATCACTTTGGTGCTTAAAGATACGAGTACTGTGAAGTTTGGAAAGTGCGGATCCGATTTCCTCTACGTAGGCTTACTTCTATTACTAGTACTGAGGCATTAGTTTGAGTTTGCATAGTAAACGATAACTATTATCGTTTTAGTGTGGTTCCATACATTTTTAACCGACTTCCAAAAAGGAGGAGGTTTTACGTTCGTCTGTATGTTTGTATCTTTTTGTGTATGTTCATCGATTGTGAACCGATTAAAAAAACGTTTTTAGTTCGTATTGCTATACTCCCGAGGTGGTCCCATTTAAATTTTATCGAAATATTCTAAGCTGTTTTTAAAAAATCAACAATAATGTAAAAATTGTACACGATGGAAGTCGGTTGTGCCATATTTGCAAAAATATTTATTGTTAGTTCATGTCATCAGGTTTTAGGTGATCAACCATTTTAACGGCAAAGCTCTGCCATAGGACCTTCACTGCTGGACATAGGCCTCCCTTAAAGATCGACAATATGATCGGCATCCAAAAAGATCCTTGAGGTCATCTGCATGTACACCTAAATGTTACCTTAAAGTTATGATTGTGTCATGGCACTAGGCATGATGACTGCGTAAAAAAACATTTTATAATTAGGCTGTAAATTAGACTATCAAAAATTATTGGACACGTAAATTTTCTTTTGTCTATCAAACAACAAAATGACTAAGATAAACCATGTCAAAGTTTGGGAGTGGGGGTCGTGACGTCACCTCTCTTACAGAAGTCTATACATTTGTATGGCACTTGTGACGTCACGTGAAACTCTAACGGGCTATATATCTTCATAAATTTTTGTTTAATAGACGAAAGGAAAAATACGTGTATAATATTTTTTAATAATCTATCTGACGGACTAATTATATTTTTTTATTCATCGTGCATATTGTACAGACAAGTAAATCTTAGTAGAGGGCTAGGTGTGATGTATTATTACGTCAGTATTGTATGTAATACCTCTGTTTAGTACATTCAGTGTAATACGCACTTTGCAGGTGTGACCTGTAATAATTTACTTCTATTAGTCGGAGCTGTTTTACTCATATTCGTATGTGTTAATGCAATCAATGATGTCATAATGGCTAGTCTGCACAGAACATAAAGCTACTAAACAGCTCGTACATACTACATAGTCTCTTCAAATTATTTTTTTAGGGTTCCGTACCCAAAGGGTAAAAACGGGACCCTATTACTAAGACTTCGCTGTCCGTCTGTCTCTCACCAGGCTGCATCTCATGAATCGTAACAGCTAGAGAGTTGAAATTTTCACAGATGATGTATTTCGATTGACGCTATAACAACAAATACTAAAGCAGCTGTTTCACATAAATATAACAATTTCATTATATAAGTGTGATATTATAAACTTGAATGTAAGTTTGTTTGTTACGCTTTCACGTAGAAACAGAGCACCGGATAGACTTGATTTTTGACATGAATATGGTTCAAAGGCTAGAAAGTTACATAGGCTACATTTTATCCCGGAAAAGTAACAGATTCCTGTGGGATAGCACAAAGATCAAAATATACGCGGGTAGAGTCGCGGGCAAAACCTAGTAGTAGTATATATACGAGTATATACCATATACTTTGTTACTAAATAGCAAAGCACTTAAATTAGAACATGAACAGAACCACATCTACAAGACCAGGCTATAAAACATGCGACCACGAAAAGCGACGAAAAGAACTCATCTCGACGTGTGAAAAAGTGACAGCTATATACTTTGCCATAACGCTGTCTCGTTCTCACACTACGAACGAAATAATTCGTGGCGCGCATACTAGCCCGGCTGGTCAAGTAAAGGTAACAGTGGCGTTCAAACTGTTACCGCCCTTTCGCCCTAGTATGAGTACACCCTTTCTGAAAAATCCTATAAGTTCGTATAGGCCGGGTGGCTAGCCCTGGTGTCAGAGTTTTTAGGCCGCCTGAAGGCCTCTGATTTGGCTAAACGTTTAAAACAACCGGAAACTACAAATTAACGTGTCATCCGAGCCACGGTAGCGCTCAGTTGGAAAAGCCACCTGTAGTCACCCACCCAAATACTGACCGTGTAAATAATCCTGTAAATACGGATGAGTGAGAAAATCTAATCACCACTCCGAGTGAAGCTGTTTTAACATTTATATATTTTAACTGCCATCGATACAGCCAGCTTCACAATTTTGTCTATTCTATATTAGTAAAATTAAACATAAATGATTGTAATTTATGCAGTAATCGACGACCTGGCCCACTTAAATGTCACTTGGTCATTTGATTATACAAGCGCCTAAAGTAACTGCTATTCAATCTATTGATATACGCGTTTGTGGCTTGCTATTGCGGTTTGTTCATTATGAGTGATTTCTGATCTTCTGAGTCATTGTAGTGACTATCTCTAAGTAGGCAAGCACATTTCTAAAGCAAAATGTCTAACATAGAGATATATTAAACTAGCCATACAGGCCTTTGCATTAGGACTTTCCAAGGTACAATTCATCACTCGTTCACCCGCGTAATATTGGTCTATGACACTCTTACCTTTGAACTGGATCCAATCCATGCAAAAATGAACGCGAAAATTAAACCATTTGGTTAGTTTATGAACATTTTGTAAGGCAGAGACGATTTTTATTGCGAATAGGCATGATTACTCGGTAAAAAAAAAAACATTAACTACCCATAATTAGTTACATTATTAAAAATATTGGATACGTATTTTTTCTTTTGTCAATCAAACAATAAATGACAAAGATAAACCTTATCAAAGTTTGTGAGTGGGTGCTCGTGATGTCACTAGTGCGACGTACTATGTGCATTTGTATAGCATTCGTGACGTCACGCGGAACTTTAACGGGCTATATCTTCTTCAATATTTGTTTAATTAACAAAAGAAAAAATACGTGTCAATTTTTTTTTAAATCTAGTTGACGGACTTGATATTGTTTTAGTAATCAAGCATATTATAAAGGGTCACTTCACTTCACGTGTATAAAGGTGACTGGTAACTTGCGCACAGAAACTGAAGGGCGACTCTAGAGTCTGGCCAACGAAAGCTGTCCAAGAAAAAAGGCGGGAATTTTAAAAAATCAAGAGCTGTTAGCTGGTTTTCTAGTACCGCTCAGTTGATTTCCATGAAATTTAGCATGCACGTAGTTCTATAAACTACGTGCAATTTAGTATGCACGTAGTTTATAGAACTACGTGCATGCTAAACTCTGCATGTAACTCTTACGAGTTGCACTGAGTATAGCAACGCTTTGTAAATGTATTAAGTCTGTACGTACTTTCTACATCCTATGAGTAACAGGTATTTATCATCACAGTCGTTATCATGTTTGGATTACGTTTGTGCTGCATAGTAAGAGTTCCTTTAATTAAGCCATTCACCTTCCTTTGTACATCGTTTGAGAATATCCTGTGACTCACATGCTGTTTTCTATGAACAGGTAATTTATGATATCTTTTTGAGAAGATCTTGCTTGTTATTACTACTGAAGATCGTCAATTCCATAGGATCTTCTTAAAAATCCTTCTTTTAGCTTTTAGTTTCCATTAAAGAGGCTGTAGACCGAAAAAGCTTATTACCGACTTCCAAAAAGAAGGAGTATGTCCGTCTATAATGTATTTTATTTTTTTGTGTATGTTTTTCGCCAATTGTGAACCGTTTTAAAAAAATCTTTTTTAGTTCAAAAGAGTATACTTCCGAGCCGATTTTAACAAATCAACAAAAATGTGCTTGTCACATCGATTCGTGCAAATTATTCGAATTCTGTACACAGTGGAAGTAAGGGTTGCGATTTTTTGCAAAAAAAAATATTATTATTTCAGTATGTAACTTTAACGTAAACGTTATTTTCGAAAACGTAAATGAAGTTGCATATCTGTCTACAATAATAAAATCTACAAAATAAATGTGATCCCTCAGCCTTGGACCTGCTTAGAGTGTGTCATTTCTGAGTTATTTCTGAGTAAAGTTCGTATGAGCCGAGTGAGCCCGAGTGGCTATTAGGTAATTTAACAGCTAGGGCTGACAATTCAGTCTGCAATCACAAAAAACTGTACGTAGACAGTCATCACAACTCGAGTCCCAAGTAAATTGCGAAGGTAATTGAATACATCAAGTGTTATAATTTATAATATCCGGTACACCCAAGATCGTAACGGATAAGAGCGAAAGTCGCTCAACGTACCGCGACCGGTTTTCATTGTAAAACTATTTGATACGGTTGTTTTAATACTTTTTTCGATTAGTAGAAATAATGATTGTACACGGTATCTTATCGCGGAGATAGTGTGATAAGACACGCGTTTCGCTACAGTCTGTGTTTGTTGTGTGGCCCTTGGCGATTATAATTTTCGCGTCTATATAAATGAAACTGTTAAAAAAGATTGAAAAGGGACTGAGAAAGTTTCAAAGGTTTGTGTGTGACCCTTGTGTTTGTTAGTGTTACGATCCACTGGACTGGCCACGTAATAATTGTTATCTGGGATTTTGGTGTGTTATGTTGGACGTTTAGTGAAAAGTAAGTTAAAAACTGCTTTATTTTGCCTAAACCTGCTAGACCTGAAGTTGTTTGATGGGCAAACATCATATGTACACCAAAGAAATACCTCTTCTTCTCGTGTCGTTGTTTCGTTTTTTTTTTTTAATGTAGGCAATTTTGTTGACTAAAATATTGCCACCACAACACCATTCTCTGTGCTTCTCGTTCTTGTGGAGATCGTCTTTTAGTGCAAACATCTGATACGTGCACTAAGTAAATAAAAGATCTTCACAAGGCATACTACACAGTTCAGCAAATGTGGCATTGTATGGAGCCGTGCTATTAAACCACATAGGAAACTAAGAAATTCAGTATTCGGATAGACAAGATGAGAGTATTTGGAGACATAACAATGTTAGGGTAAACTTTGAGTATGATGATACTCATTCGTAAGGAGAGTCTATCTTGATATAATGTTGTACAGTGAAGTGGACAAGGTAACGTGTAAGTCAACCTAACATAGTGTGACGAAGACAGGAAAACGATGATTCATACCTTGGTTACTTTGATTGTTAAGCTGTGTCGCGTCGCAATCTTTCACACGGTAGATAACCCTTCAGGAACCGTCAATTTTGGCGTAATACAAATTTAACCTTTCTTATAATATCCTTCTACATATTGCCTCACTTGGCCTAACACAGAGATGGTTTAAATTCAATTCTTCTTTCATGATCATTATTTTAGCCTTTGTCCATCCACTGCTGAACAAAAAATAAAAACTAATCTATCAACATATCATTATTTCCGATCCTGCCCAAACTTCATTGCCCTCTACAGGTCGCGGCATATAAGTTTAGCGCTGAGCGAAGTGTGGAGGGGATGGCTGCGCATGAGTTTAGTATGGCGGTCAACATGCGCAGTCATCCCTTCCACAGTACCCTCAGCGCTAGACTTACATGCCACTTGTACCACTTGTACTAGTGGGCTTGGCTCAAACTTTTCAGTACTAAGATATTTATTTTACTTGATATTATCCTAACACGGGCATGGTACGTTACAGTGGACACTTAGGCTTAGGCAGCCACCTTAGGTATAACTTAGGCGGTTGCCTCGGTCACCGCGCGAAATTAGGTCGTCAGGTAACAACAAAAAAACAAACACCAAAAGTGCATCAACTGATTCTCACCTTAGTTTTTGTTTGTTTTTTTGGTGTATGTACCTCGTTAACACTACCTATTCATGGACGCAAAACGAGTTTTCGTAAACTTACGACGAGTGAGTAAATCTACTCACTCGTAAATGGCAAAAAACCCTAGAACTTGATGAATTACGATGACCTAAACGTGGAACCTGAATCTATTTTTATTTTTAAAGTGCTTCCACACTAGGTTTAACTTAAGTAATTTTTAGATTTATCAAACAGTAATTTTTGTGATCAAAAATTTGCCGCGACCGCAGGGTTTGAACCTGCATGATTTGCGGGTTCAAATCCTGCGATTTCCGTTCCGGATGCTTTCGCCGATTAATCTAGATCGCATATTGTTGCCCAATTTGTGAAGTGTTTATCTGTTACCAACTTACAACAATGTGATAGTATTTGTAAAGGTTGGTATTGTGTGTGCAGGGCGAGTGGCGGCGGCGTGCAGGGCCGGTGTCGCGCCGTGTTCAGCTACCAGCCCGCCAACCCCGACGAGCTGCCGCTCTGCGTCGGCGACGTGCTCGAAGTCCTCGGAGAAGTAAGCATGCTCATCCACACTCACCTTTCTATCCATCTCATCTCTCTCTCAGAAACTCGAATTGTGCCTTGGCTTGCTATACTATTTGTCGCCAGTCGCCACTCTTGTCCGTCTTGGGCAAATTCCTGCAGGCGTCAATCCCGAGCTCGCGAAGATCGTTTCCTACTTTGTCTTTATTGAATTGGTTATTGTTAACTAGCTGCCCGTCTCGGTTTGCCCGGCTATAAAGTAAATCATAGCCATAAACCTACTGGAAGAAATATTCTAAAACATGTGAAAACCACATTGAAATCTGCAGTGTGATTTAGATGACCTAAAGGGGTTATACAGATGGACACAGAAATAATGTGATTTTGTTTTACAATATGTAATGAGCAAGAAAAGTATACATGTAAAAACAAATGGAAACTGTAATAAGTGGCGGCTTTATCTCTTCCAGCGTCTGCTGTATCAGGAATTGCACTTATTGTATTGTTTCTTTATCTAAATAAATAATATTAACAGGCTATTGTATATTAGAAACTGTAACTGCAACTGCGCTATTTCATTCCACCTGCATTTCTTATATGGGGCATTATAAGATCTGTATTGATATTAGATTAAATACCACTTGTATAGGATGTGTCGGACATTCCCCGGTTTCACACAAATCGTTCTTATTATATTTTCTTTTTATAGGGACAGCGTGTATTATAGAATATAAAAGTTTCTGTTTCTCGTAAAGTACTCTGTTCACGGCTAGAGTAGTAGGTAAGCTTAATGTCACGATTTCATATTTACTTCTGCTCATTGACGAAAAGACATCGACATTTTTTTGCGGTCGTCGTGCTTACGCAATATTTGGAGCCTTGGTAAGGTTATTGAGGGTTACAACTCTCCCCTAATCCAAAAGCAGCCACTACTACTACGCCCATGTAAGAATCCGTCTTTGAAACAAGAAAAAGCTACCCGAGTCCTGAAAACCTCAATAAAGTTTTGTTGTCACAGAAATGATACTTTCTCAATTCTGTCTCATAAATTCCGTGAGCTAAATAAGAAATGCTATTTTATTCGTGGACCGAAAATGAGGGGTGTGGTGAGTGCCGCAAATATTTAATTCGCTCGTCAGACGGAAAAATGGCTTAAAGCTAGATACCATTACAACCTAGATTATGTATTACGTCATGTTTGAGGCGCGTTTTGCGGAGTGGCCTAGGGAATCACAGTGTTTAGTATTGTTCCTAGGTACCTAGTCGTACTTAGGTGCCCAGATAATGACAATTAAGAGCATTGTTGCTCGCAATTGAGATCGACATTTACGACGCACAACATTTCTAGTTGGAGTAGATATTTTGTAGCGTACTTATTTGCTTTGACCTTCTTTGAAACCACGACCTTGGCAGTGGTAATTATCACTGAATTATTATTATTATCACTATTAAAGTATTGAATTATAATTCAATCTCCTAGGAGTAGTGTTTTGTGTTTAATTATGACTCTGTGTACTTGATTGAAAGTTGACAAGAGAAATTGCTGGGCGTAAAAGTACTCCATCTTAATAAAACGCGTGTTTCCCTGCGTCGGAATCGGAGAGTACGGATTGATTTTTATAGAAAAAAGATGGCGATCCCGTGCTTGCAATCCCATAAAAATCCATATAATGAAAGAAAATATCTGTTAGCTACGTGCGCTTCGATTCGGACCAAATCCAATGATTTTTGACCTACAGTTGTACCTACCTATAAATAAGCATGTCATAATATAGTGCTTTAACCGTTTAGCCATGTCAGAGACCTTCAGGCGGCCTAAAAACTCTGACACCAGGCCTAGCCACTCGGCGAACTTACTTTCTTACTTACTTATAATATAGTTATAGGCCGCGTCACACAAGTTGGCGGAAATGAAGTTAGCTACAAGCTGCGCAATATCCAATCAACGCACGGCTTTGTGTGAGCTTCAGTCAGGATTGGAAATTGCGCAGCTTATACAGCTTAAACAGTACAGCGCCCTTCGTGTTCAATACAATAATGCGTTCAGGATGCTGATGGGGCTGCCCCGGCACTGCAGCGCGTCGGGGATGTTCGCCGAGTCACGCGTCGATTGTTTCTATACAACGATGCGGAAGCGGTGCACGTCCCTGGTGCGCAGGGTCCGGGCCAGTGACAACACCATCCTGAACGTTTTTGCGAACCGTTTTGACTGTCAGTACATGAATCATTGTTATATGATTCATGTGCTTACAAATAATAAAAATATAACATGTAAATAACTAAAATTTTAAATTATAATGTTTTGCTAATTATGGTAAACTATGATCTTTTGGTCGAAATAAATGATTATTTATTTATTTATTATAGCCAACTTCATTTCCGCCAACTTGTGTGACGCGGCCTACGACTATAGTTTCTACGATGCTTACGTGATAACTTCAGATGATCTCATAACGACACTCGTTGATATTTACTATAGTAATGGTCTCAACAGGCACCAATTGCTTAACGTTGGTATGCATTCGTCTTACATGTTATCTAGTAGAGTAAATAAATAAAGTAAATAGTAGTGTAAATCTCTATCGCATAAGATATCTCTGAGCCGTGGTGGTCTAGTCTAGAGGTAGTGACACCCGCCTTACAATCGTGAGGTTGTGGGTTCGAATCCCGGACCCCGGACCAATGAGTTCTTTGGAAGTTATGTACGGAATTTGACACCACTGACTTTTCAGTGAAGGAATATATCGTGAGGCAACCTGCATACGTCCGTAGAAGAAATTCGATGGCGTATGTGAATACACCAACCCGCACTGGGCCTGCGTTGTAGATACGGCTAATCACCCTTCGTGGGTAAGCCTACGTCCTGCAGTGGACTATGAAAAAGGCTGGTACAGAGTGAAGAGTGCAGTTCATGCATTTACTACGCAGCGGCAGCGTTATGAACTCTTGAAATAACCATGACATCTGTTTGTTGCCAATCTAATTATGGATAGACGTAACGCTTGACTTCATCATCTCGACACTTAGTTGCATAAGTACTTCTGTCGAATTGCAAAAGTAAAGTCACAGGATTTAGGAAATAAAAACACAGGTATTGGTAGAAACTAAAACAGGTAAATTTAATAAGGTTTTAATCTTTATCTATGGGCGTTAATAAGATTAGATCGAACAGGGGATAAGAGAAACGATTAGGTAGTTAATATTGTAATTGTGTCTTTGTTCAATTATAAAAGCGCATATTGCTTGTAGGTATATTGTTTCAAACTGGTTTTTGATATACATAATTACATATAGGCGATGGCGATTTTACAATGAATAAAATTAATCATTTGTTTTGACACTAGTAAAAATAACGTTCTCTGGACTGACTCGAAAAGATCTGTTTCTATTAGGAGTTCTTAGCGCGAGTCTGAATTGGATTCCTTTGGCTGTTAGTGCGCAACGCGCACATAAAAGCTACGTCTCCATAAAAATCCTAAGATCACACGATTATCTCACAGTTGCCTGGAAGAGTTATTTTGTTGTACCGTGAATAAGTCCGCTTTTGGCCACCTATTCGCCTAATCTAAGTGACGATGTGATCGAAGATGAAGCACTTAGACATATGAAATACCTATTCACTCTGACTTTCGAAAACTCAGCAGTGTCGGGGTGGTAGTGAGGCGTCTTTCTACTTCAACTCGTTCGCTTTAACTGTTACCACCGCCAATTGAGGCACTTGATTTTAAACCAATTGACATCGTGCTCTCTTTTCTATCCGTGTGAGAAGTCTATCTATCTATCTCTTTCAAATACCGAATCTCAACGTGTTTCTTATACTCAGGTGGAAGAGGGTTGGTGGCAAGGGCGCCGGCAGGGTCGCGTGGGCGTGTTCCCCTCCAACTTCGTCGTGATGCTGGACCCGCCGCAGCCTGCGCCGCCCTTCGAGCCCGCGCCCGCCCTGCCGCCCAAACCCGGTGAGTCTTTCAAAGCTGCTTATTAATCTTCACAATAGGTTAGAGTACTAACGTATATAATTAGTCTGTTAGGATCATCATCATCATTTTCAGCCTGTAATCGCCCACTGCTAAGCATAGGCCTCTCTTCTTGTACGCCATTCACCTCGATCTTGTGCCAATCTCGTCCAGGTTGAACCCGCGACTCTTACAATCTCGTCGATCCAACGAGCTGGTGGATTACTTGTATAGATATATTCTAAGCTTCGTAATGTATCTAAAAAACAAGTGAATGAAAAGTTTCGTCAAAAAATATTCAAACTTTTTTCAATCAAAAATAAATAGTGCCGGTCACATTTCTCAAGGCAACCTGGTTTATATGTATTCTCCTATTTAATACACTTATATAAAAAACAAATCAAGGATTTGTTTTCCTATAAATTAATTAAACATTATTAAATTTCAAATACTTGCGGCCAAATTTCGCAAGGCAACCCTATTGAAATATATTCTCCTATTCATATAATTACGTAAAAAAATGGTTTGAATCGTGTACGCTATGAGCGGGATGTTCTTGTGGTGGGATCTTTCTCGGACTATAAGTTTTGTGATTGTCAGACAAGTAAACGTCGCGCACCCTTAGTACGGCGACGAATCTCGATATTTCTAACGCGGTTTTGTAGTTTGATACCGAGCATGGCACGTTTCATGACCGCGCGGATATTCCGTCAGGATAGATTATTTATCAAAAAATATTAGAAACGTATTTTTTCATTTGTCGAATAAACAAACATTGATGAAGATATAAAAGTTCCGCATAAGGTCACTTGCTATACTTTTCACGTAGAAGTGACGTCACTATTCCCTACTCCCGAACTTTGACAAGTTTTATGTTTTTCATTTATTGTTTGATTGATGAAAGAAAAAAATACGTGTCCAATAATTTTTGATAAAAAATCTAACTAGCGGATTATTTATAATAGTTTTTTTTACTAAGTCGTCGTATATATTGTACCTAAATCTGAAACACCTTGTATACTGCTAATAGTATGACGAGTATAGACGAAATAATAATACTACTTAGAACCACTGCTAGGTACAGGCCGAATCGAACTTCTTGGCGTCTGTGAACAGAGGCGTGTCATTGCGCAGTAGCAAATTCGTCATGTCAGCCGGGCGAGAAGCGAGGATCTGCGCAGCTTGTAGCTAACTCACAGACGCCAACAAGTTTGATTCGGCCTGTAATCCAGTTTATGGACTGGATTACTTACGTAAATTGGTTGGTTTGGCTCAGACCCTCATTAATGTTTTTAGGATTTGACTGCCTCGGTGGCTCAGTGGTTAGTGACCCTGACTCCTGGGTCAAAGAGGCGTGGGTTCGATCCCCGCCCAGGGCAAATATTTATGTGATGAACATAGGTGTTTGCTCTGTGTCTGGGTGTTATTTAGGTATTAATTATCTATATAAGTATGTGTTTAAAAAATATGCAAATGTAGTATATCATGCTCTGGCAGCCATTTCACAAGCTTTGCTTAGTTTGGGGTCAGAGACCGTGTGTAAGATGTCCTCTAATATTTATTTATTTATTATTCCGTAGTAGGTATCTAAACACCGAAGCGCTACTGAAAGCGCTTAAACTAATGGTTTTCTCAGCATACTGTCTTATTGTTTTCATCACATGTCGCTCTCTAGAATAGATAGCTGTCTCTGACACTACTACTAACGTTCATTATCCTCTATATGTTTATTACCTTTTTATCGCGAACTAATTCGACTCTTGTAGATCTGCGGTTAAAATTGTAGAGCAAACCTAGTTACAGACTAGTCATTTCACAACATCGATGGAATTGCATTCTGAATTCTATACAATAACGAATGCGTCTTATGAGTGCACACACGATGTGTCACCGCATGCCTAACGAACGCAAGTAGAGTCGTACGTGTTCATAATCCTCGATTGAGGTTGTTCATTCGCGCGCTAACTCAATCAACGCTCTAAATGGACACAATTGTGCGGGGACTCGAGCCGATCACGCCGATTGCGACGATTCCCCCTTTTATTTAAGCCCATTGGAAGGTCTGCGGTGTCAGCGGTTAATAGGTTGAGGTTAAGGAGTTGAACAACCTTGTTATAATGTGGACCACGCGTTATAGGCTTGACTTGTTGAGCGACTTCGACATGTATGTTGTGATTTGAGAATCATCATCACCCGCAGTCTTCTTTATCCCACTGCGCCCTGTGGCAAAGAGACAAATTGCCCTTCCTCTAATACCGGGTTATTTCTAATCAATTAGCATCCTTTTAGGGGCTTATTCTGTACATCAAAACTAACAACTTTTGTTCTGCGACTTTTGTCAGAACTAAAAAAAAAATCAGCTGTTCCAAATATTTTGTCGCGGGTGAACGATATTTTTCGAGTGTATCCTATCTGGCCCGGTGACTTGGCACGGCCGCGGGCCACATGGGAAAAAAGTTTTAACTGGCCCGGTAATATATTTATTGGGCCAGATGACACAAATCAAGTGCCATCGTCCCCGGTAAGGGGAGAAAAGAAGATACGCCTCGTAATTTGTGAAATACTAACTAAGTACATGCATCTATGAAAGGGATTTAACTTATAAATCAAACTGCTTAGTATACAATACTCGTAATCAATTTTAACGGTTTTATTATTAAACAGTTTTATTTTATTTCACTTGCCCATTTTTGGGCCAAATCTAGTAATTGAAATTTGACCCCTTTCTCGTGCACAGATTGATTTGATATTTGATACACAGCTTTTGTTTCGATGACAATACAATTTTTAGTATTCAACATTGACGTGAATACAAAATGGCTACCGCCACAACATGGCAGATTACATTTTTTTACACAACCCCCTCATTATGGGTATCAAATAAAAGGGCTCTTCATGGGTTTATTACCAGTGTTACTACCAGTAGTAAGAACGGTAAATGTATTACCGTTCTTTTTACTGCAGTTGAAAGTTGTTAGAACAGCAATAAAAAGTTAACTAAAATAACAAAAAGAAACAAAACATGACCTATCATGCTAGAGTTGCATGACAGGTGTCACCGGGCCAGATGGGATACACTCTATTTTTCTATGGAACAATCAAATTTTTTTTTAGTTTTGACCAAGTCGCGGAACAAAAGTTGTTAGTTTTGATGTACAGAATAAGCCCCTAAAATGATGCTAATCGATTAGAAATAACCCTGTACCCATCAAAGAGGAAACAAAGTATGAAAAGACATGAAAAACAATCATTTTAAGTGAGTAAAACGGATTTATCGCTTTGCCCTGCTACGGGTTCTGCTGGGTACATTATAGGCCTTTCTCTTACGGTGCCATTTGTCTCAGTCCTGTGCTAATCGTGTCCAGGGTCGACCCGCGATTTTAACAATAACAGTATGTTATAATTAATTTAAGAATGTAATGATCGATGTAACAGAATTTAACTAAACCTCATTTGCACAGTTTTGCTCTTTAATCTTTGTTATCAACCGTTTAGTCGTGGTGTGGCATTGCCGATTAGCGAATAATTTTTAGGGCATCCGGTCGATTATCGGATATATAATTAGGCATGATTAATTTATGTGTTTAGTTAGATACACATCATACACATGATATCCGAATATTCTTGATAAATCACTAAATACAATAACATGTACCGGTCGCGGCATACATATAAGTGTAGCGCTGAGGGAAGTGTGCTGGAGGGGATGGCTACCCTCAGCGCTCGACTTACGTGCCGCTACCTGTACTGAATGCCATCTTATGGTCAAAATAATGCCATCGGGGAGATAGCAAAAGTAGGTAAAGTTAACATTTTTGGGAAAGTTTTGTTACAAATTCGAAAAAATAGCATGATATTAATTGTTCTTCAAGTCTGCCTGTGCCTAACCTTTTCAATACATTTAATATTTTATTACCTGACACTTTCTTATTAAGGTCGTGGTATGGTACGGTATAGTGGGTAAAGACACCTTGTGAGATTAACATTATTGTGAGTTATTTCATATAATAAATAACCAGGTATTCTCTCTATGAACAGTAAAGGAGCAATGTCGCGTGCTGTTCCCTTACTCGGCGGTGAACGAAGATGAGCTGACGCTGGCCGAGGGAGATGTAGTGACGATTGTATCGAAGGAAGCGCCCGACCGCGGCTGGTGGCGCGGCGAGCTGCACGGCCGCGTCGGCCTCTTCCCGGACAACTTCGTGCAAATGCTGCCCTCTGGTGAGTATGGTGTCTGAACCATGTGTTTACTATCTTATTCATCTATTAAAAAAATCTACTATGTGACTATTAGAGCGCGAGCTGATGCCGCGACTAAATGGCTATCAGATGATGTCTTGCTACTGCTACTTTCTGGCGAGTTACTCTAGTAGCTGCAGCTAAATTATGTGAAAATATTTCTTCACTGTCTTTGTGATGTCATGACTATCTCCCGCGATAAGTTATAAATAAAGATTTATTCGTCCTTCAATCGCAAACTGCACCTATATGCACTCGTATTTCCTGAAACGCCGCCTTATAACTATGTTATTTTATGTGGAACGGCCTGTAAATAATATTTCCTAACATCTTTAAAATATTACTAGTCTCTACTAGTATTTTACTACTAGTCTGACAAGCAACACATAGCTGATAAAACGAAGCCTGTGATCCTGGTCGCGGTTCAAATATTTGTACAGTTAACACAAATATTTGATCACCGCCTGAGTAGCCATAGGATATCGGTCGTGTAGTGTCTGGGGTTAACACGGAATACTTAAGTACTCGCAATACTTTGAAATTGAAACTAAACATCTACACTCTACAGGGTACAGGGTTATCTGCTTACCCTGTACTAAGCCAAAAGGGGGTGATTAAGACCATCATTATAATCAACTTTTACAATGGGGCCAATCCGGAATTCGAGAATCGCAAATCAGAGTCTACAAAATATAAAAACCAGCAGATTATTTTTCTTGGATTCCGGGTATGCGGGTTCCGATAACATTGTACTCATAATTGTGACTAACTTTTACTATAAAGCTAATGAGACCAACCCGGAAATCGCGGAAAAAAGTTCCATAAATTGTGTCGAAGGTTTGGAACATTTTGTGAGGAACAGCTGAATGTTTTCGCCTACTTATATGGTTCCATAATAACATTTGTTAGTAAAGATCAGTACTCGTACAGTCATATCCTAGACTCTAAGATATAGGATATCTGTTGTCTGGAGAAATCCCGTATAAATCACTCCGTGTGGGCAAATTTTTGTAACAATGTAATTTTTAGTTAGCACACAGTTTCTTTTAAGGTGCTGAAACTGCTAAACTCGACCCTTGTATTTTTACGACAAAGATTATTATTAGTACATCTCGGCCAAATTTGAGTTGACGTGCTATTGTGAATACAAAAAAAAATGCATCATTACGCACTATTCCGGGAATGCGATATGTTCGATAAAGTTTCAACGGCCAATCGATGATTTTATAATATTATACTTAACATTAAATCATTTCCAAGATTACGTTATCACCGTAAGATTGATATTTCGATTATGTAAAGTAGGTAATGTAGCAATACGAATAGCCTTCGGAGTTCTGGTTTGTGAAACACGGAACCCTAAAAGTTGGTTATGGTTACGCGGCCACCAAAAACTGTGTTGATAAGCTACTAATAAAAATGTGTATTAATTAATAATTAAATAATTCGAGACAATTTATTTAAATAAATGTGTGTATTTCTTCCTGCTCTAGTTGGTAGTCCAGAAAGGATATACTAACCCAAAAGGGGGTCAGCCACACCACATTTTTGAACAACGATCGTAGAAATACGATATGGCCAAATATAAATATCTTACTTTCATTTTCACACCAATGGCTTTTCGGTGAAGGAAAACATCGTGGGGCAACCTGCATACGTCCGTAGAAGAAATTCGATGGCGTATGTGAATCCACCAACCCGCACTGGGCCAGCGTGGTGGATATGCGACAATCACCCTTCGTGGGTAGGCCTAGTTCTGCAGTGGACTATTAAAAGGCTGGTACAGTACAAACCAGAATACGGTAAAAAATCAGCTACCCCTAAAAATTGCAACTCGGAATCGACAAACAGCTGTTGTATGAAAAGGCCGATTTTTTACGATTTGCGGTTTGGTCCCATAGTAAAATTTGTTTACAATGAAAGCCTGAATCACTCTCTTTTTGTATAGTACACCTTTTCTAAATAACCCTGTATAATGGCTCAACTATTTTTATGATGTTTAGTGTGAAAGTAATCTGTTTTGATTTAGACACATAGACAAATTTGATTTCGCTTTAGATTTCAATATGTTCTTGTTTTTGCTATTTTATTACCCGCTGAAGAAAAGGCACGTTTGAGATTGTTTACAATTGTTTATTTAAATAGTAATGTTACGCAGAGTTAAGTAAGTAAAATAATTATGCACAATGTAGGGTTCACTGAACTGACATGAGACAAGTAAAAAAAGGGAGGCGGAAGTGGCGCCACCATGACAGCCGGATGACAGTGCCAGTGTGACCAGGAGAAATGCTTAGCTTGCGTTCACGATTTATTCAACACCCTCCTCTGAACGCAAACCCATTGCCTTCGCTAGAGCTTCATGCTTAGGCCGGTGTAGTCCCTTCGTTAGAACATCAGCAACCATGTCTCGAGTGCTTATGTACTGGACTGCGACTTGTTTGAGTGCGATGCGCTCCCTCACAAAATGGTATCGTACATCAATATGTTTGCTGCGGGCGTGGTATACATCGTTACCTGAAATCTTAAGTGCGCTTTGATTATCGCAGAACATCATAATAGGGAAACCTGAGAGAGATGGCCAAAAATCTTCTTCTAATTGCTTTAGCCAAATAGCCTCTTGAATGGCGGTGGCTAGAGACATAAACTCAGCCTCTGTGCTGGATAAGGCTATGGTGAGTTGCCTTTTTGAGCACCAGCTGATAGCAGCACCCTGAAACATAAATATATATCCCGAACAAGATCGCCGGTCTTCTGTATCCGTTGCCCAATCTGCATCACAGTAGCCAATTATATTAGCACAATTTTTCTTAAAAATTAATTTGTAATACTTTGTGCCCTTTAAATATCTTAAAACTCTCTTTGCTGCTGTCCAGTGCTGTGCTGTTGGTTTGGTGTTAAATCGGCTTAACTGGTTCACTATATATGAAATATCTGGCCTGGTTCCTTGTGACAAATATAGCAAACATCCTATAATTTCTTGATATGGTATGTTTTGAAGTACTTCAGCTTCATTTTCTGCCTTTTTCAGTATTAAATTTGCCTCTGCTGTATTAAATATGTATTGCTGTATTAATTATTAGTATTAAATTTCATTTTTTTGTTTTGGTTTATTCTGAAACCTATGTATTGTCTTGCTTCACCCAAGTCCTTCATGTGAAATTTTTCATTTATTTATTTTTTTAACTTTTTCTTCTTTGCCTGTTTGAGGCCATATATGGACTTATTGAGTTTACATACTTGTTCACTTTCTTCAAAATGCGGAGGTTGTGTTATATATATGTCTTCCTCAATGACCCCCTGTAAAAATGCTGATACAGCGTCCATTTGATGTATTTTCAAGCTGTATTTTGCAGCTAAACCAATAACATATCTGAGAGAAGAGTACCTTATCACAGGAGCATAAATTTCGTGATAGTCTATCCCTTCTTTCTGTTGGTAGCCTTTGACAACAAGTCGATCTTTGTATCTTGCGATATTGCCATTCTCATCCAATTTAGTCTTGAAAACCCATTTACAAGGGATAACCTTCTTATTTTTTGGTACATCCACCAGTGTCCATGTATTGTTCAGAAGTAGAGATTGGTATTCCTCATTCATTGCTTCTTTCCATTTTTCAGCATTATCACTTTCAAGTGCTTCAGAAAGACTCTGTGGATCATGGTCTAGCATGACCATAGCTGACTCACCATTCATGCACATAAAAGATGTATTTTCGCTGGATGATTCATTCAAATATATTTCTTTTCTTCTTTGCTGAAAATTGTGCTCACGTTGTGAAGAATCCAAACTGTCACTGAGTGTGTATGTTTCATCATTCGGATCAATATAACATGATGATGTTGATGATGCAGTACTATACTTCCTTGTTGTGTTTGAGTCTTCATTTTCAGTATTTTCTGAATTTTCAGGAGCTTGAATTTGTTCGTTTACAATATCTTCAGAAAATAACGGTAAGTTGAACATTTTTGGTTCATTTTTTGTTATTTGTTTTTCACTTACTTGTAATTTTCTTCTACATTTTTCTTTATTATTTCTTTCTCTTTTTCAGGAACGGAGAGATTTTTCATGAAATTTCTATTAACAGTGGCCTCGAGGAATACAACATCTTTGCTAGTGATAGCTAGCTTGCTCTGAGGGTCTATAAATCGGTAGCCCTTTACGCCTTCACTGTAGCCGACAAAAATCAACTCGCGTGATTTAGAATCCAGTTTTCGGCGACACTCTTTAGGTATATGCACCATAGCTCGGCATCCAAATATTTTCAAGTGACTCATGTCAGGCTTTTCGCCAGTCCATACCTCCTCTGGGGTGATGTATGAGAGCGTTCCTGTGGGCGATCGATTGATGATGTGCGCCGCCGTCACGACTGCTTCTCCCCAGAAAACATTCTGTAAACCAGCATTTAAAATCATGCATTTTGACCGTTCAATGAGAGTTCGATTCATGCGTTCACTTAAGCCATTTTGCTCCGGAGTGTACGGATTTGAATGTTGGTGCAATATGCCAAATCGTTTCAAAAATTTATCAAAATTATTATTCATGTATTCCTTGCCATTATCAGTTCGTAGTTTTTTAATTTTCTTATCCAATTCATTTTCAACTCTATTTTTAAATTCAACAAATTTTTCAAAGACATCTGATTTGTTTTTTATTGGATAAACAAACACTTTACGTGAGAAATCGTCTATGAAGGTTACAAAGTACCTAGCGCCTCCAAGAGATACATTCTGGAACGGACCACATACATCGGAGTGGATGACTTCTAGCAATTCTGTTGCTCGGGAGCCTTCACTTGGAAATGGCTGTCTAGTTTGTTTTCCTTCTATACAACTTATGCAAGTTATGTTTTCTTTCAACGGAGACAATTTAACACCGGTAGTGCAATTTGGGATTTTCATTACATCAGTGAAGTTCAGGTGACCCATACGTTGGTGCCATAAATAGGTATCATTTTCAGTCATAGCGGGCATAGCATGAACTATTTCATTTGTGGCATTTAATCTGTACATACTATTCAATAATTTAGCGCTGGCAATTTTCTGGCCATTTTAATTTAATATTTTGCATCCATTATCATTAAATTCAACTTTACAGCCATTTTTTATCATTTTACTAACTGATAATAAGTTTGTTGATAAGTCTGGTACATAGAGAACGTCTCTCACCTGTATTTTGTTGATTTTGCCTTGTGTGTCCGGTACCGAGATTGTTACATTACCAGAGCACTCAACTCGCAGCATTTTGTCGTTTGCAATTCTAATACTTGTAACAGGTGGAGCAGTTTCTTCCTCTATCCATTCTCTGTGAGATGTCATGTGCATCGAAGCACCTGAATCGATGTACCAGTTGTTGCCATCGTTGTGCGCTGAAGCTGAAAAAGCAGCAATAAATCCATTATTTTTATTATCATTTTTATCCTTTTTATGCCAACAATTTTTGCTGAGGTGGCCATGTTTATTACAATTAAAACATCTAGGCCCCTTCGATTGTCCTTGATTTTTATGCCCGTTTTGATAACTACCTTTATTTTTTTGATTTTTCATGTTGGAATAGAAAGCATTTGTGTTATCTGTTTTTACTTCTTGGAGCAATTTACTTTTAATTGCGTCTGCAGAAATGCTAACACCCGAACTTTCCAATGCCATGATCATAGGCTTGTAATGATCCGGCAAACCGGCCAACATCAGAGTACCGAGCCATTCATCGTCTACTTTAAACCCAATATTTCTTAAACGATGAGCAGATGACATGATTTTACTTACATATTCTTCGACGGAATTACTATTTTCAAGCGTAGTATTGATTAGGTTTCGTAACAGACCAACCTTACGACATAGACCGGAATCTTCAAAAGCACGTGCCAAACTGTCCCACATGTCTTTAGCAGTTGTTGCTTCTCTTATATGCACGTAGATCGTTGGATCCACGAGTAAAATAAGTTTGGATCGCGTCTTGGTGTCTTTGCGTTCATCCACCATTATTCCTGCAGGAACGTCTATAGAATCCCAAAGGTCGTCCAATTGCAGGTATGCTTTGACAGCAAAGCACCAGGTTTGGTAATTTTCCCGGCCAATTAGCTTTTCTATTGCTATATTTTGATTTGCCATTGTATTTGCTGAAAAGAATGGCTGAAAAGAACACTCCCGCGCCGCGACCGCGTGGCTTTATACTTTAAACTTTTTTTTGCAAAACTTTGATATTATTCACGATAGGTACGGGACGGCCCATAACCTGAAGAAAAGGCACGTTTGAGATTGTTTACAATTGTTTATTTAAATAGTAATGTTACGCAGAGTTAAGTAAGTAAAATAATTATGCACAATGTAGGGTTCACTGAACTGACATGAGACAAGTAAAAAAAGGGAGGCGGAAGTGGCGCCACCATGACAGCCGGATGACAGTGCCAGTGTGACCAGGAGAAATGCTTAGCTTGCGTTCACGATTTATTCAACACCCGCTATTACGAGAATAGTCATAAATAGAATGGATATTTATGTTTCCATTAAAAAAATGGGTCAATGGACAAAACATCAATGACTGTTATTCTTGTTGAATTAACTCATTCATGCAAAAATAGGAGAAGCAATAAAACTACATGATTAATGTAAATGTTTCTTCACAAGACTCTTTGATTGAAGCTGTTTCCTGTGGTCATAGTTCCATTGAATTGATAACAACAAAGATGAAGAAACAACTGTGTTTTTGTTTTAAAATTGTGTCATGATGTTTAGGGCTTTTATAAGTCTAAAGATAAAGAGGTATTGGGACGTACTCGTACCTATACTACGTAACCCTTTTGTACGACTTTTGACCTTCCCCCCCCTTCCGGAAGCAGTCAAGGGGAATTGACTGCTCAGTGGTTAGTTAGTGACTACTAGGTCAAAGAGGCGTGGGTTCGATTCCCACTCAGGGCAAGCATTCATGTGATAGGTGTTTGCTCTCCGCCTGGTTGTTATTAGTAATATTTAAAAAATGTTATTAAAAAAAAAAAAAATTACGTAGTATATCAGTCTCTGACAGCCATATGACAAGCTTTGCTTAGTTTGGGGTCAGAGACCGTGTGTAAGATGTCCCCTGATATTTCCTTCCTTCCTTCCTTTCAGCCATAGGACGTCCACTGCTGAACATAGGCCTCCCCTAAAGATCTCCAATAAGACCGGTTGGTAGCGGCTTGCATCCAGCGCGATCCTGCGGTCTTAATGAGGTCGTCCGTCCACCTTGTAGGTGGACGTCCTACGCTGCGCTTGCCGGTACGTGGTCTCCACTCGAGGACTTTTCGACCCCATCGGTCATCAGTCCTCCGCGCTATGTGCCCTGCCCATTGCCACTTCAACCTGCCAATCCGCTGGGCTATGTCGGTAACCTTGGTTCTTCTACGGATCTCCTCATTTCTGATTTGATCGCGCAGAGAAACTCCGAGCATAGCCCTCTCCATGGCTCGTTGGGCTACTTGAAGCTTGCTAATAAGGCCCATAGTGAGAGACCACGTTTCTGTGCCGTAAGTCATCACTGGCAACACACACTGGTCGAAAACTTTCGACTTGAGGCACTGAGGTATGTCGGACGAGAAGATGTTACGCAATTTTCCGAACGCTGCCCAGCCGAGTTGGATTCGGCGATTGGCCTCTTTCTTGAAGTCGGACCTACCTAACTGCACTACTTGTCCTAGGTAGACGTACGAGTCAACGACTTCAAGAACCGAGTTCCTAACTGAAATAGGGGTGGGTACAACATGGGAATTACACATGACCTTTGTCTTGTCCATGTTCATTTTAAGACCCACCTGTTGAGATACTCGATTAAGGCCTTCGAGCATCGTACTGAGTTCCTCCATCGACTTTGCCATGACTACGATATCGTCGGCAAACCGAAGGTGAGTGAGGTATTCGCAATTGATGTTGATGCTGAATCCTTTCCATTCCAGGAGCTTAAAGGCGTTCTCCAGAGTAGCAGTAAACAGTTTCGGAGATATAACATCTCCCTGTCTTACGCCCCTCTTCAAAGGGATCGCCTTGGAGCTCTCTTCCTGTACTCGGACCGACATAGTGGCGTTATAATACAAACACTTCAACACTCCGATATACCGATAGTCAATACGGCATCGTTGAAGAGACTCTAGCACAGCCCATGTCTCGACCGAATCAAAGGCTTTCTCATAGTCCACAAACGCTAAGCAAAGTGGCTGGTTATACTCCTCGGTCTTCTGTATAACCTGCCGCAGCGTATGTATGTGGTCCATGGTACTAAAGCCTTTTCGGAATCCGGCTTGTTCGGAAGGCTGGAAGTCATCAAGCCTGCGTTCGAGACGATTCGTAATGACTCTTGAAAACAACTTATAAACATGGCTCAGAAGCGAGATGGGTCTGTAATTCTTCAATAAGGTGTTGTCACCTTTTTTAAAGAATAGCACCACCACGCTTTTGTTCCATGCTTCTGGCGTTATGCCCTCGAGGACGACGGTGTTGAAAAGCTTCTGAAGGACTTTAAGTACCGGTTTACCACCCGCTTTCAGAAGCTCTGAAGTGATTCCGTCGTCACCCGGCGCCTTGTTGTTCTTAAGTTGGTTCAGGGCCATTCTAATCTCGTACAGGCTGATGTCCGGGATGTCTTCGGTGAAGTGTCGGGTCAGCTTGGCTCTTGGGTCTTTAGCCGCGCTGTTTACAGGCTTTGCTACCGAGGCGTATAGCTGTCCGTAGAACTTTTCGATCTCCTCCAAAACCTCTGCCTTGGTCGACGCTGTACTGCCATCTTCTCTCTTCAGCTTTGTCAACTGGCTTTGCCCAATAGACAAGTGCCTCGCGAACACTTTAGAGCCTTTGTTCCGCTCTATCGTCTCCTCAATATGTTTAGTATTAAAGAGACGAATGTCGCACCGCACTGATTTAGAAATTTGTCTATTGAGCCGCCTGTATGACGCCGTCGTTCGGCCATGAGATTTAGAGTATGATCGGAAAATTTCTGAGGTCTATCAGAACGGCGGGGTCTAAAGAACTTAGAACCCACCGTTTGGACAGTTTCTACGAGCCCGTTATTGATCTCGTCCACCGACGCAAAGTTCTCCAGGCAAGCAAAGCGATTTGAGAGCTCGAGCTGAAAGTTCTCGGGGTTTTGTATGCATGAGTAGGTCGGAGCGTAGACTTCATCAGGCGGGACCTTTCGAGTTTAACGTTAATATTCAGTTTGCCTCGCACGATTCTGTGATCACTTCCAGTTTTTATCCTGTGGATCACGGAGACATCGTTGAATATCCGTTTCTCGCTAGTCATGATGAAGTCTATCTCATTTCTCGTAGAACCATCGGGGCTCATCCAGGTCCATTTCCTGTGAGGTGGCTTCTGGAAGAAAGAGTTCATCATGAAGAGTCCCTCTTTCTCCAGAAAATCTGCCAGCCTCTGGCCCCTGGGGTTCCGTTGCCCATATCCAAATTGCCCCACTCTCAACTCATCATCGCTTTTTTTGCCCAACTTTGCGTTGAAATCTCCCATAACAACCGTGAAGCGGGTCTTAGACGTATGTATGGCCCGACTTACGTCCTCCACTTCATCATCTGGGTGTGACGAGGTCGGTGCGTATACCTGAATGACCTTCAACGAATATCGTTTAGTTTAAAGCGAAATCTGTCACGTGGCACAAACTCATACAGACCTCTTTAAAATTAAAATCTGCAATAAAGTTGCAATTCACCCGCTCTTGTGCAATTAGATAATATTTGCAAATTTATTATTATCATTTATTTTTATTCATGACGTGATACGTGACCAGTCAATAAGTGTCTCAGCACGTCACCGGAATCTTGAACATTTTACTGTATACAGCCAGAACTGGACATAGGTAATACAGGGTTATTCATAACTGGTATACTAATCTGGAAGGGGGTGATTGAGACCATCATTATGAACAACTTTTATCACCGGACTAACCCAGAATACGAGAAAAAAAACAGATGTTCCATACAAAATTACAACTTGGAAGCGACAAAACATATGAAACAGCTGTTTTTTTTCGAACTTTAAGTTGGCCCCATAGTAAAAGTTGTTCCTAATGATGGTCTCAAGCACCCCCTTTTGGCTTAGTACACCAGTTCTGGATAACCCTGTACAGCTAGAACTGGACATAGTAACGTCTCGCGTTGATTTAGGACAACAATAACATAAGCTGTTTGTTTTACGGGTAGAGCATGTACGAGAACTACTCAGTGTTGTAGTGAACATAGTATAGTAAACATGTAAATGTACTTTAGTTTGTAAACAGTCCGCCTACTAGTGTAAGGAGAGGCGGGTCATTTTCCAGAGGTGTTTGTTTAAAGGGTTAAGAAGGAAGTAAAGGTTTTGTTTTTGGAAATTAGGAGTGAATGGTGTACAATGTTGGTTAGGTTTATTCGAGTTTCTGCAGTAAAATAACTGTTGATTGCTTGAAACCTGTGTTTAATCAGGTTCTACTGGCTCGATCAGAAAAGGTGTACTAGCCGAAAGAGGCTGATTCAAACCATTGTTTTGCTATGGACCGACCCTGAGTACGAAAAAAAAAATCAGCTGTTTTATATCGGCTACGTGTCGAGGTTGGCCGATGCAAAGAGAACATGGTCAGATGGGGCTTTGCAGACCAAAAGCAATGCGAATGTGGTGCTGCCGTCCAAACCATGGCACACCTTTTAGTCTGCCCGCTCTGTCCGAAACAATGCACACAGAAAGACCTGAACCTGGCCACCGAGGACGCGGTCGAGGTCGCCAGATTCTGGTCCTAAAATATCTAATCCATGTAAATAGATTGTATACATGTATAAGTAATTAAAAAGTTATGGAAGAAAAAAAAGACACAAACAAAAAATATGAAATAATGTCTAGCCATTTACACGAGATGAATGAATGATCTGTTTGATACATTATAATAATATTCTGAAATTTCAATTTTGTATGAGTCAGCTGATTTTTTCCTCGAATTCCGGGTTGATCCCATATTAAGTTGGCTTTTTGGTTTTAAAATCATGATGTGTAAAAGAGCATGGTAATGCGAGTTTCCGCCTGCATCTTGTGATTTACCAGATAGTCATAAGATGACCTCATGACCTGGCTCAATCTGTAACAAATTACCCATAAAAACCCGCATAGATAAGTCGGTTTATCTATAGCTAAAATCATATTAAAATTGATCAATGACCACATAACCGACATAACGGGTTTTCATCGAATTTATTGTGTGTTACGCATATAAATTAGTGTTTATTTGGTTACATAATTAACAATATTTATTAAGATTAGACAATATTTATTGGCATTAAGAAATTGTTTAAGTGTGGTCTTTAGATATTCTCTTTAAATAATAATTATTTTTCGCAAACAATCGCAACACTGACTTCCACCATGTACAGAATTCGAATAATTTGCAGGAATCGATGTGACATCCATGTACATTTTTGTTGACATCAAAAACGGCACAGCCAATTTCGATAAAATTTAAATGGGACCTCGGAAGTATACTCTTTTGAACTAAAAAAGATTTTTTTAAATCGATTCACAATTTGCGAAAGTATCGAAGAACATACACAAAAAAATACATACAGACGAACATAAAACCTCCTCCTTTTTGGAAGTCGGTTAAAAATAGTTATAAAAGCATCTCAAGCAAGCCGACCGCCGCCTCCGCACCAACTTCGAGTCTCCGATGTTTTGCTATTGACATTTCTCGCGAAGGTTGCGAGCGGAGTCGTGATTTTGCGTAACGCGGCTGAGCGCGGCCGCCTTCAGCTTTTTATAACTAGTTGCCTCACCGCGCGCCGCGTTGGTGTAACTCCTAATGCCCATACTGGATTTCCTTGCTTTTGACATAATATTTTCAAACCGAGATTTTCTATTCTTACAACCGAAATGGGTGTCGAAAGTGAGTGTTGTGTGCCGAACTTGAGCCATGTAGCTAATTTAATAAATAAAATGCTATCGTTTTACCATGGTGTGTTTATATTTTTTTCTATGGCGTTTTATTAATTAAGCCATACATCATTCAATGTGCGCGTTTCGAAGCAATCATCAGTGAACAACTCCTTATTAAGTTCTTTGTACCTATCTGTTTGTGTAAAGTACTATGTGATCATAGACATAAATAGAAGATGTTTTTATTTGTTTTAAGGGTCAAGACATTTGTTCATAGACTGACCTCTGAAGACTTGATATTAAAATAGTTTTTACCAAGTTGAAGCAGTTTAAAATCAATTTAAAGTGTGTTTTTGTGGCTTCAGTTGTGGCAGAAGCGGAAGAAAAGAAGCCGGAGCGGCCCCCGTCGAAAACGAATTCCATTTACCCCGTACTCAACAAGTATTCTGAAAAAACGGCCTCGGTGAAGGAACTCACCACCTCTAAGATAAGGTAAGATTGTTTAAACACATTTTTATTTATGGCAGTACTTTGAGAACGTTTTAAACGGGTCATAGTACTGTCGTCTTACATCATGTTTACATAAAGACTAGAATTATGTTTGAAGGACAAAAGGATTTTTTTATTTTTTGGAAAAATATATATCTTAGCTTCGAAATTCAATATTGTAAATCTTTTGTCGTTTAGCTCACTCGGTTAATAAAATATGATCGGTTTGTATAAAATTGGAAGTGATTTTTTTTCATGTTTGAAAGACCAATGAGTTGATTCTTTAAATAGCAACCGCAACATCTTACAATGTTTAACAATAACTTACACTAAACGTAATAACAAATATTATTTTTAAACCTTCAAAATGAATTGTTAGGGCATTAGTAAAGTAGCCAATTTTCAATTCTTTAAAATGGCTATATTATATTACTTTCATAGTTTAAATCAGCCAATTCAAGTGGAAATTAACTCGTCTTCAAATCTAGAGTAAACACTAAACATATACCGTCTATATATTTTGTAGGTACCTACGAGTATATTCTAACAGCATTTGTCTGCGATTTGTCAAAATCGAAATATATGTTTCGCGGAAATGGTGGACGGAAGTGGTCAAACTGAAACTTTTTCATTTTAAAATAGAATAAAACTGTAAAATATTTATCAGTATGTAAATTCCGGCGTATGATCCGGCGCGGGGGCATCGCTGCATTTACTGAGCGATTATCACGTGCGACAGGACGTACGTAGTTCTGACCGAATACGATTTTTTGCTTGAAACGGTGTAGTGGTGAGTGTTTGCATTTTTTTTTATTCAAAATTGGTTTGCGCATCTGTGAATTTAAGTTGGAAACTGCCTATGTCGTCATAATTAATTCGGATACTTCAGGAGTATAATTTTTGAAATCTCTTCCCGTTTGTCCGTGTGTGCTCTTACTCGGTCTCTTTATCATTTATATATACTTCCTAGCGGGCTGTACATGTACCAGCCTTTTTAATAATCCACTGCAGGACGTAGGCCTACCCAAGAAGGGTGATTGGGCCATATTTCACTACGCTGGCCCAGTGCGGGTTGATAGATTCACATACATACACCATCGAATTTCTTGTCACGATGTTTTTCCCAGTGGACTCTCGGTTCAAAAATAGAGCCCCATGGAACGTTAAACCATACAAGAAATAGCACTACAACATTATTCCTGTCATGTCAATTTGATCACCATAAGAAGATAATAATAATAAGAAGGAAGGCAATGGGTTAAATAACAATATAAAGTTAGCAAAATCGCAATTATCGTAGAATTAGTATTAATTAATTCAACCACATTAAACGCTACATTTCGCACGAAGACTATCTAATTATAGTTTTTTTTTTAAATTCTTAATTGTAATCTATCGTATCTAGTAAATAAAGTACCTGTTTAAAGTAATACATGATTTATATTAAAATAAAGCGTTTCAAAAGATTTGGGTAATGCGAAAACAATTACCACCGATACGGCTTATCACGAAAGCGATTAAACACACGTTTTAGAATGTCGACCTTCGAGGCGTGTAGATAGTAACTTTTGATTGACTAACTGCTCCTTGCTGTTTTACCCGTTATGACTTTCCCCTAAATTCGTGGAGGTAGAGTTTATGTCAGATATTTATTGTTCAACTAGGAAATTATAAACAGAGACCGCTGGATTCAAACTGTTGTAATACATAAATAATATAATTAGTCTTCTTCGTGCTTGAAGCATTCCCAACGTTGAGATGCCCTGCAGTCTGGTGCTAGGCCTATTAAATAAGCCATGAAATAAATGGTTAATATGATCAAGATCTGTTTTTAGTTGCTTGATGCTGCTCTAGTGAAGACAACGCTTAAAGTAAGTTCTTATGGATTCCATAGGCATGGATAGAGTACGCAGAAAAAGTAAGACAAGGGAGTGCGGTTGTTGTTTCCATGCTATAAAGCATGCGACCACGAAAAGCGACGAAAAGAACTCATTTCGACGTGTGAAAAAGTGACAGTTATATACTTTGCCATAACACTGTCTCGTTCTGACACTACGAACGAAATAATTCGTGGCGCGCATACTAGCCCGGCATGACGTGTTGATGGTTGCAAAAAATCGAATTATTTATTCTATTGCCAAAACAAAAAAAATGGTATAACTTTTTAGGAGCAATAGTAGGCGATAATGTTTTTGTTACGTGTACATACCTTTTTTAATAGTTCACTGAAGGACGTAGGCCTACCCACGAAGGGTGATTGATTGGGCGATTTTTGTTACACCATTGGTCAAATCCTTTACAAAACGTTTTCAATAAAAAATCGACTCCACTGCTGAGCAATAAACCGAAGGCATGGTTGTAAATCTGTGAATTTTTCCATTTAAATTTACTTTAAATGCGACGATACGCTGAGAAAATATTTACTGTTCTATTGATTGACTGGCGTTAGACGTGAGCCATTCATGAATATTCCGCCTAATTACTTACAAAAGCCTAATGATATTGGGCAATTTGACAAATTGAAATCTATTGTGTCAATTTCGAGAAAGTGAGGCTTACAAATGCGTTGTGTCGTCCATGAATGCAGAAGAGCCTCGAGCAATATTTAATTTTAATAAATGCGTCTTTTGAAATCCTTATGTTTGATGGTAGACGCTGCAAGTGCTATTGAATACAATATATTGATAGTTTTGCCACTTTATTACGTTGATTTGACTCTCATGTGTGTTGCTTTCTCGCTAAGTGTTGAAGAATTTGCAACGATGACGAAAAAGGCATTGAATTTTGAACCGCATGTCTCGTTACGTAAAGTAAAATTTCAACTGTTGAACTTGGAACGATAGCGTTGTTATAAGCAACCTCAATAGGTTGCTTTCCTAGGTCGCGGTCGATGCTTCCGCAACCTACCCGTTTGTACTAAAGCTGTTTCCCTGCTTCGTAATGCGAATCGCCATTGACTGAAATGCGCTACCTCCGACATTGTTTAATGCTGCATTATGATTTGGATATCTTCAAGGTTATAAATATTAAGTTTCGATTGAAATGTTTAATGATGACTTAATCGTTTTGTACTCGCTCTGTCTATCAACACACGCTATATAATAAGTATGTAAAAATAATAACACATTTTCCTCTTAGACATCTCGATAAATGCTTGTTAGTTGTTATAATCGTACTTGCCAAGATAGGGTTCGCGCAAATCGGAAACAGTTTGTATTTGTATATTGTACTGCTTATCATTTTTATTAAAATGTGGGATTGCAATAAATCTCCCGGGATAATTTTTTTATCGCGAATAATTCCGCGCTTGACCTCGAACTCGCCTGATTGATTATATTTTTTTCTAAAACTACTCAAGTGTAAATTTTAATACAAAAGTCAGTACAAAAATATAATTTGTTATGTTCAACAACAATATTCAACAGTACCAACATTTTTTGCGATCTATGCGTCTATAGCTATATTTCTTTGCAGTATACAGGACTATTCCTAATCAATTAGCACACTTTTAGGGGCTTATTCTGAACATCAAAACTAACAACTATTGTTCTGCGACTTTTGACTAAACTGAAAAAAAAAATCATCTGCTCCATACATTTTGTCGCGGCTGAACGATATTTTTCTATGGAACAACAGTTTTTTTTCAAGTTGGCTAAAAGTCGCAGAACAAATGTATTAGTTTTGATGAACATACTATAAGCCCCGAGAAGGATGCTAATTGATTAGGAATAACCCTGTATACAGGGTTATCCAGAACTGGTGTACTTAATCGAAAGGAAGTGATTCAGATCATCATTGTAAACAACTTTTACCATGAAGCCAATCCGAAATTCGAGAAAAAAAACAGCTGTGTCATACTTTTCTCGATTCTGAGTTGCCATCATGTATGGAACAGCTGATTGTTTTTTTTAAATTTCGCGTTAGTTCGAAAGTAAAACTCGTTCATAATAATGGTCATAATCACCCCTATTCGGCTTAGTACAGGCTAAGTAGATTACCCTGTAGATATCAGTTGACGAACACCTACATAGCTGCGCATTTAAATATCAATTGTAAATGGTTTATTTTTAGTATCTACGTATTTAAAATGTTCTATTTTTGTTTTTTCAGCATGCACAAAGAAAATACTCTGAGCAAAGAGACAAGCACACAAAGTACAGTCACGCACACAAACAAGAACGAGTCTGAGAAGTTAATACACAGTGAGACTGTGGTGGATGGAACTATCGATGGGCAAGTAAGTTCGCTTGTATCTCATGACCTTAGTTATAGGCCGAATCATTCAACTTGGCGGCTGTAATGTTAGATACATGCTCCGAATAACCCAATCCTCGCGCAGTTGTTAAGTGAGCTTCAGTCAGGATTGGGTTATCCGTAGCTTGTAGCTTACATCACAGCCGTCAAGTTGTATGATCCGACTTATAGCAAATAGTAAACTATAGACATGGTTTCACCGGTGTTGTCAAGTATAGCACACTGCTCAGTACAAATGTTTCTATTGGTGGAGACTGACACATAATGTCTACAGTTCGAGTTTGCTCTCTTTTGGTACTTTGCACTACATGTCAACAAATGTGCAAAACATGTTCTCGCAGTTTACGGAGAAACCGCGCCACGAGATATCAGATTTTTTTTAACAATAAATGGTCTCGGCAGCGTTTAAAATAAAATGCGGTTTGTTTTAAATATGACTTAACCGACTTGGCCTTGTAAAAAAAGAGATCATATTCTAAGTGTCAGTTTAGACTTTAGACACTTTAGACGGTACACTTATTCGAGGATATTTTTTGTACCCATAAGCTATTTGTTATCGATATGATAATAAAGTTAATTAAATGCCCGTAGTAAAAGTTGTACAATGATTTAATACGTCACAGCGTAATTAGATTATTTTGGTGAATATGGCTGCGTAATATTCGATATATGTATTATGTATATTTTTATTTTGTACATCAATCTAATTTAAAAATATATTAAGTCCTCAATTTCACAAATCATCCAACTTAATCGTTATAATGCACGTAATTATAATTCTATGTACTCGTAGTTATACCATTTATCAGTAAAACGTGTGGACGTCCAAGGCGTTTAATTAATTAAAATTGATTAGGGCGTTATCTCGGCTACTTGTTATTATTGATTTTACAGTTATCGGTTTAGACCTCACTGCGAACGGGGCGTACTGATGAACCATAACATTTTACAATGTTGGTTGTAAATGTAAGAAAAGGTTACGCTTAGGATCTGATTTATTCTTATTGGAACACAGAAATATCATGCAAGCGAACATAGGGCTCCTCCGATAAAGTGGAAAGATGGATACCGTAGGATAGAGCGGGATCCTAGCCGTTATTAGGGTTCAAACGGGATCCTATTACTAAGACTCCGCTGACTGACTGGCTGTCATCAGGCTGTATCTCATTAACCGTCATAGCTAGTTGAAATTTTCACAGATGATGTATTTCTGTTGCCGCTATAACAACAAATACTAAAAATAAAATAAATATTCAATTAAATATTTTTATACAATATATATGTACATACACATACAACAAACCTGTATTTTTTACCGTTTTCCGCCTGATAATAAATAACGGCAACAGGTAAACGCTCGAAATGTTCACAGAATATTTAACGGTATGGATATTAACTTTAAAAATAAATTTTAAAATAAAATTAATATTTAAGGAGACTCCCATACAGGAAACGTGATTTTTTTGCTCGATATTAATGACGGCAAAAACGGTAGACGCTTGAATATTGCAAGAGATTCTGTTAAGTGGCATAATTTTGAAAAATCATTTGTAGAAGTATGCAAACTATTGACTTATTTATATTGTACTAGAGACCCGCCCCGGCTTCGCACAGGCGTATTATACATATAAACGTTCCTCTTGAATCAATAAATATTAAAAAAACCGCATCAAAATCCGTTGCGTAGTTTTAAAGACATAAGCATACATGGGGACAGACAGCGGGAAACGACTTTGTTTTATACTATGTTGTGATGCGAAATTTCAATGTTGGTGTTTGTTTTTCAGATAAAGAAGCCCCCCGTGCCGTTGAAGAAAAGCCCGACGCCCACCTCCGGGGTGAGCGGCCTGCTCAGCGGACTCAAGAGCAAAATGATGTCTTCTAATGATAAGTACGCATCTTTTCTCTATTGACCTTAAAAAAAGAGTTTAATGGGCGTATGAATTTATTACTAACAGACATTTTCTTCCCGAAAAAATAAATCCACGACGAAGTTGCAGGGAGTTGAAAATGGCCTGAATGGCTTCGGGAAAGGTGCGTTTAGGCTTAGCGTTTTTGCTCGACTTGTTTGACACTCGGAAACTGAGGAGGTTTTAATTCGACTGCGTTTTTTGTGTAAGTAAGTTCGTATAGGCCGGGTGGCTAGCCCTGGTGTCAGAGTTTTTAGGCCGCCTGAAGGCCTCTCACATGATTTAATGCAAAACAACTGGGACCTACAATTTTACGTGTCATTCGAGCCACGGTAGCGCTCAGTTGGAAAATGCCACCACAGTTGAAAATGCCTTAATTTCGGTGATCGCTGACAATCACCTAGTCAAACTACGCTATGAGCGCTACAGATTTTTTTCAAATCAAATTGAATCAAACTTGTTGTCGGTTGCGTGCGATGTTATACTAAGCGCCACACAAATCGACGGATGAGAAGTTAGCCGCAGATGACATTTCGCCGTGATTCGCTAATTATTGCACATGTGTGCACAATGCGTAGGGAGCGCGCGGGAGACGTGAGGTTGGCGGGCGGGTGTGCCCCGGCGCGAGTCTCTCTGGCTCCCGCGCATACCTATATTTCGGCTTTTGCGCAGCGTTCAGCGCTTAACTTACCATCCGCCGATTTGTGTAGCGTTTAGTATCGCGTTGGATTTCGTGCAGCTTGTAGCTAACTTCATTTCATAGCCGCCAAAGTTTGATCCGGCCGATACAAATGTACGTAGCGTGCTGAAATGAAACTACAATGTGTACCTGTCTGTTGACCTGTTTTTTTTTTAATTATACCAATAACTAGCGACCCGCCCCGGCTTCGCACATGTGTATTATACATATAAACCTTCCTCTTGAATAACTCTATCTATAAAAAAAAACCACATCAAAATCCGTTGCGTAGTTTTAAAGATATAATCATACAAAGGGACAGACAGCGGGAAGTGACTTTGTTTTACTATGTAGTGAAGAACTGTATCTGTAGAATATGCCTGTTGTTTAGAAGGTTTGATTTAACATCCACGTTCGCTTGCAGAGAAAAAGACAAAGACAAGGAAAAGGAGAAGGAAAAGGAGAAAGAGAAGCCGAATACTCTGGCCAACAGTGGGAGTAGCAGCAGTGGGGAGTGGGACCGGATCGACGGTGGCGCCGCCAGCAAGCCCAACAATTCCACTAACACTTTCGACCACATCGAACGAAACACTATACTGAGCGACCCGCGCGCTGGGAGGTCAGTAGCTATACTTTCTTTTCTCCTCTACCATAAGTTTCTAAGTAGGAAGGAGAAGTAGAAAAAATAAATAGAGCAGCGACAGCGAAAATGGGACAGGATCGACGGTGGCGCCGCCAGAAAGCCGAACAATTTTATTCTACTGATACCGCAACAACAAAAATATTCTAGGTTAAATTCCCGGTACAGAAGCTACTTTCTTTGTAAAATTTAAAAAATTGAATTCTGAGTCATCTATGTCGCTTTTTGTTTTACAAGTGTCGGTCTTGCATCTATCAATAGTTAATTTTTCAGTGTTCAAGTATTGAAATATTGTACTAGTTTCTTTTTGACTAACCTATTGTTTCTTTTTAACCCCCGACAAAGAGAGGGGTGTTATAAGTTTAACGTATCTGATTGTGGTATCGTAGCTCCCAAACGGATGAACCGATTTTCGTTTAGTTTTTTTTTGTGTCATTGATAATTTTATCCCGAGTGTTCTTAGCCATGTTTCATGAAAATCTGTTCAGCCGTTTGAAGATCATCAGCTCTTTTCTAGTTGATGAGGGGATCTGACTACCTTCCATATGTCCTATCGATTCGAAATTTGGTACCGTGTTACTTCAATGATATTGAAAGGACATAAATTTTATTTTGTGTCGGGGAGTTTTTCAAATTTTTAATTTTACCATTATTGACAGAGTGAAGGCGCCTCGACGGCGGCCGCCCAGCCAGGTGCTGCGGGACGACACGCCGCAGCTGATCGGCCTCTCCAACGGACACGAAGGTACGGACACTTCTCGAATGGAGACCACGCACCGCGTAGCTTAGGACTTTCACTCGCTCCGGCCACCCACCCAAGCGGGCCCGAGGAGGACGACAGCGTGTGTGGCAACGCTGTCGTGGAGGACCGCACAAGCCTGGCTCTTGCCAGGCGAGTAGGCACACAAAGTGCTGGGAGCACCGGTTCGTTCCTTTTGGAGATCCCGGAGCTCCTAAGAAGGCACAAAGGCTGACCACCGAGGAGGTTTTAGTGGGTACAATCCCACATAACCCTACTGCACCCCAATGCAGTAGGCATCTTGAGGAGATTACACCCTCGTAAAAAAAAAAAAAAAAGGACTTTCACTCACACAGTGGCCGACGAAATGCTTAAGATCGTAGGAATACGCAGGATGCAAACCGGTCACCGGACATCTTTTGGCAGTCGACGGCTGAGATAAAATCGTATAAATAGTAGGCATCGTCAATTCGAACGCTCCATTCATCCTGAGTTGTAATAGTAGTGGTTTTGGTATATACGGTCAGTAGTTCATTATTCACTACTAGTGTCCCGCCCCGGCTTCGCACAGGTGTATTATACGTATGAATCTTACTCTTGAATCATTTACTCACACGTTTATTTAACATGGACAGTTATTTATTGTGACAGAAATACAAAGTTAAACACGTATCATACAACTTAAATTAAAAACAAATTATACCAAACTAATTTTAATTAATATCTCTGTCACAATCGGCCCACCTCAGCGTATGCTGGTTGTCAACCAACGCAACCAACCAGCGCAAATCTTATTTGGTAACTTGGTCTGGTTTCATTAATTTGATAAATAATAATCCCGATTACAGTGGCGCCAGCGTAAATTTAATAGCAACGTAAAAAGCGTTCTCTCTATCGAATGCCTAAAGTGAAAAATAACAAAACTATGCTATTTAGCTATTATAATTACGATTACCTCTGTAATCTTTGGGCTTAATGTCCTAGAAGCTAATGATTAATCCGTTTCAGTGCCATCGGAAAAACCCCCGCCCCCCACCGAGAAGCCCCCCACAAATGCCGCGGAGGAGATAAAGCCTCGCGCGCGCGAGTGGGAGAAACACCGCGCGCCGTGGATGGCCGAGCTCAAACTCAACCAGGCCAAGAAGACCAGCTACGGCGAGACCAAGTCGCGCTCCGTGTCCGGGTCTGCCGAGCCCGGCCTCCCGGGGAAGTCCGCTACTGGCAGTACTGACAGGTTAGTTCATTAGACCAGCTACGGCGAGACCAAGTCGCGCTCCGTGTCCGGGTCTGCCGAGCCCGGCCTCCCGGGGAAGTCCGCTACTGGCAGTACTGACAGGTTAGTTCATTAGACCAGCTACGGCGAGACCAAGTCGCGCTCCGTGTCCGGGTCTGCCGAACCCGGCCTCCCGGGGAAGTCCGCTACTGGCAGTTCTGACAGGTTAGTTCATTAGACCAGCTACGGCGAGACCAAGTCGCGC